>JAGSMP010000008.1:1414962-2829924 GCA_029286625.1 Parnassius orleans
CGGCAACTTGAATCAGCAGACAGCTAACAGTTGGCGATGGTATCTCAAGGCGCCTAAGCAGATAGACACCTTATCTTGCGAATCACATCACCATCAGAGCACTTGTTTCACCGTTTCCACTAATAGTTTACATGCGCAGACACTTAATACACAAAATCGCACCACTTTTACATTTCAATTTCCACTTCAAACCATTATTCAAACAATAATACAGGAGCAGCACACCGCCGCCGATCAAGTTCCCGCCAAAACTCCTAATATTCGTATTTATTTGAAAGAACCATAGATAAATAAATATGTAGCAAGTCGTATTTATTTGAAAGAACCATAGAAAAATAAATATGTAGCAAGGAAGTAAGCTAGAAAGAACTGTCAACCAAATGTATTATCTAACCCCCCCTACCCCAGCCTACGAATTTGGAGCATATATAAAATAAAAAATACTGACAGGCGTATTTTAAATAGCACATCTCAAAAATATTAATTATTTAAATTGCACCCATGTAGTTTATAAATAAAAAATAGGTAAATATTGCTCACCTTATAAGATCGATATAACTTCAAATAATTAGAATTGTGTGCTTTTTGTAATATAAAAAAACTGCACCCTGCTTGTATATAATTGCACTATCGTTAAAAATTCATAAAATGCAATATTAAGTGCAAAAAGTAAAAAAAAACAAATTTGTTAATTGTCAACAAAGAGTGTATAATGATTAGGTTTAAGAGGCGGGACTACCTTAGTCACAGAGCACAATTACTCTCTACCGAGAGAAGAATGCCAACTTCATACTAAAAAAAAGGAAACACATGTTTATACACGTAGACTAAAAGCACCACGTTGGGAGCCTTTATAAAACTTTTTTTGCGGAAATTTCAAACCTTTGTATTCTGTAACTTAAAGGGCGCCAAGCTACTTTACCAACATCAAGACATGAAGTTTAATTACCCCCAGCCTACGAATTTGAAGTATATATAAAAAAATATTTAAACTGCACCTATGTAGTTTATAAAAAAAAACATGTGTGCAGGTCGCACGTGGTAGAAGTGAAACCTTCATAAAACTAAACTTCGAGTAAATGCGACGAATGCAGAATATCAGGAGTAGGATAATTGTAGGCTTTATTTATTATAATATTGTTATCAAGTTTAAAATTATTTTAAAATTTATTTTACATTATATATTACATTAAATACTAAACAGACTCCAATTTCAATTTCAACAATTGACACGAGTACCTGGTAACTAAACTATGAATATTATTTTAATATGATAATTTTCAACCACAAGTTCGGCTTAAAATATACGATAATAGTTTAAATTTATAGCAAACAAATGTTACAATCCTTATTTATAGACATGTAGAGCCTAAATTTTAGTGTAATAAATCAATAGGTTATTTTCTTTCGAATAAAACTTTGTCGTAGCGCCAATTAAAATGTATGTTACCTATCTTTAAAGCACCGCACAAAGACGAGACCGAGATAATAGGAAAAACACAATGTTTTTTTAATTACTTGTAATGCTATTAACGTTACTAATATTCCCTTTAATCAACGTAAAAATGCTTGTGTTACGAGCGGTTCACGACAGTTGTAGAATGGCGGATTACAATCCACAACCTTTTGAGTTCACTGTCCGCACCCTGCCATTAGGTTATTGTCGCCTACTATACTGTATTCTATCCCATTCTCTCGTAGACTAAATCATATAGACGTATATGTTTGTCTCTTTTTAGTATCGCTTTTTTCGTTCCATTGAGTTTCAGATTACGACGATTTCAAAGAACTATTCACTTAAATAAATAGCTAAAGATCGCTCACCTTACAACCACAGAGTAAAGAGTAAGGACCAGAGGAGAAGCTTTCTAACAACGCCGAAAATGTATACCTATTTTGATAGGTTTGTCACCTGATGCATGTGAAAATTTAAAGGAAAAAACAAAAGTATTGTATAGTTTAAAACAACATGTGTATTCCTTGTAACTTAAATTAATAAAACAACATGTCTATTACAGTTTTGAGAATTTTCTTGTATTACAGAAAAGGGCAATACGTGCAATTTACAATTAAAAACCGCGCTAATCTCTTCGAGAGAATTTCAAGGAAATAGGTATTCTCACAGAAGCTTCACATTATATATTACTATCAATATCATTTTCGTAAGACAACTTATTCATGAGCACAAAAAAATCAGCGATCTGCATGATGGACAATCTAGAAACCGCATTGAGCTCCGCCTCAAAAAGGTCCGAAAGTTATTCGTGAAAATGAGCGTGCTCTTCTTTTTTCTTTCTTTGATAATAAAATTCCACAATCCATTTTTGGCTTGGCCTTATACAAGTTTGATAAAAGAGCGTGGATTTGATTCGCTCCAACTATCCTTGGGACTGCAGTTAATTATGTCAATAATTATAATTATAGTAATTTTTAATTTTTTTAAAAAGAGCAACCGCCTATATCCTATTTTGCATATATAAAGGAATGATAAATCTTGCTTATACAGAACAGTAATTATTTACTTAGATAAATCTATATTGTCTTATTTTATAACACAAAATCTCTAAACTTTTCAAAAATCTTAAATCTCTAAACGATCTTTCACTATTTTTTATTTATAAACTAGGTACATAGGTGCAGTTTAAATAATAATTATTTTTGAGATTTGCTTTTTAAAATACGGCTGTCTGTATTTTTTTATATTCACTTCAAATTTATAGGGTGAGGTATGGGGAGTAATTAAATGTCATGTCTTGATGTTAGTAAAGTAGCTTGGCGGCCTTTCAAACATTTACTTTTACTAAGGAAGTCCCGCTCCGTAAATCTAGTGATTATGTACTCTTTGTCGACACTTAACAAATTTGGTTCTATTAACTTTTTGCATTTAATATTGAATTTCACGCATTTTTAACGATGGTGCAATTATATTCAAGCAAGGTGCAGTTTTTTCATACTGCAAAAAGTACCCAATTCTAATTACTTGAAGTAATATCGACGTTATAAGGTGAGTGATTTTTAACTATTTTTTATTTCTAAACTACACGGGTGCAGTTTAAATAATTAATAGTTTTGAGATGTGCTATTTAAAATACGTCTGTCAATAAAAAAAAATATACATGTACTCCAAATTCGTAGGCTGGGGAAGGGGGGGGTATTATCTATGTGTCAACCGTAACCATAGACAGAAACTGCCATAGATTTAGTTTTTTTTGGGCCTTGGATTCTGGGGTTTTGCCCTAATTAACGCCATCGTATGGTAGTTTCATACCCCTGGTACAGTGTTGCCATATATACAGATTTCTCCGTATTTATACAGATTTTCGGTGTGTAATACAAATTAGCACTGGATACAGATTTTTATACAGAGTTTTATAACTCTATTGATTAAATTACCATAATATTCAACTTAAAACAGAGCGAAGCAAAATATATGACTAAATACAGCGCTAAACACATCTTTGTATGATTCTATTATTTTCTCTATTAGTCTCGTAGAATTGATTCATTGGTCACTTTGGCAGTAAAGTTTCCAAATTTGATCTCAGTTGATGAACTGCAACAACTAGACACAAAGTGGCGGTTTTTGCGTAAGAATAAAGATTTAGCGCCTGATGATTCAGAAGATCTCGAAACCTACTGGTGTAAAGTCACTGCAGCCCGTGATCCTGCTAACTACAGCAATCAATTATATCCGACGCTGTCCAAATGTGTTTCTGCAATCTTAACTCTACCTCTTTCTAGTGCCGCTGTAGAGAGGATCTTCTCATCTATAAATTTAATAAGGACAAAAACTACGCAATAGATTTAATACATATACTATTGAAGGTTTTTTATATACAAAGCAACTGATTGGTGCAAAACCTTGCTATAGCCCAGAGCAGGGCCTCCCCAACTTATTTTTACTGTGACGACCTTGGGAATTTGCCACAATTTGGCCACTTTTTTGCGACGCCATCCTCTGGCTATAAAATGCCTACCAGTTGTAGTTCTAGCCTAGTAACAAGTTACCAGAAAAACTCCAAATAACATTTATAATTTTTATTAAAAAAAAAAAGAAAAAAAACAAGAACAAAAATGAAAATGAAAAGAAATACTTTGTTGGCTGGCTACTAATGAGAAGGATGTGCTTGCTTTTCTGAGCATAACTTCTCAAAACGTGGCTCAAGTTTGGAAATTGCCACTCTCATCTCTTTCTCTACATTTATTTTCGATCTGTACTTGTTCTTTATTACTGCAACTGCAGAAAAGCCTGTTTCGCGTAAATACGATGTCGCAAATGGTAATAGAACGCTCAATGCTGCATAGCTGATGGCACGATATTCGTGAGAAACTGAGCTCCAAAATTCAAGCAGTTTGTCTTGGTCGTATAAGAGCTTAAGGCTGGAGCCACAGGACAATTCTATTAATTGTTCTTCTTCCTTTGTCGAAAGTGTTGATGGTGAGGTCGACTAGAAAGGGTTTCTAACCCAGTCATATTGCTCCAGATTTTCGGGAAAATAGTTTTCAAAATGTTCGCTTAATGATGACAAGTGCTGTGTAAATATTAGTTTTAGAGAGGGATTTCTTTTAGAATGCCTTGTAAAGCAGGAAAACAGTCAGTATGTACATGATCTTCTTCTAATTTTCTCTTCCATAAAAGCAACTTCTTCTGAAACCCAGTGATTTTATCTGCCAGTTGCAACATGTGAGTATTGTTTCCCTGCAAAGACTTATTAAGATCATTTAATTTCTGAAATATGTCATAGACATATGCCAATTTTATTATAAACTCTGTATTATTAATTTTTGCTCATCATTGTGTAATTCTGTGTGAAGATAAGTATAAAACTCATTTCGTAGTTAATATACACGTGCGAGTACATTGCCTTTGGACAACCAACGAGAGTTGCAATAATAAATTAAAGAAGTATGCTCGGCACCCAATTCTTCACAAAGCTTATTGAAAAATCTTGCTTTCATAGGTCGTGTTTTAATATAGTTCACCACTTTGATAATTATATCCATCACAAAATTTAAAAATCTCCGGTGGAGGTTCGGTTGCCACCTACGACGACTCGACCTGGCAACATATAACGCACGCACCCTGAGGACTGACGAGAAGATCCTGGAGCTGGAAGAAGAGATAGATAAGTTGCGCTGGAATATAATAGGACTATCCGAGGTCCGAAGAGAGGGGGAGGACACGGTAATCCTCGAATCCGGCAACTTATTCTATCACCGGGAGGGCGACCATCTGTCCCAAGGAGGTGTCGGATTTATCGTCCACAAGTCTCTCGTTAACAACGTTGTAAAGATCGGGAGTGTGTCGACGAGGGTTGCGTACCTTATACTCAGAATCACCAAACGGTAATCGCTAAAGGTCATACAGATTTATGCACCAACTTCGGCACATCCCGATGAGGAGGTGGAAGAAATATTTGAGGATATCTCTAAAGCCATGCATACCTCCAAAATACACTATACGGTGTTAATGGGACACTTCAACGCAAAACTAGGAACAAGAGAGAACGGTGAGCTGAATGTAGGGAAATTCGAAATAGGGCAACGGAACCAAAGGGCCAGCAGCTGGCCGACTCTATAGAGGAAGAGGGACTATTTATAATGAACTATTTGTTCCTAAAGCGGCCCCACAGAAATTGGACCTGGTCGGGTCCCGACGGTTCGATAAAATGAGATAGACTTCATTATGACGACCAGACGACAACTGTTCAGTGATGTCTGAGTGATTGCGAGGGTAAAAACTGGCAGCGATCACCGAATGGTGAGAGGCACACTGAACCTAAACGTTAAATTGGACAGATCACCTCTAATGAAGTCAATGTTCCGTCTCCCTTGTGCTCTAATCCAAAGCCACGAAAACTTTCAGCTCAAGTTACAAAATCGTTTTCAGTGCCTAGAATTTTGCAATGAAGTGGACGATATGAATGACAAGCTTGTGGAAACTGTCCATGCGGTCGGAGCTAAGTTCTGTAAGACCCGTCGCAGAAGAACACAAAAACTCTCCGATCACACTCTTAATCTCATGGTTGTTAGACGGGAGATGAAGCTGCAGTCTTCAGCAGATTTGACAGCATACAGGCAACTAAACAGACAGATCTCCAAATGCATGCGGCGGGACTTGCGCAACTTCAATACAGCTCGTATTGAAGAAGCGATCGAGCAGAACCAGGGCTCCAAAGTCTTTGCCAGAGATCTGTCTGCCAGAAAGAGCCAACTGTCAAAGGTGAAGACTGATTGTGGTAGCATCGTTTCCGGGACACCTGAGATTTTGAGTGAGATTGAGAGGTTTTATGGGCAGCTGTACACGTCATCGTTGGAGCCACGTGCAAGTGTGAGTAACGATCCAAGAGCAAGTCTTATCCGACACTATTCCGATGATATCCCGGACGTCAGTCTGAGCGAGATTAGAATGGCTCTCCAGCACCTTAAAAACGGCAAGGCCCCAGGCGAGGATGGAATTACAGCGGAGCTTCTGAAAGCGGGTGGAAAACCGGTACTTGAAGTACTTCAGAAGCTCTTTAATTCCGTCCTCCATGGTGGCATTACACCGGAGGCGTGGAGCAGAAGTGCGGTGGTCTTGTTCTTCAAGAAAGGTGACAACGCTCTCTTGAAGAACTACAGACCGATTTCCCTTCTGAGCCGCATCTACGTGCTGTTTTCGAGAGTCATTACGAATCGTCTCGCATGCAGACTCGATGACTTCCAGCCTCCCGAACAAGCCGGTTTCCGAAAAGGCTTTAGCACCATAGACCACATACATACTCTTCGGCAAATTGTACAGAAGACCGACGAGTACAATCTGCCACTTTGCCTTGCGTATGTGGATTATGAGAAAGCCTTTGATTCCGTCGAAATTTGCGGTGCTGCAGTCCTTCAGCGGTGCCAAGTGGACTGTCGGTATATTGAGGTGCTGAAGTGTTTGTACAGTAGGGCTACGATGGCTATCCGAGTACAGAACCAGAGTACGAAACCTATCCAACTGCAGAGAGGTGTAAGACAGGGTGACGTAATATCCCGAAACTCTTCACCGCTGCATTGGAAGACGTTTTCAAGCTACTGGACTGGAAAGGATACGGTATTAACATCAATGGCGAGTACATCACTCACCTTCGATTTGCCGACGATATAGTCCTTATGGCAGAATCGTTGAGGACCTAAGCACTATGCTCAATGACCTCAATAGTGTCTCCCAACGGATAGGTCTCAAGATGAACATGGACAAAACAAAAATCATGTTTAATGTCCATGTCACACCTATGCCGGTAGTTGTTGGGAACACTAAGCTCGAAGTTGTTGACGAATATGTTTACCTGGGACAAATAGTCCGACTAGGTAAGTCCAACTTTGACCGAGAGGTCAATCGACGGATTCAACTCGGCTGGGCAGCGTTCGGGAGATTACGACCCATCTTCTCGTCAGGCATACCTCAAAACCTCAAAACTAAATTGTACAACCAGTGCGTGTTGCCAGTGATGACATACGGAACTGAGACGTGGTCCTTCACTGCTGGCCGTATAAGGAAGCTCAAGGTCGCTCAGCGAGCTATGGAGAGGGCTATGCTCGGGGTTTCTCTGCGTGATAAACTTAGAAATGAGGATATCCGCAGTAGAACCAGAGTAATCGACATAGCTCAAAAGATTAGTAAGTTGAAGTGGCAATGGCCGGCCATATAGCTCGAAGAACCGACAACCGATGGGGAAGAAAGGTTCTCGAGTGGCAGCCTCGTACCGGCAGGCGAAGTGTAGGGCGTCCCCCCACTAGATGGAGTGACGACCTGGTAAGACATGCAGGAAGTCAATGGATGCAGGTGGCTCGGGACCGTGCTTTGTGGCATTCCGTGGGGGAGGCCTATGTTCAGCAGTGGACTTGTGAAGGGCTGTAATGAATGAATGAATGAAGCTTCTCTATGTATGACACAGTGTGTCCATTTCACATTTGGAGCCTTGGTTTTGATGAGAGCTTGTAGTCCTCCATACTGTCCAGACATCGCTCGAGCACCATCCGTACACACACCCACACAGTTCTCCCATTTAATATTATTTTCGATCATGTATGAATCTAAGATCTCAAATAAATCAGTAGCCTTTCACATATTTTTCTGCAAAATAACAAATCCTCACACACATTTGTTTCTTGTATGTACCGCACGTAACATATCAATTGAGCATCGTCATTACTATCCGTCGCTTCATCAAGTTGAATGGTAAATAAGCCTGAAAGTTTCTCCACAATTTGCTCATTAATATCTTCTGCCATGTCATTATCTGAAAGTATTGTCTGAAAGAGGTACATTT
Source organism: Parnassius orleans (assembly GCA_029286625.1). Lineage (NCBI taxonomy): Eukaryota > Metazoa > Arthropoda > Insecta > Lepidoptera > Papilionidae > Parnassius > Parnassius orleans. The sequence goes on from JAGSMP010000008.1 coordinate 1,423,257, forward strand.
TTATTTCTTCAGCCGCCGATTCTCCAATCATCACTGATACCATATCAACCGCTGTAGGTAAAATCAGTTCCTCAGCAATTGTGTGTGGTTTCTTACATTTGACAACACGGTGAGGTACCTTGTATAATAATATATTACAAGGTACCTTGTAATATAAAAATACCTAAGACTTGGCCTAAAGGTCTAGATACCAGGCCATAAACTCCAAAAAAAAAGTCTGTGTATTACACGCGCCGGTTTGTTGCGGTGTTTTGTGATTGTATTTGGAGTTTGAAGGTAAATACTTAAGTATTAAATAGATTACTGTGTGAATTCCTAAATAACAACGCAATTTACTTAGTTTAGAAGTTTTTACTGTACATTTCTTATAAAATAGTGTCTATCAGTCGTAAAATAATATATATTGCGTGGTAGCAACCAAAATGGCGGGATAAATCGAGCATATTTTATAAAATCTTTGTTTTCAATAAAGTAAACGTTATAGGAAACCGTTTTTGTGGAATTGTTAAGAAGTTGATATATAGGTATAATTATTATACTCAATTTTTTGTGCACTGTACACTGAACTTACAAAAAAAAATATTTAAATGTACGCATCTTCTGTAATTTTTATATTACACACACACACAAATAATTACAGCCATGACTTTATAATATTTATCGTTTTAATGCAATATAATACAAATTAACCAAATCTTGTGTTTTTTAATTAGATGGCGGAAAAAAAGAAGGAAGGAGAACCTGAAGTAGAAGATGAATTCTCAGTTGAGAAAGTTTTAGACCGAAGAGTAAGAAATGGAAAGGTACAAAATCTAACTAATACTATTGCAAAATTCAAGTGTACTTCTAATGACAAGAGGTTATTTAGTTAGTTAACCTATGTCGTCACAAAATAATAGGCCTGTTTTGACATCGCTCATAAGTGTCACTGAAAATTTAACTAAAAAAAATCAGTAACCAAAGATTAATTTTCTTGATAGAATATTTAACATATAGGTAAATAATTTATGAGTCGAGTACAAGTACAATCTTTAGTAATAATAAAGTTTTAGGAAGTTGAACCAAATTCATCATTAAAGTTAATGATGCCTGTAAATATCTCTGACAAAATGTTTCTTGTTTTTATAGTTTATTCCACTGCATTTATCTAGTCCTTTGTGACACTAGTGCTAGATTCTTTTAACAAAAACATCATTTTCTTGTGGAGGCTCATTGTTTTTTGTATAGCCTGTTAAAAAACATTGTATGCTGTATTAGTAGTGCGGTGGTATGGCAGAGTCCTTATAACTTTACATCCATGCTCAAGTCCCAATTCATCTATTTCATATAGTAGTTTTGTTAGTATCTCTCTCACTAATTTTTATAACTCATGCTTTTAGGAAATTCATATCTGATTTATACATACATACCTATATAATTTGTGTAATGCTACCAAATCTGCCTTTTTGCCTAAGTTGGCACCTTATCAATTTAGATAGGATGCATTATCACTAATTATTGTGTAGTTTGAGGAGGTTCTGTTGTAAGATTATAATATTGTTTGCATCTATTCCTTCAAGATATTCTTTTGTACTTTTTGGATGAAATTCACAGTTATATTTAAAACAAATAAACCAAGCAGTATGGGGCAAGAATCCGGTTGTATAACTAAATTTGCGGATTGAAACTTTTATTTTATACCATAGGTTTCAGTTAATCCCATTTTTATTAATAAAAAACATGCGTGAGTGTCGTGGAACACTCGGTTGGAACGAAGTTCCATTCGTAGTATATTATTATTAATAAACATATTATATATAAACACAAATAAATGAATTCCTAGCATTTATTAAAATGAAGCGTCATTTAAAATAAAATAATATTTCTTTCATGGCAAGATAAGCAGAAGTGCGAGGGAGATGGATATTATTCCATTTCACTTCCTTATAGCCGCCAAGGCTGTCTACACTAACGTCAGAAGGGGTCATGATGGAAAAATCTTACACTTTTTCTCGCCTAGCCCCCATCCGCCATATTCGTACCGTCCGATAAGGAACTTCGTTTCAAAAGTTATGTGGTGAACTAAAATACTTCATCACTGCTTGACATAGGCCTCTCCCAGGGCACGCCACTTAGCCTGTCTTCGGCTTCACGCATCCAGTTGCTGCCAGCCATCGTGCGCAGACCGTCGCCCCATCTAGCCAGGGGGCGTCCTTCCCACAATACTACTAAAATATAAAATAATTATTATAATTTTATTTCATAATGTATTCCTTTATTTCAGGTTGAATATTTTTTGAAGTGGAAAGGATACAGTGATGAGGATAACACATGGGAGCCAGAAGAAAACCTAGACTGTCCTGATCTAATACAAGCATTTGAAGAAGCTAGAAGAAAAGGAAGCTGGTAGGTATTTACTTGAATTAACTAATAGTTAACAATCATTCAAGAAAATTTAAGTATAATATACATATCCTGTTGTATAAAGTTTGCCTATTAACCTTGTCACATTCAATATTTTCAGAGGGTAAAACCAGTAAGGTTGAGAAAGATCCTAAAAAACGTAAGTCTACTGCGGCAACGCCAGATTTAAAAGGAGCCAAAAAGTCAAAAAGTGATGAAAAAAAATCTTCCGGCTTTGATCGTGGTCTTGAGCCAGAAAAGATCATAGGTAAGTGGAAAATGCCCTTATGAAAAATTGCTCTGATTATAAATTAATATTAAATTTCCAAAGAAGATAAGATATAGATAATATAGATAGAGCCGTGGCAGCTCAGATGGTTAGCGCTCAATGTAAATTTCATAGTACACGAGCAAACCGGGTTCGATCCCTGCCGGCACCAATGAAATTGTTTATTGCAATTTTAAGTGCTGCTTTACCATGTGCTCAGCAGTGAAGGAAACCTGCATGTCTGAGAAATAAGAAAAAATTATTTCAAAGACATGTGAAGTTCGCCAACACGCATTAGGACAGCACGGCGGACACTTCCTTGCCCTAAAACCCTCAGAAATGATGGGAGGCCCAGCAGTGGAACGTATATAGGCTGAATAATACAGATAAAAGATTTCCACATAGAGACGTAACAAGATTAAATTTTAGATTATGTAAAACTGCCTTATTTCAGTAAAATTGTCCCGTTATGTGCATAAAAGTATAATAAACTTCTATATACTTTATGATAAACTAGATGATTTTTATTGTTATAAACCAAAATGATACTTTTTTTATTGTTTAATTAGTTATTGACATCCATCTTTGTGTCTTATGAATTTTTAATCTTGAATTTATCATAAAATTATGTATTTGCATGCCACTGGTGAAATATGCTTGTACTATCTTTAATCATAATGTCTGTAACCACCATATTTTGTGCAAATAAATTATAATTATTACCTTTTTACGATGTGCCTGATTTTGATGAAAAACGTTGGGAAAGAGACCTGCATGTCCAATCGGGGACATGTGGTATGGGGGGGTGTTCAAGTATTACGTAAGCAAACTTTAAAAACAAAATTAAGACTCATTTATTGTCCACGGGCTCCATATCCAAGCTTCTACATCATTAACAATTGGTAGCTCATTTTCACAATAATAAAAATTGTATTATTAATTTTGATTATTAATATTGTTTTAAAAATATTTATTTATTTAATGTTTTATAATTTTTTACTAAGATTTTAATACAAAAAACAAGAAAAAATTGAACCACCCCCCCTGCTCCTAAGCCTGCTTACGTAATACTTGAACCCCCTATCTGATATTTTTGCACTCCATATTTTTAACCAATGACCCAATGACAGAAGACTTGTGTTCATCAGTTGAATATGTGTAGTTTGTAAACTGTTTTATGTATTTTTTTTTAGATCTACTTAATGACCAATACAGCCAAGAAACACTTGCAACCAACTAAAACAAAGGAAGTGACAGATACATTGCCATCCCCTGAAGGCTAAATATTATTTTGTATTACAGGTGCTACAGATAGCAGTGGCGAGCTGATGTTCTTAATGAAGTGGCAAGGTACAGATGAGGCTGATTTAGTTCCCGCTAAGCAAGCCAATGTACGCTGTCCTCAGGTTGTCATCCAATTCTACGAGGAGAGGCTCACTTGGCATACACCAACACCCGATGAAAATAATGAGGATTAAACTCTCGTTGCATAGGTGTGCTGAAACTACTCTTAAGATAGTTTTTACTGAACAATATTAAATTCTATAAGGATCACATCTGATGGTAGCCAGTGAGGTTAAGGATCTTTTATGTACATATTAAGTATGACTTATACATACAATATCAGTATCATATATTTTGCTCAAACCCATTATTAAAACACCCCAGTACACCAAATGTCCCCAGAACATTTACAGGGCTATTTTGCTCAGCTTCAAATCTAATATATATTAATTAATTTACCATGGCAAATTTAACTAAATCGCCTTATAAAAAAATAATTTAAGGGTCTTTTGGCATAACTAATAACATAGTTTTAATATGAAATATGCTAATCAAAGTAAATTGTCCGAAAAGAAGCGCAGCACAAAGCACACTACTGAAAGTTTCATAGTTCACTAAAACGCGCGAAACCTCTTTTAGTGGTTGTTGACAATTTTTAATTTTTGGGAGTATATATCATGTTGCACTTTGCAAAATGTTTATAGCCCATTACAGTGGTGTTGTGCACAAATAAATTTTCAGCTTTAGTTGCCAATTTTTTTCACACTTTTTTGTTATATTTTATGTATATTTGGTGTTTTAATATATTTAGTGTTTAATTTACAAATCACACATAGTTTATTAACTCTCCTATAATAAGTGTTTTTTTTTTAATTTTAGTACCAACTACATGGTCTTTATGTGTTAAAATTAAAATCATATTATGTTACTATAATTTGACAAAATCTAAATGAAAACATTCTTTAAGGTATGGTATGGTATTTGATTCAATGTAAAAAGATAGATTTGTTATTGTATGTATTTAGAGTACGGTTGGATACATCAAACTTACTAAGTCTACTTTAAAGACTGCCAGTTATTAGTATCCTTTAATAATAATATTACAGAAATAGCAACTATAATATGGTATGCAAACACTTCGTTATGTAAAATAACCAGTGAGTAATTGAAAAAATGTGCATCATGTTGATACAAAATTTAAATATGACTAGGTATTTCCTTTTATTTTAAGATATAGAACATACACTCAGTTACTTTGATAGAATATTTAAGTATTTCAAATACTGTAAATTATTTATCGTAGTAACTTAGGTTATTATGTGTACATGCAGTCTATCATAATAAGGACTAATATTAAAACTAAGAATTTTTGTAAAAATATGTATTTTTAAACTAATTTTACGCGATTTTATAGCGTTTCATGTGTTTTTAAATTTCCGAAGTCTTAAAAACAACCAATTAAACGCAATAAAATCCTTAAAGTTTTACAACCAATGTACACCTACCCTCCCTAAGTCTCCCTTATGGCAATAATGCAAATCACTAAGAAAATATTGCATTGCTTGTGTAAGAGGAGTTTCTGATCATTGTAAACTATGCTTCCTGTTGTACAGTGGAAATCATTGGTCTATTATTATTTTAACGCAAAATAAGTAGCATTTAAATTAATATTTTAAAACATAAACTTTATACAAGTCATGGTTAGTAATTTCTAAAAATCAAGACAGTTCGACTGTGATAGAATATGAAGTGACTTTGCATATAAGGGAATTGACTTATTTAGTATTAATGTTATTAGAGCTAAATAAGTATTAAAGGATGTTTGAAATTAATACAATATTTGTTTCACTTGAAAACCTTATATATGAAATAGTAATTAGGCACGAAACAAATATTATCCTCCATTAATTTGTTTGATATTAATAATTAGATTAATAATCACAGAGCATAAACGGCATAATACGCTATATTTATCAGTCATATGCCATTAGTCTTGCAGAGACCATGACCATGAATGCTGCTCTTTCTGCATTTTATATTATACGCAAGGAAACCTCCACTTGGATTATATGAGTAAGATAATCTCGTAGAGTAATATGTTCTGTGAAGATAATTATTCCTACAGTAATACTACAGTAATTTATTATTACCTAGTACTACTTACACTTTTTTATAAATTAACGCAAAACAAACTAAAATGTATTAATTGCACGATTGTACTAACTTCGCCATTGCTGGCAGCCATGAAAATTGGGCTCATGAAACCTTTCTAAATGCTATAATTAGTGGACAATTTTCAGCTTTGTAAGGCCAGGTCCCCAAGTTTGTATGGGGACCAGGTTTCTCTTTTCGTCTGTGAGATTAAGTTCCAATAGACAATGGCGCATGTATGTACATTACTAAATATGTATTATATATAACACATGACACCCATGTTCACAATCATTACTATGAGATCTCACATTGCGCTCGAATGCACAAGGTACAGAAAACTTATCATAAACAACACTTGAGTGATGAACGATACTGCGTTCTATTGGAACTATGCGATCATTATAATGAACGCACATTTAAAATAGCTCGCTAGCTACTTAAAACGCTACGCATAATGTGACCGAATCTCCGCACATGTCGACACTAATTTTGGGTGGTTTTATTGATTGCCTCTTCTCTTCTTATTGCTTTTTCTTCTAATTTGTTTTGTTTGAAAATTTGTTATGGATTATAGTAATAATAGTAATAGAAAAGTGATACGTAACTTTCAAAATACTTTCGATTATTTGAAAGTCCTTTTATTTTAATTCTAGCAATGCTATTATCATTACTAAAATTCCCTTTAACCACTCCTGGTAAACTTCAATTGCTTGTGTTAGGAGCTTAGGAGTGGTTCACGACAGTAGTCGAATGGCGGATTTGAACCCACGTCCTTTTGACATGCCACGGTCCGCACCCTGCCATGCCAAGCGGCTAGTGTCGCTTCATCACTCGAGTAAAGTTATGGTGAGTATGAAAAGTAAGTGAAGTATTAAAATCAATCTAATCAAATCTTTAATTTTTGCTAGCTTATTGGTTATATTTTCAATTTCTCGTAAAAATGTTATTCTTTGTATTCATGTCTCTAAATAATTAAGTAGCGTTTGTCAATTATTTTGTATCAGAAGCCAATTCCTTTTCAAGTGGTTCTCATTGACTATACTACAATTGTACCTACAAGCCGGCATCTTCTAAACTTACTTGTAAGTTACAAGTGTGACGAAGTTATAGTCTGTTCACTAATGGCCCCTCTACACTACTCGCGAAGTAGATCGAAGTTGGGCGATGATCGCTTCGTGCAACCTCGCTTCGCCTCTGGCGACTTCCGATCGCTGTCGGTTTTTTGCGCCCGAGTCAAAGGACTTCGCGAAGTGGCTCGAAGTTACACGAAGCGTCTCACTACACTACTCGGCGTACGCCAGTTATATATATTTTTGTTATATATAAATATTAAATATGTAGCTTTCTACATAATTATTTATCTATGGTTAACGCATTGACGTATTGTTCACACAATTAGATACCTTTAGCAGCTGCCACTTGAACGTTATTCATGTTAAGGGTGCGGGCGACTCAAGACGACTGAGCTCTTCGCGAAGTAGCACGAGTGTGTAGTTACGTTCTTCGGACTGTGATCGACTTCGACGAGCACATCGTCAAAGTAGTGTAGAGGAAGCATTAAATAGTGTCGGTACAACCGGAGGCGCACTTATTAATTTGTATTTATTTTATTATTTTTTTACTGTTTGTTAAATAAATGTTTTTCTATTCTAAGAATAAAATAGAATACTATTTTACTCTTATGGTTATTGTAATAAAATACGATTATAAGTAATAACACAAATTAGGTAGCAAAGAAGGTACGGCCACATACATTGCAACAACGCGAATATTTGCGCTAGCGCGATGTGTGTGGCCGCAGCATTAAAAATGCCAAATTCTCCTGCGGGTGTACGCCGCACGCGGCGACGCTTTGATGTCGCGGCGGTGCCTTAGAAAAGATGCGGCACGTGGCAAGGCGGCGCGACATAGCCATAGGCAAGACATAGGCGGCAAGGTTGCCAGTGATGACTTATGGATCTAAGACGTGGTCTTTCACTGCTGGCCGTATAAGGAAGCTCAAGGTCGCTCAGCGAGCTAAGGAGGGGGCTATGTTTGGGGTTTCTCTTAATGATAGACTTAAAAATGAGGATATCCGCATAAGAACCAGAGTAATCGACTTAGCCCAACGGATTATAAATCCTAATACATCCCCATATTTTAATTTTTTAAGTACCTACCTATCTTATACAAAACCTGAAGTACTATTTCCTTTTGATTATCAATTATTTGCGTAGTTACTAGGGTGGTCTGAAAAGTTTCCGACCTCAACGTGAAGATGGCAGCACTCGTCAATAAAAGCTAGTGAATGTAGTTGTGCAGCTTTTGACAGTTACGCACCAAAATTGCAGCCATTTTGGACGCGTAGTTGTTATTTGAGAGTCGTTTGCGTGAGTCGATGTGAGTTTTTTGGGAAAATGGAAAAAATTGAGTATCGAGCTGTCATTAAATTTTTGTTTTAGAAAGGCAATACGCCTACACAAATCAAAGATAAGTTGGACTCTGTGTATGGGGACTCTGCACCATCATTTACTACAGTGAAATTTTGGGCAGCTGAATTTAAACGTGGCCGTGACAGCTTGGGAGACGATGAACGTTCGGGACGTCCAAACACTGCAACTACTGACGATAACATCGCTAAAGTTCATCAAATGGTGCTAGACGACGAGTGCTAGAAGTGAGAGAGATAGCAGAAGCTATGAAAATGTTCAAAGAACGTGTTTGTCACATATTAAATCAAGATTTAGGCATGAGAAAGCTGTCAGCGCGTTGGGTGCCGCGTTTGCTTACGTTAGACCAAAGACGTGTTCGAATGAACATTTCCAACGCGCTGTTCGCGCAGTTTAAGCGTAATAAATCCGAGTTTTGGCATTAATTACTGTAGATGAAACTTGAAATACACCTGAGCACCTGAAATATAAATAATATTAATTAATAAAACATAATATATGTAAAATATATACACATATAACATTGTTAGGTACGTACCCTATATATTTGTTGTTTTCTATAATAAATAAGTACGTGTGCATACGGGGACGGTGGCACTTCCGCGATTTTTATAGTAGGGTGAAGGTATATTTGCAATATCGGTGTTGCACCGCTGAGTACATGATCCCGCGCTTATAAGCTATTCTCCTCTAAAACTACATTGTTCTTTGCATTACTAAGGCAGTCACCATCAATGCACGTCTGAAAAGTACTATCTTTGCCACTATAAATCTTCGATCTAAGCTACCCTAAACGCAACTCAGCATTGTAGTTATTTTTTAAGGACCTACATTTGTAGCATATATTCAAGCAGTAAACTTCCAAAATGTTTAACCTTTTTTTATTTACATGGGGAAATTCCTACGCATACCTGCCTCGCGAAGGCAAGGACAGGTTATGTCGGACTCGCACCGACTAAAACCCCATGGTGTTCCACTTTCGCCACATATTGGCAGGGCCACGGGAACGCTTTCGCACACATCTGCGACCCTTCATGGCCTTTAAATCCACTGGCGCAGCGGGTCCCCACGAGCCCGATGCGCAGAGGCCATTAGAGTGTCCCCTCCGAAATCCGTGTTATTCCGCCCGAAGTTGTATGCACGGGCGGACTCTTTTAAGTACAATGCGTTCGAATAATTTGGCTATGTGCGGTAGCAGCGTTATCGGCCTGTAACTAGCTGCTATACGCCTGTCCTTCCCGGGTTTAGGCAAGACAATAATTTTCCAAATTTCCAGCTCTCCGGGAAGTGGAAAGTCCGCAGAATACCATTGTAGAGCCTTCCTAGCTCTACAATTGTTCTGCTAGGCAGCTGTCGGAGTGCTGCATTTGTGATCCGGTCGTGCCCCGGCGCCTTCCTCGGTTGCAGGCGGGTTACTGTCCTCCGCAGTTCAGCGGGGGAGATGAACCACTCTCCTGCAGGCGGTGGCGCGGGCGACGACAGGAACTCCTGTACGCGGCTCTCCTTTTGGGCATGAAGCTCCATGAACTCCGCACTTGCTGGGTTCGGCATAAACTGCTCCTCGAAGTGCTCAGCTAGGATATCCGCTCTACCTTTGGCCTCATAACATCGTTCGCCCGCACTGTTGATCAGCGGGCAAACGGGTAGTCTTGTTTTCGTTAGCTGTCGGTTCAATTTGTAGAGCGACGCATCCTCCTCCTCTGCTTTCCATATGCGCCGCTCCCAGGCCTCTCCTCTGTGGGCCCGGATTGTAACCGACAGCTCGTCCGTTATTCTATTTAGTTGTGTTTTTATTCTAGGGCAGCGCGAGCGCGCCCAGAGCTTTCTCAGCGCTCTCTTCTTCCTTAGTTGCGCTGTGATGTTTGGTGGTAAGTCATCATTCCTTTTCGTGAGAGGGACGATCGTAGAGGCCGCGTTGAGGGCTTCGGTGATCGCTGTTGATATTTTTAATGCAGCGGCCTCTACGTCGTCCGCTGTGTTAATTAAGGTGGTAACTGGAGGTCTCTCCAGTAGGTGTTGTTGGTAGAGCCTCCAGTTGATCTTGGTTTTGAAAGCTCTGGGAGGCGATGTCACCGCCCTGAGGCCTAAGGTGATTAGTATCGGGAGGTGCTGTGTGTTCAGATCGTACAGCACCTCTACCACTATCGGGCAGTTGATGTTCCTAGTGAGCACGATGTCCAGCACATCCGGACTCTTCCGGTGATCGGCTGGAATGTGCGTCGGTTCTTCGAGACCTAATACGTCGTAGGTGTTTAACTCCGCATCCTCGTAAAGTGCACGACCCGGCGGGTTGATCAGTCTAGATCTCCACGCCGGGTGTTTCGCGTTTAGGTCCCCTGCTATAATGGTCGGTGTTTCACCTTCCATTAATGTCCGGATGTCTGAGGAGCAAAATGGAGTCCCTGGCGGGCGGTATGCTGCGTAGATCCTTAGTTCCTCGCCCGCCGCCTCCATTTTTATGCCGATTGAGCGCATAGTTTGATATTGAGGTGGTTCAAGCTCTAGGTGGACGATGTCTCTTCTTACCAGAGCCGCCGTGCCTCTGTAGGCGGCTCCTTGAGCGTTGACCTCGTCCCTCCTGTATATAAAGTAGTTAGGCAGCTTTATGCGCGTTGTTGGTCGTAATTTTGTTTCGCCCAACAGTATTACGTGTATGTCCTGTTGTTGGGCGATAGTGCGGAGTTCATGCAGCCTCTGTTTGATTCCGTCCGGGTTCCAATATAGGAGGCGCAGGTTATCTGGATTAGACACCACCGTAGTGCCGAGCCAGTAGCTGCGCCAACGCCTTCATGATGGCGGTTATAGGGTCTGTCCCGGCTCTAATATCCGCCAGGACTTGGCTGCCCACTTCTATTGCTATGCCAACCAATCTCTGGATGGCATCTGTCATATCCGGGGCAGCTGTAGGTGTTCTATGTTGTGTTGTTGAAGGTACTGGTCTCGGGTGTGGTGTCGGTGCTTCCGTTCTTCTTTGGGTAGAGCGTGCTCTCTGTGTAGAGCGGGCTCTATTTTCTGATAGAGCCCTTCCTGGAGCTCTAACCATGTTGGTCTTCTGTTCGGTAGCCTGCGCCTGGGCTATCATTACCGCTGGGGTAGGGGTAGAGGTCACGGCCACAGCCTGAAGAGGTTGCTCCTTCTTCTTTCTGCTGCGCACCCGCTTCCTCTTCTTAGGTGGTTGTCTCTCTGTAGCTTCGTTGGCGGGTGGCTGTAGAGTCGCCCCGGTAGTTGCTCTACTCGGAGCGGCTTCCTGTATTATGATCTGTTGCGGTTGCGATACGGGGGGGGGGGTTGCTTGTCTTCCCCTCCCTCTAACTGTTACCCATCCGTCTTCCTGTATCTCTACAGTTCTGGGGCGACTCTGAGGGACCCCCTTAGAGGCTTCCGTTTGTAGCTCCGGTAAGGTGATCCCTTGTCTTCTTGCAATCCTCCTCAGGATTGGGCAGCGGCGATCGTTGGCTGTGTGGTTTTGACCACAGTTGGCACATCTCGGCTCTTCGTCTCTACCCCTTGGGCATCAACTAGCAATATGGTTCTCTCCGCAACGGACACACTTCACTGGCCTGAAGCAGTTTGCCGAGGCGTGTCCGAAGGCCTGGCAGCGGTGGCACTGAGCTGGGCCCACTCTTCTCTGCCAGGCTTCTATGGTGACTTCCTTCATGTACAGTAGCTCATTGATTTCATAGAGCTCTTTTAACTGCTCCAGGCTCAGGTGGTCTAGCTGGGCGAAGTAGAGGCATCCAGGTCTGCCTCTACGAGGAGGGATTTCTTTCACATATTTAAGTGGAAATCCCTTTGCCCTGATAGCCTCAATAAAGAGGCAAAACGGACATTGGCAAGCGGCTCACTTTAAGGTAACGCTCGAGTCTACCTTATGGCTTCGGAGCCCAGTAACGTTGTAGTGTGAAGAGCTACCAGTAAGAAGCGGTAGTAACCAGTAGTAGCTGAAGTGACTAGTAGCAACATAGTAACTGATATTCGCAGTTACATATTTGAAAGTGATAGCTAGTCGCATAACGTGATAACTGATATTCGCAGTTACAAGTGATAGTGATAACTAGTTGTATAACGTGGTAACTGATATTTGCAGTTACACTAGTGATAAAAATAGCTATTTTAGTTGATAATAGCAGCTAGTCAGACAATGTTGATAAAACCAGCTACTACTAATAAATATTTTATACTACCATAATAATTTGAAGAAATCTTTTGAAATATATAGTGACCAGCTGATAGTGAACAACCATATTCAACAACCGTGGTCAATAAACAATAGTCAGAAGATTTCCGCCGAACAGTTGAGCAGTCGAACCGCTGGCCACTGCCTTGCCATTTGTATTTTATTTCGTGCATTTTGATTTAACCTCAGTCCACAGTACCCCAGCTGCACCCACAAAGACCGCAGTAGAAGTATCCTCCGGAACCTATAGGTGTAGGACGTGAGCGACTCGCGGAGTATCTCTGTCGACAGTTACTCCGGAGAGTTTCGTGCGTCCGGCACAAATTGCTAGATAGACAGAATAGAGAATAGCGGTATATTTTCTCTTGATTCACTTTACAGTAAATATCGACAATTACAGTACAGTAAACATCGATTGCAGAAGTGTCGCATAATTGTACAGCCAATATTGATATAATAACAGGTCAACCTATCAGTAAAAATAACATTACTTTGGTTACTAGTTCAACAAGCGCCACCCTGATCAAAAATATACTATACAAATGCAATACGGTTATCACAAGACGTAGTTATTCCTTCATATTGTGAAATGCCTATTCGTATTTATTTAAATAGCGAGTACTTAACGCATAGTACGGTACTACTCTACCTGTTTACAATTCAAAGGATATTTATTTAATACCAGGCGCTTTATTAACGTCTACGACTGATGTAATTAGAGTTATTGATATACGAAATACCCTATCTTGTGGTAAGCGGGGCGTTTGTTAACTAGGCTGGAGGTTTATTATAAGAAAGATATTATGAATGTATTAGGTATGTACTGATACTAATAAAATAAATTAAAACCACTATTCTAGAAAAATGAAATTAATTTTGAGGATTTAGGTTTACGCGAAATAAATAATAGCGAACGGGATATGTTGATGAAGTTACTACGTAAACATTCGGGTTCATTTGCAATGGATACATCTAGCTTAGGTTGTACAAATTTGATGGAGCTATTGAAACTAATACTGATAAACCGGTATTTTGCAATCCTTATAAGATTATCACACAAGGAAACGGAATTTAGACGGAAAAGTTTAGGACTAATTATAATCTGGAATAGCAAGGAATCCTATGCGAATTCAGAAGTTTTAGTAAACAAAAAAAATGGGGAGTACAGATTCTGTATAGACAACCGTGCTTTGAATTCGTGTACAGTAAGAGACCGCTTTCCCTTGCCACACATAGATTATCTTATTAGTTTGTTATCGGAAAAATACTATTTTACTGCACTTGATCTCGCAGAAGTATATTATCAAGTCCCAATTTCCCTAAAATCCATCCCGAAAACTGTATTCGTTAAGCTTTCCAGACGATATGAATTTGTTCAAATGGTCGTTTGGCCTGGTCAATGCCCCTGCTATATTCCCTAGAGCCCTTGAACAAGCATTAGGAAATTTGACTCACAATAGCAAATTAAATGACAAGGAAAGTTATCGTACAAGTATAAATCAAAACGAAGGAGTAGTTGCGGTATATTTATGTGATATGATTCTTCCGACTATCCTATATACAGTTGAGGAAAGCCTTTCGCTATTAGGACGGGTGTAAGAACTTCTGTAACATAGGTACCTACAAATTTACGATTGAATCTAAGTAAATGTTAATTTCTATATTTTTTTTATAGAATAAGGGTGACAGACGAGCACACAGTCCACCTGATACGTAGGATACCACCTGTAAGTGGATGCTGTGGCCCATAGACATTTATATTTATCCTCGATTAAGAATCAAAATGCAGATGCGTTGTCACCCCTGAGGACTAAGATGGAATGCCTCGTTTCCAGTAAAACGGGTCCGTTTCTCTACACTCACCATACGAAACACAGCAGTATTAAGCTGCTATTTTACTCTGGTATGCTGTGAGAGCGTGGTCCTTCCCCGGTCGAGCCGACCCAATCGTGCTACAACCATAATATAGCTGCAGCGTGGCTCTACCACGTAAAAAAAATGTCGATTATTCGGACCATGAACTTACAGTAGGGACCATAAGACCAGATCAACATAAAATAAGTGTGTGCTCGGCTTTAAAACGCTAACCAACGTCCGTCAATTAATTCGTTTGGCATCATATTTTCGAAAATTCATTAGAGATTTTGCGTCTCCGAACTACCTCTGGGAGCGTTGGCCGCTCCCCTGGCCGATCACCTTGCCCGGTGGGAGATCTCCCCTTTTCCTTACCACGGCTACAGATATATTAAATCTGATAAAGAACAAAAAATGCCGTCCATACTTTATAGTAAGGTAATGGTGGTCCTGGACCCGATAATTCCCAGAATATTACCGTCATCTACATCCGACCTCAATAATCTTTCAGCACTTAATTAGCACTTAATTTTTAGGCATTAATAAAGAAAACAATGACGTTCATTCCTGACGGTAATATAATGATGGTCTAAGACCCTATAATTCCTAGAATAATACCGTCACCTACATCCGACTTCAATAATCGCTCAGCACTTAATTAGCACTTAATTTTTAGGCACTGATAAAGAACAAAAAATGCCGTTCATACCTTATGGTAAGGTAATGATGGCCGTGGACCATATAATTCCAAAATAATATCTTACTCTGCATCGGGTCTCAATAATCGCTCAGCACTTAAGGCACTGATAAGGAACAAAAAGTGCAGTTCATACCTTATTGTAAGTTAATGGTGGTCGTGGACCCTATAATTCCCAGAATAATATCTTAATCTGCATCGGTTCTCGATAGTCGCTCAGCACTTAATTCCTTGCTATTCATATTTAGCGTATATTATCTATCATCGTCATTGCGTTGCTAGCGATACGTTTTGCCAGCAGCGCAAATTTCAACAGTTGGTTGCGGTGAAAATTTTATAATATAATATAAGACACACAAAGATATTACAACTATAATGAGCTTAGTAGTTATGGAGCAATTTAGAAAATGAGCCCGAACATTCGTCTTAAATGTTTGTTTGCAGGTAGGTTGTCTTAATTTTTCAGGCAGGTCATTCCATAGGCGCGCGGCTTGGACAGCAAACAAAGATATGAAACTCGAACGGTGAAGGGATATGAATAGGGCAAGAGTTTCCGATAGACGAAGCTGTCTGTCATGAGTGTCGCGCAGGAACTGAAACTTATATTTCAGATAATTCGGATAGTGGTTATCGAATAAAATAGAAAAAATTGTGTTAAGTATCCTAATGTATCTTCGATGACAAATTGGAAGCCATTTAAGCTGAGTGCGGAATGAGAATACATGATCAAACTTGCGAAGACGAAAAATAAAACGGACACAGTTATTGACGAGACGATCCAGTTTATCAAGGAAAACCTCATTAAGATCAGGAAAACATACATCAGCATAGTTAATAATGGGCAAAATAAGAGATTGCACAAGAGTTATCTTTACCTTGACCGGAAGAAAGTTCCTAAGACGATTCAAATTACTGAGCTTAGCAAAAACAGAACCACTGATATTCTGAATTTGGGTGGACCAACATAAGGTTGTGTCAAAGTAGACACCTAGATTTTTAACGCTATCAGAATACGGTATGATAGAATTCAAATAGAATTATCAAACGTGACAGGCGGGACGCAACTGACGTCAAGCTTACGCAATTGTTGAGCACTACTAATTATTATAGCTTGGCATTTATTGGGGTGCACACTAATACCAAACTTACGAGACTAATAGTGGAGATTCGTTAAATCCATATTGAGTCTGGCAATAGCGTCACATAAAAAGTTGACGTCTGCTTGAGTATATATTTGCAGGTCATCAGCGTAAAGATGGTAAGAGCAGCTAAGTTGAGAAAGGGAAAGTTGATAAAAATGGAGAATAGAAGTGGAGATAATATTTCACCTTGTGGCATGCCAGTGGAGAGTTGATACCAGTCAGATATGTCACGACCATTAATGACAGCTTGCTGACGGCCACGAAGGTAGGAAGAAAACCAGTCTACAGCAGTAGAGGAAAATTTGAGATTTTAAAGCACGGCAAGGAGGATATCATGGGCAACCATTTGAACGCATTTGTAAAATCAATCAATACAAGTACTGTGACCTTTCCATTCTCCATGCCCTCCCAAATGTCCTCTGTAACTTTGAAAAGTGCAGTGGTTGTGCTGTGTCCAGGCCGAAAGCCAGATAGAAAGTGAGATAGCAAGTTATTTCTCCAAATAAAGGCGGACAATTGTTGGTGAACTATAATTGCTATACTTACTATACAAATATATATGAAGTAATTATGACTGTTATTGAAGAAGAAGTCACTAATAATATTCACACAAAATAATTACTGAAAATACCTAAACACAAAAAAAAGAATTAAAGTAGTTTGAAACATGACTCCTTCCTAAAGCGCTTCCAAACATTATTTTCTCTTTGCTTCAAAACAATCCGGAATTACCTCTCTCTTCTAATCCGATTCTACAACCTTAAGAATCTTCAAATAAGAATCTCTGCCATGCAAATTCATAAATGAAATTCAAAAATGCATATCTTTGAGAAATTCTAAAGATACTAAAACCAAGAATTAAGAGTGCTCTAGAAAAAGAAAAATATTGTTGATTTTGTTGTTTATCAGTTATTTTTATTTAAATAGAATATCTTTATCTTTACAGCCTCTTAAAGTCCACTGCGAAACATAGGCCTCCCCCATAGATTGCCTCAGAGGAGGGATATTTGCCATGGTCGCTACGCCTGGCAAGCGAATAGGCAACCACTGTTTTTATTGTTATTTAGCTGTTATCACGAAAATGCTGCTGTTTATCTTTTTTGTTCTTCCCTATGTCTCCTCATACAACACCCATGGGATGATATGAGGTAGTAGGTAATCTTACACTGCCACCACATTGTAAATTAAAATAGAATATTATTAAACATTCGTTTTATTTTACATACAAACATATTACAACAACAAACCATTTGTTGATGTAACCACCAACAACCATTTACAACGTATATTAATTAAAACATTTACCACCTTAACTTAACTATTAGGTAGCATTTTTATTGTAAGAAATAGTTGTTTAAAAAAGTTTGTTGTATGAATTTAATTGCTGTGAATATAAATAAACCTATAACGGGGAAATGGAACAATATCTGGTAACCCAGGGAAAGTACCTACTGTCTATTTCTATCTCAAAAGCATACGCGAATTTAGACTGCTGCATATCTATTTACCTATGACGCAAATGCTTTATCTAGTCAATCCTCTATTTATACTTGTATATATAGAGGTCAGTGTCTATTTACGAAATAACAATAGAAATCATTAATTTATAGTCTGTCGATTAAATGTGTTTACATGGCATTTATTAGTAACATTTTGAAATCTGATACTGGCAACTGACCAGTGACTAGTTTATAGTTCAACTAAAATATTTTGATATTTACAAGTTTTATACTTTAATAATATAGTATATTTAATATAAATATTTTTTGGGTCTGTCTCGTGTAGCCATAATAAAGGTTAAAAAGGAAGGGTAGATGAATCAAAGCGTATGGCTGACCCCAGGCAAAAGAAAAGTTTCTAGACCTGACCATCCCAAAAGTGGTTATTGACGATTTTGACAAATGTGCAATACGTCATAAAATTAATGAGTATTACGTAGTTCGTAAACAGGTACCAACATTACGTAAGTTACTGTGAGAGCTAAAACAAGACATATAATTTCCAGGAGAGATAGGACAGGAGAGATTCACAGAAGACTCAATTTATTATACAAGTTGAAAACAGTAGTAGCGGCAGTAATGACGACTCTGATGTAAACACCATTTCGTTTAGATATACAATGTCAGGCGTTGAATATTTAGAACGTGATTTTGACTATGAATCTTAATATATATGTCTTTGATTTTTGCCTTATTTATTCTTAGACTGATTGTACCTAAAATCACATAATATTGATCATTCCCAATTCTAAATATTAAAAATAAAAATTATAAATAAAAAATCTAAACCTCTTCAGATTAAGTACCTAGATTTGTTAGTGGTACTCAGGCTGGTGCAACTTCCATACTAAAAATTATACGTACGAGATTGGTCAAATTTTAATGACGGTTATCTCTTCTTTCTGCTTTTCGTAACATGTCTATTAACGACATTGTCAAATAAAATAGATTCAAATGTCAAATCAAACAATTACATTTGTATAATTTTATTTATTAAGATTGCTTTAAATTTTGTTATAGAAGCCGTTGTTCATTTACAGAATTGTTAAAAAAATAAATATACATTATAAAACTTGCCAATTAAATGGTGCAAGAATAGGAAAAAATAATAACAAGAAAAGGCTATTCGTAGCAATATTTCTCTTAGATGATGAAAGGTTTGTGGTGATTTCAACTTTAATTGTAATATGATATTTAACGCGAGTACATTTATGGACTAGCCATCTATGTAGGACAGGTTTTTATAGTGTACGATTGTGTGCACAAATACAAACACACTATTTCCTAAATCTGATAGTTCGATGGGATGGCAATCGGAAACGAACTATACTTAGAAACTTCATTATCAATTGTGACTGCTAACATTCTATTTGTTCAATAAAATGTGATTTTATTTATATTATTTTTCAGATGCTAGCAATGAGGGAAATAGCTGGCACATGCACCATTTGAAAAGATTCACATGTTAAAACATATTTGTGGTAAACATTGCAAATCCGAGGATTTGAACCCAACTAAAACGAACTGTTATTTCATCAGTGGACTTAATTTAAACTTCCACTATTATGTATGTTAATTAGGTTTCATTTACATGTAACAAAAGATAATATCCTCTAAAGTCACATTTTGGTAAGAATACGATTATATAACTAAACTCAAAGTTATTCGTTATTACCTGGTTATAAATATTTTTTATAGATTCATCTACAAAATTAGCTATAATGAGCACTCATTTTGAAAGCGACAATTAGTAAACAATCTCTGCGAGTAGTATGTACATAGGTACCTCTGTGAAGAAGCCCAGCGATTTCCTTTTAAGTGTATTTGTTACACTTAAAAGGAATTTAATCAATCAGTGTTAAAACCCAATATTTTTACCCTTTAAAAAGAACTAATGTTGAATGAAAACAAGCATCCAGACGCAGACTATTTATTTTACAGCATACCAACACTTGTTCAGTGCGAGAATGAAGCCTCGGTCCTGCAATGCCGCAGCCAAACGCTTAGCCACTGCGCTACAGGTCGTCATTTATTTTTACTTAATTAATTATTAGTATAATAGTGCGTTTTTTATTTTATATTTTCTTTATACATATTTTTATACCTAATAATTGTAGAGATGTAATTACAAATTGCTGTGTGTAAAATACATTGATTTCTTATCCTCATGGGCATTTTTACTCAATCCCCACGTTAAAAAAATTATTCCTCATAAATTATTCAGTATAGGGATCTAACTTTTATTAAAAAATATCGATAAACAATATATCGATAAAAGTTATATCGATAAAATTATTCAAGGATAGACATTTACAGCACTATTATAATTCGCCTATGTTGTCAGCACTGTTTGTCAAAATTAAATGTCATGTCTTGATGTTGGTAGAGTAGCTTGGCGCAATGTCATACATTTACTTTTCTTAGGAAGTCCCGCCTCTTAAACGTAGTGATTATATTCTCTTTGGTGGTACTATACACTTTTGATAGTGTTGCCAAGTAGGGTTTTTGAAAGTCCTTATTATTTCCCCATGTAAACACATTTCATCGACAGACTATTATAAGTGCGCGTAGAAGTTGTTTACATAAGCTCTTATGCTAAAGTGAACAGGTTATAAACGACTTGTCACACGAACCATATGTTTGATACTGTTTAAAGAGTATAGTAACAGTCCATACTGATAATTATTGTTAGTACTGTTTGTTAGTTAACAATTTAAAACAAAAATTTGTGTAATTTATTAAAAGATTCTCCTTTTATTTTGTTTATTTAAGTTTAAATGAGTCAACATACCTAAGAAGTAGCATAATTATTGCTATCAAACTGTGATAATATTGTATCATAAAGAAGTCACCTTAAAGTTCCTAAATGTAATTATTTCCATTATACGTCACGGTTCTATTAGTGTGTTCTATGAATTTGAGGGTTAAATTTTATTCCATGTTAGACAATTATTTGTAATAATTATATTTGTTACGGACAGCGAGGAGAGCCGCCGCCCCGTCGCCCCCTCATACCCCGTTACGCCCGCGTACCCCGCACACCACCCGGACATCACGTGAGGTCGGCAACCAATGAGCGCACAGCACACCGCGTGAGAACACGCTCACCTTAAGACAACCGCTGCGGAAATATAATAAGGGGCTTTTGGGCTCCGCATTCATTCGATTCGACAGCGGCACTCAAGAAAGAAGATACTCAAATAAGAAGATTCAAGATAAGACTCCCAGAAGATATTCCTGTACAGATATTTCATTGCCGCTATTGTAAATAGTTAAATATAAAATTGTAAATTGTCCCACCTTTTATTTATACAGTCCTCTTAGTTCAATAATAAGTTATCGAAGTAAATTCCAAAGTACTCAACATCTTTCTAAGATCAGTTATCTCGACACACCCTCCTAACTATCCAAAATAATATTATATACATTATATTATACACATATATCATTTTATTGATGATGAAAAACACAATAAAAATGACATGTTTTTTTTATTTTGAATGTGTGATCCCCATGGATAGCTAATCATGACAAATCACCATCAGATTAACATGAATCATAAAACTGCTATCAGAGTCTGTATCAGTCTCGTCATTCAATTCTGTAATAAGGTTATAAATTTCACCGTTTCACAAAATATATTTCAATATGGCCCACATCATCAATCAGTGGTACGATTGCATCTCCTATTAAAGTTAATTACAGTTTTTAATTTAGCTAGCTGATTCCTCAAAGTTAGAACGTCTCTTTATCAATGTACATTTAACATGTATTTGCTTTTGTAGATTGCGTTTTTTTCTAGTGTAGATATTTTTGAAATGTAGAAACAGCAAACTTCGTCTCCTTTGGTAATGGTGCTGACGGTTTTCTTAGTTATACCTTAAATATTAATAATCAATGAATTGATTAATTAACTATTATTCAAATAAAACATCATCCATTTATTGAGAGGATTGTGAAGCGCCGATACGCGGCGCGAGTAGATACATATTTTCAAAAATACCATCTGTTTCATATCGCTCGCTCCGTATCGCCGTATCGTGCGATAGAGGGAGTTGCAAGTCTTGGAGGCAATTGCCTACATTTTTTTTTTGAAATCCTGCTTCGGGCGATATCATTTTCATCACTTAAACCTTTAGAAAACGAGACATTTCTGGGCTCATTAGATTCAGTACACTTTAATCTAGGTTTCTTTTTTAGTAATTTAGTTCAGTTTATTAAAAGAAAAACGCTCGAAGAAGTTTATATGCCAAAAATGTAGATATTTTTAGTTGCTAATAACTTATATTGATCGCAATATTTCTTTAAAATAAAAACGTATTGACCACTTCTTATTAGTTTGTGGTATGGACCTAGTTTTTTATTATATCTACAACATTTAGAACACGTAGACCATGATACAAGAGAAAAATTGTTATCACTTTTTGTATGAAAATTTACGGCTTCGCAACCCTCTTAATATCCAATTAAATACAAAACATCGATAAACAGTGATGATGAACAGAATGTCGATACAAAACATTACGTAAACTATTTATTTAGTAAATGCATTTGCACTGTAAGTTTTTTTGCGAAAACGTGACACTTGATAAACATCTAAGACCGTGACGAAAATGCCGAAATCTCAGCTCTCAGTAGTACAATGTATAACCGGTACCTATACAAAATTTTATTATCCTCTACAACGGGAAAAATATTAATAGCAGGTAACATTTTAACATGTCTGTCTGTCTGTCGGAGAGTTTTGGCGGGAACTTGATCGGCGGCGGTTTGCTGCTCCTGTATTATTGTTTGAATAATGGTTTGAAGTGGATTTTGATATGTAAAAGTGGTGCAATTTTGTGTATTAAGTGTCTGCGCATGTGAACTATTAGTGGAAACGGTGAAACAATCTTAGTCTTAGTCTAGTAAAAATCTGCTTAGGCGCCTTGAGATACCATCGCCAACTGTCAGCTGTCTGCTGACTCAAGTTGCCAAGGGCTGCACAATGTGACGAATCAACATATTGTGAAGCATTGTAGGATAAAAGCTATGAAGGATAAATAAACATTTGGGAAATTATAATAAACCGAATAAAAATACCTAAGAATTGGCCTAAAGGTCTAGATACCAGGCCATAAACTCCAAAAAAAAAACTGTCTGTCTGTCATAATGACTTTTTTACAATGAAAATAGAATGATTATGTAGTACTAAATACTAATTCGGTTCGTGTTCGTGGCTACGTGGTTGATTGATTCATAAAAATATAAACTTATAGGTAAGTATGTCGTTTTACGCTAACGCTAGTACATAGATAAGCACTCCATTTCATTATAAAAAAATTTTGGCATAGGCATCGATTGCAAGAACTGCTACTGCATTTTTGTAAGTTATTCGTATCCATGTATATTTTGTGTTTTCTAGTTTTAAGAAGTTATATTTTATAATAGTTATTTCCTAATTAGTTGCTTAGTTAGTTTTTTATGATTATTAAAGCTTATTCGTGTATTATATAGAAACCATAGTCGATTTCGGGCGCGATTGAGAATAATTTAAACATGACGTCATTGTGTTCAGCTAAAATAAAGCTACCGGCAAGTAATATGGGCGTTGACTTTCTCATGCGTAGTATATATTTATTATATTTTTGAGGTCTGCTGTGAACTACGTTAGGTTTAGATCGGGTGGATTTCAGTGTGTTAACCTCTCAGGCCTTGACATTTTATTGGGCCAACTTAGTCAGACCTATGGTCAAGTCAAAAGTATAGTAGGTCAGGCCAAAGACAATATTTTTTGTAAATGATGGTAAATATAACTTAGAGTCATTACTATGTTCTTATCCAAAATAAAAATTATCAACAATTAAAATATCGCATTACTTGTATGAAGGTCAAGTGAACGCTAGAGAAACGACGATTGCAAGACGTTGTCGATAAATAAAATGTTTTGAGAATTATCAATTACCGTGTAGTGTGTGTATAAATATTCATATCATACTGTGGGTGTCGTAAGAGGCGACTAGACTGAGGTGTTATTTTTAATAACCGTGACGGATGCTCTAGTTCCATATTTTCCGAACCGTGGTAAATAAAAATGACTTTCAATAAGTATTATGTAATAATCAATATTGAATAAAATACCATTCTATTCTATTCATAAAAATAACAGTAAAATATCACTTTGTCACGTCCATTACTCATTAGACATGATTAATAAAATCGACATTAGACATGGACCAAAGCGTTATTTTCACCGTGGCGTTATTAACCCATTCATTGCGGTGCACGCTTTAACTGGCGTTATTTAAATTGCCATTCTTGGGCGCATGACGCCGATCGGCCTAAATTATATTTTAGCCATAACGGCCAATTTCTATTCTAAAGGGATATACTTTTATATGTGCATGTTTACATACATACATCATTATAGTCTTGATTTCTGTAAATAATGATTTTAGAAAAATAACAAAACTATCCTCAGGCGCGGAAAACGCCGAACGGCGTCTTCAAAGGTTATCAACATTAAAAACATTTTGATTAAATATTTATTTTGCTATTTTATTTTATGGAATTAAAAACAGTTATATAGGCTTTCTTTTCATGAACCAAATGGTCTCACTCACACCGTCACTCAATAAACTCTGTGACGATGGTGAGCCTCACCTTCAAGTCATTATTAATTATTAAGTGAAACAAATTACGCTGCACTAGAAATAGTATGTAACTGAATACCCTTCTTGATGTTTTCTCTTCCCTTCAACTACTAATTCAAAACTCTACTTATTATACTTAGTACATTTAAAATAGTAGACTAAATACTATTATTAAAAGTATTTTAACTTAAAAAATCAGAGAAAAGGTTCAATCCCTGGTCATATTTCAATAATTCCGAAAATATTAATATAAAAACCAATTTCTTTATTCAGTGTAATAGAAATCTTTCTATAATGTGGAAAATATCCCTACTTTATACTGAATAGAAAAGAAACAAATTCACTTACTATTTAAATATTTATGGTAAATAGAAATTGCCAGTATTTTTAATAAAACTGCACTGTTAATCACAAAATAACTTATATACAAATGAAATTTCGCCACTGAGTACGCAGTCACTTGCACATGGCGTAATCTGATGAGCGTCAGTAAAATTCTGCCTAACTAAGCAGAAATAATTTTCATGTGCGGAAACGCCGATCGGCGTCAGTGTTTAATATGAGATGCGTTAAACGCCTACCGGTGTTAGTTCTTTGAACCGCCCGCACCTACGTAATAAGTGCGATTTTTGAGCCGCCTTGAATGGGTTCATCACTCATGATTGAGGCGACAGAGTGAAACAAATCAGAAGATGGGCAGCAGCGTCTTCCTAATAAAGACTAAAAATAAAAACTGCGGTTGCCAACCCGCTTACCAAACGTGGCACTATGGCAAATATCCCGGCAATATATGGGGACGCTTATGATCTGTAGTGGACTTTAATAGACTAAAAGGACGAACATTTTTTAATTTAGTCTCGGCGGAACGCGGGTGTTCCGTGCTATATTTAGAACAGCGTTGTCGTGCTGGGCGACATTTGCGGCAGTAAAATCTTGAGCTCCTCTTTATTTCTATGACCCATGGCAGTAGTGGATTGTTACGACCTTATGATAAAGAAAGAATTGTAAGGAAACCAAAAGGAGAGGAAGGAGGTTAATTTTATTATTTGAAAAAATATTTGTGTGTAAAAGTCATCAAATATCAACATCAAACAATTTATTAAACAAGTCCAATGGTTAAAACAGTAATAAATAACAAAACCAAAAGTTTCCTGAAAAGAAAAAATTCAAATATTATATGTCACTTTCACAACTAAAGCAAGTCGAACAACACCCCATATGTTAAAATCCATCAAGCAGTTTAGGCTACAGAGCGTGTAAAGAAAAATACATCCATACATGCGTACTCGAAAACATTACCGTCTTCTGGTAAAACATCACTGATGACTGACTGACAGTTCTACAGCGTACCGGTTCGTTTCTGTCGCTATATGAGACATGATACTATCGTCCCAATATTGGCGGAATGCCTCATAAGCACTTCCGGACGGCGTGGTTGGCCAGTTGTTTCCGCAAGAAACGTTTCTCTTTCACCTTGAAAGGAGTCTATGGGGCCAATCAAAGTTAAGAAGTCGCATCTTCGAATAGGGCCGCACGTCAATGCCATCTGCCTCATCATCATTATCATTATCTACTTCCATCCTTCTGCTTTCGGCCCTCCTCTCCCTAGCTTCCTATTAGCCACCAGTCTCAAAATCCTATCTCGCAAATCCTCAGGCACATCATCATCTGTCACACATACTTGTATAAGTTGGTCGCCGCGCCGCCACGATGAGAGACAGGCGCGAGCACCACGGGCGCGTCGACCGCCTCGTGCCTGTCGCCGACTGCTGTTACCCGTACGCCCGCTCAGCACCACCACTCGAACTCGCCAACACCTCCTCGTGAAAAGTTCGTGTTCGTCCGCGAACAAGTACTTGTCGCCGTCAACAGCTCAACGACAACGACCACTTCTGGACTAACATTTCGCCTACAAGACATATATAAAAACAATATAATATAATTGAGTGCATATATATTTTATAAAATACTATATACAAACACAAAACAAAAATAGTTTTATTAAAATAGCGATTTACATTCTGTAAATACAAGGAACAAGCATAAATAGATAGATTTTTAGCGCACAATGAAGTGTTATCAGATAGATACAAAATTGCATTTTTTATTATAAACCATAAAATAGTAATAAAGATGCATAAAATAAAATGGTATATAAGTACATAGATAGGATGAATACATACTTATTAATATCTTTATATATAAAATTACGTGTCACATTGTTTTGTTGCGATGAACTCAAAACAAACAAAATTGTTCTGCCCTTTCCAAGACAAAGGGCTTGGAAAGGGCAGAACAAAGTCTGCCTGGTCAGCTAGTATGTTTATATATATATATATTTATATATATATATATATATATATATATATATATATATATATATATATATATAAAATACAAATATATGTTTTAACTATTGCATATAACATAAATGTGCAATAAGTATACACAAATACTGTAACTAGACAATAGAAGAATAATTATATACAAATGAATTAGATTGAATCAAAGATGAAAGTAGTAACAAGTTAGTTATACCAGTTACTAGACTCCAGAGTCAGTATAATTCCTTCATGGGGCAACATAGGTATATGTATTTATAAGAAAGTCCCACAAAATATACAGACCTTATCAATGAGTTATAAATTTTTAGTAAGAAAAAATTGTTTAGTAAAGGTTTATTATACTACCAAAGAGTACCAGGGTTTACATGGTTGATAATAACATCAACCATGTAAACCCTGGAACCCTGGGAATGAGGAGATTGCTACCATGCTGTTTCTAAATGTTTTCATACTAATTTTATTCTATAAAAGTTATTATTGTGAATTAATTATATTTAATAAAAAGTCCTGCTGGGTTTTTGCTGGTCACTCCCAGGACAGAGACTTTTCATATCTCTAATTTATGAGTGAAGAATTTCAATTGTATATAGACAGAATTTTAAAACTGTGGTAAACTTGCATACATTTTGAAAAAGCTTTAATACAAACATAATAACAAAATTTACTTACGGAAGGTGGTGTGATGCCAACAGCGGATTTTCTTGTGCTGGCTCGGTGGAAGATGTGGTCATAAAGGAGATTTGGACACTCCAACTGCTGGCCATGTTCATCAAATATGGCCAGTAGGATAACCTCATTGGAGTTACCTAAGTCCCCTGATGCATATCCGTCTCCTGAAAAACATGTGATAATAAGACATTTTAGATATGCATATGACATATTTTTATGGTTATGAATTAAATTGACCAGGATGGTGCTGCTGCCTTTTATTTAGTAAGTGAGAAAATCTGGAGACCCTTTTCATAGACGCATGTTTGCGTTATATGATAGGTGTAGATAATTTATCATTTACCACCGCCAACTTCTTGACTCAGGGTGCTACTGAGAATTTCTTGACGGAAAATCTTAATAAATGATTTGACCCGACCAGGATTCAGACGGGACCTCATGATCAGCAGTCACTTTATACATCCATATGCACTCATATTTATAATTATAATATAGAAAAGAGTATAATAAATTACTTACAACAGAATATGAAAACATTTCTTCCTCTCTGTCACTGAGATATTCGTCGTCCGAGTCGAAATAGTTCGTCAAATTCCGGCATTTTTCTGAAAATGGATGTAGTACAGTACACATTTGAACATTTTGTGTCTTCATGAGGCTCAAAAAGAGTTAATAGAAAGTTTATAAATTTACATATAACATATAAGAATAAATAATAAGAATAATAATAAGAATTATGAAATACCAAATTACTACACTCAAATAACTACTATGTAGAAAAAAACACTCGAAATTTCATAAAGAAAAGAAATATATAACATTATTATATCGATATCGTAATAATATACACTCATTAGGAGCCTCTAATAAAAAATCAATCATAGGTATATATATAGTTTATTACATATCTTTGACCAACGCCATTTTGTTGATAACAATTTCGCCATAATATTCACGATAAATTATAACATAAAACGTAATTTTCACACATTGGATTTTGTAAAATATGAAAATTTGTGTTTTTACATGATTATGGTGATAATTTATACCTATTTCATTTTCAGTTACTTTTATTGACTATTTTATTTCATATGTGAACGACAGTATTTGAAGTAGTTACCAATTTTATAAATTTAGTAAAATTGTTACGAGACGAAATATATGCAAATAACTTTTTTAAACTGTGTAATTACTTACCCTTTGTATAAAAACTCACAACAAACTTTCCTTTAAAGGTACACTTATAACTTATAATTAATACAGTGGCTTTTGCACTCGCGCGGCGAAGTAGACGTACTGTAGTAACGCGACGCACTTTGATTATATATAATCAAAGGCGACGCATCATGGCGGAAACTAGTAATTTGACGTAAATTCTCTTAATTTATAAAAGCGTAATTTAGTAACGAGACTAATTCTAATAAAAAATTTAGAATTTGAGTTGTATAATTCTTATAAATATCATTTAAAAAGAATTGTTTTGAGGGTCTACAAAGGTGACATTTGACTATCTCTTGTGTACTCTAAAGACTTCAAAGATTAATAAGGTTTTGCAATATATTTTTGTCTCGTTTCGTACTAACGTGGCATAGGTTTCTGCCGCCTGAGCCGCGAGAGGTAAATATGCCGCCCTAAAACCTCCCTTCTCCCTCATTTTCGAAGTATCTTAAAAAGTATAAAATGTACAAAGCCTTCTATAGTCCGAATATTATATAAAAATTAATAAAACTATAGGTACTTAATGTAATGTTTATAATTATCCATAGCCTTGGCATGTGTGAATGAAGAATATCTCCATTTTTATAAAATGTTTGTAACATTCCATTTAGTAACAGCTAATTTTCAGATGTTTTAAAGATTTTACTAGAATCTTCTATATTTTTCCCTATTTGCCGCCCTGAACATTGCCTTCCCCCCTGCTCATGTTGCAGTTTCTCCTATCACAGCCATTGTAAGTTTATGTGGTTAAAATCATGGCATGTATAGTTTTAGAGGTGGTTTTTCTAATTATATTGTTTTAAAGCTCATAAATAAGGCATAACTAATGCGTAATTTATGAGCTTTAAAACAATTCATTTGGGTTTGGGAATCGAGAAAATCATTGAGTTAAATTAAACAAAATATATTATAATATACCTATGTATTTATTTCATAATACATCTTGATATGTATAATATGTATAAAAATTATTCTTGTATTTGCAGTTTGAAATGACAATTATATTAAATGTGGTGCATGCTGCAGCTATAATATGGTTGTAGCCCAAATGGGTCAGCTCGACCTTGGAAGGACCATACTCTCATAGAATACCTGTAAAGAAGCATTTCAATGTTGCTGTTTGGTATGAGTGTAGAGAGAGTTTTACTGGATATGTGGCATTCTATCTTAGTCCTCAGGGGTGATAACGCATCTACATTTTGACTCTATCTTCATTTTAAAGGCCGGCAACGCACCTGCAATTTCTCTGGTGTTGCGGTTGTTTATGGGCGGCGGTAGTCACTTACCATCAGATCATTAAATCTGAATCTCTGCGCATACTTATGCAAATGCTCATAGAGATACTTACAGATCTCTTCAGTCTTACCTTTCAACTATATACAACCAATTATAGCTTAGCTATTTTGAATGTCTAAGGTCAAAATTGTTTGAAAGATTCTCTAAATTTTTTATAAACTATTATTCCCTAATCTGTCACAAAGCAGCTATGTACCTATTGCTGTGTTACTGTTTGATGGGTAAAAATTTGTAAACCTTTACTAAAATATTACCATAACTGTAGTTTTATTCTAAATAATAGGTATTAAGTTGACAATGTAATTATTTAACTTTGGCACTAAGTTTCTGTAGAGCTTATATCATAATAAATTAATAACCATTAACTAACAAGATTTTAGCGTATGATCCATACTCTAGGTTTTTTCGACACTGCATATACTTCTTCATCATTTTAAATCAACTGAAATCAATTTTGTAACTAACAGAAATCACCAAATATTATGATCACTATGTTTAATATAAATCAAACATGTGAAAATAAATATAACATGTCACTAACTCAACCATATTTTCAATAAATTTTATTTATCTAATCTATAATTATTTTTAACATTTTTTTATTGTCACTTTCTTGTTTGTCTGTCGTTCCGGGTGGAATTTAGTAATTGATTTTAAAGTAACTTCCTGATGAGATGGAAACTTGAAATATTGAATATAGCTCAAATTCGGATGACAATGCAAGAATATGATTAAAAAAAACGTGGTAATTTTTTTTTTTATTTTACTTGTTAAACTATGACAGTTTTGTAGTTTAATAAAATTTGGGCCCTGTTTGTAACCTATTTTTAAAACAGTAAAAGCTTAAATAGATAATTCTTTTGGGATTGTGTATTATTCATTAATCAGAAACAAAATGCATGTGACCCTGAGCTTATAATGCGTAATTTAAACAGTTCCTTAGTTCTTTCGCATAGTTCAGTGAGGGATGTAGTTTTAAATGAACACATTTAGCTAGATTGAACTCTTCAATTGCTTTACCTTTATACTTGCAAGTTAAAGGACTGAAAGCAAAGAACAGACAGACATCTAATTTAAATTAAGTGCATATAGAACTGCAAGTTTTAAGTGATAACAATGACTTATTTTTTATATTAACAATTTTTTTTTATTTATACAATTACTGCCATGCCTATATTATTTAAAAGTTTAACCAGGCCAGGCGTCTGAAAGCGAATAAGCGATAGAAAAAGTTCCAGAGAGTCCTCCTAAGAGAGAGAAAAATATATTCACCTAAAAGGTGAATATATTTTTAGGCACACAGTGCTATACAAGCTAAACTGCACATTATTGCTTCGTTCTTACAACTCAGTGTAAATTATATTTTATACTTTACACTTAGTTGTAATTTATTTAAATATTTTGCAGAGTGATCCTTCTGTACATTATACTTTTAAATATTCTGTGGTTAAATCATAACATTTTACAATTTTCCTCTTAAAACTATGAAAAGCATCATGAGAGATATCCAGGTCAGACAATTCTTTGTATATACCTACATCATCATCATCATTACAGCCCTTCACATGTTCACTGCTGAACATAGGCCTCCCCCACTGAATGCCACAAAGTACGGTCCCGAGCCACCTGCATCCATTGACTTCCTGCATGTCTTACGAGGTCGTCACTCCATCTAGTGGGGGGACGCCCTACACTTCGCCTGCCGGTACGAGGCTGCCACTCGAGAACCTTTCTTCCCCATCGGTTGTCGGTTCTTCGAGCTATATGGCCGGCCCATTGCTACTTCAGCTTACTAATCCGTTGGGCTATGTCGGTCACTCTGGTTCTACTGCGGATATCCTCATTTCTAAGTTTATCACGCAGAGAAACTCCGAGCATAGCCCTCTCCATAGCTCGCTGAGCGACCTTGAGCTTCCTCATCCGGCCAGCAGTGAAGGACGTCTCAGTTCCATAGGTCATCGCTGGCAACACGCACTGGTTGTACAATCTAGTTTTGACGTTTTGAGGTATGCCTGACGAGAAGATGGGTTGTAATCTCCCGAACGCTGTCCAGTCGAGTTGAATCCGTCGATAGACCTCTCGGTCGAAGTTGGACTTACCTAGTCGGACTATTTGTCCCAGGTAAACATATTCGTCAACAACTTCGAGCTTAGTGCTCCCAACAACTACCGGCATAGGTGTGACATGGACATTAAACATGATTTTTGTTTTGTCCATGTTCATCTTAAGACCTATCCGTTGGGAGACACTATTGAGGTCATTGAGCATAGTGCTTAGGTCCTCCAGCTGCAAATTGATGCAAAATGGTGAAGAGTTTCGGGAATATTACGTCACCCTGTCTTACACCTCTCTGCAGTTGGATAGGTTTCGTACTCTGGTTCTGTACTCGGATAGCCATCGTAGCCCTACTGTACAAACACTTCAGCACTTCGATATACCGACAGTCCACTTGGCACCGCTGAAGGGACTGCAGCACCTCCCAAATTTCGACGGAATCAAAGGCTCTCTCATAGTCCACATACGCAAGACAAAGTGGCAGATTGTACTCTTCGGTCTTTTGTACAATTTGCCGAAGGGTATGTATGTGGTCTATGGCGCTAAAGCCTTTTCGGAAACCCATTATGCCAAGCGTAACCAGATGTTGTATAGATAGTGATACATAGGCGCTGCGCAAACCTAGACACTTTTGTGTCTTGTGTGGGATACAAGCTACCAATGAATATTTTATTTTCATGTAATCAATATGAAATCAGTAATTCCTTGCGCAGATGCAGACACTTTTTGTGTCCAGTTGCTTCCACTTGACACATACCGACCGCCAATCCAAAAGTGTTCGGTGTAGGTAACTGGAAACTTTAAGTCTTCAGTTGAAAACACAAGCAACACAAAGTAAATTTCCTTACAATTGTACGGCGCTGATATTGACGATAACGACGTTTACGTCAACGTGTAATCAACACAACAAGCAAAGGTAATGTTCCTCCATCGACATCCAAGTTGAAACTGACGGAAAACAAGCAACGAATTGTTACCAGTGTCTAGAAGTAGCAACCGGCGACTGTGTCCGATTGCCGCTACCGGACACAGCAACTACGGTTTCTTGTGATGGTGTGCCGTATCGGTAAATAAAAGTGTCCATGTTTGCGCAGCGCCTTAGATCGGTTGAATAGTGATGCGCCAAGATTGATGCCTATGCGTTATTGTACTTAAGTTATTAATTTAATTATGTAAGTATTTGTAAATATTAGGTACTAACTGATACCCGCGACTTCGTCCGCGTTGCTTGATATATTAACAAAGAAAACACACATCACTGAACACGTAGTGCTTATAAAAATCGTTGTTTCTTAAAACTTTAATAACTTTATATTAAATGAAGATACCGCTATAATTTTTTTTTAGATAAGGGCCAAGTGTCTAAGAAATAAAACTTAGAAAACCTAATTGAAATCTATCCAGTAGTTTATCCGTGATGCGCGCACAACTGCAAACCTCTATCATTTTATTTATATAGATGTCGGTAATAACTTGTATCTTTTAAAATATAAATGGTTTGAATTTTTACACCTTTACCGTGCAGTTGCACTTATGACTCATTATTTTCTTAGCGCTAGCGGCTTATAGCATAGAGGGAATCCTAAAAACTCTTAGTGCATATGAAATTTTAAGTGGTACGAAATAAGATAGCTATATTATTCTCACCTTCTTTCTTTTACAAGGTTGTTGGCGTTTTTCCATTCCATAGATACCTCTATTAATGTGTTATTAGCGAAACAAAAAACGTTGTCGGTAAAATAATTTAGTCATGACTTAGAAAAATTAAGTAATATGGTACATGAGGGTAATATGGTCACCTTAAGCTTTGTCGCATTATATAACCAAAACTAGGAGGAGGACACAGACAAAAACTCAAAGTCAAATACTATATCTTATATATTAAGAAAAAAATTGCAAACAAGCCTTGGCAATAATTAGGAACACTTCGAAAAATCAACTTAAAAAAACTAACTACACTACACAATACTAAAATCGACTAAAATGTTTACTATAATATCAGCTGTCAAAATGGTGATGATAAAGCAGCGCCCTTTTGACGCTTCATTATTTGATTGACTGATGAAGAGCTATCGTATCACAAAGGCATCTTTGCAAACAAGGCTGTAATTTTGAAGTTATAAGAAAGTGACCATATTAACCGGATGACCATATTACCCTCACGTACTATACTTATTTGTATCAACGAACGTTAATAGAAGATTCATCTGACATCTTACAACAAAAACGTAGTCGAAGAATGCGAAATGTTTTTTTTTCTTTTGGTAATCACTATGTTGGTTTAATTTAAAATATATCGTGAAAAGGTCACTTAAAATTAAATAATCTAGAAATCTACTTAAATTCAGCCGGTATGTTTCTGCCAAATTATAACTAAACTTATTATGAATTTCACCGGGAATATTAACTGTAAACATGTAACCCTTTGAAATATTTTAAATGGAACGTACACAGAGGACACTGCTACGATTGAACGGGGGGAGGTCAAAAAGTTCGCGGAATGAAAGGGAAATGGGTTGAAATTAAACATGTTATTAATTTGCCTTTTCGATATATTCTCCATTAACCCTAATACACTTCTCAGACCGTCGTAGAGATACTCCAGTCATTTCTGCGATCTGTTTAACAACTTAAAAACTATACAGGGTATGGCGTAATGAATGGATAATATGGCACCTGCGGGTAGAGGACGTTGTGGCGGTTCAGAAAAAAAATGTTTTATGTTTAGTAAAAGTCCCTCGGTTTTCGAGATAATTCGTCATTTTCGAAAATTCAAAAAAATTACACCCTTTGCCACTCTTTTTGGTGGCAAGACTCCAAATGAAGGAATTTCTTCAATCTGTTTTTTGGATAGTATTCCTGGATAGAAGCGCTATCGAATGTAAACTATGATTTTTGGGGCACATGCATAGTTTTTTTTAAACAAATATCTAACTCAAATTTCATGTTTTGCTTATTTATTTCCTAAGTTGAACCTAACGTGGTGTAAAAAAAAATATGGCCACCTGAGTGCCAAATTAAGAAAAAACATGCCTGTTTCATTGAGATTCCGAAATGGTATAACTAACTGTATTTACAGCATTTAATACAAAATAATACCTATTACAATAGTGCTAAAATTTACTTCATTAGGTACTTGATATTAACTTAAAAATATTGATTTCATATCTGTGGGATTTAATAATGAAAGAAAACGAGAGAAAATAACAATTTTAAAATATCGTTTTATTAAATTAAATTTTACAAAAGTGTTCAATGTGGCCACTATGAGTTCTAATACATACTATACACCTTCTAAAGAATGATCGCTTTATTCTGCTTGTATGTCTCATTTCAGTAATTTTTGTGCAGCCATTTACACACGCTCCCGTAGCTGGTCCACTGAGGTAATGGCATCTATGTAGACCTACTCTTTGAGGCATCCCCAGTAAAAAAGTCGAGTGGGTTAAGGTCCGGTGATCGTGGGGGCCACAAAATTGTCCCTAATCACCCGATCCATCTTCTGGTACACATTTCGTCGAGATAGTCTCGAACGCTACGGGCGTAATGGGCGGGGCAACCTCAAAAACTATAAGATA
This sequence comes from Parnassius orleans, assembly GCA_029286625.1. Lineage (NCBI taxonomy): Eukaryota > Metazoa > Arthropoda > Insecta > Lepidoptera > Papilionidae > Parnassius > Parnassius orleans. Next base: position 1,458,936 of record JAGSMP010000008.1, read on the forward strand.
ATTAAAATCAAATTGTGTCTTGATTGCTGCGAGAGTTACAATCACTCATAAATAAATCCCTCTTCAATGTTACATGTCTACAAACAGCAGTTATATTCTCGTAATATCCCGCCGATGCTGAATTTTAAACAATACAAGCGTGATGATAGGCCATCCTTGATTTCTACACTACACTTTGTGCAAGTTAGAGCAATATAGGTATAGTTCATTGAATTATAGGTCAAAATCTATCGTCGAAACGGACCAGACTCCAGGAGTCAGCTTGACAGACGACACTTTCAGCCATCGAACCCTAAAAGTCTGATGAACAGACAAGGACGAGTAAATAATACCTAATACCAGCATAATACTGCCTCACTGCTGGGCAAAGGCCTCTTCTCATACAGAGAAGGCATGAGCATTAATCACCACGCTTGATCAAGCCGATAACGCTGAAGCGTGTTAACACATATGCATTGACTTATCTATTCACATATGTTACAGTGTATACAAAGCAATCTCGTAAAAGGCTCCATAACGATTTCCAACAAGAGCGATGACATCTTAGATCCCAATCAAAAAGCACTAAATCGGTATCCGTATAACCAAGGTCAAAGTAATCGTAAGGGGAAGGTATCGAAGTCCGTGGAAAATGCAAAAGTTGTAAGGGTATCAGAAAATCCAAAATCGCATAGCATACGTAGCAAGAGCAAACGAACGACTGCAAAAGTCAAACAAATGACAGCCTGTCATTCATTCATTTTTTCATCATGTTATTCATTTTTATATTTTTGGCATGGCTTCTGGGCCTTTGTGCCATTATAAAACACGTTCCGCCTCCAAAAGTCTATTGAGAATGATAAACATAGTAACATTACTTTTTTCCCTGGCTTTATTTGAAAATTCAATTATGCGATACGGAATAAGCAAAAAAATTCAATTTTTTTAAGATATTTTACATCACTAGACGCGTTAGAAAATTTTCAGGTCAAGACTAGACATGATTCTTTAAACAAAACCTAAATTTAAACTCAAATTCAAAAGATTGTAAAATTATTCGCAGTATGAAAGAACACAAATTACGCAATTATTACATAAAAACAAATGAAATTCGAAAAAAAAAACATTCCAAAACATCATTTTTTAATAGCATTTACTAATATTTGTGGCCAGTACGCACGATAATGACAACAGGTGAAATTAAACTATTTTTTGCCGTCCTCTTAATTTGTCCATGAGTGTATATATATAGATATATATAGGATTATGTACATGGTTATGATGTGTATTGATAGTTAAAGTTATATTTATTTACAGTCTCACAATGGCACCATTGCAACTTAAGGGCAACACTCTTGGAGAGAAACATAAATATTACAATGAACTTGTGGAAGAAGTTATTGAAAAACAACGTCCTGAACATCTAGCAAAGATCAACTATGATGAGCCTGATTTAGACAATATTTTGAAAATTGATATAGCGAGCAGCAACAAAAATGTTGAATACATTCTGGAAGTATTCAAATGTGATGACATGTTATATGTGTCCAGAGCTATAAAACAATCTATTTGGTTAGTAACGGATGAACAATATGCACACATTATTAATCCTAAATATTTACAATCTCAACTTTTTCCCCATATGAGTTCTAAAGCCATAAACAAATTAATGCTTTATATAAGATTGAACCTAAAAAAAGAAAATCGTGTTGAGGAATTCTTTAATTTTTACAAAGAAAAAAACGTTGCAGTTGCACTTAAATGGCTCCCAAACTGTTCTTTAGAATTTGTACAAAATGCCATTAAAACTTACGCTAGTATATTTAAAGTTCAGCTCCTGAAACGCCTTTGCGAAAAATCAATAACAGTGCTTGAAACGTATGTTAAACAGCGAATTCAACATAGTATTTGCGCTGTGATGAATGCGACAACATTTCTTATAAATGATCATTTTGAAAAGTATTTAGAAATAATGGAATCCGTTAATAAGTATGAGATTCCGACGCTCAATGCAAAATACACGAAATTAATCATGGAAAGAAAACCGCAGATAATTTTTGACAGTTTTGAAAAATACGCTAATGATATACATCTGCCAACTTTTGTTAAATATTTAAAAGCAGAAAATATAAATCAGTTCTTGTTAAAACATCACAAAAACGATAAATTGCGGCATTGGTTTTGCCACGATAACCTAAAGCCATTTATTCTGATGACGCCGCCAGAAAAAAGATTAAATTTGGTACAAAATTTTAAATGATCAAAATCATCTTGATTTTGATCAGGAATGCGAAGATGACTGTGGTGAGATTCCACACAATTCCATTTCAAGTTATCATTTGTATAAGTATGCACCATTTAAAACTGCTTTCGTGGAATTGAAGAAATTAATCCGAGCGGAAACATCACCAAATGAGCGTGTTTCATTGCTAGAAGTGTTGTTATACTCTGCTGGACGTAATATGCTACATATTCAGACTTTACTACAATATTTTAGAGAAAAACACATCAATGAACCATTCAAATTTAAAATAAAGTTTATTAATAGCGTGCTTAAACAAATCCAGGCTTTCAAATTGAGTGAGCCAACATGGAAAACATTGAATGAACTGTTCAGTAGCATGGAAGTTTATAGCGAATCACAAAATAATGTACAACTTTGTGTTAAAGTAGCTATTGTTCAAAAAATTCTTCACAATGAGGATCTACCAGAGGTTTTAGAGAATAAATTTTGTTTCGAAACATTAAAAGCATATAAAAAAACCTTAAACGAAATAGACGGTAATAAAATTTTTACTTATTTATATAACTCCCAAATCGTAAAAATTGAGGCATTAAATGTCATCGGCGAATCAGAATTAAGTATAAAAATTCACTTAGTTGAAAACGTTTTCAATTTATTAAAGGACTGGGATAAAGACCTTCTCGATTTTCCTTTTGTACTAACTGAAATCCGAGAACTAGTAACTATAAAGAAAACCAATTCCTGGAATGTAAATTTTTCTTGTTTATATAATATAAAAAAATCTTGGAGAAAACATTTGTTTGTTATGTCTCTTGATTTATGGCCTGCTCAAGATACTTTCGTAAATGCTTTGAAACACGATCCACAATTATTATCGACTTCAAAACAAGTATTGGAGTCAGTTTACTGTAACGATAGCTTAATATTAAATCAATTTCTCAATAAACTACGCATGTACTGGTCTTCATGTCTAGGCAGAGAATGCGTTACGTTTTTTCTTGATCAACTAAATCGTAAAATATTTAGTAAAGGTCTCATTCGACATCTCTTTGTTCTTTTGCCACAAAAAGACTATTTTCATATTATAAAGAATTATGTACCGAAAGAAGAGAGAATTGATTGGGATAAAGATGATAAAATGTTATTGGATATTCGTAGGAACATTGCAAAATACATTCACATCACTAGACCGCAAGCTTCACTTGAAGTCGTATTATGGTATGCGAAGGGCGATTATTTGCAGTTTGCTATTCCTTCAGTGTTAGCAGTACTTTCAAATATGAGTTCTACAAACATCCAAAAATATATTAAATCTTTGATAGCAGCTCCAGTTTCTTTACAAAAATACGGTATTCGTGCAGCGATTGATAATCTTAAAAGTGAAGAAGTCGTCGATATATTTTCTAATACCTGGAATAGTACCAAAAATAGGTCTATTCGTGCGGACCTATTTAAATGTACTTTTAAACTTTTGTGTAAAGAGAAAAATGTTAACACAATTCACACAATATGGATGTTATTAAATAGTTTTATCGATACATTAACAGATGAAGAGAATAAAGTAATTTATGATACATTAGAGTGGGTGGATCGAGTACCGCTTTGCGTAAGAGTGGCTTTTTGGAAAAAAAGTTATAATTTTCTAAAAACTTTGCCACCAAAATGTAACTGTGATGCTCGTACTACAAGAGTTCTTTTTAGTGCATCTGAATTTATGGAGATTGTAGACGTCGATTTCATTTCAGAAATAATTTTAGAAAGAAACCGCATGAAACTGACAATAAAAGCAATTGATCTTGAAGTTTTGATGTCTTGTTGTTTATTGTCAGTGAAAGATGTTGATTCACAATATGAAAGATATAAAAAAATTATCTTTCCAAGTATGGAACTATATGTTACATCTTGGAATATACAATATAAAAATGAATATTTAGTTCGACATAAATTTTGCAAATTGCTTAAGTATATGTGTCGACACTTCAAAAATATTGTTGTACAAAATGAAATGGTTATTCCTGTGATTGTATTTAATGAAATTCAAGAATATTTAGAATTAAATCTACCGACGGAAGAAAATTATACGTTACTAAGGGCTTGGAAATTAGTTTCTTATTTAATAAAAACAATATCTCAGAATATCCCTGTTAAAATAGGCGATAAAATAAGTGAATGTAATCTTTCTGAAACATGCTGTGAAAATTCTGACTATTTTAATGTCTTAATGTTACAGGCAATTCCTAAATTTGGGAAACAGTTGCAACAATATTTAAGAGAAGATATAAAATTGTATTATCCGTCAATTTATAAAGGTTTTGGTGAAGCTTTAAATTTAATGTGGAATTTCTTTTCTATAGATTACTCATTGAAGTTACAAATATTAAAAACTATTTTAAATTATGATATTATAGAAAGTTATTTGTTAGTTATAATGTTAATACCGAAATATATGCCAGCAATACATGTGGCGGAGAAAAATGAAATAATAGATATAATACTTTCACATCCATCACCAGAAATTAAAATCCATTACTATAACTACCAATCGGATTATTATTTAAGTAATTGTTAATGATATTGTATTGTAATCTATATCTATTCTTCTATTCTATACATATAATAAAAATGTAAATTGCTGATGTCTGTATATTTTATATTTAAGTGACTGAGAGGGACTAAAAATAAGTATATTTCTATCATTTTTAGTATTGTCTGTTTGTTTATGAACGTATTACATATATAAAGTACTAATTTATTTCAGAAGAATCGTTAAGAAAATCATATAGCGTATCTTAAAGTTACATTTCGTCTTTCTTTTATTAAAATTGGTTCATTCTATGAAGTTATGATAATTATTCTGAAGTATAGGTACGAATTTGTTCAATGGTGGCGTTGAGTCATCAAGTGAATTTTTAATCTATTCTCAAAAATCGTAATTATATGATGTAATATAATGTTCTATCATGATATATATCTATCATGACTTATAACTAAAACAGTAAACAAAAAAGGATATGTTTTCTCACAAATATTTACGATAATATATCCATATCATCTTAGTTAGAAAAAAGTACAATAGTTAAGCATTGTATCGATAGATGGTGCTGTGCAAATGTAATGCAAAAAGGCGGGCTGTGTTTTTCTTTCCTGACTTAGTGGACGAATATCATCATAACTTTAGTCATAATATAAATATACACATAATATTGTGAAATAATTTTCAATTTATGTTGGTATGGTGAAGCTTTAAAGTTTATGTGGTATTTATTTTCTTGAGATTACTCTTTAGAGTTACCAGTGTTAAAAACAAAGTTAAATAAAGTTATTTGTTAGTTATAAGTTGTATACCTGAAGATGTACTAGAATCACATGTGGCACAGAAAAACAAAATAATAGATACGATACATTCACATCTATCACCTGAAATTAAAATTCACCACTATAATTGCAAATTCGCATCTTATTTAAGTAATGATTTATTTAAAAAATGATTTAGTATGTACAATGTTGCAAAATTTGAAGTAGAAGTTTAAGTAATGTAGATTATAATTTAAATGTAGATTATATTATGATGCTTACACTTTCATCGTTGATTAACAATTTTTTTTATTAGTTGGTTTATTAATTTCACGAAGTATAAGCAGGATAAATTAGGTATTTATGTGTTTAAAGTAATATTTTTTATTATCGTACATTCAAACTTTTTACACTATTAATATTCTTTAAATTAAGATGTTACCATTTTTGAAATATTTATTCTATTTTGAAACTACCCACCCGCTCCGGCTTCACCAGGGTGTGGTCTTGGCGTTGTTTAGATTTAAGATAATTAAAGACGATTTATTTTGACAATTTCGTTTTTTTTAAATCGCAAGTTTTTCGTATAAAGTATAGCCTAGCTAACTCCTGGTTGCTCTCTATCTGTTCATGAAGTTTGATTACAATAATTGGTATAGCCATTCCGAAGGATTGTTATTCACAAATAAATTTATTATTATTAGATGGTTTGTTAAAATAGATACATTAATCCGTTATTGGGGCATTCATGTCTTAACGTCATGCAAATAACTCCTTTCAGCTCAATATATGGCAGAGTCGTTGCGATATTACAGACAGACCTTTTGATTTTATATATAGATTACTTTCGATCTCCGCCCAGATTGAAAATTGACATTCATCACAATTCATATTCATTATTCACTGTTGGACATGACCTGCTTTCCCTAAAACCTCTTCTAATGTTTGAGTGAAGAACATACTAACAGTCTATGCATGGTAGCTACTCTTGCTCTTAAACAGTCATATCCTACTTTAAACAAAGTAAGTAGATTTGGAGAAGAAGTATTGACAAAGCAAAAATTCTCAGCAAAATTTTTAGTCTAATTTTAATGTTCAATTAATAAATAATCAGTATTTAAATAAAACTAGTTTTACGGATTTTATCGCGTATATTAACTTATTTTATATTCCCGACGTTTCGAGTACTTTACGGCACCCATGGTCACGGGGGGGACTGAGGTGTATGTCGTCCCAATGTCATAGTTAACCACGGCTACCTCCAGATTAAAAATTATTAATTTTAGTTCCGATCTACGCAGTATGAACTGATTCAAGATACTGTAAGTTTTCAAGACATTGAGGACTGAAATTAAGAAGACACGATAAAGGGATTCTTTTTAGCGGTAAACGCGCAAGCCTCTGTCCTTTGAGAGTTTAACTGCACTCGATTTAGTCGAGCTTAATCCGTGACTTTGTTTAACAAATACTTTACTACAGACACAAGTTTGTTTCGATATTCGACGACGTGTTATGAAATATTGGCATGGCCAGTATCACCAGTATTATCGTCCGCATATGCACAAGAAAGAACGTAGGTGATACGCAACCTACGAAGGCCTTCGCTAGGTCCAAACTAACCGCCAAGGGGGAGCCGCTTAGACTCTACTGCCTCAGTCTGAGTCAAGTAAACTAGAAGATCTCCAGCTGAACAACCTTGACGGAAACCGTATTGATGGTCCTCAAGGTACCTCATAAGTTGGCAGCTTATAATGGATTCTTACGTAATGGCGATAGGCCTTTAGTTAGATGGGTCTGAGCGGTCGTGTTTTTTAGGGATCGGGTGCACTAAAGCTGTCATCTATAAGTTCGGGACTAGGCTTAGGGAGTAAAAGTACCGGGACGGGATGCGGTCTTTTTTTTGCATCCTACCATGGTGGCGGGTTTGTGTGTCTCGCTGAATGATCCCATCGTTGTTGCTAATGTGGTATTTCAAGGAATAGAACTTTTATTCCATCTGTAGTGCTCATCGGATCATTGTATGATCGCTCCTGTAAAATTGTATCACGCCATAAGCAGGTGTGCTTCCGAGCCTGGGGTGACCAATCGATGCCCCGGTATGTAAACACCAGCGCTTTAAAAATAAGTCAGAGCACATCGGTAGAATTGGCGAGAAACTAGTTCGCCTTCCTTCGGCAATCAGTGCATGGTCTCTCGCCAAGGCTATAAGGGAACTTCTGCCAGCCATCTCCTCCATTTCTGCACAGAGAGGACAACTCACTGGCCCATGCCGCAATGGAGAAAGCAGATATTTATGCTCTCTCTTTGTCCAACTCGACTCTCGATGACGGAGGGGGGGGGGGGACACCGCTGACCATAATGCGATGTAAGTGCTCCATGCCGGATGTGCGTCTTTCAGAATGCAAAGCACTCAACTTCATGAATTCAACTTGATGAATTCCCTCCTATTGTGCTTAAGACATGTACTTAGGCCGGCATTCTTAGACAATCGACTTAAATTTTAACTTCACAGTGTCTATGGTCAGTTCAGAGTAGTAGTGTTCTGTGGTCTAGACCATACCATATACCATACCAATTTTGTGCCTTCTATAAACGAGTTGGATTCGCGGGGAAAAAGAGTGCTGTATGGCAAGACGCCACACTGCCCTTAATTCGCGATTTGCCCGAGCTGCACCGTTGATTTAGAGAGAGGAGTGTCGGAGTAACGATGCTACTCTTTATCCTCGGGGCCCAAATATGTTAGGTAGGGGGAGCCAAAGAACCCATCTGCGTTTTGACTAAGGGGTCCTTTGTTCAGGTGAAAATGAACCTTGCCCTTGCGGCACCTTGCCTAGCCTTAGAAGCTAGGGAAGGGATTGTCCTTTTTCGTGTAAGGGCATCATTGGTGCTAACAGAGTTAACGAACGTACGTGAGTAGCAGACAGGAAAGTAACTGTGTACCGTGTACGCCGACGTAATGTATTATCTATTAATTTATTGACGGGCACCTCCGTCATTAAAATTTATTTGGCATATCTCATGTTAGGTTTAATTATTACCCTATATTTAAAGTATAATAGATTTGCAATAACTTATAATAATAAATAATTTTTTTTAAATCTATTTAAAACATAGCAATAATGGTCTAAGAGATAGCAACATTTTCGAGGGAGCATTTCAGGCAGGCTAGTGTTTAGATCGAGTCATTCGGGGTAACTGAGCGCAGTGGGTAAGTGAGCGCAGTGAGTATATCTCCCAAACGGGGACCGGGGGGGTTTTGTTTAGGTCGAAAAGTGACGCTGGAGTGCCCTGCTAGTCGCGACTTGTCTCTGTGGCGGCGGTCGAGGAATAACTTTTTTTTTCATAAAAAACAGTATATGGTGTTAAAATTCGTAGTGTTTTTGTTTAATGGAAAACAGTGTATCATCGACGTTATTGATTTCACAACGGTAAGTTATATTTTCTTTGAATAATAATATGTTTACGCTACATTTATGTAAAAAAAATATGTTATATTTGTTTTCAATTTATCTTATGAGCTTTCATTTGCAATTTGGTGTTCTGGGGAAAGTGTGCGCGGGTAAGTGTGCGCATGCGTACACTTGCCCCTTCGGTGTTATTTTCGTTCGTACATTGTTTCATAGGGAAGTAGGGTTTACTAACACTCTTATTTTATTTTTCAGTGTCTCATCACCATGCCGCGAAATTATATAAGAAAAAGACCTGAACTTGCTTCGGTCACTGAAGAACAAATCTCTAGAGCTAAAACACTCATTGAGCATGGAAAGAGCAAAGCTCTTCTGCAAGTTCCATTGGTATTAGTGAGTCTTGTATTCGAAATCAAAATCATCATCTTGAAGAGGAAGAACAAAGTTTTCTATGGCCTCGACCTCTACAACAGTAGAATACTTTTGTCCCTCTATGTAAGCAAAAATATACAGAGCTAAATACTGAAGAATGGAGTCAGTGCATGTATTGCAAAGACTAGTGACATGAGGATTGCACTACATATGAGAGAGGTGTTTTGCTTTGTATTGATAATTTCTAAATGAATATTGTTTCTAATACATTAGACAATCCCAACTAAAATATGTTGATCTCTAAATATTAATAATTAAAAATTTCTATAATTTCATTTTAATTGCAATCCAAATAAATGTTAAGTTTATTTTATTTTATGAGTAAAATTGTTATTTTTATGCAAAGACTAATAACTAATAAAATATTTTCTAAGTGGCATTACAATAAAGAACCTTTATTCTCGAATATTGTGTATATTTTGATTAATCCAAGGAATGCGCTTACTTACCCCATATGCGTATACTTACCCCATTCGTGTGCGCACAGTTACCCGCATCGTGGGTCAAGTGAGCGCATTTCGATTTTATGTAATTAAATGCTTACAGAAAAAAAACCACCAAGTTTTCTATTCTTGTTTTTATTTCATTTTAGAGGTTACTATATGGTTTATCTCAGAGCCGTCTTTTATATTCCTAACTCTTTTATTTTATGCGTAGTGAACTAATATTTACCAAAGTGCGCACACTTGACCCGAATGACTCTATGCCTTCTCTCTCACTCTCCCGGCTAGCTGGCTGGCGGTGGAGGTTGAGTACATTAGTGCGCATCGTACCTGTAGAGCTAAAATAATAATTATTCAAATAATTTTAAGAAGGATTTTCTAGATAGAAAAGCTAAATATAATATTATAACCTAGTCGGACTATTTGTCCCAGGTCCAACATACTCGTCAACAACTTCGAGCTTAGTGCTCCCAATAACTACCGGCATAGGTGTAACATGGACATTATCCATGTTCATCTTAAGACCTATCCGTTGGGAGGCACTATTGAGGTCATTGAGCATATTGCTTAGGTCCTGCAGCGATTCCGCCATAAGGACTATATCGTCGGCAAATCGAAGGTGAGTGATGTACTCGCCATTGATGTTAATCCTTTAAAACTAAATGTTGTATCCTTTCCAGTCCAGAAGCTTGAAAACGTCTTCCAATGCAGCGGTGAAGAGTTTCGGGGATATAACGTCACTCTGTCTTACACCTCTCTGCGGTTATATAGGTTTCATACTCTGGTTCTGTACTCGGATAGCCATCGTAGCCCTACAAACACTTCAGCACTTCGATATACCGACAGTCAACTTGGTCATAGCTCATAGTCCACATAAGCAAGAAATAGTGGCAAATTGTACTCCACGGTCTTCTGTACAATTTGCCGAAGGGTATGTATGTCGTCTAAGGTGCTAAAGCCTTTTCGGAAACCGGCTTGTTCGGGAGGCTGGAAATCGTCGAGTCTGCGTGCGAGACGATTCGTAATGACTCTTCGTAGACGCGGCTCAGAAGGAACATCGGTCTGTAGTTCTTCAAGAGAGCGTTGTCGCCTTTCTTGAAGAACAAGACCACCGCACTTCTGCTCCACGCCTCCGGTGTAGTGCCACCATGGAGGACGGAATTAAAGAGCTTCTGAATGACTTCAAGTACCGGTTTTCCACCCGCTTTCAGAAGCTCCGCTGTACTGTAATTCCATCCTCGCCCGGGGACTTGCCGTTTTTAAGGTGCTGGAGCAACTATTTCTTTGTCAATCAAAATAATACCGCATCACTTTTCAGTTTTAAATCGGTCTGGCTGATAGTTTAACGGTAGAATTATTATTTGGCAAATTAATTTTGGAATCGTCTATATTAAAATAACATTGTATTAAAATTTCAGCCATACTAAAACATTATTAAAATTTTATTTTAAATGAAAATTAGCGTCTGGCACATGGTACTTAATGATAAAAATTTCTGGCAATATTAAACATAAGTTTTGAAAAGTTAAATAAATTTAATCAAAAATAAAAATAATTCAACAAAACTGTTTAATATTAATGTTATATATTTATATAATTATGATTTATTTATTTACTAGCTGTTCACCACGACTTCGCCCGCGTGGAATGATTTTGCGTTTGCGCGGAACCCTAAAATAAAAGTAGCCTAAGTTACTCCTTATTGCATCAGCTATCTGCCAGTGAATATCGCATACAAATCGGTTCACAGGTTTTTGCCGATTTACATACTTAACATTTAATGTTATATTTTGGCCAATTTACACAATATCTTTATGAATTTTAGCCTATGTGTTATTCTGATATGAGCTATATAATTGTAGTTTCATTAAAATCCATTTAGTAGTTTTTGCGTGAAAGAGGAACAAACATCCATACATCCTCACAAACTTTCACGTTTATAATATTAGTAGGATTTATGTATAAGTACTTATGATATGTAATATTAATAACTTTTAAATCTAGACATAGCTTTAGAATCCTTTACATCCGTTGGTAATTTATTATATATATTAACATCTTTAAATTGTATATTCTTGATTCCGTAATTGGTTCTTGGTCTTCTCTTAGTGACTAAATGATTTGCGTTTCTTAATTTTTTACCTGTACTTCATGTTTTTTCGTAAATGTTATACTTGTACTAATATCCTTGTTTAGTATTTTACGTATTAATATGCATGTTTTGTACATATATGACTACCTAATGTTCATAATTTTAGTATTCTCATATATTTTACGACTTGGAGTTAGAAATTTGTAGTTAAATAGAATTTTTAGTACTCTGTTTTGAGCTCTTTGTAATGTTTCTAAGTTAGTTTTCGCTGCCGTACCCCAGATTTCTATTAAATATTCGATGTGTGGTTTAACTAATGCATTGTATATAATATACCAAACTTTACGTGGAATACTGTTTTAATACTGTGTAGGGATCTCCGTTAATGACAACAGTTTGTTTTATATGTGACATTTCCAGTTGAAATATTTATCCAATATAAGGCCTTTCTATTAATTCATTATTGATTTTTAATTGCAGATTATTAGATTTTTATTTTTATTTTAGCTGCAAAAATTACAAAGTTAGTTTTATTGTCATTCTTAATAGTAAGCAAGTTAGACTGAATGAATGGTTCATTTAAAATATTCAAGTCATTTTGAACATGAGGTAATATAGCTTCCGTAAAATGCCCGAAGTAAAAAAGGCTAGTATCATCTGCGTATAGCGATATGTCCCCTTTAAGCCTATATATAAGGAATAGAAGTGGACCTTATATTGAGCCCTGGGGTACGCCATATGTAATTACACGAGATACTGATCTATTTTAACAATTTGTTTACTATTTTGTAAATATGATTTGAAATTTTAAGGGCATTTCCTTTGATTCCAATGTTAAACAGTTTTGAATTAATATGTCAGGACTTATAGTATCAAATGCTTCTTTGAGATCTATAAAGATTCCTAGAGCTATTTGTTTCTGATCTATTTTGTTTTTTATTTTTGTGACAAGCTCAACTGTTGCTGAAAGAGTATTGTATTTCGGTTGAAATCCGTGTTGTTTTCAAAATTATTTCCAAACGGATGTAAAGAATTTTCTCAAATATTTTACAGGGAGAACAAAAATAGGGCGGTAATTACTACAATCACTGTTGCTTCCAGTTTTATACAATGGGGTGACTTTGGCAATTTTCAAGCTATCTGATAAGATACCCTGTTCTAAACATTTGTTGATACACTCCGTAAGATCAATAGCAATTAAATTTTTACACATTTTATACATTTAGTACTGATACCGTCAATTCCCGATCCAGTGTTTACGTCTAAATTTTCTATGATTTTGACAATTTCAGCGGTGGTAGCTGGTGTGATGAACTGCAGTTTCGCTGTTTCGCTTTCGCCTTTTCCAGAATCTTGTTGATTAATATTCCTTTTGTATTTTTTCAGGAATAAGCTTCGCTAACGATGCTCCAACGTTAGAGAAATAAGAGTTTATGTGTTCACATATTTCTGATTTTCTAGTGATAACACCTGCATCTGTTTCTATACTGTCTGGTCCTTTATTTTCCTTTATTTTACTTTTACGTTGATAAGTTTCCACATCTTACGAGGATTAGTTATATTGTTAGTAAAACGGTTAAAGTAATGTGTATTTCTCGCATTTTGAATTGATTTAAATACTCTTAATTTGGCTTTCTCATATTCCTTACTTATGTGGGATTCTGGTGTATCTGTTTTGCATTCACGCCACAATAAATTCCGATAATTTTTATCTCGTCTATTATTTCTTTTATGATCCAATCTTGCCGGGGAGGGTTCGAAATTTTCGATTTTGTGTCCGTTTTTCCGCTTTTACCTAAACATGACATCAATTTTTCTTCAAAATTCTCATACAATGGTTCTTTATTACTGACTGCATATTCTTCGTAGAGCTTAGAAAATTTAGCGTAATCTACTGTAATATATTCCACTTTCGTATATTAGTTTGGTATCTTTTGATTTCCAAAAATATTTGTTTATGATCGGACATGGCGTATTCGACAATGGCTAAAGGAAAGTTGATGTCCTTAAGATTTTAGCATACATGTTCTAATAGGGATTTAGTATATATAGTTTCACATGTACAGTATTTTTGATTAATTTTGTTAAGAATTTTGTAATTGTTTTCTTTCAAAGTGTACTTGTAGTTACGGGTTGCTTGATCTAGTTGGAATTGAACAAAAGACACATCTCAGCTCGTCAAATTTCCCTGGCTTCATGATGCTTCCAGCATTGGCATTTTTATGAGTTTTTGTATATGTTATGTCTGAATAATTAGCTGTAATTTGGTATGTTAGTTTGTTTGAGGTAATAGCTAGTTTTTTGATTCCTTCGGAGCCGATGTGGACTCTGTCTCAGAAGATTTAATAATTTTAGGTATTCCTTTAACATATTTAATTTGTAAATTTTCTTCTCCTTCAGCAACGCGTTTTTGAAGTTCATCTTTTAAGGTTTGCATATATTTACGTTGACTTGGAGTTTGATTGCAGTAGATTTTGATATTGTCAACTTCTAGTAGTAATAATAATAATCATCTTTATTCAGGCAAATTACACCCATATCCAGTAAAATCGATGAATTTAAGATCTCCAAAATTCTACAAAATTTTTGCAATAAATAAATCAATGTCAATACAAAATAACAATTTTAAAATAATAAATCCAGTGAATGTAAATAGGCCATAATGTCAGTATATAAAATAATATAATAAAATAAAATAAACTTCAAATTAATAGATTAATAAAAGAATTACACACTTTTATCCGTCAGGAGACGAGATACCAATAATTAAAACTTTCTCTGAGGCAACTGTACTGCGATAAATAAATTTAAAATCAATATCCAAAATTTTAGCAATAAAGAAAACTATTGGTAAATTCAATAAAGTAGTTTAAATACACACAAGTTTTCACTAATAACTTTATTATTATACTTCCAATTTTCCAATAATTTTATGTCAAACTTCAATTTAAAAAAAGTTTGGAAAATCCATAAGTGCACGACTCATAATGCTCATATAATCATCATATCATTATTCAGGTCACTCCATAAAGTCCAAGACATATTTAAGTATAAATATACTTAAATATATATGTAGGCGAAAGAGGATCATCCCAGATGCACTCATGATGGATGGTGCAAATATGCGTGCGTTACAACATAAAGTACAAGAAAATATAATTAACAGATCGTTAGCAATTCGTCGCAAATATATGGTACGCTTTTCCGATGACGTTAATTTCAAAAATCCTATATAACAACAACGGTTGCCACGTTACCACAGACACGACGCTTCGCTGGAGTAAAACCTACTCTGGATCTGGCCAGTATTTTATACACGCGCCTACATATACATCCTACTTACTTTTAATACGTAGTACCTATTATTTATTCTGTGCTTTTAAAATATTGTAATAAAAATCTGTGATTATTATAATAATCAAGTATGTATCAAATTTGATTTTTCGAATATTTTGTATTTGTACAGCGATCTTTTCGAGCCGCTGTAAACAACCGATACAGTATCCACTCACGACGGCGGCTGAGGCCGAATGGGCGAAGTGAGTTAGTGAGGCAGCCTATTTAGTAAAATAAACTATAGTCCAGTAAAGAGAGATTTTAAATCGACATTTGTTGTGGAAGGCTGACTTTTCAAGCATATCTTCGCTTTTATATGTAAAACAAGGTTCAATAGTTCAAAAATGAAAATTAGCCTTTTTTGCAATTTTCTCAGAAATTATAAGAGATAGCGAAAAAACATTTGAACAAAATCGATAGAGTATAAAAAACTACACAAAATTGTCTATGTCTATTATTTTCCTCGAATTTTTAATAGGCAAAGAGATATTTGCATTTGAAAATTGCAATTAAGCTGGCCACAGCCTTAAAATTACCCGAATTTTTAAAAAATCATTAAAAATAAACGAATTACTATTTTTTTCAACTTTTTTTAATTGTTTCAATTCATTCGGAGCAACATATCTAGATTTTTTTAAAAGTTAATATCAATTTAATTTTTAATGAATTTTTTTAACCTTTTAATTAAAAGAAATGTTTTTACATTTACATATCTTGTTTAAAGTTCTATCTTATAGGTAGGGTCATTCTTTTCATGCGACATCCACTGTTTACCTGAGATTTTACCTGTGTAAAATATCCTCTATAAAATAAGTTGCCCCGAGTCTACGACTTTGTAATTGTCGTTTATTCGTCTTAGTCACTCCCATAGTATCTCTGTCGCTCCTATAGGGCTCAGCCCAGCTGATGCGCAGACAATCACCACGCATATCGTGCCGTTTTGGGACTGTCCGAAAATTAAAAAGAAGTAGATACGGATTATTCTTATTTCTTACCAAACCAATTTTTTTACGGACTCACATTGTTTTTGAGTTGGTAATTATTCACAAATAATTTGGAGTGACAATTTTTCCACTTTGTCATCAGTATCTTCGGCAAATTGCACAGAAGACCGAAGAGTACAATCTAGAGTCTTGTGTATGAGGACTATGAGAAAGCCTTTGATTCCGTCGAAATTTGGGTGGTGCTACAGTCGCTTCAGCTGTGCCAAGTGGACTATCAGTATATCAAAGTGCTGAAGTGTTTGTACAGTAAAGCTACGATGGCTATCCGAGTACAGAACCATAGTACGAAACCTATCCAACTGCAGAGAGGTGTAAGACAGGGTGACGTAATATCCTCGAAACTCTTCACCGCTGCATTGAAGTCGTTATCAAGCTACTGGACTGGAAAGGATATAAGGTATTAACGTCAATGGCGAGTACATCCCTCACCTTCGATTTGCCGACAATTTTTTTTTTAATTTGAAACGTTAAGAAACTTTAGGATTTTCTCCTGTATCGTGGGGGCAGTTTACGTAAATTTCACAAGGACAAACATCCAGACCCGAAACAATTATTTGTAGGCCATACAAGTACTTGTTCCGTGCGGGATTCGAACTCATTGACAGAATCTCTGGAAGACCTAAGCGCTATGCTCAATGACCTCAACAGTGTCTCAACGGATAGGTCTTAAGATGAACATGGACAATACAAAAATCATGTTGTTGGGAGCACTAAGCTCGAAGTTGTTGATGAATATGTTTACCTGGGACAAATAGTCCGACTAGGTAAGTCCAACTTCACCCCAGAGGTCAATCGACGGATTCAACTCGGCTGGGCAGCGTTCGACAGATTACGACACATCTTCTCGTCAGACATACATCAAAACCTCAAAACTAGATTGTAGAACCAGTGAGTGTTGCCAGAGATGACTTATGGATCTGAGACGTGGTCCTTTACTGCTGGCCGTATGAGGAAGCTCAAAGCGCTATAGGAGCTCGGCATTTCCCTGCGTGATAGACTTAGAAACGAGGATGCCCGCAGTAGAACCAGAGTAACCAAACTAGCCACAGAATTAGTAAGCTGAAGTGGCAATGGGCCTGCCATATAGCTCGAAGAACCGACAACCGATGGGGAAAAAAGGTTCTCGAGTGGCAGCCTCGTACCGGCAGGAGAAGTGTAGGGCGTCGCCTCACTAGATGGAGTGATGGCCTGGTAAGACATGCAGGATGTCAATGAATGCAGGTGGCTCGTGACCGTGCTTTGTGGCATTCCTTGGGGGAGGCCTATGTTCAGCAGTGGGCTTGTGAAGGGCTGTAATGATGACGACGTCAGAATCTTCATTAAATTAAATTTTCGGTCACGCTTCCAGAAACGTTTACGTCTGAGCTGAATTCATGGTTGTCGCTATGATAATCTAAATTTTTGCTGTTCTTTATCATTCTTATTACCATCTTCTTGATTACCATCTACTTGAAAGTTATCTCCGTCATCTTCAAACGGAAAACCCGAAGTCTCTTCGTTGTCGTAGATTTTTTTTAATAGTAGAGAGGGCAAACGAGCATACGGCTCGCCTGATGGCAAGTGACTACCGCCTCCCATGCACAACCGCAAGACCAGGGGAATTGCAGGTGCGTTGCCAGCTTTTTAGAAAGGAGTAAGCTATTTTATGGAAGGTCCCTAAGTCGTATCGGTCTGGAAAAATCGCCGGTGCTAAACAATTCCAAAGAGAAGTTGATCGAGGAAAGACGCACAGTGGTTGACCGCCAAGCATCCAGATGGTGAGAATGGTATCGTGAATTTTGACGCGATACGCGTTCGTGAAATTTGGCGGCTGGAATGAATCCGAACAATTCATCAGAGCACTCCCCGTGGTAGATGCTATAGAAAACGCAAAGCGGTGCAACATCCCTACGCAGTGGCAGTGAATCGAGCCAATCAGAAAGAACTCGGTCGTCGACGATTCGAACCGCTCTGCGCTGGATGCGGTCAAGTGAAAAGAGCTTGCACTGGAGTGCCCCGGCCCAGAGATGAGAACAATATTCCATGTGAGGCCGAACTTGCGCCTTGTAAAATTGCAAGCGATGTGCCAACATGAAATACCGTCTCGCTCTGCTGAGCACGTCAAGCTTTTTAGAGGCCAATTTGACCTTCCCTTCCAAGTGACCACGATCTGCACACTATTCGATATGTCGACACCGAGGATTCTGATACTAGCTGAGGTAGCAGGGGGAGTGCCTTGAAACTGAGGAGATACGACAAAGGGGTTCTTTCTAGCGGTAAACACGCAAACTTGTGTCTTCTTCTTTGTTCAGCAAAGACTCGACTTCAGATACAAGCTTGTTCCGGTACTCTGCAACCTTTTCCCGAAAAATATTGGCACAGCTGGTGTATAAAGCATCACCAGTGCTATCGTCCGCATAGCAATGAATGTTACCAATTTGTAACATATCATTGATATGCAGAAGAAACAGAGCGTTGGTGATAGCACGCAGCCTTGTGGAACACCCACGTTAATAGGCTTATAATCAGAGCATGCACCGTCTACTACGACCTTGATGCTATCAGAAGGGAAACTGGTGATACAATTGCACAATTTCTCGGGAAACCCATAGGAAGGAAGCTTCGAAAGAAGCGCTTTGTACCAGACCCGATCGAAAGCACTCTCTATGTCCAAACTAACGACCAATGCCTCCCCCTTAGACTCTACTGCCTCCGCCCATCTATGAGTTAGTTAGACCAGAAGATCACCAGCTGATCGACCCCGACGAAAACCGTATTGGCGGTCACTAATCAACTGGTGATCCTCAAGGTACGTCATGAGCTGGCATTTTATAATGGATTCCATTATTTTGGAGAACAAGGAGGTGATAGCGATAGGCCTGTAGTTGGACGGGTCTGAGCGGTCGCCTTTTTTAGGGATCGGGTGGATCAAAGTTGTCTTCCATGAATTCGGAACTACGTCTTGGGAGTAGGAGTACCGGAAAGGACGCGTTAAAACCGGTGCTAACTTCGGAGCACATGTCTTCAGCACAATGGGAAGGACTTCATCAGGCCCACTCGACTTGACATCCAGGGAGAGGAGTGCTTTGTGAACCGAGGGCTATGTAAACCGCACATCCGGCATGGAGCACTCACACCGTAGGATGGACGGCGATGTGTTCCCCCCGTCATCGAGATCAAGTTGGACGCAAAGAGAGAGCCTGACAGATCTGCTTTCACCTTTGCAGCATGGGTCAGTGGGTCATACTCTCTGTGTAGAGATGGAAGTGATGGCTGACAGAAGTTCCCTTGGATAGCCTTAATAAGAGACCAGAATGCACAAGTTGTTTATACGAGTTGAGTAATGCCACTACAATTACGGCAAAAATTGGAACAGCGTAGACCAGCTTTCCGACACCCGCAACGCTTGTTTGCACAATTATTGGAGCAACCACAAAATATCTACAAACAAAATTTCGTTAGTAAATTAAGAGTGTCATTTAACGGAAATTTATGATTTTTTTTACCTTTTCCAATAATTTTTTTGGAGCAGCATCATCAGTAGTCATGATTGGAACCATCATCGTGTTGATCCGTTTCCAGACTCAATTTTCTGTTTGTAAATTATTGCCCAACCACTTTCGTATTTGATAGAATACTATTTTAGCATAATGAATTAAAGCTGAAGAAGTTGGTGGTAAGATTTAAAGTCAAATTTTTGCTTGTGATTGAGTAGCTAAAGCTACAAAGCGTTTATAAAGAAAATCACCCACAGAAATGTTGTCCTCATTGACTCCGTATAACTGCATTATCATTTTTTTGGCGCTTCTTCCAAACTTTCTATACTACTATCAGTTTTAATTTTTAATTTTTTTCCAGTAACTTAATAATTGCTTCTTACCTTTGCCGAAAATAGCACTAAAATAGCGGACATTTTATAACAATAAACATTTCCCAAATCATGACCCATTAAAATAATGACACTCTATAAGATAGAACTTTAAACAAGATATGTAAATGGAAAAAAAAACTAATTAAAAGGTTCAAAAATTAATTAAAAATTGAAATTATTAATAGTTTTTTAAAAATTATAAAAAAAATTCTCTAGATATATCGGTCCGGCTGAATTGAAACAATTAAAAAAAAAGTAAAAAAAAAAGGTAATTCGTGTATTTTAATGAATTTTTAAAAATTTGGGTATTTGTAAAGCTGTGGCCAGCTTAATTGCAATTTTCAAATGCAATATCTCTTTTCATATTAAAAATTCGAGGAAAATGATTCAAGACAATTTTGTGTAGTTTTTTATTCTCTATCGATTTTGTTTAAATGTTTTTTCGCTATCTCTTATAATTTCTGAGAAAATTGCAAAAAAGTGGGTTTGATGTTGGTTTTATTTTTTTTTACAACCCCTGCAGGCTAATTTTCATTTTTTAACAATTGAACCTTGTTTTACATATAAAAACGAAGATATGCTCAAAACATCAGCCTTCCACAACAAATGTCGATTTAAAATCTCTCTTTACTGGATCTGATCAAAACACCGAAAATTTCAGCATTTCTACCCCGAAAAAAATTAATTATAGCTAAACAAAAGAAAATGGAACTGCCATTTACATTCCATGGCTTCCCACATGATAGATGAAGAGATTAAAAAATAGATTGAGTTAAACAATTGATATTTTCAAAAGTTATCGTGTTTACCACTCCATGCGGATAAATCTAAGTGATTTTAAAAAATTATTAATATGTTCAACAATCATTTATCGTTCTGACAATGTGCTTTTTATATCATTTATATGTTCAATATGATTGTTAGATACGATTTTATGCGACAAAACGTTGGAATCTTGATTTTTAGGCGCTAGTAGAACATACCTACGCGCTTTGCGCTTAACACATGCAATCAATGTCAATACATAATAACAATTTTAAAATAATAAATCCAGTCAATTTTAAAAGGCAGTAATGTCAGTATATAAAATAATATAATAAAATAAATACATAAATAACAGAATTACACACTTTTATCAGTCAGGAGACGAGATCAATCAAAACTTTCTCAGAGGCAACTGTACCGCGATATGTCTGTCGCAGCAATGCCGGATGATATAGCAGTCTAACATTTTCGCGATCATTGCCAGGACAGTGTTGGAGATGGCCCGCACTCTGCGCACCAGGGACGCGGCCCGCTTGCGTATGGTGGCATGGAAGCAATCGGTGCGCGCATCCGCGGCATCGTAGTGTCTTTTGATTACGGAGTAAAAATTTTGCGGTTTCTTCAGATTTAAATCATAATCGAGTGCGATTTGGTATGTATTTCCCCAGTCGGATAATTTTTAGGTGATGGACAGTTGTTGTAAATTTGTTTCGTTATTTTAGTGATTTGTTCCTTTTCTGAATTTAGCCGCTCCGTTAATGTTTTCGCTGTGGATTCGGGAATGCCGATAGTTATTATATTTTTAGATCGTACATTTCGCTCATAGATTTCACTAACAATTTCTTCGTATGTCGTTGAATCTTGTCGTGAATAACTTGTTGTGGCTGGTGAAATATTCTTGAGTTTATTAAGGTCGGCCGTTAGTTACACTTGTAATTGTACTCTTCAAGTTTGTATTTTCTAAAATGATATTTTCGATGGTGCTGCTAATATTGCTTACTTACCCTGTCGTCTTGACGGAGTTTATTTATACTTTCAGCTTGATCATTTCTTGTGGACTTTAAAACTGCCATCATTTCGGACATTTGCTTACGTAATCCTGACAGTTCATTTTTAATTAGGTCATTATCTTCAGTGAATTTTCTTTTGTTACGTAAGGTGACTTGAGGAGTAGATTCAGAGTCAGTTTGCATATCTGACAAATTTGTTTGCGAACTACCCACCCTTCTCTCCCAGTGTCACTTCCAGTCGGGTATCGAAAGAAAGAGTAATCAATGTACGTGTCTCTTTTACAATTTTGAACGGAGACCTCTGTTGCGCCGATGATTTCCGAATTGCCCTTGTGACTCAGCACAGTAAAGATATAATAAGTTCACACTTGATTTGGAAATTGATGTTTTAGGTAGATGATGCAAGATTAAGAATAGATTTAGCACAATTTAAAAAATGTTTAGTAATCTCTAAAAGTCTGCTTTATACGCTCGTTACTTTAGACACTTAGACAATAAAGTACCTCTAGCTATAAAACTGCATTTACTTATATAATTTATGAGTGTTGTAGATGAGTTTTGTGTGAATATTATGACTTTTAAGTAAAAAAATTAAACTTTTTAATCAATATATATTATAAATAATACTTATTAGAAGTCACTCTTATGCTTAATTTAAAGTCTGTTCGCTAGATACGGTAGTCTCAGTGTCGCACCGCCTTGTTATGTGTCACCGCGACATCCCGGCGCGGTCGTGGCGTACACCCTCAAGAGAATTTGGCATTTTAAAACGAAGCACCGTACTGAAAGGTTGTTTTTGTTGACTCTGCTACGTATACAGAAAATGTTTTCAGAAAATGACTTCAGATATGTGGAAAATACAGACAGTATATGCAGATCACGCGATTAAGGAAGAAAATCGATACTTTAGTATGGATTCAGAACGTGAGGACGTCGGATCCCTTATTATAAATACAGATGGCAATAACTTCGACACTCGACGCCAGGCAAGCTGAATTAGTGTTAGAGCATTTTGAAGAAGAGCCGACCACAAGTACGAGGCGAGCCGGAACAAGATTCGGTATAAACCATGTTGCAGCTTGGCGAATTCTTCGTGACGACAATAGTCACCCTTATCACTATCGCCGTACACAGGAGCTGATACCCTCCGATTTTGCACCCAGGAGGAACTTCTGCGAGTGGTACCTCAGGCAGTTAGAAGAAAACCCTAATTACGTAAACTATGTTCTTTGGACGGACGAGGCAACATTCACGAGGTCAGGACTTTCAAATATGCATAACGATCACGTTTGGGCTCGCGTGAATCCACATGCTTCACGGCAGGGCAGATTCCAACACCAGTGGCGGCTGAATGTGTGGGCTGGCCTTTATGACGGGCATGTCATCGGTCCCGTCATTATGCCATCACGTCTGAACGGTAGCAACTATCTAACGTTTTTACAAACGGAATTTGAAGAGGCGATTGACGACTTTCCTGTGGCTGACTGGGATTACTTTGAGAACCAAAGAAACATGGTGTTTCAGCATGATGGAGCTCCGGCACATTTTGCTCGCAACGTACGAGAACATCTTAACGTTCGCTTTCCGCGAAGATGGATCGGCCGCGGGGGACCGGTGCTATGGCCTGCTCGTTCTCCGGACCTCACACCCTTGGACTTCTTTTTGTGGGGTTATGTGAAGGACAGAGTATATTTCTCCGATTGCCCAACGGTTGCCGAGATGGAACAGCGTGTTAGATCGGTTTTCGCATCAATAACACCGACCATGGTGCGAAATGCCACACAAGCCATATCTGAAATGTATGAGAAATGTAGGTACATTCTGCGTAGTTTACTCTTTAATTTTACTGAAATAGGGTTTGCACATTAGTTAAAATAATAATATTTTTTATTTTTTTGGGGTATGTTATACAGCGTTACTACGGTTCTTAAATATTGTGAATGGACTCGTTATAAGGCCCCATTTAACCTCCTTTCGGCTTTACGGGTAGTTTTGTAACACCTAGTATATATTATATAATAAATAGTATAATAATTAAAACTTCTCCGCGGCAAGAATACACACATCACTGAACACGTAGTGCTTTTAAAAATCGTTTCTTAAAACTTTAATAACTTTATATTAGATAGCTTTTTACCCGCGGCTTCGCTCGCGTAGTCTTCAATTAAAAAACATCATTAAATGCTATTCCGCGCCAAATTTAGCAAAATTCGATCACTTTTAGAGTCACTTCGGTGTCTGTGTATCTAAATCAATTTGTCAAAGAATTTTTTTGAATTCCCAAAGACTATTGGACCTAGATGATTGAGCAACACGTAAAAAAATAAGTTTTTCAGAATTGCATAATTATCATGACTAGAAACATGATGAATTGTCTTTGAATCAAAATTTACTATTATTATTTACTTTTTACATTCATTCATAATTAAAGTTAATTTAGATTTAACAATATGCGATATTTTTAATATTGATTGGCACCATAAAATAGATTCTGATATTTTTTCTACGTTCGAGTAGACTTCAAAATTTCATAAATGCTGTTCTGATAATGATGAATACTACACATGTAATAAAACAAATGTTAATAAATCACGTTACATTTTAAGTTTTATTTAAGGTATAAAACTAAATTAGCAGCTTAGATACGTCTCACTACTGTGCACAGGGCTCCTCATTACCTATAGTGTTTGTGGGCAGAAAAGAGTATGCCGCACTCCTTCAACTACTACTCAGACATTTAGGTTTGCTCACGAAGTTATTCTTCACCACTTCAATGGATACGTGGTAAGTCATCACGTAAAATTTCCCATAACAGATTAATTTGTCCTCAAAGAACTCGTACACGTTTTGCTCCTTGCCATGATGAAATCTCACGGCGAGCTACACGGCTCTCGTATTTGTTTAAATAAATTCCTAAAAACTGAAACAAAGCTTTTGTACGATTGTTGACCATATCTACCTAGTAATTAGAAACCCAACGATGCCACGAACTATTCCATCAAATAGATATAAAATCACACAGTGCACTTAATTTCCAATTATTTACATCAGATAACGTGATAACATATGAAGTTGGTAATATGAAACCTATGCCGACAGACACCCAATATATTCAACTAAAGAGCTTCTCTCCTAATCTTAGTTTTGTGTACACAGTACTGGATACTGTGCGTTGTTAGCCATTTTGCCAAACGTGGTAATTGTGGTAAATCATCCCGTTAATGGCCACCGGTCTAGATATTTTTAAGTGTGACAATTTTTGATGCTGTACGATAAGTATTCAGTAGCATTATAAAATTTAATTTTATCAGTTACTTATCATTAGTTTATTAAGCAGAAATTAGAGGGCGCTATATTACATTAATACTATGAAAGTCAAAACTATACTGTCTATTAACATCAGCTATGTAAGGTTGGGGTGCGATGATATAGAAAAGGCATAAAGTGATGTTGATTGTGTTAAAAATCTGTTTATGTTAAAAACACGCTATCAGCGCCGCTAGCAGTGAAAAACTATTTGACGATATGACCATATATTATCATGAGATAGCAATGTTGTGTTTAGTTATTAATATCGTTAAACGATCTCTATTCATTGATTTGGCTAAGCTATATCATGACATGGTCACCAAACAGTGATAAATATTATGAAATGACACCATTTCACGAAATAATGATTTAATGATAATTTTGCAATAATTGCAGGCAGACCAGTTTTAATCAGTTTACATATAGATATAGTATCAAACGTATGAAAATTGATATGTTTTTTAGTTAAAAAAAATATCAATTTTCATACTTTTGATAGATGTCACTATTTACTGTTTTTAAATTTTAATTATTACACTTTTAAAATGAAATAACGATTAAATTAAACGTTAGGATTTTTAAATAATTTTATAAATGTAATTATTTAAACATATAAATGTAAGTTATTTATATTATTTAATTTATTAGTTGCTAATGGCAAGATATAGGCTTTTTCATTTGATGATAGATGGCGCTGTTTTGATAATTAAAACGTATTTCGTCAGTTCGGAGTTTCAAATTTTTATGCAAAGGTTAAAACTAATTTTAAACTTTATTTACAAATATGATATTTATTTGAAAAAACACCTGTCATCCCGCCTATTAAGTAACATAATCATATATAATAGAAAATTAACATCTAAAGGAAGAAAAATACTTAACCTTCTTTTTTAAGTTCCGTAATCGGATAAAAAGTAGCCTATAAGTTGCCCCGGGTTACTAACTACCTACATACAAAATTTCATATAAATCGGTCCAGTAGTTTTTGCGTGAATCCGGAATACACAGACAGACAGACAGACAAAAATTCTAAAAACCACTAATTTGGCTTCAGTACCCTTTATTTAGTCCCCTGGACTTGTTTTTTCAAGAGTATATTAGAATTACAGACACGACTTTTCTACAGATTTATTATACAGGGTATTTTGAAACGCTCCCGAAAACGAAGACAGACGACAGTACTAAATGAATAATGATGAAAAAAATCATCTTTTCACAACGTTTTATTAGCTTTATTCACGCTCCATCGTGTTAGTATAGTTAAATAAAACGTTAATTTGTAAAAATCATGAAAATACTTAAACATAAAACCAGCAGTGGAATTACTGAATTACAATCAGCTGACTAGGTCAATGTACGCGCGAACGCCGAATTCGCGCGGCTCGCAACTAGCGATGGTACCACAATACCTAATAATTTACAACACTTGTCTAAATACCTAACTTATCTACTTAACCTACTATTTGCCACTGTGCTTGTCTCCACGTAGCCACTTTAATTGAATTCACAGGTTAAATAAACCAAATAACTGGTTCGATTCCCGCTAATGAAAAAAAAAATGTTAACAAACGAGGACGTAACATTTTTACCTTGACGAAACATGGATTAACGCAGGTCATACTATGGGAAAGGTATGGAAGACACCACAATTGAATCTTCTCGTCAATCACGGTTAGAAGGCTACTCTACTGGCGCGAAAGCCCCTTCAAAAGGAAAGCGATTAATAGTTGTACACGTTGGCAATGAAAATGGCTTTTGGAGGGATGTGATTGGGTATTTGAATCATCATCTACTGGTGACTACCATGAGAGTATGGACGCTCCATTTCGAGGACTGGTTTAGAAAAGTAATAGAAAACTGCAAAGCGGCGATGTCATAGTTATGGATAACGCTAGTTACCACCCAGACGTTTAGAAAAACCCCAACAATGTCTTGGCGGAAACAAAATATGCAGGAATGGCTAGAATCTAAACAGATCGCATACGTGCCTCGGACACAAAGACCCACTTAATGGAAAAAATAAAGGCAGTTAAAGATAACTATCGAAGTTACGTCACCGACGAGATGGCAAAAGAAAAAAGCATCACAGTGGTAAGGTTACCTCCTTATCACTGTGAGCTTAACCCCATTGAACTTGTGTGGGCAGATGTGAAAGGGTACGTTGCACGAAAAAATACAACTTTCAAGTTAAAAGATGTTAAAATTTACTTAAAGATGGTTTAACTCAAATCACGCCAGATAAATGGAAAAACTGTGTTCAGCATGTCCTTAAGGTTGAACAAAAAATGCGTGGCATGGATGATAGAATTGACCAAACTGCAGATCGCTTTATAATTAATGTTACAGATAGTTCATCAAGTGAAGATACGAGTGATGATTGCACCGAATAAAAATAAAGTTCTTATATAATATTAAAATAAAGTTTTATCTTTGCATAAGTACGTACTTATTCGGTGTCGTTATCACTCGAATCTTTATATGTGTTATAAATTAATGTTTTTGTTGTTAAATGAATAAAGTACTTTATAACAATAGATGATTTTTCTTCTACAGCGATCTTTCACATAACTTTTAATAATAGTTAATAAATATATATTATATCAATCATTATAAAAATCATTATAAATAAAGAAAGTACTACATATAAAATGTGCCTATATATTGAAGGTTTGTAACCCTGGTTAAACGACCGAAAGGTCATTGTCCGTTTTTCTCAATCGATTTGGCACATACTATAGTTATTAATATCGTTAAACGATCTCAATTCATTGATTTGGCTAAGCTATATCATGACATTGTCACCAAACAGTGATAAATATTACGAAATGACACCATTTCACGAAATAATGATTTAATGATAATTTTGCAATAATTGCATGCAGACCAGTTTTAATCAGTTTACATACAGATATAGTATCAAACGTATGAAAATTGATATGTTTTTAGTAAAAATATCAATTTTCATACTTGTGATAGATGTCACTATTATCTATTGTTTTTAAATTTTAATTATTACACTTTTAAAATGAAATAACGATTAAATTAAACGTTAGGATTTTTAAATCATTTTATAAATGTAATTATTTAAACATATAAATGTAAGTTATTTATATTATATAATTTATTAGTTGCTAATGGCAAGATATAGAGTTTCAAATTTTTATGCAAAGGTTAAAATTAATTTTAAACATTATTTACGAATATGATATTTATTTGAAAAACACCTGTCATCCCGCCTATTAACTAACATAATCATATATAATGGAAAATTAATATCTAAAGGAAGAAAAATACTTAACCTTCTTTTCATAGTTCCGTAATCGGATAAAAGTAGCCTATAAGTTGCCCCGGGTTACTAACTAACTAACCTACATACAAAATTTCATATAAATCGGTCCAGTAGTTTTTGCGTGAATCCGGAATACACAGACAGACAGACAGACAAATTCTTAAACCCAATAATTTTGGCTTCGGTACCCTTTATTTAGTCACCTGGACTTGTTTTTCAAGAGTATATTAGAATTACAGACACGACTTTTCTACAGATTTATTATATGTATAGATAATATTATAATAAATAATAAAATAAAAGCAAAATAATTGTTAATAAGTTTGCCTGCGGGTGTACCGACACTATCTTGGTAAACAGACTATACCACTAGTTCGGAAATACCTCTGTCCGGGAAAACCAGCAAGAAACCCAGCGGTACTTTTGTAAATTTTAGGTCGAGATTTTTTTTCTATAGTACCTACTGTTTTAAAGAGTTCTGATTTACCCACGATTTCCCCTCTCTCTTAGATCTTTCTTCTTCTTAATCTAGGTCTTTCCACTTTTCTTCGGACTCAAAATTTCTCTCAAAAGGGGAATCCCCCCCCCCCATTGTGGAAACACTGTATGATGTCACAAGTGAATCCAAACGCGTCACGTCATCAACAGGTCACGTGGTGCAAAAAACCACATTACATAAACACTCACACATGTCACTCAGAGGGGTAGGCAGAGACTATGGACTTCCATTTGGCACGATCCTGACACACCTCTCTCGCCTCCTCCACATCCATATACCTACGCATACACGCTCGTCGGTTAAGGGTACTCTTAATTTGGCCCATTTTCAATATATCGCCAATTTGGTCGATAAATTTTCGCCTAGGGCGTCCCTTCCCGACTCTGCCGTTCACCTCTGCCACATAAGTTTGCTTTATCACTCTTTCCTCATTCATTCTTTTTACATGACCAAACCACCGAAGCATTCCTTTCTTAATCCTGGTCACAACATCATCTTGCAAACCACACTCTTCTCTTATCACACAATTTCTCACTCTGTCATTCAGATTCAGCCCTAACATACTCCTTAATGACCGCATTTCTACAGCATTTATTCTACTCTCGTGCTTCTTCTGCAACACCCAACTTTCACTACCATACATTAAGATAGGGACTAACACAGCATTGTGAATTGCCATACGTGCCTTTTTGGACACATTCCGACTTTTCACAACAGAGTGTAGAGCCCCATTTACTTTATTTCACTCGTCGTTTTATATCCTTATTATATCTACCATCCCTGCTAAATACACAAACTCATTTACTTGCTCTATCGTTTTACTTTCTTCTCTTTCAAAAACCATAACTTTCGTCTTACTTGCGTTCACTTTCATTCCCCTTTCTTTTAATGAACTGTTCATTAATGTAACCATCATTTGCAACTCGGCCGCCGACGACGCGAGTATGACTTGATCATCGGCGTACAAAAGGCATTTGACGGTTAACTCACCCATTCTTAACCCGCATTCTTCAACTTTCAAATTTTCCAAACAACTGTCCATAAATAGGTTGAACAGCCACGGGGAAGCCACACAGCCCTGTCTGACACCTTTATGGATGCCAAACCAGTCCGAGTAGGCCCCGTTGATCCTGACACAACCACTCGAATCCCTATACAGAGACTTCAATGCCTGTATCAACCCAGCGCTCAACCCAAATGAGTTCAGTGTTTGCCAAAACACATCCCTGTCCACTCTGTCATAAGCCTTTTCCAAGTCCACGAACGCACAAAAAACCTTTTGGTTTTTGGTCAAAAACTTCTCTGCGATCATGCGCATGGAAAAGACCTGATCCGTACATCCCATTCCCCTTTCTAAATCCTGCCTGGACATGCCAAATTTTTCCATCAGTATCTTTCAGAACTCTATCAATTAGTACCTTAGCATACAGTTTTCCCACAATGCTAAGAAGGCTGATACCACGGTAGTTTTTACAGTCCTGCTGCGATCCTTTTCCTTTATATAGTGGGACTATCACGGCTTTGCACCAGTCTCCCGGTACCCGCTTAAGTTCCCAACACAAATTAAACAAGGTGTACAGCAGGTCTGCCACCACTCCCTCTCCAGCCCTTAGCATTTCGAGTGATACTCTATCATATCCGGCTGCCTTACCTGCTTTCATACTTTTCATTACTTTCATTATTTCATCTATACTTATCTCTCTATCTCTTTCCTCTTCTTTCGGAATTTCTATTTCATTTAATTCAAACGTCTCATCACTCATAAACACGCTTTCAAAGTATTCCTTCCATCTCCTTAAACTCGACACTTCGTCATTCAGAATACAGCCATTCTGGTCTCGTATAGCATTCATTCTAGGCTGTTTTGAATGTCCCCTGGCAGTTCTTACGAGTTTCCAGAACATTTTAATATTTGCCTGGAAGTTATCCGATATTCTTCTATCATTCTTATCCGTTCTTTCTTCCTTTCAACAACTTATTTTACTCTCTTATTTAGATGTCTAAAGACTGCCTTTTTCTTTCAATATCATCATACATACCGCTAAAATAACTAGCCTTGGTTGCTGGTAAATCTAGCCATGCTTCTTTGCTTCTACTTCCATCCGTACCTCATCATCCCACCATAAAGTGTTATTTTTCCTTTCATTCGTTCTCTTACTTACACCACATACTTCGGTAGCTGCATCCACCAAACCTTTCTTGACATTATACCACAGTCTCCAAGTCTAAATAATTCATACACAATTCATCCATACCACTTATATTTTCTCTCAGTCTACATTTGAACTTCTTTCGCACCTTCATCTTGTAACCTCTCTGTTCTTATACGCTGTAACGCAGTGGTAGACAGATGTCCGATGCCGCCAACGTCTGAATAGACCATTCATTCGGCATAAGACCAAGTAATGATCCGTCTCTACGTTGGACCCCGGTAAACCCTTGTATCTACCACTGCGTTCCTCATTCTTTCATCCACAATTATGAAATCTATCATGCTTCTATCACCACCTCTTTCCCATCTATACATGTGAATCTTCTTATGACGAAAGAAAGTGTTCGTCACAAAAGATTCTTTTCCACAATACGGTGAGGAGGCTTTCACCATTCTCATTTATACTTTCATCACCAAACGTTCCCAATATCCTTTCATAACCAAGCCTCTTCACGTCAACCCTTCCATTAAAATCTCCTAATATAACAATATTTTCATTACCCTTACATTTCATTAGCACCATCTAACCATCTCCCAAAACTACTCTCGGATATAAGTGGGCTTAGACATGTCTGGGGCGTAGACCCCTAGAACAAACAACTTTTTTAAGCCCACTTTCATTCGTATCCATAGCAGTCTCGGGCTAACACATTCATACTCTTTCACACAATGACCCATTCTTTCTGAAAGGATGATACCGACTCCATGGCATGCCCGCTCGGTCTCGTCTACACCAGACCAGTACGCGGTATACATGCCATGTGTAGTGGCATCCTTTCCCTTCCGTTTCGTATCATTTACACATAACACATCTATTCCTCTATCATACATCATATCGCATACTTCATCCATCTTATCATTCATTGCTCCACATACATTCAGCGTAGCCAGACGGGCTTCCGCAATCCACTTTTCGCCCCTCCGGGAGACAGAACCTCGTCGCCGAAACCAAACCAACTAAAATTGCATGGTGGCCATTTACGGGCGGCGTGTGCTAGTACGTATTAGTTTGTACGTACGACTACGAGCAACATAGCATAGTGCGTAGTGTAGAATAGAAAATTCGAACCCATTGTACTTAAATGTCCTTGTATGAATTAACCTTACTGTTGGCGGCCGAAACATGGAACAGTATTTTCGCCACAAACTCTGTATGTACGTACGTTGACGCCGACGTTAAACTATTCATTGATACATAAAAAAGTTTTTTTTTACAGGTCAAGTGAAACTAGAGGATTCGTGACCTTAGCGTACCGCTGTTCAGCTAGTTTTTAGCTTGTCGCTGCAATCACAGAATTTCCACACCAAGGTATTGTCATGTAAGTTTCCACATTCAGTTACATTTTTCATATTTTTTAATATTATTTTTAAAATTCAGTTATTGAATAGATTGTGTAAATATAATCATAATAATATATCGGTATGTACCGAATTTAAAAAAGCCTGACGGATCATGATTATCATTACAACCCTCACAATGTCATCACTGGCACTTACAATCTTGTTTTTAATACGTGACGAGAATTTCTGTCGCAGTTTAGTCGATAATAGTAAACATACTCATCACGCTACGTGGTAAAGCCACGTTGCAGCTATATTATGGCTGCAGCACGAATGGGTCGGCTTGACCGGGGTAGGAACACGCTCTCCCAGAATATCGGCGTAAAATAGCAGCTTAATGCTGCTGTGTTTCGTATGGTGAGTTTAGAGAACATTCCATCTTAGTTCGCAGGGGTGACAACGCATCTGCATTTTGATTCTTAATCGAGGATAAATGTAGATATCTATGGGCCACAGCATTCACTTATCATTAGGTGGACTCTGTGCTCGCATGTCACTCTTATTCTATATTAAAAAAACATCTTCGAGCGCAGTGCTCCCAACAACTACCGGCGTAGGTGTGACATGGATCAGGTTTTTTTATTACAAAATACAAATACAAAACATCCACCAAAATAGAGCGAACGAAAACAAATTGAATGCTCTTTTCATTAAATGTGGAATATAATAGAATCATTATTATTCAATAAATATATTACGGCTAAACTTAGGTTTAATGTAGAGCGTAGTATACTCGTATATCTATTACGAAGAGTATGTACTAAAACTACACACTACTTGGTTCTATTGGTTATACTTAGGAGTATTCGATTAGTTCTTAGCTAAAACAACGTGTCACTGGCCGTCAGTACATTATGGTGCGGCTGGGATGGCCCATAGTATAGATTAGGAGAATGCTTATTGAAAGTCATTTGCAACCGACTTCAAAAAGGAGGTTTGCAATTCTTCGGATCCTTTTTTTCATGTACGTTCACCGATTACTCGAAGACGCCTGAACCGATTTGGATTTTTTTTGTTTCAAAGGCCCATGTGGTCCCATATAAATTTGATCAAGGTCTGACCAGAGTTTTTGAGTTATTCTTAATAATTTATACTGAAGTCGGTTGTACAAAATTTTTAATTTTACCACTTGTTGCTGTTACCATTTGTTCGGTGGGTTTAATATTATGCTTTTTAGTTTCAACACTTCAACCGCCACATAGAACATTCCGAACTCTTCGAATACTAACAACTTTTAAAAAGGGTATTAATATCATAACTTCGACTAGTAAATTTTTACACTGTTTGCTTACATAGGTGTATTGTTTTAAAGAAAATAGATGCTTTGTAATTTTCATTTTATTTGTTTTAAAATATATTTAACGATAAAAATTTATTGAGTTAATAAATGACATTCAGACGAATTAATATAAAAATGTACCGGCATAAGTTAACATATTTATATTAAAATGTATAAGGACCATTGTAAAAACTCTGTGTTGTGTCTTGAATAGGTATATGTTAGTTAGTTACGATTATTATTGTATAATCAAATAAATCGGCAGATTTTTCACTGAGATATCGTGTTACATTCATTAAAAATAAGTACATTTAAATTAATAATTGCTTCTTTGTTGAAGTTGACTAAAAGTGTCACCAAATGCAACTACTTACGTAGGTAGCTTAACCACTTCACTGTTCCATGAGTCATATATTATAAACATTTTCTGTTGTCTTTTTCGCAGACAAGGATATTGTTTGTATTAGAAGTATTGCCATATTTAGCCAGTACAAATTAGAAACCAAGAACAAGAAGTTGTTAATGCTAAACATTTTATAACAGTAGGCGAGTGTCGAGAGGACAGTTCTAGTTTCTGTGATGTTGGTGCTGTTAGCCTATGCGGCTGCTACAGACTTATCGGACTCAGGGACTATAAAAATGTGGGAGAATCTTGGGGTGGATAATATTGTATTCAGTTTTGTGATCACGTAACAAGACATGGTTGAGTTATCTAGCCGCCGTCCGAACAGGGGTGGCGGGCCCCGGCTCTGACGGCTAACTCGTATCGTTCGATGATCTGGGCGATGAGAACCGCCCAAGGATGCGGGTGTACGTTGTGTACGCGGTGTGGACGGGTCCGCGGACTCGCTGCGTCCCATCCGTTGTTGTCCTAACAGTGTTTGTGGCACTAGGTGATTGTGTAGTGTTTGTGTGTGACTGACCAACGACCTTTCGGTCGTCGGAATCTAGCGAAACGGGGGGTTCGATTAGAACATTACGGGGCCTCCGGAGGGTTTCCGTGACGTTCGGAGCGTAGGTGGCTGCGTTTACTTAGCGGGTTGGGTCGAGAGGACACACTTAAAGCATGTGTTTTTATGCATTTCTATATTACACAAATGTACATAAAAATTTATTAAAGAATAAAAAGAACTGTCACTTCAATGTTCGATCCATGCGATGTCAATCAAATGACCCGTTTAAACCCATCCATTATTAATCTTGCCAGTTCCAAATTATGATTTGTAAAATCATTTTCGTGTGAATGGTAACTGATAGAGGGAAACAAGTCTTTGCCAATAAACTTTTTTAAGGCTTTTGGCACGATGTGGTGTGTGGTACAAGATCGTGTAGGTTTATTGTCGTCGCTTAAACGTTATCTAATTTCTTTTTCACAAATAGGTACGGCATAAAAGTATTACCTCTTTTGAAGCATCAAACAATTTTCTTCTGCTCTTTTGATGTATTATGCTTTTTTCATCAATCGACCCGAGCAAACCTTTGATCCTCGTATTGCACTTAATTTTTTTTTTTGATGTCGAGTAAATAACAAATCCAGCTATATATTCTACAACTTTCTCGGCAAAAGGGGATAAAAAAGTTAGTTTCAATCTCATCTATCAAATCGTCAGTAAAATTATTAAAATTGACTTCGTCAGTAGCGTCGTTGGTATTGTATTGTCGTACGGTCGAAGCATTAATTTTTTCTAATTCAGATGTGCAATTCAGTATCGAAATTTTTTCCAATGGAATGCAGTTCGTTCCGCTTCCAGTTTGTGTAAAATCTGTATAAACAAGATTTTTTTTTATAAAAAGTCTTGCAAGATAGACTTGGTACTCTCAATGCAGATCAAAATTCCTAAAAAACCTGTGTAACGTGGAGAATCTAATAATTTCATTTTAATAGGCTCCCCATTGTGCTTTTTTACATAGGCCTATAAGCTCAATAAAAACTTTTGAGATTCGTCCATTTTTCTAAAAGCTTTTTCCAAGTTTTCAGAGCTTAATGCTCTTTTTGGCATTTTGGCGTTTTGGCATTTTGACGTGACCGAGAATCCAATATATCAAAAACGTCATTTTAAGTGAAATAAACTTCGTAGTTGCAGTTGATGCATTAAACTCCGGCAAATCTAATTCTTTTTCACAAAACACAAGTGCATCAGCAACACTTGCGCTGAACAATTGTGCTGCAAGACGAACATTCATTATCTTTGTTTTATAATAAATGTGATTTGCTCTCAACTTATGAAAAATAATTCTTTCCTCCTGGATTTGGAGGCATTACATGAAAATAAAATTCAATGGTTATCATTTGTGGAGGCATTACAATGAAAATAAAATCTTAAATAAAATAAATAAAATATTAATAAAATATTTGGACGGTCATGTGATTGTGTCTTTATTTCATTGACATCGTAAAAACATATCAAATCACAAAAATTGTTTTAAATTAATTTTAACATGTGACTCGGGTCTAAAAAAGAGTAAATTCGCTGCCCTTTTGTTGGATCTAATATGGTAGTTTGCAATTTATTTGCAACTAAGCAGCAACTCAGTCCTATAGCCATCGCTAAATTTGCTTTTGCGCCGTCACACGTAATTTTTTTTATTTTCACTCTAGTTTGTGTTCTAATGTACTAATTCAAATACTTTAGTTACAAGCAGAGCTTTTAACTTCGCACTTGTGCCTTTAACTAAAGGACTTTCCATGGAGTATTGATGCCTACTAACAGAGATACTAGTACATCTGTTGCTTCATCTGAATTATCTGTTAATAAATGAAAACCATAATCAACGTACCCAAATCGTCTGTCACTATTTGGACGGTCATGTGATTGTGTCTTTATTTTCATCTCATCGAAAACCAAAGTACAGTTAATTTTACTATCTGGATTGGCATGAGCTTTATATTTTAAAGCCGTCAATGCCTCCTCGGTAAAACT
Organism: Parnassius orleans; assembly: GCA_029286625.1. Classification (NCBI taxonomy): domain Eukaryota; kingdom Metazoa; phylum Arthropoda; class Insecta; order Lepidoptera; family Papilionidae; genus Parnassius; species Parnassius orleans. The sequence continues at coordinate 1,495,643 of JAGSMP010000008.1, forward strand.
GGGCCGTCCATCAATATGACTATAACATTTTGTTAAAGTACGTGGAGTAGGTAAACAGGTCCCAAACGTTTTACGGACATACTTGTAAGCTTTCGGGGAATAAAAGTTGAGAGTTAAAGTAAAACATCGCAGTTCTGGTGAATACTTAGCTCGTGAGAGCTTCGTAAGAGTGTCGAGAGGCTTAATAAGTTCTGTTTCTTCTACGCCAATTTTTTGAAGAAGCATCCTTTCTTTATCTATCAAAGATTTTTCATTCAGATTCTGAAGAATTTCTTTCAACCCAATAACTTCTCTTCATTTTTTTTCTGATAATCTAGCTGTTGCTGCATTTTCTTTTCCTTGATATAAGGGCAATGGTGGGAATCGAACTATTATTTTCAGATATTTCCTTTGACTGAGCCTGAAAAACAAATAAGCTATATTATGATGTTATCATATTTCTAAACAGCTTACTCAATCTCAATAGTAGAAGAGTAGAAATTACTATTTGATAAATATGTACCTATTTATTTTATTGAAACATATTATCTACAGTTAACTATTAAAAGGAAACTCACACGTGGAGGAGTTGATGTTGAACATGTAGATGTCAACAAATCAGTAATAGTGAGAGTGCCACTAATAGCATCGTAAAATGATAGTCTGTCATCTGATAGAGTAAATGATAGTTGATGGCTCTGGAAAATTATATTTAAATTGTACATTTTTGAAGAAGAGAAATGTGATCTTCATTTCACAACTATAACTAACGACACACTATATTAACACATATTCAACATTTTATGGGTGGTACGAGACATTATATCTTAGTCCTCAGGGTCGGCAACGCATTTGCAACCTTACACTTGAGATCGCAAATGTCCATGGGCCACAGTTTATTAACCATCAGGTTGACTGTACGCTAGTTTGCCTTCTCCATGATATAAAAAAAGCTTACGGAACAAAAACAATGTGGCATTAGAGTTGGCTTGGCGCCCTCGACCAATCGCCTTCTTTTGTTCGCCAACACTTGAAAGTTAGAGGTCTGGAAATGATCTGAGCAAATTACACTGTTTCTTGTGGGAATCTAAGTAAGCCTATTATTACAAAATTTCTTTCATATATCCCTTAAACCCTGATCTTTAGGAAACCTGCAATAAATAAATAAACAATATGGTCGCAGCTTAGACCATTCAAAAATGGTCTAAGGGTAGCAGTTCACATTCAGTAATTTTAATATAATGTATTAATAGTCGTAAGTATTGTATTGTATTTAATCTGATGCAATTTTAATATTCAATTATATTACAACAAAGCTCACAATATATATTCAATAAATCAGGATACATAATCTCAAACCGCATATTGTATGAGGGCGAGTGGCCTGTGGTAGTAAGCAAATCCGAAACAACACGACCGTTACTGTGGCAAATATGGACTGTTATTAATGTAATTTTTAAGATTAAAAGAAATAAATAGTACTAATATTATAAAGTAAAATTACTTACATATGAAAGGTAACGCCATCTTTTTGTAAATTTGACGTGGCAGATCTCTTTTTGCAGCAAAAAACTGAACAATTTATCATTTTTGTAGAACATCAATTCAGTCGCGGAGCTAAATTTAGTCTAGTGAGCAGTGCGGTCGCAACTAGTTTTATTGTAAAGATAAGGCCGCTGTGTCACATATAGACTTATACTTTGGCACAGGGGAACGCCTGCGTATTTTTTTTAATATAGAAGAGGGGGTAAACGAGCATGCGGCTCACCTGATGGTAAGTGACTACCGCCGCCCATGAACAACCGCAACACCAGGAGAACTGCAGGTGCGTTGCCGGCCTTTTAGAAAGGAGTAAGCTCTTCGTATCGGTCCGGAAAAATCGCCGGTGGTAAACAATTCCACAGAGAAGTTGTACGAGGAAGAAAACTCCTAGTAAAACGCACAGTGGTGGACCGCCAAGCATCCAGATGGTGAATTTTGACGCGATGTACGTTCGTGAAATTTGGCGGCTGGAATTAATCCATTCCTCAGAGCACTCCCCGTGGTAGATGCGATAGAAAATGCAAAGGGATGCAACATCCCTACGCAGCGCCAGTGAATCGAGCCGATCAGAAAGAATTCGGTCGTCGACGATTCGGACTGCTCTGCGCTGGATGCGGTCAAGTGGAAGGAGCTGGCATTGGAGTGCCCCGGCCCAGATATGAGAACAGTATCCATGTGAGGCCGAACTTACGCTTTGTAAAGTTGCAAGCAATGTGCCGGCATGAGACACTGTCTCGCTCTGCTGAGCACTCCAAACTTTTTAGAGGCCAATTTGGCCTTCCCTTCCAAGTGACCACGAAACTGTACACTATTCCATATGTCGACGCCAAGGATTCCGATGCTAGCTGAGGCAGCAAGGGGAGTGCCTTGAAACTGAGGAGATACGACAAAGGGGTTCTTTTTAGCGGTAAACGCGTAAACTTGTATCTTCTGGGGATTGAACTGGACTAGATTTTGTCGCCCCCAATCCAAGACTTTGTTCAGCAAAGACTCGACTTTAGACACACGTTTGTCCCGGTAGTCGGCGACGTTTTCCCGAGAAATATTGGCACGGCCGGTGTATAAGGCACCACCAGTGCTGTCGTCTGCATAGCAATAAATGTTACCAGTTTGCAACATATTATTGATATGCAGGAGAAACAGCGTTGGTGATAGCACGCAGCCTTGTGGAACACCAGCGTTGATAGGCTTGTAATCAGAGCATGCACCGTCAACTACGACTTTGATGCTTCGATCAGCAAGGAAACTGGTGATCCAATAGCACAATTTCTCGGGAAGCCCATAGGAAGGGAGCTTCGAAAGAAGCGCTTTGTGCCAGACCCGATCGAAGACCTTCGCTATGTCCAAACTAACGGCCAATGCCTCCCCCTTGGACTCTACTGCCTCCGCCCATCTATGAGTCAGGTAGACCAGAAGATCACCAACTAATCGATCCCGACGGAAACCGTATTGGCGGTCACTAATCAGCTGGTGATCCTCAAAGTACCTCATGAGCTGGTGGTCTATGATGTACTCCATTATTTTGGAGAACAAGGAGGTTATGGCAATAGGCCTGTAGTTGGAACGGGTCTGAGCGGTTGCCTTTTTTAGGGATCGGGTGCACCAAAGCTGTCTTCCATGAATTCGGAACTACGCCTTGGGAGTAGAAGTACCGGAAAAGACGCGTTAAAACCGATGCCAACTCCGGAGCAGGAGTGCTTTGCAAACCGAGCGCTGTGTAAACCGCATATCCGGTATGGAGCACTCACACCGCGGGATGGTCGGCGGTGTGTTCCCCCCGTTATCAAGAGTCGAGTTGGGTGCAAAGAGAGAGCCTAACAGATCGGTTTTCTTCTTTGCGACATGGGCCAGTGAGCCGTCCTCTCTGTGCAGAAATGGAAGAAATGGCTGACAGAAGTTCCCTTGGACAGCCTTGGCGAGAGACCAGAATGCAAGGGTTCCCGAAGGAAGGCGAACTAGCTTCTCGCCAATTCTGCCGATGTACTCAGACCTTGCCTTGGCAATGACTCTTTTGAAGGACCTGGAGGCGGAATTATACTTATTTTAAAGAGCGCAGGTGTTTACATCCTGAGACGTTGATGGGTCAGCCCAGGTCCGGTAGCACTCCTGCTTATAGCGTGATGCTATTTTACAGAAGCGACCAAACCATTGTTGGGATCTGCCTCCGATGGGCACCACAGAGGATGGAATAAAAAGTTCCATACCCTGAAGTACCATATCAGCGACAGAATCAGCAATAACGCTGGCATCGTCCGGCAAGAAGCAAACCCGCCCCGAAGGGTACGATGCAAAAAAAGACCGCATCGTGCCAAACACGGCGGCAGCCTGCAGAATGCAACTGCGACGTTAGTGTGAGTGGCACCACACTCCGGACAAGACAATGGTCCGACGAGCCTAGAGGGGCTTCGACGGAAACCTGATATCCGTCCGGATGAGAGGTCAGCAGAAGGTCCAACAGGGAAGGTGCATGATCCTCCACATGTGGAATCCGCGTGGGCGAAGTAACCAGCTGTGAAGATCATATGCCAAGGCAAACTCATAAACAGATCCGTCCGCATGATCGGTTAAACGTGAACAGAGCCATTCGGCGTGGTGGGCGTTAAAATCGCCAAGGATCACGATCTCTGCGGATAGGATCTGCTGTAGCAAGGAATCTGTAGCCATTTGGACGTGGTCGATGAGTCGGTCTGTTACGGTACGCTACGGTTACCGCTATGGGCCCTATAGAGGCACCCGTAGACGCGGGGATGGTCGTCGCTGTCTAGGCGCAACCATAGGATGGACAGGTCCGTACCTTCAAGACTGCCGAGGCGTCAAAAACAGATGTCTTCTCTGACGTATACGCAAACTCCAGCCCGCAGCACAAAGGAGTATTCTAATTTGTACCCTGGGTAGGAGAGATATGAAGTATCAGCCTGAGATGACACCTGAGTCTCGGTTAAAAAGAGCAAGGCCGACAAGGCAAAGTTGCAAAAATTCACGGATAGCGTGACAGGGGTCGCCTTGGTCTTATTGCTCCGCTTGGCCCGAGCAGTTTTTGTCGCGAGCGGAATTTCCCCCCAGAATACGTGAGGCAGCCTGAGCACCCACGCTCAGGAAGAGTAGGATAGCTTGGTCGTGGATGCTCAGCGAGGGATTCTCCGTCAGCAGGGGTGCTGGTATCTTCTTGGGGTAGTTTTTTATTTGATTTCGCTACCATGTTAAGGGGGGGGGAGGTTTACCTCTGCACTTAAAGCGAAATGCAGAGGTAAACCTCTACTTCACGCTGGTATTCTGTGAGGTCGTGGTACCACCCCGCTTCGAGCCGGCCCATCCGTGCGACAGCAAAAGCTGCCGCGTGGCTCTACAAGTGTTATATGCCTCCTCCCGTCCGGTATGTCGGCGGCCCGTGTTGCTTTATGATTTAAACCAGTTTATACGACGAGTGTTGAATACACAATAAATCATAATATAAAATTATACCTATATTGTCTTGCAAACAACATTATCAAATATGCTCTTATTACAAAACGTGGTTTACTACACGATTTTTATTTAGCTTGACCTGTATGTAGGTATTTGAAATGTAAGATGGAATTTTATAATTTAGTTTTCACCCACATCCAGACGTCTAAATAATTGAAACTTTGCAGACATATTTAGATCCAACGACAATACTATAAATTCACTTTCTCACTTTATTTAGGTTTTTCATACTCTTGTATTATTTTTATAGTGTTACTGAGAACACTTAGGCATGCTGCCAATCTGCCGGTCGAGGCTAGGCATACATAATAAAATTAGCGCACAATTTAGATTCGTTGACGTTTTTGATCCGCTAAAAGCACATCTTTAGTGTTTATTATATACCAAAGATTCCAAACTATGAAATATTCAACTTAAAATTGAATGTACAACGAAAGCTTTTAAAAGTAAAGAAATATATTTGACTATATTTTGAGGAAAACTTTGGATTTAGAAAGTTATTAAAGCGTAGCATATTCTTACTCTGCGTGCGGCGTACATAACAATCAAAACTCTTGTATTACAGTGTGCAGAATTCTAAGAATTTTACATTGTTTCAGAGAACAACACAATGCCATCGGTGGAGCTCGAAGGTAGCAATCTTGGAGAAAAACATAAACACTTCAATAAATTAGTAAAAGAGGCAATTGCAACAAACAAAATTATAGAAATCAATGAATTAAACTCGGATGATTCTGAAATAAGCAATTTAATTAATATTGACGTTGTTAACGAAACTAGGAATGTTGATTATATTGTCAAGGTTTTAACATGTGATAACATGTTATATGTGTCTCGAGCATTAAAGAAATGTGACTGGTTAGTCAGTGATGATCAATACGGTCATATAATCAATCCAGAGTATCTTAATTCGAATATTTATCCTCGTATGCACACAAAGGCAATTATTAAATTCAAGGAAGTAATACGGTTAAAGTTAAACAACGAATTACGTGCGGAGCAATTTTATAACTTTGAAGAAAAACCTTCAGAAGCAGTAAAATGGTTACCCCACTGCTCCGTAAAATTTATTGAAAATAATTTTGGAAAACACATTGATAAAATGGAAATATCATTATTAAAACGTCTTTGTGAAAAGTCAATAACGTTCCTAGAGATTTACTCAAAAAATGGATGCAATGTTTCGCAAGCGTTTCAAAAAACTTTATTTTTGTTGCATGTTGACTTTAATAAATACTTAGATATATTAGAATCTCAACCGAAATATAATTATCCCAAATTTGGTAAAAGAGCCACTAAGATTTTGATGACAAAATGTCCTAATAGAATCCTTGATAAATTTGGAGATTACTGCCACCGTATTGATACGCCTACCTTTATTAAATATTTAAAGAAAGAGGACTTAAAAAAATTTCTCCTAAAAGAATTACTGAATGTAGAAAATGAACGAAACGAATTAAGTTACTACTTTAGGAACGTTAAAAATTGCAGTTTATTTATAACCGCAATGCCTAAAGAAGAGAGATTTGATTTTATTAAACATGTTTTTATAGATGAAATCCAGAGTAATAGTAATTCATCAAATGATTTAGATAAATCAATAAACATATTGCGGAATTTGCAAACTTTTACTCCTGTTTATTACTGGTATCAGTTCGCAAGATTTGAAATTGCTTTGAATAGCATCAGAAGTATGATTGGTCCTGAAACTGATGCTAACGATAAGAATTTAATGTTTAAAACTTTAATAGCTTCTACTAAAGGTAACTTGGAATATGCAAAGTGTGTACTACAATACTTTCACGACAAACACATCAACTCTTCGCTTGAAATTAAAAAACAATTTTTAATAAATTTAATATCACAACTAAACACTCACGCTTTTGATAAGGACAGTTGGAAAATTTTGGAGGACATTATAAACACTATGGACATATACAAGGATTCACAATCGAATGGTACAATAATAGAAGCTGTATTAATATACAAAATTCTGCATAATGAGATCATATCAGATGAAATAGTAAAGCTATTTCAATTTAATTCTTTAAAAGCTTACCAACGGAAGTTAGATTCAAAGGAAAAAGATATAATCTTTAATTATTTACATACATTTATCTGGAATAAATTACAAAACATTAAGATAACTAGTGTAAGCGAATTTGAACAGTGCGTGGATTTACTAAAGAATACATTAACATTACTTCAGGATTGGGGGAAAAACATTCTTGATTATCCATTAGTACTTGACAAGATAAGATACTTAATAAAAATTAAGCAAGAAAAATCATGGACATTAAGTATGTTAACATTGTATAATTTACACAAATCTTGGAGAAAGCATATGTTTCGTGAATCCATACATTTGTATCCTACGGAGGAAGCTTGTATTAATTATTTGAAACATGGTCCGAATTTATTAGGAGTTCATAAGAATGAGGTTGAGGCGATGTTATTAAACGATGCTATTTCGATTAAACGTTTGCTTAGAAAAGTCCGAATTTACTGGCCAAAATCTTTTAATAATGACTGGCAACTCATGTATTTAAATAAACTAAACCAGTCTGAAGGACATGTAGCAATAACAAGAGGTTTGTGTATATTACTACCAAGATCCCAACTTAATGGTATTTTAGAAAAATATGCTCCAAAAGATCCTAAAATAGATTGGAATAGAATTCAAGAACTTGAGTTAAGCCTTCAGAGGTGTATTGCTAAGAACATGCATATTGCATGCCCACAGCCTTCTTTTGATAAAGTATTATTGTACGCAAAAGGGGATTATCTACAGTATGCTCTTCCATCTCTACTTGCCATATATTACAATCTAACTTCGATTCAAAAACAAGAATCTATACCAAAGATACTGGATGCTCCTGTGTCATTGCAAAAACATGGAATTCGTCTTGTCTTTACTAAGCTACCACCTGATACACTTAAAGAAACTTTTAGTATCCTGTGGAAAAAGACTAAAAATTCTACAATACGTACGGAAATTTTCAAGATTACCTTCAATTTGCTGTGCCACGAAAAATGCGATGGAAAAATTAAAGATACTTGGATGTTATTGGAGATGTTTATAGATAATCTAACATTTAGTGAAAATAAAGAAATATACAAGCTACTGTTTAATATTGATAATATACCTGAAAGTGTGAAGCCAATGTTTTTAATGAAATCTTACAACTTTCTAAAAACTTTAACAACAAACAATAAGCGCGACTACGTTAGCTATGAATGGGATATTATCAATCTTGCTCAGTATTCGAAGGAAATAATGGAATCATTGCCATCACAATTTGTCGTTGATATTATATCAGAATTTACAGAGAATGTATTTTTCAAAAAAGACGACATACACGACATGAATGGGATAATATCATCATATTTGCTATGCGCAAAGGACGAAGAAACTCAAAACGAAAAATACGAGCTTACCTTAGCTCCAATTCTACACCGTTCTTTTGAGTTATGGAAAGATACAAATAATGGAAAAAACTACATAAAGATCAATTTTGAACGCTTTATTACTAATTTGATTTACGACTTAAGGAATTTTGCCGTGGCAAAAAATATGATTATACCTGTTAAAATGTTCAAGAATATACAAATGGAAATGGAACGGTCTTTGCCTCTTTCTGAAAACTACGTTTTATTGAGGATATGGAAGTTGACTACGGAATTGGTAATATTGCTTGATAAGAATCAACCAGTTATTTGGGAAGAAACCTGTTCTAAAATCGCCCCTGATTTTGGAAAAATCTGCTATGAGTGCTTAAGAGATGATACTAAATGCTTCTTTCCTTGTATATATATTCTTTTCATAAGATCTTTGGAATTTTTCAAAAATATATTTTCAGAAAATTTTCACTTCGAAATTTGTACTTGTTTAATTCAAAATGAAGATTTTGTACAAGGATATTTAGTCGCATTGTACCTTCTCGATTTGCTTTATAGTGAAGATTTAGAAGAAAATATTGAAACAATTCATAACAAAATGCGTACAAATTCATCCGTAGAAGTTAAAATGCATTACTATAATAAGTTTCAAGAAAAACGAGCCTCGTTGCTTTCTATTTCTTCTACTGCCTAACTACTAGTTACTAACTATAACTCATCTCAATTTGGTACAAGTGTTAATTTATTCATGTTTTTAAACTGCAACTAAATTAATTAATTATTGTAACTTTTATATTAGTATTAGGCTATTAACCTTAGATATACATCATACTCTCCCCATACCAATTACCAACTTGAAAGTTGTCTAGCTGTCTAAATATAATAAATAACTGATTTAACTTAATATGTGTTTAACTCATAGAATAATTACATAGTACATACATACATATGCAGTTTAATTAATATTTTTATTATAGTGCCCTTGCTTGGCCAAAATATGAATTGTTAGCTAAGGAGCATAAGAACTATTTTCCATAAATATAAATACTTTATTTTTCATAAGGGATTTATTAAAACAAAAAAGGCCAAATCAGCTTGCAAGCTATCTGATAGTAAATGGCCACTTCAGACTTAGTAACAAGCAGAACTCCAAATAGAAGTCTCTGAATCAATTATTACCCATTAGAACTGAGAGGAAATGTCTCATACTTGATCAAAGACATTATAAAGCACAGATTTTTATTCATTATACAACATTTAGTAAAAAGAATTAATTATCAAAATTTTAATACATTTGTTGGAAAAGATATCATTCAGTCAGTTTTAGAATTAGTACGAGTACGTATCCAATAGGTAATAAAATCCTTGCCACTTTAAAACACAGCGCTGTAGCTTAAATAAAAGTTTTTTTTTAATATAGAATAAGGGTGACAAACGAGCATACAGTCCACCTGATGATGACAGACACGATAGTAAGTGGATGCTGTGGCCCATAAACATCTACATCTATCCTCGCTTGAGAATCAAAATGCAGATGTAAGTATAAGAAAGATTAGTGGGGGCCGCCCCACACTTCGCCTACCGGTATGAGGCTGCCACCCGAGAACCTTGCTTCCTGATATCCTTAGGCTACTACTGAGGTCATTGAGCATAGTGCTAAGGTCTTCTAGCGATTCTGCCATATGAACTATATCGTCGGAAAATCGAAGGTGAGTGATGTGTTCGCCATTCATGTTAATACCGTATCCTTTCCAGTCCAGTCGCTTGAAAACTTCTTCCAATGCAGTGGTGAAGTTTCGGGAATATAACGTAATTACACCTCTATGTAGTTGGATAGGTTTCGTACTCTGGTTCTGTACTACTACATCGTAGCCCTACTGTACAAACACTTCAGCACTTCGATATACTGACAGTCAACTTGGCACCGCTGAAGGGACTTGGGACTAGGGTTGTGAGGACTAAGATGGAATGCCTCGTTTCCAGTAAAAAGGGTCTCCGGTTCTCTACACTCACCATATGAAACAGCAGCGTTAAGCTGCTATTTTACGCTGGTATTCTGTAAGAGCGTGGTCCTTCCCAGGTCGAGCAGACCCATTCGTGCTACAACTATACTACTAATATAGCTGCAGCATGGCTCTACAACGTAAGCTTTTACAGGAGAGGCTGGAAGTCGACGAGTCTGCGTGCGACGCAATTCATAATGACTCTTGAAAACAGCACCTAGACGCGGCTCAGAAGAGAAATCAGTCTGTAATTCTTCAAGTGAGTTTCAGCTCCACGCCTCCGGAGTAGTGCCACCATGGAAGACGGAATTAAAGAGCTTCTGAAGGACTTTGAGTACCGGTTTTCCACGTGCTTTGAGAAGCTCCGATGTAATTCCATCCTCACCCGGGGACTTGCCGTTTTTAAGGTGCTGGGGAGTCTTTCTAATCTCGCTCAGACTGACGTCCAAAATGTCAGGTGTCCCGGAAGCAATGCTGCCACTTTCGGTCTTTAGCTTCGACAGTTGGCTCTTTCTGGCAAAGATTTTGGAGCCCTGGTTCCGCTCTATCGCTTCTGCAATACGAGCGGTATTGAAGTTGCGTAAGTCCCGCCGCATGCATTTGGAGATCTGTCTGTTCAGTTGCCTGTTTGCTGTCAAATCTGCTGAAGACTGCAGCTTCATTTCCCGTCTAACATGGGATTGAGGTCGCAGAAGAACACAAAAATTGTTTTCTTCTGCGACCGGTCTTGCAGAACTTAGCTCCGACCGCATGGACCATTTCCACGAGCTTGTCAGTCATATCGTCCACTGCATTGCAGTCTTCTAGGCACTGAAAATGATTTTGTAACTCGAGCTGAAAGTTTTCGGGGCTTTCAGTGTGCCTCTTACCATTCGGTGATCACTGCCAGTTTTCAACCTCGCGATCACTGAGACATGACTGAACAGTTGCCGTCTAGTCGTCATAATGAAGTCAATATCATTTTTTGTCGAACCGGCAAGCTCGATCAGGTCCACTTTCTTTGGAGCTGCTTCTGGAAGAAAGAGTTCCCCTTTCTTCATGAAGTCGGCCAGCTGCTGGCCCTTTGGGTTTCGTTGCCCTATCCCGGATTTCCCTACCTTCAGCTCATCGTTTTGCATTGAAATCTGCCATTAACGCCGTATAGTGCATTTTGGAGGAATGCATGGCTGTATAGGTATCCTGATACATTCGTGTACAATCGAAATTTGGTCGGTGCTACAGTCCCTTCAGCGGTGCCAAGTTGACTGTCGAAGTCCTGAAGTATTTGTACAGTAGGGCTACGATGGCTACCCCAGTGCAGAACCAGAATACGAAACCTATATAACTGCAGAAAGGTGTAAAACAGGGTGACGTTATATCCTCGAAACTCTTCACCGCTGCATTGGAATACGTTTTCAAGCTACTAGACTGGAAAGGCTATGGTGTTAACATCAACGGCGAGTACAACACTCACCTTGTATTTGCCGACGATATAGTTCTTATAGCAGAATCGCTGGAGGACCTAAGTTCTATTGCTCAATTACCTTAATAGTATCTCCCAACGGATAGGTGTTAAGATTAACATGGACAAAACAAAGGTCATGTGAAACGTCCACGTCACAGCTATGCCGGTAGTTGTTGGGAGTTCTACGCTCGAAGTGGTCAACGAGTATGTTTACCTAGGACATATAGTCCGACTTCGAACGAGAGGTCAATCAACGGATTCAACTCGGTTGAGCAGCGTTCAGAAGATTACGACACATCTTCTCAGGTATAGCTCAACACTTGAAAACAAGTTTGTACAATCAGTGCGTATTGCCAATGATGACTTATTTAAGCTGAAGTGACCGACAACCGATAGAGAAGAAAGGTTCTCGTCTGGCAGTCTCGTACCGGTAGGCGAAGTGTAGGACGGCCCCTCACTAGATGGAGTGACGACCTGGTAAGACATGCAGGAAATCGATGGATGTAGGTGGCTCAGGACCGTTCTTTGTGGCATTTTGCCACCCCTACGCCTATTAGTGTTGCCCATAATCGGTCTTGGTCTTGAAGTCTTCGTCTTGTTCTTGCATTTTGCAAGACCAAGACCTCCTAATTTTAGCAAGTCCAAGACCAAGACTGACCGTGCAAGATTTGCGCAAGAACAAGACTAAGCCTGCGAGATTCTTGCGTCTTGCAGTTAGGACTGAGTGTCGTGTCAGGGTATAGGAGTTCCGGTATACGCTTAGGGACTCTATGAGACGTAAAAATATATTTAAAAATTTTGGAAAATTGGATTTATGCGCATTACGAACAATACCATAAACATACATAGCGAATGAAAATATCCATTAAAAGAAAAAGAGTGCATCCTAGTCCTGACCATCGGCACTTTGATAGTGTGCGGCGTCTTGTTGTCGGCATCATCAAAGGTCGGATACTGACCTGTCAAAGATTCGGAAGTACAAGGTCAAGATATACGCGCCGGCGGCTACTATTGATATCGCATACAATCGTCGCCGCCGCGCCGCACGCACAACATTTGACACTGTTTGATTGCCGTCATAGAGTACACGTTCCAAAGAATAAAATAAGTTTCCGGTGCTCAGAATGGACACGAATACATTATGCTGATTATTATGACCATTATCTAATGCAATATTCCTTGCGAGGAATATTGTAATTAGATAATGATAAGATAGGTAGATATCATTTTTCTGTGTGGGTAGTTGTGAATGCAACACGTAAAATTGTTATCTCTTAAGTTATAATTAAAATTAATACATAATTCGTAAAATATTATATATCAAGTGCTAGTAATGAAAAGTTAGCTTAAACTACCTGTCTGTGAGTGTTTACTACTTAATCCAACCACAATTACAACACTTTTTACTTTTATAACCTCTCTCAATCCATCACTATATCATGGACTCGACTATTAAAAACACTCTGTCCAGTTTGATGGAGGTGTTTCATAAAAGGATGGATGATTTTGAGGAAGAATTGCGGAAAACGCCCAGCACATCTACCAGTACTACTTCTTTGGCAGCTGAGTTTGCATCTTTCAAGACATTTGTAGGGCAGGCACTAAACAGTCTTCAGCAGCAGATGGAGTTACTTGCTCGTAATGCTGACAGCATGGAGATGCGAAGCCGAAGGAAAATGTTACTGCTTCATGGTGTTCCAGAGATTGCAAAAGAAGACACCGCTTTGGCTGTCATCAAGGTTCTGCAAAATCAGTTGAAATTAGCTAACGTCTCTCTAAGTGATATTACTATTGTCACAGATTGGGTAGGCCAACAGCTCCTCACAAGCCTCGACCTATTTTAGTGAAATCTCTAGATGTAGGGTTGTGTGATAAAGTCTGGTACGCAAAATCCCAACTTAAAGGCTCCGGAGCCACAGTATCCGAATTTCTCACCAAGCTTCGGCATGATCTTTTGTGGCTGCCCGTGAAAATTTGGTATCTCCAAATGCTGGACTAAAGATGGATCTGTATACGTTGCAAAACTTGATGGAACCAGACATCGTATAACCAGTCTGAATGACATCATCAAAATCGATTGCCAGACAAGCCCAAAACCAGTATCGAAAACTGCGGCTGGGAAGCCCAAGCGAAACGCCGTCGTGAAGAAGTGTTAAGTGTAGAGGATTTTCCATGCCTAAATATTGTCAAATTTTTTTATCTCTTAATGTTATACTATTACAATTAATAGCTTGTGGGACTTATTTCCTTGTGTATTTGGTGTAAGCTTAGTGCAAAACACTCTTATGAATTTGAGAATTAATTTATGCCTTTAACTTTAACTTGTAACTTTAACTTTAGTGCATTTTGTTTTTTCTTTTTTACTGTTGAATGTACATAAAAAGGCATAATAATTATTAACTCCTCTTTCTATTTATTATGCCAAAACATTTGTTTACTCAATAATTGATAATGTGAAATATTATAAAATGCATAGATGTCATTAGTTATTGTTCTGAATACTACGTAACTCCACAGCTAATGTTAACACAAAATCACAACATTAAGGTTATTAGCGCTATAACAACAACGTTATGCTAAATAACGCACTGACCGTTGCGTTTTCTTAGCGGTATTTGTTTTATGCACCATTATTGATCTGTTTTTTCTTTTACTTAATCCTACGTTTATAAGAAGTTCAATATTAAACTTATTTTTTTATTCTATTTAGTGTTAAAGTGTTGTACAGATAATTTACTTAAAGTATATGTATAGAAACACTCAACTGGCAGGTGGACACTAAAGTATTTTTTATTTTTTATCTGTTTTTAGTTTTAGGAAATTTATTAACTTATTTTTTATAGTATTGTATTTATTATACGTTATATTTTATTTTATTTTATTTTATATAGATATTAATTTTATTTTATAATGTCTTATTTAGACATTAGTAGTGATACTGGAACATATTTAACTACAGATAGTGATGGTGACAGTGTCCTAGCTTTTTGTTTTTTTTAATAGTATAGGGTGACAAACGAGCACACAGTCCACCTGATGATAAGTGGTTGCTGTGACCCATAGACATCTACATCTATCCTCAATAAAGAATCAAAATGCAGATGCGTCGTCACCGTTAGGACTAAGATGGAATGCCTCTTTTCAGTAAAATGGGTCTCCGGTTCTCTACACTCACCATACGAAAACAGCAGCGTTAAGCTGCTATTTTACGCTGGTATTCTGTGAGCGTGGTCCTTCCCCGGTCGTGCCGACCCATTCGTGCTACAACTATACTACTAATGTAGCTGCAGCATGGCTCTACCACGTTAAAAACACTTACAGCCTCTCTCTGAGATATTAGCTTCACAATTTTCTGATGTTCCCAAAAATTTCAACGTTGTTCACATAAATGCCCAAAGCATTCCGGCTCACTTTTCAGATATGCTGGGTACCTTTGACTCTAAGGATATCCATGCTATTCTCGTTTCTGAGTCATGGCTTAAACCTTGTCTCCCTTCCACTAATTATTCTTTACCTGGCTTTCACCTCATAAGAAATGATCGTACTGTGGGCGGTGGTGGTGGTGTGGCAATATATCTCCGAGCATATATTCCCTTTTCTGTTATTGATATGTCATCTCAACCAACACCGCCTAATGCAGGTGAACATCTTTTTATTGAGGTGGAGCTTAGTCATACGAAAATTTTGCTGGGTGTATATTACTGTCCTTCATCTCGTATTGACTTCTTCACTTCCTTCGAAAATATTTTAGAAAATGTATCTTCATACTCGCACACGATCATTATGGGCGACTTTAATACTTGCCTGCTTAAACAAGACTCTCGTTCATCCTCTCTTCGATCCATCGTAAATTCTACTAATCTCTCTATTTTACCTTTAAATTCTACTCATCACTTCCCTAATGCTACTCCGTCATTGCTTGACCTTATTTTTGTGTCCTCTTCTGAACTCGCTGTTAAGCATGGTCAGTGTCCAGCTGATGCCTTCTCTTACCATGATCTTATATTTCTCTCTTATAATGTCCGGCCACCTAAAATTAAGTCTAAAATACTTCTGCAACGCAGTTTCGGTGGTATGAATGTTGAAAATCTCTGCAAAGATGCTTCCAACATTGATTGGTCGGCTGTTTTAAATGCAGACTCTATTGACGATAAAGTTGCAATATTTACGACTAACTTAACCTGTCTTTATGATAAACATGCACCAGTTCGCGTAATTAAAATGAAACATCTCCCTTCACCATGGCTGACTGATGAAATAAAAACCATTTTAAATAAAAAAGTTGCAGCCAAGACAAAATATAAATGTAAGCCTACATCTATGAACTGGGAAAAATATGTTACTATTCGGAATCACTGCAATAGGGTGTGTGGGATGCTCAACGCCACTATATCCATAAATCGGTACAAATTGGTGATGCAGCTAAAGTCTGGAGTTTTCTTAGATCAATGGGGTTGGAAAGTCCCGTAATAATGTACGCTCTAAAGATTTAAATATTGAATTACTAAATCATCACTTCTCATCCTCGTCCAACTTAAATGGAGCTTCAAAATTGAACACATTAAATTTTCTTTCATCGCTTCCAACTCCTGATCATTCATCTTTTGTCCTAAATCAATTCTCTGCTTGTGATGTTAAGAAGAGTATTCTATCCATTACTTCGAATGCAATTGGCAGTGACTGTATCAGCCGTAATATGATCCTTCCGATTCTTGACATAATCATCCCAATACTTTGCCATATCCTCAATTCCTCCATTTCTTGTGGTGTTTTTCCATCAACATGGAAAGACGCTCACATCATACCGTTGCCTAAAACCCAAACCCTACATCTTTTTCGGAATATCGTCCTATATCTATATTGCCATTCCTATCCAAAGTTCTTGAACGCCTGGTATATAATCAGCTCAGTGCTTTCCTTCGCAATAATTCCCTTCTAAATCCTCTACAATCTGGTTTTCGTCCTGGGCATAGTACTGTCACAGCCTTACTCAATATTACGGAAGATATAAGATCTGTAATGGAAAATGGCAAATTAACTATCCTTTCTCTGTTAGATTTTAGCAATGCCTTTAATTCAGTTGATTTTGAAGTTTTACTGGTATACTTAGCTCTCTTAACATATTATCTCCAAAAGTGATTGGTTGGTTTCGATGTTACCTGTCTGGGCGCCGGCAATGTATTCGCATTGATGACACATTTTCTTCTTGGTGTGATACCATTGCTTGTGTCCCGCAGGGTGGCGTATTATCTCCCTTACTTTTTTCAATTTTTATTAATTCTATAGCCACAAAGATTACTTCTTCCTACCACCTATACGCAGATGATCTTCAAATATATACTCATGTTTCTCCTAGTGAACTAGCTGTAGCTATTAGTACTATAAATAGTGACCTTGAGCAAATATCAGATTGGGCAAATACATATGGCTTGAAGATTAACCCCCTAAAGACTCAGGTAATTATCATCGGAAGTTCGAATATGATTGGAAAATCAAACCTATCTCAAGCACCTCAAATTGTTTTTAATGGAAATTTTATCGCTGTTAGTGAAAAAATCAAAGACTTAGGAATTTATATTGACAGGAACCTATCATGGGGTCCTCAAATACAGGAAGTTAGTCGTAAACTCTTTACAGCTGCTCGATCATTGAACAGATTAAGAACTTTCTACCTACTGCCACTAAAATTGCGCTTGCACAATCTCTGCTTCTCCCAATTATGGACTATGCAGATGTCAGCTATCTTGATCTCACCGAAAAGCAACTTGATAAACTTGAGTGTCTTCAAAATTTTTGTATAAGATTCATATTTGGTTTGCGCAAATATAATCACGTTTCTTGTTTTCGTAATAAGCTCAAGTGGCTTCCTATTCGTCTTCGTCGGAAAGCACATATTCTGTCACTTCTTTACAATGTTCTCTTTAATCCTTCCTATCCTTCTTATCATAAGGATCGCTTTGAATTCCTTCACTACTCCCATTCGAAAGTTTTGAGATCATCAGAAAATTTTATATTAAAATGCCTGCCCATAATACCAAATTTTGGACAGGTCGTTTACTATCCAAGCCTATGGAATGCCCTACCTCTGTCAGTCAGATGCGCCCAATCTTTATCTGTTTTTCAGAAGCTTGTACACAATCACTATCTTAACTTTTGAATTCGTGCCATCTATATATGTATACATTCGTATTTTATGTCTTTATTTGTTATTTATTTTTATATATTATATGGAAATCTTTATAAATATTATTTCTACATCACCAAACCACACAATTTTCTGCTTTTTGTAATCCTGTCCATCCAAAGGTTGTCTGGAAGAAATCGCTTTTAGCGATAAGACCGCCCATTGTGTCACTATTTTGTTTTTATTTTTCTTTCGTTTATGTATTGATTTGGTGTACAATAAAGAATTATCTATCTATCTATCATAATAATTTATTCTAGTAAGTAATTATTATAATATTAACTATATGGGTTTATAATAATTAATTACAATTATTATTATTATTGCATTATTATTATTGTGGCATCACAATATATTTTACAAATATCATGTACTCGTATGTACGACAAAACATTCACTTACATGTAAAGAATAGTAATTTGCACAATTTTAATAGTAGATATAAAATAAATCACATTACCTGCTTTCCGGTTACACAAAGTATACAATTCGTTCTTGGGTAGCGCTATACGCTTTTAAAACAAGATTCCAAAAGAAATGTTAGATCTTTCACCTTTTCAATTTAAGTCGCATTAAAAGCTTGTTTAGCCAAAAAGCATATTATTCTGTAAATGATTATCTTAATGACAAAATGCTTGGAACTAACCTCTCGTACTACACAGGACTAACTAGAAATTTCTATACCGATTTGGTATCTACATATACATTTACATCGGCGACGAGGTTCGCCACCGTCACGTTCTGTCTCCCGGAGGGCGAAAAGTGGATTGCGGAGGCCCGTCTGGCTACGCTGAATGTATGTGGAGCAATGAATGATAAGATGGATGAAATATGCGAAATGATGAATGATAGAGGAATAGATGTGTTATGTGTAAATGAGACGAAACGAAAGGGAAAGGATGCCACTGCACATGGCATGTATACCGCTTACTGGTCTGGTGTAGACGAGACCGAGCGGGCATGCCAGGGAGTCGGTGTCGTCCTTTCAGAAAGAATGGGTCAATGTGTGAAAGAGTATGAATGTGTAAGCCCAAGGCTGCTGTGGATACGAATGAAAGTGGGCTTAAAGAAGTTGTTTGTGCTAGGGGTGTACGCCCCAGACATGTCTAAGCCCACTTATATCCGAGAGCAGTTTTGGGACATGGTAAGGATGGTGTTGATGAAATGTAAGGAAAATGAAAATATCATTATGTTAGGAGATTTTAATGGAAGGGTTGGGGTGAAGAGGTCTGGTTATGAAAGGATATTAGGAATGTTTGGCGATGAAAGTGTAAATGAGAATGGTGAAGACCTCCTCGCCGTATGTGAGGAAAAGAATCTTTTTGTGACGAATACTTTCTTTCGCCATAAGAGGATTCATGTATACATGGGAAAGAGGTAATGATAGAAGCATGATAGATTTCATAATTGTAGATGAAAGAATGCGGAGCGCAGTGGTAGATACAAGAGTTTACCGGGGATCCAACGTAGGGACGGATCATTACCTGGTCTTATGCCGAATTAATGGTCTATTCAGGCGTTGGCGGCATCGGACATCTGTGTCTACCACTGCGTTACAGCGTATAAGAACAGAGAGGTTACAAGATGAAGGTGTGAAAGAGAAGTATAAATGTAGATTGAGGAGAATATAAATGGTTTGAATGAAATATGTATGAATGATTTAGACCTGAAGACTGTATGGAATAATGTTAAGAAAGTTTTGTGGATGCAGCCACCGAAGTATGTGGTAAGTAAGAGAACGAATGAAAGGAAAAATAATACGTTGTGGTGGGATGATGAGATTCGGATGGAAGTTGAAGCAAAGAAGAGCATGGCTAGATTTACTGGCAACCAAAGCTGGTAATTCTGGCGGTATGAATGATGAGATTGAAAGAAAAAAGGCAGACTTTAGACTTATAAATAAGAGAGTAAAAGAAGTTGTTGAAAGGAAAAAGCAAGAAAGAACGGATAAGAATGATAGAAGGATATCTGATAACTTCCAGGCAAATATTAAAATGTTCTGGAAACTCGTAAGAACTGCTAGGGGAAATTCAAAACAGCCTAGAATGAATGCTATACGAGACGAGAATGGCTGTATGCTGAATGATGAAGTTTCGAATTTAAAGAGATGGAAGGAATACTTTGAAAGCGTGTTTCCGAAAGAAATTCCGAAAGAAGTGGAGAGAGGTAGGGAGATAAGTGTAGATGAAATAATGAAAGCAATGAAAAGCATGAAAGCAGGTAAGGCAGCCGGATATGATAGAGTATCACTCGAAATGCTAAGGGCTGGAGAGGGAGTGGTGGCAGGCCTGCTATACACCTTGTTTAATTTATGTTGGGAACTGAAGCGGGTACCGGAAGACTGGTGCAAAGCCGTTATAGTCCCAATATATAAAGGAAAAGGGTCACAGCAGGACTGTAAAAACTACCGTGGTATCAGCTTGCTTAGCATTGTGGGTAAACTGTATGCTAAGGTGTTAATTGAAAGAGTTATGGAAGAAACTGATGGAAAAATTTGGGATGTGCAAGCTGGATTTAGAAAGAATGGGGTGTACGGATCAAGTATTTTCCATGCGCATGATTGCGGAGAAGTTTTGGCCAAAAACCAGAAAGTTTTGTGCTTTCATGGACTTGGAAAAGGCCTATGACAGAGTGGACAGGAATGTGTTATGGCAAACACTTAACTCATTTGGTTTGAGCGCTGGTTTGATACAGGCATTGAAGTCTCTTTATAGGGACTCTAGTGCTTGTGTCAGGATCAACAGGTCTACTCGGACTGGTTTGGCATCCAAAAGGTGTCAGACAGGGCTGTGTAGCTTCCCCCTGGCTGTTTAACCTATTTATGGACAGTTGTTTGCAAACTTTGAAAGTTGAAGAATGTGGGTTGAGAATGGGTGAGTTAACCGTCAAATGCCTTTTGTACGCCGATGATCAAGTCATATTTGCATCGTCGGCGGCCGAGTTGCAAATGATGGTTACTTTAATGAACCGATCATTAAAAGAAAGAGGTATGAAAGTGAACGCAAGTAAGACGAAAGTGATGGTTTTGAAAGAAGAAAGTAAAACGTTATGTGAAATAAGAATAGAAGGGGAGTTGATTGAGCAAGTGGATGAGTTTGTATATTTGGGATGTTTATTTAGTAGGGATGGTAGATTTGATAAGGATATAGAACGACGAGTGAACGCAGGAAATAGAGTGAATGGGGCTCTACACGCTATTGTGAAGAGTCAGAATGTGTCAAAAAAGGCACGTTTGGCAATTCACAATGCTGTGTTAGTCCCTACTTTAATGTATGGTAGTGAAAGTTGGGTCTGGCAGAAGAAGCATGAGAGTAGAATAAATGCTGTAGAAATGCGGTCATTAAGGAGTATGCTAGGGCTGAATCTGAATGACAGGGTGAGAAATAATGTGATAAGAGAAAAGTGTGGTTTGCAAGATGACGTGGTGACCAGGATTAAGAAAGGAATGCTTCGGTGGTTTGGTCATGTAGAAAGAATGAACGAAGAAAGAGTGACAAAGCAAATTTATGCTGCAGAAGTGAACGGCAGAGTCGGAAAGGGACGCCCTAGACGAAGTTTA
Source organism: Parnassius orleans (assembly GCA_029286625.1). Lineage (NCBI taxonomy): Eukaryota > Metazoa > Arthropoda > Insecta > Lepidoptera > Papilionidae > Parnassius > Parnassius orleans. The sequence continues at coordinate 1,517,218 of JAGSMP010000008.1, forward strand.
TCGACCAAATTGGCGATATATTGAAATGGGCCAGATTAGAGTACCCTTAACCGACGAGCGTGTATGCGTAGATATATGGATGTAAAGGAGGCGAGAGGTGTGCCAGGATCGTGCCAAGTGGAAGTCCGTAGTCTCTGCCTACCCTCTGGGTGACAGGCGTGAGTGTTTATGTATGTATGTATATACATTTGACTTTTTATGTTTGACTGTCAAACATAATTAAACCACCTGAGCTATCTACCGTGTCCCAGGACACGGTAGATAGCTCAGGTGGTTAGAGCATCGGCACGGATCGCTTAGGTCGTGGTTTCAAACCCCACCCGGTGTCTTGATTTCCTTTTCAATTTCTCATTAAATGTTTAGACATTTATTAATTTGGTTGGTCTTTACTATGGCTATGTTAATTCAAGCTCAAAATGTACCTACTCTGTTAAGTTGTTCTAAGATCTAAAGTAACGTTTAATAAATAGCAATAGGCTAATAAGTAATTGCGAGACTTGAGACTTGCTGCAAGACCAAGACCAAGACTGGGAGCGTAATACCAAGACCAAGACCAGGTGTATTGCGCAAGACCAAGACCAAGACTGGCTAAGTCTCGTCTTGTTCTTGCATTTGGGCAACACTAACGCCTATGTTCAACAGTGGACTGTAAGGATAATAATGATGATGATCGTCGGTAGTAAAGGTTAAAATCAGAGATTGCAATTGATATTTATAATGAGATAGTAATGATTGTCATTGCACATTTTAAAATCACCAATCAATATTTTGACAAATATGACCACTAAAATTACTTATGCTTGTTGTTCTTTCAATAATCACAAAATCTTACAAATTATTCGTGTTAGAAACAATTTGAAACCCCGGAACGACGTGTCCCGGAAACGATGCTGCCACACTCGGTCTTCAACTTTGACATTTGGCTCTTTCTGGCAGACAGATCTCTAGCAAAGACTTTGGAGCCTTGGTTCCGCTCGATCGCTTCTTCAATACAAGCTGTATTGAAGTTGCGTAAGTCCCGCCGCATGCATTTGGAGATCTGTCTGTTCAGTTGCCTGTATGCTGTCAAATCTGTTGAAGACTGCAGCTTCATTTCCCGTCTAACAGCCATGAGATTAAGAGTGTGATCGGAGAGTTTTGTGTTCTTCTGCGGCGGGTCTTGCAGAACTTAGCTCCGACTGCATGGACAGTTTCCATGAGCTTATCATTCATATCGTCCACTTCATTGTAGTCTTCTAGGCACTGAAAACGGTTTTAACGTGAGCTGAAAGGTTTCGGGACTTTGGACTAGAGCACGAGGGGACGGGCGTTGACTTCATTAGACGAGACCTCCAACTTAACGTTTAGGTTCAGTGCCTCTAACCATTCGGTGATCGCTACCAGTTTTCACCTCGCGATCACTGAGACATCACTGAACAGTTGTCGTCTAGTCGTCATAATGAAGTCAATCTCATTTTTTGTCGAACCGTCGGGGCTCGACCAGGTCCACTTCCTGTGGGGCCGCTTCTGGAAGAAAGAGTTCATCATAAAGAGTCCCTCTTTCTCCATGAAGTCAGCCAGCTGCTGGCCCCTTGGGTTCCGTTGCCCTATTCCGAATTTCCCTACTTTCAGCTCACCGTTCTCTCTTGTGCCTAGTTTTGCGTTGAAGTCTCCCATTAACACCGTATAGTGGGTTTTGGAGGAATGCATGGCTGTAGAGATATCTTCATACATTTCCTCCACCTCCTCATCGGGGTGTGCCGAGGTTGGTGCGTAAACCTGTATGACCTTCAGCGAATACCGTTTGGTGATTGAATTTCATATTATATAAATGATGAATATACGTCTTGATCGTATAACTGTAACAAAGTATTACCTGTTTACACCTGGCTGCGGAGAGGTTGCCGCCAAGTGCGCTACTACAACCAATCCTTTCCAAGTTCTTTACATATATTCCTGTGAAGAGGTAGGTACATAATTTATTTAAAAAATAAGTGAATGATTTTTTTTCCAAAACATCTATTAATATTATTTTAACTATGAATACTTGCGGCCACATTTTGATAGGCATCCTAGCAAAAATGTATTCCCCTACTTATAATTATATATTAAAATTAGATTTTGATTAAAAACTACATGAATCTCGGTTAGAAAGAGCAAGGAAACAGCGATGTCTCCAAATGGTAGTGGACGGCGTTGAAGTTCGAATGAAGTCCCTTGATGTTGCAGAAATTCACGGATAGCGTGAATACGCGGGGCAGACTGAGCACCCACGCTCAGGGAGAGTGGCGTAAGCTTGGGCGTGGATGCTCAGCGAGAGATTTTACGTCACCAGGGATGCTGCACTTACCAGGCGAAACGCAGAAGTAAACTTTTACTTGACGCTGGTATAATGTGAGGTCTTGGTACCACCCCGGTTCGAGCCGGCCCATTCGTGCGAACAGCAAAAGCTGCACCAAAACATTAAATTCTGCGTTGTGTCTACTTAGTCGTTTATTAATATATTATATATTATTAGTAATAGCTATTTGAAGTGCCCGCTCCTGCTTCTGCTTGTACCTGCTTGGCTGCGGTGAATAAACAAGGAAGAAAGCTTCGTGTGAAGTAAGCCCTAACTTAGCTTTACTGTTACAGTCTATAAAAAGTCCACCGCTGAACAAATGCCTTCCCCATAGATTGTATCATATAGGGTATCATAGATTGTATTGTATTATATAGGGTGGATATTTGCCATAGATGCGACATTTTGTGGGCGGGTTGGCAACCGCAGTGTTTAATTTTAGTTGTTACCAGGAAGGCGCTGCTGCCTGTCTCCTGGGTTTTTCCTCTGTCACTTCTTACCCACGGGCCGATATGAGGAAGTGGTTTTTCTGACACCGTTACCTCACGGTCAAAAAATCTGTGTAAAACACAAATGTGGACTCCAGTTTGAATTCGAACTTATGACCTGTGATTCAGCCAGTTAAAAATAAAACAGGCGCAAATCAATTATATTATTATCTTTATTACTTTATTAGAATTAGAATTGTCATTACTCCACTGCTAATTATAGGAAACTTAGATCTCTATTAAACTTTGTGATTTTAATATTAGATGTCTAAGTTAATATAAATAAATTATAATAAAATAGACCACGCTCCGACAAAAACTAGCAGTGCTGCTGTTTCGTAGGTTGAGCGTAAAGTACCGGAGACTCTTATAACTTTAAATATGGTAGGTACTCTATTTTAGGCATTTTTATTTTTAATTGTGGATAGATGTAAGATATGGGCCACTGTCATCCATGAGTCAGTTTTCAAAGATAACCTTAGGCTTTTGCCTAACTTTCGGCTAATATTGGCCGAAAGACGAATTTTTCTTCTTTGGGAGCTAATCACTTAATAATAAAATATTTATACTGCCTCATTGGTCTAGTGGTCGTAAGCGACTGCTGATCATGTGGTCCCGGGTTCGAATGTCAGGTCGAGCCAAAATCAGTTAAGCAGCCTGGAGTCAGGCAATGTTTTATCTCCGTGCCTCGGGCACACGTAAAGCTGTTCCTGCACCTGATCTCTCTCCGGTCGTTTCAGATTGCCGTCCCATAGGATTATGAGAGTGAAGGAATAGAGTGCACTTGTGCTAGCGCAAACACTCGTGCACCATAATCTAGTCCTGCATAGATGGCTAGTTTCCGTTAAGACTGACCGCCGTGACCGAAATCCGGTCTGTAGGTCGTTATTATTAATAATTAATTATAATTCGTGAATAATTGTGAATTTCTATTATTTCAATATTTATGTAATATAGTTAACATTCAAAATTATCTCCTAAAGTTAAGTTAATCCATTCTACTCCATACAAACAGATTTAGTTTTACTAGACCATGGTGTGGGCTTCTCGATGAGCATTGACATTAGGGAATTCCCGATGTCGGACGCCCAAATGTTGTAAGCATTGCCATAAATGGAGTGATGGATTCTCTTGCCCCGGCGGTTATAACCTATATATAATCTATATATGGGCGTATAGTTTCAAAACTGCTAAGTCCAGTAGCCTTTAAATGCCAAGGGAGAATTTATTGTTATTTTTTCTAAAATTACCCTACCGATTTCATTTTTCAGGTTTGTTTAGGATAAGTATCTCAAATTCATATAAACGTCTATTTGCAGTATAAGAATGCTTCCTGTAATTTGTAAAGACGAAAAGTGGTGGACTTAGCAGAATTTGAAACTGAAGCTCGGACATTGCTGGTTTTGAATCTGATAAACATGGACATTGCTGTTTTGATATGACAATTTTGAGATATTCTTCATTCAACCTAACTTGATACTTTGAAGTGCTCAATGAATATAATATATTTTATATACTATATAAAATAGTATTTATTATGAACATAATTAATTAAGTTGGTAATGGGTACACTTAGTGATAAATAAAGAAATTCATAGTAACATTTTTTAAACTTTATTGGTAAAATTAAATCATTAGGTCATTTAAAATTATTTGTTCTTGGCACGAAGTTTCTGGATCAACATCATTATTTTCATCCTCTTCATTTTCCACGTCATCGACTGGTACCGTATTTGGTATCAATTTATCGTAAAAAGACAACATCTCATAACTCCTCCAGTCAGCGTCAAAGTGAGTACTTAATAATTTGTTGACATCTCTAATTTTTGTTGCTTTAAGGGTTCCCGATCCTAATCGTATATCTTGCGGATTGATCATGTTCGAATATTTGCCTTTTTTACAGACATTTCTATATGCTCCGGTGTCAGCAACATAATGTATTTCACCTTTTACCAATACATTTCCAGCCGTTATTTTAGAACGCTTCAATATAAAACGCTTGCATTTCATAAAAGGCACATGCCACGTTCCAACGGGTTTTAAAACCTTTTTGGCAGCGTCTTTCCAATCTTTGACCGGACATTCTTGTCCTACTGAAATTAGACTGGAGTATTCTTTTATAATATTCGTGTAACCAGTCGGCTCCAGTATTGTGTCTCGCTTGCGAAACTCCTTCTCTATTCTCCCGAAAACACGATCTGCGGGAAGAAAAGAATGGCCCACGACAGGAAATATTATTTCCATCTTCTTTATATGTTGAGGAGCTTCTGTTAACCACTTTTGGCACATACCTACAACAGTGGTATTCTTGTTTTGGCCGGCGCACCCATCGGCCATTAATCTTACCGTATTAATTTGAAGAGGAAATGTCGTTGCATTTAATCGATGATAGATCGCAGATGCAATTAAGTTAGAATCTTTCGGAAATCGGTCTTCAGTCCAAACATATGCAAAAGTACTGTCTTTATTTAGCTGTGACTTTGAAGAGCCTGCTACAATTGTGAAATTGAATAGATAAATCTGTCTAGAATAATATGTGCTCTGATCGGGAATTTTGGGTAGCGGCATGTTCTTTTGGCAGTCGTATGATAATATAAAACATTAGGGAATCTTCTTTCAAGTAATTGAAAATGCTTGAGCGCGTTTTGTGAACTCTTAATTGGATCATCAAATCACTTTTAGTTTTGTTATCTCTAGCTGCCTTAATTTTCTCTGCATATTGCAAACAGACAGAGCACACGTCTGTGCGCGGCGAACCGAATCCAAGTTAAAATTGGTGTTAAAACATTCCTGAAATAACTTTTTAACTTTTAAATGTTCTGGCGCTTGATTATCATATATTTTATATAAGTTGTTTATATTTAGTTCGGCAGGAAGATAAAGTCTTACGCTGCTACTTCCCCGGCAGTAATGCGGCTCAGAACACTTAAGTTTTTTTACAAATGCCATAACTGATGTTTTCTGTCAAAATATTTACGAGATTTACGGTCTCCTCCTCGTCTTTCTTCTGGAATAAGTCCTTCTTTAAGAAATTTCTTTGCTATACCTTCAACACGATACCTTTTAATTCCAAGTACATCTAAGAACGTTTTCTGACAAACTCTTATCATTTTCTTTATCGAGCGACTATAAATGTAATATCTTGTACTTATTACTTTTCCTTGCGAGTTGCCTTACGTGGTCTATGTCTGTAAGTAGGACCCCTTTATATGTTTCAGTATAAAGGCATCCTGTGACCGTTTATCCTTATTTTATAAAAGCAGTATGAAATGAATTCAAATCGTTCATTTTAGCGAATCACACTGAATTTTTTTTTATGCGTACATTTAGGTTTTTCAGGTAATTTTTTGCAGAATATCTGAAAAATGGAAAACAACCTTGTAATTTATATCTAAAATGAAATTTAGCTGAACCACACTGATGACGTAACTTAATTACGAAAGGTGTTCGTGCGTTATCAGGATAATACAAAAAAGAGCATAGAGTACAACATAATATTGGTAAAAGAAAATTAACAAGGATCAATCTATTCCATCCGCAATACACTGACCTCCAACTTCTGCTGGTTTCGCTTCCATTTTCCAGGTTGCTCTGCCGTTTCCGAGCCTTGTTTTTATCTACAACGGTTGGTATCTTGTCCATCTTTGAAAAATATGCACATTTATTGTGAAACTTTAGCGTTAACCACTTAAATTATTTAGTTTTACTCCACGTAACGAGAGCGAGAATGTTAGTATCAGCCATACTGTTTGTTGTGACACGTGATCAAAATGGCGGCATGCCATTGGCTAAATTGGACTTAGCTGTTTCTGAAACTAACTGCGAAGGACTTTGTTGTTTTGCTCCCAACATTCAACTTTCGAATTGATTTACTATTGGACTTTGTCAGTTATGATATGTTTGGGTTTGCTGAAATTGCGTGAATTAAAATAAAGTTGCCATTAGAATAAAAATGTTGCAACACAACAAAAATGGACTTTGCGGTTTTGAAACTATACGCCTCATATAATAAAATAATTTTACAAAATTTTATCGCGTTTAAAATTACCTTTTTAATTCCCGATGTTTCAGGCTCTTCACATCACGCATGGTCACGGGAAGACGTCCTGATGAACGAGAACGCAGAACGAGCTTACAGTATCTTGAAGTTTTATTCTTGGGCTTGAAGTTAATTTTTAATTGATTATGGGATACCAAATCCCATAATCAATTAAAAATTAGTTAGTTAATAGCAGCCAGCTTCTCTATTGAAATTAGGATTTTTTTTTATTTCAATAACCTCACAAATCATAGGCAGGAATCGGTCTTCTTTCACGAGGATTTGTTGTTTATCAAATTTGATGTGAATGACGATCGAAGCCACGACTTTTTCTGCACTTACTAATGAGGTAAAATATTTGACAGATTCAATAGCGGGGCAAGTTAATTTGTTCAGAAAATGTAAGGATTAAGGCTTTCTGAAATATTATTTACATTTTATATTAATTAGATTAGAAATGGATAAACCAAACTACGGATATTCCTCAAAGTTGAAAAATTAAAAAAAAGAGTAAAAAAGTTGCAAGAAATTAAAGAGCAAACCATTGAGGCATTGTTTTGTGTATACACACTCTAGAAACCGATAAACTTTTATTTAAAAAGCAATTTCTCAATTATTATGACCTTGTGTAACAAATAACTTCACCTCACTCCCAACTAGCGACATCTTGTGAGCGTAAAATTATTAGCCCTCATTAGTGTTCATCTCTTAAAACAAGTGTATATGAGTTTATTGTTGCGTTATACTTACACCAGTTGTCATTTATGCACTTGACATAATCTTAAATGCACAATGCTTAGAATTGTGTTATCTTCTAGGATTCTAATTATTTCGCAAAGAAAAACAGACGCAGAGGAATGATGGCAAGAAATAATAAATGCTGATGGAATTTATATAAAATTATATAATGTATTTTAATTCTATTGATACTTTGTAGTGATCATTAAAATAAAATTAGACGTCTTTTAATTATTATATCTTAATCAATGTTTTAACACTAAATAAAACCTTATAATTAAAAATGTACATATCCTAATGAATATAAGGTCAACCGGGGCTATGGCGTCTTAGGGGTTAAGGCGTCACATTCAAATATCATATGAAATACGAATTTAAGAACTACTCACGCCATCTTTTAAACATATTTAGCACCAGACTAAAATATTTAATTAGTAGATGTCGATACTGGCCTCATTTTTGTTTAAATTTTCGCCATCTTGAATATGTCACTTCACTTCGAAGCTCGCGTTAGTGATATGTGGTTATTGAATCCCCTTAAATCTCAGTGTTTTTAGACTATCGGTGTTTTTTACCTGTAAGTACCTTTCATTCTGAAATGTTTTACGGTTTGTTTTAATTATTTTTAGTAAAAGCCTAAAGATTAATTGTCCACGTGCAGTTAAAATATTTTAGGTTATGTTCCTTTATCGGGGCTATCGCGTCTGCCTTATTGGGGTGATTGCGTCTATTGTAACGCAATAGCCCCATTGTATGAGGTCCTAAACCTTATTTATTTTAAGATAACAATAATGCAATAATTGATCTAAATACATATACATTAAAATCATTTTTTAAGTATAGTTATACCCTATTTATATATGGATGGATGGATGGATGAATATATGCATGTTTGTTACTCTTTCACGCCTAAACGAAAGAACAGATATTGATGAAATTTGGTATGGAGATAGATTAGACCCTGTAATAATAAATACATAATAGGACTATACTTTAAACAGACTTTGGAAGAAGTAGGTGGTTTCTCGCGAGTGAAACCGAATTACTTTAAATATTACAAACAAAATATATTGTTTGTAATATTTGAAGTTTTCGGAAATTTCTTTCACTGTTTATTTGACACATTTTTCTAGATGGTCTTTGTAATTAAACCTAAATTTTTCTTTTAGATTTTTTAAAATGGTTCGTTCATATAAAAGAAAAACAACACCAACTTACGATCTTGAAACCTTAAGGAAAGCAGTAGATGAAGTCAAAACTGGCAAAATAAATTCGTACCAAGCTGCAAAAAAGTATAACATTCCTCGTATGACTATATGTGATAGAGTGAATAACAAAAAGGTATCGTAAAGGAGGCCGAGGACCACCTACAGTGATTGACAGAAAATGAGCTCAAACTTGCAAATGGTTTACGGGTTATGGAAAAATATGGGTTCGGACTCACTTCAAAGAAACGCTAGATTTAGTTGCCGTACACGTGAGTGAAAATAACTACAAAACTCCATTCAAAAACAACAGACCCGGTTATGATTGGTTTGCTGCCTTCAAGAAGAGGCACAATTTGTCCTTAAAAAGACCTCAGGCGGTGGAAATGTCAAGAAAAGTGGCATGTGACCCTTTTATTGTTAATGAGTATTTTGATACTCTTGATGGAGTTTTGAGTGAACTTAATTTAAAAGGAAGACCTGATAAAATTTGGAACCTTGACGAGTCAAGTTTTGGAAAAGACCCCGAACGAACAAAAGTGGTTGGAGCCCGTGGATGTGCCAGTACACGCACAATCGCGTCATCTGGAAAAGATAATGTCACAATTTTGTTCACAGTCAACGCAATCGGTGACAAATTACCACCGTTGATTATACACAGAGGAAAAAATACGTGGGACCAATGGCTGTCAGATAAAGGATTTGAAAACACATCCTATGCTGCCACTAAAAATGGATGGATCGATGCAAAAGTATTTGAAAAGTACATGTTGAACACAGTGCTACCGCGTTTAAGTGAAGATCCACCCGCTTTATTAATATTTGATGGCCATTCTACCCATATCCAACTTAAAATTTTAGAAGAAGCACAAAAACGAGGCGTAACTATTATAAAATTACCATCACATGCAAGCCATCTTCTGCAGCCGTTAGATTTATCAGTTTTTAAATCAATGAAAAACACTTGGGATGCAAAACTTGTGCATTGGCAACGGTTAAATGTGGGCACTAAATTGCCAAAAGATGAATTTAGTCGCCTTCTTGGAGAAGTGTGGCGTGAATTAGACACAAAAATAATTAGAAATGGCTTTAAAAAAGGGGGCATATATCCATTTGACAGAAACGTAGTTGCAGACGAAAAATTTGACCCAGAATCATTGAAAAGGTTCAGGGAACATAAAACGATACCAAAACAGATTCAGACATTAAAAAAGTTAAGTTTGGCGGCCGTTACCCAAGAGTTGAGCATTAGCCAAAATCCCATAGCAGCGTCATCAAAATTAGTTTTGCCAAACCAGGAGATGAAGTTTGATAAGTCTAATGATTCAAAGGTAATTAGAATTATTGAAGATAGAATTTTGGCTCCCTCGGAAAGAGTTTCTTTCGAAACTTTATTATTGCAGACAATAAAGAAAAGTGACTCGACAATAAAATTGAAAAAAACTAAAATTGCTAGGGGATGTGAAATAATAACGCGAGAAGAGTTTATAGAAAAAAAACGAAACGAAGAAAAAATAAAGCAAGAAAAGGAAAGAACTGCCATAAAAATCCCCAAAACAAAAAATATTAAAAAAGAATTGGACCAAAATCGAAAAAGAAAGTGTATAAAATTACAACAACAAGATGAGACTGATGAAAGCAAAGATATTAAAAAAAAATCTTGTAGTAAGAGCTTATCTAAGCAAAAACCTAATAAAAATGTTAAAAGCTAAGAAACAAAAGAAGTGTTTTGATTATGACGAAGAATCTGAAAGTGAATTAGATATTAGTTTTGCTGAACTTTCCGGTTCTGCTGAACTTTCTGATGAAGATTTTGATACCTATCGTGAAAACTTTTTAGCGGAAATAAAAAGTGATGATAACTTTCTCGAATTTGTTGCAAGCTACAACAGAAGAAAAAGAAAATGACAAATCTTACGTAAATAATGATCAATTTGAACCGAATTTAAACAAAAAGAACCTAGAAGTTAGTGATTGGATACTAGTAAGATTCACAACAAAAAAGTCTGTGAAGTATTTTGTGGGGAACATTATTTCTATTAATGACAACAACATTCCTAACGTCAAATTTTTAAGAAAAATAAAAAATAGTAAATTTGTTTCCTTTCATTATCCAGATGTGGAGGATATATCAGAAGTAAAGAATGATGATGATATCATAATGTTCCTTGAAAAGCCTGATATATCTCGAAGAGGGCATATTACTTTCAAAGAAAATTTTAAAATATATAACATTCAGTGATTGTAAAATTAGTAATTAAGAAGACCTGAGTGAGAGTGACACTATCTATAAAATTGCATGTGATCTCATTACCTGATTATTGTGATAACAATGATAATGAAACTAATTTTAATTAATAATAATGTGTGTTAAGGTACTTCACACCTAGCGAATGTTACACAATTAAAGTCAAACATTTAACATACAATAGGTATATAAGATTACACTATTAAAAAAACTGATTATTAAGAATTTAGTAACGATGACAGTATTAACAAAATAAAACATCTCATATTTTATTTAATTCGCTTTTTTATTTCCTATAAGAACTCGTATTTTTATTATACACTATTTACCTAATTTTAATGTATTTGATTTTTTTTTCTATTTATAAATGCTAGGTGTATAAAAGTGGAACTTGTTTGCAAATTATGTCAATGGCAACTTTTTTTTCTCACAAGTAATGAGAAAAAAATCGTTTGATACCCCTGGAATTTAGGATGGGGCGAATGCGTCTACCACTTAAAGTATAAATTAGACGCCATAGCCCCAATTTTTTTTGTTCGACTTAATAGGAGAGACCAAGCCAAGAATATCGCTTATAAGATGATAACTAGCTATATCATGAGGGATCTTATATATTTTTTCGATTAATTGTGTTACGAAGGCTTCCTATTATGTGGTACTTGCTAAAGACGCCTTTGCCCCACCTGGGGCTTTTGCGTCTAAAAATCTCAACTTGTAAAGAATGGGTGTTTTCAAGCAAGGGTTTTAAAAATATCACGAAATAATATTTAAATATAAAATTTTATTAAATAATGTGTTATATGTTTTAAATCACATTGTTTTAAATTAAACAACTAAATTAATATGATCAGTTAAAAATGCCGCTTAAAGTATCGTGACGCATTAGCCCCGGTTGACCTTACATAATAATGAAAATTCGGGTATCTAACTGAAAACAACAACTAATAATTGGTTTTGTTACTTCTGGTAACAGGATTTTAACATAAAAATCAATATTGTGTAATTATTTCAACAATAAGTGTCATATTATTATTTTCCGTCGACAACTTTTTTTAAATCAATATTTTAAAAAAAAGGAAGGTTTTTAATCACTGGTATCTAGAAAAATGTTTCCCATTGCTACAATTGTAGCAGTCTTGGTGAAAATTTATGTTATTTGTGGTAAACCTGAAAAGAAAATATGATGATATTATCATTATAAGCGAATATTTTGTGTTACTACTACGAAATTACTATTTATAACTGTATCGAAACCTAAATATACACACATAAATTGATATGCTGGCCTGCGATTTTCAAATATTTTTTTTGTATATTTCATCATCGCCATCATTACAGCCCTTCACAAGTCGACAGCTGAACATAGGCCTCCCCTAAGAATGCCACAAAACATGGATAGAAACACCTGCATCCATCAGGTGCACATCTTACCAAGAGGGTTCGCAAAGTTGACTTTTTACAATCGACAACACTAATAGTAAACTACAAAAATGACATAAGATCTCTGTTAGTCATGTGACATAACGTTCATTAATTTCCTGTTCCTGTCCTTCAATCCAGAACCCCAACAATATCCTTAAATTTTCTAAGCCAAAATTTTGTGAGGGAATTGTGACTTAATACTTAAGGAGCTAAAATCCTTTTTTCAGCAGACTTCAAAAGGATAAGATTCTCAATTCAACTGTATGTTAACTCTTTTTTGTATATGTATGTTACTCGATATCTTAGTCAATTGTAGACCAATTTTAATGAATCCTTTTTTATTAAATAAGCCATTTTATCCATCGCAATGATGTAATTTTATGATAATATAAAATACAAAGAAATTTTAGTCTGAGTCTCCATGTATGCAACAAAAAGTTCATGGACTTGACCCATGATTTCTCATCAGTTCTAAGAGGGTTTTACGGCGAGCGCTTAGCCCCTGAGCTAGCCATGAATTTGCAAATTGCAATTTTAAGTGTAGATTTACCACGTGCTCGGCGGTAAAGGAAAACATCGTGAGGAAACCGGCATGTACGAGAAATTAAATAAAATATTTCGTAGACGTGTGAAGTCCGCCAGCACGCATTCGGGCAGCGCGGAGAACATTTCTTTGCCCTTAATTTTTCTCGGAAATGAGAGGAGGCTTGTGCCCAGCAGTGGGACGTAAAATGGCTGTAACTTTATTTTTAACCTTACTAAGAGGGTTTGGTGACGATGTCTTTTTGTAGGTAAGAGTAGATGGCGAAAATATGTGAATTTGTTAAATCTTTACTAAGAAATATTTCGTTTTTAGTTTCAGATTGCCTCCCGGAAACGCTAACACCAAAAATGCCACCATTCACCCCCTACTCCTCATTGTCGCAAGTATCTTAAAAATATAAAATTGATAATAATTTTATATAGTCCTTGTTTATTATTTAAAAATGAATAAAAAATATAAGTAATGCAGTATTTTTCAAACTTACAGAGACAAAGCTTCTAAGGAGCGTACAAAAGGAAGATGACGAGAATGCATGTATTTTGGGACCCACTGATATGATAGGAGCAGCGTTCATCATGGAAACTTATTGATAGTTGTAGATCGCGATAAAATTAACAAAAAAGCAAATGGGATGTAAGTCAAAAAAAGTGGGAGAAAAAAGATATACTTAAAAATAGCAAATAACCTAAAAGTAAAAAATAACCTTGAATTATTATTCAAAAAATACCTATTATGGGTAGATGTTATTGCTTCATTGTATTTGAATATTATTTGTATTAAGAAGTACATAGTATTGGTACTTTATCTGTCTAGCCAGATACATTAGGTGACATGAAGTCCTAAGATTTATTCCATAATGAAACATTACAGTGGTATTATTAATACGCGTTTATAATCAAACACTTACACATAATTATTATATATGTTGCCTTAACCTAATTACTGCTTGCTAGAAGAGAGATGTGAAAGGTTGACCAGCTGTGGGACAATTTAGATTATTAAAGAAAAGCATACAACGATAAAAAATAATGACAAGGGCTGTCATGGCGAACATAGTATATTATAATCACTACGTTTACTGGTGAATAACGTTCTGTTATTGCAAGAAGACCTATTTTTAATAAATTATAATAATTTCTTTCTTTTTACTCCCGTATTCTAGAGCCCCAATATTTTTTATATAAACATTGTATAAACTTATAATTATAATTAAATTAAACTTGCATAAGCACGATGCTTCGTTAATTTTAAAATATGTGGGTCTATTTTCGCCATTGTCCTTTTAGAAATTTCTGGTAGGGTTGTCACAAGAAGATAAATAAATGAATTATTTGTTTATGTGATTTTCTTTCTATTTAAAAAATAATATGACTATTTTACTAAAGTATTATTACAAAATACTTACTCTAAATATATATATTTTTTTAATTTATTATTTATTATTTCTTTTAAGTGTGGTAAATTCTAAATATATTTTTTTAATTAATCTAATTAAAAAAAATAGATTTAGAATATAGGCCAAAGTCAGTATCTGAGTTTTTCTGTCAAGAAATCCTCAGTAGCATCCCGAAGTCAGGAAGTTGGCGGTGTTTCAAATATACTTAAACTAATCTTACGGGCGCATTCCTTTTTTATGTAAACTTTTACACGCCTCATAACGCGAAGCGTTATTAGGTAGTGCTTTAAGCCGCGTATCGATTATGCGCTCCAAGAGGTCGAACATTAGCGCGCGTTCCAGCCGCGCGAAATGGATACCGCCTTGGAACACGCGCCAAATTGTTCGTTGGAACGCTCAAACGTGGAGCGGACCGTTCCATCTGGTGTCGGTTTTTTACCGCGTATCAAAGCAGTTAAGTTTTGGCGCGCGCGCCAGTTGGGACGGTTGTTTTCATCAATCGTGTGTTCGTTGCGTTCCGAGCTAGGGATAACCAGAGTTGCCGTAAATTGATAAAATTATATGGTTCAAAATAACTGCTGTGGAATAGCAAAAGTCGTTTTTATCATAATAAAGCGCTCAGAGAAGATGCATGGAACTATGAAAGCGACAGTTGTTCGTGCACGACCGACATCCATGTTGAACGGTCATATACTGGAACGGCTGTCGCGCACGTCAGGCGCGCTTAGTTGATACACATCGAACATTTGGAGCGCGTTCCGCGGAACGCACTGGTCGGCTCGGTCATTCATGGCGCGCGCGCCAGGAGCGCGTAATCGATACGTGGCTTTACTCTCGACACGTCGAGGTCGAGCAATTTTGTGTTCTTAAAATGCCTCTATCATAACCATATAACACTTATACGATAATATGAGTAGCCGTATATCAAGAAAACACTAATTAATCCATCTTATATTTTACTAAAAATAATTTTATATTGCTACTTTGAAAATAAAACGGTTTAAAAAAAATTACGTGGACGTCCGGATGTTGATTTTGTATGTGGTTACGATAACTCCCGAAAAAATTGACGTATGGAGACCGGGTTTTTGTTATTATCTTCAGAATTACATCAACTGGTTCCCTATTTCATATCAATAGCCTAAGTACGCGCAGTTTGTTAATAAAATGATTTTCAACTTTTATAAGTTTTAATGCTATTAAAAATTTAAATGCGCTTTCATATTTTTTTTAGCCCTTGATAGACAACGGACAAATGTACCATACAGCCTATATCGATTTAATATTTTATGTAATCGATTTATTTTGGTAAACATTTTTTTCCCTGTAGCTGACACTATCTGTTCAAAAATAGAGCGCTAAATTTAAAACACATAAATAATATATTTTAAAAGTCAGGAATACAATTTATTTTTCTCAAAATTAAATGAAACGCTCACGAGGCGTGCATTTAAGTATTTTCCAAACGATTTTACTCTTTTTCTTTTTGTATTCGTAGTCTGAATGGCAAGTGTTAGCATTACTACTTGGCAAGTGTTTGCGTGTACAGCTTATTATATCTATTTTGAGAATATTCAATGATACAATGTTCCTTATATTGCAATATTTTTGAGTTTTTCATTGCAATCATATAAAAAGTTAAAACCAGAAAGCACGGGACCATACCCACCTCCTTTTTGCAGAACCACTGCGTAACGTCACATATTTTCGCCATCCACTCTACAATCATCATAAGATCATATTTTTATCCCGGCAACGCTGGGTATTGGAGTCTGGATGTTAAAAGGCCTTTACCATACAGGAGAAAATGTGGTGGAGATACTGTTTAAAAAAATTAAAACACCTATACTTAACCGCTAGTTTTCATTGTTTTCTTCTTCAGGTGCTGGTGTATGCCAGGTTAGCCGCTCCTCATAGAACTGAATGACGACCTGCGGACATCGCACATTGGCCTGCTTGGCCGGTACAAGATCTGCTTCATCTGTACCTTGCCACTTCATCAGGAACATCAGTTCACCGCTGCTGTCCGTCGCGCCTATGAAACATGCTCATGTTATGGTGTAAGGTTAAGAATAAGTTTAGCAATATCCTATTTAGATATGGAAGTAAACGAAAAAAGTACTGTAATATATTATACACTCAACCCTATGTAACCCTTTCACCTACTTCTAGCGCTAAGATGTGTATTCACCAATATTAGATTTAGATCTCAAGTGGTGACACTGCACCTGTAGCTTTTTTCTTTATATTTGATTGCAGTTAACAGTAAGTAGTCTGTGACTTTATTGTTATAAAAAATATAAATTTGTTTGTTGTTTCTACATCCAGTTCTTCCCCTCTCGATGCAGTTAATTTAGCCAATAAATTTTTTGTTAATATTGGTAGGAATTTAGCAGAAAATATTTTGTTGACATCCAATCGCAATACTAATGATTTTCTGGATAGGAATAAAAGTAACCTAACATCATTTGTATTGTTAGAAACAGATGTAAAAGAAGTCTATGATACACTCATGAATCTTAAAAGCAATTATGCACAGAGTTGGGATAGTAGCCCAATACGTTTCCTCAAATTTGTTGTGATTGAGTTTATTCCTGTCATTACCCATCTTGCAAATCTCTGTTTTAATAATGGCAACTTTCCAGAACTATTAAAGAAATCAAAAGTTACACCAGTCCATAAGGGTGGTGCTAAAGACGAGGTTAGTAACAATTCGCCCGATAACGGATTTTTTTTAGAAAAACTAATAAACAAAATATTATTAATTTATTTGGATAAATTCAATCTCTTATCAAACTCTCAGTTCGGCTTTAGACAGGGCCGGTCTATAGAAGACGCAATGACAGCAATAACCTCATATCTCACCCATGAATTGGATCGTGGAAATGAGTGTCTTGCAGTCTTCTTGGGCCTAAAAAAGCATTCGACACGGTCTCCAACCCCATACTTTTGAATAAACTAGAGCTCATTGGTTTCAGAGGCACGCCTTTAGAATTATTTAAAAGCTATCTCTCAAATTGATTACAAAGAGATAAAATAGGTCAGTATATTAGTAAATACTGTCGATATTCCGTTTGGCGTGCCGCAAGGCAGTGTACTTGAGCCTACCTTGTTTTAGTTTACATAAATGGACTGTGTGATCTAAAGTTTAATGGAGCCCGCGTTTTTTCCTACGCCGATGATACCGCAACAGTATTTTCAGACAGAAAATGGGATTCAGTACGGAGAGTAACCGAGCTTGGTTTGACTAAAGTTGCATTTTGGCTCAAGTTTAACCGCTCAAAAAACAATCATATTTGCTACTAACTAAGAAAACTCAACCAGATACAAATTTTGCCATAAAAATTCATACATGTGACACTGCTAATGCTAATTTTCCATGCCCGACTATCGATAAAGTAAATAAAACTAAATATTTAGGTTGTTTTAGATCAGCTACTCCCTTGGTTTGATCAGATTGAACTTGTAAGTGCGCGAATTAGAAAACTAAGCTGGCTCTTTTAACAGTTGAGATATGTAGCTTCCAACAAACTACTTAAACAGATTTATATTTCCCTAATCCAATCTATTATTATTTATTGCATTCCTATTTCGGGTGGAGCAACGAAAACTAAATTTCTAGAAGTGGAACGGTCACAGAGATCACTTTTGAAAGAGATGCATTTTAAACCTTTCCTTTTTTCAACCACCGACTTGTATCAAATGTGTGACTTGCTAACAGTAAGAAAATTATATGTTCTACATTCTGTTCTAAAATTTCATGAAACCTTAGTATTTGACCATAACACTCAATATAAAAGAAGAAAGGATATAGTCTGAAAAAACTGGCCAAGTGCGTGTCGGGCCACGCACAATATAGAGGTAGGGTTCCGTAGTTGCCCGTCACAATTTGTGGGCTTTCTTGATAATGAACATATTAAGTGAGTTCGCGGTTCGTTCGTAATTTTTCGTTTATGTTCGTTCGTATATTCCCGGCAGTGCAACCCTAAGATATACATATATGACCGTAACGAACTTTCACATAAACCACCACTGTCTTAAATTATCCTGAGGCCGTCGGCGTAAACCAAGAGTGTAACGAATGAAACATTAAAATTAGGCCTACAATAACTACCAACTAAAAACAAGTGAAAGTAGTAATTAAGTACGAAAGATCCTCCCTACCTATCCCGCAAATGAAAAAGTAAAGCTATAGCTTTTTATTATATACCTATGTAGTAGTAATGCATATATTAAGTCGTTTTCTTCATAAAATGTTTATTTTTAACAGTTTACAATAACATTACAAAGTTATAATACAGCTAGTTTTAGGTCATTTTCTATGGAGTTGTAACGAAATTTTTACTAATCCAAGTGCATTTTTTAACTTGGTCGACTATTACTCGTTAACTTCTGAATTCTACTTAGTTGTGATAGATTTCCTTTTAACTTCACTATATATACTACATTGTGTATACTTTTCACATTTCCATACACAGCGGTTTAGTTGGTAGAGGGGGGGGACACATGACTCTAATGAAAAATACCACTTTAAAGCTAAATATTTCGGAAACGGACCCCTGAATCGAAAAGATGTTATTCCACACCCCCAGTGTTTTTGAAAGACCTATCCAACGATACCATGATGAAATAGACTTGTAAAAAGAATCATCCTCCATTTACTTGTATGGGAAGTATCCAAAATTAAAATGTTTATTTAAGATTTTATTTCAGTTTTCTAGGCGTGAATAATATTAGGTCCTTACATATGAAATTGGCGTTTTGTACGGGAGGAATATAAAGTCAATTTTTTTTTTTGTAAAATATATTTAATTAATCAAAGTATGCACCGTTGTTATCTATGCACTTTTGCCATCTCATAGGTAGTTCATTGATCCCTTTACTAAAAAAACCATGGGGGCGAGAATCTATAAACTCTTTGAAGGCGGTTTGGACTACCGCATCGGAGTTGAATTTTTTTCCTTGTAAGAAGTTGTCCAAATTCCGGAAAAAATGGTAATCTGTTGGAGCAAGGTCCGGGGAGTACGGTGGATGTCGCATACATTCCAATTGTAGCTCATCTAACTTACTGGTTGTTTGTTGTGCAGTGTGTGGTCTTGCGTTGTCGTGAAGCAGCAGTGGCCGAGAGCGATTGACCAATCTCGGTTGTTTAGCAGCTAGTTCTTCCTTCATGGTTTGCAGTTGCTGACAATAGATATCTGCCGTAATCGTTTGGCCAGATTTTAGAAAGCTGTAGTGAACGACACCGGCGGCTATTCCACCAAACACTCACAAGTAACTTTTTCTGAGTCAATTTTCGTTTAGGGCAGGATTTGGCTGGGTCTCCAGGGTTCAGCCATTGCGACGAGCGCTTCCGATTATCGTACAGTATCCACTTTTCATCACAAGTAATGATTCGATTTAAAATCCCTTCATTATTGTGTCGGTTGAGCAAAGTAACAGAGCAGTCGACGCGTGTTTACAAGTTCGATTCACTCAATTCATGAGGTACCCATCGTTCAAGTTTTTTTACTTTCCCCAATTTGCTTCAAGTGGATTAATACAGTTTTATCACTTACCCCGAAGCCTGCAGCTATCTCTGAAGTGCTTTGTGATGGATCCGCTTCCACAATAGCCTTTAATTCTTCATTTTCCACTTTGGTCTCCGGCTGTCCATGGGGTTGGTTCTGAAGGTCGAAATTTCCAGAACGAAAACGTTGAAACCAAAAACGTACCGTGCTTTCTTTTGCAACACCAGCGCCGTACACATCATTAATCCCTCGAGCTGTTTCTGCAGCACTGGTGCCACGTCAGAACTCGTACTCGTAAATATACCGATATTTCATGTTTTCCATTGTGCGGTAATAAGCGACGCCAAAGAATAAAATAATGAGGAAAAAACAAATGAATGACTGTTTTCAAAACTCAAATAAATGAATACCAGCTAAATGAATTTATAAATTTGAATTTGGAATTCTTAACCAAAGAGGGGATATTTCAGATCAAAGTGGTCAGTACGACAAAACGCTAATTTCATATGTAAGGACCTAATATCTATAACTATGTCAAATTACAGATTTGTAGCACCTAGGGTCTCTGAGCATAATAACCGCGGACGGACGGACATGGCGAAACTATAAGAGTTCCTTGTTGTGTAACTACGGAACCCTAAAAAGTGAATTCTGCGTTTGCAAGGCAATATAATAATAAGGCAGCTAAAATTCTTACTAATTTACTAATTCTTCTTACTAATTTTTTTTTATTTTTAAAAACGTTACCCCCACACTAGGATCTTCTCCTGTATCGTGGAGGCATTTTACAAACATAAATTGCACAAGGACAAACATCCAGACCCGGAACAATTATTTGTAGGTTATACAAATACTTGTTCCGTGCGGGATTCGAACCCGCGGCCCCCAGCGCTGCAACTCATTGCTAAGCCACTGCGCCACGGAGGCGTCGAAATAAAAAAAAAATAGATAAATACATCTACACAGTGTCAAAAGAAATTAATTATTTGGCTTAAAACCTTAAATTACAAAAAAATCGAGGCTTGGGTCGTTTGGCAGGAATTTGGGGGAGTGAAGTGTTTTATTTGGTAGAGTTTTGGTCCCTGATTATAACAATACCACTCGCATTAAAAGGTAATGCACCGTTTTCGAGAAAATAAAAAAGTAACTATTATAACCTAAGATGTATAAAAGCCTTCGTGGTTATTTATTACCACCCAGAAATACTTGAGCACTCGAAATCCTTACAGCTGTTGTGATAGCAGACCACCCCGCTCTACTCCCCCCCTCCCCCTCCCCCTTCTGCCGGAGACGATAAATGTTATCATTTCGAGGTTAGGTCTATGGGATTTTCTTTTTGATTTTTCTCAAGAACGGTGTATTACCTTTTGATGGGAATGGTTTCGGGGGTTAGGGGACACACTATAATCACTGTAACAATTTACAATGTCTTTTTACCAAATAAAAAATATTTCATTTACTTTTTTATTTTTTACAATTGAAAAGTACTAACCAATAATTTTTTCAGGCTCGAGACCCCGATCGAAGCCTGACGACTTTTTTTCATCGGTTTTAGTCTTCTTGGCCCCCTTTAGATCAGGGGTCGCTGCTGAAGACTTACGCTTTTTTGGATCCTTTTCAATTTTACTGCTTTTACCCTCTGAAAATATAACAAATAGTACCTTAGAAACTAACTACCAATACCAAACATCAACAAATTGTTATGAACATCAATAGGCAGTAACAGTTTCCAACGTGGTTCAACTTTTTTTCACGTAGGGATATCTTTTACGGATATGTGATGGGGATCTACAGCTGTATCAAAGGAGCAAGCATGCTATACCAAAATCATATCTGTTAATACCTAATAAAATTAAAACCATATTTGCCAACTCGAGACAAAGGTACTCGTCGCCTTGATGCACTAATCAAAGGACAACCTAAGGCATCTTACAGTACTCCAATTTCTGGCTTTAGATGGAATGGCTAACAATCCAGAGCCAATGAAAAAGTCATTGTAGTTTACTACGCTTAATCAGAGGTAAAAATATAGGTTGTATCATTAGCAACTGGCCTGTGAGATCCCATCAGTAGTCAGGTCAACTGAGTTGTGAGTAAAAGACTGAGTGCTTAGAGTAACACTACATGCTGTGTTAGTTAGACACACAAGAAAGCACAGCTTTATGTAATTTCCGATGCATGTTGGTGAAACAATGCCAACTTCTTTATTTTGAATTGCTAATGAAAATTTCTTGTTCTATCTATTAACTAATTTTGGTCTGACCCAGGTTTCGAATCTAGGACCACATGCTCAGCAGTTGCGCTTACGACCACTAGACCAACAAGGCTGTAACAAAAATAAGGGGAATACCATTGACTGACTTAGCATTGTCAGAATTCATTACAATGAGATTTTGGTAAATAAAAAGTGGAAGTAGAATAACAACCAGCTTCTCTTTTTTTCCTGGCCTCCTCAAAGGCTTGAATAAGGTCAGGACAATCAAGGTTTTCCTCTGGCTCCCATGTGTTGTCTTCATCACTGTATCCCTTCCATTTCAAAAAATATTCCACCTAGAATAAAATAAATATGTTTTTGTTTTTGCACCAAATCTCTCTCAATTTTAAAAATGCAAATCAAATATTTTATTCTATAATGTATACCTTTCCATTCCTCACTCTTCGGTCTAAAACTTTCTCTACTGAGAATTCATCTTCCACCTCTGGCTCACCCGGTTTTTTTTCTGCCATCTATAATATAAAATTATGGGTTATGATTATGAGCCATCTCACAAAATTTAAGCAATCGAGTTTAGGAAAAAGACGGCAACATTGTGTATGTGTGCGTGAGTGTTGAGGTGAAACCGGCGACAAAATCCCACACATACAACATGTGGGACATGGTTTAAAAAATGGTTATATTGCAAAGACAATCATTTAGTGCATTCTTGGTGTGGGCTTGGATTATTATAAAACACGAACATAAATATAGGCATATTAGCTACAAGCTGCTCTCCTATTACTACATAATAATATTAATTGCTTGAATTTGTAACAAATACAATTTTAAGAAGCCTAATTATAAATCTGTGGAAAATAACATTACATAAAAAGTAAAGTTACAGCTTTAATTGAAGGCTGTTGCTAATCATATAAACAAAAAATACTTATTCGTCGAATATTTTTTTTAATTAATTTTTTTAATTCTTTCATTATTATATTGTATATCATTATAATGTACGCGGATTTAGGGTGGCCCAATGGCCACTCCAGCCGCACCTTAACCTACTGTCACTGACATTGCAAGATTGGTGTAATGTTTTATTATAATATAGTAATTATAATAATTCATTTATTTCAGACCAATTATCCATATTTATTAAAAAATTATAATCCAAACACATGTATCATTAAATAAAATTAAAATTAATAAATATAAACATTAAATAAAATTAAAATACGACTCTAGGTCATGGCGTGTCTAATTTGCAGTCAGGGTTGGCAGATTTAAATCAGACTGATTTAAATCACTTGATTTTGATTAAAAATTCATAGATTTAAATCAACATGTATAAATTAATGTAATAGGCAGAAAAGAAATAAAATTGGCTTAAAATAAGGTAAAATCTTTTATTGTTTTATGTTGTTTTTATTATTCTACTGCAATAGTCTCATAAACTTTAGAAAATCAACAAAGACTGTAGCGATGAGGTCTGTCAGTCTCATAAACTTAGTAAAATCAACCAAAGAATTTTTAAGAAATTCACACTTAAGATATGAACTGTAATTAATACAGTATTAATTATTTTACTCTTAATCAGTCTCATACATATGTATTCATAAATTTTTAATCCTACTATGTCAAAAAGTGTTACCAACTCGTAAATTTCAAAGTATACAAAAAAAATCATAAAAATCAAAAAATCATGATTTTAAAAAAGAATCAGCATGATATGATTAAAATTAAAAAAAATCATGATTTTTTCCATCCCTGTTTGCAGTATGCAGGTTTATCTAACGCCCCAACATTGGTGAATCCCATCTGTCTGATAGTACACTCAGGATGATGTTGGTGCTAGTCAGCATGCGATTCAGCATGGAGGTACATCTTTTTCGCATTATGGCTTCAAACCCATCAACATGAGCTTCTGCAATCATGCCAGAGGCGCTACAACACCGAGGCAACCCCATTATAATTCTCCACACATTATTGCATTGGATGCGCACATCATTATATGCCCTCCGGGTATAGTTCACCCACAGGCTGCATATAAGGAAGTACTGACTTTGAAAAGCGTAACCTTAACCCGTTTTGTGCAGCGTGCAAACCTGCGGGCCAACAACCTGCGCTCTCGCTCTATATCAGTATTATCAGTTAGGTTTTCGGTGACCCAGTGGCCCAAGTACTTAAATTTCTCAACTCTATTCAGACTATTATTACAGAGTGTGACATTTGGTAGTGAGTAGCACTTGCTGCCTGCTTTGAAAATCATTATTTCACTTTTCTGTGTGTTGTACTTGAGCCCGTGGGCCTCGGCGTAAGACTCACATATCCTAATCAGTCTCTTCAATGCACCGATCGATGGGCTCAGCAAGACCATATCGTCTGCATAGCTTATATTATTGATGCGTCACCATCAATATGACATACGACTTTGGTGTTATCAAGGTCATCAATCAATTGATTCATATATAGGTTGAAGAGACGAGGTGAAGTCAACCCAGACAAGTGGCATACTCCACACTCCAAAAAGTACTCTTGTTTGTTTTAGTGTTTTTGCCCATCTCACACAATTTTTCTGATAACTGTACCAATATTTCAATTGCTTTTTCCACAGTACATTATACAATATCATATCAAATACTTTTAATAGGTCCAAATAACAGGCATTACCAGTGTTTTTCTGTCTGTTTGAGGCAAAATATAGCACTTTCAGTTGAGAGTTTAGGCCTAAAGCCAAATTGTGCATTGTTAAGCTTCAAGTGCTTGCTCAATTATTAGATGCATTATTCAATTGTCTAAAATTATTAAAATATTTTTTATTATATTTATTTTTTAAATTAAAAATATATTGGACGAATAAAAATAAATAAATCATACAATAATCGTCCAATTATCATATGAATAGACACTTCCTTAAATTAAATGTCCTACTACTGGTGGACTCCACACATTGTTAAAGTATTTTAGTCCTCAGACATGCAAGTTTCTTAAATATTTTACTTAATGGATGAACACATGCACATGCTAAATCTGCACTTAAAACTTTGCAACTCTGCACTGATAAGTTTATTCAGATTAGCTTTTAGTTCAAAAATATTATAATTGTAAAATTCAACTTAAAAAATAAGACAAATCTAAAATAAACTAAACTAGTTAGCAGGTTATACAACAGTAAATATTCCCAATATCAGCCCTAAGGATTTATACTAAGTTTTGATTTACTTTCTTGTAATAGAAAATTATACAAAAAGGGATATTTTGTTTGTAAATAAGTGATTCTAAAACTGCAATTCATCGCAATTTTCATTTCTTGTAAAAGGAAAAAAATATAATAACAATTTTAAATTTTTTATAATTTTCAGTAGTAATCGTTTTTGTTGAGACAGTCTCGCGCGGTCGTAAAAAAATAGTGACATTTAATGCGCGGACAAGTGAGGCGAGAATCACTCGCGGGGGGTGGACAGTTCAGTAGATAAGGAGTAACTTAGGCTACTTTTATTTAAGAATAAGAATTAGGGTTCCGCGCAGAACAATTAAAAACCTAAATTACACGCGGGCGAAGTCGCAATAACAATGCTAGGAGCATTTAATTGGGATGGAACAAAACTATGAAATACCAACATTATCAAATTGATGTAAGAACTTCATATGTATTTGTTTTACGATACATATAAATAAAGTGAAATAAATAGGTAACAACACACCTTTAATGCTTAGAACATAAACCTGTAAGTCACAACAAAAATAACACTTTATTGTTTATGATATGAATTTTTATTATGTATATTTTCAAGAATGTACTGTGAAGTGAATTAAGTTGCCCTTATTACTATTAAACACACAGTACTTTTGCTATAAAACACAAAACCACACAAGTTATCACAATTTCAAAAAAATTATAAATTAGTGTGTGCGAAACTTGCCGATGACGCGTGAGCACAGAACAGAACATAATATATAACCTAGGAGTGAGGCGTATTTATCGTAACAGGTAAAAAAAACAGGTATCTTAAAATAGCAGACTGTAACTATGACAAACAAACTGAAAGAGCAGCTACCGCTCCACGAGATAACAAATCCACTAAAATACAGTCACAAGTTTTTCTTTATTCAAACATATAACTGTAACCTTTAGAATAAGATAAAAAATGGTACTGTGACACTCTGTTACTCGTCACAAGCTCTTTCCTTTTCTCGTATAAGTTCAATACCTTAGTTAGAAAGAAAAGTACCCTATGGTACTATATCTTAGAATAGCAGCCTGTAACTGTGACAAACAAACTGCTCAGCTCAGCAGAAAGAACAGCTCCTGTTCCGCGAGATACCAAATTAATTATACAACAGTCACAAGCTTTTCTTATTTCATATATATGACAGTTACCTTTATTAGAATAAGATAAAAAATGTTACTGTTACACTGTGATACCCTGTTACAGTTGTCACAAGCTCTGTCCTTTTCTCACATAGGTTCAACACCATAGTTAGAAAGAGAAGTACCTACCAAAACTGAAGTAACAGACTGCTATTTTGTAACAGTAGTTGGGAACTGTTATTTATGTGGATCTGGAACAGGCGGAACAGATATGCGATTTTACCTGTTACAGCCCACTCCTAATATAACCCTAACAAGTGAGTGCAGTGCATAGATAAATAAATATGTAGTAAGCTTGCTACATATTTTTTTTAATGGGATAAGGTGACACACGAGCACACAGTCCACCTGATGGTAAGTGGTTGCTGTGACCCATAGACATCTACATCTATCCTTAATAAAGAATCAAAATGCAGATGCGTTGTCACCCGTAAGGACTAACTAAGATGGAATGCCTCTTTTCCAGTAAAAAGGGTCTCCGGTTCTCTACACTCACCGTACGAAACACAACTGTGTTAAGCTGCTATTTTACGCTGGTATTCTGTGAGAGCGTGGTCCTTCCCCGGTCGAGCCGACCCATTCGTGCTACAACTATACTACTAATATAGCTGCAGCATGGCTCTACCACGTATGTATGTATATATATTTATTTATCTATGGTAGCAAGCTACAAGCTATGGCTACTCTTTTTTAATAACTGGCTTTATGGCTCTGGGTTCTAGCTTTTCTAAGCCTGAAGGTACAATTTATAATTATCCTTCATAGTACACTGCTTCACAATATGTAGATGCGTCACATTGTGCAGCCCTTGGTAGATTTTGACGGCAACTTGAGCCACCAGACAGCTGACAGTTGTTGATGGTATCTCAGGCGCCTCAGCAGACAGACACCTTATCTTGAGAATCACATCACCATCAGAGCACTTGTTTCACCGTTTCCACTAATAGTTCACATGCGCAGACACTTAATACACAAAATCGCACCACTTTAACATATCAAAATCCACTTCAAACCATTATTTAAACAATAATACAGGAACAGCAAACCGCCGCCGGTCAAGTTCCCGCCAAAACCCCTGTTATGGCTACGTGAGTGTTTCTCGCACAGACTAATATGATGCGATCACAGAGTATTTTGATATGATTACGCATCAGACAGGGCCGGTAGCGAGATTATGTTCTGTGACAGAGTTGTGTGTGAGAGAGTTGTGTTCTGTGGATGGAGCACTCCCATAGAGTAAAACTGAACTCGTCTAGTCATCCCCCTACCCCAGCGTACGAATTTCTAGTATATATATAAAAAAAATACTGACAGACGTATTTCAAATAGCACATCTCAGAAATATTAATTATTTAAACTGCACCCATGTAGTTTAGAAATAAAAAATAGTTTAAGATCGCTCACCTTATAACGTAGACACTACTTCAAATAATTAGAATTGGGTACTTTTTGCAATATAAAAAAACTGCACCTTGCTTGAATATAATTGCACCATCGTTAAAAAATTATAAAATGCAATGATAAGCACAAAAAGTTAATAAATCCAAATTTGTTAAGTGTCGATTGCACCATCCTCCTACAACAGCCAACGAATTTGGAGTATATATAAAATAAAAAATACTGACAGACGTTTAAAAATCACATGTCAATAATAATTATTATTTAAACTGCACCAATGTAGTTTATAAATAAAAAATAGGTTAAGATCGTTCACCTTATAATGTCGATATAACTTCAAATAATTAGAATTGGGTACTATAAACAGCATGAAAAAACTGCACCCTGCTTGAATATAACTGCACAATTGTTAAAAACGCATAAAATGCAATATTATGCGTTATAATTCCTTATGGCAAAAATGCAAGATAGAAAAGAATACCAAATCTCATGACTCTGTAACCGATTTTGAATGACAGGTCAGCTCTAGTCGGCACTAAACGTAGTGATTATATTCTCTTTGGTCGGCACGCAAGGAATAAGCTCCTAGATATTTTGTAATTTTTTATAGTGTAATAGTGGTTATTTTTAGTAAGTAACATTTTTCCCAACTGGTTACTTGTTCTGTGAGTGACTGTGGTGTTAATAATAGAAATAATCCTGATAATTGCACATTTCATAGTTAAATTCTCACGATGTCGTCAATGTTATGATGCGTTTATTTTTGGTTAAAATTTATGTTATATACTGTTTAAAATATAGAATGTTTTCGATTGTTTTGTTATTATTGATAGTTTTCAAAGTAAAAGGTCACGTTGTTGATAATTTGCATGAATTTGATAAATACATTTTTATACAAAATATTTCACATGTACGCTTGACTTGATTGACTCAACTATATCAAAATTAATGTCGATATTTATCTTGAATGTTTATATTGAATCGATAGACTTGCCCACACAAAAAGAAAATAAATCCTCGGTTTGCGTTCTATAAATGTAATTTTATTTTGCCGTTTGTCAAACAGATTCCCTCCGGATTCTATAATTAGAAAAAAATGGTTAAGGTTAATTGGACGAGTTGGTTGGAATCCAAAGAAAAACTCAACAATTTGCAGCAAACATTTACTTGCGAAGTATAAAAGAAAAACTAGAATAAAAACAATTTTATTAAAAGAAGCCATTTCTACATTATTTGTACCAGTAAGTATAATATTGTTATAATAAGACTTCAAACATTTAACTTTCAAAACTTTAAATAAAAATAGAGACAGATTTTTATACATTATAAAACTGTAGTACATTAAATATAAAAATTCTTGAGAATATCCTATTTAAGCCATTATGAATCCAACTAAGTATCTATTGATCAACCAAAAAAATTTATAACCTTACTTCACCACCCGCACCTCACGGTCACACTAGTGCAATATTCATAGTAGCTTCGGATTATATTCCCAAGTCGCAATGATAAAACTTTTAGCGTAGTTAGATATAATATATTTAGTAATACTCTTGAAGCGCCACTAGACACCCGCGCATAAGACGCGCGGTTTAAATAAATTCCATAGTATTTGATACTCACAACGCTCGATGCCCGATTCATGCTTGATGGCCGACAACATTATGCCGATGTCTTAAATAGCGTGGTTCATCACCTACAGCGTTAGTCGTAGAGAAGAGGAACTCGTGGTTAAGTAATAGCTGCGCGGATCAATAGATCTGCGAGATTAAGTTGCACTTGCCGCGGTCAGTCCATGAAAGGGTGACCATTTTCTTAACATACCGAGATTGAGAGAATAGAGAGTGCATCTGTATCCTCAGACACTTGGTGCACTTTACTCTGTTAAGATCATTATGTTGCTAAAATGATAATAAGTTTATTATTACTTTATGCTTTTCAGGGACAGATGAAAGAATATAAACATGAAGCATGATGAAGCCTCATAAACATATTGGCCTTTAAACAGAACAATCTTATTTAACTGATTCCTACAAGTTTCCTTACTTAAATTATGAAGTTTACATTCATATTTCAGTCGAATGTTCAAATGAACTTCTATAATGTATTTGATTATTAATTATTAAATGTTTGTAATTATCAAAAGTAATACTTATATGAAAAATAAAGCAGCCATTATGTACTCCGTGTCCCCGTTTTTATTTCTCTATTTATCTTATTTTTATAAAATATAAAGTGGTATATACTTAGTTAAGTATCTACCTATTTATATTAACAATATGTAAAAAATGAAATTCTGGAGTAACTGTCCATGGCAGTAAATATTTTTCTCCAAAGATCATAACACGAAAATACAACTTTCCGATCTGATTCTCGGGGAGTTTTTTTAAAGTTTAACGGTAGAGTCACCTGTGATGTTTTACATTTGAATTAAAACCCAACAAAAGGCAGGTAGGTTCAGCTTATTCCCAGGAACATGTTATATGAATATTTTTAATTATTTTAGAACTATCATGGTAAAAATTCAGTTTCGTGCACTAAACTATTTTTTAAATCCTTTTACCGCTTCCTTAACAATCATTTTTCGATAGTCCTTGTAAGTAAAATGTACATTACTAGCTAACTCACACAATGACAAATCAAAATTAGCCACGCGTTTTCGGGCTGTCAGGTCGTCTATGCGCCAGTAAATTCTAAGTCTATGAGTTGAGCGATCTTTACCTATTTTTTAAAGTGAACACTTCTTTAGAATCGTTGTGATTTGAAACTCGATGAAACGAAAAAGCGACACTAAAAAGAAACAACCATAAATATATGATTTAGTCTACGAGAGAATGATATAGAATACAGTGTAGTAAGCGACAGTAACCTAATGGCAGGGTACGGACCGCGAATTCAAAAGGTTGTAGGTTGTAATCCACCATTCGACAACTGTCATGAACCGCTCCTAACACAAGCATTTTTAGCTTACAGTGGTTAAAGGGAATATAAGTGATGTCAATAGCAATGCTAGTATTTAAAAAAAAGGTATTTCCTATTATCTCGGTCTCGTCTTTGTGCGCTGCTTTAAATATGTTTAACATACATTTTAATTGGCGCTACGACAAAGCAATTTTACTCGAAATAAAATAATGTAATGATTTATTACACTAAAATTTAGGCTCTACATGTCTAAAAATAAGGATTGTAACATTTGTTTGCTATAAAATCAAACTATTATCATATATTTTGCCGCACATGTGGTTTAAAATTATCATATAAAAATAATATTCATACTTCAGTTACCATAAACTACTCGTGTAATTGTGTTGAAAACTTGGAGTCTATTTAATATTTAATGTAATATATTATGTAAAATAAAATTTAAAATAATTTTAAACTTGGCAACAATATTGTAATAAATAAACCTTACAATCATCCTACTCCTGATATTCTGCATTCGTCGCATTCTCTCGAAGTTTAGTTTTCTGAAGGTTTCACTTCTACCACGTGTGACCTACCCACATGTTGTTTTTTTATAAACTAAACAGTGTGAGTCTTTATAATGTGCACACATCAAAATGAGGGAATCTATGGTTAATTTTATCGACGGAAAATCCATTAAAAAATCTAAATAGTAAAAGTATAGGTGCAGTTTAAATAATTAATATTTTTAAGACGTTTATTTTTAAAATACGTTTGTCAGATTTTTTTATATATACTCCAAATTCGTAGGCTGGGGTAGGGCGTGTAATTAAATGTCATGTCTTGATGTTGGCAAAGTAGCTTAGCGCCCTTTCATACATTTACTTTTATTAAGGAAGTCGCGCCTATTAAACCTAGTGATTATACACTCTTTGTCAACAACTAACAAATTTGGTATTATTATATTTTTGCACTTAATATTGCATTTTATGTATTTTTAATGATGGTGCAATTATATTAAAGCAAGGAGCAGTTTTTTCTTATTGCAACAAGTACCCATTTCTAATTATTTGAAGTTATATCGATGTTATAAATTGAGCAATATTTACCTATTTTTTATTTATAAACTACATGGGTGCAATTTAAATAATTAATATTTTTGAGATGTGCTTTTTAAAATACATCTGTCAGTATTTTTTATTTTATATATACTCCAAATTCGTAGGATGGGGTAGCACGGGTGCATTCGACACTTAACAAATTTGGTTTTATTAACTTTTTGTGCTCATCATTGCATTTTTAACGATGGTGCAATTATATTCAAGCAAGGTGCAGTTTTTTTCATAGATATAGTATACATTAGATTGGCGATAGAGTGATTAGTGTGAGACCAAAAACGAAATGTACCGGTGTGACTGACAATAGTGCTGCGCCATGCATCATAATTGAAGTTAATTATCGACATAGAGCGCTGTGTCCGTGTCATAAAATGAATATTTTTGTTTGGGGGCATAAAAATAAACCTACAAATATAAAGTTTGTGATATTTATTTTCCACAAAAATAATTAATTAATTGTAAAAATGTCGTAAGCTCTCTTTAGTACCTCTAAAGATTTTTTAAAGACCTTTTGCAATTTTGCTTCATACTTCAATCTAATAATCAAATAAGTTTCGATTATTAATTTAATAATTAAGTGATTATGGTTCTATATTGCTGGCGAATCATATATATGCAAGTCAAGCATGTAAAAAATTATTTGCAGGACACAAGGTATTCGTTTACTTATTTTCGAAACATATTTTCGTTTACAATTTTTCCTTTCATATGTTTTCGGAAAACTCATTCACAATGATTACCTATCTCATAAACGTCTTGAGAGGGATAAGCAGAAATAAACAGCAGTGCTTACACTGCCGCGTTCCGGCCCATTGTGTATAGAGAGCCTTTATAATTATTTAAGGCATTTTGTCTTCGTTCTCAGGGGTGAAAACACATTTGTAGCTTTCTTTGTTTGAAGCTGACTGTGGACGGGGACGATATAATATAAAACTGTATTGACAAATAAACCTATACAATTCGATTGATTGTAAGTGGTTACTGCAGTCCATGGAGTACTTGGAGAATGGAGCACTTGCAGCCAACTTCGAACGAAGAAGGCTACAAATTCGTTTTCACCTCTGAGGATAATATGAAATATCTCTTTGTGCACTTATATGAAACAAATAATTTTTGTTCAAAGTACTTGCTACATATAGTTGAATATTTTTTTTGGGAACCCAGTCTTCTCTATTTATCATTTTTAACCATTTTTGTTTAACCTCAATATTTTTTGGAAATCTGAGACATTATAAGAATTTAAATTAGCTCATTAAAGTATTTACTATAAACGCCATTTGGCAATGAAACCCTAAAAATTAAAACTAGAAAATTAAAAAAACTTACGAAGTTACAAGAGGCTGCATCCAGAGATCTTCTCTTTGCCTGTTAGAAACATATTATCGATAAGATGATATTGTCAATAGTGTCAATCTCTACAAAAATTAGATCAGAAATAGCGGGAATTCACGAATTTGTTATTATTTTTAATATAATTCTTACGCATTTAGAGCATTATCGTAATAAAATGCGATATTTTTCCCTATCCATTTGTGTATAAAACATTTGTACCAGTTCTAAAATATTGCATTTAGAGTGCTAAATATTTTAATTGTACTTACGTGTGAAATGTATAATTTTGTGAATTATCCTTTATTGATGAACTGCATTCAGGTACTGCACACGTCAGCATATTTAAATCACACCTTTTAAATAGTTATTAATACTTCAAAATCAAAGATATCGCGAAAATAAGCGGGATTTGTTTCGTTAACGATTGACGTCAGCCCGATATAGGCCTATAGCGTGTACATGTATGGTCTAGCAATTCTATCTCGTTCTAATGTAAGCATATGCTATGCCCTTTCTCTTTTACATTGCCAATCTAACGATTTTTATAATGCAAAAAGTACCCAATTCTAATTATTTGAAGTAATATCGATGTTATAAGGTGAGCGATCTCTAACTATTATTTATTTATAAACTACATGGGTGTAGTTTAAATAATTAATATTTTTGAGATGTGCTATTTGAAATACATCTGTCAGTATTTTTTTAAATATATATACACCAAATTCATAGGCTGGGGTAGGGGGGGGGGGGTTGTCTAGTTTAAGCTCTACGCTCTAAGCTCTACTTATCTACGCTCAGATAAGACAGCTGTTTTCTTTTTAAATTTTCGTAGTCATGATCAAAGTTTGGAGAGATAGAGCCTATTTTTATAGGACCTAGGTACTTTTGTATTCCCTTTATCTAATAGTCACATTATGAAATGAGTTCATAAAAAATATTTATGTATAGATGGACTCGATTCGAGCTTGTTAAAAGGGGAATGTAAAATAAAAGAAAACACTGTGTTATTTGAACATGTTTTTATTTCTTAATTTTATCTTAAATTAATTAAAATGCTTAGCTTATAGCTATTCTCTAACCTTAGGACATCAGTACCATGTGTATATATATCACTTTAATGTAGCAGTAGATCACAATACCATTGTACTTACCAGTTTTGACAGCGGTTCTTGCAACTGTTAGCGAAATACCACTGGACATCTCCCTAGCAGTTAACAACGTTGGATAGGCGTTGGGGCAAAGACGAACTAATTCAATGCGTCATTGCGAGAAACCTCTTCTCAAAATGTTTTCGACAAATTGTACGAAGTTTCTGCAAACTCACGCTTTGCAGTCTTCTTTCACACTTCAGTTCTTTCACAGTTAACACACTGTGACCTTTTTTCAGTCCTATCTATCTTTTTGGAAGCATGAAATATGACGTCCTTTCGTCTACTAGCACAAGTTGGAACAAAGCACTTGTTATACATGTTGCAAGATAATATTACAGCTTTAGGAATTAAAACAATAAGTTACGGAAATAAATCAATGCAAAACTACACTCGATCAACTCTGAAAATGTAAAAAAAACGACTCTTTGACAGTGACTGAAATTCGACAGAGGGGTGAAGGAAGGGAATGGTGTGGAAGGAGCTGTGTTTCAGTATATATAAAAGTACTCTGTGGAGCTGTGAGTCACGATATGTGAACCATAGACTAAGAAGTTCTAATAACTTGTATGAAGATTACCCGCCGTGATTTCTAGTTAGTTTGTCTATTGTGTATGGTTATACTTTTACTCATAAACTTAGAAAATATACTGGGATATATAATGTACTCTGTGGTATGGCCACAGTTGCTTGCTACAGGAGTTTTGGCGGGAACTTGACCGGCGGCGGATTGCTGCTAGCTTGCTAAATATTTATTTATCTATGATTGCTGCTCCTGTATTATTGTTTAAATACTAGTTTAATCTGTCAAGTTCCGGACTTATAGAAGAGATAATCCAAGGTCAATAAATGAATGAATGAATGAATGATTTTTATTCAATATTGATCACATAATAATACTTATTGAAAGTCATTTTTTATTTACCACTGGTTCGAAAAATACCTCTGTCCTGGGAAGAACCAGCAAGAAACCCAGCGGGATTTTTTTTTAAACATATTTCACTTAACAATAATTTTGTTTATACAATTTTTAAATGAATTTTCATAGAACCAGCATGGTGGCGATCACCCTATTCCCAGGGGTTATTTTCATGCATGTATTCCTTGATATTATAATAACCCTTTTTGTACAGTTTTTGTTTAATAAAACTTTTAAACTTGTTTACTGACAAACTTTGAACATGTTCTGGGATTTTGTTGTAAAAACGTATACATTGCCCCATAAATGAATTACAGATTCTGTGGAGTCTAGTAACTGGCATTACAAGCTTATGTTTGTTCCTAGTGTTTATAGTATGAACATCCTTATTCTTATTAAAGCTATTTATGTTTTTATGTACATAAATTACATTTTCATAAATATATTGCGATGCCAAAGTTAATATGTTTATTTCTTTAAAATTTTCTCTAAGGGACTCTTTACAATTTAGGTTATAAATCGCTCGTACGGCTCTCTTTTGCAAAATAAATATGGCTTCAATATCAGTCGCATTACCCCATAGCAAAATTCCATAAGACATTACGCTATGAAGGTAACTAAAATACACTAATTTAGCTGTCTCAACATCTGTGAGACTTCTAATCTTTCTTACAGCATATGCTGCAGAACTAAGTCTACTTGCTAATTTAGATATATGGGGGCCCCATTGAAGTTTAGCGTCAATAGTAATACCAAGAAAAACAGTGGTATCCACAAGACTCAACTCCTCCCCATTTAAGAGCACATTGGTATTCGAATGTTTTACATTAGGTATTGTTTTACATTACCTAATGTAAAACAATACCTAATGTAAAAAAATTTGAAAAACCCTCCAAAGAGTATATAATCACAACGTTTAGTCAGAATCATAGTTAAGAGTGCTCAGAACAATTCTTTTTTAAATGTTATTTATAAGAATTATACAACTAAAATTCTATTAGGATTAGTTTCGTTTCTCTATATCAAGAGAATTTACTTCAAATTACGAGTTTCCGCCTTTACCTACACGTCGCGTTTACTTCACATACTTTAGTCTTTCCTTCGTATTTCCAGTAGTATTTCCTTCGCCGCGTGAGTTTAAGAGGCAAATACAAATTAAAAAAAAATTAAGTGGGTACAAAAGAAAGTTTGTTATTAGTTTTTTTTAATATAGAAGGTAAGTAATTACACTGTTTTTAAAAGTTATTTGCTTATATTTTGCTTTTTAACAATTTTATACACTTTATAAAATTTCCATTTCAAATACTGTATCGTTCACGTATCATTTTATATTTAATAGTCAGAAGTATCTGAAAATTAAATATAAAGTGTAAGTTATCACTATAAATCATGTAAAAAACACAAATTTTCATATTCCACAAAGTCCAATGTGCGAAAATTACGTTTTATGTTATAATTTCGATATATAGTGAACATTATGGCGAAGTTGTTTTCAACAAAAAATGGCGTTGGTCAAAGATAGCGTAATAAAGTATATGCCTATGATTGAATATTTATTTTTATTTTTTAGAGGCTCCTACTGAGTATATCGATATAATTATATTATATATTTCTTCCCTTTATGAAAATCGAGTGTTTGTATGTCCTTGTTTCTTTCTTCATAGTAGTTATTTGATTTTAACATATAGATATTGAATTTTAACATATGGGGATTCGTTAGATTTGCCTTGATTTTTTTTCTTTTCAGTAAACTTGTTTAGTTTTGTTATTTATTACTGTCTTAACCATTGAACTTGTTTACGCAACTTTTGTTTAATAAATTGTTTGATGTTGATGCTTAATGACTTTTTTTAACACACAAAAATATTTTTTTAAATAATAAAATTACCCCCTCCCTTTCCTTACAGTTTCCTTCCACTGCTGGCCATGGGCCATGGAAATAAAGGGAGCACAAAATTTTACTGCCACAAATATCGCCCACCTCTGCAACGCTGCCCTAAACATCGCACGGAGCATCCGCGTTCCACCGAGATTTAATTAAGAAAAAATGTTCGTCTTTTTTTCCTCCCTCATTTTTTTCTTATTACTGTTACAACAAACACCGTTAATAAAGCCTATAAAATCCCCCGCTGAACATAGGCCTCCATTATATGCCCCATAGAGGGTATATTAGTCATAGTTGCCACGCTTGGCAAGCGGGTTGGCAACCACAGTTTTTTTATTTTTGTCGTTATTAGGAAGACGCTGCTGCCCATCTGTCGCCTCTAGACATGAGTGATAAATAACATCACGGTGAAAAAGTTCCAAAATACGTTGTTCCTTCGCGCCGCCACCGTACTATTTTCTCCGTTACTCCTGTCACTGATTTAACGAAACAAAATGGACAACGCGTACCTTGTTACTGTGTAACAAGGTACGTGTACCGTGGAACAGTAGATCAGTCGCATCATACGAAACCCACGGAATGATAATATGAATATTTTGAAGAAGAATTTTGAAAAATTATCAATTACCGTGTAGTGGCCCACTACATAATATACTTGTTACTGTGTAACAAGGTACGTGTACCGTGGAACAGTAGATCAGTCGCATCATACGAAACCCACGGAATGATAATATGAATATTTTGAAGAAGAATTTTGAAAAATTATCAATTACCGTGTAGTGGCCCACTACACCGTAATTGAAAATTTCTCAAAAAAAATATGTCGGCGCCTGAGAGGTTAAAGTGGATTTTAATATGAAAAAGTGGAGCGATTTTATGTATTAAATATCTGCGCATGTGAAATCTTAGTGGAAACGATGAAACAAGTGTTCCGATGGTGATGAGAATCTCAACATAAGGTGTCTGTCTGTTTAGGCGCCTTGAGATACTATCGCCAACTGTCTGCTGGCTCAAGTTGCCGTCAAAATCTCCCAAAAACTACGCATTGTGACGCATCAACATATTGTGAAGCATAGACTTAGAATATACTGGCATATAGACGACCTGACAGCCCGAAAACGCGTGACTAATTTTGATTTGTCATTGTGTGCGTTAGCTAGTGATGTACATTTTACTTACAAGGACTATCGAAAAATGATTGTTAAGGAAGCGGTAAAAAGATTTAAAAAAATAGTTTAGTGCACGAAATTGAATAACTTCAAAAAATAACTGAATTTTTACCATGATAATTCTAAAATAATTAAAAAATATTCATATAACATGTTCCTGGGAATAAGCTGAACCTAGCTGCCTTTTGTTGGATTTTAATTCAAATGTAAAAAAAATCCCAGGTGACTCTACCGATAAACTTCAAAATAACTCACCAAGAATCAGATCGGAAAGTTGTATTTTCGAGTTATGATCTTTGGAGAAAAATATTTATTGCCATGGACAGACAGACAGGTATACCTGATCTCGTCAGGCATTCTAGATGTGTCGTAATTTCCCGAACGCTACCCAGCCGAGTTGAATCCGTCGATTGACCTCTCGGTCGAAGTTGGACTTACCTAGTCGGACTATTTGTCCCAGGTAAACATCTCGTCAACAACTTCGAGCTTAGTGCTCCCAACAACTACTGGCATAGATGTGACATGTACATTAAACATGATCTTTGTTTTGTCCATGTTCATCTTAAGACCTATCCGTTGGGAGACAATATTGAAGTCATTGATCATGGCGCTTAGGTCCTCCAGCGATTCTGCCATAACGACTATATCGTCGGCAAATCGAAGGTGAGTGATGTACTCGCCATTGATGTTAATACCGTATCCTTTCCTGTCCAGTAGCTTGAAAACGTCTTTCAATGCAGCGGTGAAGAGTTTCGGGGATATAACGTCACCCTGTCTTACACCTCTCTGCAGTTAACTTGGCACCGCTGAAGGGACTGTAGAACTGCCCAAATTTCGACGGAATCAAAGGCTTTCTCATAGTCCACATACGCAAGGCAAAGTGGCAAATTGTACTCTTCGGTCTTTTGTACAATTTGCCGAAGGGTGTGTATGTGGTCTATGGTACTAAAGCCTCTTCGGAAACCGACTTGTTCGGGAGGCTGGAAGTAATCGAGTCTGCATACGAGACGATTCGTAATGACTCTCTAAAACAGAACATAGACATGACTCTGAAGGGAAACCGGTCTGTAGTTCTTCAAGAGAGCGTTGTCGCCTTTCTTGAAAAACAAGACCACCGCACTTCTGCTGCACGCCTCCGGAGTAGTGCCACCATGGAGGACGGAATTAAAGAGCTTCTGAAGGACCACAAGTACCGGTTTTCCACCCACTTTCAGAAGCTCCGCTGTAATTCCATCCTCACCTGGGGCCTTGCCGTTTTTAAGCTTTGACAGTTGGCTCTTTCTGGCAGTCAGATCTCTGGCAAAAACTTTGGAGCCTTGGTTCCACTCGATCGCTTATTCCATACAAGCTGTATTGTAGTTGCGTAAGTCCCGCCGCATGCATTTAGAGATCTGTCTGTTCAGTTGCCTGTATGCTGTCAAATCTGTTGAAGACTGCATCTTCATTTCCCGTCTATCAGCCATGAGATTAAGAGTGTGATCGGAGAGTTTTTGTGTTCTTCTGCGGCGGCTCTTGCAGAACTTAGCTCCGATCGCATGGACAGTTTCCACGGGCTTATCATTCATATCGTCCACTTTATTGCAGTCTTCTAGGCACTGAAAACGGTTTTGTAACTCGAGCTGAAAGGTTTCAGGACTTTGGATTAGAGCACGAGGGGGACGGAGCGTTGACTTCATTAGACGAGACCTCTCCAACTTAACGTTTAGATTCAGTGTGCCTCTAACCATTCGGTGATTGTTACCAGTTTTCACCCTCGCCATCACTGATACATCACTGAATAGTTGTCGTCTGGTCGTCATAATGAAGTTAATCTTATTTTTTGTCGAACCGTCGGGGCTCGACCAGGTCCTTCTGAAAGAAAGAGTTCATCATAAAGAGTCCCTCTTTCTCCATGAAGTCGGCCAGCTGCTGGCCCCTTGGGATCCGTTGCCCTATTCCAAATTTCCCTACCTTCAGCTCACCGTTCTCTCTTGTGCCTAGTTTTGCATTGAAGTCTCCCATTAACACCGTATAGTGGGTTTTGGAGGAATGCATGGCTTTAGAGATAAACTCATACATTTCCTCCACCTCCTCATCGGGATGCCGAGGTTGGTGCGTAAACCTGTATAACCTTCAACGAATACCGTTTGGTGATTCTGAGTATAAGGTACGCACCCCTCGTAATTTTTACAACATTGTTAACGAGAGACTTGTGGACGATAATTCTGACACATCCTTGGGACAGATGGTCGCCCTCCCGGTGATAGAACAAGTTGCCGGATTTGAGGATTACCGTGTCCTCCCCCTCTTTTCGGATCTCGGATAATCCTATAATATGCCAGCGTAACTTGTCTATCTCTTCTTCCAGCTTCAGGATCTTCTCGTCAGTCCTCAGGGTGCGTGCGTTGTATGTTGCCAGGTCGAGTCGTCTTAGGTGGCAACCGAACCTCCACCGGAGATTCTTAGCGCCCCCTGCCCCGCCATTACCATGGTCGCCACCGTAGCCAGGAATAGCGGGTGCACCCGGGACAGGGGGCCGTCTCTTCGTAACTTTCATCATGGGGGATATTTGCCATAGTTGCCACGCTTGGCGAGCGGGTTGGCAACCACAATTTTTTTATTTTAATATTGCTGTTATCAGGAAGATGCTGCTGTCCATCTCCTGCCCGTTTCCCATTGTCGCCTCTTACGACTCCCACAGGAAGATATGGGGTAGTGGATATTCTTAACCGCCACTACACGGCTAAAATAGTCTTACTATAACAATATTATGTTAGGTCCTTACATATGAAATTGGCGTTTTGTACAGGAGGTATATAAAGTCAATTTTTTTTTTGTAAAATATATTTAATTAATCAAAGTATTCACCGTTGTTATCTATGCACTTCTCATTGATCCCTTTACTAAAAAAAACCAGAATCAATAAACTCTTTGAAGGCGGTTTGGACTGCCGCATCGGAGTTGAATTTTTTTCCTTGTAAGAAGTTGTCCTAATTCCGGAAAAAATAGTAATCTGTTGGAGCAAGGTCCGGGGAGTACGGTGGATGTCGCAGACATTCCAATTGTAACTCATCTAACTTAGTGGTTGTTTGTTGTGCAGTGTGTGGTCTTGCGTTGTCGTGAAGCAGCAGTGGCCTAGAGCGATTGACCAATCTCGGTTGTTTAGTAGCTAGTTCTTCCTTCATGGTTTGCAGTTGCTGACAATAGGTATCTGCCGTAATCGTTTGGTCAGATTTTAGAAAGCTGTAGTGAACGACACCGGCGCTAGTCCACTAAACACTCACAAGTAACTTTTTCTGACACAATTTTCGTTTAGGGCAGGATTTGGCTAGGTCTCCGGCCATTGCGACGAGCGCTTCCGATTATCGTACAGTATCCATTTTTCATCACAAGTAATGATTCGATTTAAAATCACTTCATTATTGTGTCGGTTGAGCAAAGTAACACAGCAGTCGACGCGTGTTTTCAAGTTCGATTCACTCAATTCATTTTTTACTTTCCCGATTCGCTTCAAGTGGATTAATACAGTTTTATCACTTACCCCGAAGCCTGGAGCTATCTCTGAAGTGCTCTGTGATGGATCTGCTTCCACAATAGCCTT
The DNA here is from genome assembly GCA_029286625.1 of Parnassius orleans. Classification (NCBI taxonomy): domain Eukaryota; kingdom Metazoa; phylum Arthropoda; class Insecta; order Lepidoptera; family Papilionidae; genus Parnassius; species Parnassius orleans. The sequence continues at coordinate 1,559,153 of JAGSMP010000008.1, forward strand.
TAATTCTTCATTTTCCACTTTGGACTCCGGCCGTCCACGGGGTTGGTTCTGAAGTTCGAAATTTCCAGAACGAAAACTTTGAAACCAAAAACGTACCGTGCTTTCCTTTGCGACACCAGCGCCGTACACGTCATTTATCCTTCGAGCTGTTTCTGCAGCACTGGTGCCACGGTAGAACTCGTACTCGTAAATATACCGATATTTCATGTTTTCCATTGTGCAGTAATAAGCGACGCCAAAGAATAAAATAATGAGGAAAAAACAAATGAATGACTGTTTTCAAAACTCAAATGTACCAGCTAAATGAATTTATAAATTTGAATTTGGAATTCTTAACCAAAGAGGAGATATTTCAGACCAAAGTCATCAGTACGATAAAACGCTTATTTCATATGTACGAATAATGTAGAAATGGCTCCTTTTAATAAAATTGTTTTTATTCTACTTTTTCTTTGATACTTCTCAAGTAAATGTTTGCTGCAAATTGTTGAGTTTTTCATTGGATTTCAACCAACCCGTCCAATTAACCTAAACCATTTTTTCTAATTATAGAATCCGGAGGGAAGCTGTTTAGCAACGCCAAAATAAATTACATTTATAGAACGCAAGCCGAGGATTTATTTTCTTGTTGTATGGGCAAGTCTATCGATTCAATATAAACATTCAAGATAAATATCGACATTAATTTTGATATAGTTGAGTCAATCCCTAGCGTACATGTAAAATATTTTGTATAAAAATGTATTTACCAAATTCATGCAAATTATCAATAACGTGACAATTTTCTTTACAAATTATCAAAATTAACAAAATTATTGAAAACATTCTATATTTTTAACAGTATATAACATAAATTTTAACCAAAAATAAACGCGTCATAACATTGACGACGTCTTGAGAATTTAGCTGTGAAACTTGCAATTATCAGGATTATTTCTATTATTGAAACCACAGTCACTCACAGAACAAGTTACCATTTTGGGAAAAGGTTACTTACTAAAAATAATCATTATTACACTATATAAATTACAAAATATCTAGGAGCTTATTTCTTGCGTGCCGACTTGTGCCGACCTGTCATTCAAAATCGGTTACAGAGTCATGAGATTTGGTATCCTTTTCTATCTTGCATTTTTGCTATAAGAAATTTTCTTCTCCCTTGCACAATATGTCGGTCTATACGCCAGTATATTCTAAGTCTATGTTGTGAAGGCATAGACTTAGGATAGTAATAGACGGACATAGTGTGCAAGTGAGAAGAAAATTCCTTATGGCAATATAGCAAGATAGAAAAGGATAGCAAATCTCATGACTTTGTAACCGATTTTGAATGATAGGTCGGCACAATTCGGCACGCAAGAAATAAGCTCCTAGATATTTTGTAATTTTTAGAGTATTATACTATTATTTTTATTAAGTAAGTATTGTTTTCCAAAGTGGTTACTTGTTCTGTGGGTGTCTGTGGTGTTAATAAAAGAAATAATCCTGATAATTGCACACTTTACAAGTAAATTCTCAAGACGTCGTAAATACTAAGACGCGTCTATTTGTTTAAAATTTATGTTACATACTGTTTTAAATATAGAATATATTCATTTATTTTATTACTTTAGATATTTTGCAAAAAAAAGTCAAGTTGTTGATAATTTGCAAGAATTTTGTAAATACATTTTTATACAAAATATTTTACATATATGCTAGGGATTGACTCAACTATATTAAAATTAATATCGGTATTCATCTTGAATGTTTATAATGAATCGATAGACTTGCCCACACAACAAGAAGAGGAATGAAAAGAAATGCTCGGTTTGCGTTATAAAAATGTAAAACAGATTCCCTCCGGATTGTATAATTAGAAAAAATGATTAAGGTTAATTGGGCTGGTTGGTTGGAATCCAAAGGTGAACTCAACAATTTACAGCAAAGATTTTCTTGAGAAGTATAAAAGGAAAAGTAGAATAAAAACAATTTTATTAAGAGGAACCAGTTATATATTATGTGTACCAGTAAGTATAATATTGTTATAATAATACTTCAAAAATTTAACTTCAAAAACTTTAGATAAAAATAGCGATAGATTTTTATATATTACAAAACTGTAGTACATTTAAGAAGAAAATCCTTGAGATTATCCTATTTAAGCCACTATGAATCCAACTAAGTATCTATTTATCAAAAGAAAAAATGTATCATCTTACTCCACCACCCGCACCTCAGGATCACGCTATTTTCCCCAAGGGGTTGAGTGCAGTTTCTGATTATATTCCCAAGTCATAATGATAAAACTTAGCGTTGTTAGGTATAGATGTTTAGTAATGCTCCTGAAGTGCCGCTATACGCCCGCACATGAGTCGCGCGGTTCAGTGTGCCAGGATAGTACGAATTCCATAGTACATATTTGGTACTCACAACGCTCGATGCCCGACGACAGTGTGCCGAGGTCTTGATAGCGTGGTTCATCGCCTACAGGGTTAGTTGTAGAGAAGAGGAACTCGTGTTTAAGTAACAGCTGCGCGGATCAATAGATCTGCGAGATTAAGCTGCACTTGCCGCGGTCAGTCCATGCATGGGTGAACGTTTTCTTAACATACCGAGATTGAGAGAATAGAGAGTGCATCTGTATCCTCAGACACTTGGTGCACCTTAATATCTTCTGCGTATTTGGCTTGTCTTTGTTAAGATCATTATGTTTTTAAAACTCATGCAGCTAAAATGATAATAAGTTTGTTATTGTTGATAATAACTTTATATTTTTCAAGGACAGATGAAAGAGAGAGTAGCCTCATCGTATGTTACATACTTATACGTCAGATTTAGACCAGTCCATTTCAAAGTGTAGAATTTTGCAATATGCTGATGATATCTTAGTTTATGTAAATGATAAATGTATAGAAACCTGTGCTAACGCCATAGAACAAGATCTCCTCTCTATGATCTCGTGGTTAGATGATCATGTTCTAGAACTTTCCCCAAATAAAAGTAATACAGTAATTTTTTCCAGCAAAAGAGTTGTACCTGAAATACAGGTTCGCCTTTTTAATTATTTGCTCGAAAATATTCAGCAAGTTAAATTCCTTGGTGTAATTCTTGATAATAAATTATCTGGCATGCCTCATATCATTTATACCCAAAAAAAATGCGAAAAAAAATATAAACATTCTAAGAGCTTTGTGCGGGGTATGGTGGGGCGCCCATCCATATTCCTTAAAATTAATTTATAATGCAATTATAAGAAATCGATTAGATTATGCCTCATTTCTTCTTGAACCTGCTAATAAAAAAGGATTAAAAATTTTAGATATCGTTCAACACAAGTCTTTAAGATTAATTATAGGTGCTATGAATTCGTCGCCTATCAATGCCTTGCATATTGAATGCGGTGATCCTCCACTTTTTATTAGACGACAATATTTATCGGATGCTTTTTTTTCGGGCTCTTCAATTTTACAAACATCCACTAATCCCTAAAATTCGTTTACTTTCTCATTACATTTTAATTAATTCAGGAAAATACTGGCGTAATAAAGAAACACCTAACCTAGTAAAGGCTATGAACAATATAATTCTATACTACATCCTATTTATAGGTCGGTGACATTTCCCGCAATCCTTTGATATTTGAAATTAAGAAACTTCTATTCTTATACCAATTTCCAAACATCAACATTTCTCTTGTTTGGATTCCTAGTCATATTGGTATATCTGGTAATGAATATGCTGACTAACTTGCTAAACAAGCTATAGTCTGTGGGGATACTTTCCTATTTAAAAATTATTGCTATGACCTTATAAGGAATACGAAATTATTGTATAGAGATAGGTGGTCAAAACATTGGAACAAAACGAAAACGACGAAAGGCTGTCATTATGCCAAAATTCAACCTATCATTCCTTCTAAGCCTTGGTTTTATGAATTAACCAACATTCATCAATGTTATGTAGAATACGCTTGGGTCACTGTTGTAATTCAGTTCACCTTGCTAGGCTTCATATTAAAAATTCTTCTATATGTAAGTGTGGCTTAGATATTGGTGACCTGAATCATATTTTCTTCTCGTGTCCTCTGTATGATCATATTTCCTTAATTAACACTTTGGTAAAACTGAAAATACCTCTACCTACAGAAATTCGTTCTCTTTTAATTTATTCTAAAAAAAAAATGTTTTCAATTGCCTTATGGATTATTTAGATTCAAATAATATTAAGTTATAAAATTTTACTAATTGGTTTGTTTAATATTTTAAATGTGGTAAAGAGTTCAGTTTTATTTTAATTCTTCATAATATTCTTCATTTAAGTATTTAATAAACTTCAGTACAAGTCATTTAATTCTTCATTAGTTCTTAATTTTATTAGGTTTTTAATCAGAATCATAGTTTTCATTTTTATTCTTCGTCGTTTCTTATGCTGGGGCTACACCTAACGAGAAACGTCAATGCCCATAAACGCAACAATTATTGCCTTAATTTTAACGCGATAAAGTGAGTGGCCACACTTGGACGGTCAACATCATTTCAATTTCAATGCCGTTGAACGGCGTTAAAGTTGGCATTAATGTAAACTGACCATTTATTTTTTAACTCAAAACGGGACATGGGTTTATTTATACTCCCCAGTTAGCAGGTTAACAATAAAAAAAATATTATGTTATTTATTTAAAAACTGTATCTTTATACAATTAATGTTCACTATAATTATAATCACATGTATTATAATTATTTTTATTTTAACAAATTGTGAAAAACAAAAATTAATCATCAGTTCAATTTGCTTCATTAAAGCAAATTTCCTCAGACAGTAATTATTAAATGCAACATATTTTTTAATTATATTTATACTTGTCAGTGGAACAAATTTGCTTTAATAAAGTTGGTGATGATTTTAAATAAGAATAACATCCTGTGAAAGTTTTTTTACATTGACCATTTTACATTGTTATCAACATCGCCTTGAGAACTGGAACCTGTAAGTGATTTTTTTCAGACGTCCACAATTTATTCATAATAGAAAAATAGTTTTTCTACTGGAGCATTTGTGCCAGGTAGACATAAAATATATTCGATTAAAATGCAAAAGAATTTATGTTGAAGATTGTTGGTGCGAAAGTGGTTGAATACTTCCACCCAACGAGTTTCTGCGAAAACTTTTAAATTATCCCGTTCGGTTATTTTTTGGTCGGTCCCGCTCTTGCACCGTTCGTGTCTGACGAACTTCATAGTTTAAAATTTTCGCACGGTTCAGGAAAACGGCACTATTTTGCGTCCAGGAGCTTTGTTTGGGGACAACGGGACAGGTGACCGAAAAAAGGGATAGTCCCGTTCAAAACGGGACGTATGGTCACTTTACTTTAATATTCCTTGAATTTCAAGCAAGATGAACGTTGACGCTAATACTCTATATTTGATTAGTGTAAATGTTTATTATATGAATATATTTTATCATTGCCTAAGCATGACTCTGTTTGCAGAATCTCAAGAAACGTAATAACTTTTTCATTATTCCACTCCATCATAGCCATACGTGCGACCCCGTTGCGCTCACCGTGCACAATGAGACAAACGTAGTGTGGCCGCTTCAATGCGTTAATTCGTGCGTTAATCTCTTTGATGTACCGCCACTCGAGTTATCGCCCAACGGCAAACGGCATTGTTAATGCCGTTGTAAAATTATCGCGTTAAATGGTGACCACACCTACATTCAACGTCCATCAACGCGATAATTAACGGCATTTCTCGTTAGTGTAGCCCGAGCATTACAAGTATTATTTATTGCCTGGAAGTTGGCAGTAATTGTAAGGTTGCCATAAAAAAAAAACTAAATTCGAAACTCTCCGGAGTAATTGTCGACAGAGATACTCCGCGAGTCGCTCACGTCCTACACCTATAGGTTCCGGAGGATACTTCAACTGCCGTCTTTGTGGGTGTAACTGGGGTACTGTGGACTGAGGTTAAATCAAAATGCACGAAATAGAATACAAATGGCAAAGCAGTGGCCAGCGGTTCGACTGCCCAACTGTTCGGCGGAAATCTTCTGACTATTGTTTATTGACCACGGTTGTTGAATATGGTTGTTCAACTACGGTTGTTCACTATCAGTTGGTCACTATATATTTCAAAAGATTTCTTCAAATTATTATGGTAGTATCAAATATTTATTAGTCATCATTACAGCCCTTCGCAAGTCCACTGCTGAACATAGGCCTCCCCCACGGAATGCCACAAACCACGGTCCCGAGCCACCTGCATCCATTGACTTCCTGCATGTCTTACGAGGTCGTTACTCCATCTAGTGGGGGGACGCCCTACACTTCGCCTGCTAGTACGAGGCTGCCACTCGAGAACCTTTCTTCCCCATCGGTTGTCGGTTCTTCGAGCTATATGGCCGGCCCATTGCCACTTCAGCTTACTAATCCTTTGGGCTATGTCGGTTACTCTGGTTCTACTGCGGATATCTTCATTTCTAAGTTTATCACGCAGAGAAACTCCGAGCATAGCCCTCTCCATAGCTCGCTGAGCGACCTTGAGCTTCCTCATACGGCCAGCAGTGAAGGACCACGTCTCAGTTCCATATGTCATCACTGGCAACACGCACTGGTTATACAATTTAGTTTTGAGGTTTTGATGTATGCCTGACGAGAAGATGGGTCGTAATCTCCCGAACGCTGCCCAGCCGAGTTGAATCCGTAGATTGACCTCTCGGTCGAAGTTGGACTTACCTAGTCGGACTATTTGTCCCAAGTAAACATATTCGTCAAAACTTCGAGCTTAGTGCTCCCAACAACTACCGGCATAGGTGTGACATGGACATTAAACATGATTTTTGTTTTGTCCATGTTCATCTTGAGACCTATCAGTTGGGAGACACTATTGAGGTCATTGAGCATAGTGCTTAGGTCCTCCAGCGATTCTGCCATAAGGACTATATCGTCGGCAAATCGAAGGTGAGTGATGTACTCGCCATTGACGTTAATACCGTATCCTTTCCAGTCCAGTAGCTTGAAAACGTCTTCCAATGCAGCGGTGAAGAGTTTCGGGGATATTACGTCACCCTGTCTTACACCTCTCTGCAGTTGGATAGGTTTCGTACTCTGGTTCTATACTCGGATAGCCATCGTAGCCCTACTGTACAAACACTTCAGCACCTCGATATACCGACAGTCCACTTGGCACCGCTGAAGGGACTGCAGCACCGCCCAAATTTCGACGGAATCAAAGGCTTTCTCATAGTCCACATACGCAAGGCAAAGTGGCAGATTGTACTCTTCGGTCTTTTGTACAATTTGCCGAAGGGTATGTATGTGGTCTATGGTGCTAAAGCCTTTTCGGAAACCGGCTTGTTCGGGAGGCTGGAAGTCGTCGATTTTGCATGCGGGACGATTCGTAATGACTGTCGCAAACAGCACGTAGATGCGGCTCAGAAGGGAAATCGGTCTGTAGTTGTTCAAGAGAGCGTTGTCGCCATAAATATTTGTTAGTAGTAGCTGGTTTTATCAACACTGTCTCACTAGCTGCTATTATCAACTAAAATAGCTATTCCTATCACTTGTGTAACTGCAAATATCAGTTACCACTTTATGCAACTAGCTATCACTTTCAAATATGTAACTGCGAATATCAGTTACCACGTTATGCGACTAGCTATCACTTTCAAATATGTAACTGCGAATATCAGTTACCACTTTATGCAACTAGCTATCACTTTCAAATATGTAACTGCGAATATCAGTTACTATGTTGCTAGCTACTATTCACTATTCACTATATTCTGCTACTAGTCACTTCAGCTACTACTGGTTACTACCGCTTCATACTGGTAGCTCTTAACACTACAACGTTACTGGGTCCCGAGCCCCTAAGGTAGACTTGAGCGTTACTTTATCATATCCGGCTGCCTTACCTGCTTTCATACTTTTCATTACTTTCATTATTTCATCTATACTGATCTCTCTATCTCTTTCCTCTTCTTTCGGAATTTCTATTTCATTTAATTCAAACGTCTCATCACTCATAAACACGCTTTCAAAGTATTCCTTCCATCTCCTTAAACTCGACACTTCGTCATTCAGAATACAGCCATTCTGGTCTCGTATAGCATCCATTCTAGGCTGTTTTGAATGTCCCCTGGCAGTTCTTACGAGTTTCCAGAACATTTTAATATTTGCCTGAAAGTTATCCGATATTCTTCTATCATTCTTCTCCGTTCTTTCTTGCTTTTTCCTTTCAACTACTTCTTTTACTCTCTTATTTAGATGTCTAAAGACTGCCTTTTTTCTTTCAATATCATCATTCATACCGCTAGAATAACTAGCCTTGGTTGCTAGTAAATCTAGCCATGCTCTCTTCTTTGCTTCTACTTCCATCCGTACCTCATCATCCCACCATAAAGTGTAATTTTTTTTTCATTCGTTCTCTTACTTACACCACATACTTCGGTAGCTACATCCACCAAACCTTTCTTGATATTATACCACACAGTCTCCAAGTCTAAATCATTCATACACAATTCATCCATACCACTTATATTTTCTCTCAGTCTACATTTGTACTTCTTTGCACCTTCATCTTGTAACCTCTCTGTTCTTATACGCTGTAACGCAGTGGTAGACACAGATGTCCGATGCCGCCAACGTCTGAATAGACCATTAATTCGGCATAAGACCAAGTAATGATCCGTCCCTACGTTGGACCCCCGGTAAACCCTTGTATCTACAACTGCGCTCCGTATTCTTTCATCCACAATTATGAAATCTATCATGCTTCTATCATCACCTCTTTCCCATGTATACATGTGAATCTTCTTATGACGAAAGAAAGTGTTCGTCACAAAAAGATTATTTTCCACACATAGGGTGAGGAGGCTTTCACCATTCTCATTTATACTTTCATCACCAAACGTTCCCAATATCCTTTCATAACCAAGCCTCTTCACGCCAACCCTTCCATTAAAATCTCCTAATATAACAATATTTTCATTATCCTTGCATTTCATTAGCACCATCCTTACCATCTCCCAAAACTGCTCTCGGATATAAGTGGGCTTAGACATGTCTGGGGCGTAGACCCCTAGAACAAACAACTTCTTTAAGCCCACTTTCATTCGTATCCATAGCAGTCTCGGGCTTACACATTCATACTCTTTCACACACTGACTCATTCTTTCTGAAAGGATGATACCGACTCCCTGGCATGCCCGCTCGGTCTCTTCTACCCCAGACCAGTACGCGGTATACATGCCATGTGTAGTGGCATCCTTTCCCTTCCGTTTCGTCTCATTTACACATAACACATCTATTCCTCTATCATACATCATATCGCATACTTCATCCATCTTATCATTCATTGCTCCACATACATTCAGCGTAGCCAGACGGGCTTCCGCAATCCACTTTTCGCCCCTCCAGGAGACAGAATGTGACGGGTGGCGAACCTCGTCGCCGGTTTTCCTCCCGGAGATTCTTCGCACCCCTGCCCCATTAAAGGGGCGCCGGGAACTCGGGGCCATTTCTTTTAATTTGTGCCTCATGGTGCGAAAGTAGGGGGTGGTATTTTTTACGCCGTTGCCACACGGCGAGGAGCCAATTCTGTACTTTCGGCTTTGTCGCTTGTTTAGCACCACTCGGGGGACACATGTAGGGTGGGCCTAGGGTTAGGTGGTCGAAGCCTACGGACGCGAGCGACTCATCAAATCTGTCTCTATATTTATCTAAAGTTTTGAAAGTTATATTTTTGAAGTCTTATTATAACAATATTTTACTTACTGGTACAAATAATGTAGAAATGACTCCTTTTAATAAAATTGTTTTTATTCTACTTTTTCTTTTATACTTCTCAAGAAAATGTTTGCTGCAAATTGTTGAGTTCTTCTTTGCATTCCAACCAACCCTTCCAATGAACCTTAACCACATTTTCTAATTATAGAATCCGGAGGGAATCTGTTTGCAAAAACGGCAAAATAAAATTACGTTTTAGAACGCAAACCGAGGATTTATTTTCTTGTTGTGTAGGTAAGTCTATCGATTCCTTATAAACATTCAAGATAAATATCGACATTAATTTTGATATAGTTGAGTCAATCCCTAGCATACATGTAAAATATTTTGTATAAAAATGTATTTACCAAATTCATGCAAATTATCAACAACGTGACTTTTTTATTTGCAAAATATCAAAATTAACAAAATAATTGAATATATTTTATATTTTAAACAGTATGTAACATAAATTTTAACCAAAAATAAACGCGTCATAACATTGACGACGTCTTGAGAATTTACCTGTGATATGTGAAATTATCAGGATTATTTCTATTATTAACAGCACAGTCACTCACGGAACAATTAACCATTTTGGAAAAAAGTTACTTACTAAAAATAACCACTATTATACTTTAAAAAATTACAAAATATCTCGGAGCTATTTCTTGCGTGCCGAATTGTGCCGACCTGTCATTCAAAATCGGTTACAGAGTCATGAGATTTGGTATCCTTTTCTATCTTGCATTTTTGCCATAAGGAATTTTCTTCTCCCTTGCACACTATGTTGGTCTATACGCTAGTATATCTTAAGTCTATGTTCAATACCATGTTAACAATTCTTCTAGAGCATAAAATTATTTCCATCATTTTCGGGACTAACTATTACGCAGTTAATTAATAATTTCTAGAATGTTCTATACGTATCGCGCTCTGGGCTCTTGGTCGACTTTTTGTTTGTACAAATAAGAGTTATTTTCTTATATTATTGCACTTTTCACTTAGGTTTGTCACAAATACTTTTAATATTATTTTTCAATCACTTTGTTTCCAAACACTTTTCACCGTCGCGAACAATATCAATGATTTAATAGGAAGGATATGCCCATTTAAATATTTTACTTATACCTTCTTCATACAAGCAAAAGTAGCACCATCTGTCATAACACATACGAACTACATGAGTGCCGCGTTCAAAGAGATTTAAATATATAGGTATACTGTGGAGCGGACATTATGAACATTTGCATACAAAAATGTTGAGTTCGCACGTGTGTGACGCTCTCTAGCTAAACATAGCAAAACTACGCTGAATATTTATTGGGAAAACATTTCAGCTATTCCCCAGTAGGTGACGCTAATAAATGTAAGGTAAAAACCCGTTTTAGGAATGTTACCGTTTCGACATCAAAATATCGATAATGTTGTTGAAGGTTACTTAGTTTGTAATGTTTTACTATATAATAATACGGAATATGCATGCTTTTTTATTGTACAAATCTATTTATTATGACTCCTATCACACCAAATGGAATCGTTTAGCGTCGGTGATTTTTATGGACCGATACGACTTAGGGACCTTCAAGAAACGAGCTTACTCCTTTTCAAAAGGCCGGCAACGTATCTGCAATTCTCCTGGTGTTGTAGAATTGTATTAAAATATTTAAAAGAAGGCTATCTTGTTGACTGGTTGTACTGGATGACATAGACGTTTCAGGTTAAAACCAACGGCCGTGTGCCCCGACATAGGCCCACCCGATTTCTTTATGGGTATGGATATAGTATCGTTTACTGTTTCATCTCCTTAAATATTAGAGATGATTAAATTTGCATCCTGTATAATATTTTTTATCGATAACACCAATCGATAAACGTTGTCAATCACTAACTCATTTGGTGCGTTACTAGATAACAGAGGGCGCTTATTACAATGATGATAAATGTTCTAGAACAATCTACCAGAATGATAAAATTTAAAAATTATGGGGTAAATATACATTATACTTGCGATAATAAACCGAAATCACATTCAGTTTTTGCTACACATCGGGACTTACAATATCTTAATGCACTATCGGGCATATAAAACAATGCGTTTTGAGCTTTTGACGATGTCACTAAGACTAAATGACACAAATCCGAAATATATCCTATAGGACATAAGTAAGAGGTGATCATTTTGTTGCTGATGTCCGGTCTATTACTACTACTACTTAAATGTCTTTGGTCGCGTTGCATTGTTCGACGTCGTAATTAGGGCTGGATTTCGTAGTATAATAATTATACTATTTGTACCATTATTTTATAGTGTAAAATATCTAGTATCATAATAAATAATAAATAAAAATAAAAATGCATTTATTTCTCAATAATACTATTTCATAAATTAGTGGTGAAATAACCCCAGAGAGTAATTTAGTACCTATACTCATGTTGGTGTTTCGCTCTTACCCTGGTGCTTAACATTTATACAATACTATGCCACTATACTACGCGAAAATACCTTAATTTTATCTTCAGGTCGACCAACTTGTATTATTGGTCCTTTTATTTTTTAATATTTACTCTACAATATCGAGAATTCCTGTATGTACGGCAACACCAAATCAGGCAACGACAGGGTAGGCGGGGATTCTTCATGTGATTTTTCACTATCCCGGTAGTTCTGACAGAGACGATATCATGTTCATAGCAATATTTTTGAATTTGCTATGAACATGATATCGTAATGCAATGTTATTTCTATTCAAAACAAAAACGCCTAAAAACGAAACGTATAGATACAATAGATGCATGACGCCAAAACCCCGGCGCATTGGAAAAAAAAATATTTTCCATGTACAATATTTTTTGAGGGTCTGAATCCTGTCAGCTGAGTCGCGTTGGCCATAAACTGTCATTTTTTAAAGCCAACGCATTGGTGCTATTTAGTTGCGCGATTGACCCGGTCCTTACTAGTAATATATAAGTCAACGATATATATATATATATATATATATATATATATATATATATATATAAAACTGTGCTGAATATTTATTAGTAAAACATTTCAGCTATTCCCCAGTAGGTGACACTAATAAATATAAGGTAAAAACCCATCTTAGGAATGTTACCGTTTCGATATCAAAGTATTGATAATGGTGTTGAAGGTTACTAAGTGTGAAATGCCTTACAATATAATAATAGGGAATATGAATTGTTTGATTAATTGTTTTATTGTATAAATCTATTTAATATGAATCCCATCACACCAATTAAATCATATAAACTTTTTATGTCATTTTAGTGTCATAAAATAAAATATTTAATTTCCAATAACTAAGAATCAATTCAAACATCAGTCACATTGGTGGCATCTTGGATGAGTCACTCGGTCCATTAGACGCTATAATAATAGCATATGATTGGTCGGTCGGCGTCGAAGGCACATCGAGAAACGTCAAATCATTAGAGAGCGCCTCCATGTTTTTGAAATTCGTTCCTTTTACAAAAATACACTTTAAATCTAACATATTTTAGGAAAGCACTGAACTCTTAAAAGTCGTTACACGATAAATCATTATACAAATCATTCACAAGTTTGCGCGTTTACCGCTAAAAAGAACCCATTTGTCGTATCTCCTCAATTTCAGGACACTTCCCTTGTTGCCGCAGCCAGTATCGGAATCTTCGGCGTCGACATATCGAATGACCTGCAGTGTCGTGGTCACTTGGAAGAGAAAGCTAAATTGGCTTCTAAAAAGCTTGGCGTACTCAGTAGAGCGGGACAGTATTTCATGCCGGCACACCGTTTCAAACTTTACAAGGTGCAGGTTCGGCCTCACATTTAATACTGTTCTCATCTCTGGGCCGGGGCTCCCCAGTGCGAGCTCCTTCCACTTGACCGCATAAAGCGCAGAGCGGCTCGAATCATCGACGACCGAGTTCTATTTGATTGGCTTGATTTACTGGCGCTGCGTAGAGATGTTGTATTTACCACGGGGAGTGCTATGAGAAATCGTTAGGATTAATTTCAGCCACAAAATTTCACCAACATACACTCGCACGTATACTTTTTGGAATCGTTTACCATCAGCGATTTTTACGGACCGATACGACTTAGAACGGCAACGCATCTGCAATTCTCCTGGTGTTGTAGAATTGTATTAAAATATTTAAAAGAAGGCTATCTTGTTGACTGGTTGTACTGGATGACATAGACGTTTCAGGTTAAAACCAACGGCCGTGTGCCCCGACATAGGCCCACCCGATTTCTTTATTGGTATAGGTACAGTATCGTTTACTGTTTCACCTCCTTAAATATTGTCGATGATTAAATCGGCATCCTGTATAATATTTTTTATCGATAACACTAATCGATAAACGTCATAATTATATTCATAGAGACTAGGGGATCCTTAGATCGAATCGAGAATGTAATTGACTCACCAATATCAGATCACAAACAAATATATATCGAATTATGGAAACATAAAATACTACCCAGACAGAAGGTACATTATCAAAATATACATTATGAAGTTTTTTATAACAGTGTGCCGGAAAATATATCAAAGTTACGTCACAACTTAAACAACTATCCCGCACTTGAAAGCTTTATTAAAAACGAAATAGATAAAAATGAAATCACAAAATATAAAATTCTAAATCCCCCACTGCAAGATTTTATTAACAAGGATATAATAAACAGCATCAATAAACGTAACGAATTTTGGTATAAACACAAAAGGGAACGTACAAACACGCAACTGGAAACGAAATTTAAAGCTGTTTTTATTAGTTTGTGCTGAAAGAGTAAAGGTCGATAGAATGATAACAGAAATTAAAAGAAAATACAACTGCAGTATCTTTGCTAAATACAATAAAAAACCTAAAAATGTGGAATACTATCACTGACCTCTATATATACATAGAGGTCAGTGAATACAATTAATAGTATGGCTACAGATAAAATATCAAAGAGTTGCGCTCTCCCTAAGCTTATTAGCAACTCAAAAATTATACCTAAGGGATTCGAGGTTTGGAACGCATTTAATGATTTCTTTTCATTCATAGTTTTTCTATAGCAGATAAAATAATGTAAAAACAAAATACAATAATTGATATTTCCCAAGCTAATACAAATAAATGTAATTTTAAAAATTATTGATCATTTAGATAGTAATACTTAAACAAAATAAACTTTTCTATATATCAACAGTACGGTTTTCGACCTAAGTCTAACACGTTGACAGCATTGAAGCATTTTTGCATGTGTTAGATTATTAATATTAAATCGTAAGTACTAAAAATCTTGTTTTGTGGATAGGTAGTAAAATAAAATATATGAACTACCTTACAAACCAGTGATTAAATCACCTACCCATCATATCGTCTACAATAATCTAACACATGCATGGTAGCAGCCATTTATTTAGTAACTAAAATTAGTGAAAGTATTGACAAAAAACAAATAGCTTTAGGCATATTTATCGACCTTAAAAAAGCCTTTGATACGGTAAGCTACAAATTATTACTTAACAATTTAAAAATGTAGAGATCGATGGAAAAGCGATCAAAATTCTCGAATCATACTTACATGATAGGTATAAAGGAATTGGAGAATTCGAAAGTCAACCTAAAAAATTGGCTGTGGTGTGCCGCAGGGGTCAATACTAGGACCATTGTTGCTTCTTATATATGTGAATAACATTAGTACCTACAATAGGTCTTACATGACATATTACTCTCTATGCGGATGATACAAGTCTTTTCTATTTCGGTAACTTCAAAAACATCTTACATGATTTTTGCTACTAAAAACAAGAATCTCACCGATAATCCACCTCTAATTCTAGCTAATGAACCCATACACAAGAGAAGAAAAATACTTAGGCCTAATCCTAGACAATAAACTAACCTGGAAACTTCATATAGATAATGTCCGATCTAAATTAACGCCCTTAATAGGAATTTTAACAAAACTAAGAAAATATTTTCTACAATCAATAAAAAAACTTAATAATTTTAGTAAGGAAACTTGTAGGAATCAGTTAAATAATATTGCTCTGTTTAAAAGTCAAAATGTTTATGAGGCTTCGTCATGCTTCATGTTTATATTCTTTCATCTGTCCGTGAAAAGTATAAAGTAATAATAAACTTATTATCATTTTAGCTGTATGAATTTTAAAAACATAATAATCTTAACAGAGTAAAGTGCACCAAGTGTCTGAGGATATAGATGCACTCTCTATTCTCTCAATCTCGGTACGTTAAGAAAATGGTCACTCATTCATGGACTGACCGTGGCAAGTGCAACTTAATCTCGCTGATCTATTGATCCGCGCAGCTATTACTTAACCACGAGTTCCTCTTCTCTACAACTAACGCTGTAGGCGATGAACCACGCTATTTAAGGCCCTCGGCACAATGTCGTCGGCCATCAAGCATGAATCGGGTATCGAGCATTGTATCAAATACTATGGAATTTATAGTATCCTGGCACATTGAACCGCGCGTCTCGTGCGTGGGCGTCTAGTGGCGCTAGCCATCTGAGCTACCACTCTGAGCTACCACGGCTCTTATACCAACGTTAAACTCTCCTAACCATAAAAAGAACCAAATTATCTAATAAATGTTGCTCATGTTTATGGCTCGTTAGCACAGTGGCCTACAAATGATTGTTCCACCTATACATGTTTGTCCATGTGCACTTTTTGTATTTCATTCATCATCATTACCTGAATATATGCCACCAATTTATTTTATTAGTACATGTATTTTAATAGAAGGTTTTGGGGTAAAGAGGTTTGTTATGGGAGGGTATATTGGGAATGTTTGGTGGTGATTGTGTTAATGAGCAAAGATAGAAGCATGATAGATTTCATAATTGTGGATGGAAGAATGAGGAGCACAGTGGTAGATACAAGGGTTTACTGGAGCTCCCACATAACAGATCATTACTTACAAGTCAGATCTTATGTTAGATATATATGGTAAATTTAGAGGTTCACGACAATGGAAACCTATGTATATTACTTTGATAAAGCATATAAGAATAGTTTGGAAAATCCAAAAGTGCATACCTCATGAGCGTTTCATTTAATTTTGATGAAAAAATAAATTGTATTCCTGACTTTTAAAGTATATTATTTATATGTTTAAAATTTAGCTGTTTACCAAAATAAATTGATCATACAATTTTAACGTGGTAGAGCCATGCTGCAGCTGTATTAATTGTATAGTTGTAGAACGAAAGGGTCGGCTCGACCGGGGAAGGACCATGCTCTCACAAAATACCAGCATAAAATAGCAGCTTAATGCTGTGTTTCGTATGGTGAGTGTAGAGAACCGGAGACCCTTTTTACTGGAAAAGAGGCATTTCATATTAGGCCTCACGGCTGACAACGCGTCTGCATTTTGATTTGCAAACGAGTATAGATGTAGATTTCTATGGACCACAGCAACCACTTACCATCAGGTGGACTGTGCTCGCTTGTCACCCTTATTCTATAAAAAAAAAAAAAAAGTATAAAAATCAATATAGGCCGTATGGTAAATTTGCCCTTTGTCTATCAAAATTAGTTTATTTTATGATGGGCTGTTTTCCGCAACTCCACGTCTAAGCGCGTATTTTGCGTGTGGGCAGGAATAATATAATTATTTAAGCCGTCCTTTGATGTTGCGAGCAACTTCGGGAAGTGATCCTGGCATGCCGAGATGTTTAGCTCTGTATGCAGCGACCTCCGGACTTGTCAACAACACGTGGGCCACCGTTTCTTCCTCCCCCATACATGCCCTGCACAGGGGACTATCTGTAACCTATTTATAAATAAATGTTTGTTAAAGGAGCCATGTCCTGTGATAGCACTTGTTACTATCCTGATCTGTGGCTTGTTCAGTCTCATTAGAACCTTGGTTAAACAACTGTTTATTTCAAGCAGGGCCTCCCTAGCTTATCTACAGTCTACTAGATTTTTCCAATGCTGAGCGTGTTGAATAGTGAAGTTTCTATGTACCAGTGAACGAAAGTTACCAAAGGGGATCGGTATGATTGATTCCGGCCCTATAGTGGCCATAGCCGATCTTCTCCTGGCCAGTTCGTCTGCTGTGTCGTTGCCCTGGATCCACTGTGTCCCTTGATCCACTGCAGAGTCACATTGTTGTGTTGTTTACATACCTCATTTAATCATTGATGGCATTCATATATTAGTCCTGAGTTCACTACATTGCAACTCAGAACTTGTAGTACCGCCATACTGTCGGTCAGTATTCTGATGGAGAAGTCTTTCACCTTCCTAGCATCTATTAGTATGGCCGCTTGAATGATACCCATACACCCATACATTCCACTTGAAAGACTGTGTTGTGGGTACCTAGCGGTATACATGTGTGGATATTGAGGTCTTCGGAGAAAGTTCCAGATCCTACACCTTCATTTGTTTTAGAACCATCCGTGAAAACTCTAAACTCCAAGCTTGGGTTTAATCCCTCCGGCTGGTTGGTTTCATTTTATTGTATCTTATATTTCTTATCGAACACAAATTATTTGGGGTTCTTATGGTACTTGGCTTGTAAGATAGGAATTTTTGAGTAAATTCTATTAGTTATACCTGTGTGAAGGACTCTACTCTTACTCCAAAGATCTAATGGCAGCTAAAGTTGCTTCTTGTTGTTTGTGTAGGTGAAGCGGGGTTAGCTCCAGCATAGCCTCTAAGGCATTTGTTGATGTAGTCCTTATGCAGCCTGTGGCAGCCATACATGCTAGACTCTGGTAACACTGAAACATCTTTATAGTGGTGGCTTCATTTGTTTTGGTCCACCATAGCAGAGCGCCGTATGTGATCATGGGCCGAATTATAGTTTTGTACAGCCACAGTATAATTTTTGGCGTCAGACCCCATCGTTTGCCAATCATGGTTCTGCATTGACAGAAAGTTATACTAGCCTTGTTGATTTTGTTTTCTATGTGTTTATTCCAGTTGAGTTTACTGTACAAGGTAAGACCTAAGTATTTTACCTCAGGGGATAGCTGGAGTTTTGTGCTGAAGAGACTTGGTAGGTGATAATAATTCAGCATTCGTTTTTGTGTGAACATTACTAAAACCTTTTTATTTGGATTGACGGTTAAGTCGTATTCTTTGCACCAACTCTCCACTATACGGAGAGCCGCTTGGGTCAGGTCGCACACCATCTTTGCTGTTTTTCCCGAGACCAGGCAGCATTTTTACTATCCAGTCAATCAGTGCCGGTTCAACTCTATGTCTACTTAGTGCAACTTTTATGCTGGAGAAGTTCGTTCTGTCAAAAGCACCTTCTATATCTATGAAGAATCCTAGACATATTTCTTTGTTTTGGATGGCCCCTTCAATCTTTGTTATTACCTGGTGAAGTGCCGATTCTGTTGATATGCCTAAGCTATAGGCGTGTTGCTTATTGTGTATTGGTATGCTCATTAGCGCCGAATTAAATCCTTTTCACACACCCTCGCCATCGTCTTTAGGAGAAAGGATGTGAGGCTAATGGGTCTATAGGATTTTGGGTCCGTATAGTCGCTCTTACCTGGTTTGGGTATGAACGTGACTTCCACTTCCCTCCATCCCCTAGGAACATATCTAAAGACATGGCAAGACATGCTCTCATTATGGCAACAAGTCTGACTATTAGGCCTTTACCTCCCCACTGTAGGAGTGCCGGGAAAATGCCATCAGGTCCTGCCGCCTTATAGGGAAGGAAACTGTGAATGGGCCAATGGATTTTATCCACTGTGACCACTCTCTGTGCTAAATTCCAGTCTTCGGTTGTTGGTACACTGCATCTTCATGCCGGTTCACCCCCTGAGTTACACAGCAACCTGGGAAGTGCGTTTCAATTAGGATGCGTTGGGTTTCATCCAGCGATGTTGAGTAGTTGCCTTCGGGTTTCTTTAAAGAGATGGATCCCGGCGTGTCTTGTTTAGCTAGGATTTTCCTTATCCGATTCGCTTGTTCACAGGTTTCTATGTTACCACAGAATTTACGCCATCCTGTTGAACGTCGATACCTGATACATTTTTTGTACTCAGACTTAGCTTTCTTGTATAGTAGCCAGTCTTCATCCATTAAGGTATTCGTGGCCCTATTTAGGGCTTTTCTTACCTTCTTGCGTTTCCTATCTGGTTTTTTAATCCACCACGGTAGCTTTCACTCAGCAAGCTTTGGTGGAGTCAGAAATGCTGGACATGCTTCATGGTAGCTGTCTATCATGGCTCTAGTAACAGCTACTCCTGTTCTCCTAGGAGAGACTGATCTGCGATAATGTTTATCCAATCAAAGCCCGCGAACGAAGACGTTAGCTTATTAAGGTACTTTATTTTGAGAAGTAATTAAATGTTAAGCCGTAATAAAATTTGGTTAGCCACAAAAACAGCATTTAAATCATTTGGTTAGCATTCAAAGATTCTGTTTGCAATAAAAAAAAAACATTCGGCAATTCTTGTTTCGCAAATAATCTTGATAATGTTCAGTAATTTAATCATAAATAGGCAGCTTACAATAATATGAGTTTGCCTAATAAACAGTCAATCCGCAAAATAACTACTTGATCAGCAAGATTCACGATTGGTTTTAGCAAAGACGATGCTAACTCTTTAAATAACATTTAAAAAAGTTAACATTTTGGTGTTTTATTTGGTGCAAGAGCGAGCGAAGCGAGCTCGGGACTTGGGGCATCCCGACTCGGACAGGTTAAGTTAGAAGGGGATGGCGGGGTCGAGTGAGCGAGCGAACAGACCCCTATATCCCCTTCGTGGTTATTTTTTTATAAACCACCCAGAAATAGGAGCCCCGCTTAGCGGGGCTTCGTCGACTACACTGTTCAATGGTTGTGCATAGATATATTTAGTAGTATAAATACTACTAATATATGTCGTGCTTAGAGTTGTAGAATAACTTACCTTTTAGGTTGTTTAGGTCTTTGATTTTACCAGCCCCAACCCACGGCTCCTGGATTAAGGCTATGGCCAAGTTTGAGCCTCCAACCACTTACGTAATTGAGCCGACGCAGTTTCGCTGTGGTGGAGGTTGGTCTGCACTAGGCTAGTTCTGGACGAAGGGCACGCCATCATTGATCGCGTCCTCCCGTCCCCGCCGAAAAATAAGCTAGGGGGCTTATTTTGAGCAGATCTCGGGTCTCATCGTCAGCCACCGAGTCGGAATTGGACGGCAAAATGCAGTCCTCTTCGTCACTCAGTGAGCCGCCGCTGAGCCCGATCTCTACTGTGGCTTCGGCTCAGTTGTGCAGGCCGTTTTGTCACTGGACTTTGCATCCAGTGATTCCGCTGTACCGGTAAGCATGGCCCCGGTATCCATGACTTCCGGGTTGTTATTTGCCTTTTTGCTTGGTGGAGTATCAAAGAATTTACCCTACTTTACGTAGATCGCCCCACATACGCATGCGAGACGGCATCCGGCTTTCATCAGGGTCGGGATATGATTCTCCGGCACCGAAACAACGAGGAACCACCCTTTTTTTATTTATTGGCCATTTCTTTACATTACATAACAGAACAGAAACAGAACATTACATAACATTGGTACGTCAAATATTACAATTTTGTCCGTCTGCTTATCGGCCTTGAGTAGCAGCCAATCCCTGATGTTTACCCAGCGGTTATGGTACGCCAGCACACGACCGATGTGCGAGTTGAATCTTTCCAGGCTCCCTGGGCATCAGGGATAAGGATACCACACTTGATTCTCAGTGGTATCTTTGACTGTTTCTTGATGATCAGCGAGCAAGGTCGAGAGTAGCAATATTCCCCTTCAACCAATCCAGAGTCTTCGGATCGTCGCACCACACCTTCAGGACACCTCATCAGGGTCGCGGCTACTCCAGGCCTCGCTGTTCATCTTCCTCTGTATTGCCACAAGGATGTCGTCAGTTACTTCTTTCGTTATGTGACCTGAACGCGCATACGTTAAGGCCACACCCAAATCTGCTTTAGCAGCGGAAGCGTAGCTGGTTCTTGCAGCCTTTGGTTGCTGTTCGAGTCGCACTTTTTTGTGCTCGCCTCTTGGCGAGGTGGACTCTTCAGCATCCTTTTGGCTGCTCTTTCCTTCTTACCAGGACGCTTGGCCGCACGCTGCTTCCTGGCGGATATCTTAGAGCTGATCCCTGCGGCCGCGCCTTCCACCTGGGCTGGACTTTTATCCTTCCCAGTTTCAGCGCGACTACTGGTTCCAGTTCCAAGCACCGCATTCACAGTAGCTTGCCCAGCCTCCTTAGTGTTGCTCTTAGAAGCAGTCTGCGCGGCCCTTTCTCTACGGCCTTTTTCTCGCTGCTTCTTATTCTTTTTCTTGGCCTTTACACCACTGCCTGCTGGGATAGACCCACCTGATGGTCCGTCAGGTCGGCAAGTCACCTTTTTGGGTGCCTTGTCCTTCCCCTTACGGCTTACCACTTGCCAAGCAGCAGAGAAAAGGTCGTCCGTTCTCTGGGGCACCGCAGGAGTTTTGCTACTCGCGGTCCCTTGCTCCTTTCTCGCGTCCAGCTCCTCAGGTTTAGAACTAGTTTTGGTAACATCCAGCGCGGACATTGGCCCCTTGGTGCGGCCACCTACGCTGGATGGTGTAATCCGTGGAGCCG
Organism: Parnassius orleans; assembly: GCA_029286625.1. Classification (NCBI taxonomy): domain Eukaryota; kingdom Metazoa; phylum Arthropoda; class Insecta; order Lepidoptera; family Papilionidae; genus Parnassius; species Parnassius orleans. Next base: position 1,581,513 of record JAGSMP010000008.1, read on the forward strand.
TCGGTTTAATAGCGGTTCCGCCTTGTTCATTGGTGTCTCTGGTAAGCACCTCTGACACCTTTCCCTCCTTCCTGATGGGATTCCCACCTCGCCAAATTGGCAACATATTGCCAATTTGGGCTAACTTAAGTGAACCCTGAACCGGCAAGCATGTATGTGTAGGTATATGGATGTGAAAGAAGCAAGAGAAGTGTGTCAAATGGAAGTTAGAAGTCTCTGCATACCCCTTTGGGTGACAAGTGTGAGAGTTTAGATATATGTTTATATATGTAAAACTACTTCATGAAACAAAAGAAATTCCTAGTTTAAAAAATATTTTTGTCCTAGAGTATTTAGGCCTGAAAAACAATTCATTCAATTATAGGTAGATATATATTTGCAGACAAGAATGCCGCGTCCTGGCAGCCTCAAGGACCCAGACATCGCGGAACTATTTAGTAAACATGATCCTGAAAAGATCTTCGAGGACTTGCGTGAGATCGGCCATGGATCTTTTGGCGCGGTCTACTACGCTCGCTGCAATCTTACCAAGGAGATTGTGGCTATCAAGAAGATGTCATACTTGGGGAAACAGAGCGAGGAGAAATGGCAGGATATTTTAAAGGAAATCAAGTAAGAACATATTCAAATAGATTATACAGAATAAAGGCTTACTTATAATTGCTTGTCATGTGAATACATAGAGCAACACGGGCCACCGACTGACCAGAGAGTAGTAGCCATAGCGTTTTTTCCGGATACTAAACTGTCTGTCATTTTTTGCGGGGGGAGATCTGCGCACACAAAAACAATAGTCTGTTACTACGAAACTCACATAACAACAATTTTACACACATATACATTATAACAGTATTGCTCGGTGACAGCGATACTTTGGATACTGATTCGAATCAATCACTCAACTGATCTGCATATTGAATGAGGGCATGCGGCCTGTGTTGGTAACCAAATCCGAAACGACATGACCGTTATTATTATAATTTTTAGGTTTAAAAAGAAGTAAATAGCAATAATGTGATTAAAAATTACTTACTTATGAAAGGTAATGCCATCATTTTGGCTGGAAACTAGGCATTCCATCATAGTCCTCAGGGGTGACAACGCATCTAAATTTTTATTCTTAATCGAGGCTAAATGTAGATGTCAATAGGCCACAGCATCCACTTACCATCAGGTGGACTGTGTGCTTGTTTGTCACCATTATTCTATAAAAAAAATGTTCAGCGCCTGGTCTTGTAAAATCCAACCTTTATTCCTTAATCTGCATCTATTTCTTATTTTTACCAGCTATCAGGAGCTTACTCATCGTCTCCACTCGTCACCTCCGAATTTAAAAGTATTATATACGAGGGTGACACTGAAAGTTCTTAGAAAATCAAAAACTCAACAAACTAGCAAGTTATTAGTTCTATTATATCTTTTCAAAATAGTGTCCATTTACATCAATACATCGCTGCATCCGATGGAACCACTGAGAAAAGCACTTTGCTCACTCGTCCTTAGGGGTCTCTTCGAGCGCATTTTGAAACGCAGACACTGCTTCCTCGGCGTCCATAAAACGTTTTCCTCGAAGTTTTTCTTTTATTTTCGGAAATAAATAAAAATCGCAAGGTGCGAGGTCAGGGCTATAGGGCGGGTGACCCAGTAATTCCACGTCTGACGTCGCCAAGTAGTCGATTGTTTGCTTGGCGGTGTGCGATGAGGCGTTGTCGTGGTGAAGGAGGATCCTTCTGCGAGGTCGTTTCTCCCGAACTTTTTCCAAGACAAGTGGCAAACAATTGTTAGTATAACACTTTGCAGTAACTGTTTTTCAATCCTCTAAAACAATTGTTGCGTAATGACCTGTCCTTCCGAAGAACGAGGCCACCATCTTTTTTCCCACGCTGCGACCTCTCTTCACTTTAGTTGGCAACTCCTCGGAAGGAAACACCCAGACGGCAGACTGTCTCTTAGTTTCAGGATCATAACAATAAATCCAGCTTTCGTCACCCGTAAGTATGTCGAACACAGCATTTGAGTCACCTCCGTTAAATCTTTGAACCATTTCACCATACACCAATCAACACGACGGAGTTTTGATGGGCCTCTGTCAAATTATGAGGTATCCACCGGGCACAAAGCTTCCCGGATCCGAATCTGCTGATAAGTCACTCTTTTATCAGTCTCTATCATACGCCGCACAACACTGATGTTATCTTCAGTCGTCGCCGTAAAAGGCCGTCCCTCACACAGATCATCGGTGAGATTAGTGCGACCACGTTTAAACTCATTAAACCAGTTGTAAATAGTGGCACGAGATGTGGCTTCATAGTGAAAGGCCAATCGAAGTCTATCATAACTTTCTTGTTAACTTAAATGACATCGAAAGTCATAAAAAATCATTGTTCGAAAATTTTCTCGCTTTAAATTCATGCTGACGTGACACAGACAATTTTCAATTTGTCGCCAAATCGTAAACAAATGACAAATTAATAAAATACATACACAATAATATTGGCAAAGAGGTCCATTTTCAAAATTTGAACTTATTTTTTCATTATATTGTTTACAAGTGGCCAGTTCTAAAAACTTTCAGTGTCGCCTTCGTACGAATTTAAACCAGGAATGCATGGTCAAAACTACAAAACAAAACTTATCTGAATAATAGAGCTGAACAATTTGCTGCGCTATTCCAGTGCCAATTGATAGACTCCACATGTGTTTGAAATATTTTTCAGATTTATACTTTTATTTTTGTTGCACCGCCTAGCACGTTGCTTGGATATTGCGCTTAACATGGCTTTTGTACATGGTAGAACTATGCTGCAGCTAATATATAGTTGTAGCGCGAATGGGTCGGCTCAACCGGGGTAGGACCACACTCTCACAGAACACCAGCATAAAATAGAAGCTTAATGCTGCTGTCTCGTATGGTGAGTGTAGAGAACTGGAGACCCTTTTTACTGGAAATGAGGTATTCCATCTTAGTCCTCAGGGATGACAACACATCTGCATTTTGATTCTTAATTGAGTATAAATGTAAATGTCTACAGGAAAAGGCCAAGCAGGTCCTGTGGCCCCATAGACGGGGTTCGTTAGCCATCAAATAAAAGTGTAGTGGTGGTGTAAGTATATCCACTACCGCATGTTGTCCTGTGGGTGTTGTAAGAGGCGCCAGAGGGAAATGAAACAATAGATAGGTAGCAGCTTCTTTCTGATAACAACCCAAAATATTAAAAAACTGTAGTAGCCAACCCGCCTGCCAAGAGTGGCAGCAATTTCAAAAATTCCCTTCTATGAGACAATCTATGGGGTAGGCCTACATTCAGCAGTGGACTTTTATAGGCTGTAATTGATGGATGAAAATTGGTTATGATGATTACTAGTTTTATAATTGTCTTAATAAATGTGCACTTACTCAATTCTTTATATGTTTAATAAAAAATAATACAATTTTAGTTTATAGCTTGTAAAAGAGTTGATGTTTTAAAGCTGAGGTTTTATGTGGACCATGAATGTAGTATGTGCATTGAGATGACACAAGGATTACAATAATGTTTTTTACAGCAATAATTCCTATTTCAAAAATTCTTTAATTTTAGGTTTCTGAAGCAGTTAGAACATCCAAATACAATAGAGTACAAGGGCTGTTATAAGCGTGAGCATACGGCATGGCTTGTTATGGAGTACTGTGTTGGTTCTGCTTCTGATATTATTGAGGTAAAATATTTTTTGATAATAATTATTAAAAGTTAAATATCTCATATGTTAACACCAGTATTGTTTGATTATTATGATTGAAAGATGTATCTGTGTGTGCTTTATTAAAATTCAAACATAATTAATTCGAAAATATAATATTAATCACAAATATTTTTGATTGTACTACATTTAGGGGACATTAAATGTGTACCTTGCAGAGCTTCCATAATGAAACTCATGTAAAAGTTATATGAAATTATATTATATAAAATATTTCTAAGAAGCAAACTTATTGTCTGTTTGAATTTGATACCTTGTTCTATGTAAATCTTGGTAAATATAACACTCTTTTGATAGTACGTACCTACAACCCAAAGAAAAAAGTTTTAAATGAGCAGTGTTTTGTGCCCATTTTAAGTACCATATTTGTGTAACTCTTACTCAAGTAATATTAGGTCCTTACATATGAAATTAGCGTTTTGTCGTACTGACCACTTTGATCTGAAATATCTCCTCTTTGGTTAAGAATTCCCAATACAAATTTATAAATTCATTTAGCTGGTACATTTGAGTTTTGAAAACAGTCATTCATTTGTTTTTTCCTCATTATTTTATTCTTTGGCGTCGCTTATTATCGCACAATGGAAAACATGAAATATCGGTATATTTACGAGTTCTACCGTGGCACCAGTGCTGCAGAAACAGCTCGAAGGATTAATGATGTGTACGGCGCTGGTGTCGCAAAAGAAAGCACGGTACGTTTATGGTTTCAACGTTTTCGTTCTGGAAATTTCGACCTTCAGAACCAACCCCATGGACAGCCGGAGACCAAAGTGGAAAATGAAGAATTAAAGGCTATTGTGGAAGCGGATCCATCACAAAGCACTTCAGAGATAGCTGCAGGCTTCGGGGTAAGTGATAAAACTGTATTAATCCACTTGAAGCAAATTGGGGAAAGTAAAAAAACTTGAACGATGGGTACCTCATAAATTGAGTGAATCGAACTTGAAAACACGCGTCGACTGCTGTGTTACTTTGCTCAACCGACACAATAATGAAGGGATTTTAAATCGAATCATTACTTGTGATGAAAAGTTGATACTGTACGATAATCGGAAGCGCTCGTCGCAATAGCTGAACCTTGGAGACCCAGCCAAATCCTGCCCTAAACGAAAATTGAATCAGAAAAAGTTACTTGTGAGTGTTTGGTGGACTAGCGCCGGTGTCGTTCACTACAGCTTTCTAAAATCTGGCCAAACGATTACGGCAGATATCTATTGTCAGCAACTGCAAACTATGAAGGAAGAACTAGCTGCTAAACAACCGAGATTGGTCAATCGCTCTAGGCCACTGCTGCTTCACGACAACGCAAGACCACACACTGCACAACAAACAACCACTAAGTTAGATGAGCTACAATTGGAATGTCAGCGAAATCTACCTTACTCCTCGGACCTTGCTCCAACAGATTACCATTTTTTCCGGAATTTGGACAACTTCTTAGAAGGAAAAAAATTCAACTCCGATGCGGCAGTCCAAACCGCCTTCAAAGAGTTTATTGATTCTCGCCCCCATGGTTTAGATGAGCTATAATTGGAATGTCTGCGACATCCACCGTACTCTCCGGACCTTGCTCCAACAGATTACCATTTTTTACGGAATTTGGACAACTTCTTACAAGGAAAAAAATTCAACTCCGATGCGGCAGTCCAAATCGCCTTCAAAGAGTTTATTGATTCTCGCCCCCATGGTTTTTTTAGTAAAGGGATCAATGAACTACCTATGAGATGGCAAAAGTGCACAGATAACAACGGTGCATACTTTGATTAATTAAATGTAATTTACAAAAAAAAAATTGACTTTATATTCCTCCCGTACAAAACGCCAATTTCATATGTAAGGACCTAATATATTATTAAGGATAACTCAAAAACTATTGGTCAGACATTGATCAAATTTATATGGGACCACATGAAAAGCACCAGCTTTCAAATAAAAAAAAAAGAATCATCCAAATCGGTTCACGTAGAACAAAGTTATGAGATATTGTGTGATCTTAAAACGTTTATTTTAAACATTTTCCCATTTCACGCATAGTTTACGAGATAATAGCAAAAAAAAACTGAATTTAAAGTGGTTTTTCGACTTGCCTAAAAACCACTAATTTTATATATATTAAATAAAAAAAATCATTTAATTTAATAACTCTAGATGTGTTTTAGAATTTCAAATAGTTTATATTTTGATTACTCAATGATAGGTCGATTAGATTTTAGCAAAGATGTATTGTCATAACATCAACCTAAATTGTAATTTGCACATGAGATCATTGATTTCTGAGAAAATATCTGATTTATATGAATACTTCGTGGCTTCGCAAAAGGAACTCTTGAGTCATCCTATTTTTATACATCATCAGTAAACCTTTAGTAGAATAAATTCGCAATGTATGAGTTTTGAATTATATGATCATTTCCTGATTTATTGATAAATTATATTTTACTGCTTATCTATCATAAATAGATTATTTTAATATTTGTAATGCAGTCTTTTTTAAGGTCTTTTATATTTATGTTTTCTTTCACTTTTTACTATTACTCTTGATTGACACGATTAAAATATGTTAATAATACGACACTTTTCTGAGATTGTAATGTTATAGAAGAGGTGTAAAGATTAATGAATGAAATTCATTCTCGAACAAACTGTCGCATCTTTTAGTCACAGATTTTAATAAAATAATTCTGACAGAAATTTTAGGTTTTTCGACATTTTCCAAGACATTGTCAATGACACCTATGACATCCTCAGGACAAATAGGAATGATGGATTCTCTCCCGTTTATTAAAAAATATTACGAAAATTAGTTTCATTTGTGCCTTTATTGTGAAAACGTTTTATATACGTTAATAGCACTTACATTACTAAACATCGTGAAACATTAATTGTAAGCTGTACATATTTGTTCCGTGATATGGACTCGCAGCATCGAAGCGCTGCTTAGCCAAATTTACGACCTACTGAGCTGTCAAAATGTTACATTATTATAATATATAAGACATGTTTTTTTGAATTCCCGCGCATACAAAGTGTTTGACTAGTATTTCCTTAAAAATGTTTACAATTTGAAAAAATCATGTTTCATTCGATCATGTTGCTAACACTTGTGTCTTACATCGGATACAGGATGCTGAAAATGAGGATGGGAAAGGATGCTGAAATTTCCTACTTAGTTAACTATTGCTTGTATACATTGCTATAAGATGTACATTGGCTTCATAATTTACATGAATTTCAAAATTTATATTCCATTTCTTGGTGTTTCAAAGCTACTGCCTAAAATGCGTCAGCTAACAAGCAGTATATAAAAGATTTGCCCATACAGAGCGGAGTAGGCTCCTTTAGTCAGCGATTATTATTAAACTTTTTTGTTTTCTGTTAAAATTTAACATTATTGCCTAACCTTGTGTTGTATAAATGGTATTTACTGACATTAACATTTTTTTACGATGAATGATTCTGCAATATTTTGTTTTCATTAATTAGTGGATTGATCAGCAAAGTTATAGAGCTGTTTCGATTGTAGTTTCTTTTTAAAAAATAATATGTATTTCATTACAATATGATTTATAACAAAATAGTGGATCAAGATATAAAGAATGGGTGAACAATGACCGTGAGAAAGCAATGCTGTATGAAGCTATTCCATTGAAGAGTGTATTTAAAAGAAATTAACACATTGTCATAGACCTTCCCACGCAAGTGAAAGTCAATGAGCCACTAATAATTATATCGCCGATTTCACTACCTAGCAACAACACCACATAGTATATTTGCTATTCACTGGGAGTTTCTATAGTTTTATTTTTAAAATGTAATCTAGAATGTTTCCTGTTACAGGGAAATTTATTCACAATGTTGTATATTTATCAATGTTATCTCTAACTTTTAAACCTAGTTTTATTTTGCTTGTCCCATGAAACAACAAAGCTTAGTGTGTTTTCCAAATTTAAAATCGTGAGGAAGCTCTATCATAATATCATGTGAAATAAGTAAAACATAAGAAAAATAATTACAAACAGGCAACTAAAGATACATAGAAATTTGTTTCCTCCAAAGTTTCTGAGCTCGGGATATGGAGTTGTTGTTGGCTCAAATATCTAGTAGATTGAACGTTATGTTACTAAAACATTAGCTTAGGAATTTTCATGCTATATACTGTATGTAAACACATCCACTGCTAAAAAATCATAACTTCTCTTGGTTATAAGCCAATAAATGACAAATTTAATTTAATAAAATGAATGGATTGAAAACTAAAGTACTTAAATTACTGTTGATATAACATCAACAATAAAAGATATCTATTATTTATTCAATTTTGGTTTTTTAAATTATACACGGAAACTTTTCTTTGTCTTTGATTACAAGGATGAAGATATATTTTTGGTAAGTTTCAGAACTGGCAAAATTTAAAAAGCAACCAGTGTTTTTTTTAAGTCAATTTAATGAATATAATTGTGGTTTTAACTGTCACAGGTTCACAAACGGCCTTTGAGAGAAGAAGAAATAGCAGCGATCTGCGAAGGAGTTGTGTGCGGACTGTCATATCTTCATAGTCTTGGGAGAATTCATCGTGACATCAAAGCTGGAAATATCTTGCTCACGGAGAATGGCACAGTCAAACTGGCAGACTTTGGTAGTGCAAGCATTAAGTGTCCAGCCAACAGTTTTGTGGGCACTCCGTATTGGATGGCGCCAGAGGTTATTTTGGCGATGGATGAAGGACAGTATGATGGGAAGGTTTGTATAGTCGACAATTGTTCATTATTAGGAACCATCTTCTTATAATTGACATAGCCATTATAACATCTCATTATAACAGAAGATTTTATTTCATTTCTTTGTCTACTTTTATGATATTGTCAGAATAAAAGATATTATAGTGTCGTTAATGTATGGGTAAAAAAAAATTGTACAGACTGATTTCATCTTTTAAAAAAGTACATGACTACACATGACTATCCTTTTTTATTCACAGTAACCAGGGCTTTAATAAAAATTTGAAATACATTTCAACTATACTTGTTTTAATGGCTTGTAAATTATTTACAAAGATATATAAACTTTCTAATTTTTTATAGAACAAGGGTGACAAACGAGCACATAGACCACCTGATGGTAAGTAGATGCTGTGACCTGTAGGCACTTACATCTATTCTCGATAAAAAATGCAGATGCGTTATCACCCTTGAGGACTAAGATCGAATGCCTCGTTGTAGTGAATAGGGCCACCGGTTCTCTACCCTCACCATACGAAAAAGCACCATGAAGCTGCCATTTTACGCTCGTGTCTCACATAAAGAGCGTAGTCCTTCCCCGGTCGAACCGAACCAACGGTGCAGCAACCAAAATATAGCTGCAGTGTGTCTCTACTACTTAAACACATTGTTGTTGAAAACGTTGGATTTCTACTTATCTAATGGGCCTGGTAATTGTTAAAATTAATAATAAAATGTGAATCCGGCTCGAAGGACCATATGGAAAAATAGTTAATATAAACGATCTAATAAGTAGCTGAACACTATTGCATGAAGAATTTTAATCTTTTTACATTTATAATAAATATATAATGTAATAATATATCATAATATGTAGTATCATAAGTGTCACATAACCTATATACCTCTTACTGCTGGGTACAGGCCTCGTTTTATTTCTGAGCGGGTTTTGCAGCAGGTAAGAGTACGCGAGCTCCTCTGTGTGCGATTAAATTCACAACGTTTTTGCCAACCGAGCGACCCTCACGAACGAACGAACATGTCGTGCGTAGTAAAATAGAATACCTTAGTTATTTATGGATGATAATTAGTTAAATAATGCATTACACGCATTCTGAATTTAAAAGATAAAAAGGACAGAATGTTTGAGATTTTTTTAAATTAATTTTCCTTCACCATCCGCCTATATTACTCATTCCGAACCTTCTCTGCAAATTTGGGCGTATGTTGCAAAATAAATTTGTATAATACGAGATAGGGTGATAGAATTGCTTATGACACCATTACACAGCAAAAAAAGTTTAGTGAAAAAGTTACAATAACGTTATTAAATTTTTTTCAGGCACCCGAATGGACGGATACATTTCGTTATTTCGTTGAAGCCTGTCTTCAGAAGAACCCTCAAGACCGACCATCTTCCACAAAATTGCTGTCCCATCCATACATTACGAGGCCACGCTCTCCTAATGTGCTGGTAGATTTAATACAGAGGACGAAGGCTGCTGTGCGAGACCTAGATAACCTCAGCTACAGAAAGATGAAGAAGATATTAATGATAGATGCAGACAACGAGAGTGCCTTTGGTATGTATTAAAAAAATAACACATTGTGTTATATATTATATGGCAATACCTAACTAGCCATGTAAACCAGATATTATGTTTCTTTCAAATATTTCTTTAAAAAAAAAAGTTTATACTTACAAGTACATATACAATGGTAGACTTCTTATTTTCAACGCGAAATGCGCCCGTATCAGAAGTAAGCCCCCCTTCCTTATCATAAAATTTACTAAAGCAAGAACCGCTTATACTAAAATTATCGCTGAGCGTAAACAACATAATTGAAAAACAAAAATTGAAAATATTTGAAAAGTATAAAAAAATAATGTGTGTGTGTGTGAATGTGTAGTGTGTGTGTTATATATGTGCAGTGTATGTGCGTTTAAATATTGCAATTCACTTACAAGAACTGCAACTAATGCCCATTTCGATTTTTTAAAGGTACAAATCTTATTAATAAAAAGTTTAGATTTAAAATCCGTATTATTAGTAATTTAGTCTTGTCATTTGTAATGTTTTGTGATGTAAGGAATTAGTATGAACAAATATTGTGTGGAAATCTGAATCACTGCTGGGGATTGAAAACTAGTTCCAAATTTCGCTTCAGTTCTTTACTAAGTATCTTTTTTTGATACGGTTTCTTTTAAGGTATGGGCTTTAGGATACTGGTTTCAAAATACCCATTGCAACGAGTTTTTGAAGTTCCAAGTTGAGGAGGGAAGCCAAACAGCAAAACACGCCAAAAAGCGTTGTAGTACCTAGCTTAATTTTTATATCACCTCTGTAAAGTTATTTTAAAATTCAGTTACCAATGTATCTTTTATTATTAGGTCTTTACATATGAAATTCGCGTTTTGTACAGGAGGAATATAAAGTCAATTTTTTTTTGTAAAATATATTTAATTAATCAAAGTATGCACCGTTGTTATCTATGCACTTTTACCATCTCATAGGTAGTTCATTGATCCCTTTACTAAAAAAGCCATGGGGGCGAGAATCAATAAACTCTTTGAAGGCGGTTTGGACTGCCGCATTGGAGTTGAATTTTTTTCCTTGTAAGTTGTCCAAATTCCGGAAAAAATGGTAATCTGTTGGAACAAGGTCCGGGGAGTATGGTGAATGTCGCAGACATTCCAATTGTAGCTCATCTAACTTAGTGGTTGTTTGTTGTGCAGTGTGTGGTCTTGCGTTGTCGTGAAGCAGCAGTGGCCAAGAGCGATTGACCAATCTCGGTTGTTTAGCTGCTAGTTCTTCCTTCATGGCTTGCAGTTGCTGACTATAGATATCTGCCGTAATCGTTTGGCCAGATTTTAGAAAGCTGTAGTGAACGACACCGGCGCTAGTCCACCAAACACTCAGAAGTAACTTTTCTGAGTCAATTTTCGTTTAGAGCAGGATTTGGCTGGGTCTCCAGGGTTCAGCCATTGCGACGAGCGCTTCCGATTACCGTACAGTATCCACTTTTCATAACAAGTAATGATTCGATTTAAAATCCCTTCATTATTGTGTCGGTTGAGCAAAGTAACACAGCAGTCGACGCGTGTTTGCAAGTTCGATTCACTCAATTCATGAGGTACCCATCATTCAAGTTCTTTTACTTTCCCGATTTGCTTCAAGTGGATTAATACAGTTTTATCACTTACCCCGAAGCCTGCAGCTATCTCTTGAAGTGCTTTGTGATGGATACGCTTCCACAATAGCCTTTAATTCTTCATTTTCCACTTTGGTCTCCGGCTGTCCACGGGGTTGGTTCTGAAGGTCAAAATTTCCAGAACGAAAACTTTGAAACCAAAAACGCACCGTGCTTTCTTTTGCGACACTAGCGCCGTACACATCATTAATCCTTCGAGCTGTTTCTGCAGCACTGGTGCCACGGTAGAACTCGTACTCGTAAATATACCGATATTTCATGTTTTCCATTGTGCGGTAATAAGCGACGCCAAAGAATAAAATAATGAGGAAAAAACAAATGAATGACTGTTTTCAAAACTCAAATGTACCAGCTAAATGAATTTATAAATTTGTATTTGGAATTCTTAACCAAAGAGGAGATATTTCAGATCAAAGTGGTCAGTACGACAAAACGCTAATTTCATATGTTAAGACCTAATATTTTCCATACTGTATATACCTAATTATTGTAGCAACAAACTATAGTGTTATAAATTGTGATAAGCACTGGAGTAGTGTAAAGTTTTACAATAGTACACTATTTTAAAAGATATATTCCATTATTTGGTCTGCGTTCGCCGAATAAAACTATCAAGCATTTACAATTTTTACAAGACATATACAAATTTTACGCGTGGAGCGGTCATGAGACTCACTTTAAAATGCACATATCTTTTTTATTTGTAAACACTAAATATTAGCCCACACTATAAAAGCAGAATCAAATTACCTTTAGGTATTATGGAGATTAGCATGCACAAACACACACAAAACAGTCAAATAAACTGTTTACCATTTTCTTATATGTATATAGTTTAATAGTGTTAACATGGGCAAATCTCAGTCTCATAAATGGAGATATAGAATTCATGTAAATGCTAAATGTAAAATATTTAGATAGGTGCTAGATAGCAGCATCAACGGTGTGATAGATATCTGACACTGCGGTAACAAATTGCTGTGGCGGTTATGGCTACTTTTATTGTATAGATCCATGTCCAACATAGGACTGTTATGGACTGATAAATCATACAGTTTTTTTCTTAAGACAATGACACTATTACTGACTAGCTGCACTGAACTTACAAAGCTCTTTCCACCACTTTGTATTCCCTTTTTTTTTCATGTAAAGGAGATAGTGAAGAAACGGCGGAGGAGCGATCCGGTGGTGACAGCTCGAAGTCCAACTCTGCGACTTCTGAGCACAGCGTAGCTGGTGCTTCTAGCCAGAGCTCTTCCTCTGGCAGTTTGCGGCGAAGACCTCATCCCGTGAATATATAATTATATTATGATTATTTATAAATAATCGATAAATTCCAGGCCAGGAGCAGTATCAAAGGTGTGAAACTTCTGATATTGCAATCGTGAATCCACCTGCCAAGAGTGATGATTAAGACAAATCTTCCCTACAATGCAAGATACCCATGTGTAGCAGTGAACTTTAAAGGCATGGTGGAAAAGAACAAAATGTGCTTCTTCATTACTAAGGTAGCTCAAAGTAAGCACCAAGTAAGGACTGCTTTAAAAAGTTGGTTGAACTTCTTTTTGAAACAAAGCTATTTTGGACGTTAAGAATGATGATGATATATTTGATATAATTAGTTTTTAATAATTACAAAACATGTATGATATACAGATATAATATATATATAATTTTAATATTATATATATTATATCTGTATATCATACATGTTTTGTTTATATATTTACATACACTGTATGTAAAGATTTTGTATATTATATGTATATCGTAGTATGTATGTATGTATATAATATGTTTATATATAATTGGACCTGCCACAAAATCTCATCACTCCACGAGTTGACTTTCAAAGAATGGCGATACGCATTAAGTCCGCCCTTTGTTACCCTATTTATTAAAGTGTTAACAATAAAAATTAAATATATATTTATATTGTAATTTTATAAATAATATTAATAAAATTACAAAACACTATTTCAGATCAATGCCAATCATCATGGGCAACATCAACCACAGTCGCAATACCAACAATTTAATCACCAGCATTCTTCTCATTCTGCCAGGTATATTTTTTACTTAGACTCATACATCATTAGTATCCATACCCACAAAATATAATTTGTTGTTTACTAAATTTTTATTATACAGTTATATTTTAAATTAGTGGCTTTGAATGTAGCTTATAGTAAATATTGCATGTCTTTAGTACGAAATACATATCCTCATGCTTATTGTATGTGTCACGCTACCACCATCCCATAGCTACACCTCTCGCATTAGAGCGCAACCTTACCTTTCAGAGCACGCAAGCGCTGGTTTTACTCATGTTGCTGTTTCGTACGCAGAGAGAGTGAGAGCCCTCTGCCGGCTTCGCACGATGACTACGTCAATAGAGACGCGTTGCGGGATTACGCGAATAGGGATTCTCTATGCGACGACTACAGCGAGGACTACGCGAACAGGGAAGCGATACGGGAGGCACAGAGGGAGAGAGAAAGGGAGAGGCAGGCTAACGAGTATAGGGAGTACGTTAACGCACCGTCAACGTGGCAGCAAGACAGTGGGGACGACAACAGGAATACCCAGCGCCGTGCTACACATAGAGGTGAGTAATTTTTATACTTGTTTGTACTTACCTATTTCAAAGTGTTAAAACTGATACCCATTGTTATATTACATGGCAACTAACTTGGCAAGGTTTTGGCGTAGTGAGGGAAAGTTTGCGCATGTACAACGGGACGTGGACACGTTGCCGGAGGCAAGGGTCGACTGGCCAACCAATCGCGCGCTCGGAACGATGCTACCTCGTTTCCCGCTTGATAACCAAAGAGATCTAAAAAACGACTTCTGCGCATCTGACGAATCTTGCCAAGTTAGACGCCGGCAACTATACCATTGTTAATATGTACACTGATACTTGTATATATAGAGGTCAGTGTAATATGTAGCAATGAGGGCTAATAATCTTCCGCTCACTAGATGTCACTAGTTGACCTGAGGTGAAGTTTTTTGTTACACAATTTATGAACATAACAAATAGAAAAATAAAAAGAGTTAAAAATGTGCAAAAAATTAAAGAGCAAAAACCACTGAGGCATTGTTTTTATACATATACTTATATAAATGTTCTGTGGTTTGGTTTATTAATTTTTAATCTAATTAATATAAAATATATGGGGGCACGGCAGTGCCCCCGCCAAGACGAGCCAACCAAACCAAAACGAAGCACTGCCTACATTTTCTCGAAGCGCTTCATCGTTTTTTTGAACCCTCATAACTTGGGTTTGGATTATACCAGATAAACAAAATTCTCGAAATATGGTGTAAATAGTGGACTTATTAAACATATAAAGTTTCAATTGCATAGCTCTTATACTTTAGATTTTATTGATATCTAAAAAAACTCGATTCATCGTCACTGACTCACACACTGATGATCATCAAAATTCTTAGGGTACTTCCTGAAGTCCTAGAAAGCTGAAATTTGGTATATAAGCTAGTTTTAGTACACAAACAATAAAAAAATCTAAAACTTGGATCTTTTATCCCCCCCTTAAACTAGGGGATGGAAGTTTGTATGAGACTTCCGTAAATTTTGATGCTAAAGGTCTGAAAATTGATATAGGGACTCCTTGTTACTCCTTATAAATAATAATAATAAAATACATATTTCAGGATTTTTAGTAAATCACCCCCCACCATTTAAATTAGGGGATGGAAGTTTGTATTATGGGTTTTCCCATACAAAGTTAATTTATTGCTAGAGATCTGAAAATTATACAGTCACAGACTTCTTATTGAAAAATAAAAAAAATACTTGTTTCAGGTTTTTAAAATTTGCCTTAGGCTACTTACAAAAAGAAGTAAAAACGGCCAAGCTACATATTTTGACTAAGGTGTAGAGTTTGTGAAGTTAGGGCTTGTTAGGGCTTGTAGAGTTAGGGCGTGTAGAGTTAGAAGCTTGGCTCTTCATGAGATCTGATAACTTTTTGACAGTGTGAGCCATATGGTTTCGTCTTGGTAACATTTTACATGAAAATGTTTTTGGTGGGATAACTCATAGTACAGAAAGAAACAGTCACCTTTACATTTTTTGAACAAATTAACTTCCCCGCTATGAAGTCTGTCAAATATTATATCTCATTTTTAAGTGGCGCCGCTCTGGTGGCAGAAAAAGTCGTGGATGCCCTCATTGAAAAGAGTTGTACAATAGTACAAAAAATAAGTATATGAAACTGCAACTCTTCCTCTGGCATTCTGAGACTAATTTTGATTTTTCTGTAGCAGTACATTTTATATATCACTAAGCACTTGGAAAAATCTCATTGTTTTTAAAATTCGCCATTATAAATTAGTAGATGTAATATCGTTATTCATCGAAAAGTTTATTTATATCATTTATTGTACTAAAGTAGCTCTGATACTAAATGCTTGCTTTGAATTTTATGGTACGCAAGAAAACCGGAATTATTTTTCTGGTTCCAGCTTATTCTGCTTGTAAATTCCATGAGGAAACCTATATCTATCTGATAAATAAAATTATATTGCAAAAACATGAAAAAAAAACAAAAACTACACTATGCAACAGCCACTGACCTCTATATATGGACTGGCTATACACCGTGACATAATGAGGCGATTTAATTTTCGCCATTTTGGCGCTGACAGCAGAAGTGAACGTCCACGGAACTAATAATAGAGATAAGACAGTGTGAAAAAATATATCGAATATATCGATAAGAATTCTATACCCAGGCCTACCCGTAACGTCCATTCTATTTAAGTATCTTATTGTTGCGCGCCACTATTAATGTCTTGTACATGGCAACACTAGCCACTAGCGCCCTCTGGTATCGAGTAGCAGAACTAGGAGAGTCAAGATCCTTCTAGAAATTTCGGGACCGATATGTACTCGAACATTCTAGATGTTTCTACAGTAGAAGGTTCTGGAACCTATATAAGGCCGGTATAGACCGCGACCGAGTCAGTATTGAATTGGCGATACAAGCGAAGACTTCGAAGCGATACAACTGCGAACTAAAGCGATCTGTAGTAAAATTGTGTTTTGTTATTAGTGTGGTTTAAAGTTGTAATTAGTGTTGTGTAATTAAAGTGTCAATTTTGGTAATTCACTCGGCAGTTTTTAATTGTCTCGAACCCCAAGCTCGTAACAATATTAATATAATGCCATACAATAAATAAATGTATCAATTAATACCTAGGCCTTAGATGCAAGTTTATACCGCATATAAAACAAGAATCGACGCTGCGTTGATCTACGTTTTTATTCGTAACTACAGAACGGATTTTGTTCCGGGTTTCAAATGAGAAAATGTCTACGCATACCTACATTGCGGGAGCCAGAACGGATTATGTTGGACTTGCACCTACTAAAACCCCATGATTTCCACCTTCACCACACGTTGACAGGGCGACGGAAACGCTTTCAAGCACATCCGCGTCCCCACCAACGAGCACCTCTCCTTAGTTGAGGACTTCCCTCCCCGACATCCCGAGCCCGATATGTGGAGGCCATGGAGCCAAGAAAACCTCACTGAACGGGTTCCCGCCTTGTCGTGGCACGAACCCGTTCAGGAGGAGTTATTTCTCACTTAAACTCACGCAAACTCACTAAGGACATTAATAAATTTGTAGTTCCAATATAATCCAATTAAAATTAAATATAATTATTCCCTTGATACAATAAATTGATCATAATAATTATACAGATTTAACATACTTACGTCTTGTAAACACAAAGTCATCATCAGTCGACCTTTCTACACTTGGCTATGGCCCTTGAGTCTGGGGGAAAATAAGGAGAGAAGAAATAAAAAACATTCGAAATAATAATTTAATACTTTTATACTTACTAGTACTGGCACTACCAGAAAATATTGTGGGTATACTGCACTTTTTCAAAGTAGTGCGTTTTTCATGTTCAATAAAACAGTCGTCTGTGAAGTGTTTAGAACAACGATATTAATTTTATTTCGGACGCCAATTCACAATTTTTGTGCTTTTTAGCCATAATTTTAGTCTAGGTTCAGTTGGAAACCTGTTAATTAATAAACATTTGATAATTATCTGTTATCGGCGACTTTGGTTGTGAACAGATATGGGTAGAAAAGAAAAGAAAAAAGAACATCGATAAGTATTATAGACAAGAAACTCGACAACCCTATTGAATTTTATTGTTTATCAAAACTCAGTAATCTAAAGCCAAACATGTTAGTAATTACGATATTAAGATAAGTAACAAATTTTTAAGTACCTATATTATCAAATAGTTTTAATTTGCTTAATATTAGCTGCAAATTCACTTACTTGTGGAATGTTATCCCACTTTCCTTTTGGTAACGAGTTTTACATATTACGCACACTCGATATTACTAAAAATAATTCTTATTATGTAACTAAAATCAAACATAATCAAACCACATAAAATACTTTCAATTTTTAGTTTAAAAATTCAAAATACAGAGATACGATTTAAATAATACAACAGACTTTGGCATTTTATGTCAATTTCAGTTCACGGTACGGACAATGAGGGCGCTTCAAATCGGCATAAGTATTTTGTATGGCATAGCCACTCCACCGTACTTGTATATATAGAGGTCAGTGGCAACAGCTTTTTCCTAGTTTGGCTTCCTCATTGGTCTAATGGTCGTAAGTGCGACTGCTTTGCTGATCATGAGGTCACGGGTTGAATCCTGAGTTGTGTTTAAATCAGTTAATGTGTTTTTTTTTTGTCAAGAAATTGTCATTAGCAACCTCAAAACACGTGCTTTAGTTACCATGATCTGCATAAGGCTGAATATGTCCCATATCCATGAAGGCAGTTCAGTGTGAAAATCCAAATGTTGGGTTAGTTCAATAAATAAATCATAATATGTGCAATACAATTTTTTTATTTGAATCAGGTGTTACTTTGTGGAAATCCATTATATTAAAGATGTTTATTTCTAATATAATTAGATCCTCGTCATAAAATAAATTGATGTATCTTAACTAATTTGAAGAGTACCTCCTGCCCTTCCTCAATTGCGTACACTATTCCCGTTACCACTATTCCCAACACCACTGCACTAAGAAAGACATACTACAATAGAGTAGCAGATATTCTTACACTGTTATTACACAGAAGGATTCACTCATTCTAATTTCTAACTTAACTGCTGCGATTGTGATTTTACAATTTAATAGAATAAATACTCAAATGTTTACTGTTACTTTTAGGTGTGAGCAATAATGTGTCGGCAGCGATATCACTTGTTTCGGAACATGGTGCCAACAATTTTGCTACAATACGAACTACCAGCATCGTCACAAAACAACAGAAAGAACATAACCATGTAAGGAAACTATTGTTCATTATCTAATTATAATTGTGGGTTGATGAGGCCCTTCTTTTTCTTCTTCACTTATTGTTTTATCCGTCGAAAATATAATAATGATTAATTTTCATGTTGCCAGAGCTAAACTGCAAATACTAAAATATTTTTTATTTTTTATTTATTTACCATAAACCAACAATTATTGCGTCTTTTCGTCATCGAAATCATTCTGTAAATGTGACTGTGGTTGATGGTTAGGATTATATCAGCATTATTATTGATAGTTTAAAAATGTTTGTCTGTCCTTTTGCAGGAGATGCACGAGCAGATGTCTGGGTACAAGCGGATGCGGCGTGAGCACCAGGCGGCGCTGCTGAAGCTGGAGGAGCGCTGCAAGGCCGACGTAGACGCGCACAAGGCGCAGCTCGACCGCGAGTATGACGCGCTGCTGCAACAGCTCTCTCGCGACCTGGAACGCCTGCAGGTGACACTGATGCACTGACACACTCAAACCACATGCGAGCGCACTCACATAGTCACACATACGCACTCGCACACACATAAAGAATACATTATGTTATACATGCATGTACAAGAGTCACTTTCACATACACAGACCCTTCTAAAACTACGCACAAACCTGGAAAAGGTTACCAAACCGGCCACTTGTAATATGAAATAATATAATTAACTTTGTACACCTAAAGTTCAGTGTGTGATTTTTACATTCAGTTCATGTATCACTTAGTAGTTATTTTTGTTTAAATACAAAGAAGTCTAAAAGTAATCAAACATCTTATAGAATTTATTAAATTTGGTGATGTCTTGTTGGAACATATTTATATATATAATCTTAAAATTACAATTTCAGACAAAGCATGCGCAAGAGTTGGAGCGAAAACAAAAGCAAAATGCTGCGGCGGAGAAGAAATTGATCAAGGATATTACCGTGAGGCAAGAACAAGAGCGTAAGGCGTTTGAAGCGCAACGTAAACGCGAGTATAAGGCGAACAAGGAGCGCTGGAAAAAAGAACTCAGTATGGATGACGCCACGCCCAAGAGACAGAGGGATGCTACATTACAGTTAGTGTCATTTTATACATTTTTACTTTTTTATACTAATAACTGACTTATACATATTATAATCTTTGATTTGTGTTTTATGGGTTTTCGTTTTCATACTAATCCAAAAGATTCTAAAATTCTTGCCTACAAAACACAAGCATTGACATTAAATTCAGTAAAAAAGCCCTTGTAAACTTATATTTTATTTATCTCATACATTCACAATTATTACAAGATTAAAGCAATGCGACATTGTAGTACACAATAGAAAAAAGTTATCTATTTTACTTTTTAACAAATTATATACAGTACTATTGTTTTGAATTTACTCAGAAAAAATCTGTCTCACGAGATATGAGGTTGGTAATGGTGAGCGCTCGCGGTACTATCCCCAACAGTCATCGTGGCTGTCGTCATCGCTATACATATCTTTGGAATGCATAACCCACACTGTCCTAATATATCTATCTACATTATGACTCCTGCCTCTTAATTATTTTAATATGTATATCGCATATATATATAATTTATTAAGTGCAATTTTTTTTTAAAGTAATTGTCGACCAAGAATGATTTTCTGCAATAGTAACTGCCTTCCAGAAGACAATTTTGTTGAATTTTTATTGCACGTGCCGATATGGTTACGGTCATGTTATGATGGAATGTTATAGTGGGTTAAAAGTTTAATTGAATCTTGTTTGACGCGCAGATCGCAAAAAGACAACCTCAAGCAAGCGGAGGAGGCGGAGCAGGCTCGACTAGTGCGGTCGCAGCGCGAGTACCTGGAGCTGGAGCTGCGCCGCTTCCGGCGCCGCCGCATGCTCGCCGTGCACTACAAAGAACAGGAGCTGCTGCGAGAGGTGCGTGCCCGCCGCCACTCCACCTCTACTGCACCGCCACTCCACCTCTACTGCACCGCCACTCCACCTCTACTGCACCGCCACTCCACCTCTACTGCACCGCCACTCCACCTCTACTGCACCGCCACTCCACCTCTACTGCACCGCCACTCCACCTCCACTCCACCTCTACTGCACCGCCACTCCACCTCCACTCCACCTCTACTGCACCGCCACTCCACCTCTACTGCACCGCCACTCCACCTCTATTCCACCGCCACTCCACCTCTACTCCACCTCTACTCCACCGCCACTCCACCTCTACTCCATCGCCACTCCACCTCTACTCCACCGCCAGGCTATACTATAACTATAAGCCTATCGCCATCACTTCCTCGTTCTCCAAAATAATGGAATCCATTATAAACTGCCAGCTCTTGAGGTATCTTGAGGATCACCAGCTGATTAGTGACCGCCAACGGTTTTCGTCGGTGTCGATCAGCTGGTGATCTGGTCTACCTGATTCATAGACTTCCTTGGTTGTTAGTTTGAACATTGAGAGAGAGACCTTCGATGGAGTTTGACAAAAAACGCTTCTTTCGAAACTTCCTTCCTATGGGTTACCTGAGAAATTGTGCAATTGGATCACCAGTTTTCTTGCAGATCGGAGCACCAAGGTCGAGGTCGTAGTAAACGGTGCATGCTCCGATTACAAACCTACTAATGC
Source organism: Parnassius orleans (assembly GCA_029286625.1). Lineage (NCBI taxonomy): Eukaryota > Metazoa > Arthropoda > Insecta > Lepidoptera > Papilionidae > Parnassius > Parnassius orleans. The sequence continues at coordinate 1,603,162 of JAGSMP010000008.1, forward strand.
TGGTGTTCCACAAGGCTGCGTGTTTCTTCTGCATATCAATGATATTATGTTGCAAACCGGTATCATTCTATACATCTTCTATGCTTTATGCACCGGCCGTGCCAATATTTCTCGGGAAAACGTCGCCGAGTACCGGAACAAACTTTTCTCTGAAGTCGAATCTTTGTTGAAGAAAGTCTCGGATTGAGGGCGACTAAATTTAGTCCAGTTCAATACCAAGAAGACACAAATTTGCGCGTTTGCCGTTAAAAAGAACCCCTTTGTCGTATCTTCTCAGTTTCAGGGCACTTCCCTTGTTGCCTCAGCCAGTATCGGAATCCTCGTCGTCGACATATCAAATGACGTGCAGTTTCGTGGTCACTTGTGAGAGAAAGTCAAATTAGCCTCTAAAAAGCTTGGCGTGCTCAGCAAAGCGGGACAGTATGCTGCAACTTTACAAGGCGCAGGTTCGGCCGCACATGGAATACTGTTCTCATCTCTGGGCCGGGGCTCCCCAGTGCCAGCTCCTTCCAGTTGACCGCATTCAGTGCAGAGACGCTGTTCTCTCCGATCGGCTCGTTTTACTGGCGCTGCGAAGAGATGTTGCATCCCTTTGCATTTTCTATTTCGCATTTACCACGGAGAGTGCTGAGTGGAAATGTTCGGATTAGTTCCAGCCGCCAAATTTCACGAACGCACATCGCGAAATAACTTACGTTATCATCCACATCATCTGGACGCTTGGCGGTCCACTACTGTGCGATTAAGTAGCTAGTAAGAGCTTTCTTCCTCGCACGACTACTTTGTGGAATCTTTTACCACCGGCCATTTTTCCGGACCGATACGACTTAGGGACCTTCAAGAAACGAGCTTACTCATTTTTAAAAGGCCGGCAACGCACTTGCAATCCCCTGGTGTTGCAGTTGCTCATGGGCGGCGGTCGACACTTACCATCAGGTGAGTCGCATGCTCGTTTGCCCCGTCTTCTATTAAAAAAACTCCACCGCCGCTTCACCTCTACTTCTACCTCTTACTTCACCGTTTGACCTGTCCACCCCACAATTCGCAAGTTTACGCCATAATCAAAGTGCTTGATTTTAAAACCAGACATCGCGCTTTTTCAATCATAGTCATAAGGAGAAGACTAATAATCTATCTAAGCTATTCTACCGGTACGAGGCTGCCACTCGAGAACCTTTCGTCCCAGTTGTCGCTGCTTCGAGCTATATGGCCAGCCCACTGCCACTTCACTCTTCGTGATAGACTTAAAAGGCCGACCAAGTGCGAGTCGGACTCGCGCATGTAGGGTTCCGTACCATCGTAAAACACGTTTCTAGTAGGCGAGCCCCCTTTAATTTTTAATTTATTTTTATTATTCGTTGTTATAGAGGCAACAGAAATACACATTCTGTGAAAATTTCAACTGTCTACCTATTACGGATCATGAGATACAGCCCGCTGACAGACTGACGGACGGACAGCGGAGGCTTAGTAATAGGGTCCCGTCGGTTACCCTTTGGGTACGGAACCCTAAAAATGTGGATATCCGCAGTGGAACCAGAGTAACCTACATAGCCCAATGGATTAGTAAGCTTAGTATTTATTTAGTTAATGCTCTTTCGTAACTATTTACAGGAACTAAATAAAAGGCAACAACAGTTAGAGCAAGCTCACGCGATGCTGCTACGGCATCACGAAAAGACGCAAGAACTAGAGTATAGGCAGCAGAAGGGTGTGCACGCATTAAGGTAAATCTTTTATTTCGTAACTAAATTCTTCAAGATCTAAAATACGATACTTACGATACAATAAGAAGTTGGTGATCGTTTTGGATAAATATTATTAGCTTAGCCTGTTACCATGATCATCTTTGCCTCAGCCTTACCTTCCTATTAAATAAGTGTTACATCGAATAAACATAAATGCTAAGAGACCAATTCCAATAGTATTCGGAGATTATTATTGTTATTAGATATAGATTATTAGTATGCTGGTTCTATGAAAATTCATTTAAAAATTGTACAAACAAAATTATTGTAAAGTGAAATATGTTTTTTTTAAGTCCCGCTGGGTTTCAGAAGCTGGTTCTTCCCAGGACAGAGGTATTTTATGAACCAGTGGTAAATAAAAAAATGGCTTTCATTATGTATTATGTAATAATAAATATTGAATAAAAATCATTCTATTCTATTGAATAACGCCGTGGTCAAAATCTGTCAGAATAAAGAGTTTAATAATTGATTTCAATTTTGTGATTAAGTAACTTAGAAATATTAAAATAATATCGGGAATCTCACAGAGAGGAGCAACTGGCAAACCAGCACGCGACGGAGCTGGCCAACCAGCGCGACTACATGCAGCGGCAGGAGCACGACCTTCGCAAGAAACATGCGCTGCAACTTAAACAGCAGCCCAAGAGTCTTAAGGTAACTTATTTCTTTTTCACAACATTTAATTTAATAAACTAAGTAGAAAATAGTAATTTCAAAATATTGCAAATTTTTCATTCAACCTTTTTTATCAACAATGCCAAACCAGGCCTCTGTCACTCTTTCTACCTGCGTCGACCTTTACGAATTTCATCATGGAGAGAACACAAAAAGACGGCCACGATCAAATTCTGCGTACCAATGCCTCACGGTGCTCAAATGAGGTGCTTCCCCCTCAAAAGCATTTTGAAGCAATAGAAACTTGCGAAAAAAGTGAATTTTTATAATCATATTCCTAAAATCTTTTCTTGTTTATTCCATTTTTGTTACGGATGATGTACTTCAACTTGTAATAAAAACCTGTGACCTGTGTCATAATTTACGTTTGTTTAGTTTAGATTACTGCTGCTAGTATTAGTTGGATAGTATATTATTTTTTAAATTAGTATTAAAAAATCGGGACATTAATGAAATATTTTGTTCTGACTTGTAACTGTTCTTAGCATTTGCTTAGCCAAGTATTTGTTAAGACTGCTGTTGCCAAAGTTTTGTAAAAAGTGTCTTCATATCCTTTTACAACCTTATACCTAGAACGCCAATTCGCCTGCCAAACATGGTGAAAGAGCAAAAAGAAAAAAAGGTCATCATCAATCATGCAAGAAAAGTAGAATGCTTATGATATGTCTAGAAGAAAATAATTGAAGCACAGTGCTCCATATTATATACTTACCTTGTATGTTTTTTTTGCAGCAAAAGGAAATGCAAATCCGAAAGCAGTTCCGGGAAACTTGTAAGATACAGACACGTCAGTATAAGGCGCTCAAAGCGCAAATCCTGCAGATGACCCCGAAAGTAAGTATTGAACTTTAATTAATAATTATAACTTTTAACAAAAAGTGAAAACCGACTTCAAATTGGTAAAAAATAAGTTAAGTTAAGTAATTAAGTTATTATATATATTATATATCCAATTTATATGCGACTTCCCTTGAAGTATATCCTATTTAATATAATAAAAAACGAATCATCAAAATTGGTTCACAATCTGCGAAGATATCACGAAACATACAAAAAAAACATACACTCGAATTGAGAACATCCTCCTTTTTGAAGTCGGTTAATAATTGTTAATTGTCAATTCTCCATATTATGTTATCCTGCATGATACATCCATAGACCATAATTGTAGTTGTTTGACGTAATTTAAATTCTCTAACCCACATATTCATTCTTTTTTTTACTATTTAAAGATCAAAGTAACATAAATAAAGCTATGTTCTTCATTCATAAATATTATGAAATGTAATATTAAAATAAAATTATATTGGTTAACATGTCGTTTATTTAAAATATATTTTTTATACCTCAATGACGAATAAATAGTTCTCGTAAATCCACTATCAATTATCAACCAACCGATTCATAAGGATGAATACGCGGCCGCAACTTTGTTTTGGTTTCATTCACTTTCTTGCTTTATAAATATCTTGATGAGATGAACTGGTATTATTGATGCTGCACAATATTATTCTGTTTCAATGAATAGTTCACCAATCTTAACCGATAATGAAAACGCAACTTGTCGAGATGCTTAATAATTAAAACACTAGCAGACAAGATGACACATAAAATAGGAAAAACTGTATTTATCGATATTGATCATAATGGCTAAAGTTGCTTGGTGTTACATTATACAGGGGTATTTTGCAATATACGCCCAAATTTGCAGAGAAGGTTCAAAATAAGTAATATAGGCGAATGGTGAAGAAAAATTAATTAAATAATCTCAAACATTGTCTTTTTTATCTTTTAAATTCAGAATAAGGTAATGCATTATTTTAACTGATTGTCATTTATAATTATCTAACGCCTACTATTTTTACTACGCACGTACACATTATTCGTAAGGAGCGCGCGTAGTAATTAATACGCGTAGTTGTTGCCCATAAATCACATTAAATTTGTGATAATTTCAAATAAAAGTAGAAGCCTTATTTACTCGTATTTTTAAAAACTGCAATAACGGTATATCTTTATTTTTAAATTTGAACTTAAATATAAAATTTGGAAACTCTTTGAAAAATAAACCTGTATATAAAAAAAAACTAAACATAAAATCATGTAAGTCTTATGACTTGATTTCATTCATTTTAATTATAGTATTCTGTTAGCGTTAACGATTGTAGAAAGTCAACTTGTCTAACCCTGCTGAGCATACAAGCGCAGACGCGCTGGAAATGGTAAGGATCTCTTCATATGATTACAATGTAATCATGTGAAGAGATCGGCTCACAGACACAGCACAGACGGCTCCGTGGCGCAGTGGCTTAGCAATAAGTTGAAGTGCTAAGGGCCGCAGATTCGAATCCCGCACGGAACAAGTATTTGTATGGCCTACAAATAATTGTTCCGGGTCTGGGTGTTTGTCCTTGTGAAATTTATGTATGTAAACTGCCCCTACGATACAGGAGAAAATCCTAGTGTGGAGGTAACGTTTTTTAAAACAAAAACTAAAATAAAAATAAATGTGAGTGTCTTCAAGATAAGAGTGAATAAAATAAGTGTTAAGCTAAATCACTGCGCTTTACCATCTTCTGCTGCATTGCCACTTATCATCAGGGTGTGATAGTAGACACGCATTGCTTTAGAACAGTTTAAAAAAAGTAAGAGGATGAACTTCGGCTCGCGACTTATTTATTCTCTGATAAGGTCAAATTAATATACATTTTCAATTTTTTTTTAATTTTTTTTTTAATTTACAGGAACAGCAAAAAGAAGTCATAAAAGCACTGAAAGATGAAAAGCGACGCAAATTAGTAAAACTTGGCGAGCAATATGACCTTAGCATCACTGATATGCTGCAGAAGCAGACCATCAAACTTGATGAAAGTCAGATGGTATGGTATTCCTGATTATATCATTTATAAATTTGAATGAAAATAAATGTTCTGGTTTAATGTACATACACTACACTATGTTTGTTAACGTGGTTATCACCTCTACGTTATTTATAGGTGTAGTTTTTAGTGCATAACTAGCATTTTAATAAGAATAACTTGAGGCTTACAGAAATGTATCCTCGTGCTCTAACCGCACCTCACACCTCTTTTCTTAAACTGAGTCTACAATTAAATGAATACATTTCCATATTATTAGTCAGAAAACGAAGGAAAAGGAAAAATTTTAGTGGCTCATATTAAACCTGTTTGGTTCTGCTTTCCTCCTCACTAAAGAACTCACTGATAATGTTTGCAGATGGAGTGCCAACAGAAGAAGATGCAACTGGAGCATGAGCTGGATATGCTGACTGCGTACCAGAGCAAGAGCAAGATGCAGGCGGAGGCGCAGCGCAACCGCGAGCGCCGCGAGCTCGAGGAACGCGTCGCCGTCAGGCGGGCGCTGCTCGAGCAGAAGGTACGGGATTTGTTTTTTTTATAAAACTCAAGTGACAAACGAACTTACAGCCTACCTGATGGTTACTGCAGCGCATGGACACCTGTAACCAACTTCAAATGCAATGCCTCAAAACCTGTTTTTATACTGGCTTCCTATACCTTTTACACCAGAAAATGATAGTGTATGCACTGCTGTTTGGCTTCAGAAATAGGTAAGAGGGTGATACCCAGACAGAAAAGGCAGAAAAAGAGTCTTAAAAACTAGAACACAAAAACAACAATATGTTTACAAGACATAAACTCACTTGGCTTTTCTGTAAGCATAGGTGCCGTCGACGTTAAATACACAATATTATAATCTACGGGTCATAATCACAAAGTTCCTTTTTGAAGTTATATCTTACTAACAAAAGTAGGTGTATTACAATACTACCCATTCTAGAAACTTATTGTGCTAAATGTGGGTGGATTAAAAATAAGTGCATGCAAAGAGTGCTTAAACTTGGAATCCACCAATATTTTGGATTTACCAATATATCGACACGTGCGATGTTTATTTTCCGATACATCAATACGTTTCAAATTTTGTATAGAGTTCTTTCACATCCGAGATATTATTTTCCACCACAGCATAATATATTATTCCCATTAATTATTATAGTTTTCTTTTAGAGAGATAACATTTGTGAAAATCAAATTGCATAATAAATCACATTTCGCATTTTGTTTAGAACATGTTAATGTAATATTGATTATTATTTTTTTAAATTAATCTGTCACTTCCCGGACTTATACATGAGATAATCCAAGGTCACCTTTGTAGAACCCTCCAAAGAGTATGGTAATATTTATAAGGGACCCCTCAGAACCAAAGAGTATATAATCACTACGTTCAGGCAGAACCATAAATAAGGTGCTCAGAACAATTATTTTTTAAATGTTATTTATAAGAATTATACAACTCAAACTTTATTAGAATTAGTTTCGTTACTAAATTACGCCTCTATAAATTAAGAGAATTTACTTCAAATTACGAGTTTCCGCCTTTACCTACGCGTCGCGTTTAGTTCATATACTTTAGTCTATTTCCTTTGCCGCGTGAGTGTGAAGTGACAACTACAAATTTAAAAAGATTGTGTGTGTACAAAAGAAAGTTTGTTGTTAGTTTTTTATGTAAATGGTAAGTAATTACACTGTTTTTAAAAGTTGTTTGCTTATATTTTGCTTCATAACAATTTCATACACTTATAAAATTTCCATTTCAAATACTGTGTCGTTCACGTATCACTTTATATTTAATAGTCAGAATTAACTGAGAAATATAAAGTGTGAGTTATCACTATAAATCATGTAAAAAACACAAATTTTCATATTCCACAAAGTCCAATGTGCGAAAATTACGTTTTATGTTATAATTTCGATATATAGTGAACATTATGGCGAAGTTGTTTTCAACAAAAAATGGTGTTGGTCATAGCGTGATAAAGTATATGCCTATGATTGAATATTTTTTTTATTTCTTAGAGGCTCCTACTGAGTATATCGATATAATTATATTATATATTTCCTTTCTTTATGAAAATCGAGTGTTTCTATGTGTTTGTTTCTTTCTTCATAGTAGTTATTTGATTTTAACATGTAGATATTGAATTTTAACATGTGGGGATTCGTTAGATTTGCCTTAGTTGTAGAAGTGACATATAATATTTGAATTTTTTTCTTTTCTGTAAACTTGTTTGGCTATGTTATTTATTACTGTTTTAACCATTGAACTTGTTTACGCAACTTTTGTTTAATAAATTGTTTGATGTTGATGTTTGATGTTTTTTTTACACACAAAAATATTTTATCAAATAATAAAATTACCACCTCCCTCTCCTTACAGTTCCCTTCCTCTGCTGGCTATAGGCCATGGAAATAAAGGGAAGCACACAATTTTACTGCCACAAATATCGCCCACCTCTGCAACGGTTCCCTAAACATCGCACGGAGCATCCGCGTTCCACCGAGATTAAATTTAAAAAAAAAAGGTCGTCTTTTTTCCTCCCACATTTTTTTCTTATCACTATTACAACAAACACCGTTACAGCCTATAAAAACCCCTGCTGAACATAGTCCTCCCCTATTTATTGCCTCATAGCGGGTATATTTGTCATAGTTGCGACGCTCGGCAAGCGGGTTGGCAACCGCAGTTTTTTATTTTTAGTCGTTATTAGGAAGACGCTGCTGCCCACCTCCTGATTTATTCCCCTCTGTCGCCTCTAGTCACCGTGATCAGCCTAAAAGTCACAATAACTAACTACATTCCAAAATAACGTTGTTCCTTCGCGCCGCCACTGTACTATTTTCTCCGTTACTTCTGTCACTAATTTAACCAAACAAAATGAACTAAGCGTACCTTGTTACTGTGTATCAAGGTACGTGTACCGTAAAACAGTGGATCAGTCGCCTCTTACGAAACGATATGAATATTCATACACTGCCACTACACGGTTATTGATAATTTCTCAAAATATTTCATTTATCGGCAACGCCTTGCAATCATCGTTACTTTAGCGCTCACTTGACCTTCATACAAATAATTCGATATTTTAATTGTTGGTAATTCTTTTATTTTTGGATAAGAACATAGTAATGAAGTTATATTTACCATCATTTAAAAAAAATTGTCTTTGGCCTGACCTACTATACTCTTTGGCTTGACCATAGTTCTAACTAACTTTGTCCGATAAAATGTCGGGGCTTGAGAGATTAATGGATTACATCCAAAATTTTTGAATTGATTAATTATTAATAACCAAACTTCATAAAGATGTTAAAAATTATTTTGCTAAGATCCGCGTAAAGAATTATTATTACGCGGATCTTAGCCAATTAATTTTTAACATCTTAATTCTATTAATTAACCGATTCAGTGCGGATAGCACGCCAGGCGTGCTATCGATTACTTTTCGGTGTGGCGTATGACACGCGAGTCGTGAAAATATAAAAATCGTTATAACTCGCTCAAATTGCGTTTTGGGAAGATTTATCCACAACAAAATATTTATTATTTTGCAAGTAGTTCATGTCTACAGCTTTGTTTCTGGATATTTTGAGAATTTGAAATTTTTAGGGGTTGACAACCTTTTTTAACTTGTACATGGTACTCTTTTTACTGTGTGAGTTTTCAAATCATGTTGTAGAAAATACTCTAATAAGTAACAAATAATAGCACTCATTGCGATCGCTCACAAACTCAAGTTGTAAACAAGTTTCTGAAAAACAAGTCTCCTGTTAAAAAAAACAATGCGTTTGTCTTATTGTTTAATTTTGCCGAATGGACCTACGAAGTACCATGTGCTCTTGTGATATGGTAAAGGTTTATTTTTGCTTGAAACAGTTCGAACGCGTTCATGCATAAAAAAGTTCGCTAATAAATAGTCTTTTTTCATCCGCCGCCGTACAGCGCCGGCACATCTCGCTATTGTTTTTTTCTTTTGTTTTGCTATTCTTACTTCTTACTAATTAGACGTTTTCAGATCAACTTTACTTTTACATTTGTATAACATTAAATAATATATAATATTTGTAAATATCAATGAATCATAAACCTTATTTTTTCCAAAAATTAAGGTTCTTGATTGTTTGATATTTACGAACGTTATTATTAGGTGAAAATTTAATTTAATAAAAACCAAGGTTTTTCAGGGTGATTTAGCTGTACCTACTTATATAAAACATTTTTTTATATAAAACAAAAAATAGTACAAAAGGTTTGTAATCTCTGCATAAAAAAAGTTACTTACTCTCCATTTCAAGGAAAACACGTAGTTAGCCACTAAAAACAAGTATCCTTCCGTTTACAACTGATGTTTGATGTCAACTAAACTTAATCAGGTCTAAACAAGTGAAAAAAGCATAAAAAAGAAAATTATTTTTTACACATGGCTGATGGCACAAACGGCGTGTCACGTAATATTTGTTCGCCGCCACAGTTAAAAGTTGTCGAAAATTGGTGTCGCAACGAATCGGTTAAACAAACTTGATTTGTGTATTGGCACTATATCATCTCCCAGAATAATCATAATATGTGACCATAATGTAGTCCTGGGGTTGCAATTAAGATTAAGCAGTACATGGTCAGCGTTTTGATTTTTCTAAGAATTCTTTTCATTTCTTAGAAAATTTGCTCACACTTACAATACTGAGTAAGTGGGTTGCTATTGCAATTTTAGTTGGCATGCGGAGTAAAGTTTGGCATATTTAATCATACAAGTAACTTTTTTATCATTACTAGGCCAATTTTTAACCAAGATGCAACATGATGTTAAGTAGTTTTAGGGTTCGGGATGGTTAACTATGGTCAAGCTAAAGAGTAGGACAGGCCAAAGACAATTTTTTTAAATGATGGTAAATATAACTTAAGAGTCATTACTATGTTCTTATCCAAAAATAAAACAATATCAACAATTAAAATATCGAATTATTTGTATGAAGGTCAAGTGAGCGCTAGAGTAACGACGATTGCAAGACGATTTGTCGATAAATGAAATATCTTGAGAAATTATCAATCACCGTGTAGTGGCGGTGTATGAATATTCATATCATTCCGTGGGTTTCGTAAGAGGCGACTGATCCACTGTTCCACGGTACACGTACCTTGATACGCAGTAACAAGGTACGCTTAGTTCATTTTGTTTGGTTAAATCAGTGACAGGAGTAACGGAGAAAATAGTACGGTTGCTTTTACATAAAAAACTAACAACAAACTTTCTTTTGTACCCACTTAATTTTTTTAAATTTGTAGTTGCCTCTTACACTCACGCGGCGAAGGAAATAGACTAAAGTACATGAAGTAAACGCGACGCGTAGGTAAAGGCGGATACTCGTCATTTGAAGTAAATTCTCTTAATTTAGTAACGAAACTAATTCTAATAAAATTTTAGTTGTATAATTCTTATGAAAACATTTAAAAAAGAATTTTTCTGAGCACTATCTATATTACCATAGTCTTTGGAGGGTTCTACAAAGGTGACCTTGGATTAATATAACAAATAGCCAAAAAAAAGCCTATTTTTTCCGACTGGAAAGTTTTGTAATAGTAAATTAAAGCTATAATAATAATTTAATTTGAAAACATAATAATGAGCTAATTGCGTGCGTAATGTGAGTGTACTTCGGGTGTATCCAAGCAATGAAATTCTTGACATGAAAATAGAAATAAAAATGTCATCATTCAAAGCAAAATTTAATCAATTCATTTACATTAATTTCGATAAAAAATACAGTAGTTTCTAGATTCAAATAAAAAAAAATAAGACAACATAATATAGATAAGTGTGATAAGGTCAATTAGTTTTTTTAATAGTATGTTATATAGCCTGAGTTCTAATTTTATTATAGTCTGTTCGCTAAGATAGATATTTTGCTTTTATTTTATTATTTATACTGTGTTTGATAAATACATGTTTTTCTATTCTAAGAATAAAATAGAATACTATTTTATTCTTATGATTATTGTAATAAAATACGAATATAAATAATAAAAACAAGTTAGGTAGCAAAGACCCTTTCACTACAGCGCTGCGTTTTAAATTATCAAATTCTCCTTCGGGTGTACGCCGCACGGGGCGGCCTTTGATGTCGCGACGGCGCCTTTGACAAAATGCGGCACGTGCCAAGGCGGCGCGACACAAACGCGACCGTATCTAAGCGAACAGACTGTACATATAGATTAGAAGACATTTATCCAGGCTCTGCTACATTGTGATTTCTTACATAGTGAACATGCATGATAATATACCACCCTTGCAGATGGAGTCTGAATGCGCTCAATTCATGGCCGAGCGCGCGGAACGAACTCGTTTGATGCACGAGAGACACGAGCAAGAGCTCGCGCAGTTCGACAATGAAAGCGCGCGCCTTGGTTTTAGGTAACCTCACAATTTTATAAAAATTAGTTTCTCTAACGTAATGTATCACATATGTATGGATATTATAAATGACTTAACTATAGTATGTATATTGTTGACTCATAATGTCCTCTAGACCGAATTTCGGTCACGGCGGCCAGTCTCAACGGAGACCAGCCATCTGCGCAAGACAGGATTTTAGTGCATGCGCAAACACAAGTGCACTCTTTTCCCACACTCCTAATAGTCGGTTGGGATGGTAATCCCACATGACTGGAGAGAGATTAATAGTAGGATAAACGGCTTTATGTGCTTTCTGATTCCCGAGGTAAGTCACCACCAAGTTCCGGACTGTGGGTTGCTACTGAGAAATTCTTGACAGAAAAACTCAATAACTTATTTTGTCTCGACCCAAGATTTGACCGCGAGAACTCATGATCAGCAATCAATCGCGTTTACAATCACTGGACCAACAAGGCAATCATTTAGTTTTAGCTACAGCCATGTTAAGAGGTGTCTACGATTGTTCGTAAGTGAGGTCTTTGTCCAGCATTTATAAGGGTAACCGCTCATTATATTGACTCAACACCACTGTCAATCCAAAAACATGTCAAGGAGTGTACAATGTATCGTTCACGAGTTGATAACGCGTGGTCGAAGTAGAAGTATTATATCATGTTTGGGTGACGGAAGTGCTCGGGCTATGCAAAGACCACAAGTTAGCTCGAGCACTTTGTTGCACTTTCGTCGCGCGATTAGCTAATGGCGACGAGTGAGCAAACAGGCCATTAACAAGTAAGATGTTTAGAATTGAACGATACGCGATAATCGTAACTTAAACTAATTTTTCAAATGTAGCAGAAGAACTTGCCAAAAGATATAAAGATTACAATTCAATGTCTGCCTTGAGTTGAGTTAGTGTACGATTGTTGTAGCGTGCAATTGCCGCATCAGGCTGATGACACGATATAACTAATTATTTAAGTTTAAAATTCTTTTCTTAAAGTGCAATGGCGATCGCGGAGGGCAGCCGGGAGGGTTACGGAGAGGAGGAGCAGTCGTTGTCCGGTTCCATGCTCTCGTTGGCACACAGCAACTCGTCGGCCAGCTTCCCCGCAGGATCGCTTTAATGCTCATCACACTCCACCAGTACTGTTGCCACCACCCACCACATGAGTTGCATCTCAAATGCAGTTAACGCACGTCATACAATTCTTATATTTCACGTTCACTTGGTATATAATTACCCTGATTATTCAAGTAATGTGGAGTATGCAACACTTATCATTTTATGATTGTAGTATTGTTACGTTAGATAACAAATATTTTAGTATTTTATTGTGAATTCAATAAGGTAATTACTATTTATTATTTTTCCGTCATTATCTCATAATAAACCTCAAATGCCAAGAAGCTGCCTCAGAATCAATATTAAATGTCATGCTATTCTTTAGACGGCAGTAGAATCAAATTTACGAATCAGATTACTATGCTATTCCATTGAAAATTACAACCTTTCCAATAGAAAAATAATGAGTAAAAAATCATCAAATTAATGAAACAGTTTGTTCACACTGTTTTATGCTTAGATATTCTCTACCTATTCACTCAAATTCTTTTTAAGAAGAACAAGGCTAAACTGTGGAACAACGGTTTCTTGTCGACATCGTTATATTTGTCAAGAAATTAATTCCGAACAAAATAATATTTATTTAACTGAATTTCCAAATTTTAAGGGTTATTCCGTTTATCCACCCTAGGGTGGATAGTCGGAAACGCGTGTTCGTTTGTCCACCCCAGACGGGGTAGATAATCGGAATTCATATATTATTTTTCTTCCGATTTTCTCCCTCGGCTGTGTACAGTCGTTTATAAAAACATAATAGAAACTGGCCTAAGATTACTTAGTAGACATTAGCAAACTCATAAAAATACATACATACAAGAAGTTTGTATGTATTTAAAGGTGAAAACTGAAATACTTTTAATTGTTCAATTACATATCATTCGATGTGACATGATTTACGTCATTGAGTAATGATGATAATATGATGGCGTTTGTGAAGTGAATTACTATGAAAAGACATGACTCAACGACGAAAATGATGTGGCTGTTTGGAATTCATTCGGAGTGCCCCGCAGAACTACAAACTTATTGGAATCTTGGCATGAAACACTATCAGATGAAATTAAAGACAAACATCCAAATTTAATAAAGTTATTGGATTGGTTGCATAAAAACGACCACTTTTTTGCTAAAACACATCTGTTGTAACAAAGAAATTTAGAAAACGATTACAAATGTACATTAAAAGAGACGAATTTATACAGGATATACAATTACGTCTACTCAATAATGAAATTAGTGTTGGTCATTTCCTGGACATATTGCAGAATTTATAAATGACTTATTATTATTTAAAACGAGGAAATTTAATTTGGTTTAAATGCAATACGTAATATGATTTTTGTTTAAGTTTGTGGTTATTAAAATTAATCAATAATATATTAAAGTATGAATATATTTTCTGTTGAACTGTACTTGGGGTGGTAAGGCGGAACAACAATCAAAAAGTGAATTCCGACCATCCACCCCGTCTGGGGTGGATAAACGAACACGCGTTTCCGAGTATCCACCCTAGGGTGGATTTCTTAAGGTGGATAAACGGAATAACCCAATTTTAAGACTGGTGACTCATAGTCTTCTTCACTTACGAAGTCCTGTTTAAGAGAATATCAATTTGACAAAACTAGTGAAGGATAAGGATTAATTAAATCAAGTTTCACGATACTACTGCCCGCTGTCTAACTATAATATACTATCAGTCAATTAATATAATGAAGAAATGTGGTTCAACATAATATTTAAAATTATATATTTTAATGTTGAATATTACGTCAAATCGCAGCTGTCAAAAGAGGCGACAGAGGGGAATGAGACCGGAGACGGGCAGCAGCATCTTTCTGATGACAACTTAAAATAATAAAAAGCTTCAGTTGCCAACCCGCCTGCCAAGCATGGCGGTTACAGTAAATATCCACCCTATGAGGCATTCTATTGAGTAGGCCTGTGTAGGTTCAGCAGTGGACTTTGAGAGATTATAATGAAAAGATGAATGTTCAAAAATGATCGCTACTTATTTAAAATACGCATGATTATGCTTATACTGGACTTCGTACTTGGAATTAACATAAGCTTTGTTAAAAATAGTGAATTCAGAACTAAATGGCATTATTAGCGTGTTTCAATAAATACAAGCTAACACTAGAACATTTTAAGCACGAGAGGCCAGTTTTGATGCTAATCAAATTTATTTATTTTTCTTATTCGAAATTTAAAAAATAATAAAAGATGCACTCTAAATGTATACTAGTGGCAACAGTTATAAGGTTTAATTTTCCCATTCTATTTACTGAGACTGTATAACAGCCCTCCCCATGGTGTGTTAAGAAAACGATCGTTTTAAAAAATGCTATTTAAAAAAAGCTGTCATTGAGCTAAGCTTCTTAATTTAATTTTTGTTATGTCTTCCAAATGTACGACAGTATTTGCCTAGCCAATAAATGGGGTTCGGGGGGGCATTTCCTATTCTATTACACTATTAAGTTTATTGCACTCCATAATTAATTGTCTTGATGCATAAATGTGTTTTTAGCATTTACTTATGAAACTTATGGAAATATCTTGAAATTAACAAACAAAAAAAAATATTGCCAACTGATGGATGATTCAATTGAATGAGGTAGTTTTAATGAATGCTTGAAATATTTTATTTTGCACACTGGATAAATATATTTGTATGTTAAAGAAGGTGATATTCGCGAGACTGTGAACGCATGATGTTATTTAAATGATAATACAATGACGTGAGAATGTGATGCTTTTTATTAGAACTTTTAATTGCAACGCGACTCCATTCCGTCGTCTCCCTAACAAATAAAGAATTTAATATTACGGACTAAATTTCCACAATGGTTAAGGATAATAAGAATGATAACAGAAATATTATGTAAACTACACCGTCCATCACAGAAGTGAAAATTCATTTTGTCAGGACGGCGGCAACGGAGTTCAGAAGACGATGGTTAAACCTTAACAAACATCTACTTTTGTAGTGTAATAACATAGTATACAATAAGTTTATGTAGTGGTTTTAGTGAATTTAAATTTAACAACTCGAAGACGGAGGAAATCACGATAATGTCAAAGGATATTTCCTAGGTTTTAGTATACTACATACACAGTTTATGAACCGAGGAGTCTTGTCCTGAAGTGTACGCTTAACATGTTTGACAAAAGGCATTATGTAAGGACGGGTCCGCCTCGCGCCTCGCTTCGCGCGCGCTCGCTTACATTTCACAGAGAGAAACTATTATTTAATAACATAATTTTAGATAGTCAAAATTCTAATATTCATATCATTAGTTTTTACTTTAGGGACAATTTATTATTATAAGTTTTTTACGTAGCGGACTGATCGTGTTTGTTTATTGGCCTAGAGTTGCGTTCGTCTATTAAATGTTTATACATATTTGTAACAACGCAAAACATTATACTCGTTGTAGAACATGTTTCATTGTGAACGACTAACACGCTTTATTAAATCGTTACAAAAATCAGGTGCTGTAATATTTTATAACCGACTACTATGTTTTGTAAATATAATAAATTATATCTATATATATTATGTATGAGCTGAGCAAGCACACTATTTGCCTTAACGCGGCGAGGCGCGCGGGGTCAGGCGTTATGTATATAAAGAACAATAATATATAATTAACTATATACATAGTTTGTTACTTTTGTATGGTGCGAGTGTGTGTACATTGCGTGAGCGACGCGAAATGGTCCATATGGCCACAACATGTGCTATTTTTCTTTATTTAGTCTTCTAATACACTATTGTATTGTTTTATAAGCTCACCAGTCATGTTTGTATAGACGATTACATATTATTTAATTTAACGCCCATTTAGTCATAAATATCCAAATTTAGTTAATGCTATTAATAATAAAATCATAATTTTTTTACTAACCATACTCTCTTCCTATATCACATTGCTTGTAAGCATCACACGATGTGATCGTTTTGTATTATTTGACTTTGTTAGTGGTTTAATGTATAAGTATTTCAAATTCGACACCTAAGCTAATATATAGATGTAAAATTATATAAAATGTTGGATGAAAATAGTTAGCTGTGTTTGCGTAACGATCGGTGGTGCAATGTCATTGCATTTTGATACCGACGACTGAACTCGCTTGAAGAAAAAAATTGAGATCAAAATCAAATTAGCCTTCACTCTATCCTCCCTCGACAGACCAAATAAATGACAATAATCTCTAGGCTGCCTAACTAGACTCGTCAGTTCGTCTGCACTTTGCGTGAATATTGGGCTGGTGTGAGAGTGCAGCGGTATCGTGATCGTCATTAGTGATGGTAGAATGCCTTTAAAGGTAAAAAAATATACATGAAGAAGCATATTTAGAAATTTTAAATAATTCCAGTCAGTGAGTCAGTTTGAAACAATTCTTATTTCTGTTGAACGAAATTAGTGAATGAAAAACTGTATTTAACCAGCAGAATTAAGGCGTTAAGTTTGTAAATAGCCCTAATTATTTCGAATAAACATCATAGTTTTTTTTTTAGATATTCTGCTCTTTTGCAATACCTCGGACCTTTGAGCCACGTGTTAACTGCGATAAGGCTCCTTCCACTTCAACTGCCTGTTCAAATATTTAAAAAAAAATTAAACCTGTTTGAGCATAGTGTTTCCTAATGGCCAGGTTACAAAGATCCTGCCTCGCGGGTCATGGGTTCGAATCCCAGCGGACAAAGTAAATTAGTTTTTTTAATTATGTTTGTATTGTGATTGCCACTACGTTTTGATACTGTATTGCATCGGGAACGAAGAGGTTAGGACGAGTGAAAGTCATAAAGTGAGTGAATCTGCGTAAAGTGAATAGCGAGTACATTTGTGGCTTTACAATTTCACCTGCACAGCTGGTTGTTACCTTTGTTGAAATCTGTAGACATCTTCATCACAATGTCCCATCTTATATATTATCACTTGTCAGTAAAACTTAGTATTATCATTTTTCATTTGCAAGACACTGAGCTTTTTACTATAATTAACTAGCTCAAACTAAAAATAATATTGTAGTTTAATAATATTTATTTCATTTCTCACGAAAATGATAAATTTCCAGTGAATGTCCACTACTCCATATAGTCCCACGGGTGTCGACAGAGGGAAACTGAAACAGGAGATGGGCAGCAGTGTCTTCTTTTTTTTTTTTAAATAAAATACGTTACCCCCCACTAAGTTTTCTCCTGTATCGTGGTGTCAATTTACAAACATAAATTGCACAAAGTCAAACATCCAGACCCTTCCTGATAACAGCTGAACAAAAATAATATAAAAAACTGTGGTTACCAACCCGCTTTCCTTCCTTCTATTAGGCAATCTATGGGGTAGCCTATGTTCAGCAGTGGATTTTTGATAGTAATGGTATTGTGTGCATATAATCTGAGACCTAGTTGTAACTTGACTGTCCACCCGCTGCTCTCTAATGAGTTAAAGCAATCTGGAAACGAAGCACTGTGGAATTGACCTGTAATGCTGTAATTTCGCTTACGTGCATTAGATGGTCGATACTTTAGGCGTATTGCTTTCGGCTGTGTAGTAACTCGACCCGAGGCTGTGCTAGTGTAAAAGGCATGACCGCTATGATCAACAAAGAAAAAGATAGGTATATAAAATAAAACGAACTCAGATGTATGTTTGTTTAGCTTTGGTCTCTCTCTGTTGGCCTTAAGGTCGGAAAGGGACTTAATGCCTTTCATAAATATGTATGTATTAAAATCATTTTGTGTTAATTTACATTACCCATGTACATTTTATTGAGAAAACTTATTCTCTGTAATTCGATGTAACTGTACAAATTAGATTGCGCAGGTCCAAAGGTTCGAGTGATAGAACGTAGAGGCAATTTTCCCTGTTCCAATTTCCCCACTGCTATCTGTTAGTATTAGGATAGGATGTAACCGTCACCCAACCGGCACGAGCAAACAAATGATTACAATTTAGAAGTACCAAACTCGTAGTTAGCGATCACGTATTATGTACATTGTAACTAAATAATTTTTATATTTTACCATTGTATAGAGGTTTATGAGCGTGAGGTAGGTAGCAATGGGTGCGACGGTGCGTGGCCGGCACTTTGCGGTCGGTGCGGCGCCAAACGCACCGTTGTTGTTTTCTTTTATTTTTTTGTTATATATTTAAATAACACAATCGACTTGTAGTTTTAATAATTATTATCATTAATTATTATATTGTAATATAATCTTATTAATGAAAAAAATCAAACTGAAAATAAATAAATAGAAAGGAAACATTACCGTGTAATTATTTCACAGCCCGTTCGTCGTTATTACCTCTTATGCCGGGTTTACACGCTTACAAAGTGTGTACAAGCAAAGCGTGTCGCCGATCCGATCGAGTGTCTCTCCTCTCCTCTGAAGCAGGAGATGTGCAGCAACATCTCACCGGTAACAACACAAAAAACTGCGATTGCCAACTTTTTGCAATATGCCTGCCAAGCATGGCATATTGCAAAATTTTCCTATGAAGCAATCTTTGGGGGAGGCCTATGTTTAGCAGATGATATTTATAGGCTATAATGAATGGGTGGAACCATGGATCTGGAATGCCGAAAATTTCAATCATAAAGATAAAAAGTAAGTAAAAGAAAAGCTAAAAAAGAAATGATGACGACTTTCAGAAACCAAACGCAATAGCCGAAACAAATTCAATGTCCGCTATGGCTTGTCTGATCGGAGCACACAGTATCTTATTAGTCTATGGAGCACACTGACGCATTGACAAGCATACAACTTTATTTGTGTTCATAAGCATGATGACTCGCAAACGCAAATGTGAGCCTAGCACCAGTGTTACCAACGCGAATTTTTCATTTTATTGAACATATAAAAATTCCGTAGAATTCCGTTGATGCTATTTCAAAATATCCGTAGATCTGGACTTCTTAAGAGGATCGAATTTTTTTGTTTTTGTCATAGAATAGATCAATTTTTTGGAGAAATTCTTTCCCCAAAGAATGCCAAAAAGCACGGTCCTAAGCTACCTGCACCCAATGACTTCCTGCACTCTTACCGGGTCGTCAGTCTGTCTAGTGGGAGGCTGCTCTACACTGCTTACGGGTACGAGACTGCTACTCAAGAACCTTTCTTTCCAATCGGTTGTTGGTTCATGGAGTACTGATCCGTTGGGCTATGTCGGTTATTCTGGTTCTAATGCTGATAATGAAACCTATCGCGCTGAGAAGCTCCGAGCATAGCCCTCTATAGCTCGCCGAGCGACCTTGTGCTTCCTCATACGAACTGCAGTGAAGGACCGCGTCTCAAATACACATGTTATCACTGGCAACGCGCACTGATTATACACGTGTTTTCAAGTTTTCAGTTATACGTGACGAGAAGATATGTCGCAATCTCCCGAACGCTGTCTAGCCAAGCTGGATCCGTCGATTGACGACATACTCGTCAACAATTTCAAACGGTGTGATGAGTGTAGGTGTAACATGGATGTTGTAGGCCTAGGTTTATTTTGAAAGTAAGCTATGTTTTGCGAGTGCTGCTGCCCATCGCTGCCCATCTCCTAGCCTAGCTTTCTTGTATCGTCTCTTACGACACCCACGGGATGATAATAGAGTAGTGGGTTGTTTGACGCCGCCACGGCAATTAATTTACTTACATTTCATGATAGCAAATATAGAAATCAAATATAGAAATAAAACACCAATGCAACTGTTTAAAAAATCTACTTCATTAATTAAATTTTATACTTCAACAGAATGAATCATAACCGATTTTGGTGAAATATTTTCAACTTGCACAAAGAAGTTCGTAAAAAATTTCTTTAGAATCATCTTTGAGATGCCTATGTAAACAATTGTCAAAACTACTTTATAGCATAACAGATTAGTGAAAGCAAAAGATATAAAATAAGATTACTTATTGCGACGTATTTTTTTTAATTTTACGAACTACACATTATTCTAATAATGTTATATTAATAATTACGATTTCATTATCCTTAAACGCTAACAATAATATGAAATTATAAAAAGTAGCCCATGATCTTTGTTGTTAACATGCTGTATAATATGAAAAACGAGCCAGTTCATATTAAAAGCAATAGTATTAAAAAAAATCTAAAAAAATTGCCGTTTTTACACTTTCACTAATAAATTATAAAAAATAAAAGAGATAATAATAAAAATATCAACCATTGATTTGAAAAAATGAACACATTCACATGAAGAAAGGCATTCATACATTCAATGCGCCTTTGTAACTTTGTTGTAAGTTTTTATACATTAAAAGCGTTAATAGCTTTACTACACAATGTTAATTTAAGGAAGGAAAGTCATATTTCGGCGAGAATTTTTCGAGTCAATACTGTACCTTATATTTACATGATAATGTACTCGATAAAACATCGACCTGGAACGATTTCACTTACGTTAATTAGTTTTCTTCAGTTTTAAATCTCCACGTTGTCATAATATGTATTTAGCAACTCATGGAAGATAGTTTATTGTTTACGTTTTGGTTACATATAATATTTTTATTATAATCCTCCTCAGTCGATCACCGAGCTATGGAGAGGGCTGCACTCAGTCCCTACGTGATAAATCCGTAACCAGGATGTCTTGAAGTCCAAAGCATAAGTAATCTGATGGGGAGGGACTATTATTTAGCTCGAAGTACAGAAAGGTTCTCCAATAGTCCAGTGTCGACAAGCGCTATGTAGTGCTGCCACCACTAGATGAAGTAACGTCCTGATGAGTCATACAAGGAGCAATGGATGGCAGTTCCTTGGGTCTCCTTTGTACAGTTGACTTATGATAAGCCACAATGATGGTGGTCTACCTGAATTGATGACGAAAGATTACAACGGATGGAAGATTCATTTAAGTAGACAATTAGTTAAAACAAAACAATACAAAATTGTATTCTACTGTTTGGTATTTAGTAATCACTTTCAACTCAACTGTGTTAGTAGATATGTAGATGTTTATAATTTTTTTATAATTGCGTTTACTTCATAAATGAAATCGTTTCAGGTTGCTGTCAAGAATTCTCCGCAAGCGAAGCGAGGATAATATTCATAACAGTTTTACTCCACTGTTATATTCTTAATTTTCCCATACGAGTAAATGCAACAACAAATTGAGGCGTTTTAAGAAAAAGAGGAGGCTCATCAATTTGTTGGTGGTGAGGTATTGAATTATTGTTCCAAGCTTCGCCTGTTCGTTATCCCAGTTTACTGCGTGGGTGAGAACTCGGTGGGCTCCAGTATACGACAGTGCATCTCTCGTATAAGCGGCACGGTGTATGCGACACACTCGTCCCAGCCGGGGTTACGCCACGTGCTTTCGCGTGTTTCACGACGCGCTTGCAGGTTCTTGTAGCCTGAAAACGACGTGTTAATATGCGTATTATCTTATTATTATATATCTAATCGGTAGTTTATTTTTTATAAAATTGAGGTAACAAACGGACTTAGTGCACATGATGGTAAGTGGCTACTGCAGCCCATGGACACTTGCAACAAACTTGAAGGATACCGATGCGTTGTCATCTCTGTGAACTAAGATAGAATGCCTCAGAGCCTGTTATTATACTGGTTCTCTTTAAACTTCAGACAGCAAAACAGCAGTGTACTGTGACAACATATAGTGTTTTGAAATATTACGTGGGAAAGAAAATAGTCTGAAAAATGTTTTTCAAATATCAACCTCACATTTATGTTGTTATCAACGTTAAGAGTTTTTCTGGGTCGATAGAAAAAATGTGCGTGCCTCAGGGCTCAATTTTTGGCCCTTTTCTGTTTCTTGTCTATATTAATGACTTACATAAGGGTACATTATAGTTTACTGATGATACTTCATTAATTTTCAAACTAAAACGACAATTACTAAAATAGGACGAAGTAAATAATGCTTTATCTAAACTTAACAATAGCTTTCAATAAGTATTATTTATAATTTATGTTGCAAATTCCATTTCTATGTCGTGCATCATACTGATTAAAGGACAAGGCTCTATCGATCGGTTGAATGCGGAAAATCCTCCTCAAACCTGTTAACCCTATACAGACTGATGATGTGAAGCAGCATTACTAGTATCAGGAGAGTACAAAAATAAGACATCAGGCAAATTTTTGGAATTGTCCATTTAAAAATTTGTACACACTAAAATTCTAGAAGAAATTATATAACATTTGCTTCAACGACTTCGGTTCTGAAGTTAAGATTGGATTAGAGTCGCGGGTCATGGATTCGAATCACAATCCAAAATCAAGACTTGTGCGTAATCAAAAATTATTTATGTTCATTCTAGCCTCGATCCTCACACGTAAGCTTGGATCAAATCTTGGCGTCAATTTTATCACGTAAGCTTTTAATTGGACACCGGTACTCTTGGGTCTTTGTCATGCATATTTGATAGTCGAAAGTTTTCGCTGTGTCGAACCGGCCAAGATAATATCGTAATTTTTTTGGACATCAAAGTTGTGTCCACATAGGACACAGAGATAGAAGTATTGTCATTTTATAAATAAGATCAAATGTCTTGTTATAAGTAATGACACCTATACGCATAAATCACGTATATATTAAAACTTACACCAAATATGATGGACGTTGTAGAGACGTCCAATTTGCGAGAAGTAACCAGCAAAAGCTTCGTTCTGGGAGCGTCGGTAAGTGAGTCCACGAGCCCAGTTGTTGCCCCACTCAATCATAGTACCTGGCTTTAAGCTGAAAATAATAACAAAGAAAGGAGTTAGGTAACAGTCTTTTGTTAAATTTAAAAACTAACTTAGACCGGCAAATTTCTGGAAAAGATTTTATATTATAGCCTTGGTTCCCCGCCCAATCGCTACTTCGATATGTGCTATATTGAAGCTGCGTTCTGCCAAGTGTATTTAGAGATCTGTATGTTCAGTTGTCTGTAAGCTGATATAGTTAAATAGGGGTCACATAAAATACGTGGGTTCGAATCCTGACTAAAGTAAGACATTTTATTGAAATCTTGCAATAGAGTTGTACATAGCCTCTGAAAAAATTTCTGTACATCTTATCGACAAATTACTTACCTATAGGATCTGATCTCGTAAATGTTGTGCGGTTCGCGTGGTTCACCGTTAGGCCAGAAGCTAAATGCCAGCAGATATTGCAGATGTCTGGACCGTACGAAGTTGCCCCGCTCCTTTTCAAGTGTCCGATACTCCTAGACAATATTAGATTTAGGGTTAATATAGTATATTTGATCCTCACGCAGATGCTTGCTGGAATTAATATATTGTATGTATGTGCAATTTATTTTTTTCGCAATCATCACACCCTTCAAAAGTCTACAGCTAAACATAAGCCTCCCTAATAGATTGCATTATAGCGTCATTATGCCGTCAGCTCTAACGATACCCACGGGTTGATATGGGTTAACGACAGTAATATTTCAGCCCAGTCTAAATATTTAAAGTCTAGATGTTAAGTATTATCTGCTATCTGCCTGCAGCATCTAGACTCAAGGATTCCACATCACATAATATTTTAAAATACATAGGCAGAAATAGAAAGACATGAGTTATTAATAAAATAGAATACATCAGCTATTAAAAAAACTGGAGGACATAATATTCTCTTTTATTTATAAACGTATCGGAGCATCAAGGTCGTAGTAGACGGTGCATACTCCGACTACGAGCCTATTAATGCTAGTGTTCCACAAGGCTGCGTGCTATCACCTACGCTGTTTCTTCTGTATATCAATTATATGTTACTGTTACTGGTTGTAACACTGGTGATGCTTTTTACACCGGCCGTGCTAATATTTATCGGAACAAACTTGTGTCTAAAGTCGAGTCTTTAATAAGCAAAATCTCGGATTGGGGACGATTCTAGTCCAGTTTGAACTTCAGATAACATAGGTTTTCGCGTTTACCGCTAAAAAGTACCCCTTTGTCGTATCTCCTCAACTTTAAGGCACTCCCATGCTGCCTCAGCCAGCATAGGAACCCTCGGCAACGACATGTGGAACAGTTCCACGGTCACTTGGTAGGGAAGGCTAAACTAGCCTCTAAAAAGCTTGGCGTGCTCAGCAGCGTGGGACAGTATTTCATGCCCACTCTGCTGAGCACGCATTTTATTTTACTATGCGAATCTTAGCAAATTAATTTTTTACAATTTTTACCACTCACTGTCCGGTTTTCAGACACAATAGTAAGACAATGATAATGCGAAAGGGTTAATATTACATTTTCAAGGATAAATAAGTATGAAGAGCTTTCTATGTTTCTAACAGTATACATACATCCACTATGCTGTTCTAGTGCATATTGACGGACAAATAATGTCTTTGACAGATTTTTATATTGCAATGTGCAAGTTTCTGTCAAAAATATCTTAAAATTGTTATTACCAATTTAAGTAATGCTAATTTTCCAGCATGTTCTGATTCTGAATAACCACAACTCTACCAAGAAACTCTACCAATTCTGAACAACCAAATTTACTATATAAAGTAAACAGAATAGCAGTTATTGTTTTGTACAGCTTTTAAAGTTGTGAACTTCTTAAATTTTTAGTCAACATCACATCAACCTTCTTAGGGTTAAAATTTGACTTTTTTGTATTTATGTTATGCAATATCTTTGTTAATTGTAAACCCAATTTAATTATTCTTTTTTATTAAATAGTTTAAACTTCAGGGGTGGTCCCAAATAAATGTGGAGAAAAAATTCCACCATCAAGAGTAAAAAATATGGCATAATAAAGTTTTTAATATAACTATTAAGAAAACATTGTAGTTGTTACCTAGAGCTATATTCCTCAGTCCACTCAATAGGGTCAAAAAAATTAACTTTTAATAAAAAGTAAAAGCCAAGTTCAAAGTATTTAAAAGAACAAAATAATTACTTCATAATAGTTTCTGAATGTGGGGCTTCAATTATTCTACACAATATGTCTTACCACCGAATTCAGAAGTTATTATGTGGAAATTATTATTTTTTTAGTTCTTTAAATTCATCTTTACTTTTCATTAACAGCCTTAATGTTGCTCTATTTTGGTCATAAATTTTACTAAACTAAAACTCATTCAACTTTACTATTTACTAAGGCTAAATTTGTCTTATTATACATCACTTTCTTTTAGCTTAGCTCTTAGGCCTATAACTATATGGTCCTTCTGAGAATGCCACCAATTTATAAAATACTTATAAAAATTGACCATACAGAGCACTATGCTGAGCAAGTAGATTGGTGACAGCAGAACCCGTCACGCATAATGCTATATCTTATTATCAATATGTGGATAATAGATTCAGTCTTTTTGGATGTATTTTCTGACATCCAGTGATTGCTAGTTGCCATGCCAGTGGTGGTGATATTTGGGATAAACATGGCACATGCAGTTGATTTTTATTAATATAATCTAGCACATCATCATCATCATCATCATTACAGCCCTTCACAAGTCCACTGCTGAACATAGGCCTCCCCAAGGAATGCCACAAAGCACGGTCCTGAGCCACCTGCATCCATCGACTTCCTGCATGTCTTACCAGGTCGTCACTCCATCTAGTGGGGGACGCCCCTACCGTCCGCCATTACGAGGCCGCCACTCGAGAACCTTTTTCCCCATCGGTTGTCGGTTCTTCGAGCTATATGGCCGGCCCATTGCCACTTCAGCTTACTAATCTGTTGGGCTATGTCGGTCACTCTGGTTCTACGGATATCCTCATTTCTAAGTTTATCACGCAGTGAGACCCCGAGCATAGCCTCTCCATAGCTCGCTGAGCGACCTTGAGCTTCCTCATCCGGCCAGCAGTGAAGGACCACGTCTCAGTTCCGAGGTCATCACTGGCAACACGCACTGGTTGTACAGCCTCGTTTTCAAGTTTTGAGGTATACCTGACGAGAAGATGTGCCGTAATTTCCCGAACGCTGCCCAGCCGAGTTGAATCCGTCGATTGACCTCTCGGTCGAAGTTGGACTTACCTAGTCGGACTATTTGTCCCAGGTAAACATATTCGTCAACAACTTCGAGCTTAGTGCTCCCAACAACTACCGGCATGGGTGTGACATGGACATTAAACATGATCTTTGTTTTGTCCATGTTCATCTTAAGACCTATCCGTTGGGAGGCACTATTGAGGTCATGAGCATAGTGCTTAGGTCCTCAGCGATTCTGCCATAAGGACTATATCATCGGCAAATCGAAGGTGAGTGATGTACTGCCATTGATGTTAATGCCGTATCCTTTCCAGTCCAGAAGCTTGAAAACGTCTTCCAATGCAGCGGTGAAGAGTTTCGGGGATATAACGTCACCCTGTCTTACACCTCTCTGCAGTTGGATAGGTTTTGTACTCTGGTTCTGTACTCGGATAGCCATCGTGGCCCTACTGTACAAGCACTTCAGCACTTCGATATACCGACAGTCAACGGCACCGCTGAAGGGACTGCAGCACCGCCCAAATTTCGACGGAATCAAAGCTTTCATAGTCCACATACGCCAGATATAGTGGCAAATTGTACCGGACTTCTGTACAATTTGCCGAAGGGTATATGTGGTCTATGGTGCTAAAGCCTTTCGGAAACTCAGCATTTCGGGAGGCTGGAAGTCGTCGAGTCTGCGTGCGAGACGATTCGTAATGACTCGAAAACAGCACGTAGACGCGGCTCAGAAGGGAAATCGGTCTGTAGTTCTTCAAGAGCGTTGTCGCCTTTCTTGAAGAACAAGACCACCGCACTTCTGCTCCACGCCTCCGGTGTAATGCCACCATGGAGGACGGAATTAAAGAGCTTCTGAAGGACTTCAAGTACCGGTTTTCCACCCGCTTTCAGAAGCTCCGCTGTAATTCCATCCTCGCCTGGGGCCTTGCCGTTTTTAAGGTGCTGGAGAGCCATTCTAATCTCGCTCAGACTGACGTCCGGGATATCATCGGAATAGTGTCGGATAAGACTCGCTCTTGGATCGTTACTCACACTTGCGTGTGGCTCCAACGATGATGTGTACAGCTGCCCATAGAACCTCTCAATCTCACTCAAAATCTCAGGTGTCCGGAAACGACGTGCGGTTCGCGTGGTTCACCGTTAGGCCAGAAGCTAAATGCCAGCAGATATTGCAGATGTCTGGACCGTACGAAGTTGCCCCGCTCCTTTTCAAGTGTCCGATACTCCTAGACAATATTAGATTTAGGGTTAATATAGTATATTTGATCCTCACGCAGATGCTTGCTGGAATTAATATATTGTATGTATGTGCAATTTATTTTTTTCGCAATCATCACACCCTTCAAAAGTCTACAGCTAAACATAAGCCTCCCTAATAGATTGCATTATAGCGTCATTATGCCGTCAGCTCTAACGATACCCACGGGTTGATATGGGTTAACGACAGTAATATTTCAGCCCAGTCTAAATATTTAAAGTCTAGATGTTAAGTATTATCTGCTATCTGCCTGCAGCATCTAGACTCAAGGATTCCACATCACATAATATTTTAAAATACATAGGCAGAAATAGAAAGACATGAGTTATTAATAAAATAGAATACATCAGCTATTAAAAAAACTGGAGGACATAATATTCTCTTTTATTTATAAACGTATCGAGCATCAAGGTCGTAGAGTAGACGGTGTATACTCCGACTACAAATCTATTAATGCTAGTGTTCCACAAGGCTGCGTGCTATCACCTACGCTATTTCTTCGGTATATCAATTATATGTTGCAGTTACTAGTTGTAATACTGGTGATGCTTTTACACCGGCCGTGCTAATATTTATCGGAACAAAATTGTGTCTAAAGTCAAGTCTTTAATAAGCAAAATCTCGGATTGGGGACGATTCTAGTCCAGTTTGAACTTCAGATAACATAGGTTTTCGCGTTTACCGCTAAAAAGTACCCCTTTGTCGTATCTCCTCAACTTTAAGGCACTCCCATGCTGCCTCAGCTAGCATAGGATTCCTCTGCAACGACATGTGAACAGTTCCACGGTCACTTGGTAGGAAGGCTAAACTAGCCTCTAAAAGCTTGGCGTGCTCAGCAGCGTGGGACAGTATTTCATGCCCACTCTGCTGAGCACGCATTTTATTTTACTATGCGAATCTTAGCAAATTAATTTTTTACAATTTTTACCACTCACTGTCCGGTTTTCAGACACAATAGTAAGACAATGATAATGCGAAAGGGTTAATATTACATTTTCAAGGATAAATAAGTATGAAGAGCTTTCTATGTTTCTAACAGTATACATACATCCACTATGCTGTTCTAGTGCATATTGACGGACAAATAATGTCTTTGACAGATTTTTATATTGCAATGTGCAAGTTTCTGTCAAAAATATCTTAAAATTGTTATTACCAATTTAAGTAATGCTAATTTTCCAGCATGTTCTGATTCTGAATAACCACAACTCTACCAAGAAACTCTACCAATTCTGAACAACCAAATTTACTATATAAAGTAAACAGAATAGCAGTTATTGTTTTGTACAGCTTTTAAAGTTGTGAACTTCTTAAATTTTTAGTCAACATCACATCAACCTTCTTAGGGTTAAAATTTGACTTTTTTGTATTTATGTTATGCAATATCTTTGTTAATTGTAAACCCAATTTAATTATTCTTTTTTATTAAATAGTTTAAACTTCAGGGGTGGTCCCAAATAAATGTGGAGAAAAAATTCCACCATCAAGGGTAAAAATATGGCATAATAAAGTTTTAATATAACTATTAAGAAAACATTGTAGTTGTTACCTAGAGCTATATTCCTCAGTCCACTCAATAGGGTCAAAAAAATTAACTTTTAATAAAAAGTAAAAGCCAAGTTCAAAGAATTTAAAAGAACAAAATAATTACGTCATAATAGTTTCTGAATGTGGGGCTTCAATTATTCTACACAATATGTCTTACCACCGAATTCAGAAGTTATTATGTGGAAATTATTATTTTTTTAGTTCTTTAAATTCATCTTTACTTTTCATTAACAGCCTTAATGTTGCTCTATTTTGGTCATAAATTTTACTAAACTAAAACTCATTCAACTTTACTATTTACTAAGGCTAAATTTGTCTTATTATACATCACTTTCTTTTAGCTTAGCTCTTAGGCCTATAACTATATGGTCCTTCTGAGAATGCCACCAATTTATAAAATACTTATAAAAATTGACCATACAGAGCACTATGCTGAGCAAGTAGATTGGTGACAGCAGAACCCGTCACGCATAATGCTATATCTTATTATCAATATGTGGATAATAGATTCAGTCTTTTTGGATGTATTTTCTGACATCCAGTGATTGCTAGTTGCCATGCCAGTGGTGGTGATATTTGGGATAAACATGGCACATGCAGTTGATTTTTATTAATATAATCTAGCACAGATGGGCATAATTTACACATTATTTGGAATTAAACTTACTGGATTCTCTTTAAATAAAATTTTGGCTTTGTCAATTTTCTCAAAGCCGCCTACATAGCGCCGACCGCATGGACAGTTTCCACGAGCTTGTCATTCATATCGTCCACTGCATTGCAATCTTCTAGGCACTGAAAACGGTTTTGTAACTCGAGCTGAAAGGTTTCGGGACTTTGGATTAGAGCACGAGGGGGACGGAGCGTTGACTTCATTAGACGACACCTCTCCAACTTAACGTTTAGGTTCAGTGTGCCTCTAACCATTCGGTGATCGCTACCAGTTTCACCCTCGCGATCACTGAGACATCACTGAACAGTTGGCGTCTAGTCGTCATAATGAAGTCAATCTCATTTTTTGTCGAACCGTCGGGGCTCGACCAGGTCCACTTCCTGTGGGGCCGCTTCTGGAAGAAAGAGTTCATCATAAAGAGTCCTCTTTCTCCATGAAGTCGGCCAGCTGCTGGCCCCTGGGTTCCGTTGCCCTAATCCGAATTTCCTACTTTCAGCTCACCGTTCTCTCTTGTGCCTAGCTTTGCGTTGAAGTCTCCCATTAACACCGTATAGTGGGTTTTAGAGGAATGCATGGCTCTAGAGATATCCTCATACATTTCCTCCACCTCCTCATCGGGGTGTGCCGAAGTTGGTGCGTAAACCTGTATGACCTTCAGCGAATACCGTTTGGTGATTCTGAGTATAAGGTACGCAACCCTCGTCGACACACTCCCAATTTTACAACGTTGTTAACGAGAGACTTGTGGACGATAAATCCGACACCTCCTTGGGACAGATGGTCGCCCTCCCGGTGATAGAACAAGTTGCCGTTCAGGGATTACCGTGTCCTCCCCCTCTCTTCGGACCTCGGATAATCCTATAATATTCCAGCGCAACTTGTCTATCTCTTCTTCCAGCTCCAGGATCTTCTCGTCAGTCCTCAGAGTGCGTGCGTTATAAGTTGCCAGGTCGAGTCGTCGTAGGTGGCAACCGAACCTCCACCGGAGATTCTTAGCACCCCTGCCCGCCGTTACCATGGTCGCCACCGTAGCCAGGAATAGCGGGGCCGCCGAACTGGGGCCGTTTCTTCGTAACTTTCTTCATTGGGGATATTGCCGTAGTTGCCACGCTTGGCGAGCGGGTTGGCAACCGCAGTTTTTATTATTTGCTGTTATCAGAAAGATGCTGCTGCCCATCTTCTGCCTCAGTTTCCTCTGTCGCCTCTTACGACACCCACGGGAAGATATGGGGTAGTGGGTATTCTAACCCGCCACTACACGGATAATCTAGCACAGATGGGCATAATTTACACATTATTTGGAATTAAACTTACTGGATTCTCTTTAAATAAAATTTTGGCTTTGTCAATTTTCTCAAAGCCGCCTACATAGCGCCATAGATGTAATGCTTGATCCATGTCTCCCACTGAGACTGTCCATGATCCCACCAATTCACAACCAAGCTCAGCTTTTCTTGATGTCACAAATTCAACTGATGTTTTACTGTGAAAATAAGGGATTTTTTAAGATATGCATCTTAAGTTTTAAATATGTACTTATACCATAATAATGGATTTAAATAACTTAACTTTGTCATTTCTTCAACCAAAGAAGAAACATTTTACCATAAATTAAATTCAGTTATAATGTTATTCATGACAAAGTTACTTAGGTCGGCTTTAGTAATCTGTGGCACGATTTAAGTGTTCATTTTAGCTTTAGTTGACAGGCAATGATGCTATTGATTACCATCTAGCTGCTTTTATGCCGGAAATCTTTAGTTTTCGAGATATCGATAATTATAATTTTGAGGTTATATCCATTTAAAATGATACGAAAACGAAACAACAATATAATTATTAGAAAGAGATAGAAATAGAGCATGGTCTGTATCTGTTTTAAAAATAACACAACAACAATATAACAATTAGAAAGATCCTTTTATGGAATTAATTAAAGCAATTAAACATGTTTATAAATAAATGTTTTAATAATATTATATTTGGTCGCTTTTGATCAAACCCTAGTACCAGAAGGTATAAATCACAAAACCGAATCTGTCAACCCCATCTTCCACGTGGTCTTTCCGCTCTTACCCTAGAGTGTATATGAAAACCTGGAAGCGCGGAGGAAAGCAGCCCTCGCCCGCTGTAACCAAGCGCAGGCAGCATACGAGCCGTGGCGGCTGAGGCTGGTCCCGAGGCGACCAAACAACCGAAGCTGCGCAGGTGAGCTAGGTACCTGTGCTTAGTTACGAAGGGCAACGGCTGCACTTCCGCAGCGCTGGAGCAGAAGCAGAATCAAAATAGTGTTGATTCGCACGGTTTTTCCTCAAAATCAATTTTGCCTCAATAGGTCACAAAACTTTAAAAATCATTAAAAAGGGGGTTTCCGGCATTTAATTCTTTTAGGGAGGTTCCCACCCTCCCCCTCCCCGCCCACTCGGCGACCATATATTCATGCCGCAGATTACTATTTGCCTCAATAAGTCACAAAACTTTAAAAATCATTAAAAAGGGGGTTTCCGGCATTTAATTCTTTTAGGGAGGTTCCCACCCTCCCTCCCCGCCCACTCGGCGACCATATATTCATGCGCAGATTACTAAAGAAATACCGTTACTTATTTCAATAATTATTACACAAATGTGGAATCTGTCTATTCATTGCAAGTCTCACCAATTATATTTTTAAAGAAAGATCAGACAGTTCAATACTAAGGAGATATAATATATTAATATGTATATTATTATATACTATGTCTGATGGCTGGAAAATAATTGCAAAGGGGTGAAGACTAGCTGAATGTCTGGTGGTATAATGATGAAACGGAACAAAAGGAATCTGACAAAGTAGTATATCGGACAATTCTGCTGATTTCTGGCATCTAATGCCTGAATAAATCTATGATTTTTTACTCTTTGATGTGAAATATCAGGTAAGAGATTGATTCACAAGAACAGGCTTCTTCACATCACATTCGTGCTGTAATTTAAAATCTAATAAAGAATGAAATGGATATGGAATTTTGAATTGGCTTTAGTAGCGCGTATGAGAATCTACTGCCTCATATCATCCCCCCTAAGAGGTGACAAAAACAAAAATAATATGATATATAATAACCGGCCTGCCAAGCATGGCTACTATAACAAATTCTCCTTATGAGACAATCTATTCAGGAAGCATATGCTTAGGAGGGGATGCTTAATAGGCTGTGCAGAAAGGAAATCTGATTGGCAGCGTGTGGCAAGGTGTGAAACATCATCTTTTACAGGATAAGGGTGACAAACGAACACAGAATCTCTCTGATAGTAAGTGGATGCTGTGACCCATAGACATCTACATCTATCCTCGATTATGAATCAAAATGCAGATGGTTTGTCACCCGTGAGGTCTAAGATGGAATGCCTCGTTTCCAGTAAAAAGGGTCTCTCGGGGTATATATCAAAGAATTTCCACAATGGAAACAAAGTAACAAAAGAAACTGAAGTAAATACCAGTCATATAACTCAAAAAACAGGCAACCTACGGGAAAAAGGTATGTGGCAGTCTCCTACAAAAGCAAGCAGCATAGGGTAGAGGTAGTAGCCCTCTACTAAATGTGGTGACAACTTGGTAAGATGTGCATTGTGCAGAGTCCATAGAAAGTTATGCTTTTTTATGATAATGATGTTCTAAACATCATGTCTTTGTTAAATCCAATAAATGTAAATTATACTTAACCTATCATATTTATTTACACTTAGCTATAAGGTCAAGGGTTGTTGACAGATAAAAAAATCTTCAACTTCAAGTGTTACACTTTTAAATACAACTATCAATTTAAGGTTGTTGCATAATCACAAACACTACCGGCTATATGCCTGGGTAAGAAACGTAATAAATTTAGAACATACTAGTTTTTCAAATATTTATCCACAGAATCTGGGCGAATATTATGCGTGTGAAGTGCGTATACAATTTCTTTGTCACTAAGCATACGGCTGTGAGACTCTTTCGTTGGTTCTATCCTTCGCACCAGCAACTTCGAAAGCCATCCATCATCGGAAATTTGACAAGTGCTTGTTGTTGTTATCAACCTATAATAATAACTCAACATTAATATTTAAGAAATTAAAAGTAGGCCGTAGGAAATAACAAAGTATTTCTTTACCTGGTATTCTTAGGGATAGACGAACTTATATTTAATATTCTGTTCAAAGAATTCATGCTGACTTTAAAACTAAATCACTAATTGTAATGTAAAATTTTAGAGAACCAACTAAGTCAAAAGTCCGATACTGCTGATGCTTGTTATCAATTCATTTGACAAAATCACTTGAAGGTTATCTTGAAAATAGATTTAGATTTCGGCGATGCAGAGACATCTATCGAGGATGACCCCAAACATTGTTATAGTAATTATTGATAACATGGAGGTTAGAGAGATTGATAACAATATTTCTTTCATCATTGGTTTTTTTTATAACTGGCATTACGGCTCTGGGTTCTAGCCCTTCTGAGCCTGAAGTTACAATGCCTAATTATCCTTCATAGTACACTGCTTCACAATATGTTGATGCGTCATATTGTGCAGCACTTGGGAGATTTTGACGGCAACTTGAGCCAGCAGACAGCTGACAGTTGGCGATGGTATCTCATGGCGCCTAAGCAGACAGACATCTTATCTTGAGAATCACATCACCATCAGCAGGGCCCGATCTAGCTATTTAGCCGCTCCGGGCAAAGATAATTTTCGCCGCCCTTTACATACACAAAACCATATAAGTCATGAGCTAGTTATGTTGGGGGATGTTAAGTATACAAGTATGTTGGGGATGTTATGTTGGGGATGTTAAGTATACATAAAATACGTGATATTGTTGGGATTATACCTACCTATAATATTCACGTCGGTCTATGGGGTCTTCTGAAGAAGTACCTATACGAAAGTTGATGAGTGTTTTTATGTTAATAAGTATACAATGTATGTCTTTTAAAGAATTTCACAGAAACTACTGAATGGATTGATATATCTTTTTATTGACATAGTTATGTACCTTTCAACTTTATCATCATCATCAACCTATTGCGACTCACTGCTGCGTATGGGCCTCTTTTCCCTTGTGCTATTTTTCCTTGTCTCGGGCTAATTTTGCCTATGTATGATGACCCTTTAACTGAAGGAACAATAAATATTTTTCATCAAAATCGTTTCAGAAGTTAAGAAGATTAGGACCAAGCTGTTTAATTGTTTATTATGATCAATCGGTTCATATGTATTTAAGTTAAGGTTCATACGGTACGTATAAAAAAGACACAGCAAAAGATTTGTTTTAAAATTTAATAGTGATAAAAAAACAAATATGTTACTACAAAACAAATCAGTCTTTTTTTAAAATAATAATATTGTGTTAATTAAATAGTTTTGGGAGAATATTAAATCCTACCTCGTAATTATAGTAATTTTCTTTGCACTTTTTGTTCTGCAAAATCTTGAATAATATCTGATAAATTTATGCTGTCGCAATTCTATTGAAATGATAGCGAATCCAGATAATCTATTATGTGTCATGGCGGATCGCAGATAATTTTTTATTATTTTTAATTTAGAAAAGCTTCTTTCACCACTTGCAACTGTTACTGGTAAAGTTAAAAGGATCCTGAGCGCAATTCTGATATTTAGACCAAATCTTAAATCTGTTACAAATTTCAAAATATTTTGAGGAGATAAATTACTATTTAAAAACATATAAAGGACTGACAACTCCTCACAAAGTTCTGCATTTATATCGCTTGAGTCCTCATGAGTTAAAATAGCCTCGAGGTTCTTACAATGTTCTAACAATTCATCTTTTGGGAGTTCTCTTAAGGTATATATGTTACACAAAAAAGCAAAATGTTTACTGTGCTCAGAAATCTGGGAAAATCTTAATTCTAAGGAGTTTATGGCTATATCCATAATGTGAAAAAATACTTCAATTTTATATATTTGACAAGGCTCAATAATTGGTTCGTCAACACACTCATAAGTAAATTGTTTTTTCTTGGATCGTGCACAAGGTGTAGCCACATTTTCAAAGTCTAACACCTCGCAATCAATTTCAGAAGCTAAGGCTTAGGCGTCTTCATGAATTTGAGTAAAATACTCATTTGAACGTGAGTTTTCAAAGAAATCTTTTGTATTTCTAAGTAATTTAATGACGGAAACTAAGTCAAAATCTTTACTTTGCATTAATTTACTAACAGGGTTTATGCGATTCAAAGTTTCGTACCAAATTATAATAGAACATAAAAATTTAAACTGTTTAATTTGGTTCAACAAACCCGAACCTTCGTCTCGTGTGGAGGTATCCATACCTGCGTTTTGGTAAACACTAAATAATGCATTGCAAATTTGTCCTATTTGATGTCTTAGTGGTTTTATTGCTTCGATTCAACTTTCCCATCTCGTGTCACTAAGTGGTTTTATAGTAATACCTTTTACATTTTTCAAAAGAATTGACCACCTTAATGTTGAAGTGGAAAAAAAACATATGTTTTTTGCACAGTATTAAAAAAAATTGTAGCTTCCAGTGAGGACTTTGCCATGTCGTTTACCACTAAGTTTAAAGAATGACTACTGCAAGGAACGTAAAATGCCCGTGGATTGATGTTTTTAATCGTGGCTTGGACGCCACTTTGAATACCTTTCATATTAGATCCATTATCGTACCCTTGCCCTCTTATGTTTTCTAAAGACAATCCAAGTGCTGATAATTGTTCCACGATAATTTCTGTTAGTGCCAGACCTGTAGATTTCTCTATTGGTACAAATCCTAAAAAACTTTAATTTATTACAATCTCTGACGTTCTTGAATGGTCTTGGGATTGAATAATAGAAATATACCTAATTATCATGATCATCTGCTCAGTTTTGCTAGCGTCTGGAGTATAATCTAAAATAATAGGATAATATTTCGATGTAATGATAGCTTCCATAATATGTTTTTTATGCCGTCTGAAATTGTATTAATGAACTCATTTTGAATTGTTTTACTTAAGTAGGTTGCTTGTTTCTCCTATTTCTTCAAAACTCTGCGTACATGTTCCTGCATAGCGGGATAAATTCGGCTAACAACTCTACTAGTTTAAAAAAATTACCATTGTTATGTTAATACAGATTATCAGAAGTACCTTGAAAAGCCAAGCTATTTTTAGCTATAATTTTGATGATTGTGGCAATTCGTAACAATACTCTATTCCAGTGTTCTATTTCTGATTTAATTGTTATCTGTGATTCGGCATCTATCGTACGACACGATTTGAGCCTACGTGAAAGTTCTACCCAAGATTTTACAGCTTCTATACAGCAAAAGCAATACAACGAATTTTTTGTCAAAGAATATAAAAGCCAATCTCTCAAAATTTCTTCACCGTTATTAAGCTTTCTCTTATAGTATCTCGAAGTAAACCTCCGACCATTGATATCTTGTGGAAATTCAAATTCATACAGTGGGTCTGGAGAACCTCTATTTACCAGATATATTATTTACATATATATATATTATTACATCTGTTAATCTATTGGGCCACGTGGTTGTGTCAACATCTAAAATAGATGTTGATTCTGTAGAAACACTTGGAGTTGTAATAACACCTTCACCTGCAATAGCACCTTCACCTGCAATAGCAGCTTCGCCTGTAATAGCACCTTCACCTGCAATAGCGCTTGACCCATAAGTAGAAGCTCCAGGTTCACAGATTATGTTGGAACCGGACGTATTTTCTTCTCGAGGTTTAAACGGAATCTCGGCTATAGCATCGGTTTCTGGTATGGGTGACGATGGTTTGTTTAGCTCACCTTTTTTCAAATAGGACTCTAATGCCCCTGCTTCCTTTTGTCGCTCTGCATCTTTTTCAAGTCTTCGTTTTTTATACTGGTGTCCCGACAAGCGTGATCTACCGTCAGTCATTCTGTACAGTAAAAAATAAAAATATGAAATAAATTTAAATAGATGTAATAACATTGCTAATGTTAAAAATTCGAAAGTCATTCTGTTTATCTGACTGCTACGTTTTTTTGATTAAACCAATGAATCAATTTGGATAAATTTTGGTATGTAGATATAAATTGAAGTTTGGAAAAGGACATTGACATAGGCTACTTTTTACTTCAGAAAAGTTACTCATTCCCACGAGAATAATAATTATCGTGGGCGCGTGAACGAAGCCGCGGGTGAATGCTAGTGAGCAGTCACAGATGAGAATTAACAAGCCAAAAGAGGAGCAATGTTAATTTTCACACGATTAACATACCACTTAAAACATTTTTAACATACCTTGCGGTCAATACCAAATTAAGGGCCGGTTACACCATCTGTTATTAAAGTCCCGAATAGCCTATTTCTCAAATAAGAACTGTCAAACTCATACAACAAGAGCTGTCAAAAAACTGAAAATTTAATTGACGAATAGGCTAACCGGAGATGGTGAAATCGGCACTAAAACTATTTTACTATTTACCTTAAGGAACAAAAATATGTACACTTTTTAGCTAGGTGTGTTCAATATTACGTATTTTTTTTACGTACTACAATTTACTTTATAAAACTGATAGATAACTTACGTAGTAAATTCACACACGCGCTTCAATATTTATATGATTAATCTGCCCCACTCACAGAACACAATTACTCTCGCCCCACTAAAAATCATGTCACTTTTAAATTTAAGAATAGAACCAACTTGTAGACTTAGCATATATTTCACATAAATAGATAAAACATTTTAATTCTGTATCACTTATTAACCGCTACATTATTCACGAATATGACGAAACTTTGTCTCTATGGCAGAACATTTTTACTAGGAGTCTTTTAAATAAGTAATGGAAAAATAGTAAAATCTTTGTTTATATATGATATTTAAGGGAATCCCCTAAAATGTCGCATTGTACGAACGTAGCTAAAGGGTATTCCTCCGAAAGTTTGAGGAAATCCCCATCAAACATAAACAGACTGAAACGGTTGCCTGTTCAGATATGTAAAATCGGCAGAAAATTCGGATGATTTTTTTTGGATTCTAGTTTCTAAGTTCTAGTCTAGTTGGTTCCTTAATTCCCATTTAGGTATTTCTTTTTCTTAGTGTTCCACAAAATTTCAAAAGTATACTTTACTCGATACCAGTATCGTATCAGATTTATCGATACCGAGAAAAGTATCGAAACAAAATTATCGATATTGTGAAGTATCGAGTACTTTTCAATTTATTTTTAAAACTTCCGATTGAGTAATATCCGTAATATCAAATATTATCCGAGAAATTTCGGAACTTGGAGTTCGGAACTTATCACCAATGAGACACTTAATAATGGTATCAAACTAACTTAATTTAAATTTCGACGTATTAAATTGTCGGTACAAAAATAAATTAGAGCAACATTAAAAAAGTAAATCAGGATTAAACTGTATTAAATCATTTTTTACTTAATTGATAAAAATAAATCTAATAAATAGGTACCAATCACGAGAAACTGGCAACACACGCTCTAAACATAAGCTATTGTCTATAGAAGGGTAATCTAGGGGATTACCCTTCTATAGACAATAGCTTATGACTCCTACGACCCAAATCTAATGATGTGACTCAAATTTTGTTAAAAGTATCGAGTACTTATAAAAGTATCGATACCTCAAAAATATCGGAACAAAAGTATTGTGTCCAAATATACTTAGTATCGAAATGAAAGTATCGATACTACTCAAGTATCGGTTCTTTTTGTGGATCCCTACTTCTTCTTTCTTTCTTTCGAACTAAAATAGTTCAGTTAAGTAAAATACTTAAATATTTCCACTATCCAATCTGAAGTAAGTTGGAAGGTGGCACATAAAATTCTCAACCTGCCAACTTGGGTGGTGGATGGCTAATGGCTAGGTTGGAAGATAAAAATATGTCAATTTTGCCGCCCTTCATTTTCTGCTACTCTGGGCAAATGCCCGGCTTGCCCTTCTTTAGATCGGGCCCTGACCATTAGAGCACTTGTTTCACCGTTTCCACTAATATTTCACATGCGCAGACACTTAATACACAAAATCGCACCACTTTTACATATCAAAATCCACTTCAAACTATTATTTAAGCAATTATACAGGATCAGCAAACCGCCGCCGGTCAAGATCCTGCCAAAAAAAACCTTTCATCATTGGCTACATAGGTACCCAAAGAGTAATCATTACGTAGGTATATACTACCTATGTACTTTTTATTAGTTTGTGTACTGCAGCAAAATACATTAAACCATAGATAAAGAATATCCTTTATCTATGCATTAAACGCTGTAATACATTTTGTTCTTCCAAATATGTTCATCCGTTATATTACGACATTTTTGCGCAATTTTGATGGCAGCATATGTCTGTTAGAGACAGTCGATGACGATAGTATATCAAGATACGATTATTTATGGACACGATAGATGCATTTTGTATCCAGCATGGCAGCAGCCCCACCACTTGTCGTGTCGTGGTGAATTATGAAGAAGTGGGCGATGCAAACCGTATACTGATACAAAATCTATATATTGATACAATATCTAAAAACCGCCTACTGATTCGTTCCAAAACTATGAATTACAAAATCTGATATTTGCGTACCGCCGCGATGCCTATATCGCTTCGCATCGGTCGGTGGGTAGATTCGCCATGTGCGACAGAGCGCGAGCGTTATAAATATTATATACGTCCGGTCTAAACGAATACAGTAGCAGGAGCGGTACAGCAATTTCTTGCTTGTCGCGTAACCCAATAGTATATGATTTAGAACCTAATCGTTATAACATTAAGAACTATTTTTTGACATCGTTACGTTATTATAGTTATTTCATTAACTATAATCTTATACGTATGAGTTTTTGGGTTTAAAGTTTAATTTCTGTTGCCTAATAATGATATCTTATTGTTTTTTAAAGCCTAAAATGAGTGTATTTCATATTATTTTATTTAGAATTTTCAATTTATTTTTAGTTTTGCCAGAATGAATGTAGTGGAAGGAGAAAGTTGCACTCTTTATTCTTTTAAATACATTATGTGTTGTAAATAAATAATAAAGACACTGTAAATATCTACTATTTTAATTGAACTATTTATAACTATTTAATCAAGATCATATGAAATTATTTCCAAAAAATAATAACCAACTACAACCGACCTTTATGAAAATTAAGTTAGTAAAATATAATGAAAATTGGTTCATTATTTTTTTTAGAATTGAGAAAATCACAAACATACATAATATGTAGATACATACGGGTCGAATACAGAACTTTCTTTTTTTGAAGTCGGTAGGTTCTCTCTATTATGTATTTAAGTGGATCTGCTCAAAGAAAGGATTTTGAGAAATCCCAACGGTATCTTTTTAAATCCGTTTTCACGCGGACGAAGTCGCGGAAATCGGCTATTTAATTTATTAACATTTATGTACCTACATAAATATACGTTACTTACAGCCATCGATATGTAGGTAAACCAAATTGAACTAAATTGACTCAACAGAAACCGAGTTAAAATAAGAAAGTTAAAACTACGATTAACTATCTGCATTAGGTCCAAAATGATAACATAATATACATTTAATCTATACTTATATACATCAACAAATCTGATGTGCATTGAATAGGTAAGAGTAACTACAACATTTTCGTTTCTTATTTCAACAGCGTATTGGAGCCACCGGGCGATGGAAAGAGCTATGCTCAGAGTTTCTCTGGTAGATAAGATTAGTAACGAAGAAATCTGCCGGAGAACCATGGTAAACGACGTAACTTTCCGTATTTGCAGGCTGAAGTGGCAATGGGCTGTTAACATCTGTCGCAGAAGCGATAGAGTGGAGACCGCGTTTAGGTAAATGTAGTGTGGGACGCCCCCTGGCTGGCAGCAACTGGATGCATGAAGCCGAAGATCGAGCATAGTGGCGCATCTTGGGAGAGGCCTATATCCAGCAGTGGACTGCCGTAGGCTGATGATGATGATGATACTACACGTCAGCTTAGACCTTAGACTGTATGACCATATATTCCTTTTACTATAAAAAATCGATGGTAGTTTTAATTGTCATTTTCTAGTATTTTGCCGTAGAGGTGTCCACTTTGAAAATACATCGATGTTTTTTTTTCGATGTAATGCATCGAGACTGTGCATCGATAAATTCCGATGCATCGGTTAGAAACACCGATGTTTTTTCAACATCGAGTACTTTTTCTGATTTTACATTATAAATCTGTGGTCAACTTCCTGACACCTCATTCAAACAACCTACAATTTTGAATGATCTACTACTCTTAAATCAGCACTGTCTTTGTCCGCACGCCTTTTGTGAGTGTGTGTGTGTGTGTTCAAGGATGTTAGATAGGTACATATTCTTTATTGCACGAAACACAAAGTATCTATATTGTTAACAGACGTATATATTCATAGTTATTTATATGTACTATTTATATTTGTATGTTGATGTGTATATATGTATGTATATGTCTGTATTTATATATTTGTATATACATATGTATAAATAGGAGATGTTTCTATAGTTTATTTATTTTAAACATTAGTAAAATTTATATATAACTTAGTTGATTATCATTTTTATTTTGTTTTCATTATATACTGCTACACCTACGTCAAATGCTCACAACTCCATGGGTTGACTGGTAGAGAATGCATCAAGGCATTAAGTCCGCCCTTTGTATTTTTTTATATTAAGGAATGCAATAAAGAATAAATAAATTATTATTTATGATCATTGACCTACTACTAAATGGACGGCGGGTCTAGAACAAAATTCACGAAAAATGTGTCCCGAGTCAACCTATATAAGCTTATTATATATATAACTATAACATCCTAATTCAAACCATATTGTCATTTGAAAACTGCTCAATTTTACTTGCGACAATTTATCAGCCTTTTAACTTCAACTAGAGGCCGCATTGTTTTGATCTTATGCAGCTTCCAGCGAAAATTATCAGTATGGTTATCTGTTTTTACAATTAATATGAATTTAAATTAAATACTACGTATCTTGTATCTAGCAAAATATTACTTTTAAATTATTAAATATTAATAGTCCTTATCGAATATATATATAAACTAGCGGTCGCCCGCGGCTGCTCCGCGTGGATGTCGGTTACCGCTGCAAAAAGCCTACCCAGGAAAGACACGGTCAGCAAACAAAATGATTCCCAGGTCAATTCACAGACACCGACACTAACATCGACGAAGCAGTCACTATCCGCAGGCTGAACAGATTTTCTTTCTGTGGATGTTATTTGTTAAGTCCCGGAGTGCAACCTGTTGTTTTAGGATAGAAAACTTAAGCTATTATTGTAGAGCTTCTCTATACACAACAATTGACGTTATATTATTTTCTGGTAACAAAATATACTGATGGTCGGGAGCCCGACCCGTGATAGGGCAACGTAAAGTTGCCCATGCGTAAAACATTCTTTTCGTAAATCAATTCCTACTAATTTGAATGTTTGGCCCTGGGATTTGTTTATCGTGAGTGCGAAAGAAATTTTTACTGGAAATTGGAGCCTTTTGAAGGGTATAGGCAAATCAGTAGGGATCATGGGTATTCTTGGTATATGAGCTAATTCACCAGCTGCAGGGCCGGTGATAATCTTCGCAACTATTAAATTATCTTTTAGCTCCTTTATAAGAAGTCTCGTGCCATTACACATGTTGGGGGGTCTTAAATTTCTGAGAAGCATTATCGGCGTGCCAACTTTTAACGACAGTTCATGAGGTGGAAGCCAGCAGGGTTCAGAGAATTTAAAATTCCTGGGGTAGTGCACTGCGTCCTCGATGTTAGTGACGGTGTCTATGGATTTATAGCACTTAACCTCACCCGGTACTTTCTGCATAATTAAATTGTTTATTTCGTTGACTGTTTCATTCCTGGGAGAAACTATTGCTCTACAACACAGCCAACGAAAATCATTTTGATGTAAGTTATATGAGCGTTAAAAGTCTTACATAGTAGCGGGGAGTATGGAACAATCCACCTATTATCTATCGTCACCATGTTGCCCCTGATTTGTAGCGTAGTGCTCCGACCGCCATTTCTGTATCGCGCCTACGATAAACTGGATACCCATCCTCTCCGGTCTGGGTATCGTTCATGAAACGGCGAGGGTATTTTTTGTGCAGACACCGTTCTTCATGCATGGTGCAGCTAAATTATGTTCTCCGCAGGGTCCATGTACCATATTTGCGAACGCTCGACACTCGACTCTCGTTCGCGTAAGTCAGAGGTCCTTACAT
Organism: Parnassius orleans; assembly: GCA_029286625.1. NCBI lineage: Eukaryota > Metazoa > Arthropoda > Insecta > Lepidoptera > Papilionidae > Parnassius > Parnassius orleans. Next base: position 1,647,643 of record JAGSMP010000008.1, read on the forward strand.
TTTGTTCATGAAGACGTTGGGAACGCTCCAGCCTCGACTCTTGAGCGCGTAGCTCAGAGGTTCTCAAGCTTTGTACGGCAAGGCGTTGCGAACGCTCGACACTCGACTCTCGTTCGCGTAAGTCAGAGGTTCTTACATTTTGTTCATGAAGACGTTGGGAACGCTCCAGCCTCGACTCTCGTGCACGTAACTCAGAGGTTCTCAGATTTTGTTTTGCAAGGCGTTGTGAACGTTCGACACTCGACTCGTGCGCGTACCTGAGAGTTTCTCTGATTTTGTTCAGCAAGGCGTTGTGAACGTTCAGGTGAAGATTCTCCCATACGACGTATTTTTGCTGCCCGTGCTTGAGAACTATGTTTAGAAAGTTGAGACCTGGCTCTCTTAGGCATTTTCAAATGTTTAAGATAATGTTATTAGCGTGTAATATTCTAGCTCTAAAAGAACTGTTGATTAGCCCTGAAAAGAACTGTTGGTAAGTCCTGAAAAGAACTGTTGGTTAGCCCTGAAAAGAACTGTTGTTTAGCTCTAAGAAGAACTGTTGTTTAGCTCTAAGAAGAACTGTTGTTTAGCTCTGAGAAGAACTTTTGCGTAGGTGTAGTTTAAATAACGAAACCTAAAAAATCGCACGAAAATTATTAGACTTCACGCACGACCGCTGCGTAGGAGCCGACCGCGCGACTGAGCCGCGCGGGTACCTACTCATAGATCTAAACTCCTCCCACACGCTCACCGGGCCTTGGTAACGCCTACTTCGCAACGGGCCGTGCAGCAGAAATCGTAATATTTTAATTTCGCTATAACTTCAGAACCAAACGTGCAATTTTAATCATTCAAAGACCAAATATTATCTACATTAACTGTACTTAGTGATGAAATAATTTATTTTGATAAGGATTAATAGCATGAGTAAAATAAACGCGTTTAAATGTAGTCAAAAAATCAAGATTTTTCAATAAAAAATGGTTATTGTGCCTCACTCGACATAGATAGGTATAGTGTGTCGCGGACTTTTTTGTAGATATTTATAAGATCTACAATTACTTAGAACATTTTATGGTTCTATCTTTAATAGTTTAGGCAGGGTACGCAAAATAAGTAACTTTTTGGTTGATTTTTACCTTGTGTCCGAAAACCCTAATATCTTACGGAACCCTATTTTGTTCAAAATTAAATATAGCCTATATTACTCGTGGATAATGTAGCTTTCGAATGGTGAAAGAATTTTTAAAATCGGTCCAGTAGTTTATGAGCCTATTCATTACAATCAAACAAACAAACAAAGTTTTCCTCTTTATAATATTAGTGTAGATATAAATAGTTTTGGCGTTTTCACATACAGTACGGCATTTTGGAATTTATTAAGTCGGTCGACAAAACGAACACTGGCGCGCAATTGGATCTCTTTTTGCATGTTAGAACTCTTTTTGCTCGGACACTTTTGAGCGCAGGGCCGAGGTCCATTTAGTAGTAGGTCAATGTTTATGATATTATTTTAAATGATTTTAATAAAAAAATCATGTATCACAATAAAAATAGTTACATATGGAATATAATTCCATCTTTTTGTAAATTTTAAGTATTTGACTGCTTTATGCCTACTTTAACCGCACCAATCGCCATTTTTCAAAGAGCATCTACTTCGGCGCAAACGATTCTTGTAATGATAAAATCGATTCCGTAAACATTTTTTATAAACGCACAAGATTTTTAAATCCAATACCTTGGCCGAGGGGAATAATCATGCGAGGCGAGTCCACTGGGTTAAATGGTCTAAAGACTCACTTGCCTGCCGCAGGGGCAATCTAGGGTGTAGGAGTGGGGATGAGCCTTAATTGCCTCTTTAATTGTGTTGTGTGTATGAAAGCAGGGGCAATTTTCTAAGTCAGCCCTGCGGCAGGGCAGCAGGGGCGCAAGACCTTCCTTGCTCCCTAGATCATAGCTACCGCTGCCACGTGTGTAACGCATTTGGGGCAATTTCAATCAGTTCGTTAGCAACTTTCGCGCACAGCACACGTCACAATGGATACCAATAAAAAATGTGAAATTTGGACACTGGTGATAGAAGTGTATAAAGAGCGGCTTCTTTACCCAGTATCTCCTTTTAGTGGTAGCACCGTAGAAATAACGTTATCTGAAAGTTGTAACGTTTTTAAACGTGGTAGAGTCATGCTGCAGCTTTTAAGGACTATGCTATGGTTGTAATTATTAATTAATTAGTTGTTTTATCAATAAATATGGGTGTTTATGGGCCACAGTATCCACTTATCATCAGCTGACCTGTGCTCATTTGTCACCCTTATTCTATATAAAAAAGGAGCCAAGGCTATATTTACCGATTTATTGATATTACGATAAAACTGGCACCATTCTCAACGCGTGTATCCAGCGAGACGTATACTCTCATACTGAACGGCAGGCATGTGTGTAGAGACTGTTCTGATATTGCCCCAATCGATGTTCACCCTAGATTGCTCCTGCGGCAGGCAAGTGAGTAGCCACCTTAAGACCGAGATAGACCAGACAATTTTTTTAAAATTCTCTTTAGCACAGTGATACCAACCAGCCAATATCAATTTCTTGATTCCGCTTAAGGGACTGACAGCTGCCCTAGGTTTAATATTATAACTTCTAAATCAGAACATGTTTTAGTTTTTCTGATTTAGAAGTTATATAATCAATAGTGATAGATAAGTATACCTTTTTACCATTGGCTCGTTATCATTGATGATTGATTATGAAAATACATCGATACATCGAGTATATCAATAACTTTCCAAAACATTGTATCGATTCGATGCATCGTATTGTAAACATCGAGTGAATTCGATGCATCGATGTATATCGAATATCCCTATTTTGCCGACAGGTATTTTCTTTTTCAATAAAATAAGAAATATTGTTTATAAACATTGGACCAGATTGCTTGAAAGTTCAAAATAAGTTCGCATTATGGGTAAGTATTAAAACAGTTTGTATAGGGTCTATTGTTGGATAGTGGGCGGTGTTGATAATATCAAGGAACTGTAATTTGTTTTTGCACAGCGTCCAGTGAAGTAACAAAACTTCAGCAGCATTTGTCACTACTAAAGGAAGAGTACAGCAAACTTCAGAGTCATTGTGCTGAAGTAGAGAGGAAGTATACTCTTGCAGCAGCATCCGCCGGCGATCTCAGTGAAACAAGCTTCGTAGCACGGTTACTCATGACAGTGTCAACTCTTTATGGCAGGGAGACATACTCAGATATAAATATCAAACTGCAAAGTAAGACTGTTCCTGGACACAAGTTCGTATTAAATGCTCGTTCAGATGACTGGAATGAGGAGGCCCTCAAGAACCTCACAGAATTGGGTAAGTTTGATTTTATTAAAAAAGTAAAGACAACTCAACTGTAAAATAACTACAATTAGTTTGAAAGTCCAAACTTTTAACCCTTTAAAGATTTTATTTTAGTTAGTTTTCTCTCTATTCTATATTTCTTATTTCTTTCTTATTCTTATTTATTATTTCTATATTTTTAGTCTCTATTTTTGAAATATTAATTTTTGTAAATATTTATTAGCTACAAGAAAGTTACTATTTTTACCTGATAGTTCAAACTTTTGTAATCATGGAACCTTTACTTTGTTAATTTAATCGTAAATTATATGGAAACACTATAGTAAACACTGATAAATAGATCACATTTGACATCTTAGTGAGGAGACCTGCTTAAAATTATCAATTAAATTGAATGAGTCAATAAGGTTTTCAAATATCTGTGAATCAAAAGCAGTTATTGTGAAAAAAATATTAACATCCATTCTTTAAAAAGCACTTCTTACATATGTGCTGTAATTTTAATGGAGTCCTGTTAGAATTCCTGTCCCATAATTATATTCTATCGTAATTTGATAACAAAAAAATTGCTTTTATTCAGTTGAACTATAATTACTAGTGTTGTCATCGTCACTGCTGTCTGCACTCTAAAGCCGCCTCCACATGCTTGGCCAAACAACGGCAAACAGCAAACACCAAACAACCAACTCGAACGTGTGGATGGGTGTTTGTCTGTTTTTGTTTGTGTTTGCCAGTGATTGGAGTTGGTGTCGGTTTTTGTGCACAAATCGAAGGGTGTTCGACAAACGTGTTTGCAATGTATCTAAACGCTTGACAATCAGTAATAGTAGGCGCAAGCGGCGGACAGAGTTACTAGTGGTTATTATTATTATTATACCCTATGATGTGCCATTGTGTATTTTAGGTACTGGTGTATTTTATGTTCTTTTTGTTTAATTTCATTTTGCCTTTTTTTTAAATAAAAATAGGTCAACCCGAAAGTAATCACTGCCACAAGCTTGTCGTCTGCCATGTTTGCCCATTCGGAATATACTAGCATGTTCGCCAAGCCTGTGGATGCTGTGTTTGTGTTGGGTGATTGTATTCGGTGTTTGACAAGTGTTTGGTGATTCTTGGTGTTTGTGGCAAACATCAAGCATGTGGAGGCATGGCTTAAGATATTGCATGATATGAATTCATTTTCAACAATATTGTCTATTCTCACAACTCATTCAAAATCATGTAATATTATTTTCTTTGTTTTCTCAACGACTTCTCCAGTCTTCTTTAGTGACTTTTGCACACATAGTGTCAGCATTTTTTCAGTGCCAATTGGTGGCTTAGTATTGTTAACGCGCTGCACAACAAACTCTAAAAACTATGGAAGACATATTGTTGCTCAAAAAATGGCACCTCACAAACAACAATCAAGTGGGAGGGGCTAAAAAACGACATTCAACATGCTCGTTAGTCAACCATGCACTCAGTGACAGACATTCGTGTGTGATTGATTTCAATGTGTAAACATACAAAAAACAGTGCAATTTTGAAAAAGTGATGTCCTGTTTGGTCAAGTAGTGTAGAAGATGGAAGTAGGGTAAACAGTACTAATGTTGGCACTCCTTCAATGATTGGCACTTTGCTATATTAATCTGAATATTAAGAATGTTTTCCTTTTTCTATATCACAGCAACACAGATATTGCTAGGATATATAATTACTTATACTAACAACACACATTTTTATTTAAAGCGTCACCTATTTTACTATAAGGGCTATTTTAAAAATGTACTTGGACAAATCCGATAAAATTTAACAAAAAGTTAAGGTTTTGTGGCCAGATTTTGAGACAAAAAAGTGATATTTAGGTAAGTTTGTATGCAAATTTCTATCTATTTTTATCAATTTACGTCATTAAAACATATTAAACGTTATTTTATCCTTGTGAAAAAGAACCATCGGCTTTTTTAATTGTGCCAATGACTACTTTAATTGGCATATATGTCAATCACTATGCTTTCTTTCTTTTGTCCAAAATATATTCTTGACACTGCCAATTACTGTATCCTTTGAGTAGTGCCAATGATTATGACCGACCTTTTTCATATTTTGAATTGATGAAGAATACCGATAGTTAAGAGCGGGCGCTTTGGAAGCTATGAAAATGGTATGGAAAAATAACTGCCGCACAAACATTTAACATTCCACGCGCGAATTTACAGTTCCCGCTAAATAAGTAAAGTCAAAAAAACTAAGAAGCTGAAAAGCCGACCTGGTCCGTGACACAGTTTTCGATGTTATAAAAATGTCAATTTCAAAAACCTTATACTAAACCGTTTTATAGAGGGAGAATAAAACGTCTATGAGGTGGATCATGCCTAATCGAAGTCTTGCATCACTGTTCTTTGGAGTAGACGGTAAAACCTATGACTATTTTCCCCCTATAGAAAATGTGATCAGACATTCAAAAGTTAGTGCCTAGAGAGAGGGGTATTTACTATCTTAAATAAGTTATTTACTTATCAGAAAATAGGTATATAAAGGCAGAACTTTTTATCCATTACGAATAAAACGTTTTTCATTAGTCCTACAAGAAAGAATGTAATTTTTCAGTGATTATTTTTGTAGATGGTCATAAGAGATAAGAGCCACACTTATCGATCTGGCGCAACTTTTCCCAAGTCTCGCCATAATATTTATAGCCCTTAACCTGAATGCAACGCGACTATTGCAACCAGCTGATATCACTGCATTTCGGCCCATCAAAGATATGTGGCGTAAACCTGTCTTTGAATGGCGGACAAAACAATTTGACAAAAAGGCTACTAAAACAGATGCGCACAAAGAACTATCCCTAATCCTGAGTTTAGCTAGGTGAACATATGTACAGGCATGTCCAATTCTCAACCGGCAGACAATAGAAGTAGCAAGTTTGTTTGCTTTATTAAATATGAAAAACCAAGGTCTTGATGGAATATTATCTTGTATAGCAGCATAGTGTTTGCCTTTTAGTATTCGTGATGTTTTCCATATCTCATTCCACGTATTAACAAGCTTTTTCCTAGCAAGTGAAAGCAAGTCATGGGAATAAGTAAAATTTAGTGGGGTGCCACTTCTAGTAGCCTCTTTGGCACACAAATCTGCTTTTTCATTTTCACAGATACCACTATGACTAGGTATCCAGGCTAAACAGACAGAAATCCCTTTAAGATGACACCTATACAGAATGCTGTTTATATCAAGAATTAGGGGAAATTTATATTTACTTTGAAATTGGTTAGCCAAAATAGCAGATAAACAACTCTTAGAATCACTAAAAATCACTGTCTTGTCTAGGCTATGTGATTCAACATATAGCAGAGCTTCATGGATTGCAATTGTCTCAGCAGTAAAAATGGAACATAATGAAGGGCACTTAAAGCTGAGGATTATTTTAAACCTGGGGATCCAGACAGCTGCACCAGTACAGCCATCGTCAATAATTTTGGATGCATCTGTATACATGGTCATCCAATCTTTCCAATTTTTCTCTATGGCTTCTTTTAATTTTAATTCTGCCTCAGGGGAACCTTTTCTAATATCTAGGTCAAGGTGAATGTTAGGTTGATATATAATAGCTTTGAAAGGAGTATTAAAGAGTGGACTTGTATTGCATGAGAAAATGAGCCCAGGAATTTGTAGGAATGAGACTAAGCTATTAAATAAATGTGGACAATCTTTATGGAGCCAGTACCTACTTGAAGATAAGAATTCTGAGAGGAGGTGTAGCCTGGGAATTAGGGGATGAGAAGAGAGTTGACAGATCTTATAGAAGAATCTGTCTGAAAGATATTGTCTTCTTATGTTGAGAGGAGGATCAACACACTCTACTTGAAGGGCATTAATCGGGGAAGATTTCATTGCACCAATTATAATGCGGAGACATTTATACTGTATCTTGTCTAGACTTTTAAGTGATGATTTATTGCATGGCTCTAAAAGAAAGCATCCGTAATCTAAATGACTACGAATTACAGCATTGTATAATAGCTTTTGTGAAAAGGGGTGAGATCCCCACCATACTCCTGAAAGAGAACGAAGAATATTTATATTCTTCTCACACTTTTTAGAAATGTACTCAATGTGGTGTGTAAAGGATAATTTATTGTCTAGTACCATACCTAAAAATTTCACCTTGTCCCGAATGGGAATAGGTGTTTTATATAAAACTGGAATATTAGGGACATTCTTATGGCGAGTAAAAATCACTATACTGCTTTTGGAAACAGAGAGAGATAGACCATGATCAGTTAACCAGCACTGTAAATATTCCATGGTAGAATTTAACCGGGAATTAGCTGTAGTCAGGTTGTCTGTAGAAATATATAGGGCTAAATCATCTGCATACTGTAAGACATTACAAAATGAATTGATTGCAAGATCTAAATCGAAAGTGTAGATATTGTAGAGAATAGGACTGAGGACTGAGCCTTGTGGAAGACCTTTCCAAATATGTCGGGGAGGGAGTAGTGAGTTTTGAAAATTTATTAAAATAGACCGAGAAGAGAAAAAGTTTGATATATAGTTTACTATCTTCACTGGTATACTCAGCTTTAGCATTTTTTGCCTGAGTACAGGAAGAAGTACATTGTCGTATGCGGATGAAACATCGAGAAAGACTCCAACAAGGTATTCATTTTTAGAAAAAGCAATGCGGATGTCAGTCACTAGTGTACTGAGGCTATCCATAGTGCTTAAGCCTTTTCGAAAGCCAAATTGGCTTTTTGGTAAAACATCCTTACTCTCTAGGAACCATTCTAACCGATTTTTTATCAGATGTTCCAGTATCTTTGCCATTGTACATGACAGTGCAATAGGTCTGTAACTTGAAAAGTCTTCACTGGCTTTACCCGGTTTGAGAATAGGAAGTATTATTTGGGTCTTCCATTCTTTGGGAGGGATTCCAGAGTCAAAAATGGTTCAGAATGTCAAGAAATATAGTTTTAGTTTTTTACTGCTTTTAATTATGAATGAGTAAGGAATCCCATCTACTCCTGGAGAGGAGTCCTTAAGACTCTGAAGAACTGTAAATAATTCCTCAAGAAAGGGGACATCAAATTAAATTAAACACTAAACATTCAGCATGTGTGGCGCTGAAGGAGGGCAAGATTAGTGCAAATTCTTCAAGCCAAATTGAAGGATCATTGAAGATATATTTTGTTCAACTGCCTTAGAACAGCGATATCTTTTAATGTTTTTCCAGACTAGAGAAGGTCGTGTGGAAGGAGATAAGGTAGAATAAAAGCAATTTTACTGTTTCAGCTGCTATTTGTTTATAGGAAATGTAGTTTTCCATGGTCATTGATAAAGAGTATTTTTGTTCAGCCTCTTTTCTTTTTTTGCAAGCAGATGTGCAATCCTGGTCCCACCAAGGAGGCGAGGCCAAATTGTTTCTGTAGGGTTGTTTTAAAGGAATAGTCTTACTGGCGGAAGATAATAATGCAGTTTTGAATTTTGAATAGACTGAATGTACATTTTCATGATGCAAAGAAGGAGTTGTTGATATTGCTTGATCTAAGACAGAAGAATAGTGATGCCAGTCTGCCTTTGATAAATTATATTTTAACCTCGGGTTGAATTCAGAATTTGCTCTTGTAGAGTCAACAGATGTAATAAAAATTGGATAGTGATCACTACCATGTGAATTTGGTAGTGTTTTCCATGATAGAAGGGAAACTAAGCCAGGAGAGCAAAGAGTCAAGTCCACTGCACTTCTTACGTTCTGAGAAGGTGAAACACGGCGGGTAGGAGAACCATCATTAAGGGTACAAAGATTTAAGTCGTCTATCATATCTAGAAATGTAGATGATAGAGAATCGCAGTAATGTGAGCCCCATGAAGTATGGTGAATATTAAAATCTCCCATGATGACAACAGGAGGGGTTAGAGAAGAAATAAGATTAAGAAGTTCATTTAAGATGGTAACATTAGGATCAGGAATGTATACAGACAGAAAAGATATGTTGAGGGCCTTGACTGCAACAGCATTAATTGAGGAGCTGTGGGAAGGAAGAGGTATAGAAGAATATGTAATTTTTTTTGAGATCAGAATAGAGGAACCAGCATGTCCATCGCTCCTATCATCCCGAAGACATGAATAACCTGATATCCTAAATTGGGAGTCAGGTCTAAGCCACATCTCCTGGATGGCAAGAACAAGTGGACTAAATTTGTTAATAAGAAAGATAAGTTCATTCTTTTTATGTTTGATACTCCGGCAATTCCATTGTAGAATTGTGAATGTTGCTAGTTATAGAAGTAAGCTGAGTAAGTTTTTGACGTAAACTGAGGGGAAGTTCTGCGTCACTGAAACGGGAAATCATGTTAATTAACATTGATATCATAAGTTCGCAGAAGTTATCATTATTAGAAATATTGTCATTCCCCATTAAAGCACACCCATTTGGAAGGGAAGAAGTAGGATTCTCAACAATTGCCTGATGGGCTGGCTTATCATATCCAGAATTTAATGATTGGCTGTAAGTACGTTGAGGAATAAAGATTGTTTTTTTATATGATGTAGATTGTGAAGTCTGTGCCGAAGGAGTTAAAAGACTGTCATTTATGGGATAAGGGGTCTGTTGAGAAGAATTACGAGGCGGGCTTCTTGTTGTGTCAGCAAAGGATCTTCGTACCAGAGGGAATCTAGCTGCAGCTTCTAAATATGATATATTTTCTTGTGACATAACTAGTTTAATAGATTTTGCCTTAGATGTTCAGGGCAGGTGGTCTTTTGCTGTGTGGGGTCCTGAGCAGAATAGACAAGTAGGAGTTTGCCTAGTACATGATAAACCTTCATGATTTTGTGCACATATAAAGCAGCGAGGGATGATCGGCACTGGAAGTAACATGACCAAATCTGCAACATTTATGACACTGAATGAGTGGCAAAACATATTTTCTACTGGCAGAGGTGTAAAAGCAGTAAATATGGGGTGGAAGTTTTGTCCAGAAAAAGTTAAGACTACTGTCTGAGTTGGAACCCATGAAACGCTATTACTGTCACTCACTGATCGTCTATTGAGTCGGCGAGCTTTAATTATTGCACCATATCCAGAGGAATTTCTATAGCTGCAATTAATTTTCTAATGTCCACTATGGGAACTTGTCTGACTAGCCCCATACGAGTGATACTATATGAGGGAATAGATGCTTCATATTTAGAATTCTGAAGAGCTGGGTGATCAATAAAAGTGTTTGCATCTGCTGCTGTTTTAAACTCAACCGATATCCTGTTTCGTCCAACTTTTTTGATTCCGTCACAAACTATATTTTTAATATTATTATGATACAGAAAGTGACCGAATTTAATTGGTTTAAGAGTTACCCGGACACTTGATCATTTGGCATTTTACTTATGTGAACTAGAAAAGGAGCGGTATCATTTTGAGAGTACTTTACTTTTTATTAATAAAATCAGGATGGGTATGAGGATTGTATTGAAGGAAATTGTTGGTTTGGATCAGTAATAACTATTTTTGTGGATGGCCAGACCCATTACTTACTTGGGCGCGTTTACGGTTAATAGGTTCTACATTATCAATGGGTAAAGGAAAGAGTCATTGCGAACCCTTTCGGGATCAGGAGGTTCGTCCTCCATTATATTTCTACAACTAAAACTTACATAAAACGGCACAACTAAAACACTTACTAATCTACAGATGTTAAAACAACCACCAAGACAAAAAATTAACTATAGTAACTCAACAGCACTTAAAAACAATAAATTTAAGGAAATAACTACGACACTTGTATCTCACTTAACCTCAAAGCAAAGTCCTCTACTGGTTTTCATTAGAATTAACCACTTACAAGTAGAAGTCAGCTTAAAGTGTCAATCATTATACTGTGTACCCTACTAACTTTTCATATTTAAATAAAATTATTTTATTTGTACAGCAATTTGATAAAAAATAATTTTATGTAATCAGCGAGTTTTTACTATGTAATTTATATCATTATTTATTTTACTATATGTAATAATATTACCATTACAGCCTATTTAAGTCCACTGCTGAACATAGGCCTATATAGATTGCCTCATAGAGGGAATATTTGCCATAGTTGCCACGCTTGGCAAGCGAGTTGGCGACCGCAATTTTTTATTTTTAGCTGTTATTAGGAAGACGCCGCTGCCCATCTCCTGATTTGTTTCCCTTTGATGTAATAATATGTATGAATATAATGTTATGAATTATAATGTTTGCTACTCTATTGCTTTTTTAATATCATAAAGAGTTGAATTTGGTGGAGTTATGCAGTAAGTCGTCAAGGGTGACAACTAAAAAAAATCGTAGACTAATTTACAGTTGATACTATGGGACATATAGAAATTTACTTGGAAATATAATGCAAAGATTTAAGCCAACGTGGCATAATAAATTGAAATAATTTTAATAAATTTGTTATAAATAGCCCTGGTAATCCTATTAAGCGGAACACGTAACTTTCCTATTCAAGTTTTTTATAATGATCTATACATAGAAAATTTAAGTTTCTGTCTGTAATATCAAAAGGCAGTTAGCCTTATGTTGAGCTAAGGGGGTTATTTGCATGCCATTAAGACATTAATAACCATTTTTAAAATTTGTCTGTCTGGGCTATTTTTGAAATATCTATAACTTCACAAATAGATAGAGAGTAATGCCAGGAGTGATCTAGTATATATATTACTCTTATACTCGTATCTTCGCCAATTATGAACCAATTTTTATGATTTTTTTAATTCAATAGGTCCGTCCACCTTAAGGGTGGTCCTATTTAATTATGAAGAAAAAATAGGGAGGAAGTTTTTAATGTAACTATTTATATAACATCCTAGTTATTAAGTTTTTGATATTTCTTAGTAGCCTCTACACCCCCAAAAGGGTTAAATGACTTAAATAAAATAAAGGATAAATATTTATACTTATGTATAAAGTTTGTAAGACGGGAAACTTGAATTTTCTTTAATCATACCTGTATCTGTAACCCAACTGGTATTCTAAACTGGTTAGTGGTAAATTAAGGGCATCTGGTAGGCAAATATTCTGTTTCTTCAGCATTTTTAGATGCATTAAGTTATCGTCTTTCTGGAGTTTAATTTTGAAATTTAGACAAAGTCTGTGTTAGAATTACTTTTTTTAATATATAATAAGGTTGACAAACGAGCACACAGTTCACCTGATGGTAAGTGAATGCTGTGGCCCATAGACCCCTGAGGACTAAGATGGAATGCCTCTACACTCACCATACAAAGAGCGTGGTCCCACCCTGGTCGAGCTGACCTATTCATGCCACAACCATAATATAGCTGCAGCGTGGCTCTACCACGTATAAAAATACTTAGCAAACTGCTTACAATAACTCTTTCATATATGCGCAAGTCCATTGGTATAATTAATCTTTGCCAATAATCATATATTTGGATATGTGATTATTATATTATGTTTGTGATATTTGTTTTTTTTTTTATATAGAATAAGAGTGACAAACGAACACACACCTGATGGTAAGTGGTTGCTGTGGCCCATATACATCTACATTTATCCTCAATTGATTCTGTGATCATTAAAGAATGGTGTAAAACCTAGGTCCAGCATTACTTAAATCATTTAAATAATTATTATGTCCATACTAATAATAATGTCTTCCAGACCGAATTTCGGTCACGGCGGCCAGTCTCAACGGAGACTAGCCATCGGCGCAGGACAGGATTATAGTGACCAAGTGTATGCGCAAGCACAGGTGCACTCTCTATTCCCTCACCCTCATAATCCGATGGGACGGTAAACCGACACAACTGGAGAGAGATCAGGCGCAGGACCAACGGCTTTACGTGCTTTCCGAGGGACGGGGCTGAGACACCGCCATGTTCATACAAACGATGCATAAATACTGTTCATATTATAATACTGTATTATTAAATGGTCCAGCAGAGGTTTTGTATTTTATTTGGACTATGTATGAAAATGTCTCTCTGTTTTCACTATGATGAACTAAAATATTTTTGCACAATATTTTAGGTACAATAGTAACTGTTGCACAGTTAATAAAGTTTTCTGTGATTATTATTTCCAGATTGGTCCAATTTGCCAGATGATGTTGGTTCAGCACTACTTAAATGGTTATACACAGATGTGGTAGATCTATCTAGAGGTGATGCTTTTGCATTACATCTTATGAAATGTGCTGCTAGCTTTAAGCTGTATGGATTGGTTGGAAAATGTGAACAAGCTCTTATAACTTCAGTTGGAGTAAGGTAAATATGACAAGACTGCTGATTCTTTCCCATCTTGAGTATAAGTACAGTCATTTAGTGACAGAGTTCTTGTAATTATAACGCAAATGTAAGGACAATGTAATAATTTTATTTTATAGCTTTTTATTGTTTTTAATATTGTGTGTATACACAATATTATTGTATAATAGCATAGTCAAAAGTTTTCGGTCTGATTCGGATATAAATGCTTTAATCAAAGGGCCGTCATTTCCTTTGCGTCTATTTGACACCACGGGTCTCCGGCGGTGCGATTTAATGACGATTTTCAACTAACAATATCTTTAAATTTGTCAACGAATTACACATTAAAAATTATTTGTTATCTAGCTTTGTTTATCAACAAGCCTTTCCATAAATATGAAATGGTTATGTCACCGGCAACACGGTAAATTAAACGGTAAAATATGACGGTAAATTCTTGTCTGGTCTCTCTTCACAGCATCCACTTTACCTGATGGTAAGTGGATGCTGTGCATAATGCAGTTTTGTGATCTTTGGTCCCGGCTTTGAGTCCCGGGTCGGACCAAAATCAGTTATGTGATAAAAATTCTTAATAGCAGCCCGGAGTCACGAAGTTAGTGGTGATTCACCCTCTTGCCTCGGAAAGCATGTAAAACCAGTGCTTTATTTCTCTCTGCTTGTGTCCGATTGCCATCCCATCAGGCTATAAGAGTGAGGGAATAGAGGGTGCATCTGTGCTTGTACATATACTCGTTCACTATAGCTATAATCCTGTCCTGCGCAGATGGCTTGTCTCTGTTGAGACTAGCCGCCGTGACCGATATTCGATCTGGAGGACATTATTCTTTATTTATTCAAATCTTTTAATTTTGCAATAGCGATCGCCGCCTCTGCGATTTTTTTCATGGTAAATATGTTTTAAGCATAGTATTCATTAAAAAAATGTACCTTTTTGAAGGTGATCTAAAGAGCACAACAGTGGCTGGCCAGTTATTTTTATTAGAAGTTATATACACTTACATTTATACTAGGTTGATCAATAATTTTGGAAACGCTACGAAACTAGGATAAGCATATGTAAATTGTATTTATTTTTCAATGTAGTCACCTATTAAGCTAATACACCTTGAATAGCGTTTTGCAAGTCAGTTATTTTCCTTGGAAGAAATTCCTTGAAAAGGCAGAAATATTTAATAACCGCACAAAGTTCGAGTTTCTCCATTTTGCAAACAAATCAAATTTCCGCCAAATGTGAAGATTGAAAAATTAGGTACCTAATTATAGTTTTAATTTCGTTTTTTTGACCTTGGCTACTAACGAATTTAAGATTCGAAAAAAAACAATGGACCGCATTTCTATAACTCATTGATAAGTTATGTGTCCTATTCCGAAAACTTATTGATCAACCTAGTACAATCACTTACAATAAAGAAAACTCAATCGACTTCACAACGACATTTCCACACTTTAGCTGTGTTATGGCCGCATCGAGGTTTGACTGGATAGAGACCACTATCACAGAATACCAGAGTAAAATAGCAGCATTGCATTGCATGGTGCTGTGTTTTTTTTTATGGTGAGTGTAAAGAACTAGAGACCCTTTTATTGTTAACTAGGCATTTTCAGGTTTTGCTCATAATTGAATTTATTCTTTACAGCCCATAAATGTTCTCTGGTGGATATGGCCTTCGATTGTTATTTTAGATTTGCCATTATTGCCATGCTTGGCGTGTAGTGGCGGTAAGAATACCCACTACCCCATATCTTCCCGTGGGTGTCGTAAGAGGCGACAAAGGGAAACTGATACAGAAGATGGGCAGCATCTTTCTGATAAAAGCCAAAAACAATAAAAACTGCGGTTGCCAACCCGCTCGCCAGGCGTGGCAACTATGGCAATATACCCCATGAGCGACGACACAAAGAAACGGCCCCAGTCCCCGGCGGCCCCGCTATTCCTGGCTACGGTGGCGACCATGGTAACGGCGGGGCAGAGGTGCTAAGAATCTCCGGTGGAGGTTCGGTTGCCACCTACGACGACTCGACGACGCACGCACCCTGAGGACTGACGAGAAGATCCTGGAGCTGGAAGAAGAGATAGATAAGTTACGCTGGAATATAATAGGACTATCTGAGGTCCGAAGAGAGGGGAGGACACGGTAATCCTCGGATCCGGCAACTTATTCTATCACCGAGGGCGACCATCTGTCCCAAGGAGGTGTCGGATTTATCGTCCACAAGTCTCTCGTTAACAACGTTGTAAAGATCGGGAGTGTGTCGACGAGGGTTGCGTACCTTATACTCAGAATCACCAAACGGTATTCGCTGAAGGTCGTACAGGTTTACGCACCAACCTCGGCACACCCGATGAGGAGGTGGAGGAAATGTATGAAGATATCTCTAGAGCCATGCATTCCTCCAAAACCCACTATACGGTGTTGATGGGAGACTTCAACGCAAAACTAGGCACAAGAGAGAGCGGTGAGCTGAAAGTAGGAAATTCGGAATAGGGCAACGGAACCCAAGGGCCAGCAGCTGGCCGACTTTATGGAGAAAGAGCAACTCTTTATGATGAACTCTTTCTTCCAAAAGCGGCCCCACAGAAAGTGGACCTGGTCGAGCCCCGACGGTTCGACAAAATGAGATTGACTTCATTATGACGACCAGACGACAACTGTTCAGTGATGTCTCGGTGATCGCGAGGGTGAAAACTGGCAGCGATCACCGAATGGTGAGAGGCACACTGAACCTAAACGTTAAGTTGGAGGTCACGTCTAATGAAGTCAACGCTCCGTCCCCTCGTGCTCTAATCCAAAGTCCCGAAAACTTTCAGCTCGAGTTACAAAATCGTTTTCAGTGCCTAGAATTTTGCAATGAAGTGGACGATATGAATGATAAGCTTGTGAAACTGTCCATGCGGTCGGAGCTAAGTTCTGTAAGACCCGCCGCAGAAGAACACAAAACTCTCCGATCACACTCTTAATCTCATGGTTGTTAGACGGGAGATGAAGCTGCAGTCTTCAGCAGATTTGACAGCATACAGGCAACTGAACAGACAGATCTCCAAATGCATGCGGCGGGACTTGCGCAACTTCAATACAGCTCGTATTGAAGAAGCGATCGAGCGGAACCAGGGCTCCAAAGTCTTTGCCAGAGATCTGTCTGCCAGAAAGAGCCAACTGTCGAAGCTGAAGACCGATTGTGGCAGCATCGTTTCCGGGACACCTGAGATTTTGAGTGAGATTGAGAGGTTCTATGGGCAGCTGTACACGTCATCGTTGGAGCCACGCGCAAGTGTGAGTAACGATCCAAGAGCAAGTCTTATCCGACACTATTCCGATGATATCCCGGACGTCAGTCTGAGCGAGATTAGAATGGCTCCAACACCTTAAAAACGGCAAGGCCCCAGGCGAGGATGGAATTACAGCGGAGCTTCTGAAAGCGGGTGGAAAACCGGTACTTGAAGTCCTTCAGAAGCTCTTTAATTCCGTCCTCCATGGTGGCATTACACCGGAGGCGTGGAGCAGAAGTGCGGTGGTCTTGTTCTTCAAGAAAGGCGACAACGCTCTCTTGAAGAACTACAGACCGATTTCCCTTCTGAGCCGCGTCTACGTGCTGTTTTCGAGAGTAATTACGAATCGTCTCGCATGCAGACTCGACGACTTCCAGCCTCCCGAACAAGCCGGTTTCCGAAAAGGCTTTAGCACCATAGACCACATACATACTCTTCGGCAAATTGTACAGAAGACCGACGAGTACAATCTGCCACTTTGCCTTGCGTATGTGGACTATGAGAAAGCCTTTGATTCCGTCGAAATTTGGGCGTCGCTGCCGTCCCTTCAGCGGTGCCAAGTGAACTGTCGGTATATTGAGGTGCTGAAGTGTTTGTACAGTAGGGCTACGATGGCTATCCGAGTACAGAACCAGAGTACGAAACCTATCCAACTGCAGAGAGTGTAAGACAGGGTGACGTAATATCCCGAAACTCTTCACCGCTGCATTGGAAGACGTTTTCAAGCTACTGCACTGGAAAGGATACGGTATTAACATCAATGGCGAGTACATCACTCACCTTCGATTTGCCGACGATATAGTCCTTATGGCAGAATCGCTGGAGGACCTAAGCACTATGCTCAATGACCTCAATAGTGTCTCCCAACGGATAGGTCTCAAGATGAACATGGACAAAACAAAATCATGTTTAATGTCCATGTCACACCTATGCCGGTAGTTGTTGGGAGCACTAAGCTCGAAGTTGTTGACGAATATGTTTACCTGGGACAAATAGTCCGACTAGGTAAGTCCAACTTCGACCGAGAGGTCAATCGACGGATTCAACTCGGCTGGGCAGCGTTCGGGAGATTACGACCCATCTTCTCGTCAGGCATACCTCAAAACCTCAAAAGTAAATTGTACAACCAGTGCGTGTTGCCAGTGATGACATATGGAACTGAGACGTGGTCCTTCACTGCTGGCCGTATGAGGAAGCTCAAGGTCGCTCAGCGAGCTATGGAGAGGGCTATGCTCGGGGTTTCTCTGCGTGATAAACTTAGAAATGAGGATATCCGCAGTAGAACCAGAGTAACCGACATAGCCCAAAGGATTAGTAAGCTGAAGTGGCAATGGACCGCCATATAGCTCGAAGAACCGAAAACCGATGGGAAGAAAGGTTCTCGGTGGCAGCCTCGTACCGGCAGGCGAAGTGTAGGGCGTCCCCCCACTAGATGGAGTGACGACCTGGTAAGACATGCAGGAAGTCAATGGATGCAGGTGGCTTGGGACCGTGCTTTGTGGCGTTCCGTGGGGAGGCCTATGTTCAGCAGTGGACTTGTGAAAGGCTGTAATGATGATGGCAAGCCGATCGGCTATCCAACTTTGATGCTGCTCCCGTCGTCGTTTTGGGTAGTAATTTGACGGCTCCGTGGCACAGTGGCTTAACAATGAGTTGCAGCGCGAAGGGCCGCGGGTTCGAATCCCACACGGAACGAGTATTTGTATGGCCTACAAATAATTGTTCCGGCTCTGGATGATTGTCCTTGTAAAATTTATGTATGTAAACTGCCCCCACGATACAGGAAAAATTTTTAGTATGGAGGTAACGTTTTTAAAAGAAGATTAAACAAGAATTTTACGTCTGGCGTAAACTAAATGGTTATACCGCCATCTAGCGGATTTTCCTATTCTCTTACGTCGCTGTTACACGGTGGTGTAAAATAGTTTTGTGAATAACTGTAATATTGTTATTGCGAATGTATTTTCCTGGTTATCTGGAGAAAAGGTATTCTCCCTGATATATATCTCCTTAAGTATGTTAATTAATTTTTTTGCAAGACTATGTTGTATTACTACGCTTTAGCAATTTAAGTTTAAACCATAACTACAATATGAGTTTTAAAAATGTAACCATACATAATATTAGATAATGTTTCGAAGACTATTTTAGCAATTTATCCATTGTCGTATAATTATTTACTACGTAGGTACACACCTCATGCTTCATGTTTTTCCTCCCTGTGTACGCCTGAATTGATTCGTCAGCAATGGTATACTGTGGCTCAAGTCGTGATCACTGATCACTAAATCAGGATGATTGCTGAGGTAAAAGGCGGACATTGAATTACATATTATCCATTGGTATATCTTTTTATATAGGAGAGGGTGCAAATGAGTATGAACAGCCACAACACTACTTTCACAAAGGCTTGTTGCCGGCCTTTGATAATCATATATTATCAGCTAATTCCTTATAATTCATAGTATATTTTTAATATGACATTTTTTCTTTTATTCTCTAGGACCTGTGTGAAGTTTTATTCAGCGGCCGATGAAATTGGTGCAACTGCACTTAAAGAACATTGCTCTGGTCTGATTTCTACACATTGGGATGATCTTACAGGTAAGTTTGATGAGTAGTACAGTTCTAACCACAATTGGGTATTTGTCACCAAAATGAAATACTTTAAATAAACATTTTTATAGAAATTGTATGAGAATAGTGTGTAGTGTATGACGTCATAGTTATTACAATGATTCACCTTATTTGTATTTTTTAAACAACAAACATCAAAACAAACATCTTAACTTAAAATGGAATATTGACTGATTATCTGGAGGTTTTTAAATAATTAAAATTAAAATTATAAATAATTTTAATATAGAGGTAGCCGTGGTTAACTATGACATTGGGACGTCGAACACCTCAGTCCCCCCGTGACCATGGGTGCTGTAAAGTGTTCGAAACGTCGGGAATAAAAAATAAGTTAATATACGCGATGAAATCCGTAAAAACTAGTTTTATTTAAATGTGTAGTGTTCGCGTAAATATAATAAATCATTAATAAATTCTTATTATATCAATTAGTTATTTATTAATGGATGTGCCAACTACCCGATTCTGCATGGCTTAGCGGTTAGGGATCAGAATAATATTGTATATATATTGTAGAGGCTCTTGTATCGTAAGTTCTCTGTTCGAATCCCAGAGAAATCATCATCTTTTGTGCAATATCTCAGTTGTTTTTGTGGCTGGATATGCTGTGTTCATGTATTCTTTATCAGTGTTTGCTTCTTTTTATGTAAGTCAGACATCGGAAACCGAATAGGTGTAGGAGATGACCATAATAAGTGCCACTGTTAGTATAAGTGATACATTAACTGTACATAACGCACAACCTTAAGTGATTTGAGAGGAGAATATACTTAGTTCTTTTTTTGTCTCGCAGGTGACGACTTTGCCCACATGTCCTCTGCGTTGCTATACCGCATGCTGAAGAGTAAGACGCCGCAGCCGCTGCATGGCGCCGTGCGGCTTATGCGAGAGGACGTGGTGTTCCTGTGCCTTGTTGAGAACCATGCTAATGTAAGTACACTATTTTATTTTAAACGACAGTTTTATTTTGTAACGTTTGATAAAAATACTGATTGATTGACTGATTGAGCCGGACTGGTGTCCGCAACTAAGCGCGTATTTTGAATGTGGACAGGAATTAAATGTAATTCGAGCCACCTAAGTTACTCGAGGAATCTTAGTAATTTCTTTCAATTACCATTGATTCGAGGTATTTAGCTCTCTAGCCGGCAACCGCTAAAAATCAAGTAAAACGTGGACCGCAGTTTCCTCATTGCCCGTGCAGGCTCTGCACAGGGAGCTGTCCGTAACACCTAAAGCAAAGAGATGTATGTTAAGTAAACCGCGACCTAATGATTTCTTACATTTACACTAATACTTCACTTTAAATAAAACTAATTTTACGGAATTTATCGCGTTTAATATAACTTAAAACAAATTACTGAAATAAATTAAACACAATAAATTCCATAAAATTAGTTTTATTCAAAACCGTGACCAATCATTTGATTTTTTATTATAAAAGTAAAGATTAAAATAGTATGTTCGTAACGTTTATTTGAATGTTATTATTCACTTCCCCATCGATTTAAGAGTCCGTGACAAGTATGCAGGTGGTAACTAAGTAGAAGTAAGCTCCTAGGTAGGTTTCAACGAAGATCATTTATATATTTCGGATTTAGCTCACGAAGTGTTGGAATATCGAATAGCAAAGTGAATCTTGAATATTGCAATATAATTTGCGCGTACTGACTGAGGTTTGCTACATAGCCCCTTTCTGAGAATGGATTAGTTTTATATGTTGCCGTTTTGTCGAAGAAAGCGGTGGGCAAGGCAGTAGCGAGACGGAAGCGCGACGAAAGCGAAGAGATCTAACATTAATTTTGTGTGGTGGGCATGACACGGACAACATTCAATTGTCAAGCGTTGTCATTTTGTTGAAGCGGTCGTAAGCTTAGTGTTATTTTGTACTTTAGCGATATACTTGCAAGTAATATCTACGGGAGAAATAATATTCACTTCACTTGGATGTGAAACTCGATGAAACGAAAAACCGACACTAAAAAGAGAGAAACATACATCTATAGGATTTAGTCTGCTAGAGAATGAGATAGAATATTATATTAAATTATTCGTTTAGGCCATCTAGCGTCTATTTTACTTACCACCATGAGAGTCAATCAATGAGGGCTAATAATCTTACGCTCACCAGATGTCTCTAGCTCACCGGCACGGAAACTTGGCCACTCGTGAATTTGCTGATTATTTGCACTGAAACGTTTTTAACAGTAAATTAAGGGTAGATGCATTCAATAAGTGTCTCTAATGGTTTTAGAACGTAGAAATTTAATGTTTACTTCACCGAAATTTTTCTTTTCAAGATAACATGTTTTCACTAAAATTAACATCTTTCCATTGTCACTTTAAAACACTACAAAGTTAAAAATTAAGTCTGTTTCTTTATTTTCTATCAGTTTTAATATCGGTGTTTCCTCCTCTAGCCCTGATAACCGCTTGCATTCGATCTGGCATGCTTTGAATGATGTTTCTGACATCAACTTGCGGTATGCTGTCCCAAGCGGCCAGCGCTGCATTTCGGAGCTCATTTAGAGTTTGTGGCGGTTTGGAGCTGGACTTTATCTTTCTTTGAGCATACCCCATACATGCTCAATTGATTTAAGTCCGGGCTACGAGCTGGCCACTGTAATTTTGTATTCCAACCTCTTCCAGATATTCCTCTACACAATGTGCGACGTGCGGGCGTGCATTATCGTGCATGAGGAGGAATTGGTCGTCCAATGAATCCCGAATAAGGCATTACGTGCTCCTGAAGAACTTCCTCGATGTATCGAGTAGCTGTAAGCCGATTATCGACGATGACCAACTCTGTACGTGCGTCGGAACTTACACCTCCCATACCATTATTGAGCCTCCATGGAAACTCACAGTTTGGGTGGTGGTAATGGGTAGAAACCTCTCCTCTTTTCTCCACACTCGTTCTCGACCGTCTGGAGCACGTAAAGCTATTCGACACTCATCTGTGAACAACACTCTAGCCCATTGCTCGTGGGTCCAATTGACATGTTCTCTTGCGAACTGAAGTCGGGCTACTCGGTGCTGTCTGAGAAGTTCTGAACCTCATGCTGGTCTACGAGCTTTTAAATTCACTTCCTCCATTCGTCTTCTCACCGTACGCTCACTAACATTAACGCCTCTTGCGATTTGGAGCCGCTGGCGTATCTCAACAGCGGTCAGGTAGCGGTTTCTCAAAATCTCCATAACAATAAAACGATCGTCCCGGGCCGATGTGCACCTTACGCCCCCACTGCCTGGCCTGCGGGTGTAGCGGCCTGTCTCCTGGTATCGTTTCAGTGAATACTGCATTGAGGACCGTGGTACGTTAAGCACAATAGCAACTTCACGCTGTGTCAGCCCTTGGTCAATTAATGCTACTGCTTGTGCAACTTGTGCTGGTGTTAATGGCATTTTTATTGGCTTTAAAGCACCTTTAGTTATTGAATTAAGACACAAGATCACAATAATTGAATAACCTTACAGTAAACTTTTCACAACACAAATTTAAAATGTGAACTTAGTCGCTCAAATGACCCGATTCAACTAAAAATTAAAGAATTCGTCATGGTGCACTTAAACATAATGAATTACCCTCTTGAACTTGAGGGTAAACATTTTTTGACATACTTGCATAACAAACATTCATCAGAAACACTTAAAACTTTTGCTATCGCGAGATAACCGCTTGGCCAAGATTCCGTGCCGCTGAGGATCAATTACATCCATTGTTAGCCCTAAGAGACGGGCGTTCCCAGGCTTATCGTTGCTCCCGATATCAATCACTCTTGGAGCCGGCCAATGGGTAAGCCACCCACTACAGCGGGACCACATGCCCGCATGCCCGCGAGGAAGATTCTTTAAAAAAAAATATGGATATAGATATAGAGAATAAACCACAATTCTCTATGGTATGAATGGCAGGTGAGAGCACACCCTGTAAAAAATAGAAACACAAGAATGCAGTGCGACATAAATAATACCCCCAGGTTAGTCTTGCAAAAAGCACGATATCCGCAGTTGTAGCCACTGCAAATACCATGGCAGCCGCAAAAGAGTAAAGAGCGAAGAGTGAGGAAGAAAAAGGAGCCTACTTTTTTCGCCAGTGGCGCTGATCTTCCTCCTGCAGCTGCCTCGCCGAAGCCGCATAATTCGGCACCGCCTATGGTAAGCTCAAGCGAAGAGTGAGGAAGAAAAAGGAGCCTACTTTATTCGCCGGTGGCGCCGATCTTCCTCCTGCAGCTGCCTCGCCGAAGCCGCATAATTCGGCACCGCCTATGGTAAGCTCAAGCGAAGAGTGAGGAAGAAAAAGGAGCCTACTTTATTCGCCGATGGCGCCAATCTTCCTCCTGCAGCCTTCGATGGCGGATCCTCATTCTGCTCCAGGAAAGAGACGAATGATGAGGAAAAATGCGATGTGTGGCTCAACATCTACGGGAGTCAAGCTAACGCTGCCTGAGGACTCTGTTATGACACCCATGTAATGGGGCAAAACTTGTGCTAAGATCCGGTCGGCAGATATAGCAATTGTTCCTGTCCACCAAAATGGGCTGTGACAGTGTGGGCTGTGTCTCTTTCTCGAGATTAAGGGCCTTGACTGCGGTTCAAAGGCGGACAAGCTGGCAACGTAATTGCGCGAGGTCCTCTTAGACATGAAGGTCACAATTAGTCGCCCAATTAAAATGCGCGACGTTCGGCTGAGAGACCTCGATGACGCTGTGTGGCCAGCGTGGTTAGCCAAGTTGATTTCTACAAACGTCAGCGCTAATAGAAAACTATAAAATGAATGGGAATAACATTTGTATCAATCTTGACGTTAAATCACATAACCCAACGGTGTTTTCATTAATTTTATAGTTTTCTATTAGCGTTGATAATCTTAGAAAGTCAATGTCGCTGGTCTGGTAGACGCCGCGGTCGTTGAGTTGGGTAGTTGTTCTATAAGTGATATGTGGCAGGAAAGTCCATTATGGATCTTAAATGGGCGACTGTTGTAATGATGTATGTGTTAAGATGTTGTAATCCGTCAGACAGGGCCCCAGCCGCCGAAAAAGCATCAAATCGATCCAGAAGGGGAAGCGAACTGGTTTCGGGGCTTGATGACGCAAATATATGATGCTTCGAAGTTCAGAGCCGGTCGCTCAAAGCGCAGTGTCGGCAATAATTACCCGGCTCCGGGCGATCTGTTTGCGGAGTCGTCACCCGTACACTATAACACGAAGGAGGAGAATGCAAGTTCCGCCTGAGGACATAGTCAAACTCTAGGTGGTATAGGTATCGAATGGTCACAAAAGCGTTACATATCGCCATATTTAATGCCAGGATTCCTGGAATGAGCTCCTATAAGAAATCGTTTCTAGAAATCAAGGATTCCTGAGAGTGTCTATTCAGGATGGTGCTGAGTAAGCTTCGACCTTGGTTGCCCCTTTGACGGAGACTCGATCATCAACTGCTGGGAAGGAATCAGCACACTATTCCCGGAAAAGCGCTCAGGTTCCTCAAGTCACCCGCGCCGTCGTGGTATTGGCAAGATGAGATGGGCGTGAACTGGACCGAGCCGTCAGTCCGCTCGAGAACCCGGAATACCGCACCAATGTTTGACGGAATCCTGGGTTAGGTTCTAAGGCTTGTCCTACCTTTCACGTGAACGGGCTTAGGCAGCTGTATTTTTACCAACTAGACAAATTTGCATGTCTTTACTAAAGACTTATTTAATGATATCTCATGTAACATACAAAAAAGCAAATAAATAAATAAGACACTGGTGGGGCTGCCGATTTGTGCAAAAGCGTTCCTGTAGCCCTGCTGATATGCGATGAAAGTGAAACTACGGGGATTTAGTCGGCGCGAGTCCGACCTAACCCGTCATCGCCTCTGCAAGCGGGTATGCATTGGCATAGCCAAAGGGCGACCATGTATGGCTACTCTGGATGCCTTGTCAAGCCACCCCTCTTGTCGCGAACTCCTACTCCACAGACGAGATGGAGTTGGGTTGGAATAGTAATGTTGCTGTGTCTTAGAGGTTCTATTCTTATTCCACAACTCTGGTGGGGACGCAACGCGAGTGCGGCGGTGGTGGTGAGGTTGTGGACGTAAAGGAGTGTCGATGTTACGATGCACCGCTTCCGCTACCTTCCGCAGCCGAAACGTGTTTCGTTTCAGTGCCATTCGCCGTTGGGGTCAGGAGGGTCTGGTGCTACAGAGTGTTTTTCCTTGCTTGTGGATTCTGTGTTTCACGGAATAGAGGCATGTGTTGTCCAGATGAAGACGGGGGCCGCATAGAAAGGCGCTCCTCGTGACCCAGTGCGTCTCCCGCTCCCCTGCTGCTAAGGAGTGGTTTACGCTTGTTCGGTTGCGTATGTGTGTTATTGTAGCCTTACCTATTTGCGGCGGAAGTACACCATAGATTTTTAACGTTTTAGTTGGTCCGAGTCCAAAATGACCCATCCTCACCTCTGCCAGGCTGGTATGCGTAGGTTTTTTCTTATGAAAATAAGAGGGTCACCTCAAACCAAAATTTGACTCTGTGTTTACTTAGTGCCACAATTAACGAGCAAACACAACGGCTCTATGTTTGTTTTGATCAAACCCGTACCCCATGTAAGGCTTATGTGATAAGTGATCACATAAGCCTTACATCGGTTATCACTGATAACTTATGTTGTAAGTTTTGGGAGTAAGCATGATTGCAGTTGCACAAACAATTAAAAATGGGTTACAAAATTATTGTTTTAATTATTATATTACATTAGTCGTATTATTTTATTATTAGCCCTAAAATAAAATTTAAAATAATACCTCACTATCTATGACTTAATACACAAAATATTATGAGAGCGTTTTATAAACTAGAATGAGCTATTACACAGTGAAAAAAAAAACTCCTTAAAAATTGTTTAAAAATTTCTACTTTCTATTCTTCGTCACAAAACTTTTATGACAACTATTATAGATGTATGTATATAAAATAAATGTATGCGATTTACTTATCTATTTCTCTTATGAACTTTTTATATTGGTCACACTGTAATTGATGAATACCTGTTTTCGTTTTTTTTATTCTTAATGGCTTCCAATTATATCGTTGCCAAGGACAAGGACACTTCTCTCACCGAAACCAGGATCGAAACAATAGCTGACGTCACCACACGAACGAAACTAAAAAGAATGCCGGCGCTGTTAAATAATGGTGCGTCTAGAGTCTAGACTCTAGAGCAAAATACGTGGATTGAATTCGAATTGGAAAGGCGTTTGTTGTAAATGGTATTAGCCCTAATACTAGATTGAGGAGTGTCGGGAATGATAAACATTTATTTATTATATATTATACGGATGTAACGTCATTCACATGAATACAAATATATTTTATTATTCGATTAGTATAAAGGTCATGATTTATATTTCCTTTAGTGGCCTTTTGATACTGAGTTTTCATTTATAAAACTGAAGTGATAAACGAACTTATACGACACCTGATGGTGAGTGGCTACTGCAGCCGACTTTAAACAAAGAATACGTTATTGCTACAACTGCGTTGCCACCTCGGAGTTTGAGGAATTAAATTAGAAGTTATTAAAACCTTCATCTTTGTGTATTTAAATGTACTGTGATATATTGGGAAATAAAAAACAAAAGCATGGAAGTAATCAAACCCTTGATATAGTTTAAAATCATATAAATATATTTTTTTTTACCAAAACAGCGGTAATAAAATCACAGGAAACACGTTTTTTTATTATTAGAACTGACTTACATTTTAATGTTGTGATTAGTCGTATAAGATTCTTTTTTGGATATTTTTCAAATTTTGTGAATATTTCTGGAATTTCTAATTCTTACTTGCGTAACAGCCGTCCAAATCGTAGAAATGCCTGAGAGATCCAGTTATGCGTAAGTTTTCTTCTGTATCGTGAAGGCGTTTTCCTTACATAAATTGCACATAAACAAACATCATCTCAAAACAATAATTTGTAGACCATACAAACACTTATTCCGTGCGGGATTCGAACCCGCAGTCTCACAGTCATATGATTTGCGCTATCAAGGTGTCCATGTTAATCGTAACGTTTTTACCGTCCCGGGTCTATAGCTGTCGTGTCGTGATAAATAATTTAAATGTTTTTTTTTGTTTTGCGTCTTATATTACTTTCGAGTCCAATTAAATGCTTTTGCAAGTAATTGAAAAATAATTGCTTTCGAATGTTTTAGTAGAATTTCGAACGTAATTTGTTTCAACTTGTAATAACATATGTCGAGTTAAGCATTAAGTCTAGACGACAGATGTGTGTCTTACTCAATCTTTAACAGATTTGTTTAAAAAAACATGGGTGAATTTATTAATAATTTAAACACACTAAAATACTGGTCAGTCTACAGAGGAATGATCTTATAGAAACAGTGTGAAATAGCAGAATAATCAGTGAATGTAAATCGTTTTATTTGCGTTTACTGAAAAAACCGATGCTGCGTTTCGTATTCTTGTGACGAATAAAGGAGTTGAGGCTTTGAACTCTATCAAACGATGTGTCTCTCGATATTAGCAGAACGTCCGTAACGCGGAGAGAGAATTAGACTATTATGACGGCTCAGTGGTGTAATGGCTTAGCATTGAGTTGCGCCGCTGAGGGCCGCGGGTTCGAATCCCGCACGGAGCAAGTATTTGTATGGCCTACAAATAATTATTGTTCAGGGTCTGGAGGATTTTCCTTGCGCAATTTATGTTTGTAAACCGTCTCCACGATACAGGACAAAATCCTAGTGTGGTGATTTACGTTATTTAAAAATATATATTCTTTTTAGATTCGATAATATTTTTGGTAAATAAAAGACGTGTATACCGATCGACATAGTATATTTAACTGTTATTTAAATAGCGGAATTTACGAAATTTACTCCCCCAGTATAAAACAATAATAACGGATTTAACTTGGTTTAAAGTAGATAAAAATAAAAGCTTGTAAACATTCCACTGTTGGGCCTACACATCTATCTACTCATATTCGAAAGGGTGTTAGAGTTAGAGGTGGAATCTCCCTTTTATAAATTCGAAAACACATTTTTTAACGTAACCCTCCTTTATTATTAATCACGTGGTGAGTCTTAAAATTGCAAATAGAAATTTCAATTTCAGTGATATCGTCACTGGGTAACGAACTCCGACTGCTCGTGTACAATCAGGAAAGTCAGACAAACGAGATGCTATACGCTTATTAAGTTTAAAGATCATATTTTATGGTCAAATATAGAAACGTAGTAGATGCAGATTTCTAAAACAGTAAATAGGGCATGAACAATCGTTTCTAATTTAGACATAACATTGTAATATGGGTGTGCTTTTACTATTGCAACTAAAATAGTTGAGCTTACATTTGTGTGATTCGTGTTTTAAATATTATTGTCTTTTGTAATTTTCTTAATGATGTGGTTTATTTTAAAGGTTGTTTTGCACAGTGTTGCGACCAAAATAGCTGTGCTATGTATAATCATAGCTAAAAATGTACAACATTGTTAGCTATGATTATACATTCTTTTTAATTAATTTTAAAGCTGCACCCATTTTACATAACAATCTAGATTAGTCGACATCAATATTTTTGACAGATAGGACAATTAAGTTGGCAGTCCTTTACTTTGTTACGAGAAATATTTTTGTAAATAAACGTTAGCGCTTTCTGTAAAAAAAAGTTGGAGGAGGTACTCAATTCGACGGGATTTTTTTATGTGTGTTACCGCATAAATTTTTTCTAGGTGAACTGATTTTGATAATTTTTTTATAATTTGACGAAATTTTATCAAGATCTGATCAGTAGTTTTTGAGTTATCCTTAATGATGCATATTTAATTGACATCGACTACATTGATGATGTTTATATTGAAGTCAGTTGTACAAAATTTTTCATATTACCACTTGTTATTACGGCTACCGGTCGCTGGTCAATGAATTTTACATTTGGCATCTTATATTCGAGATAGTGATACTGTTTTCTATCGAGGTTCATAAGAGTTTCTCACCATCATGACATCTACCATAATCGGGAATCATGATATCCACGGATGTTAAATTTGAGGATTTCACACGAAAATCACAATAAAGATTAATTAAGCGTTGTACGATCGTTCGTAGAAATAAAGGCTTAACATAATATTTTTATTGATAAAAAGTGTTTAGGGGTTTTCACGAATCGAAATAAAGGAAATCTATGGGCTTTTATAAATTTGGTATATTTTACTTACAAAAATATGTTATCGCATTTAACTGAAATTTAAGAACACACTTGTCATTCACGACAAATATTCCCATAGCAAAATTAAAGCAGAAATAAGCTTTTTTAATTGTTGCCAAGTACACTTCTATAAACTGTTTACATTATTTTAAGCTTTTTCAAGTTTAAGGCTAAAGCCAATTTTTTTATTGCCTTACGCTACTTATTAGTTACATTTATACAAAATATATATACAATAATACATAGGTAACTAATTTCAAAATAGATAATAAAACTTTCTTAATTGTATGTACATAAAGTTTAGTTACATTTGCTTTGGTTTTCATGATATATTATTTTAAGCTTTTTATAGAATAAATCGACTACATACATACAAGATTTCTATATCAAAATAATAAGAAGCTCTTTAATTCTTTACGCCATACTGCCGTCTCCTACTACACTTTTTGGGAAAATTTAAAATACCTAAATGTTGGTAATATTAACTAATAAATAAACCGATTATTACTGTTAACAGTACGTATAGATTAGCATAATATTTTCCGGCGCTATTGCACAGATCACCGCGGCAATAGCAGTAGACTGTTGTTGTAGCGCGTTCGATGTCACTGGGGTCCTCAGCGCACCCCTCGTTGTACACATCGTAGATGGTGTTCACCGGTCGCCATTTCCCGTTTATCTTCGCTTGGTCCCCGCTCATAGTTTGTAAAGCGCAGCCTCGTTGTGTCGTTGTTGTGGTCACTATAAAGAAACATTTATTAGATTTAGATTACCTTTGCCGTCAAAATTTATGTTAATGTTTATATATTGCACGCCTCACAAAGCGGACAAGGTAAGGTGAGAAAGACAAGAGTTTTAGTATCTATTGCTTTTCCGATAAAGGTTACAGATTAGGGCAAGTGAGTGCCTGTGTGTCAGTGCGTACACTTTAGATACTATAATATTTCCTGCGCAGATGAAAGATTTTGATATTATGCCGAGGTTGAAATCGTGCAGGAGGACGTACGTGGTACTACGTGACTAGAATCGGAGACATTTTACTAGTAACGAAGCATTCTGTCTTAGTTTCCAAGGGTGTCAACGCATCTGCATTTGATTTTTAATCTCTATATATAAAAATCAATTGCTATCCGTTAGTCTTGCTAAAACTCGATACTGGCTCGACCGATTCTGATGAAATTTTTTGTGTTTGTGTGGGGTCCCTGGATGGTTTAGATTCACAATTGGATCCTGTAGGAGCTGTTGTCGAGATCCTGAACTCACTCGTGCGAAGCCGGGGCGGATCGCTAGTCAAGTATAAATGTAGATATCTATAGGCCATGGCATTCTGTTAGCATCAGGTAGTAGAGTTTGCGCTCGTTTGTCGCTCTTACTTGTATAAAAAGTATATTTTCATATGGAGGAAAGTATGATGATTCTTACCTCCATATGAAAATATTATCTATACTTGATTTAATTTAACCACATGTGTAACGGTGAATGGAAACATCGGAAGGAAACTTGAGTATCTATGGAACATTTCTAGATCATGTGAAGTTCGCTAACACGCACTGGGGCAGGCCGGTGTCTGATCTGATCTGATCTGATGTGTCGACTAGCTTCCTTCATACCACTCTGTCCTCGGCTTGTCTCAGGGCAGTCGGAATATTAAATCCCGTTATATTTTGAATCTGATCGGACCAGCGGGTAGGTAACCAGTGTTCATAGCCTGGCATAATTGAAACTTCTACTTTTTTTTTTTATAGAAATAGGGTGACAAACGAGCACACAGTCCACCTGATGGTAAGTGGTTGCTGTGGCCCATAGACATCTACATCTATCCTCGCTTGTGAGTCAAAATGCAGATGCGTTGTCAGCCTTGAGGACTAAGATGGAATGCCTCTTTTCCAGTAAAAGGGTCTCCGGTTCTCTACACTCACCATACGAAACACAGCAGCATTAAGCTGCTATTTTACCTGGTATTCTGTGAGAGCGTGGTCCTTCCCGGTGGAGCCGACCCATTCGTGCCACAACTATACTATAAATATAGCTGCAGCTTGGCTCTACCACGTAAAAATACTTCTAAACCCGGGACGTGTCGTTACTATAGAAATCTCCAAGGGAAACAAGCAATGTCTGGTTGAGTTTTTAGACTTTAAATTATATATATGTGTTTTGTTGTTGCATTGAACAGGATTGTGGCCTTATTATTGATTAATTATAAGCAAGAAGTCAATGAGTAATCGTTCTGTTAGGTCATCAATTAAGCAACCCCCTCACGTTAGTTTTTCGTGCTCGACCAATTAACAGAATTGAACAGTAGTCGGCGCTTGCTGTATTCTTATTCTGATCGCCTATTATTACGATGGTGACACTGAAAATTCTTAGAAAATCAAAAACTGAACAAACTAGCAAGTTATTAGTTTTATTATATCTTTTCAAAATAGTGTCCACATCAATACATCGCTGCATCCGATGGAACCACTGCGAAAAGCACTTTGCCTACTCGTCCTTAGGTGTCTCTTCGTAGGGATTTTGAAACGCAGCCACTGCTTTCTCGGTGTCCATAAAACGTTTTCCTCGAAGTTTTTCTTTTATTTTCAGAAATAAATAAAAATTGCAAGGTGCGGGCGAGGTCGGGGCTATAGGGCGGGTGACCCAGTAATTCCACGTCTGACGTCGCCAAGTAGTCGATTGTTTGCTTGGCGGTGTGCTACGAGGCTTTGTCGTGGTGAAGGAGGATCCTACTCCGAGGTTGTTCCTCCCGAACTTTTCCAAGACAAGTGGCAAACAATTGTTAGTGTACCACTCTGCAGTAACTGTTTTCGATCATTCAGTAGGCTGTAACGGTAACGGTAAGGTACTGCTGGTTCGTTTGACACTAAGTATAACGTTATAAATAAATAGGTGATGCTGCAACGCATACGATCTGCCGCATTTCTAGAATCGCTTCTTACAACTTGCAATATAAATTTAAGATTCGTTAACAACATACCATTGCCCTTTTACACACATGCCGAACTCGATATAAACGAAAATACGCAATCGAAGTTAAAGCTATATACAGCATGAATATTGCCCAACACAGCATGAAGTATCAAGGTTCGTGTAGAGTCGGTAACGTAATGAATGCCTGACTAATATGGCCTTATTAACCTATTGAGCCAGTGATATTATGGATTAAGATCAATATTAAGCAACTTTTTAGTAAGTCACCACGTATGTAACTTTTACATAACCGATTTTTCCAGTTTTTCTAGTTTCATTTAAATAGCCGCAGATAAATAATCTATAAGAATAAGAAAGCGGATAAGGACCTTTACCGATAATTATTTTATTTTCATTTATTAAAATAGTAAACAGCTTGTATTTTATTTATTGTTACATCATCTTACTAATTGCAAAGATGTTACAAGTTGTAACTTACAACCTTAAGTCTATTTTGTAAAATGATTCACCTTCATTTACAAAAAACACAATACATATATTGTTAGAGTAACTATAATGAATTATGCAAATAAATATTTGGCAATCGTTACTATGGCTATGGTTACGATGATTATTAATTAATTTCATACATTCATATGGCAAGCTTTTATAGATTCTCCTGAGACAAGAACTTTGATGGATATCTATGATTGATAACAGACGTTTTAATTTTCTTGCTTACATTTCATGCAGCAAGGGCTCCACATATACGAATAAAAGCTTTTAAAGAGATGCCGGAAATGTATGCTTAAATTGTTTATGCAGTGTTTCATTAATCACTCCTAATGTTATGGTTTAATGTAAGTATTATTATTCATTGCATATTTACGCGTTCTCTGTAAATTTCATAGTACGCAAGCAACCCGGGGGGGTCGATCGCCGCCGACCCCAATGAAATTGTTTATTGCAATTTTAAATTCCGATTTACCACGTGCTCGGCTGAAAAAGAAAACATCGTGAGAAAACCTGCATGTCTGAGAAATTAAAAAAATATTTCGAAGGCATGTAAAGTCCCCCAACACGCATTAGGACATTTCTTTACCCTATAACAGTCTTAGAAATGTGAGGAGGCCTGTGTCCAGCAGTGGGACGTCTCTACTACAAATTAGGAGAAGTGGTAAAACAGAAATAAAATCTTGACTAACTGTTTCATATATACGTATTACCTTTTTGTGACTAACGTCATTACTAAGTGCCCCTTAAATGTACCACTGATTATGCATGTACTCTTACGTATCTCACTCATCTAAAAGGGTACATAATATGATCTTAATTCATTCCTTCAATATACTCAAATTTTTTTTATAAATAAAATCAAAACCGTTTTAACTTTATAACTTACACCCGTTCCCCAAATCCAAAGACGTGTCCCTCTTGTAGCACATAGTGGAATGTTCGCAGTTGGTGATGTATGTCTCGCTACCGTCGAAGTGTTCACACAGTATATCCTCGTTGCCGTACGTTCGCTCCGGGTCACACCGGTAGCATTGCATGCCCGATGACACTGTGAATATTTAATTTTATATTAATCGATGCATCGAATTTTGTTGAAACAATATAATTGTTGAAGTTTGGAGCTCATAATTTGCTGTCGTGGCGGGTATTGAGAGTCGATAACCATCTACACGCCTAGCGTGAGTGTCTCCACTCGGCGAGTGTCTTTAGAAAGCGAACTAAAAATAAATAAAATAAATAATCTAACTCTTATCAAGATTTTTTAAAATTATTGTACGCTATTGGCTCGTCAGTATTTACAGCTAGGTTGAGTAGAAGCGAGCAGAAGGATTGCATGTAATGGAAACAATAAAATTACTGAAATGTCTTTTAAAACAACACTTCGAAGAGTAATAATCAAATTGTTCAAATGTTAAAAATTAATTATTACGTAAAAATATAAATGTTTAATTAGAATTTACCGTCGCTATTTAGTTTTGTGTTACGGTTGGTGGTTTTAAAAAAAAATCTTTTAATACATAGTTTGTACTATTAAATAAGTCTATAAATATCTTTGTTACTTTATACGTAAAAGAATTTGACCCTTAACAAAATTCAAAAACAGTACAATTTATACAATAAATATAAGAGACTATAATAATAATAATTCTATTCATAATTTTTTGATCCCATATTTTGTTTCGTATTAAAAAAATATTACATTATCATCAGTTGATGTAGATAGCACCGGAGATTGGTATATATATATATTACCAATTTTAAATATGAATAATATTCAAAGTAAATGAAATTATATTTCTTTTAGTCCCGGCTTCTATACAGGGTTATTTTGCAATAACCGGCCAATTTTTCAGAGAAGGTTCAGAATAAGTAAAACAGGCAAATGATGAAGAAAAATTAAATAAAAAATTCTCCAACATTCTGTCTTTTTATCTTTTAAATTGAAAATGCGTGGTAATGCATTATTTACTCCGCACGCACATATTCGTAAGGGTCGATCGCCGACAAAACCGTTGTGAATTGAATCGCACACAGAGGAGCGCGCGTACGCGTAGTTGTTGCCCATAAATCACATTTAATTTGGGATAGTTTCAAATAAAAGTAGAAGCCTTATTTACTCGTATTTATAAAAAAAATGTAATATCATTATTTATATATTTGAACTTAAGTTTAAAATTTGGCTAATCTTTGAAAAATAAATCTGTATATAAATATAGCGATCTCTTAGCTTTAACATTTTAATATGTTTTTTAACAGGTTCCCTGTCCGCAGTATAGACACAATAGTTAAACAATATAAATGTTCATATAAGATTCATGGGACAGGGAAAGGGTTAAATATCCACAGAAGCTATAACCAGTTCATAGTATGATTACTTTGCATTAATTGCACTTATTGGTTTAGCTTAGTTTACCAAAAGTGCCATGCACATCTGCAGATCGATGTGCGGCGATTGAGAACAAAGAAACCATAGAAACGATCCGTCACAACGTACACTATGTAGAAGGGATAATGGGGCCATAAGCGCAGACGGATGTGTGTGGGAGATCATGAGCATAGATTTTTATATTGAATATGCCTGAGCATTTGTATCAAGGACGTATTCGTGTTACATTAATTTTCATTTGGTTTACAATGTGATATTTTCCAAAGCCTGCCTTATTTAAGATTTTAAGATGTTAACAGCAATAATTAGAAGTGAACGGGTTTCCTTTTTAGGGTTCCTTACCCAATGGGTAAAACGGAGCTTTATTAATGTCACTCCGCTGTCTGTCTGTCTGTCTGTCGGTGTGTCACGGATCTTGCTCGTAGACGGAATGAAATACAGACAGAATTTTAATTGGTGTAAATATTTTACCGAAAACACATGAACTACAATGTAAAAATAAAGGTAATCAACAAAAGTACTAGTTACGATTTACTTCTATGACTGCACTTTACTATATTTGAGATTTTCAATCGTTTTTACTGTGATTACTAAATAGAGTTTTTTTCGAACGAAGTTCCTTATCGCACGGTACGAATTTGGCGAATGGGGGCTAGGCGAGGAAACGTGTA
The DNA here is from genome assembly GCA_029286625.1 of Parnassius orleans. Classification (NCBI taxonomy): domain Eukaryota; kingdom Metazoa; phylum Arthropoda; class Insecta; order Lepidoptera; family Papilionidae; genus Parnassius; species Parnassius orleans. The sequence continues at coordinate 1,683,839 of JAGSMP010000008.1, forward strand.
AGAAAAATCAAAAATAAATCAAAAATAGATCTAAAACTTTCCTATTTTATTAAGGTATCGGCACTTCAAAAGCAACACAACTATTCCACTGCCTCAAACTATGGTGTGCTGAGGCTTTAATATTGATTTAATAAATAAGAAAGATTCATGTACTGCGCTTCAGAAGTATTTTGATTCTATCCATACAACAAGTGCTAAAATTAAAAAATTTCATCAATGTAGTCGATGTCAATAATTAAGTAAATACGCATTATTAAGGATAACTCAAAATCTACTGGTCAGATATTGATCAAATATAGGAACATGAGTAGCACCAGATTTCAATTAAAAAGAAAATCATCAAAATCAGTTCACCTAGAAAATAGTTCTGAGGTAAAACACATAAAAAAACCAGTTGAATTGAGAACCTCCTCCTTTTTTGAAGTCGGTTGAAAAAAAGAGCGAACTGCGTCAAACTGTAACAACTCACGTGCTTATTATTTACATTTTTTTATATATTATAATTATTTTGTACGTGTGTTTGTTACTGAACTCTTCCTAAATGGCTGGACCGATATGATGAAAATTTTTTCTGTGTTTAAGTGGATCCATGGATGGTTTAGATTCACAAATAGATCCGGTTGATGGCGCTGTTGTCGAGATACAGAAATCACCTGTGCGAAGCCGGGGCGGATCGCTAGTTGACTGTATATTTTCAAATATTCAGCTTGCAGCACCTGATTACGAAGCTTTATTTAGCTATCCTCAGATGAAATTCATTAGTTTTGTAGACATTATTTGTTAAACTTACTTCATTTAGTATTAGTTTATTGTTTAATACGAATGTGGATTAAGCGATATTTAGGTTATTTTCCTAAAAAACAACTTACACTTTAAAAAAATGACTTCATATAATATCTATCTGTGGGAAAATAATGTTTACTATGTTAAGATACATTGAATGATTTGTACAACTATTGTCACATCATTTATAGGTATACAATAAATATTACAATTTTATTTTAACAACAGTTTTCGGAGCTCATAATTATCATTCAATTTCTTTCTTTCATTTAATTTCTACCGGTGTGACACTCGTTGTTAATATATTATGTACTTCCCATTCTATCATTTATAGTTAGTGTTTATAGTAAGAGTAATATTTTAACTTCTTAACCGACTATAAAAAAGTAGGAGGATTATGAATTCGTATATTTTTGTGTATGTTCGGGAATGATTTATGAACTGATTTTAATGATCCTTTTTTTATAAAATATATTATATTTCAATATAAATTTAAAGAAAAATATTCACCCCTAAGGGTTGCGAATTAGGGGATGAAGTTTTAATGTAACTGTTTAGACGACAGTCAAGTAGACCTTCATCTTGTATCAGTTCTTACAGTTATTACAGCCACCTGAAACTCCACTGCTGAAAATAGGCCTCCCCAATAGATTGCTTCATGCCCAATATTTGCCATAGTTGCCACGCTTGGCAAGAGGTTTGGCAGCCGCAGTTTTTTATTTTTAGTGGTTATTAGGAAGACGCTGCTGCCCATCTCCTGGTTTGTTTCCCTCTGTCGCCTCCTACGACACCAACGGGATGATAGGAGATAGTGAATATTCTTACATCGCCAATACACGGTACAGTATCAGTTCTTAGACATTCAAAAGGGTAAAAAATAAACTTCAATTTGCACATAATAGCTCCTGAAGACGGGGCTTTAATTCTTTGACGTACTATATTTTAGCACCAACTTTAGATGCCATTATGTGCAAATTATTTTATTCTTTTAGTTTTTGAGCTCGGCTTTTATTTATTTTTAAAAAGTTTTTTGTTATAAAAATTCAGTGCGTTATCGCTGCACGACTGCTGTTTATATTGTTAACGTTTTTACTTTTATGGCTTCTACTTTATAAGCGAGCGGAACACTTAAACCAAAATGTTTAGATTAAGTTCGAATTGCTTACATTAACATGTTTATGCGTCAGTGAATCTATATTTCATATGTATACCTATAAGTCAATATATATGTAATAATATGAGTAAGTAATTATTAATTAACAAGGAATGAAATATTGTAGTGCCTGTATAAGAATATCTACTACCCCATATCGTCCCGTGGGTGTCGTATGAAGCGACAGAGAGAAATTAGAAACAAGTGATGGGCAGCCGCATCTTTCTGATAACAACTCAATCTAGTAAAAAACTGCGGTTGACAATCCGCCCGCCAGGCGTGTCAACTATGGCAAATCTATGAGGCAATCTATGGGGAAGGCCTAGGTTCAGCAGTGGACTTTTATAGGCTGTAATGTATGGATGGATGAATGAAATATTCATGTTTTCCGTCACATAGATGACAAGTGTAATTTTTAACATGTAATAGCAAAGAAGTCAATGATTACAATTAATTATTCCTTTTTTTTAATTACACGCAAGGAATGTGTCGTGGAGGCAACCATCCAGACCCCGAACGATTATTATTAGTAGGCCATATATTTGTTTCGTGCGGGAAATAAACCTGCGTGCGCAGTGCCGCAGCCAAACGCTTAGCCACTGCGATGCCGAGTCGTTAAAGCCGTTATTGCTTAAAGTTACGATTAATAATAATAGTTGTTAATCGTAATATTACATTTAAATAAAACAACTACTCATACGTAGTGTCAGACAACACTCCCACTGTTACTAGTACTTATTACCTGGCGATGGGATTGGGGTTTGGTGTGTTTAGCCCATGGTGTGTTTGTGGGGCTGGTTCTTCCCAAGACAGAGGTTTTTTTCCGAACCAGTGGTAAATTAAACAAAAGAGTGACTTTCTTTCTTTCTCTTTAATTCTCATTATTAGAATCACATACTAACACTACTTATTTGTACTAACACTTTTACGAAAATATTTTCATTGAGTAAAACCGATTTTACGGATTTTGTTCGCGTTCAATTGGAAAAATAAATATATAACCCTTACACCTATTCAAAAAAAGACTAAGTAATATATTTTGTTATACCTTCGTTATATTAGTTACCTACTCTTTCTTAATCATACATAATATTTCTAGTGAAAAGATATTAATGTTTGTAGAAAGCACATAAATACATTCCATTTGTATAATTACTGTGATAATTAAGTAATCTATTTATCAGCGTCAATGCCATACTAATAAAATATACCTAAACTTATGTTAAGCCGCCTGCTTCATCAAATTACACATTGTATTCGTTAAATAATATAGTCAAGGAAAATGTATGTTATTATAATATTAATTCTATATTTATCCATTTTGTTTACAATAAGGATAATCCAAGTAACGTGCGGCGTAGCAAAACTTAAAAAAAATAGTTCAATTAAATCAGACGAAGTAATTAATATACTTATATGATTTTGATATCGAATGTATATTAGATGTAGTACAGATAAATGAAAGGTAGAAAGGACACAAATTTCACCCTGTAAGTTGTATTGACGTGTTAAGAATTTAAAAAAAAACTAATTTTGATTTAAATTTTTAGACTTATTTGTTATAAAAAGCAACTTCTTTGATTCTTGGCAGTTAAATTATTTTTATTATTACCAAGCAATGCAAGCGGTACACGCGATATCCAATGAAAACACTTTCACGTATCATGTTATATATGTATTATATGTATAGCTAAACCTGCTTTTAAACGATAAAATATAAAGCACGCAAATTAATTACACGTTCAATTAATGATCGCAGTTTAAGGCAATTATAAAACTATAATTCATTTGAGAAATATTGTTGGCTATGGGAAAAAGTAATTAAACGAGATGAAAATAAGCTGGTGAACTGGGCTGGCTGGATGGATCATCTTGCATTAAATTATATTTTAGTGAAACTTCTTGTACTATTATTTATTCTGTGTTAAAACAAAAATTTGTATTAGTTTACAACCACTATTTTTCGTTACTTACATGTTTCTCTTACTTGGATTTTTAAGTTGAAGCATACTATCCCATAGACTTTTTATATTTGATACGTTTGGATTTAACTGTAAACTATTTTAATTTTTAATGTTTATTTTTTCCATTAGATATCAAAAACACAAAATATGAAATCATGTATTAAGTTAGTAAATGTTAGAAAAGTTATATTGTTGTTAGAAAGCTAGGCATTTATAATATAAAATAGATAATTGTAATAGGGTATTTTCCAAATATTTTTGTCCCAAGAAGGGTCTTGTAAGACATTCTAAATTTTACTACAGTAAAATTATAATTCGTTTCATGACAATTAAAAGCGTTTTAAAAATAGACAGTAGCCACTCAACAGCGGCTTAATATTTTAGTAAGTACATTGTGCCAATGACGTCTTTCGCCAAATACATTCCTTTGTTTAAGGGGGGACAATATTTCCAGTACTTTACGAAAATCCGTTATTTGTGCCATGTGTAAAATTGTTTTTTAAAATATTTAATATTATTTAATACGATGCCGATTTATCATATAACACGATGAAAAGATTTTATTTTCGTATTATATGAAACATGAAATCATTTCTTTGGTTCATATATCTATTTGTTCTACAATCTGAGCTCTAATTGTACACTTTTAAAACAGAATTATAATGTAATTATTTTACTACATACATAGGAAGATATGTTCTCTATTGAGTACTCCATGTCTGTTTCAAAATTTGTTTAAAATACTAGTACGTAAATGTGTGGTAAATATTTTAGAAAATAACTTACATCTCAAAAGCAATGGAAACGTGAACAAAAACAAATAAAATTGTAACTCCATTATTCTTAAAACAACAATCACTTTAATTTACTAGTACACTTCGTTTTTTAAATTGAACTTTTCACTTAAAACATTTAACTATTAAAAATATATTTATGCGTATCGCAAAACGATATACTCGGACGTGTTTGTGCGGCGCTCGTGGCGCCATGTGCTCTGCACCCGACTGTAATCGGCCTCTCCATTCAAGTCATGATTCACAGGAAGGAAGCCCAGTAGCAAAACGGACCATGTCCAAATATCGAAGAAATTAGAGTCTTAAACTCTCACACTGGTGCTGATTCATGCGATCGATACTGGCGCCGGCGCGGTACTGACCAACTTTCGGCAAACTGGCATTCGAATTATATTTTTCTTTGCGTTCGAGGACCCGAATGTTTTGTTTTGCTTTTTATCATCCAGTGACGATAGATAACAACTGATAATACTGCTTCATACATTATATTTTATTATTCTGTTTAATAAACATTTTAGGTCTCAAAAGTTTATCAGGTTTGATGCCTTTAATGTTTATTATTTGAATGAAAAGTTGTAGTAATTTTTCCTTTAATGTCATTATTAAAAAATCTAATTTGGGAATGTGACGATACCGATACCTATACGATATATTGACTGGCATTTCTGTGAAGCCGAAGCGAAGTTTCGGTCAGGACATCTGAACTTATTCATTTAGGCGACACCATTAGACCCGTATAGATACAAATTGCGTATATTTACTCTAGAATATACAAACAACCTAGTAAAAAGAAGGCTCGTATATCTTCTCCGCCACCGAGTAATTATTAAAACAGGCCCCGTTTGTTGAACAAGAATTTGCCGAAAACCACGTTGAATTACAATGCTAATTTCTGATATTAATTTTTAAGTTGATTTGACTATTGATTAATAAATAAGTGTTTCGTCGTGTAATGGCGGCTTAAGAGAATCCAATATCTACTCATCATTCTGTGAGTGTCCTAAGAGGTGACAGATGGAAACGAGACAGAGGATGGGCATCAGCCTAACCTAACAACTTATAATAATGAGCAGTGGTTGCCAACCCGCCTGCCAAGCATGGCATATTAGGCAATTTATTATTTCGATATCGAAGTCTATTTATAAGTAATCGAACTTCATAGGTTGTTTTGCCATTCAAATAATGATTATGCAATGCAGTACTTTTTCCTTTACAAAATTAATGTAGCATATTCTAACCATATGATAATTGGGAGGTCAGTAACCGTACGGTATGGCAAAAGATTATTCCGTTATATTGCACTTCGATTACGATAAGGTTCATAGTCTAATTAATGGCCATTTTAGTGTCTAGTCACGCTTACGATTTTTTAATCGCGGTCAGTAGGACAACTTAATGTGATTTGTCAAAAAATTTGCATGATTATTATTTATTACCCGTTATTTATTTATTGTATGTAGGACTCATACAGATTGAAGCTTTAAGTTCTGAATAATTCTGAAAAGTTATCATGAAATGTAGGAAATCTACTAATATCTATCTTACTTTATATAATTTGTTACCAAACTATTATACTGAACGACGTCAACGTAAAAAAATATCTTACGTAGTTAAAAAGGGATTACATAGTACAAAATGGTATGGTCTTTGATTATCTTAAAGCTAAATAACGCCACATTGATTGATCCTACCGCGTCATCATCATCATTACAGCCCTTCACAGGTCCACTTCTGAACATAGGCCTCCCCCAAGGAATGCCACAAAGCACGTTTCTGAGCCTCATGCATCCATCGACTTCCTGCATGCATTCATAAAAATTTCATAATCATAACAAATCAGGGAAAAAATATAATAAAATAGTTTATTTTATGTTTAATACTTAAATTAAACTGGGAAATCTAACTTTTATATTCAGATGAATAATATAGTTTAATTGAACGTGATATGTACGTTCTTATTTAGTTTCCACATATTTAGTGACGACAGTCATCCTTACGGGTAACTGCTATGACAATGTAATTATGTGTTTTTGAAGAGAATTTTGATATATCAACGTGTACGTAAGATCTACTTTTTATCTTATAAATGTATCGCGATAGACTTGTTGTCATAGGCGTAGTGTAAGTAGGGAGAGGGACTTTTTACATTTTGTTCAGTTTAGCTAAAATTAATATGTTCAAAGTTCAAACATACGTATCTACCTACGTGAAGAAAAATATAATTATTTAACGGGTCAAAAAAGTCACGTCCAGGGGAATTAAAACAATATGATTAATTATTGACAATATTAGTTTAAATAAGTGATAGATACAGACAGACTTAGAACAGGTTTGTAAGTTAAGACGTAGTGAGCGCTTGACCGGAACTAGCTCCGCAATCGACTTGCTGGCCATCCCTGAAATATATGCTCTGTATTTTCATATTTGTGATGAAAGAAAAAATATCAAATGGAAAACTTCTGAACAATTTTCGGATCCGAAACTTCATATTACGATTTTCGTAGTAGGCTCCCCAGGTATGTCCGCCCGTAAGTACGGATTTTTTTTGCCAAAAGGTCGTATACAATTACAAAAGTAGCTGCGGAAGATGAGTGTTTACGCTCGTCCTAAATATAAAATCAATTTCGGAAGTCAGTGTAATAGGGACTAAAAGCGCCAAGTGGTAACAGTCGACGTATTTTAACGCAAATAACATAATTTTTTAAATTGTAAATATGTGTCATAGTTGTACTAAATAGTATGTAGTTATGAAACTTTATATTCCATATCGACGTACGCCGCATCCTTTTGCCGATAAATATGCGTCCGCGATACGATCTGGCAATTTTTATGTTACATATTCCATATTTTAGCATGCGTGAATCACTTTTTTTGCTTTTTTCTTTATTTCTATATTTGTGTAATTCTACAAAACCACTTGCGTGCACGATTGTATAAACATTTGAACGCGCTATTTTTAACATCTAGAAATATACTAGGTAACCTAAATTTACTATTTGAAATAATAAATAACTACTACACTGCTTAGGTGTTCATACATTTTTATAAAAAGGAGCTGCGTGAAGTTTGACACAAACGTTTTTATGTAACTATTTAGGTGACTTCGTAAAAGAGGTTCTAAATTCGATTGTATGTTTTTTTTGTATGTATGTTACGTGATATTTTCGTCAATTATGAACAGAATTTATTTATTTTTTAAATAAATAGCTTATTCTTTAAGGAATTCAATTAGTATACATAATATACTATTTCTAGAAATACTTTTTTAGATATACAAGTTTCCTCAAGATATAATCACCGCCGAGTTCTATGCCATTTAGAGTGTTAATAGTAAGTGGCCTACAATGCCACCTATCTGCACCCAATTTAAAACAAGAAGGCCATAAGTGCAAGGCTTCACTGTTATTTGTTAGAAATTTATTGGGCTTCAATAATAGGCTAGACAGACTCCTATGCAGAATTGGAAAAATCCCTACCATTTAGGCAATGTTCAGTGTTTAAGATACCATTCTTAAAAATTTTAAGTAATAAATTTAGACGTTGGTCTTTCATCTTATCTATTTAATGGAATAAAATATTAACAGTAGATTTTTTTGTGCTCGCTATTCGCTATAAAACCTGGTATCACATTGGTATCATATCAAGACGAAGGCCTTTTTTAGAGATTAAAATAAAATATTTAATACTGATTATTGACAGATTTGTTGTGTTTTGCGCACGTAATCGTAGAATGATAAAGTACGTGCAAAAATGGTAAAGTGCGTGTTGGATTGTCTAAAGTATAAGTTGTGTTACGTCTAAGTTGAGAGCTATATTTCAGATATTTTATATTATCACACACAAGTATACATTATGCAATACCGTATTGAATGCAACAGATTTGGAGTCGATTTCATCTTGTTCTCCAGAGCGCTTTTTTATAAACGTCACATCCAACAAATTGATAAAAAAGTGACTTGATTGTCGAATTATACAGTAAATTATACAGTTAAAAAAAGCTACAAAATTGTAGAAGTAAGACTGCGAAATATTTGTAAATTAAATTAAACCCTTAAAATTGTAAATAATATGTATTGCAAAATTTAAACAAAAGCATTAGCTTTATGCATTTTAGGTTCCTTACCCGAAGGGTAACCAACAGGAACTCTATTACTAAGCCTCCGCTGTCGGTCCATCCGTCCGTCCGAATGCAATGAAAAATCCGCAAAATGGTCAAGTGCGTGTTGGGTTGTGTAACGTCTAAATTTTGTTACGTGTAAGTTGAGAGCTATATTTCACATATTTTTATAAATTTTTATTTGCATTATTTAAAATGTTTAGTGGAGGTGATAATTTCCCGAGAGGATATCCGCAGTAGAACCATAGTAACCGACATAGCCGGATGAGTAAGCTCAAGTGGCAAATTGCCGACTACAGTCAAAACCGGATATAACGACATTGAAGGGACCATATAACTTCGGACGTTATATCCGATAGTTGTTATAAGCAATATACACAAGTATACAAACATAAAATATTTATTCTGAAAACTTGCAGGACCAACAGTACAGCTTATAGACTACAATTAATTTTAAAGTAATCGGTCACTTTGGTCTGTTTTTTTAAGCTGAGTCTCAAATGTGTTTTGCATTTTACGTTTCATTCTCGTCATGATTGTGATTATCATCAGCATTAAACTCTTCGTTAAAAGCAACCAATTTTGTAAAACTATAAACATTCCTTTGCAATTTCACTATTTGACTCGCCATTTTGTAATCTCTATATAACGTGTTTTTTTTCAATATTAAACACTTTCCTCTTTTCATCATGTTTTTGTGACATGGTAAAGCGAAAACACAATCAAAACCAAAACTTATCAATTCAACCTTTAATTCACGCTGTTAACTATTGCACTAAATAAGTCGTGGAACATGGCAAAACAAACAAGTCAAATGGCAAAGAGCGCGCAAGAGGTTCGGATGGGGTGGGAGAAAGTGCGTAGGCAATAATAAGTCAAAACATTCCTTCATAGATTAGAATAAGTTTGAAAATTGTTCGTATTGTTTTATTTTGCTGGTACAAGCACAACGGTTGGTCGTTATAGCCGATGAATATCGATAAAGTTCCGTCGTTCTAAGCGATATGTCGCTGTATCCGATGTTGTTATAGGCGGTATGCTTACTATCCTTTATTAGGGATTCGGCCAGGACCTTACCATTCGATCGTAATAACCGATTCGTCGTTATAAACGATGTCGTTATATTCGGTTTCGATTGTATTTACATACCTCGTAGAACCGACAATCGATTGGGAGGGAAGATTTTGAGCGGCAGCCTCGTACCCGTAAGCGAATTGTAGAGCGGCCCTCTAATAGTAAGCGATAAGCAAATTGTAGTGGAGTGACGGCCTCTTAAAGGTGAAGCTATTATTTATTCTGTGTGTGAAGGAAGTCGATGGATGCAGTTGGCTCAGGACCGTGCCTTGTGGCATTCCTTGAGGGAGGCTTATTAGGAATGATGACGATAATGGTGAAGCTTATTTGCCAAATGTGGGTTATGGACCTGATATTTATTTTAAAAGACCTACGTAATATATGATGAATACAATATTCGATATGAGACGTGAATTTTAGTCCTGCTTACAATCACCAAAACGTGGCAATTGTAGGTGTTAGTTACGTTTTATTTAGTAATCCAATTAGTAATTTATTTAATTGTAAACGTTTAGGTGGCGTTTCTTACGCACAAATTAGGCATGTGGAATATACTTATATTTTTTTGAAAACATTAAAATTTAATATTCAAAATCTCGTATCACTTTTGGTTTTGGATTTATGTGAAAACTGAAATGGAGAAAAACATATTTTATATAGATTTAAAATGTGTAGACGTAATAATTATGTAGAACATGTAAAATACCTAATAAATATATAGCTTTTGCTAATTTAAGAATTGCATTTTACATTCATTTCTACCCTCAAAGACAGTATCAGACAGTAATATTTACATTTATGAATCATAACCCATATAGTGCTATGCCCTTTCGCGATAAAAATCACATGTGGCGGACAAAGACATTGTTTTTTATGATTCACATACACATTTCATTTACAATTTGATACATGACATACATGATATTCAATAATAACTTGCTTTATTGTGCTGGCCAAAGTTTTCTTTATATTATTTTTTATATTATTCGGCTCAGTTCTCTTCAGTATTTGTCTATCTTTATATGATTTATGCTATAATTAGATTGTGTGATTTACCAGTACTATACTAGTTCAATCTAAAGTCGTTTTAGGTGATATCCTGAATTTTATGATGTCAAGGTTTTGTTAGGAGTTGGTGACACTTAGTGAGAAAAAAATTTGAAAGTCAATACTTTACGATCTAAAGCATCTTTTTGGAAGATTCTGTATTTAATTCAAGCTAGCAGCCTCCTCTCGAAAACACCAGTGCTGCCTATATCAGAGGTGTGATTCTATTTTTGACTTAGTGACTCATAAGAATTGTTGTATCCTAAATTGAATCATATCGCGCTAACGGAACCGGATATATTCATATACCTTAGGAAGTATTCCGGTTTGAAAATCTACATCGTACCGTAGGATAACTCCATAACGCCTAGGTAACTAATAAGTGAACTTAGTGAATCAAACACGTATTTGAAAGAAAATAAATAATTTAAAAATCAAAACCCGACTGCAAAAAGACAATTTTAAAAGTAGTACACTAAAAGACTTAAATAAGATTCAGAATAGAAAACAAAATTAAAATAAACTATAAACAAAGTATACTCTACTTCGGTTTAACAGACTATATTATGAGCTGAAAGCCTAAGTTAAATACCGCATTAAGTTTAGTAGCAGGCGGGACCCAATTGAAAATTATAAACCAAAAAATAATTAATGGGTTCCGCTTAGTGATTCTTCGTAGTGATCCATTTTTAGTGTCCGGACATTAGGATTTTTAGTGATTTTTTTGATTTAAAATAACTACCTTAGGCTAGGATTTCTCGTGTATCGCGGAGTCGTTTTACATACTTAAATTGCACACAGATAAACATCTCGATCCGGAAAATTATTTTTGTAGGCCATAGAATGAACTAAATTTCATATGATAGCACGAGGTCCGACACAAACATGGCCCATTTTACGCTATCAAAAACTTTTAAACCAATTTATTATTCTTAATTAAATTTATACATATAATTTATATATACTTTTGTAATCCCTTTTAACTTCCTTTATTTTGATACCCTACTCGATAGGTTTGGTTATTTTTTTATTAACGTATTACTATTTTGCGCTAAAATCCGCCATTTTTTAAACAGCTATCTAAGAACACTTGGGTTTTAAGACGAATAAAACGATACCTTAATTGTCGAAATCCATCCAGCCGTTAGGAAGATACGAGGTAATAAGAAATTTACAAACATAAATAAAAAAAATAACCCTTCCTTGGCAGTCGGGTAAAAAGGAATTATTGTAACAAATCCGAAGCGCAACACTGCCTTCTATTGAACATTTGTAAATAGTCGGCAATTTGCCACTTCAGCTTACTCATCCGGCTGTCAGTTACTCTGGTTCTACTGCGGATATCCCTCTCCATAGCTCGCTGAGCGAGCCTTGTGCTTCCTCATACGGCCTGCATTGAAGGAACACGTCCCCACCAAGCAATAAAGCTTAATTTTAAATAATATTAGACTGTATGTATCAGGAAATTGTCTCCCCCACTTAACATTTTAAATAATGCAAGTAAAAATTTATAAAAAATATCTGCAATATAGTTCTCTATAAATGCTTTTAAAAGTGCTCTAAATCTAGAGTGATCAGTGATTTTATTCGCAGGATAAGACTTAGGCCGGGACTCCACCAAAGCAGAGATGTGTGCGGTGTGCTGTGTGCTGTGCGGAGATGTGTGTGTGTGTGTGACATCTCTCGTCTCCACTGCGCGTCGTCCGCGCACAGCTCACATCTCCGCTTCTATCGCGCCATACAAATATTACACATCTCCGCACATCGATCTCCACTGAAGCTAAGCGGAGAGGAGATGTGTCAATAACACAATTCTATTGGTTGTTTAAAAAACATCTCCTCTCCGCTCGTCTCGTCTCCGCTTTGGTGGGTCCGGCCTTATTAAAGTTTGGTCGAATCCACCTAATAAGCTTAGTACAAAAGTAAGTAGTAAGTGTATCTACTTAGAAGAGCGGGCAAGTGTTACGAGTGGCTCTGTGCTTTTAGCGTTATTACTACGTCGTTGTTCTGAGGAATCGTTCGTGATATTTATAGCCGTCAAATTCTACCATCGTACTCATCTACATCCAGCAATTGAACTCTGTGCGATCTTTTGTGGTTGTGCGCCATCACCGACCACTTCGTAGAATTAACTGTCGCTAGCGGATGTTCCAGACCGATATGACTTAAGAATCGAATAAAATAGACCTAGTTCTTTTCAAAAGCTTCATATTGTTGCTTACCATCAGGTGAGCAGCATCGTTACCCCTCGACTATAAATGCATTTATTGATATACTTACAAACTCAAATTAGGTACAGAATAAAGTTTTGTTTTATAATCCGAGCTTAAAAGCAAATGTTTATTTATTATTTTAATTTAAGACCATCATGCAGGATATCATAATATAGTCATCATCATCATCATTAAGCCTAACGTAAGTTCACTGCTGAACAAAGGTAAGATTTTTGTCATAGTTGCCATGCTTGGCAGGCGGGTTGTGGCAGTATCAGTATTTTTATTTATTTTAAGTTATTGGGAAGATGCTACTCCCGCTCCCGTTTCATTTCCTCTGTCGCCACATAGAATTCACTACCTCATATATCATAATATAAGATCAAAATATAATAAGCCACCACACCTAAGAGATCCTGCCTAGTTTCCTTTCAATTAATGTTAATGATTTATACAAATAATCTAGTCTCAAGTCGCGTGATGTAAAATAATTTGTTAGGGGCGCACCGTCTAGACTTGTGAGGTTAATGACGAAACTGGCCTAAATTAATTTATTGGGTAATAGAACATTGAAGAAAATTTTGGTTTTATTATTTTATAGGTATTTTATTAGTTTTTTAATTTAAATTATTTGATATGTTAGAAATAATATTGCGTGGGTGTCTGATTAAATACCCAATTTTGATAGGTAATAGTCGCGTTTGGGCAAGAAGTAAATTCAGTTTTCTTTGCTATTATCTCATATTCTATGAGATATGCGAAAATGTTTAATATGAAAATTGAGGATTTGTTCATTTCACCTAAAAAAGGTCTTATCACTTATCCTTATAATAAGCGTGACAAACGATCATACAGTTCACCTGATGGTAAGTAGATGCTGTGGCCTATAGACATGTACAACCATCCTCGATTAACAATCAAAATGTAGATGCGTTGTCACTCTTGAGGATTAAGATGCAATGCCTCGTTTCCAGTAAAAACGGTCTTCATTTTTTAGCGAGCACACAGTCCACCTGATGGTAAGTGGTTGCTGTGGCCCATAGACATCTACATAGATGTAGTTTGCGAATCAAAATGCAGATGCGTTGTCAGCCGTGAGGACTAACATGGAATGCCTCTTTTCCAGTAAAAAGGGTCTCCGGTTCTCTACACTCACCATACGAAACATAGCAGCATTCAGCTGCTATTTTACGCTGGTATTCTGTGAGAGTGCGGTTCTTCCTCGGTCGAGCCGACCCATTAGTGCTACAAACATAATATAGCGGCAGCATGGCTCTACCACGTATACGTTTATGAGAAAAACTATTTGATCTATCAGTTTTTCGATTTCACAATAAATATTCGATCAAATATAGCTTTAAATCATTATAAATAAAAATGGAAATTAATCAGTGGCGGATTCCACTATATAATACTTATTGAATGTAATTTTTACTTTTACCACTGGTTCCCAAAAACCTATGTCCTGGTAAGAACCAGCAAGAAACCCACAGGACTTTTTTAAAAGCACAATTTACAATATAATATTTTATACAATTGTTATGAAAACATTTAGAAACAGCATGGTAGCGATCACCTCATAGGAAATACTTATCCCTTTAAGTAATAACAATACAAGTATTTCGGGTTGCATATATACAGTTATTTTAGGAAACCGTATGAAAGGAGAAGATTCATGCCATGATCTCAACTATCGAATACATCCTAACAGTGTTGGTAGGTGGTAGGACTTTTCCGCTCATTTCCGCTGGTAGTCCGTCTGGGCAGGTAACATCCTTATCTATTGCTGCCGCCAAATAACACTACTTGCACTGCTGTGTTCATGTTTAAGGGTATCGAGAACCAGTTTAAATATAGACGTGAGGCATTCTATGTAAGTCCTAAGAGATGTAGTGTTTTAATCGATTTCAAAATAGGAGGAGGTTCTCAATTTGACTGTATTTTTAATGTGTGTTACCTCAGAACTTTTTGTAGGTGAACCGATTTTGATGATTCTTTTTTTATTTGAAATCTGGTGCTTCTCATGTGGCCTCATATAAATTTGATCAAGATCTGAACTAGTAGTTTTTGAGTTATATATATATATATATATATATATATATATATATATATATATATATATATATATATATATATAACTCAATAAAATAAAATATATATAAAGATATAATTTTCAACATATTTATATTATCTTATTTATATATATTTTTACTTATTTATGTATCACGTTATACAAAATGCCCCAATAGTAAATAGTAATAATCTTAGAGTATACATAAGCAAGCTTGGACAGCAGTGGACTTTTGGTAGAAGAATCCGAAAATAAACACTAAATATTTTTATTAATATACTAGCTGTTCCCCGACTTCTTCACGTGTAATTTAGGGTTTTAATTTTTTTGCGCGGAACCTAATTATTTTCTAAAATTAAAGTAGCCTAAGTTACTCCATATAATATCAGCTATCTCCATATATAGCTATATCCCATCAAAATCGGTCCAGCCATTTCGGAGATTAGCCGGAACAAACAGACACTGCAATTTTATTTATTTGTATAGATAATATTGTATATAAATACTTATTATTTTGTCTGAGCACATTATACATATTGGTTTATTTCGACAATTTATTCTTTTAGATTCTCGCATTGTCTATAATTTTGGACAAATTCAAAATAAGTTGTTGGCGTGACCTTACAGTATTTATAAGCAAGCCATGCTTATTTATACTCTAAGGCCGTGACCGACATAGGAATCAACTAAATATTACCGAAATATCTTTAAAAAAACTTTACTTAGTTTGACTGACGTGAGTGTAACTGTAATAGTGATAATAAAATAAAAACATTGAGTATAAAGACAAGTAGTACAGAATAAAAATAAAGCTAATACAAAATAATCTTAAATACTAGCGTCAGTTTTAGACTAATAAAAATAATAATAAATCGTTTTAGGTGATATCCTGAATTTTATGATGTCAAGGTTTTGTTAGGAGTTGGTGACACTTAGTGAGAAAAAAATTTGAAAGTCAATACTTTACGATCTAAAGCATCTTTTTTGGGAGGATTCTGTGATTCAAGCTAGCAGCCTCCTCTCGAAAACACCAGTGCTGCCTATATCAGAGGTGTGATTCCTATTTTTTGACTTAGTGACTCATAAGAATTGTTGTATCCTAAATTCGAATCATATCGCGCTAACGGAACCGGATATATTCATATGCCTTAGGAAGGATTCCGGTTTGAAAATCTACATCTTACCGTAGGATAACTCCATAACGCCTAGGTAACTAATAAGTGAACTTAGTGAATCAAACACGTATTTGAAATAAAATAAATAATTAAAAAAATCAAAAACCCAACTGCAAAAAAGACAATTTTAAAAGTAGTACACTAAAAAGACCTAAACAAGATTCAGAATAGAAAACAAAATTAAAATAAACTATAAACAAAGTATACTCTACTTCGGTTTAACAGACTATATTATGAGCTGAAAGCCTAAGTTAAATACCCGTATTAAGTTTAGTAGCAGGCGGGACCCAATTGAAAATTATAAAATAAAAGAAAATTAATGGGTTCCGCTTAGTGATTCTTCGTAGTGATCCTTTTTTAGTGTCCCGACGTTAGGATTTTTAGTGATTTTTTTTCATTTAAAATAACTTTACCTTAGGCTAGGATTTCTCGTGTATCGCGGAGTCGTTTTTCATACTTAAATTGCACACAGATAAACATCTCGATCCGGAAAATTATTTTTGTAGGCCATAGAATCAACTAAATTTCATATGATAGCAGGAGGTCCGACACAAATATGGCCCATTTTTACGCTATCAAAAACTTTTTAAACCAATTTATTATTCCTAATTAAATTTATACATATAATTTATATATACTTTTGTAATCCCCTTTTAACTTCCTTTATTTTGATACCCTACTCGATAGGTTTGGTTATTTTTTTTTATTAACGTATTACTATTTTGCGCTAAAAATCCGCCATTTTTTTTAAACAGCTATCTAAGAACACTTGGGTTTTTAAGACGAATAAAACGATACCTTAATTGTCGAAATCCATCCAGCCGTTAGGAAGATACGAGGTAATAAGAAATTTACAAACATAAATAAAAAAAATAACCCTTCCTTGGCAGTCGGGTAAAAAGGAATTATTGTAACAAATCCGAAGCGCAACACTGCCTTCTATTGAACATTTGTAAATAGTCGGCAATTTGCCACTTCAGCTTACTCATCCGGCTGTCAGTTACTCTGGTTCTACTGCGGATATCCCTCTCCATAGCTCGCTGAGCGAGCCTTGTGCTTCCTCATACGGCCTGCATTGAAGGAACACGTCCCCACCAAGCAATAAAGCTTAATTTTAAATAATATTAGACTGTATGTATCAGGAAATTGTCTCCCCCACTTAACATTTTAAATAATGCAAGTAAAAATTTATAAAAAATATCTGCAATATAGTTCTCTATAAATGCTTTTAAAAGTGCTCTAAATCTAGAGTGATCAGTGATTTTATTCGCAGGATAAGACTTAGGCCGGGACTCCACCAAAGCAGAGATGTGTGCGGTGTGCTGTGTGCTGTGCGAGAAGAGATGTTTTTCAGTTCGGGGGACTCCACCAAAGCGGAGATGTGTGTGTGTGTGTGACATCTCTCGTCTCCACTGCGCGTCGTCCGCGCACAGCTCACATCTCCGCTTCTATCGCGCCATACAAATATTACACATCTCCGCACAGCGATCTCCACTGAAGCTGAGCGGAGAGGAGATGTGTCAATAACACAATTCTATTGGTTGTTTAAAAAACATCTCTCCGCTCGTCTCGTTTCCGCTTTGGTGGAGTCCCGGCCTTATTAAAGTTTGGTCGAATCCACCCTAATAAGCTTAGTACAAAGGTAAGTAGTAAGTGTATCTACTTAGAAGAGCGGGCAAGTGTTACGAGTGGCTCTGTGCTTTTAGCGTTATTACTACGTCGTTGTTCTGAGGAATCGTTCGTGATATTTCTAGCCGTCAAATTCTACCATCGTACTCATCTACATCCAGCAATTGAACTCTGTGCGATCTTTTGTGGTTGTGCGCCATCACCGACCACTTCGTAGAATTAACTGTCGCTAGCGGATGTTCCAGACCGATATGACTTAAGAATCGAATAAAATAGACTTAGTTCTTTTTCAAAAAGCTTCATATTGTTGCTTACCATCAGGTGAGCAGCATCGTTACCCCCTCGACTATAAATGCATTTATTGATATATTTACAAACTCAAATCAGGTACAGAATAAAGTTTTGTTTTATAAGCCGAGCTTAAAAGCAAATGTTTATTTATTATTTTAATTTAAGACTATCATGCAGGATATCATAATATAATAATCATCATCATCGTTACAGCCTAACATAAGTTCACTGCTGAACAAAGGTAAGATTTTTGTCATAGTTGCCATTCTTGGCAGGCGGGTTGTGGCAGTATCAGTATTTTTATTTATTTTAAGTTATTGGGAAGATGCTACTCCCGCTCCCGTTTCATTTCCCTCTGTCGCCACATAGAATTCACTACCTCATATATCATAATATAAGATCAAAATATAATAAGCCACCACACCTAAGAGATCCTGCCCTAGTTTCCTTTCAATTAATGTTAATGATTTATACAAATAATCTAGTCTCAAGTCGCGTGATGTAAAATAATTTGTTAGGGGCGCACCCGTCTAGACTTGTGAGGGTTAATGACGAAACTGGCCTAAATTAATTTATTGGGTAATAGAACATTGAAGAAAATTTTGGTTTTTATTATTTTATAGGTATTTTATTAGTTTTTTTTTAATTTAAATTATTTGATATGTTAGAAATAATATTGCGTGGGTGTCTGATTAAATACCCAATTTTTGATAGGTAATAGTCGCGTTTGGGCAAGAAGTAAATTCAGTTTTCTTTGCTATTATCTCATATTCTATGTGAGATATGCGAAAATGTTTAATATGAAAATTGAGGAT
Source organism: Parnassius orleans (assembly GCA_029286625.1). Lineage (NCBI taxonomy): Eukaryota > Metazoa > Arthropoda > Insecta > Lepidoptera > Papilionidae > Parnassius > Parnassius orleans. Next base: position 1,702,965 of record JAGSMP010000008.1, read on the forward strand.
TTGTTCATTTCACCTAAAAAAGGTCTTATCACTTATCCTTATAATAAGCGTGACAAACGATCATACAGTTCACCTGATGGTAAGTAGATGCTGTGGCCTATAGACATGTACAACCATCCTCGATTAACAATCAAAATGTAGATGCGTTGTCACTCTTGAGGATTAAGATGCAATGCCTCGTTTCCAGTAAAAACGGTCTTCAGTTTTTAGCGAGCACAGTCCACCTGATGGTAAGTGGTTGCTGTGGCTATAGACATCTACATAGATGTAGTTTGCGAATCAAAATGCAGATGCGTTGTCAGCCGTGAGGACTAACATGGAATGCCTCTTTTCCAGTAAAAAGGGTCTCCGGTTCTCTACACTCACCATACGAAACATAGCAGCATTCAGCTGCTATTTTACGCTGGTATTCTGTGAGAGTGCGGTTCTTCCTCGGTCGAGCCGACCCATTAGTGCTACAAACATAATATAGCGGCAGCATGGCTCTACCACGTATACGTTTATGAGAAAAACTATTTGATCTATCAGTTTTTCGATTTCACAATAAATATTCGATCAAATATAGCTTTAAATCATTATAAATAAAAATGGAAATTAATCAGTGGCGGATTCCCACTATATAATACTTATTGAATGTAATTTTTTACTTTTACCACTGGTTCCCAAAAAAACCTATGTCCTGGTAAGAACCAGCAAGAAACCCAGCAGGACTTTTTTTTAAAAAGCACAATTTACAATATAATATTTTATACAATTGTTATGAAAACATTTAGAAACAGCATGGTAGCGATCACCTCATAGGAAATACTTATCCCTTTAAGTAATGACCCAACAATACAGAGTATTTCGGGTTGCATATATACAGTTATTTTAGGGAAACCGTATGAAAGGAGAAGAGATTCATGCCATGATCTCAACTATCGAAAATACATCCTAACAGTGTTGGTAGGTGGTAGGACTTTTCCGCTCATTTCCGCTGGTAGTCCGTCTGGGCAGGTAACATCCTCTTATCTATTGCTGCCGCCAAATAACACTACTTGTACTGCTGTGTTCATGTTTAAGGGGTATCGAGAACCAGTTTAAATATAGACGTGTGAGGCATTCTATGTAAGTCCTAAGAGATGTAGTGTTTTAATCGATTTCAAAAATAGGAGGAGGTTCTCAATTTGACTGTATTTTTTAATGTGTGTTACCTCAGAACTTTTTTGTAGGTGAACCGATTTTGATGATTCTTTTTTTTTATTTGAAATCTGGTGCTTCTCATGTGGCCTCATATAAATTTGATCAAGATCTGAACTAGTAGTTTTTGAGTTATATATATATATATATAAAGATATAATTTTCAACATATTTATATTATCTTATTTATATATATTTTTTACTTATTTATGTATCACGTTATACAAAATGCCCCAATAGTAAATAGTAATAATCTTAGAGTATACATAAGCAAGCTTGGACAGCAGTGGACTTTTGGTAGAAGAATCCGAAAATAAACACTAAATATTTTTATTAATATACTAGCTGTTCCCCGCGACTTCGCCCGCGTGTAATTTAGGGTTTTAATTTTTTTTTGCGCGGAACCCTAATTATTTTTCTAAAATTAAAGTAGCCTAAGTTACTCCATATAATATCAGCTATCTCCCATATATAGCTATATCCCATCAAAATCGGTCCAGCCATTTCGGAGATTAGCCGGAACAAACAGACACTGCAATTTTATTTATTTGTATAGATAATATTGTATATAAATACTTATTATTTTTGTCTGAGCACATTATACATATTAGTTTATTTCGACAATTTATTCTTTTTAGATTCTCGCATTGTCTATAATCTTGGACAAATTCAAAATAAGTTGTTGGCCGTGACCTTACAGTATTTATAAGTAAGCCATGCTTATTTATACTCTAAGGCCGTGACCGACATAGGAATCAACTAAATATTACCGAAATATCTTTAAAAAAAACTTTACTTAGTTTGACTGACGTGAGTGTAACTGTAATAGTGATAATAAAATAAAAAAACATTGAGTATAAAGACAAGTAGTACAGGAATAAAAATAAAGCTAATACAAAAATAATCTTAAATACTAGCGTCAGTTTTAGACTAATAATAATAAAAAGAAGTATAATTTCCTTCAAAAGTGTCATTGCCGAGGCAAAGTCAGGGCACATCGGCAGAATTGGCGAGAAATTAGTTCGCCTCCCTTCGGGAACACGTGCATTCTGGTCTCTCGCCAAGGCTGTCCAAGGGAACTTCTGTCAGCCATCTCTGCCATCTCACTGCACAAGGTGGACGACTCACTGGCCCATGATGCAAAAGAGAAAGCCGATCTGCTAGGCTCTCTTTTTGCTTCGAACTCGACTCTTGATGACGGGGGGAACACACCGCCTACCATCCCGCGGTGTGAGTGCTCCATGCAGGAAGTGCTGTTTACACAGCGCTCGGTGCGTAAAGCACTCCTCTTCCTGGACGTCAACAAGTCAAGTGGGCCTGATGGAGTCCCACCTATTGTGCTGAAGACGTGTGCTCCGGAGTTGGCACCGGTTTTAACGCGTCTTTTCCGGTACTCCTACTCCCTAGGCGTAGTCCCGAACTCATGGAAGACAGCTTTGGTGCACCCGATCCCTAAAAAAGGCGACCGCTCAGATCCGTCCAACTACAGGCCTATCGCCTCCTTGTTCTCCAAAGTAATGGAGATTGTTGTTAACTGCCAGCTCATGCGGTACCTTGAGGATCGCCAGCTGATTAGTGACCGCCAGTACGGTTTCCGTCGAGGTCGCTCTGCTGGTGATCTTTTAGGTTACCTAACTCATAGATGGGCGGAGGCAGTGGAGTCCAAGGGAAAGGCGTTGGCCGTTAGTTTGGACGTAGCGAAGGCCTTCGATCGGGTTTGGCACAAAGCGCTTCTTTCGAAGCTCCCTTCCTATGGGCTTCCCGAGAAATTGTGCAATTGGATCACCAGTTTTCTTGCAGATCGGAGCATCAAGGTCGTAGTAGACGGTGCATGCTCCGATTACAAGCCCATTAACGCTGGTGTTCCACAAGAGTGCGTGCTGTCACCAACACTGTTTTTTCTGCATATCAATGATATGTTGCAAACCGGTAACATTCATTGCTATGCAGACGACAGCACTGGTGATGCTTTATACACCGGCCGTGCCAATATTTCTCGGGAAAACGTCGCTGAGTACCGGAACAAACTTGTGTCTGAAGTCGAGACTTTGTTGAACAGAGTCTCAGACTGGGGGCGACTAAATCTAGTCCAGTTCAATCCCCAGAAGACACAAGTTTGCGCGTTTACCGCTAAAAAGAACCCCTTTGTCGTATCTCCTCAGTTTCAAGGCACTCCCCTTGTTGCCTCAGCCAGTATCGGAATCCTCGGTGTCGACATATCGAGTGATGTGCAGTTTCGTGGTCACTTGGAAGAGAAGGCCAAATTGGCCTCTAAAAGGCTTGGCGTGCTCAGCAGAGCGGGACAGTGTTTCATGCCGGCACACCGCTTGCAACTTTACAAGGCGCAGGTTCGGCCCCACATGGAATACTGTTCCCATCTCTGGGCAGGGGCTCCCCAGTGCCAGCTCCTTCCACTTGACCGCATCCAGCGCAGAGCGGCTCGAATCGTCGACGACCGAGTTCTTTCCGATCGGCTGGACTCACTGGAACTGCGTAGAGATGTTGTATCTCTTTGCGTATCGCATCTATCACGGGGAGTGCTCTGAGGAATTGTTCGGACTAATTCCAGCCGCTCAATTTCACCATCGCACATCGCGACATAACTCGAAAGATACCATCCATACCATCTGGATGATTGGCGGTTCACCACTGTGCGATTTAGAAAAAGTTTTCTTCCTCGCACAACTTCCTTGTGGAATCGAATACCACCAGCGATTTTTCCGGACTGATACGACTTAGGGACCCTCAAGAAAAGAGACTACTCCTTCTTAAAAGGCTGGCAACGCATCTGCAATTCCCCTGGTGTTGCAGTTGTTCATGGGCGGTGGTAGTCACTTACAATCAGGTGAGCCGCATGCTCGTTTGACACTCTCCTATAAAAAAAAAATCCTGCCAGACCCAACGTATGTAGGTGCGAGAAGTTATTGAGACAAGATATCCCTTTGAAAATGACTTGTATTCATTCCATTATGATACTGATCAGCCGGACTGATCAGTTTAACTGACAGTGTGTGTCGAGCATAGGATAAACATTTATAATTAATTACTATTAGAATACTAGTTTTAAGAAAAAAGCATCTTTTAATAGATACAAATATTTTATCGTAATAATACTATAAACATTAAAACACTTATTTTAACTAAATTGCTCATGAATAAAACAATAAATTGTAGTTTCCCTAACCACTCAATTTATGCTTGGCTGTAAAATGGTAAATAAGTAATAATACAAATATTGGTAGCTAAAAATAATAAAAGTAATTAATATTTACGAATATGGGCTACAAATTTACATATGTAATAGTTTCGATTGACAATAATTTTCATCGTAACAATTTAGAAAAACCATATCAACATTGACACAAAATACTGGTGGTAGCTTCAGACTAGATACTTTCGATCGAGATCGAGATATTTCGATTGTTTTCGTCAATATTTCGTTCAGTGTGGCCATAATAAATATTATGTTCTGTAGCCATAATAATAATAATTTTCTATGTGGTAAAGCCATGTTGCAGCTATATTGTCGTTGTAGCACGAATGAGTCGGCTCGATCGGGGAAGGACCACGCTCTCACAGAATACCAGCGTAAAGTAGCAGCTTGATGCTGTTTTGTTTCGTATGCAGTGGCGAAGCTAGCGCTCCAAACTAGAGCAAGCCCAAGATATGGTTTTGTTGTTTTTAGCAGTTTTATAAAAATACACCAATCTTGATCTATCTCCACTCTTCAGTTTCATTTTCAGTGCTGTCCAGGACGTGTTTAACAAAGCACACAGAAGGCATAATACTGCTAGATAGATTGTATGACATATCAGCAATTGCATACCTTCGGTGGCTTTGAAAAAAGCCGTTTGGGTTTGCTTGAGCGAAAGAAAAAGATATTTACATACAATACAAAACATGAACAAAAGAAAAGCATGAACAAAGTACAAACAAACTATGTAAAAAATTAAAAAAACAAATTATTTATATTCTAAATCGAATCGTCTCTCTTTCTTAAGGAAAGATTAAAGATTTTACCTTTTCCTCGCCGATTAGCACTAATACACTCCAATTCATCACAAAGAACACTATTATCCTCCATTTTCACTAAGTATCTTTAAAAAAGCATAAATTTTCAATTCGCAATATTCATTCGCTCAAGTAAACATTGAAATGTGAAGTGAACTTGCAAACGTATCGCCCGCGCGCCCCCGCGCTTGACTAACTTCACACAGAAAGCCCAGCTTATCGCTCCATACTAATTGCTATATAAACAATCGTAGTTATATTTCATTATAGAACATTTTGCCACAGGTTAGAAAGGGAGCGATCGTCTTCTCGAAAGCCCGGGAAAAAGCCCACACGTGCGAGAGAGACGACTAATCGCTCAACTCAACTCCTTTTTTATGACAGCAGTATCGCGCAGTTTTGCCGTTTTTAAGTTTTGCTGTGTTTTATAAGACTACGAGGTCATGACCTGTGTAGAACAGAGGAACGCGCGGGAAATTTGAAATAGTTTGAAACAGTTTACGAGTTATTTTATTCGTTGATATTATTGATTGGGCAGTTTGATAGGGCAAGCCCGGCTTCTCGGCTTCTATGGAGGCTTCGCTACCGTTCGTATGGTGTGTGTAGTGAAACGGAGACCCTTTTTACTGGAAACGAGGCATTTCATCTTAGTCCTCAGTTGACAACGCATCTGCATTTTGATTCTTAATCAAGGATAGATGTAGATGTCCATGGGCCAATAGCATCCACTAACCATCAAGTGGGCTGTGTGTATAAATAAATAATAATAATATGGTCTTTAGTTATTAGTTAAATAGTTATTAAGGTGATTAAGAATTATTTATGAGTATGGCTGGTGTAGATGGAGTGACGACCTGGTAAGACATGCAGGAAGTCAATAGATGCAGGTGGCTCGGGACCGTGCTTTGTGGCATTCCGTGGGGGAGGCCTATGTTCAGCAGTGGACTTGTGAAGGGCTGTAATGATGACGATGATGATGATGGCTGGTAATACTTGTTGATTTCAGAACTAGTTATACTTCTAAGTTTAGATCTTTTAATAGATTAAGGGTGAAAACGACCAGATACAAATGCAGACGCGTTGTCACTGGTTTTCACTCCTGAGGACGAAGATGGAATGCCTCGTTTCCAGTAAAAACGGTCTCCTGTTCCCTACATTTACCATACTAAAAACCCTATAGCATTAAAACGTTTAGAACAGCTAATGAGTTGTATACTGTCGGATTGCATAGAATAGAAAGAGATGCGCGATGACACGGCGCTTGTAACTTACCTATTACAAAACATGAAACAATTAATTTCTTGAAAATAAGTTGAGTAATTTATTAATCCTGCAGCTACCAATTTACAAAGACCATCGTAAGTTTCATTTTTTAACATATCGGCTGAATATTCATTTGCTGTTGAATAATTATCGCCATTTCTGTCGTGGGTCATAACTGAAAACCTAGGCCAATCATTTACCGCAAATGTAACAATTTGTGAACGCACCACCATCGTATTTTCTTGGGTTTCGTACATTATAAATGAAAGAGCACGAAACAAACAGGCGCCGTCACCTATAATGGGGACGACAGTAAGTTCTTCCATTTTTCCTTTAATATTAAGAGTTTCTGTAGTCATTTCTTCTATCAACAATACCTAATCACAAAGCAAATCGAATTCCATGTTTGAACAGTGGTTGTGAGAAAGACAAGCAACTAGTCCGAAACACGAAGCAAATCTTAAACCGTAAGCAAGCAAACAAAGTTGAAGTCTAGTCAAATATCCGTTAACAGTGACTTAGTACCATATGTGGTACAGGTTGAAGCGCTCATTCACCATTCACTTTATATTAGTTTGAAAAAACACAACGTTACCGCGTTCTAAAACGATACCAACGCCATCTATTGGTAGGGATTGGAACTTGAAGATCAATACAAAATAGGTAGGTACCTAAGTATTTCTTTTGGTTTTGCCATTTTATTAATTTGTAAAAAAATATATTTGGTTTGGTTGTTTATTTTCATTGTTTTTAATTTTTAAATTAGTATTTTTTGTTCAGGTGTAATTTTGTGCAATTTTTTGTACAAATCTTCTTGTCTATTTTGTTTTATGTTTTTGTGCAATAAAAGTATATTCTATTCTATTCTAATAAATTAAGTTTAAAATATTTATCAATATCATTTACGTTATTTACGACCCAAAAACCTTAAAAATGTCACCCAAGTCACCCAACCCATGATGATTTTTACATACAAACATACATCCATCCATCCTTCCATCCATATTGGTTTCAAACCATAATCGATGCCATTTTCGTAATTAACGTCCCAAAAAACCATAAAACGACACCCAAATTGACATTTCAACCACATCGCACCCCCAGAGGGGATGATGGGTAGGTATTTCCCGTCTGCTACGTTTGATTTTGAAATAGTTGTTGTTTTCGTAATCAGAGACCCGATAAACCATAAAAACGATACCCATGTTGATTTTTAGAATTTGTCACCCCTTTTCCACCTATGGGTTGAATTCTGAAAGAGCCTGAAACACTTGTTTACCCATTTATTGATAGGAGTACTCCTGTGAAGTTTCGAATAAAATAGTTTAACTAATCTTGTTTCCCCATACAAACTTTCAACCCCTTTTTCACCCCTTTAGGGGTTGAATTTTCAAAAACCCTAGGACACGTAATTGTTTATTTCTAATCGTTAACCTAAAAACAAAGTTTCAGGCTTCTAGCTCTAAAAATGACGGACTTCCATACAAACTTTTAACCCCTTTTTCACCCCCTTTATTAAATTTTCAAAAATCCTTTCTTAGCGGATGCCTACGTCATTACAACTGTCTGTATGCCAAATTTCAGCCAAATCCGTTCAGTAGTTTCGGCTGTGCGTTGATAGATGAGTCAGTCAGGTTTGCCTTTTATATTTATATAGATTACAACTAACTTACAATAGGTGGCGCGCGTATCATACCGACAAAGAATCATGTCCGGTCTTGACCTGAAAATTTTCTAACGCATCTAGTGATGTAAAATATCTTTAAAAAATTGCATTTTTTTTGCTTATTTAGTATCGCATAATTGAATTTTCAAATAAAGCCAGGAAAAAAAGTAATCTTACTATGTTTATCATTCTCAATAGACTTTTGAAGACGGAATGTGTTTTAGAATGGCACAAAGGCCCAGAAGCCATGCCAAAAATATATTTTAAAAAAAAACATCCTCCAGCTGCAGTAAACCAATATTTTCTCGACCGACCAACAGCAGGGCAAGCATGCCTTCAAATTCATAACAAAGATGTTACAGGTGCCATTTTATCTTTTAAACCAGGTTCGGCTGCAGGTTTGGATGGAATCTCACCCCAACATCTGAAAGACTTAACATCGCACTCTGTGGGTGATGCAGGCGAGCAACTTGTAAATTCGATCACTAAATTAATCAACTTTATGTATTCCGGTAATGTCAATCCAGAAATTGTTCCCATTCTTTTCGGCGCGAACCTCATTGCCCTCACCAAAAAGGACGGAGGGGTGAGACCAATTGCTGTTGGATCAACACTACGACGCCTGGCCTCCAAAATTGCTGTTCGACATATTTTACCAAAATTAAATTCGGAATTTCAACCCGTACAGTTAGGCTTCGGTGTAAATGGAGGGTGTGAGGCAGCCGTCCATGCCCTACGCTCTTTCCTAACTTACGGACATCCTGACGTGTTGCTCAAAATTGATGTCAAAAATGCATTCAATTCGGTAAATAGGGATACCCTGCTGACGGATATACCGGAAATATACAATTATCTTCTTCTCAGTTACGCTGACCCAACAAAATTGTTATATCGTTCTAATGAACTGTCCTCGGAAGTAGGTTGTCAACAGGGTGATCCCCTTGGGCCTGCAATTTTTAGTTTGGCTATAAATCCGATAATCAAAAATTTAAATTCTAAATTCAACGTTTGGTATTTGGACGACGGAACGCTAGGAGGTGATGTGGATACTGTGTTTTCGGACCTTTTTTTAATCAAAAATAAATTTGAAGCCATTGGTTTGGAGCTTAATTTTAGCAAATGCGAACTTTTTATAAATAACTGTAACTTAAATTTAAATGACGTGAAACAAACATTTAATATTTTGGCTCCAAATATTAAAATAGTTAATAGTAATTCCCTTTACCTTTTAGGTTCTCCAATTTTTAATGAATCTATTTCTGAATATATTAATAATTCAATTACTAAATTTCAAAATTCTGCTGACCGTCTCCTTGAAATTAGTCCACATTATGCAATTTGCATCTTAAAATTCTGTCTTTTCGTCCCAAAATTTACGTATGTGCTCCGTTGCTGCTCCTTTTGGAATCACCCAGATCTCTTGACACAAGTAGACAATTTAATCAAAATTAGTTTAGAATCGATTCTTAATATGCACCTGAACGAGCAATCTTGGAACCAAGCATCCCTACCCATCCGTTATGATGGTTTAGGGATTTGCAAAGTTTCCAGTGTCTATTTACCAGCCTTCCTATCTTCTGTCCATAGTTCAGCAAATCTCATAAGTAAAATTTTAAGGGCATCCCCTTCAAACTTTGAGATTGCTGGCTTGGAAGAAGCTGGAAACGCTTTCTTAATTGCATGCCCAGGTCAAAATTTTCCAGTTTCTCCAAATTCACAGAGGAGCTGGGACGACATAAACTGTAAATTGACTTATGACAATCTTTTGAGCTGTAGTACAGGTTCGGCGCGTGCTAGGCTTTTGGCCGTGGGTACGCATGAGGCCGGCTACTGGCTTCACGCGTACCCTTCGTCAAATACAGGAACATTTCTTGAGCCTGACGCTCCGAATCGCAACCTGTCTACGGCTTGGGGTTCCGGTCTGCGTTCTTCATAAATGTCCGTGTGGCAGTGACGTCAACAAGCTAGGACATCACGGACTGTCATGCCAAAAAGTGCAGGCCGCTTCTCGAGACATGCAGCACTTAACGATATCATACGCCGGTCCTTGCCACCGTCAACGTGCCAAGTCTACTTGAGCCGTCTGGTATTGCAGAGACGATGGCAAGAGACCGGACGGTATGAGTTTGATTCCATGGCAGATGGGCCGGGTGCTGGTATGGGATGCAACCTGTTCAGACACACTTGCCCTTCCCATCTACATGGAACCAACAACAGAGCTGGTGCGGCTTAGAAGCGGCTGAAAACCTAAAGCATGCAAATACAGGGTCTAGGCTCCGAATATGTTTTTTCCCATTCGGTGTCGAGACCCTTGGTCCGTGGGGTCCTAGCGCTATAAGGTTTTTTAAGGAAATAGAAAAAAAGGTTAGTCGACGTCACAGGAGACCGAAGAGCTGGCAGCTACCTCGGACAAAGAATTAGTCTAGCTATTCAAAGGGGGAACGCTGCCAGTATCTTCGGAACCTTGCCTAAAGGGACTCTTTTTAATAATATATTTTAGTTATTACAATATATTTTTTTTAAGGCTTTTAGTTTTAGGTTCATTATTCTAGTATATATTTTATTTTATAAATTGTGTAATGTAAATATAGTATGTACATAATGTTAATAAATTATAAATTAATAACTAAAATTATTTTAAGCCGCTAATTTTGATTATCCATTTCTGTAACGTGATTGTAATTCTAAAAAATATATAACATGATGAAAAAATGAATGAATGACAGGCTGTCGTTATTTGACTTTTGAAGTCGTTCGTTTGCTCTTGCTACATATTGTATAATGCGATTTTGGATTTTCTGATACCCTTACAACTTTTGCATTTTCCACGGACTTCGATACCTTCCCCTTACGACTACTTTGACCTGGGTTATACGGATACCGATTTAGTGCTATTTGATTGGGATCTAAGACGTCATTGCTCTTGTTGGAAAGCGTTATGGAGCCTTCTACGAGATTGCTTTGTATAAACTAACATATGTGTTAATACGCTTCAGCGTTATCGGCTTGACCAAGCGTGGTGATTAATGCTCATGTCTTCCCTGTATGAGTAGAGGCCTTTGCCCAGCTGTAGGGCAGTATTATGCTGGTATTAGGTATTATTTACTCGTCCTTGTCTGTTCATCAGACTTTTAGAGTTAGATGGCTGAAAGCGTCGTCTGTCAAGCCGACTCCTGGAGTCTGGTTCGTTTTGACGACAGATTTCGACCGATAATTCAATGAAATATACCTATATTGCTCTAACTTGCACAAAGTGTAGTGTAGAAATCAAGAATGGCCTATCATCACGCTTGTATTCTTTAAAATTCAGCATCGGCGGGATATTACGAGAATATAACTGCTGTTTGTAGACATGTAACATTGAAGAGGGATTTATTTCTGAGTGATTGTAACTCTCTCAGCAATTAAGAAACAATTTGATTTTAATTATCGTATAGTTCTTGAAGTTATAACAGCTGTCAGATCTTACTTGACAGCTGTCCTTATAATCTGACCTGACCATATAACCTAAAAAACTTATTTACTTAATAGCATCTTTCCCTGGCCTCTAAATGAAAAGATGACAAGTTATTATGTTATTATAAACAATAATTGTTTTTATACAACAATAGTTGTAGGTAGACGCGACCTGTGAAACGAATCAAGTGACAGATCAATCAATGAATGGAAAGTGGGTATGATACTTTATTTGAAAGTTATACATCACTCAACTTCAATTAATGTATTATCAATCTTAATTAAACAATATAGCTCTTCCAAATTTAAAACGATATTTCGTCAATTAATTTTTCTGTGGCAACAACGCGCCGGGTACTAGCTAGTAAAGAATAAAATAAGTTGCGTAAATAAAGCAAACTTATAGGAATATGATTACTTTATTATGTGTAAGTATACCTTAAATACTTATAAATATAATATCACATGTCAATGACCATTATATACATTTTACTCTTGACTCAACAATTGCCAAATGTCTATATCGCAGCCAACTAGCTTAATTAGCCTTTCAGTTAACAGCCTAGCCTTTTGCCGTTTAACTAGCGGCATGAATGATATTCAGCCTATGCGTTTCAGCTGATGGGTCTAACACAAAATTTCATGCCTAATTACGCACTATGTGCTATATTATATAATTTTACGCGGCTTTACCAAGGGTCGCCACAGCCGCACCTTAACCTACTGTCGCTGATATTACGAGATAGTTGCAATGTTGTATTATATTAGAATTATTTTGTCCGTGCAGTTTGGGTCATATATTATCGGAGTATTTCGCTCTCTCCCACTCACGGGCCTTAGGGGCGAGCATAGTGATGCGCATTATTGTTGTCGATAAGCGTTATCGATAAGCGTTATCGATAGTGTATTTAGTTTTGTCATTATGTGGGTTAGTGATAAAAATGAAAAAAATTAGATAAAACATCATTTTTGGAAACAATGGAAAACAAATGACTCATAACATAACAATGTCGCACCACCCTTTGTATACCGCACCGCCGCCGTGTACCTGCCTTCGATGATTCATTTGTTGTTATCGATAATGGCGTTGCGCCCGCGCAACATGCTCACCGCCCTAGCCGGGCTGAGGCCGAGCTATGATTTATGACCCCAACTGCACGGACAAAATAATTTTACTATAGACGTATCGACTAAATATCAAAGACCGGCGCCCTTTGGTAAAAAGGCTAGGCTGTTAACTGAAAGGCTAATAAAGGTAGTTGCGACAGCTGCGACATCAACACCGCGTACTTCTTACTACCTAAGACTGTTAATGTATTTCATTAGATTGAACACCACTATGACGCCCATGATATCTGTGTAGCCTTCGTGTGTTGTGCTCGTTGTCGAGTTGCAGAGGTCCTGGCGGCAGTAGCAATGTCTGCAGAATGAAAATCAATAAAAAATATTAAAAAAAATATCGTGTTGTGTTTACTAGGTCGATATTAACTACGACGACAACTTTCCAATATTATCGAATCTTGTTGACTGCTCAGGGACATTTTGTAGTGTTGCAAGCTCTCTTATAAAGTACAAACACAGGTATTCACGTGTGTCATTCTATTTGTAGACTACCAGCTATTCGTGAAATCAAAATAGTGACTTTGTTCAAAAAACAATTAAAATCATTATTTCTCTGTTTGTTAAAATAAAATAAAAAAAATATAAATATAAAAAAGATCATTATTTGTCTGTCTGTTATAATAGCTACATAATATAATGTAGCTACTATATCTTTTCTTATGTTTTATATTTATTTATTTTGTATATTCTATGTGTATTTATTATTCATGAGTATAACATAACTATATGTATGATCGAATATATTTACGTATATGTGCAGACATAATTATGCATTTTTATGCTTTTGTGTTACATAATAACAAAGTACACACGTAATTATCTTAGTTTTATCATATATTTTTGTAACTGTACTACTGAAAGAAATAAATAGTGGCCTTGTACAAACTCGTATCATAATGTGCCCCTTCCATTATTTGTATGTAGGTGAATGAATTTTTAAATAAATAAATAATTATATGCAAAACAATGATTTTATTTCATTTATGTATTAAAAAAAAAAATATCCCGTTTACCACTCCCAATAAGCTTAAAATGCTTGCTTGGGACTTGGGATTGATCCACGAAAATTGTTTAATGGTAGATTCGATCTTACGCGACGATAATAGTACTTTTACTGACTATAGCTATCATAGAAGTTTTTAAGTCTAGATACGTCAATCTTGACTTAAAAAAGGTAATCGAGTTTTTGTACAAATACTGAAGCTGGGTAACTTAAAAATCAGCGTCTTAGTAAAGATGACAGTACGCACACGCCACTTTTCAAAATTACTAGTCCAAAAAAGCCCAAGACTGCCTGGCAGCCATGGGAGATCTAAGAACAGTAGCAGGACACTTGAGGCTAGAGAATCAGTATTAAAGCATTGGTTGATCGTGCTATTTGATTATAAAGGTTTAAAAACCAAGTAATCACGAATAATAGAATAAAAAATAACTGGGCGTGTATTGACGCCTTAAGCGAATCTTTACACCTTATCATCCCGTGTGTGTCATGAGAGCCGCCAGTGTGAAATGAACAGGAGTCAGGCAGCAACATCTTGCTTATAACAACTCAGAATGGTGAAAAGCCAACCCGCTTGCCAAGCTTGGCAACTAGGGCAAATATTCCCCTATGGTGCAATCTATGGGGACTATGCGGGAGGTCTATGTTCAATAGTGGACTTTTGGCTGTAATTAAATAATGAATTAATAATAATACAAGGTTTTGTAATTCTGAATTGCAATTTTAAGTGCCGAAGGAAAACATCGTGACGAAACCCGCATGTCTGAGAAGTAAGAATATTGCGAAGACATGTGAATTTTGCCAACACGCATTGGGGCAGCACGGCGGCAATTTCCTTGCCCTAAAACCCTCTCAGAAATGAGAGGAAGTCTGTGCCCAACAGTGGGACGTATATAGTCTGTAACTTGAACTTTTTTCTGAACAAGGTTTTATATACCCCATAATTGCACATAGCAAACACGGTTAACATGCATTTCACGATTAGTTTTGTAATGTATAGGTACATATCTGACAAAGCCTCTCAAGATTCTCTGCTTTACTCTTTTAGAAAACCTGTTCAAAGAATCTTAAATTTTTTGCCGGTAGTTTCGCACTTTAGTTTCAACCTTAACCTTTACGTATATATAGGATCTGAGCTGTAAGTCAAGTTTTATGATGGGAAATAAAATTCGTTTAGCTACTCTTAAATTTAAAAAAAATGTTGTACGTTTTAATAATATTTATTAAAGAATGATTAAAAATAATGTGATGCGTTAGGAAGTCGACGGATACAGGACTGTGTTTTGTGGCATTCCTTGGAGAGTGGCCTATGTTCTCAGAGTGGACTTCGAAGGACTGTAATGAATGATGATGTTGTGATGTTCAGCGCTGCAATTTTTTTGCTATTTTTCGTAATTTTAAATATATAATCTGTTATTTAAAGTTTTATTCGATGCTTTATTTACATTCTTAGAATATATCTTTACAAGTGTTCCCTGCCAAAAGTAACTGAATATTCCTTATTATAAATTTTAATTTAGACTATTAGACGTAGACTTTTTATATATAGATTTTTTTTATTATATTAGACGTAGTTTAAGTTTAAATAAATTGAAATGCTAAGCGTGTGATACCTTATTTATACTCGTAAACAATGACACTGTCACAGTCGAATTTGAATTTCAGATGATATTGGAATATTAAAGAAAAAAATACAAACGCCAATTAATGTTTTTTTTTTCCTAAATTTAAATCTTTTTAAAACCTTGTCTTTTCACCGTTATCAACAAACGAATGGTAAAAAAACGCAAATATAATTTGAGCTTTATAGATTTAAGATTGAAACTTCTAGTTCTAGAGAAATTCATTGTTATAATTTTAGTAGACCTGATGGCTGATAGTATCATGTGAAGATAGTGTTCCATACACTATCTTCACATGGAACCTGTGCAAGTATTGCTTACAGTCACCCACTTTTAAATAAGCACATTATAAAAAAAAATTAGCATGCTTGCAAAACCCAACCTGCTAGTTGTAGCCCTCTCTCCCTTGTTGTCGATGCTGGTACATCCCTCTTCATAGGGTTCTAATATTTCCGTTTTAGGTGACCATTTCCCGTTCTTGTATTCTTGGTACGCGTGTGTTTGAGGGGCGCAGTCTCGCTCTACTCCGGTTATTCTAACTGAAATTTAAACATTAGTTGCTATTATTATATACACCAGGACCAATAACTTATCGAAACGACACTCAAATGTACACTGGTAGTGTTGACCTTGGGTGTCGTAAGAGGTTATGATGGGTGTCGATTGAAACTTATTATTTTACGGGGCAATTGACTCGAAACTTACTAACGGTACTCTGTAAATAAAATAAACGAAACCCCTTACGGGGGGAGAGGGGCTCTAGAGGGCATTCAAATGTATATGGAGAAAAAATATTTAAACGCATAACCCAAAAAACTAGACGTCATAATCTGAAATTTGGACAGTAGCTGCCTTGTATGTATTAGGCATCTACTTAGAAAGAATTTTCCAAAATGCAATCCTTAAGAGGGGGAAATAGTATGGTACAGTGTTTATGAAACTTTTTATTTTAAAGGGGCGATTAGCTATATACTTACTGAAAGTACTCTGTAAATAAAATAAATAAAAGAAATATAGACAGAAATTCATTAATGTATTTTTGTTGAATTAACCCTCCTCTGCAAAACAAATATAATTTCAGTGTCAGTCATGTTTATCCATAGCAAAATATCATACGACATTTGTTGAAAAATCTAAATACGTTCGTTACCGTACTGTAAAACCAAAAAAAACAATAACATCAAAACTATATACTAGGGATGGGCCGAAATTCATTTTACATTCAGTTTAACCGAAGTTCGGTTTAAATGCCGAACATTCGGTACCTACAAGAAAAAAGTAAAATACCTGCACTATTTTGACTAAAATCAAATCTGTAAAAACCTGTGAAATAAAATAAGTCCATTTATACTCTTTAATCATTACATCATTACAGCCTATCACAAGGCCACTGCTGAACATAGGCCATCCCCAAGGAATGCCAGAAAGTACGGTCCTGAGCCACCTGCATACATCGACTTCCTGCATGTCTTACCAGGTCGTCACTTCTTCGAGCTATATGGCCGGCCCATTGCCACTTCAGCTTACTAATCCGTAATTATCTTACTATCCGTCGTTTATTTGTTGATTAATAATTACTATCATTATCATTTTGCTAATTTGTTAAATTTAAATATTAATTTGTAATAGAACATAAAATTAAATTAAATTCGCTCGTCTTAATTAGGGAGTCTCATGAATCAAATTTGTCTAATAAGAAATAGACATTAAAACAAAAATTATATAAAGTTAGAATTCTTCTAACAAACATCATTAACTAATTGTAACTTTAATTTCCAAAGAAATCACTTTTTAAATTTGTGTGAAGGATAACATAAAAGTAAAATACAAAAAAAAAAATAAGTATAAAGGTGTGTTTTAAGTACTAGGTGTTTTTTTTATGTTCTGGTATTTAAAATTTACTACGAAAATAAACCGAAACGCGAGGCGAAAATATACCGAAGTTCGTATTTGGTTCAAACCTCATTCGGCCCATCACTGCTTTAAACATATATATGCACTTTATAAAATGAAGTGCCCAGCAATGCAATGCATTAAATTTCACTTAGTTTTCTCCTTACCTCCATTTTGTATGTCAAGATAGAAGTCCTGCTTCATGCACATGGTAGAGTGAGGACACTCTACTATAAAATTATCCGAGTAGTCGAAGTGAACGCAAAGACGCTTCGCAGTGTTATAGTTTTCTCCCGGTGGTGGGTTAATGAGGCACTTATAGCACTGTAGAGAAGATACTCCTGGAATATATAAAATATTGTATTGAAATATCATTGTTATATAATATACTTTAATTAAAAGAAGTATGTTACAAGTAATTGTAGAATTGAGATCTACTTATTTATTTTTAATACACAATGTAAACGCAAATTCAACAGAAATGCAGTTATTTTAGCTCGTTTACTTATGTCGCAGTCTTAATTTTTTATAATAGTGTGCGTGTGCTGTCACCTGGACACTCTTCACTTCTGTTTTGGAGGAATGCCTGGCTCTAGATATATCCTCATACATTTCCTCCACCTCCTCATCGGGATGTGCCGAGGTTGGTGCGTAAACCTGTATGACCTTCAGCGAATACCGTTTGTTGATTCTGAGTATAAGGTACGCAACCCTCGTCGACACACTCTCAATCTTTACAACGTTGTTAACGAGAGACTTGTGGACGATAAATCCGACAGCTCCTTGGGACAGATGGTCGCCCTCCCGGTGATGGAACAAGTTTGCGGATTCGAGGATTACCATGTCCTCCCCCTCTCTTCAGACCTCAGATAATCCTACTATATTCCAGCGCAACTTGTCTATCTCTTCTTCCAGCTCCAAGATCTTCTCGTCAGTCCTCAGGGTGCGTGCGTTATATGTTGCCAGGTCGAGTCGTCTTAGGTGGCAACCGAACCTCCACCGGCGATTCTTAGCACCCCCTGCTCCGCCGTTACCTTGGTCGCCACCGTAGCCAGGAATAGCGGGGCCACAGGGGACTGGGGGCCGTTTATTTGTGTTGTTGCTCAAGGGGGCATATTGCCACAGTTGCCACGCTTGGCGAACGGGTTGGCAACCGCAGTTTTTTAATTGTTGTTTTGCTGTTATCAGAAAGATGCTGCTGCCCATCTTCTGCCTCAGTTTCCCTCCGTCGCCTCTTACGACACCCACGAAAAGATATGGGGTAGTGGGGCCGTCAATCACCTCAGTCCCCCGTGACCATGGGTGCTGTAAAGCACCCGAAACGTCGGGAATTAATAAAAATAAGTTAATTAAACGCGATATAATCCGTAAAAGTAGTTTTATTCAATTTCGTGCCGATATACTATGCTGTCATTGCACCGACTTCAGAATGTGAAGTTATTCTTTTTAAGTCTTTGAAGATGCTTTCTCTTTTTATTAAAAGTTAGTAAAGTTAATAAATTTTTAACTTTTTGAGTGGACTATGTTCATGCAGTGGACTTGTAAAGGATGTACTAATGATGATGATGTTGAGTGGAATAAGGAATCTCAATGTCGTCTAAATAGTACGTTTAAAACTTCATCCCCTATTTATTGTCACCCTTGGGTGTGTAATATTTTCTCCAAATTAAACGCGACGATCCCAGAAGTATAACTTTATGATATATATTTTTTATTAAAGTGTAACCTATTTAATAAAAAAGTATCATTAAACCGGTTTACAATAATTGATGAAGATATCGCGTATCATACAAACAAAAAAACATACAGTCGACGTGAGAACCTCCTTTTTTAAGTCGGCTAAAAAGAGTTTACCTGCTGCATAAATATGAATAAATTTGATTAACCTTTTAAATGATTATTTTAATTTTTCTGAACAAATATCGCATTGAATAATCGCATAAAATATTGTATAGACATATGTTTTAATTCTTTAAGACCATACAATTCATTTTTGAGATTTTTAAGAAAAAATTGAAAACGAGTTGGTTACCTATATGTTACATTTGAATTTAATAGATTATACATATCAATACAAAGTTACAATATTTTAATTAAAAATTGGTCTTTATAAAGCCTTTTGAAAGTCAAGAAATATATATACTACAGAAGTTGAAACTCAATAAAGAACATGTTTTACATATGTATTTTTTTCATATGTATTACAAAAAGTTACGGTATTGGAAATGATTATTATTTCGAAAATGATGAGATAACACAAAAAAATGTCAGTGTTTTCGAATTAGTCAATACCCCACTTCCAAGCGAAAGTGACAGTAAAATTTTGAAGAAAACGAAAGCGAAAATAGTGCAGAAGGTAAATACTACTACACAACTAAAGATTTGCCAGACAGCGCAGAAGAAGTTTTAAATAAAGTAGAAAAATTTAACAATTCTATTGATATTGATCACCGGAAAATGTTTGAAAGTCATCAACCGAACACCAGTGATTTTTTAAAACCTTCGATGAATCTTTTTAAAGAATATGAGTACATATATGATGAAGAAGTATATCAAACGCACGATGGTAAGTATAACGGGAAAGATTTAAATTTGCGTTCTTCGATTCATCGAAAAAAACAAAAACACCCAAATTCGAAGCAAGTGGTTCTAATAGATTATTATAATTTAGAACCGGCTCTGCCTTTTGTTGAAGTAAAAGGAGATACATTTTTAAGTCATGATGAGAATACATGGTATGTCCCAGAAAATTACCTTGCTGGCGATTACCCCTTTTATATGGTAAATTGGGATACAAGAAATTTCCCGACATATTTTCTATTCACCGCGGATACCTAAAGAAAGTTGTACATCAAGAAAATACTAAGAAAAGTTTTCCTAAAGTATCGCACACTCCCTTAACGCGAGTTTTCAACAAATGGTGTGGAATAGAACCATGCTACGGTGATCATACTCTTTGCCTTTTCCCAGATAAAAAAATTTCCACGTTATGCGGAAAAGAATACAAGGTCAAGACTCCTACTAACTATGAGCAAGTGGCATTAGTTAATACCGTTAATTCTATGCGAAATCGTATTGCTATCGGAGAGTCGATAAGATATCCACATTTGCCAAAAGCAGCTAATATGATGCAAGTAACATATGATTACGATTTAGAGAACATGGCGTTCGCTTGGCTTAGCCAGTGCCTTCCTGGCCCTGCACCATGTTCGGCTCTTGATGGTAGTTTTGTATCGCAACTTGAGTGCACAAAAGACGTAAAGCGGTGCTGTTTAGATTCTATAAGAACGGATTTTAATTGGTAACTTAACCTTGTATCTTTATGTTTGATATTGCGTAGAATTTCTTTGTTATACTATTTTTTCTATTGTAGCACACCGCCATCAGAGTGCTTTGTGTCGGCTGTCGTTGGGTGTATTCACATATGGTTTTGGAGCGCCGGGGAACAATTAACCGAAACTGATATCCAATGTGGACACATTGATTCTTCAACGTTTAATACTGTGCAGTTGATTTGGGCAAATACACATAAGATAGGATGTGCTTTCGGTATCAATATAAATGGAAATATAAGAGTAGTGTGCAATTTTTCTCCGGGTGCGCCATATTTTATTAGTCGAAAATTTTATTGTGGAATTTTACCACATAAGGATATAACAGATAATACTCATAATATCGGCAGTGACGTAGATGAAAAACTTGATATCACAAACTTAACTTTCTTATCTTCACTGGGAATAAACTTAGAAGAAATCGAGGAACCGTTTTCAAAATATAAAAACAAAATATATCCCATAAGTAATCAGACAACCTTTTATAAGATCTCGCCAAAATATTCACCCCATTGGGGTGTAGATTCATTAAGTGAAATATATAAAGAAGGATGGTTGAGACGTCTCGTGGGCTATACTGAAAATGGAACTAAAGGACTGATTGCTCGTGTTGTAACGCAATACACTTTTTATGAAGAAAGTCAGTCTAGGTGTGATACTGAGGAACCTATTTACGTTAAAGGCAAACCTGGTTCATTGTGTATGGAGAGTGGTCGGCGGTTTCCAGCATTGTGCTACGATTTTGGTGATCCAACACCGGGGTACAGGCTGGTAGCGATTTTAGCACCGATCACGTTATTTTCATTGATATTATATGATTTATTTAGTGTTGCGGTGAGACAAACTATTCATTAGTAACAAAAATGCGGAGGCTTTTATGACGGAAATATCCTTCCATATATCCCTAAAAAAGCGACTTAGAGTTATCGATATTTTGCAACTACTTTTATTATTAATACTAGCGACCCGCCACGGCTTCGCACGGGTGATTTCTGGATCTCGACAACAGCGCAACTACCGATTCCAACTATAGTTAACAACCATCAAGCTGACCCCATAAGTACCCCATTAAAGTTTAGGAGAAGTACTACCTACGACTAACACGCACGCACGAATTTTATAAATAAAGAATATTTGTATCATTTTTAAAAACATGATATTATTTTAGTCGTAATTTGACTCATTGATATCACTACTTTACATACATATTTGCAAAAGTGAGTCATACATAGAATCATAATCATCCATTGGCGGTTATATGAAATGCTTAACACATGTTGTAATGCGAATCGTAGAGATACACTATTATTTTTAATCTAGAAATTGCACACTAGAATAATACTTTTGCATAAAGAAAAAAAGATACATAGTTTCTTAATGAAATAGAACATGCACTTATTAAAGTAAACGGTATGTGTTGGTACTATTTTTTTTATTATTACTAGAATTTCAACTACTTAACATTTACACTATTATAATTATTTGTATTTAGCGCTTTTAACAGTTTGCATATTCAAAATTATGGCTTAGTTTTCTTTATTAAATAATATAGCACTTAAATATTTTTGCTCTTGTAGTATTGCGTGTTCACACACACTGGTTAGTGATATCTAGTGACTATGGTCAATATTTTGTACCGTAAAGTAACGGCCTTTTGACGTCTTCCTGTACGGGTTGTGGTCACTCTTATCAGGTTGAAAATCATTCAAATTCAAATGGTACTTTCGATTAAAGATTTCAGTCCAGCGGTAGGTATACATTGGTAGTCTTATTTCTGAGAAGTTAACAATAGTAAAATAAGCAAGTGAAAAATTTTCGAGGATGTATACGATTTTGCATTTGCCGGTTTCCTCGCGTTTTCTTACTCTGCCGAACATAATGGTAAATCGCGCTGATTTTTACTTAATAATTCTTTATCGGCCTAATATTTTTTCTCGTCACTTCAGTGTTATTTACAGAGTTTATTCTCTAATGAATGATAGGTGATGGGATGAAAGAAACAGTGTGTTATATTAACTTGACGTATAATTTAAAGATATTCTCAAATAAATAATACTTTAATTTCACTTGTCGTACCTTATTTTTTAGCTTAGATAAGTATATATACTTTTTACTCAAAAAAAGGTGGCAGCCCTATATATCTCTCCTGTTGAAGAGAGTATTTGTCTTAACCGTCACGCTGCGTAGGCGGATTGACGTTTACGATCGCAGTGCCAAACGCTGCTACACGTCGATAGTATGAGTATTTTACGTATGACGTACACAAAGAGATTTAAATATATAGGTATACTAACTACAATGTCTTTGGACGTACAAGAGATCGGAAACCATATTAAATTTATGATATTTCCTATAATCGCCTCTTACGACACTCACGGGACGAAATGGGGTAATGGAATACTTTATGCTGCCACCACACGGCTGGTTATGGTTAATAATTATTGTAGTTAATTATAATTTGAATTAAAAATTCTGTTTCTTTATTTGTTTTTTTTTTTGCTGTTTCTTTATTTTATCATTAAATTTTTATCTATTACGACGGCATACAACCTAGTGACCCTTATTCTATAAAAAAAAAGATAACGCTAAATTAGCTTTGAGGAAAATCGTCACATAACCCTCTTTTATTGTATAATAGAGTATGCTTCAACGGAACCAATTATCCAACATAAAAATAATGTTATTTTTCAAAGGTCCGTCTTGCATATACAATTTGTGAAGTAACTGCGCATGTTGATTACGTGTGTTTTGCCGACTTATTACGTGCTTTACGCTAAAAATGAACAGTGATGTTAATCATGCTTAGTTTGCGGAAATTCTCTAAAACTCATTCGGATTTAATTTCTGTTTTCGGAATTTATATAATGATGAACTGTACGTACTGTACGTTGTCACTTGGATACTGTACTCGTAAATATTTGGAAACACTGGCCACTTACTAACCCTTCAGCGTTCATGAAGGATGGTTTGAAAATATTGTCAGAGCCTCGAGGAGAATCACAGTACATATAAACCCGAAAACCAATTGTTCTTTTTTTCGCAAAAATGTTTATTTTTCTGGAATTTGAAACCAGAACCAGGTGTGCTTATTATAACAGCTAGTTAACCGGGCTTTCTTCATCTTTTGATTATTAATTAAAATCCGATCTATGCACACTGCTTTTACAGTTTTCTGAAGTCTTGCCGAGCAGCGAGCCATATTTTGAACGGAATTGGATGTATAATATTAAATCTGATATAATGTGCAGTGGCGATCTTGAATATGTTAACAGACTTCAAAATTTCTGGATCGTCCGTATTTCAATACGCTAATATCGCTATTTGTTTTAACAAGTTTGTTCAGAAGCTCTAATAAACTCTAGTTTAAGCGATGCAGTAGATAAATTAATTCTATCCTGAACAGAAATGCAATGTTTAAATAAAAAACACAAATTTGTCTCTCTTGCACGACTCCTAGCACAACATTTTTACAATCCTTGCATTATGTCATCTAGCGAACGAGAATCTGGCAATTGATGATGATTTTGGATAAAGGAGGTCACAAACGTACAAGTATTCATGACACGAAAAACAATCATCCGTCTGGGCCAGTCTGGAAAAAAAGACCTAATTTTTGTTAACAGTTGGAAAATGTTGTAGTTGAAGTTGTTGAAGTTGGTTCACATAAAAATAATATCTTTAGTAAAGCAGTTAGTATCAGAGAGATATGTACAGTTTAACCAGACAAAATATCAAGAACAGTTTTCCTTTTATTTTGTTAACTAGATTTTTCAATGTAGGTATAAGTTAGATGGAGTGACGACCGGATAAGACATGTAGGAAGTCAATGGTTTCAGGTGGTTTAGGACCGTGTTTTGTCGCAATACTTGAAAAAGCTGTGCATATGCTAAAAGTGGAATTGTGGAGGGTGATACTACTTACTTATACTTTTTTACTTTTTCTATCCTTAGAAGTTCACTGCTGAACATGGACCTCTCCACTGCTGGACAAGGAGGATTCGCCTTAATCATCACGCTTGGCAGGCGGATTGACGATCGCAGTACCAGACGTCTCGTACCTTTGACGCTTCTACCCGGTCTGGGTACTTTAATTTGGCGTAAACAAAATAGTTATACCGCTATTTACACCGCTCTATTGTATATATTAATGTAGGGTAACGGGTTAGTAAGCTGAAGTGGCAATGGGCCGGCCATATAGCTCGAAGAAGTGACGACCTGGTAAGACAAGAAGGAAGTCGATGGATGCAGGTGGTTCGGAACCGTGCTTTGTGGCATTCCTTGGGCGAGGCCTATGTTTAGCAGTGGACTTGTGAAGGACTGTAATGATGATGATGATGATTGTATAATATGACTCCAAGCTATAAGGTTTTTCTGGAATTTCTCATAATCGCCTCTTACGACACCCACGGGAGGAAATGGGATGATGGACTCGCTTACGCCGACAATATACGTCAAGATAATGATGTATCACATGTATGGTTTTGATACATTGATAGTGTTATAGTAAAATCCATACCTGTAGTAGCAAATGATAGTATTGTGATCGCTGTTGTTAGTGCAGATTTTTTCCTCGCCATTTTTCGGCTCCTCTATTATTTTTTTCCGTTTTTCTTTATCGCTGTCGCTCGTATTCGCCAGCTCTCTGGTGTAGCGTGACTCAATTGTTGTTTGAATTATGTATCGGATTAACTTCAAAACTTCTCGAGCTGTAAATTAATTAGTTATATGGTTATTAAAAAAATGCTCATGACATCAGTAAAAAGAAGTATTTTAGCTAGTTTCAATATTTATACGCATTTTAAATATTTCTATATTAACGATTTAACGATTATTTTTAATGCATTTTTTTATTTAAATTATTGTTTAAATTTTGTACCCTTGCTGAGGCTGATACTTTATAACTTTGAATCATATTGATGGGCCTTTTATCTGAATTGTATTAATTTATTCTTTACTTTATCGTCCGTTCATTATCGTTATTTCTCAAAAGGCTTTTATATTTATATACATACATTCATAACTTTGTCCCGACAAAATCACAGATTTTTCAGTAAAATAAATATGGATTGTAATGATTTATATTTATATATAATACATATCCTGATAAAAAACATTTGAGTCACGTACGATTAGGTAATGACTGGGTTGTGATCAGAGAAAGCATATTATGTCCTATTCCAGCCTCCTCGACTGTTAAAATACCATTAAAAATTTAACCAAATAAAAAAAAACTAATTTGTAAATTTAAGTAAGTCATATTATCTCCGACAACCGACGGGGAAAAAAGGTTCTCGAGTGGCAGCCTCGTACCGGTAGGCGAATTGTAGGGCGATCCCCCACTAGATGGAGTGACGACTTGGTAAGACATGCAGGCAGTCGATGGATGCAGGTGGCTCAGGACCATGCTTTGTGGCATAACTTGGGGGAGGTCTTTGTTCAGCAGTGGGTTTGTGAAAGGCTGTAATGATGATGATGATGATGATATTATCTCTTAGCGGTCAGCAACCAACGTCTATTTTGCTTCTGATGATGCCTCGTTTAGAGGCGAAACACGTATGGCATTATCGACGGTGGTGTGTCTCTCCTGTGTAATGGTGTTGGAACCAGTGTTGACGGTGATATTGCACGCAACTGCCTGTGCATTTCAAACTAAGTACTTAAGACCCATAATTTTTATTTTTCTCGCGGATTAGCTAATCCAATTTAACATTTTGAATATAATGTATTTTTGTAACGCCCGATTCTATTAATGATCTTAAAAAGGCTTGCGAATCCATTATCTCAAAAGCTATATAATCTGAGAACTACCTGTGTACCTCGTACAAATTCTAGTACCTTATCCACCTAATTATGGAGAAGGCCTATGTTCAGCAATGGACTTGAGACGCGTTATAATTGATGATGATTATAAAAATGTGGTTCCGGTGGCGCCTGTCGGGCTTTACTTGACGACGGTACCAACCTAAGGCCCACGCAAAATACGCACATATACGGACATACATAAGTATTATATTACATGTTATGAGTGTGCCAAGAGAATTGAATAACGGGCTTTACTTGACGACGGTACCAACCTAAGGCCCACGCAAAATACGCATATATACGGACATACATAAGTATTATATTACATGTTATGAGTGTGCCAAGAGAATTGAATAACGGGCTTTACTTGACGACGGTACCAACCTAAGGCCCACGCAAAATACGCACATGTTATGAGTGTGCCAAGAGAATTGAATAAATTTTGTAAAATAATAAATGTAAGGAAACGGTATTAAAAAAAATTATTAACAAAACAATTTTGCATACACCTATCTTATAGAATGGAATAAAATAGAATAATTTTTATTCAATATAGATTATTACATAATACTTATTGAAAGTCATTTTTTTTTACATAAATTTTCAGTCATTTATAAAGTTAGCATTTTTTAAACTGGACGTAAACATATCGAACACATGTGTCGTAATCCATAAAATACAGCCTGCGTAAATAAATATCGATGCAATTTAGCACAGTTTGGTTGTTTTCAAGGCTGCGTCGCGCTTGATAGCGATCTCCGGCCTTTCATCTAGTACCTTGAGTACGGTTGCTTTCGGCAAACTGGCTTATGATAATAAGAAAAATTAGGTATGATTTTTAACTTCTAAATATCAGTTTTCATTATTTTATACCAAATCATATAAATCAGTTCCTACAAATATAGGTATTGATTTATGAAGTGTAACAATTAAACTGCATTAAAGTTGTACTTAGTAATGTAAAGAATAAAGAAAGATAATATAATGATTTAAATCTGCTTGTCCTGTCTGTGCACTTGATAAGATTCAGTGTTTAGAGACGACAGTGATGTTACTACCACTTTCTCAACATTTCGAGTTTTTAGTAGTTTTATTATTTAGGTAGAATTATAAATTAAATAAAGAAAATTTATAATGTTGTGTTGATGGTAGTTAAATAGAGTATATATTATACATCTAAATATAACTATCATACATTACACATTACCAGTGTCTCATACAATACAATTACCTACCATACATTTTTAATTTTTCATAAATAAACTAATTAATGGTATTGATGAATTCTGACAAAATTTTAGTTTCTCTTTGACTGCCGGTCTGCTGTTTGAATGTATTTGAAGAAAGAAATTTAAACCTATGATATATTACATTACATAAATATTAATTTAATCGTGTAGCATTATCGTAAGAAAATTCATCACCTTCTCTCCTTCAATGTGTATATTAATTTAAAAAAAAATGATATTACACTTGTGATTATGTAGTTTAAAATTGGAACGTTGATATTCTACAAAAAAAATTAATTCTTCAGCATTATTTTCTTTGGCATAAGCAAAGCCTGTATCAAGTAAAACGTATTTATTGTAAGGCTTCTCAAACCAACACTTGTAAAAGGAATATATATACCAAAGCTTTAGTAAAGTCGGCAATTGATTCGGTAATTTATTGTTAAAACTATTATTGCTGGGCTGCTTTAAGCTGAAATGCTTCTTTGAATAAGTACTATTAATATATCCCCAATTCTTTCACGTATATTTGGGACTCACGGATATTTATCTGCAAAGTTACAGGTTTTGAAAACAAAAGTCGGTCAATCTTTCGCAAGGACTTGGTCCTCAGCTTCAGTAAGCTCAGTGAATGCACATAATATGACACCGGCTCTATTTAGCTGCACGTTTCAGTTACTAAATCCGATTCGAATTGTATAGACTATAGATTGATTATAGATTGACTGGAGCATTGTGGTCGGTTGATATACTCGTTCATTCTATCCGCTTCAATAATGATATTGATATTATAAAATATATACTTTCAATTAATTGTCTTTTTCTTTTTATTTAAAAGAAATTTATTGCTAAATTGAGAAGTGATTCAAGATAATCCATTCCAAAAATTTGAACATAAAAGCGTGAACTTTCTTTTAAACATTATCGTTCAGAAGCAGCCAAAATAAATCTCACCGATCTCACTCAATCTCATTCTGGGTGACTTAGAACAATAAGGACACGTTTCATTACATAAGAGCCATTTTATCTTTTTCGTAACATTATCATTTCCATTTTTATTCTAGACATAGTATTAACACACCTTCTAGTAACTAACAAGTAGTCTTACTGAAATTCCTTATTAATTTACTTTAAATCAAACCGTTTAGTCATACTGGATCATCAGAGTTATCAGATCAGTTGCAAAAAAAAAAAAAAAAAGTTCTTGCAATGACTGTATATGTATTGATGTCGTAAGGTGAAACCGGTTGTTACCAAAATTTTAAATGTTAAATAAAACTAAAGAATTATAGTTAAACAAGCTATGTATTAATCCTAAAATTATTAATGACGGAGTTTTGACCTTGGTAAACTCTTTGGTCACTTGTGACAAAGATTGCGAGTATAAAATATTTTCATTTCAATAAAATAATTTACATTTTACAAAATGCCTTTTTTCTAATAAATTATCATTATGATAATTTTATCTATGTTCAGTCGACAAAATAAAACATGCGTGAGACATCGATAATAGCAAATCATCCGTGGATAGCAGTGGATGGATAGTCGGTACTCGGTATAAAACTGTGAGGCATTTCATCTTAGTCCTCCAAAGTGACAACAACGCATCTATCTTAGCGTAACAAATGCCTATTCACTCTTGCCTTGAAGACGCTCAGATTGTATTCGGACGGAAAGACATGTACCGGCAAATTATTCCACTCCTTTGCTGTACGCATCGCGTAAAGACTTCGCGCAGTGTTAAGCTGCTATTTTACGCTGGTATTCTGTGAGAGCGTGGTCCTTCCCCGGTCGAGCCAACCCATTCGTGTTACAACTATACTACTAATATAGCTGCAGCATGGCTCTACCACGTAATTCACTCTCACAGTCACACTCTCACTGTCACTCGAATTTTATAATAAAATTGTATGTTCGCCCATTGTTTTGTGATCTGATGTAGCCTAAAAAGCTATTCGGCTTTTGATTGTGAAAATGTCGTTAGCTTTATCTTCATCTGCGAAGTTTAATACATGGTTACATTTTAAAGTCGGTAATACGCTCTCAAAAAAACCAAACGGCATAGCTTAAAAGGAACATGCCATTTTATTACTTAGTCAATAATAATAGGTCGCGGTAGTGCTTTGAAAAACCTTATCAAATTTTCCTTTGATTTGTTGGTAAATAAAAAAGGCTTGGATTGTTTCTAAAAATTTATATCAAGTTATATCAAAAACAAAAACACTTTGTCGATGAAATAAAATTAGCGCCATGCCACACCAAGGACCACAAATTCCATTTTAATAGGTTATTTTAATAGTCTTAACATTTAGTTCTGTCACGAAAAACATAAGAATTAATTATCAGTAAGTTCATGTATACTTAAGTAAATTTATGAGCGACCATATCAAAGCACATTACGTCAATAAGAAATAGACATTCAAATATGGGAGTGTTATTTAAATTTATGCGAAATAATTTCCAACTAAACTGAGTTAAATAACTGAAACTCTAGCAAGGTCTGTGGGTCAAGGCTATTCGAGAACCTTTGCATTTATTTAAATGCATAATTTTAATCTCATAAACACTATTATACGATGAAAATTTTAATTAATAACACAGTGTTTTCATTTTCAAGAACCTTAGAATAAATATTCTTCAAATCAAAGATACAAAATTCAGTATTTTTTTAGTACTTACTTCGATTTTGTACGTAGTACATAAAAAAGCACTAACGTACGCTAGTACAATTTTATCGCTTACTCAGCGGTAGAAAAGGTTTAAAATATATATTTTTTAATGTATTGTCGATATAGTGACAGTTGTGATTGTGATAAGGAAAAGATTAATTTATTCTCTTATGCCGCAGTCACTACGTAACATGTGGTTAAATATTAGTTACTTTGTACACGTGAGTCGCATGCTCGTTTGCCCCTCTTATATATATTTAAAAAAAATAGGTAGCTTGCATACAAAAAAAATTATGGCGAGTGCGGAGCTCCTGAGCTACCACGGGTTTCACCCTAATCGAGAATGGATCCCCCACATCTGGATACATATTATATACCTAAATAGATAATAAGCGTGTTCAGCTTAGATACGCATCAAATACTACGTAAATATTCTGGTTCAACGTTCGCATCTTTTCTTCTGAGAATAGTCGTATGGCTAAGATGTACTGCTAAAAACTTGATTAATTTATTCGGTATTTTCGATGTTCTTGTAACACAAGTATTTATATAGAATTGTTCGAAGTAATAAATGATGATAGATATCCGGGTGTGACTCCATCGTATAATAGAGATATTTTGCAATCATAGTTATTTAGTTATTTTGTAATACTCTTCTAAATTGACTTTCAATAGTTGAACGTGCGAAGACACTTTTTAGCGAGCACACAACAAACTTCCACTACGTTTTTATTGTCTTGTTCCCTAAAAATAAATACAGCAATGCGTCAATTTGCACTGCTTCAATTTGTACTGTCAAAAGTCCATTGCTGAATTTACCACGCTTGAAAAATGGTTTAGCAAACATAGTTGTTTTTTTTGGTCAGTAGAAAAACGCTGCTGCCCATCTCCTGGCTTGTGTCTTGTCGCCACTTACGACACCCACGGGACGATATGGGGTAGTGGATATTCTACATTCTACAGCCCCTCTTTATATTCTGTATAAATTGCTACATGGTCAGCAATTTATACAAAATATAAAAATATTATGCTAATTGATTAACTCTCAATATTACATATAGTAGACATTTTGTAATTCCCAATTGTTTCTTGTCTTATTATTTTAAATTTAAAGTTACATCCTATATACGTCCCACTACTGGGCACAGGGCTCACCTCATTTCTGAAAGGCTTTTAGGGCAAGGAAATGTCCGCCGCGCTCCCCCAATGCGTGTTGGCGAACTTCACATACCTTCGAAATTTTTTGTTTCTTATTTCTCAGACATGCAGGTTTCCTCACGATGTTTTCCTTCATCGCCGAGCACGTGGTAAATCAGCACTTAAAATTGCAATTAACAATTTCATTGGTGCCGGCAGGATCGAACCCGGGTTGCTTGCGTACTGTGAAATTTACAGCGAGCGCTAACCATCTGAGCTACCACGGCTCTTATTATTTGTGGTTAACTTAATAAGGAACCGAACTATCGCTTCAATGGTGGCCTCTGGAATATACTGAGCAACGTGCCGGACTGCTGAGTCATCGTACAGATTCAAATGACATTTGTGCTATCAGTCTGTGGTTAAAAATGTTTGACATGTTGCATAATATAATCAGTCTATTATTGTACTATATTAACATAACCACTACCTCATACACGGCAAGGTAAAGACAAAAGCACATACCGTTTATTTGCGCGTGTATTTGTGGTATTTTATTGTATAGGAAATCCAAAATTGTTGGTGTGGTCGAAATCAACGAACAGGCATTATTAATATCGCCGTAGTTTCAGCAAACTTGTTTTTTGTTTCATATGTAGCAAACTTGTACGTGGTAGAGTCATGCTACAGCTATATTATTAGTATAGTTTTAGCACGAATGGGTCGGCTCGACCGAGGAAGGACCACGCTCTCACAGAATACCATCGTAAATTAGCAGCTCAATGCTTTTTTTTTTTTTTTTTATAGGATAAGGTGACAAACGAGCACACAGTCCACCTGTAATGTAATGGTAAGTGGTTGCTGTGACCCATAGACATCTACATCTATCTTCAATAAGAATCAAAATGCAGATGCGTTGTCAACCGTGAGACTAAGATGGAATGCCTCTTTTCCAGTAATAAGGGTCTCCGGTTCTCTACACTCACCATACGAAACACAGCAGTGTTAAGCTGCTATTTTACGCTGGTATTCTGTGAGAGCGTGGTCCTTCCTCGGTCGAGCCGACCCATTCGTACTACAACTATACTACTAATATAGCTGCAGCATGGCTCTACTACGTCTAAAACTGCTGTGTTTCGTATGGTGAGTGTAGAGAACCGAGAACCTTTTACTGGAAACGAGGCATTCCATCTTAGTCCTCACGGGTGACAACGCATCTGCATTTTGATTCATAGTCGAGGATAGATGTAGATGTCTATGGGTCACAGCAACCACTTACCATCAGGTGGACTGTGTGCTCGTTTGTTACCCTTATCTTAAAAAAAAATGCTTTAGTAATTAAATATATTATAATATAATAAAACAAAATTATTTAATATTGTCCATTTATATTAACAATTTTATGGCACAATATTGCATAGACCCTATAATTCTATAACATTCGAACGAAAACGTTTTGATCTCATAACGTAATTTAATATTAATTTGTAACAGATATTTTATTTTGTTTGGCAAATTAATGTAGTTCTTAGTCCTACTTGTTCAAAAATGATATTGTTACATGGATATTTAAAATTTATAAGTTTTGTACCTTTCTTGTTATTATCTGCTTTAATAGTCAGTTAATACGAGACAAATCGATTAAAATCAGTCGAAAACGTTATGCTGTTTTTTAAATTATGTGGCAGCATATTTCAAGACGTGTAAACTGGTTTTAAAACCGGGTTCCGGGTACAAATTTTTATGGTTTTCAAACGTTTGCAAAATGTGGACATCGACTTTATTATATTATGATTTTAGGCTTTACATTTACATTATTTGATCATTTCTTACGTCGTTCACGAACACGAATCCTGAGGCTTGCATCATCAGTTATATTCAGCGTATTTATTGAGCTGGTGTTTGTTACAAGTGTAAATTTTTGTTTTGAGGTTGAGATAATTTCTATTGTACCTAAGTTCCAAAGTGCCAACATGGTTACAAAAAAATATTTAATAATGATTGTTTGAACTTAAAGTCAATAATAAAATTTAAGAAGATATAGTGCATTTATAAATTTCATAAGCGACTTAAGTACTGAAAACTCGGAGAGTCGTGGTTCGCAACTACCATTCGACTACTGTCGTGAACCAAACCTAACACAAGCATTTTAAGCGTCCTCTTGGTGTTGTTAACGGAAATAATAATAATTTTAGTAACGTTACTAGTATTATTTTAAAAGGACATATGTATCGGGTCTATTAAATTTTAAAATGTGTTCAGTTTCAACACATCCTGTGTTAAGTACCTATTTTTCCTGATTTAAACAACATAAGAATGGCCACTTTAAAATTAATAATAAAAGCGCGTACGTAACAAAAGCAAGGCAAAGTTGCTGTATATATTCGTCCCTCTGCTGGGCACAGGCCTCCTCTCATTTCTGAGAGGATTTTCGAGCAATTTTAAGTGCTGAATTATCACGTGCTCGGCGATGAAGGAAAATCGTCGTGAGAAAGCCTGCATGTCTGAGATATTAAAAAAAAATATCTTTCGAAGGCATGTCTATTCCGTCAACACGCACTGAGGCACCGCAGCGGATATTTCCTTGCCCTAAAATCCTCTCATTGTACGTAATATACGTTACAGTAAAAATGTGCCACCAATATTAAACATTATAAGTAAAGATTCAAACGTGTTTTTGATTGAAGATTCAAAAGTATTTTTTTATTTTGTATATAAAATTATTATATCCCACGTTTTTTTTTTTAAATTATTATTTTCATATTCCTACATTGTCATCCGATTCTGAGCTAAGTTCAAAATTTCAAGTCTCTAGCTCATCGGCAATTGCTCGAAATTTGAGTTGCAAGATTCCACCCGGAACGACAGACAGACAAACAAGAAAGTGACTTAATAAAAATGTGGTAAAATACCCAACATAGATCATCCTCATGAGATTGCATTTAAAAAAAAAACTTAAACTGATCTCTTCTACATTTAATCATTCATCATTATGCAAGCATGCAAACTAACACGCACATAAACACACGTTACCAAGTACTTATAACCATTACAATGAAAAGCTTTTAAGTTTTTAACCGACTTCAAAAAGGAGTAGGTACTCAATTCGACTATGTTTTTTTGTGTGTTACCTCATAACTTTTTTCTAGGTGAACCGATTTTGATGATTCTTTTTTTATTTGAAATTTGGTGCTTCTCATGTGGTCCCATATGTGTATCCCATAATTTGATCAAGGTGTGACCAGCAGTTTTTGAATTATCCTTAATCCTTAATAATTTATATTGAAGTCGGTTGTACAATTTTTTTAATTTTACCACTTGTTAAAAGTCGTGAATTATAATCCGCCATTCGACTACTGTCGTAAACCACTCCTAACGCAAGCATTTTAGGCTTACCTGGAGTGATTAACGGGAATATTAACAATGTTAGCCTGCAAATATTTTCATTAAAAATATTTTTAGTAAAAAGGTAAAATCTGTTAAAAACCTGCTAAGTTTTACAATAGCTGACAAAATCATTTTTTATATTTAAGCGAATCAAACACTAAACACTATAATAGAAACGTGTAACTAAATAATAAAGGATATTGCTGCAGGAGACACTTTTTGCAGCACTTAGCTGCTTAGAAAACGCTATTAGTTAGCTTTGTCTGTGAAATAGCATTAAAGATTATATTATAATACAGATTAATGCTGCCGCAGGTACTTTTATGCAACTTTAAGTTCACTATTATTAAGGTAAACAATTGTTTTCTTCATAAATTCATTGCAAGTCCTACGGTTAAGACAGGTAGTCACACGACTTTTTACACTTTAACTCGTTTCTTTCAATACTTGAATTCAAATTTCTAACAACAGCGATCAAAGCGGATCAATGTTGAAAATTACTCTTAGTTCTGCGTCTTAGGTTAGAATTAGAACCTATAATATTTTTTGTGTAAGGGCTCTCTAAGAATTAAACGACCTTAGTAGTTCAATTAAGCTGTCGGGGATTGTATTAAAAAAATATAAAATAAATACAATATATTTTTAAGAGATTTCTCATTGCGTAACTTATTTAGCTTTATTTATATTATGGCTAGGTTAGTGCTATATACCGTATATAAACACAAGTGTACTTACT
This sequence comes from Parnassius orleans, assembly GCA_029286625.1. Lineage (NCBI taxonomy): Eukaryota > Metazoa > Arthropoda > Insecta > Lepidoptera > Papilionidae > Parnassius > Parnassius orleans. Next base: position 1,738,468 of record JAGSMP010000008.1, read on the forward strand.
CGCATGCACACTCTGTTTAAATGTATCATGATGAATCCTTTTAGTATGAGTCACTACTGATTCACAGTTTAAAAATTACAACGTGAACGAATAGGACGTGAATTAACATTTTTCAATATCTATCTACTATTTTTTGTAAAATAAATTATTGTTTTCTTAATTCGTAATTTTTATTGTACATTCTTCCTTTTTTAACACGTTTGTTTATGAAAATAAACTAGAAACCCATTGCTTAGTTTACTGGTTTAAGCAAAGGTAATAAAATAGATATCTCTTTATTTTGACACAACTTGCAAAAAAATTAAATGCCCTACTTTCTGTTTACCGAGACTTTCAAACAGTAAGGTACTATTTCATATTACAGAAGTGTTTTAATGTATTTATTTGTAAACCATAAGGATCTTAATCTTAATAGTTAAAGTATGAAATCACCCGTCGACATCATAAAAATAGTACCTACCTATATTTATTTCATCGAAGTATTTATCAAGATGCATTTCTGCCATCTCTAAGGAAGATCTTTTACGCCTTTGCGATAGAACTCTTGGGATCTGGACTCAACAAAGTCTATGAAAGCATTTTGTACAGATTCCTGCGAATAAATGGTTTTTCCTTGCTACAAATTGTCCAAATTGCAGAAAAAAATGGCAATCGGTTGGTGCAAGTCTAACTAGTACTAAGGATGACGAATGGTTTCTAACCTTGTAATGCTAAAACACCTTGTAATGTTAAAACCGTTTATCGAGCAGTGTGAGGTCTTGCGTTATCATGGAGCAATAATAGAATGCAGAAATGCTACAACGAGAGAGACCCATGTTCAACAGAAGTAAAGTCTTCTGGGGGATGAATGGTGACGGGTTAATTATATGTAAATGAAGTTACAAAGTATCAGTATAATTAAAATATCTTAGCTTGTTCTGGTATGTCAGTAACGTGTTGATAACATTTTGTAAAGGTAACTAAAAATACTTAAATTGAAATTATAGATTAAACAGAACACTGAAGTCGTATTGTTTAGCCACCGAAGTGAATCAATCGTCACATATCGTTACATAAATTAGTAAACTAAAAGAAATGCCAAATGGCCATAAACCTGAGATAAATAATAAATAATATATAACCATCTCATATAAATCTCTTTACAGTATAATCGCAAGAAATCTGGCTCAGCAATTACAAAGCCGAATGCTAAGTGATAATTGCTAAGAGACGATTACGAGAAATCCTTCTTATTGTAAAAGTTCGTATGATAGTGACATTAGAAAATCTGGCACTTCGTCTCTTCTTTTACGCTGCCACCACACAGCGACGTATTTTTACTACTGAAGTAATGTAGCGAATTTAGAAATAATTGGCAACATCATTGTTATTTTTATAAATCTACTTATATAGAACTTTTATGCTTAATGCTAAAAGTGATTTTTAATTTTTGTTTAAAAACCGAAATGAGAACCAAACTTACAGCCCGTCCACCTGATAGTAGGGTTACCAGATGTCTCGCTGGAAAATTCTGACAAAAAGCCCGATTTCTATAAAAATGTCATGATATTATTGCCGCGAGCGGGCGCGATTTAATATTATAGGGATAGGTGTTCAAATTTGAATGGAGAAAAAAATATTTATGGTTCTTCATCTTGAAAACTGGTGCCAATATACTTGAATTAAAATAATAAAATATGTATTTTTAACATTTTTAAAACTATATCCATATGTTTTAAAACAAGGGTGCGAAGTTTGTATAACATTCTGTATTATAAGAATCACAGCCCAAACAGTCGTACGTAGAAGTGTGAAATTGGAACAATAGGTTCTTTTTATTACTTAGACATCCAATAAGAAAGTATTTTTGAAAATTCAAACTAGGAGGGTTAAATAGGGTGTTACAGTTTGTATGAATCTTTTTATGCTACGGGGCGATTGACTCGAAGCTTGCCGAAAGTATTTTAAGCAATAAAATAAATGAATATGTATTTTTTTAATAAAAAGAAAATTAATTAATGATGTTTTAATTTAAAAACTGGTTCAAATGCTCTTTAAAATTGTAAAATATCAATTTTTTCCCTAAAAATCTTTTAAAACGAGGATGCAAAGTTAGTTATGTGCATCTTAAATTGATGCTAAACGAGATAACAAAGGTTTTATAATCGAATATTATGTGAAACTTACACAATATTCGATTCAATTTTGTAAATAGTTGCACAGTGCAATTTAAGTTCATTTTTATGTAGGTAGATTAAAACAATTACAATTATTTTTATGTTAATTGTGTTGATTTGATTTAGTTTTATTGTTCCTACAGATAACACAATACTAACTTATTTAGTATTTCATTAACTCACCAAAAATCCTGACATTTCCAAAAAAAACCCGGAATCCTGACCAATGCTTAAAAATCCTGACATGTCAGGACAAATCCTGACGTCTGGTAATCCTACCTGAATAGTAAGTGGCTTCTGCAATCCATATACACCTGCAGCCAAGTTTAAACAAAAAGGCCTCAATACGTTGTCACCTCTGAGGACTAAGATGAAATCTGCCTCACAGCATGTTATTATACTGGCTCTCTATACATATTAGACCGGAACACAGCAGTGAGCACTGCAATTTGCTGTTTGCTGCTGTGCTATTATTACACCGTATTATTTTTTATTTAATTTGCATATTTACTCGAATTTAAAACCAGAACTTTATACCATATGCTTTACATAAATAGTAAAAGATAGACAAAAAACAGTGGGTCATATAATATAAAACATGCTATGCTAAATCTTATCTTAACCACGTTAAAACTATGCGGTTATGCCTAGAGAAGAGTTGAAAGTTAATATTATTGTAACTCTTTATATAATTTTATGTCTAAGTCTTATTGTCCAAATATAATTTTAAACAAGTCATTTTCTGACTGGTTTTTGTTATTGCTACTTTTATTTGCAGAAACAGATATTTATGTTTTGTGATTTTTATGATAGAAAGCAATTAAATTGTTATTTAATAAAAAAATTATTGACTTACTAATTAATTTACAAGATATTAAAGTATCGTAACATTACTTTACTGTTTGTAAAGATAATCACAGCTGTCGCGAATTAATTAGGCATGTTACGTAAAACGATACGCGAGTTGCGTGAATTAATTGGTTTTCTAGGGCACAACAAGCTGTTACGTGTATATTGTTGTGATTATAATGCTGGCGGTTTTCGGGTCATTAGATGGACTAAATATAAGTATTAACTGCTTCTATGAATGTCCATAATTATTACAAGAATTTTATTTTACATAAATAATGATCTTTGAATCTTAGAATTTATTTTGCTTTATATTTATGTTGGTTTAAACTTTTTGTTATAATATAAAATGAAACAGCAGATTTTGGTCGTGAAATAAAATAAATAATAAATTAATTGTGAAAAAAGCTTTTCGATTCAAAGCCTTTTGAAGATTTTATTCTTTTAAGTTAAAGTACTTACTACTTGTGAAATTGAGGGGGTGGGGGTGAGGAGTGACATTTTTGGCTCTGGCGGTCAGTAGCAACACATGCTACGCCATTGTCCGTGGTTGAACGATTACACAAAATATTGCATGTTTGAAAAAAGCATTCAATAGTGGCTATATTTGCCATATTTTATGTCATATTACTTTAACTGATGTCATATAAATAAAAGCAAGCAAGCAACTGCTTATGAAAACGAACTCGGGCAATTACTAATTTAATTTAACAGTGCCTGATACAAGAACAATATTAAAGTCTAATTTTGTGTTAATCATCTTAACGTATTAGCGTATACATTTTTAACCATTCAAATATTGTGTCAAGGATACAAAAAAATTACTACAAAGAAAATAATGGCAAAGGTATTTTGTAATGTCAGGTAATTTTTATTTCTAACTAGCGATTCGTCCCGGCTTCGCACGGGTGATTTCTGGATCTCGACAACAGCGCCACCTACCGGGTCCAATTGTGAATCTAAACGATTCAGGGACTCACTCAAACACACACAAAAAAATTCATCAAAATCGGTCGAGCCAGTTTCGGGTTTTAGCGAGACTAACGAACAGCAATTGATTTTTATATATAGAGATTTTGCAATTTTTTAAACTGCATCACAGTTCCTTTTAATATTATAGATATTACCAAATTTTCTACCTTGATGCATACTTATTGACTCTTCTGTTGCAATATTTGAAGCGGGTTTTGTGATATCTAAATTATGAAGACATTTTAATTTTATGATTCGTTAACAAAAAGCTATTTATTGAATAATGAATAACGTAGTGCTTGTTCTTCGTGAGTAATTGATATTATCATAGTATTATTTTCCTTCATTATTGTGAAAATGGTAGATGTGTTGTCGGCAGTGTTGGAAGTAGTATTAATAGATATCCAAATATCATATACTAGGTAAAAGCATGTTCTACAAGACACATTTCATATTTTAAAGTCTGAATTTAAAAGACCCGGGTCTTATTTCGATAAACTGCTTTGGAGTAATGCGGAGTATTATCTTTACCGACTATACAAACCTAGAGCTGATGGTTGAGCATTAACTTGATGAACAATAATAGAACATAATTTTAGTACGAGGAAAATGCTCCAAAAATTTTCTCACTTTATATATTTATACGTTTTTATTTAAAACATTTAAATAAACTTAATAAGAAAGTAGATCTCTTAATATGACTTAACCTCATGCAGTCTACTGTAAAATAATTTCTGTTGGGTGATTCTTTATTTAAACTTCGGACTACATAGAAGTTTTTATAAACAAATTACAACATAAGTAATTTATACAAAAAGCTTAAAAGAACGGAACATAAAAAATTACATGTCAGTGACCATAATATGTAGGTAAAACTTTACAGTATTGTTGTGGGTCTTTATTAATAATACTTGTTTATTTTTTCTAGAATGATATTTTTTATTTATTTAATGGAGTACAAAAAAAAACTTGCCATAACTGCTTTGTGTTCAAAATGTTTGATTAAAAATATATTTACCTTTTGCTAGACCACAGTCGATTACTTAAAAAGTGCTTATCTTAACTACACCTTATTTATTAATTAACACCAAATATCACTAAAAAATTATAAGCGCTCCAATTTGTTGCGTATATCTCGCAAATAAGTTTAAGTGCGCGCGTTCCAGTACGAGGGCAAGAGTTTACTGCGCCAGGCCGCCAGGCGACCAGGCAACGCGCCGCGACACAAGGACTTGTAATATAACGTAACGAATGTTGTACTTGACCGATGCGTTACTCACCCACTAAAAGATCGAACCTTGACGTGATTAGCGAATTGAGATGTTATAATACATAATTGATCTGCAAATATTTATGGTTTGGATTGATATTGAATTGACAAGTTTTTTGATCGTCGTTCAGTATGCCTATTTATTTCCTGAATAATCATGCCAAGTACGAATGCAAGCCAATATGTAAATGTTCATGATTCATTAAACTTTAATAGCTTGCGGTAGTTTATGTCTGTCTAGTATTTTAACAACCAGTCCCATTCTTGCTCCGATCTTAACCCATAGGATTTTCTAGGGGCGTTCAATTAAAACTGAGATCAAATGTCGTTTTATTTTTCGATACAGAAACATTTTAGAGTAATGTCTGTTGAGTGTTTGTTTTTTTCCTAAGCTTGAGATTCCCTTCCTAAAGAACTCTTCATACTGAGCACCTAAAGATTCATATACTGCAGCGACTACTGCTTTCTCATCTGCTTCTCCTACTTCTACTCTTACTACGTCTACTCTTTTCAGATTTTCTAGGAAATTTCCTTAATCTCGGATTTACATAGAAATTACTAGGTGCAAGGTCTGGTAAATATAGAGGCATAAGTTGGAGAAGAAGATCTTTTCCTAGTCATATACTATAATTTTGTTTTGGTATCGTAATGGTGAAGCAAAGTGTCGTTATTTGTTATAAATCGAGCCTAAAATAAATCATGATCTTGTTGCAATACTTCCCAAAAGCCTCGGACAATAATCGGTCTCTTTTGTTTCTGCGCTTTAGTAAGCATTTTGGGTATCCACCGCGCGTATACTTTTTTCACCGGCAAGCGTTTATGTAAAATGTTATGCATACCTGTCGAATAATTTTTCTTCGGCAATTACTTGTACCATGACACGAAAATCTAATAAAACAATTTGTTCGACATTTTTCACTATTTTTTGGAGATATTAGAATGTTTTTATGTCAAGAGTATGTTAGAATATTGTTGTCAGATATGGACATAACACGGGATACTTGTAAATTATCGTTACTTTTGCCTACCTTTTCGCGGCAAAACGCGGACATAACATTATTATTGATATGTAAAAACGTTATAAAATGCTTTTATACGCGGAATTACGATACCGTTATCATGGAAGCATTGTTGTTTGTTCTGCGCTCTTTGCTGTCATACTTCTTACTTATAAATACACATATTGTCTCATACATTACACAAATAATTGTAATTTGAAGAAATGTAATGAATGTGTTGAAGGTGTTGGTGTATGATTAACCATTTCCTATGTTTTTTTAATTATTTTTTTATAGAATAAAGGTGGACAAACGTGCACACAGCCCACCTGATGTTAAGTGGGTGTTGTGGCCCACAGACATCTACATCTCTCCTCGATTAAGAATCATAATGCAGATGCGTTGCCACCCCTGAGGACTAAGATGGAATGCCTCGTTTCCAGTAAAAACGGTCTGTTTACTGTATTTTAATGCTTTAGAATTGTAGTTAGGCATTTATTCGTAATTTAATGGTACGTAAAATTTAAATAAATGTGTAGGTGTCTATATTATTACATAAACTTATTTACAGTGTACCGTAGTATAACACTAAATGTGATAGTTGGAAAAGTTCTAAAGTAAAAGTAGTAATTCCTTCCTTTAATTTTTATTACTAATTTATCGTAATTATTAAATATTTGTAGATTCAAATAACTCGCGATATTTGAATTCGTGGGTTTAACATGATCACCTTAATTTAGTAAAAGATTGTTATTTATTATCTATACATTGTCTATAAAATTGAAGTGCCTGTCCCTGTTATATAGAAATAGCTATTTTATTGAGCATGAGGGTTATTTGCATGCTATTAAGACATGAATAACCATTTTTAATTTTTGTCTGTCTGTCTGTCCGGGCTAATTTTCGGAAAGGCTGCAGCAATTATTATTAAAGAAACTTGATGAACAGATATAGAGCAATTCTAAGAGTGATCTAGGCTATATTTTATCCGAAAAGCTTGAATTTTTTTGTTAAATCAAAAAATTGATAAAATAAATGTTCTTTGTTGATTATCTTAAATCTAAATCTCGTTACATTAATACATCCAGGCGAAACGGGGCGGGTCGCTAGTTTTATAATATATTTACAGTTCAGTTAAAATAGTGGTCTATTCTATAACTTTAAAACTTATTTCAGTCGCGTGCAGACGAAAGGTGTGCAATTGCTAAACAGTAGGTACTGTGCTGGAACCGGTCCGGGCAAAGCAAAAAAAGACAAGTGACTCGTACACTGTTACTTTCGAGAGATAGGGCACTTGACTTTTTAGACCTTTAAACTTGATTATTCTTAATATTACTGTACCGAGATGAATGCGACGGTTACCATCCCTTCCGTGAATACGAAAACCGAACACTGGAAAATAAAGCTTTGTCATCACATCCCATCTTTTTAACCGACTTCAAAAAGGAGGAGGTACTCAAGTCGACTGTATGTGTTTTTATGTGTGTTACCTCATAACTTTTTTCTAGGTGAACCGTTTAAATGATTCTTTTTTTATTTGAAAGCTGGTGCTTCTCATGTGGTCGCATATAAATTAGATTAAGGCCTGCCCAGTAGTTTTTGAGTTATCCTTAATAATTTATATTGAAGTCGGTTGTACAAATTTTTTAATTTTACCACTTGTATGTCTAATGGTCATGCTGTAACTGACCAAAGCACACAACTAACTACCTTTATATCGCACGTCGCTTTGAGCTCAGAGACTTACACTACCTAGGGGCCTTTAAACTAATCCGTTACAAGCTACTAAAGTCTACTGCTGAACATAGGCCTCCCCCATATATTGCCTTATTAGGGGGGGGGGGATATTTACCATAGTTGCCACGCTTGGTGGGTTGGTAACCGTTTTATTTTTATTTTAGTCGTTACTAGCCCAACTCCTGATTTGTTTCCCTCTGTCGCCCCTTACGACACTCACGGGACGATATGGGGTAGTGGATATTCTTACACCGCCACTACATGGTAAACATTTACACTAATCATATTATAATTATACTTTTTTGCCTTACGACTATGTATATTTCCTTTTATCAACGTAGTTATATGTAGAGAAGACGTAAATCCCTGACCTGTTATGCTTAAAATATAAGAACAAAGTTAAAAAGGCTGAATGGGTAAAAGTACATATTCAATCTTCGCTTACATAAATCTAAAAGATTGCTTTGAACATTTATTGTGAAAACAGTAATAAATGATTTCTTAAAATTATTGTTAATTATTTCTGTTGTTTTATTTAGCACAAAGTGAAAAATTTTGATTTGACTTTAATTGCGCTGTTTTAAATGTTTTAATCTAACATTCGTAATTATTCACCATATTAATGGGAAAAATGTGAAAAAATTAATTTCAAATGCATGAAATAAATTTCACTATTTTCGACTGTATCAACTTTAAACTTCGTTTTCGCACAAAAATTCCCTATAAAGTACCCACTTTTTTGTGTTATTTTGAGAGCTAAGGAACCCATAAAGTTTTTGAAATTATCAGGAAGTTATTCAGTCAGGGTTAAGTAAGTTTTTTCTCAAGTTGAAATCAAATAAACATTTCTCTCAAACAGAAATTTTAATTTTGTGAGCTAAATCTGAGCTACTAGTACATAGTTAGAATTTTGAACATTGTACCTGCTGAGAGATTATTTTCTAAAGCATCATTCGTAATTAGAAAACATAGAAATAGGTTAAGTGATGAGTCATCCAGATGGTTACTTTGTATTAATTCTTGGTCAAAAAAATTAATATAAAGTAACAGTAATGTCAAAGCTATTGTGTACTGTTATGTAATTTAATTTGTATTGTATTTTATTTTTTATTTAAATAAATGGTAAATTGTATAAATTGTATAACTCTTTTATTCCATTTCATATAAGGTGAGGGTCTATCAATCTCTTTCTAGACAGATGTTCTTTAAAATACAGTCAAGTTAATGTCATTAATTTGTTTTTTATATTTTTTAACCATGTTTTAGCAAATGTAAGCTTATTAAATGTAAACGTTTATTAAGAAACAGACTGACTCCCGTGGCCGTAGATAGCTCAGTTGGTTAGAGCATCGGCACGGATCGCTTAGGTCGTAGGTTCAAACCCCACTCGGTGTCAGTTGATTTTTCGAATTTCTCATTAAATATTTAGACATTTATTAATTTGGTAGGTCTTTACTATGGCTATGTTAATTCAAGCTCAAAATGTACTTACTCTGTTAAGTTGTTCAAAGATCTAAAGTAACGTTTAATAAATATCCATAGGCTATTATTAGCTATAATTGCGATACTTGCGAGACTCTTGCTGCAAGACCAAGACCAAGACTGGGAGCGCAATACCAAGACCAAGACCAAGACCAGGTGTATTGGCGCAAGACCAAGACCATGACTGGCTAAGTCTAGTCTTGTTCTTGCATTTGGGCAACACTAATTTCCACAGAGAGAAAATACTCACTCTGCTGATGCATTTGAAGGTGGTATCGAATCTACCATCTGAAAGATATGTAGAAAGTCAGGTGCCTCTTTCATGGACATAAATAATTTGTGCCATTGTTCATAAGCACCCAATACTTTTTCAGGGGCTGATTTTTGTTCTTCTATTAATGACTTTAACATATCCTTAATAACACAATACTCATCGTAAAGTTTATTCATATCCAATCGATCAATCAGTTTTAACTTGTTTGCAGCTTCTGTGAGTTCCGAAAAACTAAACATCGATTTTAATGAGAATATTCTTAATACTGACAGGTGATTATTGTCCGAGAAGTCAAAATGATCTTCTAAATATTTCAAAGCGTTTTTGTAGAACATCATAAGATTTTTTCTGTTGACTCTTTATATTCAAATTCTAAATTGTTCATTGCATTAGAACAAGTAAGTGCAACAAATTCATCGTAAATCCGTTGTTTTATTTTATTGCGTAAGCCATTTATAATGCACCCCCGCGCAACGCAAACAGCAGTGAAAGAACACCGATCGCTCCTCACGCGAAATACGCAATGCGTAGGTGTTAAGAAATTTTAATAATGCGTAACAAATTAGTGTAGTTGGTAGTTGGTACGAGATAGATACTAATATCATATAATCACTGATTTCCGGGACAAAAGGCGTCCCGCAAGGGGTCACGGCGGGACGGCCCAAAATTAACCCAGAAGCGGGACGTCCCGGAAAATCCGGGACGGTTGGCAAGCCTAGTCGTGACGGAAAAATCTTACACTTTTTCTCGCCTAGCCCCCATCCGCCAAATTCGTACCGTCCGATAAGGAACTTCGTTCCAAAAACAGTTCATCCTACGGCATTTGCGTAAAACTAAAAATAGGTAATATTAAAAGGCGTAGGCTACGATGGCTAGTGAATGAAAGTTGTAAGCGCTATAATGAATTGATAAACGGTTTCTAATAATAATCTTTATGCCTACCGTATACTGTAACATCTTAGGCGTATTTAAAAGATCGAAAGCAACTTATTTACAAACTACTCTGATTGATATTTACAAAATTATACTACATTATTGTTATTTACAAAAAAAATACCTTTTTAGCGATATGGCAGTAATTGTTCAAAATGTCCACCTTTTCTTTCTAAACACAAACTAGCACGTCTTTGCAAATTGTTAACTTCGAAGCGTGTCTATCACTTTTTGTCACGTTAAATGCGTCTATTATGCGCTACTTTAAATCTCTAACACTTTCTGCTTCTTCTGTATACACTAATCGTTTTAGTTCAGCCCATAAATAAAAGCGCCGCGACCTATAAACCTATCACTGAATTGGCTGTCCAGATATGCGCGCACAGATCGTTTGTAATGCGCTTGACATCAGTCGTGCGGGAAGTACATTCTTTGCAGATGGCTCAGAGGAACGTTTTCCAACATTGTGTTAATGACGGAACGTATCATTTGTAGATACGTTACTCCCGTCAATCGACCTTCAATCCATATTGGACCAATGATGTGGTCGTTAATGGTCGCCGCCCAAACGTTGACACTGAAACGAACTTGATGAGCATGTTCTTTGATTTTGTGTGGGCTTTGGAAACTCCACCAGTGCTCATTGTGCACGTTGTAAATTCCAAAGCGGGTAAATATCGACTCGTCGCTCCACAAGATGTTAACCTGCGCATGGTCCTGCAGACAACAACAAAACTCCTTGCGTGGTCCAGGGTCCGGCGCACGCAAAGCTTGCACGCGTGGGAAATGGTATGGATGCATATTCATTGAACGAAGGAGCTTCCATACCACATACGGGCTTACACCAAACCGACGAGCGGCTTGCCGGGTGCTCCTTCTCGGGTGTCGTTGAAAGTAGTCCAATATGGTGTCTTCAATGTGTCTGGACAAGGGTGGCCGGCCCCTGCCTCTGACATGACTAATACGCCCGTAATATTAAATCAGTGCTGGGAATTTGAAGAGCAAGCATACCGCCCTGCGCAACGATTGTAGGTCTTCTGTGTACATTCGTCTCGCACCGTCTAAGTTTTCACCAGACAAGACATAATCACACCATTGCTAGATACTCGACATTAGAGTATTGGTACATGTTTACGATAACTTTGAGCTAGCGGCCGATACACACGCGGAAACATAAACAATTAGACGTCACGCCGTGGCTCATTGGAGCTGTCTGAAAACTGAAATGAGAGCGCGGGGTGCAGGCGGATCTGCGAAAGGACATCAAAGTGGCCTACGGCGGGTGCTTCGAGTGTCGTTTGTTTTAAATGGATAGCATCACGTTACAAATTCATTGATATTATTGCCGCTCGTAAAGTAGGATGCGTATGATTTGAATTTCGATCGTTTTAAATTGATTTATTAATTTATTTCAAAACTTTTGTTCTAATTTTTTTAGTATGGAAAGTTTCATCATCATCATTACAGCCCTTCACACGTCCACTGCTGAACATAGGCCTCCCCCACGGAATGCCACAAAGCACGGTCCCGAGCCACCTGCATCCATTGACTTCCTGCATATCTTACCAGGTCGTCACTCCATCTAGTGGGGGGACGCCCTACACTTCGCCTGCCGGTACGAGACTGCCACTCGAGAACCTTTCTTCCCCAACGGTTGTCGGTTCTTCGAGCTATATGGCCGGCCCATTGCCACTTCAGCTTACTAATCCTTTGGGCTATGTCGGTTACTCTGGTTCTACTGCAGATATCCTCATTTCTAAGTTTATCACGCAGAGAAACCCCGAGCATAGCCCTCTCCATAGCTCGCTGAGCGACCTTGAGCTTCCTCATACGGCCAGCAGTGAAGGACCATGTCTCAGTTCCATATGTCATCACTGGCAACACGCACTGGTTGTACAATTTAGTTTTGAGGTTTTGAGGTATGCCTGACGAGAAGATGGGTCGTAATCTCCCGAACGCTGCCCAGCCGTGTTGAATCCGTCGATTGACCTCTCGCTCGAAGTTGGACCGTATGGAAAGTTTACTTCAAATTAATAGTACCTATTTATTGATAGATCAATTTCATAACTTGAATTTTTTTTAATAAAAAATATCAGTGCCATAGGCTTCTACTCCGTTCACCTGTTACACCCTACTTTTTTCTAGACGGAAAAAAAGTCATCCAGTATACATTGCTGTTATTTGAATATTTGAGTATTTGAAATCTCGACGGTGGTAGAGCCACGCAGCAGCTTTTGCTGTTGCACGTATGGGCCGGCTCGAGCCGGGTTAGTACCACGACCTCACAGAATACCGGCGTGAAGTGGAAGCTCTGCTTTTGCGTTTCGTCTGGTGAGTGCAGGTGACCGGAGGCCCAATTCTCCCCATCAACATGGTAGCGGAATTAAATCTTAGACTACCCCAGGAGGTACCAGCACCCCTGGAGAATCCCTCGCTGAGCATCCACGACCATGCTACTCCACTCCTGAGCGTGGTGCTCAGGCTGCCCCGCGTATTCTGGGGGCAAAATTCCGCTCAAAACAATAACTGCTCGGGGCAAACTGAGCAACAAGACCAAGCGACCCTGCCACGCTATCCGTGGTTCTGCAACATCAGGGGACTTCACTCGAACCTAAACGCCGTCCACTACCATCTCGAGACAGCGAAGCCGGCCTTGCTCTTTCTGACCGAGACGCAGGTGTCCTCTCCGGCTGATACTTCGTATCTCTCTCCTGCAGGGTACAAATTGGAACCTCCTTTGTGCCTCGGGCTGGAGTTTGCGTATACGTCAGAGAGGACATCTGTTCTCGACGCCTCGGCAGTCTTGAAGGTTCGGACCTGTCCATCCTTTGGCTACGCGTAGATAGCGACGACCATCCGCGCGTCTACGGGTGCCTCTATAGGTCCCATAGCGGTAATGCCGAAACAGACCGACTCATCGACCACGTCCAAATGGCTACAGATTCCTTGCTACAACAGGTCCCATCCGCAGAGATCGTGATCCTTGGCGATTTTAACGCCCACCACGCCGAATGGCTCGGTTCACGTTTAACCGATCATGCGGGGAGATCTGTTTATGATTTTGCCTTGGCATATGGTCTGACACAGCTGGTTACTTCGCCTACGCGGATTCCAGATGTGAAGGATCATACACCTTCCCTGTTGGACCTTCTGCTGACCTCTCATCCGGACGGATATCAGGTTTCCGTCGATGCCCCTCTCGGCTCTTCGGACCATTGTCTGATCCGGAGTGTGGTGCCACTCACGCTCCCCTCGCGGTTGCGCTCTGCAGGTTGCCGCCGTGTTTGGCACTACAGGTCGGCGGATTGGGACGGAATGCGGTCTTTCTTTGCATCCTACCCATGGGGGCGGGTTTGCTTCTCGCCGGATGATCCCAGCGCTGTTGCTGACTCTGTCACTGATGTGGTGCTACAGGGAATGGAACTATTTATTCCATCATCTGTGGTACCCATCGGAGGCAGATCGCAGCCTTGGTTTGGTCGCTCCTGTAAGACCGCATTACGCAGTAAGCAGGAGTGCTATCAGGCCTGGGCTGAGGCTTCGGCGGCTCGGGATGTAAACACCAGCATGCTTAAAAAGAAGTATAACTTCGCCTCCAGGTCCTTCAAAAGTGTTATTGCCAAGGCAAAGTCAGAGCATATAGGCAGAATTGGCGAGAAGCTAGTTCGCCTTCCTTCGGGAACCCGTGCATTCTGGTCTCTCGCCAAGGCTGTCCAAGGGAATTTCTGTAAGCCATCACTACCATCTCTGCACAGGGAGGACGACTCACTGGCCCACGCCGCAAAAGAGAAAGCCGACCTTTAGGCTCACTTTTGCGTCCAACTCGACTCTTGATGACGGGGGGAACACACCGCCGACCATCCCGCGGTGTGAGTGCTCCATGCCGGATGTGCGGTTCTCACAGCGCTCGGTTCGCAAAGCACTCCTCCCCCTGGACATCCACAAGTCGAGTGGGCCTGACGGAATCCCCCCAATTGTGCTGAGGACGTGTGCTCCAGAGTTGGCACCGGTTCTAACGCGTCTTTTCCGGTACTCCTACTCCTAGGCGTAGTCCCGAAATCATGGAAGACGGCTTTTGTCCAACCGATCACTAAAAAGGCGACCGCTCAGACCCGTCCAACTACAGGCCTATCGCCATCACCCCCTTGTTCTCCAAAATAATGGAGTCCGTTATAAACTGCCAGCTCATGCGGTACCTTGAGGATCACCAGCTGATTAGTGACCGCCAATACGGTTTTCGTCGGGGTCGATCAGCTGGTGATCTTCTGGTCTACCTGACTCATAGATGGGCGGAGGCAGTAGAGTCCAAGGGGGAGGCATTGGCCGTTAGTTTGGACATTGCGAAGGCTTTCGACCGGGTTTGGCACAAAGCGCTTCTTTCGAAGCTCCTTCCTATGGGCTTCCTGAGAAATTGTGCAATTGATCACCAGCTTTCTTGCAGATCGGAGCATCAAGGTCGTTGTAGACGGTGCATGTTCCGACTACAAGCCTATTAACGCTGGTGTTCCACAGGCTGCGTGCTATCACCAACGCTGTTTCTTCTGCATATCAATGATATGTTGCAAATCGGTAGCATTCATTGCTATGCGGATGATAGCACTGGTGATGCTCTATACGCCGGCCGTGCGAATATTTCTCGGAAAACGTCGCCGAGTACCGGAACAAACTTGTGTTCGAAGTCGAGTCTTTGCTGAACAAAGTCTCGGATTGGGGCGACTAAATCTAGTCCAGTTTAATCCCCAGAAGACACAAGTTTGCGCGTTTACCGCTAAAAGAACCCTTTGTCGTATCTCCTCAGTTTCAAGGCACTCCCTTGTTGCCTCGGCCAGTATCGGAATCCTCGGCGTCGACATATCGAGTGACGTGCAGTTTCGCGGTCACTTGGAAGAAGGCCAAATTGGCCTCTAAAAAGCTTGGCGTGCTCAGCAGAGCGGGACAGTATTTCATGCCGGCACAACGCCTGCAACTTTACAAGGCGCAGGTTCGGCCTCACATGGAATACTGTTCCCATCTCTGGCTGGGGCTCCCCAGTGCCAGCTCCTTCCACTTGACCGCATCCAGCGCAGAGCGGCTCGAATCGTCGACGACCGAGTCCTTTCCGATCGGCTCGATTCATTGGCGCTGCGAAGAGATGTTGCATCTCTTTGCATTTTCTTTCGCATTTACCACGGGGAGTGCTCTGAGGAATTGTTCGGATTAATCCCAGCCGCCAAATTTCACGAACGCACATCGCGGCAGAACTCCCGATACCATCCACACCATCTGGATGATTGGCGGTCTACCACTGTGCGATTTAGAAGATGTTTTCTTCCTCGCACAACTTCCTTGTGGAATAGTTTACCACCAGCGATTTTTCCGGACCGATACGACTTAGGGACCTTCAAGAAAAGAGCCTACTCCTTTTTAAAAGGCCGGCAACGCATCTGCAATTCCTCTGGTTCCCCTGGTGTTGCAGTTGTTCATGGGCGGCGGTTGTCACTTACCATCAGGTGAGCCGCATGCTCGTTTGCCCCCTCTCCTATAAAAAAAAAAAAAAAAAAAAAGTACTGCAAGCTATAGTAACTTCGCTAAAAAAATAACCTAAGGGCTCTGTAGTGATCATTTTATTCGTTTTAGTTAGATGTCATTTAAATATACTTATCACTTCAGTACTCTCAGAGAGCTTAGCACGACACACAATTTTTTTAAAGAAGAGGAGACAAATGAACATAAGGCTCACCTGATGGTAAGTAATAATCTGCAACGTGAGATGAATTTTAGGTTGCCGGCCTTTTAGTTTTAAAGTTTCTAAGTCATATCCAAAATTCCTGGTAAAACGCACGGTAGTAGACAGCTAACCATCGAGATGATGTGGATAGAATTTAGAGTACTGTTGCAATGAATGACGGTGGAATTTAGCAGCTAGAATAAATCCGAGTAATTCGGATGGCACTCCCCGTGGTATGTGCGATAGTAAATGTAGATATGCAACGCCTGCTGCGTTTATCAGATGTAAATATATTTGATTGTTTGTAAGGTGAAGTCTTCGGCACTGATATTAATAATGTTGCGCGCCACTATTAATGGTTTATACATGGCAACACTAGTTACCACTAGCGCCTCTAGTATCGAGTAGCAGAACTAGGAGAGTCAAGATCCTTCTAGAAATTTCGGGACCGATATGTACTGAACATTCTAGATGTTTCCACAGAAGGTTCTGGAAACTATCTGAGGCCCTATATAAGGCCGGTAGACCGCGACCGAGTCAGTATTGAATTGGCGATACAAGCGAGGACTTCTGAAGGATACAACTACGAACTTGCGATCTGTAGTAAAATTGTGTTTTGTTATTAGTGTGGTTTAAAGTTGTAATTAGTGTTGTATAATTAAAGTGTCAATTTTGGTAATTCAATCGGCAGTTTTAATTGTCTCGAACCCCAAGCTCGTAACAATTGGTGTCAGAAGTGGATCAGATCATGCCGATTTTACCAAAGGACGCCACGGAGGGTATCCGTACCCGAAGTCAACGCCAGCAAGAGACGGACCAGAGACGATTTGGTAATGCAACGCCGCAAACGTCGGAGGGCCAGCTGCCGACCACGGAGGCCGGCCTGTCAGCAGCTCCTGCATCTGCAGCACCTGACTTAGGTGCTCTGATGATGATGCTGCAGGAGCAGGCTCGCCGACAGGAGGAACAGGCCCGCTGACAGGAGGAACAGGCCCGCTGACAGGAGGAACAGGCCCGCGACAGGAGGAACAGGCCCGCCGACAGGAGGAACAGGCCCGTCGGTTGGAAGAGCAGCTGCAGCGTGGACAGGAGGAACAGGTCCGCCAACAGGAAGAGCAGATGCTCCTCATGAAGGACCTTCACGCTACCTTCGGGAAAGAGATAAGGAGTTGAAGGATAGGGTTGCTCAACATGACAACCGCCTGTCGGAAGCTGAAACCCGAATCAACCAAGTGAACAATCGGGTTGACAACGTGATTGCTGACGTGAAGAAAACGCTGGACGACCTCAAACTTGGGGATGGAGTTACAGCCCCGTGGTAGCTACAACACCTTCGCTACGTGGATTCAAAGTGCCGCCGTTCGACGGGACTTCTTCCTGGTCGGCGTACAGAATCCAGTTCGAGGCTGTCGCGAAGGCGAACGGCTGGAATAAAAGTCAGGCCATGACTGCTCTCACCCTAGGCCTGCGCGACCAGGCCTTAACTGTTCTGGAAGCTCTCGGTAAGGAAGTGACTTACGAGCAGCCCTTGAGGCATTGGAGGCGAGATATGGCGACGCTCACCTGAACACGTCTTTCGTGCGCAGCTCAAAGATCGCGCAACGCAGCAACGAAAACCTACAGCAGTGGGCCCTGAGGTGGAAAAGCTGGTTCGAAAAGCATACCAGTCTGTACCTGCGCTCATTGTAGGAACCTGGTGCAGACATTCATCGACGGCATCCGCGACCTTGAAGTCAGAGCTGCTGTGAGGCTCGGGCACCACGAGACGCTTAAGGACGCGTTAGCCCATGCACTGGAGGTGGAAGCCGTACGGCAGGATCATCGATCCCATCGCGTCAGGAGGTTGCAGCAGCTGCAGTTCGCGACTGCAATAGGATACAGCCCTAGGTGCTACGGCTGGGGAAAGGGCCATCTTCGATCCAGCTGCCCAAGCGAACTGTAGAAAGGGAGGTGATCGATCTCGAGAGGTAGTGCGGCTACAGCACCGCCCAGCAGCAGCAGGAAACGAGTAAAAGCCAGGACTGTGGGGCAGGTGCTGGCTGATGTTAAAAGAGCCCCAAGGATTTCGATCTCACAAACCCATGATGGGAACAGCCTAATCATCAAAGGCGAGGTCAACGGAACGCCGTGTAAACTGACCATAGACACTGGAGCCTCTCGCACGGTTGTCAGTTCCCAACTTATAAGTCAGTTCCTTGGGGACTCCGCATACAACCGAGAGCGCATTAATTTGGTAACAGCCACCGGTCAGCGCATACCCGTCCGTGGAGAGAAGGAGATGGAGTTGAAGCTAGGCAACATGATCTACCTGCATAATGTCATCGTGGCTGATATAATGGACGACTGCATCCTGGGCCTAGACTTCATGAGGAAGAATTGTTGTGAGATCGATGTTAAGCAAGGTGTTTTGAAATGGACATGAAGAACTTTTCGTGGAAGGGCGATACCGGGGAATGTGTACAGCCTTAAGAAGATTGTTCTGCCGCCGAGATCGGAAACGATTGTGCCGGTTAGTCTTCCTCGGAATCCTGGGCAAGCTCATCGTTGTGTACTCGTGGAAAGGGTGGACAATGACCTTCCGTGGAAAGTGGCTCGAACTTTGGTCAGAACCACCGACATCTCAGGAGTACGTGTGCTGAACCTTGTGATCAGGAACAGATTATGGAAAAGGCACACTGGTTGGTACTTGTGAGGAAGTGGATTGGTTGTAGGTGCCAATACCCATCGACTGGGACCCCAGCAAGGATGCACAAACGAGGGTGACCACACTTTTAGAAGACTGTCGCAGCGTTCTCTCCCCGAATGAAGTGGTCAGGCGAAGAAGTTGTTACTCAAGTACGCCGATGTTTTCTCGTCAAACGATGCTGACATAGGAAAGACTGGCTTAGTTCAACACAAAATAAACACAGGATAAGAATTGCCCATCCGTCAGCGCCCAAGAAGATTGCCGGTAGCACGTGAAAAGGAAGTGCAAACCATGATTGAGGGAATGGTGAAGGATGGTGTTATTGAACCTTCATCTAGTCCATGGTGTTCACCTGTGGTGCTGGTAAAGAAGAAGGACGGTAGCATGCGGTTTTGTGTTGACTACCGCCGTCTGAACGACGTTACGAAGAAGGACAGCTATCCTTGCCAAGAATTGATGACACGCTGGACATGCTTACAGGCGTAAAGTGGTTTAGTACGCTGGACCTGAAAAGTGGCTACTGGCAGGTTGAAATAGACCCTAAGGACAAGGAGAAAACTGCATTCTCCACAGGAAAGGGTCTGTGGCAATTTAAAGTCATGCCGTTTGATTGTGCAATGCTCCAGCAACGTTTGAAAGGTTGATGGAGCTTGTACTACGGGCTAATTGGCGACGCCTGTCTGGTCTACTTGGATGACATCATCATCGTAGGCCGTACGTTTGAGGAACACCTTCAAAACCTGGAACGTGCTCATGAAGATCCAGAGTGCCAACCTCAAGTTGAGTCCGAAGAAATGCTCACTATTCAAACGGCAAGTTAGCTTTTGGGGTATGTAGTGTCGGAAGAAGGTATCCGCACGGATCCAGAGAAAATTGCCGCCGTCAAGGATTGGCCGGTCCAAAAGACAAGACACAGGTTAGAGCATTTTTGGGTTTGTGCTCCTATTATCGGCGATTTTAAAGAACTTTGCAGATATAGCCAAACCTCTGCACAAGCTAACCGAGGAGAAGCGACATTTCTGCTGGGATGAAAGTTGCGATATCGCATTCCAGGAGCTCAAGGACCGTCTGTGCAAAACACCTATTTTGGGGTACCCTGATGCGAGCAAGGAATTTATAGTTGACACAGACGCAAGTGATATAGGACTTGGCGGTGTGTTGTCTCAAAGGAATGGTGATCAAGAGGTTGTGATAGCGTACTTCAGCAAGTCTTTGTCAAAGCCGGAAAGGAACTATTGTGTCACAAGACGGGAATTGCTTGCTGTGGTAAAGTCCTTGCAGCATTTTAGCAAATATCTTCTGGGGCGGAAATTTCTCTTACGAACTGACCATGCTGCACTGAAATGGCTATTGCAGTTCAAAAATCCAGAAGGACAAGTTGCGAGATGGATTGAGCTACTACAGGAATACGACTTTGTGATCGAACATCGCAGCGGAAATCTCATGGCAACGCAGATGCATTGTCAAGAAGACCTTGTCCTGAAGATTGCAAGCATTGTACTAGGCAAGAGGGTAAGGAAGTGGTATCTGTGAGGATGCTTATGACAGACCAGCTCAACAATGAGTGGAAAGACAGCCTACGACATGCACAGCAGGAAGATTCGGACATCAAGCCGATTCTAGAATGGATGAAGGCCAGTGCTCCTAAGCCCAAGTGGAGTGACGTTTCAGCGATGAGTTCGACCACGAAAAGCTATTGGGCCCAATGGGACAGCTTGCTGATTCAGGATGGAGTCTTGTGCCGTAAATGGGAAAATGGTCGGGGAGACAGTTGTCATTTGCAAATGGTTGTCCCTAAAGCTAAAGTACCGGATGTTCTACAGCTGTACCATAATGGTTGTTCAGGAGGCCACCTGGGAGTTAAACGAACTCTACTGAAGATCCGAGAACGGTTTTACTGGGTCCACTGTCGTGACGATGTCGAGGACTGGTGTCGCAAATGTACAAGTTGTGCGGCTGTAAAGGGACCTCAAACTCGTAGTAGAGGTGCATTGAAATTGTACAATGTTGGTGCACCATGGGAGAGGATAGCCGTTGACGTTTGGGCCGTTTCCGGAAAGTGAAAGTGGTAACAAGTATTTCATGGTTGTGATGGATTACTTCACTATGGCCAGAAGTTCGCCATTCCAAATCAAGAAGCTTCAACAGTTGCAGATAAACTAGTTCATGAAGTCTTCTGTCGTTTTGGAGTACCTTAGAGATTCACAGCGATCAAGGAAGGAATTTTGAGTCTCAAATATTCCAGGAAACTTGCCGAGTTATGGGTACTCATAAAACAAGAACAACTTCTTACCACCCACAATCTGATGGAATGGTAGAAAGATTTAATCAGACATTGAGAGGTACCTAGCAAAGTTGTGGAAAAACGGCAACGAGACTGGGACAGGCACATACAACCGTTTTGTTGTCATATCGAAGCGCTGTTCACGAAAGTACATCAGTGACACCAGCTTTAGCAAATTTTGGGAGAGAATTACGGCTGCCTGCAGACCTGATCACCGGAATACCACCTGATGCCCCACGCAGTATAACCGATTATGCAAACGACTTGCGGGACAAAATGAATGACATTTATGAGCACGTCAGACAGTCGGGCCAGCAAACGTCTGAGAAGATGAAAACACGGTATGACCGCAAAATGAACAACAAAGGGTTTGACGAAGGTTCACTAGTGTGGTTACACAATCCAGTTCGCAGCAAAGGGAAACTCGCTTCAAGCTAAATGGGACGGACCGTACCGATTGTGACAAGGATCAATGACGTAACCTACCGGATACAGGAAGGTGCAAGAGGTACCCTAAGATCGTCCATGGGATCGACTGGCGCGTTATTATGGGGCCAATAATGCTCGGGACGAGCATGTCTTAGAGGGGCAGTGTTGCGCGCCACTATTAATGGTTTATACATGGCAACACTAGTTACCACTAGCGCCCTCTAGTATCGAGTAGCAGAACTAGGAGAGTCAAGATCCTTCTAGAAATTTCGGGACCGATATGTACTGAACATTCTAGATGTTTCCACAGAAGGTTCTGAAACTATCTGAGGCCCTATATAAGGCCGGTATAGACCGCGACCGAGTCAGTATTGAATTGGCGATACAAGCGAGGACTTCGAAGCGATACAACTACGAACTTAAGCGATCTGTAGTAAAATTGTGTTTTTGTTAGTGTGGTTTAAAGTTGTAATTAGTGTTGTATAATTAAAGTGTCAATTTTGGTAATTCAATCGGCAGTTTTAATTGTCTCGAACCCCAAGCTCGTAACAATAAATTACATTGTTAATAGATCAATTGAATATTGTTCTTAGAATCTTACATTTAAGTGTAGTGGTTATACCCACTTTACGAGTATATCCGTGGGTGTCGTAAAAGGCGACAGAGGAAAACAAACTAGGAGATGGCCAGCAGCGCCTTCCTAATAACAATAAAAAAAACCGCTGTTGCTTACACGTCTGCCAAGCGTGGCAGCTATGGCAAATATCCTCATTATGAGGCAATCTATGGGAAGGGCAGCAGTGGACTTTTATGGGCTGTAATGAATGAATGAATCAATGAGTTTTTAATCATAAGTAAATATCAATAATCTTTGGCATGAATTAATGCTATTGTTTTCAATCGTCAAAGAGACGATTGAAAACAATAGTGTAAAACTGTATAAAACTGTATAATTTTCAAGATTTCAAGAACTCAAAATTAGCGTATAGCGCATGAATGTCGTTCCATTATATTTTTTAATTAAAAACTTCACACTTCGTTGCCTCACATTTTATCTTAGTCATTAAAATTAAAGAGTGTGAATGTATGCATAGAGAATAATTTGCGAAAACTAGCGGGTCAGTTCTTAAAATTCTTTTGCCGTTATAAAGCAATATTATAATTACTAAAAAAACTTGACACAGTAAAGAGTGTCTAGATTGTATGTAGTAACATACGATAATATTTTGATAGAGTACTTTTTTTTAATCTATTTCCTTCCAGTTCTATGTACATAATACATACAATCACAATCTGCCAAACTGTGAAGTGTGAACACAGTTTGTCGGTAGCAGCTCTCGTGGATACACATATTTATGTACTACTTTTATAAAAAACACAAAAAAGGAAAAATAAAATAAAATAAACAAAACTTATTAACTACCTAAAAAGTAAAAAATAATATAAAATAAAGTACAAAAGGATATTGAAGTTGTTAACCGGCATACGACCAGTTTCTTTACTCATGTGATACGAATATGGACATGGAGACAAGTAATGCTTTCTCAGAGTATTTTTCAAGTTATTTTTACTTTCTATATTCTAATAGTATTTTGTAATAGTAATCCAAAAACCTTCAGAAATGAGGGGATCAATGTAATTAGATGTTTATTTTAATTTATTCAATATATAAGTAAATACACCCGTTTTGTTAGCATACTTAAATTTAAACTAAGGGTTATTAGGTTAACATAAATGCAAGCAGTACGACAGTAAGATATGTGAAGTTTGCCAACACGTACGACTATTGAACTAACTGTTTCATAATCTTGACTGGCCTGTGGTCAGCAGTGGAACGTATATGGTCAGTGTAGGTTCACTATCGCACGTGGGATCTGATGAAGATGAAATACTGTTTAATATTAATCAAACATACGTCACAGATATGACACAAATGTATTGAGTAATCGTGAAAGTAAACAATGATTGTAATTCATCAGCGCATTCGGTCATCGACAGGTGGCGCATGTCTTGCATTTTTAGCGGCTACTCAATTGCATTGTAGTCGGATTCAGCTAGAAGCTCGCGACAACTAATTGTTGCGCGCATCGGCAACGCCCGATGAATTGTTTGTTATACTTTTCTGTTATTCTATCTATTCACGTGGTTATTTCCGTGGCGAGACAGTTTCTTCACGCGCTGCTCGGGCAGTTGTGATGTAAGGTTTTTTCATTAATATTCACATAAGTTTATTAAATTAGCTTTATGCAGGACGAAGTAAGAAAAAGGCTTTTCTTAGGTTTCTGTGCCTCAACCGCACTTATGGAACAGTATTTTGTGTACGCCCCGTACGTACTTAGTATATATTTAATTTCGAACCAAGTGTATTTATGATTATTAAGCCATAGCCAATATCTTTTCGTTTGCAATTTGCACAAAACCCTTGATTAACCTTACTTCCCAAGCAGCACACAAGCGTTATGAACATCACTATACCAGCCCGCATAGAACTTAGAGTTATTTTATAAGCGTATAAGAGTGTTGAAAAGAGGTTGTATCCTTATAATGTCGATTCACGTTATAATGGGTTAATGGGAATGATTTATTAAAGCAGTTGGAAGCTGTAATAGATTTAAAGAAACAAATACTTACTACAAATTCTTCTAGAATACCGATAATACACACAATAGCGTAGAATATGTTGTAATACTTCCACCTGTTCTGAAGTTAGAGCAAAATTACCTGCTAACATGTTTTATGGCGAAGGAATATTAAATTATACCGATTCTGTGATGGAGTGCACGCCTTCTGCATTGGTTAAATGTGAGTATGGCTATGCCACTACAATTATACAAAATACGTTAGATCAACAAATGGAACTATCTATTAAAAACTTTTGAAATTTGTAAATGTGGATGATAAATCGTATGTAAATTTATAGAAAACTCTGATCTAGAAACACCTGTTGCTTGAAAATTTAAAGAAGTTACGACTAAACCATATGAATAAAGAGGAAAGACATAGCATTCGTAAACTATGTGAGGAATACAAGGAAGTAGAAGTGGGTTATAGTTAAGCAGTTAGACTTTAGTAGCATAAAAGATGATTTAAATTTTAATACCAATAAATATAAAGAATTTAGCAGTTTAGTAGATATCCATAAGCCATATGTAAATGAATTCCAAAATATGAAAACACAAGTAAATTATCTAAGTAACTTAGCTGTAGAAAAGATTAAACAACCATACCTTCGATACGTTTCAAGCGCGGTCTTATTAACCCATTAGGTTCTATCAAAACGCTTACAGGAAACTTAGACCATAATGATGCAATAAAATACGACAATCTCATATCCCAATTAAAGACCCAGCAAACGCACACTAATAAGAAAATAACAATAATCTCGGAGATGCTTGACTTATAAATAGTACCGGATCTCTACAGGAAAATATGAAAATTACAGATGAACGAATGAAACGTATAGAAAGAATGGTAAAATATATAATACTAAAGACGACAACAGCATATACTCCACATATGTTTTAAGTATGTTTAACATGTTTGTCAATATTTTAGAACTATATACTTAATTTTAAGCGAAATAGAAACGGCATTAGCATTTACTAAACTTCACGTTCTACACCAAGCCATTGTTAATTCCACTGAATCATTAGTGATATTAGAATCTATATTTCAAACAAATAGTTTATTGTATCCTATTACTGAAAACAATTTAGTTAATCTAGAAAGATCTATGTCTGTTAAGGCCTATGTAAAAGAAAACCAAATAACGTTCATCATGAAATCTCTGACTGATAATATTACATACACTTATTTTAAAATGTATGCTTTACCTATGTTTGATCCCACCTATAATAGAACAACTGTTATTTTCCCAAATATCCTTACCTCATGGTGAAAGATCACACGTACTTACCTTAAATGGCCCATGTCAGGAGATAGCAGCAAACCAGTTCTGTAGGAGGAAATTGATATCGTGCAGTATCCTGAAAACACATGCATAGAACAGCTTATGAACTTCGCATCAAATCTAAGCCTTTGTAAATTATCAATAGTAAGGTGAAAGTGTTAAGATACAGTCTATTGGCCTATTAACTGGATCCTATTTACACAAAATGAAATAGTGCTTACAAAAACGTGTGGCGATGACACTCAAAGAAATGCTGTAAAGGGCACTTACCTCTGGAAATCGATGAAAACTGTGAGATAAAATTAGGCAATATTAAATTACACCGGAAACGATACTACTCAGGAAAACTGCAATATAAGGTGACACCAATTTTAACCCTACCCAAATTGATAGAGCAGCCTACAAATACGGAGAAAACAGTGAATTTAAATCGAGTTAATTTGGACGAACTAAAATATCTCTCACAAGCTGAAAAGTGAAATAGTGGAAAGTGAAAGTGAAAGCTTAGTGAAAAAGAAAAGTGTTAGTTTAGCTACTGTACTACTCTATGTTATATTAGTTTTAATTATTCTTATTGTTGTAATTTGGAAACATAAGCCTAAGCTAAGCTAATCTTACATTGTATGCAAAATCATCGGAATCCAAATCTTGCCGATAACTTTGCAGTTGAGGAGGGAGGAGTTATGGTTACACCAGCACCACCCATAATACAGATAAAGCGTCCATCAGCATAAATACATAAACGCTGAGTATGTAGTAATTTAAGTAGCCTGTAAGCATAGGATTAAGAATTGTAAAAGACAATGGTCAGAAAAAATTCACATCTCTCTCTGTGAACACGTAGTTTGTATTTAGTTTTAAAAAAGCTCTCGGCAGCTCCCGCAACTTGACTAGCTTATCGTAAGAAGACCGGACATTTTTTGAACGAGCGTTTGAAAAAAATTAGGCTGGATAGATCCCGCGCTTTGTTACGGCGGTACGCGGGAAAAAATACCGCAGTTTTGTTTTCGGATGAAAAATTTTAACATCGAAAGTTAAACAAAATATGAGTGTAACAGCAGTGAAGAAGCCAGCACGCGTATTCCGAGGGTTCAACGAGCACATTATCCTTCGTCACCATGGTTTGGCTTGAGTCTCATTCAGGCTTTTAAATTTTTGTGAAAAGGTGTAAAAACCAGTGCCGAGGTGTACCAAAATACCGTCCTAACAAACATAGTGGAACCTCTTTCTCAAACAATGTTCAATAACAGACATTGTATATTCCAACAGGACTCTGCACCAGCTCATAGGGCACGAAGCACGCAAAACTGGTTGACCGCCCATGGAATTGACTTTATCGGACATGAAGACTGGCCCTCTTCTAGTCCAGATTTAAGCCCACTGGATTATAAGATAGGACAACATTTGGAGAGAGGAGAAAGTCTGCGCTAAACCTCATCAGAATTTGGAATCTCTCCGAACATCTTTGGCTAAAGCAGCGGCAGAAATAGATATGAGTGTGGTGCGTGTTGCGATTGATGATTGGCCGCGTCGATTAAGGGCATGTATTCAAAATAGGGGAGGGCATTTTGAATAATGTAAATAAAATTGTATTCTAAATTGAATTACCTTTCATTTCATATATAATTTCTATATAATTATCAAAAAGTGTATCATTAATTTTATAAAAAGTTTTTGACAGAACTTATGAACTGACTAGGTATATCTAGGCTATATTTTATCGAAAATACTTGGAGATATTATAAAGCAAAAAAAAATATTAAATAAATGGTATTTTATTATCTTAATAACGCCACATTAATAGATCCTACCCAGGCTAAGCAAGGACGGGTCGCTAGTTCAAACATATTAAAAGCGTCACAAAATTCATCAACATCTACAATGGTAGTGGGCGATTTTAATGCCAAAATTACATGCTATTAAAAATAGATGGACCCAACGGCAGAACGCGTTACGAAATTGATTTACATTCTTACTAAATACCTTATAATAGGAAAACTTGCAAAATGTATCAGAAACCTGACTAATGGAATAAGGAAAACAATATTGAAAAGAAAAAAGATTACTGTTCAAAAGTTTAACATAAAATGACAAAAAAAAGATTAAAGAAAATTAGACTACCAATTACAAATATTAAGAAGATTTATTATCGTCCATGGAGAGGATTTCTTCACAAATGGAAAACACCTAATATTTTTAGGTGTTTTCCATTTGCTACTGTTATTTTATAAAAACTTGTAGAAACGTCCTAACGTCAACAACAAAATTACAAACTATTTATATGATAATCGACCTTATTCCGCACACACACACACACACACACTACCGTGCAAGATCTATCACATCGAGCTATAAACAATCTTAAAAGTGCAAAATGTTAATGAGAAGATTCAAAATTCTCTACAATGGATCAAATTTTTTACTTAACTCAGGTATTTTTTTTTTAAAACTGAAGTAACAAACGAACGTACAGTCCACCTGATGGTAAGTGGCACACAGCACAGTTCATGGACTTTTGCAACTAACTTCTAACAAAAAAGGCTACAGGTGCGTTGTCACCTCTGAGGATTAAGATGGAATGCCTCACATCTTGTAATAACACTGCCTCTCTGTACTCTTCAGACCGGAACATAGCAGTGCAATTGGCAGCAGAAATAAGTAAGATATTGGTAACTACCCAGACGGACTTCTAGCCAGAAGAGGAGTCCCACTACCTAATAATGAAAAGTTATGAAGAATATTACAAAACTCTCTATCGCATTTATTGATAACTTAAAGGCTTTTGACTCTATTTATTATTCACTAGCATTAAAAAGATTAAAAGGTCATGGAATATTTTACAAATATAATATAAAAATATTGAAAGAAATTCATAATCGAACTACTGCAACAGTAAAAATGAAGAGACAAGAACAGCCATCAAAATCGAGAGAGGTATAAGACTGGGAGACCCGATCACACCTAATCTAAATGATCCCCGATCACACCTATGCTAAAGCACGGTCGCGGAGCAGGATTTTTTTTATTGCTTTGTATTTTTAAACTTAATTCTGTATAAATGAATTTAAAATGTGATAATTCACATCATTCGTATCAGTATCGAAAACAGGAAAAAATCGTCGACTCTCGATTACCGGGACGGATCGGACGGAAACTATCTAAAAACACAATCAACCTTATTCGGAAAATAACTGTTAAGTTATATTTACTTTGTTGCAGCTTACAGACATCGTGAATGCGATGTCTCCCCGTGGGGAACTGCCGCTCGAGTTGGCTCTGCGCGGGCGAAGCGCTTCAATAGCGACTACTCTATTGCAACATTGCGCCGATCCAGACGCACGAGGTCCACGCGGACGAACGTTGCTGCATAGAGCTGTCGATTCAAGGGATGCCTTCTCTGCTAGGTTTCTCGTGGACAACGGAGCCGACACCAGTCTTACAACTAAGTTAGTGCACGCTCTTAATTTAACGTCACTAATCCCACTGCTCAGAATAGTTTGCCTTATAGGGGTTTTGCATTTTGCACTGGATTTTGCCATAGCTGTCACGCTTAGCAGGCGGGCTACTACTACTGTCTACCAGAGGGGCGAAAAGTGGATTGCGGAAGCCCGTCTGGCTACGCTGAATGTACATATGTGGGGCAATATATATGAATGATAAGATGGATGAAGTATGCGAGGGAAAGGATACCACTGCACATGGCATGTTTACCGCTTACTGGTCTGGTGTAGGCAAGACCAAGCGGGCATGCCAGGGAATCGGTATCATTCTTTCAGAAATAATGGGTCAATGTGTGAAAGAGTATGAATGTGTCAGCCTGAGGCTGCTATCGATACGAATGAAAGTGGGCTTAAAGAAGTTGTTTGTGCTAGGGGTGTACGCCCCAGACATGTCTAAGCCCACTTATATCCGAGAGCAGTTTTGCGACACGGTAAGGATGGTGTTGATGAAATGTAAGGGAAATGAAAATATTATTATGTTAGATTTTAATGGAAGGGTTGAGGTGAAGAGGTCTGGTTATGAAAGGATATTAGGAACTTTTGGTGATGAAAGTATAAATGAGAATAGTGAAGGCCTCCTCACCGTATGTGCGGAAAAGAATCTTTTTGTGACGAACACTTTCTTTCGTCATAAGAAGATTCACATGTATACATGGAAAAGAGGTGATTATAGAAGCATGATAGATTTCATAATTGTGGATGAAAGAATGAAGAGCGCAGTGATACAAGTACAGTAGATACAAGGGTTTACCGGGGGTCCAACGTAGGTACGGATCATTACTTGGTCTTATGCCGAATTAATGGTCTATTCAGGCGTTGGCGGCATCGGACATCTGTGTCTACCACTGCGTTACAGCGTATAAGAATAGAGAGGTTACAAGATGAAGGTGTGAAAGAGAAGTATAAATGTAGACTGAAGGAAAATATAAGTGGTTTGAATGAATTATGTACGAGTGATTTAGACTTGAAGACTATATGGAATAATGTTAAGAAAGTTTTGGTGGATGCAGCCACCAAAGTATGTGATGTAAGTAAGAGAACGAATGAAAGGAAAAATAGTATGTTGTGGTGGGATGATGAGGTACGGATGGAAGTTGAAGCAAAGAAAAGAGCATTGCTAGATTTACTAGCAACCAAAGCTGGCAATTCTGGCGGTATGAATGATGAGATTAAAAGAAAAAAGGCAGACTTTAGACGTATAAATAAGAGAGTAAAAGAAGTTGTTGAAAGGAAAAAGCAAGAAAGAAAGGATAAGGATGATAGAAGGATATCTGATAACTTCCAGGCAAATATTAAAATGTTCTGGAAACTCGTAACAACTGCCAGGGGGAATTCAATTCAACAGCCTAGAATGAATGCTTTACGAGGCGAGAATGGCTGTATGCTGAATGATGAAGTTTCGAATTTAAAAAATGGAAGGAATACTTTGAAAGCGTGTTTATGAGTGAATGATTGAATGATGATGAAATGATTGATGAAATGAATTATCACCTTTTTATAGGTTTTTTATTCGGAATCCATCATCGTGGTTGGCTCATTTGTCTAGAGAATTTAGGTAACATCCACTAATTAATAAAAAATAATGCCAGTCGTAAACATTAGTTTTGTATTAGTATATTATGTTGTATTGTAAGTATGTGAGCGTGACAGTCACGCAAGTTCAGTGCTTTTTCACCATCCCAAAAGTGTTCAACGTGCATAAAGAAGTTTTCACTTTAAAAAACTTGTGTGCAAACACGTCTCCAGTGCTCTATGCAGAAAATCTGAAAACTTTCAGCTCGAATTACAAAATGATGAGACAAACTCGTGAAAACTCCCCGTGCGGTCGGAGCTAAGTTTTGCAAGACCCTTCGCAGAAAACCCCGAAAACTCCTATTATACTCTTAACCTCATGGCTGTTAGATGGGAAATGAAACTGCAGTCTTCAACAAATATGACAGCTTACAGCAAATTTCCAGTTCAAGGAGCGATGTCAAGAGACGCCGCATAGTAATTTTGGAGTTTCGGGCTCAAAACTAAGAACTAAATGACTTATTACGTTAGAACAAAACCGTGCGGTAAAATGTCCAGAGCTCAAGATACAAATGACGTTCAAAAGTCTTTGTTGTAGGACCAAGTTTGTTTGAATTTCACAAGCCTTTTGCTCTTTACACAACAAATTTACTGTATTTGAAATAGCAAACCGATATTACATTGTTTTTCCACCTCCAGACGATTTGAAACTTCAGTTCCTCTGATCCCTCTTTATAAATGTATATAATGTACACACACAGATAATTTTGTTATGCTGTTGGGTAACAGAGCTTATCAGATATTTTTACAATGTGTGATACTGAAAACGTCTGGATAGCACTTCGATCTGATGATTATCGGCTCTACTTTAAAAGTTTATGTTAACTAATGGAAAACTTTGTCCGGATTTCATGCCCGAGATGCGATCTATAACCCATCATGTTTTCGTAAAAGCTAAAATTCTAATTATTAACAATACTTGAAAGCACAATTATATTGCACAAACCATACATCATGCCGACCATAATATCAACCGCTTTAGTACTAATGAAGTAAGCGGTTTCATAATAAAAACAACAAGACGGCAGCCGCGCCGTTTGACCGCCACTGCTAGAGAATGCTTAGTGAAACGGCAAACAATAATGTATCTGTAAATCAAGCTGTAATAGAACGCGAGTAAAAGAGGTGGACAGCGGTTTTGTTGTAGGATATCCGATGATCCATTCTTTTGATTTTAGCTCATCAAAATAAGCTTATAATATTAGATCGGGGAAAAAGTTTCTTAGTATTTTGTTTGTATAAAATTTAAGAAAAATCTCTTTGGATGTACTGTTTGTATCTGGCTGGTTTTAATATCAACACATATAGGGTATTAAGACAAAGAAAAATAAAAAGTAAAAACCACTTTCCCACCAATTTTCAATTATTTTTCTGTCCGCCAAAATGAGTGAATCTAACGAAGAAATTCGATACATTCTAATATTTTATTACAAAAAGGGAAAATGCGACTCAAGTCGCGAAAAAAATTGTGACGTTTGTGGACCATGGAATGGATGATGCAGGGTCAGTAAGAGTAGCACAAAGTTGGTTCATGCGTTTTAAGTCCGGGAATTTTGATGTCAAAGATGCAGCTCGCTCTGGTCGCCCTCATACTGATAAAGTCGATGTCACTTTTGAAAATTGAAGCGAGATCGGCATATTAGTAGTTACGACATAGCCGAGCAATCGAGTATTGACTACAAAACAGTTTTGACCCATTTGAAAAAGACTGATTTCACAAAATAGCTCGATATTTGGGTACCACACGAGCTCACTGAAAGAAAACTAATGAATCGTGTACTCATTTGCGATTCTCTATTGAAACGTAATGAAACCGAACAATTTTCGAAAAGATTGATCATTGGTGATGAAAAGTGGATCACCTACGACAAGAACGTGTGAAAAAGATCATGGTCATAGGGTAGTCAAGCTCCACAGATTCCTCCAGACTTTCACTAACCTGGTGGGGTTGGAAGGGCATCGTTTATTATGAGCTTTTACCGCCGGGCAGAACCATCGATTCGGATCTCTATTGCGCACAACTAATGAGACTCAAGCAATAAATTGAGAAAAACGACCGGAATTGATCAACAGAAAAGAAGTTGTTTTTCATCATGATAACGCCAGACCACACACGTCTTTGGCCACTCACCAAAAATTGAGAGAGCTTGCATGAGAAGTGTTAATGCATCCACCATATAGTCCTGACCTTGCACCCTCAGATTTTCACCTGTTTAGGTCTCTTCAGAATTCTTTGGGTAGTGTTAGGTTAACATCAAACGAGGACTGTCAAAACTACTTGTCGCATTTTTTTATCAAAAATCCCAAGATTTCCACAGCAACGGGATTGTGTCACTACCTACAAGATGGCAACAAGTTATCTTTATTTATTTTTTTATTTATTTATTTATTAATTTGCTTTTTAGTATGTAATTTACATGATATACTGTTAAATACTATGTATACATACTAAGTCCCTAATGGAGACATGCAAATTTATTTATTCTTAGAAATTATATTTATACAAAATTAACACATCAAAATCAATTATTATTAAATCATTAAATTAGGAACAATAAACAATCCATCCAATTATATTCTAAAGATATCAAAAGTACAACTACAAAATAATAATTATAATTAACAAATAAAGTAAATTAAATTAAACAATATTACATATCATGTCAGTTAATAACAAAAATGTCAATTATGAGCTATAGTCCTATAAAGTTGTCATCAGTAATTTAAAAGCTCGTTTACGGAGTAAAATGTATTTTGAAGAAGCCACTGGTATAATTTTTTAAATGTTTTCATAGGAAGATCTTTGATTATATTTGGTATTTTATTATATATTGTTTTACCCATCCAGTAACAACTTTTGCTAAAGCGTTTACTTTTGGTATTTCGCTAATTACTATCCGATCTGGGTATCTCGTGTTCATGGATACTACTTTATTAAGTTTATAAAACTTTTCCCGTGTTGTTTTATAAACTTAGCAACTTCTATTATATACAAACAAGGCACGGGTAAGATTCCCAGTGTCTTAAATAGAGGTCGACATGAGACATCTGGGCCAACACCATGAATGGCACGAACACATTTTTTGTGCAATAAAACTTTATTAATCTCTGCACTGTTACCCCAAATTATAATCCATGGCGGATAATCGACTCTATATATGCAAAATAAGTCATAATTGCAGTTTGTTTTGTGCCACTTTGTTAGTCTATAAAGCGCATATGTGAACCTGTTTATTTTATTACATATTTTACAAACTTGTTCTTTCCACTTTAATTCTTTGTCAATAATTATACCTAGGAATGTCACATTAGTTGCACTACAAAGAGTTTGTCCATTATAATTAATATTTATTAAATTATTATTTATATTATTAAAATTTATATATTGAGTTTTACTTAAGTTTATTGTTAAATTATTATTACTTAGCCATTTAGTTACCTCAAATATTGTATTGTTATGTATCGAACAAAATGGCACACATATTCACTCTTACTTACTCTTACGCTTACTTTTTCCCCGACCTAATACAATAACTTCCGCAATTTATGAGGATCAGATGATAGACTTTTTTTAAATTACTTTTGAAAGCTAAAAAGTTACACAGCTCTCGCTTTATCTTTTAATTCAAAAACCGTAATTTCTCTACTCCCAATTTGAACATCCTTTAATTCGAAACCCGTAAACATGTATGTATCTATTCTGTTTGTAGAGAGGAAGGCGACACTGTACTGCATCTTATTGCGGCACTCACATCCAGCTCCTGCGACCCTGAGACCATGGAACAGATGGTTGAGATAGCAGAAACGGTCGTGCATAAGGGCGCCGACATCAATCGTCAAAACAGAAAAGGATTGTGAGTACAGTTAACATTTAAGAAAGATAATATTACTTTAGAATAATATCTGTAGAATTCATAAAATCTATATATTATACTCCACCAGATCAAAGAAATACCTTTTGACAGCTGTCACAGCTATTACTATTTATTGGATTAGGCATTCAAACTGAAAAATCGGTACCTATAATATTGGATTCTTAAGCGATATCGATATTGATTCTTTAGAGTTGGTAATCATTTACAGTTTTATCTAGATTTATAACAGAATAAATTAGAAACACATAAAACACAAAATGTATCAGTTTTTTCATATTTATTGCTTATTTCTAGATAAAGTTATATAAATTAAAGACTGTAATAAATTAAAAAGAAATTTATTTCATCACTTTCACTACAAATAGTTGAGCTGTCGTCGTCATCATCGTTGTTTACACTAATTATTGTTTGATTTTCTATACTGCATTCAAAATGAATGTCTCTTTCATAGTGGCCCATAACAATTTTTCTTTGTTTTATCCATTACTTTGGCCCAGTGATCGCTTGTGTAGTTGTTGTATTTTATACAAATCCTTCGGCTCATCTGTCCATGTTTGCAGAACAGTGTGGTTGACATTTAGCCATGCTTCATGAATTAATATAACGTTGTCCCAATTGGTTATATTTTTATTTTCTCGTAAAAATGCTATTCTTTCATTCATGTCTCTAAATAATTATTTTGCGTTTGTCTTTTTTTTTGTATCTGAAGCCGATTCCTTTTCAAATTGTTCTCGTTGATCTGATACTACCATTGTACAATCCGGCATACAAACTTCGACAAACTTCGCCACAGTGGGATCCACAGAAATTATAAACAAATTAGACTTGATTAATTCATATAATTTATGCAACTCTAAAAATAAAAATTTAAGTAAACAAATAAATAATAAAAAAATTAAAGGTTTGATTATTTGAATATTTTTACCGATTATTCGCATTAGCATGGATTTGAATCATCCAAACACTACGGTAATGTACATAACGACATATCTTTGAAACAACGTCAAGCATAAAAGTTGATTTTGGTTAAAGGTTTGAAAGATTAAAATTTAAATTAGTGGTAAAGAATTATATTATGTTGTAATGAAATATAGATAACTTCATAAGTCTTTGAATTTACGTAAAAGGTTATTTTAAATCGTGTGAGTACGCTTGTACAAAGTTATTGCGGAATGATTAATGTGAAATGTCAAAAGGTATTTCTTAAATTTGGTTGAATATAATACGTAAGAAAACTTTGTATCCCTTTTTAAGCATATTGCACGCACTGAGGAGAGTGAGATTTGATATAGTTAAAGTTTAATATGGAGAAGGAGTGCAGAAAGCTCAAATTTATCTATAATATGTATTACAAATACATAAATTTACATTAAATAAAACAACTACACTATTTCATCGTCCATACTGCCAATGTCGCTTGGATAAATTATGTCTCTTGTTGACGTTCATACTGCCCATTTCTCTCAGTCTCAAAGTGAGCATTATGTATGTTATTACTCTAGGACCAATGTCAAACACTTAATAGTCTGTGGTCAAACAGTCGCACACAGTAGAGGTTGTCACCCAAGAAATTTTAAAATGTTGCCAACTAAATAATTATTGACAGATTTTAAGTGATTTTAAATGTTCCTTATCCAATAGTGTGTAGAGTATATGACAAGGCGTAAAAGGGTTTATTTTATATTTTGTATATGTATTTTTCACGTAGTGGCGATGTAATATCCACTATGCTATATCGTCCCGTGGGTGTCATAAAAGGCGATAAAGGGAAACAAACCAGGAGATGGGCAGCAGCGTCTTCCTGATAACAACTCAAAATTATTAAAAAATCGGTAGCCAACCCGCCTGCCAAGCGTGGCAACTATGGCAAAATCCCCGCTATGAGGTAATCTATGGGGGAGCCCTATGTTATGACTGCTACAGGCTGTAATGGATGGATGAATGGAGTGTAATTAATATAAAATATAACTAATATTACAGAAAGCAACATTAACTCTTACATTTTCCTAACAAATTAACTTTCCCGCCATGTAATCCGTCAAATATTTCATCTCATTCCTAAGTGGCGCCGCCCTGGTGGCAAAAAAGTCGTGGATGCCCACCTTCAGTCTGCTGTCATTATGAACTTTATTGTTTAATAAATGCAGAAAGAATTTTGTTAAAAACTTAATCTGCTATTCATTATGAAATTAAACATCGAACGAGACGCAAAACTAAAGTCCGAAGTCCAAACATACATACAGACACATACAGCCATCTTTTTAATCGGACGCTATAGGCCTATCACTGGACTAGTATGTCGAGATGTACAATGCCCTGATTGTAAACGTAATAATACGGCATCTAGGTTTTTTTTTTAATAGTATAGGGTGATAAACGAGCACACAGTCCACCTGATGGTAAGTGGTTGCTGTGACCCATAGACATCTACATCTATCCTCAATAAAGACTCAAAATGTAGATGCGTTGTCACCCGTGAGGACTAAGATGGAATGCCTCTTTTCCAGTAAAAAGGGTCTCCGGTTCTCTGCACTCACCATGAAACACAGCAGCATTAAGCTGCTATTTTACACTGGTATTCTGTGAGAGCGTGGTCCTTCCCCGGTCGAGCCGACCCATTCATGCTACAACTATACTACTAATATAGCTGCAGCATGGCTCTACCACGTATATTATTACGGTATTTATATAACTAATAAAATCCGTATCTTCATATTCCTATACATCGATTCGTAGATGTCGTGAGAACCGCCGAAGGCTCTGAGGTATTTAATAAACGAGATGAGTCTGTGGTTGCGGTTGACTGAGATGATTACCTCCCAGGAATTTCATATAAGAGAAACATGTATTCAGCTTGCCTTATATCAGGTTCTTACCAATGAAATGGTCGTATATATAGAGATTAATCGATTTGAATAATTGATCGCTTAATCGATAAAACACTAGGTATTAGTATCCTTTTTTACTACTCTCTAGCCTATTTCTATCACTAATTAGCCTATTTCTATCACTAATAATAATAATGTCCAGACCGAGTTTCCGTCACGGCGGCCAGTCTCAACGGAGACTAACCATCTGCGCAGGACAGGGTTATAGTGCCCAAGTGTATGCGCAAGCAGAAGTGCACTCTCTAATCCCTCACTCTCATAGTTCGATGGAACGGTTATCCGATACGAGCTTTACATTATGCTGCTATACACTTATTGTTGTGTTCTAATTTTAAATGTAAGTAAGCCGATATAATTAAAGAATACTTTACTTTTTTAATTAGCCGCTGACAACGCATAATCTTATGTTTAAAGTTCGTTTCAAGCGTTTGTGGACTTCAGGAACCACTTTACCTTCAGGTTGATAACTAAAGAAATTCGAAATATAGGCCGTTATTTTTAAAGCTCTTCTTGCCACGTCGATGAAAGATCATTGATGCTTTAAAAATTCTGGAGACGGTTATCAATGAATTCCTGAAATTCATTCTTAAAATATTATCAAATTAAAAGAAAGTGTAAATCAGTAACAGGAAGTTCAGGCGACTTATGCCGGAATAATTTCACCTTACTGTGTCAAAATGCTTCTTTTGGTCTAAATGTCTCTCCTGTTAATGATAACGCGTGTCATCTGTACATCGTCGTTGCACAGTGTTACAAGCAAACAAAGATACCGTTAATTCTTAAATGTTATTCATTGATTCTACAACCTACATATAACACGTTGAATATGTTTATATTTGTTTTATATCAAAGAATCTAGCTATTCCTGGATATAAATTGTTTTTTTTCTTTTTTTTTTTCTTTATTGCATTTCCTATGACAAAATAATACAAAGGGCGGACTTAATGTCATTAGGTATTCTCCACTATATAGTCCAACCCATGAGATGGTGAGAATTTGACGTAGGTGTAGCAAAGAGAAAAAAGAAAAAAGTATTTGATTACAATTACACAAAATAATGTTTATTTTTAACTATAAATGTATATACATTTTACATATAATTAAACTATACAAATAAAACATAATATGTGTATACTTATATATAATTGTATACATACATATATTATATTATATGATTAGTACATACAAATAACTATGAATATATTATTAATGAGTCTATTTAATAGCAATACATATTATAATATAATTGTTATAAATTATTTTATTTTTATTAATGTGTCATGCCGAGGTAGCTCTAGACTAATCGCTCACTGTAATTCTCACAGTACGCGAGCAACCCGAATTCGATCACTGCTGTAAAATTATGAATCGCAATTAAAAGTGCTGATTTACCATTGATATTTGAAAGGAAACATCGTTAGCAAAGCTATATGTCTATAAAATTTTAAAAAATCTAAGAGAAGTGAAGTCTGCCAACAAGGATTTGATCGGCAGACACGTCCTTGCCTTAAAACCTGTAGGTGTGCTGCGCACACACTCATGTATACTTAGTAATGTTGTACCTATCTACTTCGTTACTAAGATTTTCAGTCAGTAGCTACTAGCTAGTTGCCCACCAACTGTGTGCGCGTTCCTCTATTAATAAATATTTCTTAAAAGTTATTCAATCTTTCATTATGGTCACCCGTAAGGACCCTTATGGAGTCAGCACCTAAAAACCCTCTTGGAAAGAGAGAACGGCTGTGCCCAGCAATGAGACAGGCTATAACTTTATCTACTTTATCACTATAAATGACTACCTATAAATGTATTTATTTCATTTTTATTTTTATTATACTACATATGCATACGCCAATGCGATGAATGCATATGTAGTATATTACACATATAAATGCACACATGAAATAAAATTATAGTAAAGTAAAATCCTTGGCTTTCGAAAGTAGTTCGCGCGCTACACTCCAAATATTACAATTACTATCTACTAGCAATTTTATAAATATTTATAGAATTATTATGTTTATTTCTTGTATACTACATAATACGCTATTAATTTAGTACGTTATCGCATCTATTTGACTATGGAAAACGCAAAAAAAATGTTATTGCATCCGAAACAGCGAATTAATCATTTTATAATTACCATACCGGTATTATTGTAGAGCGGTGTCTGAGGTATGAGGAAATGTGGGAAGTCTAAATGCTCAGCAATTGAGACCATTGTTGAACATATAGTCTCATAAGGATAATAATATAATATTATTTTTGCGTCCTCACTATTAGTCACCCACATTGCGACATAAACAACGCCCGCGGCAGACTCACCGCTTCGAGTTACGGTTTATAAACTTGTACATTTTGTTCAAAAGCACTCTATTCTCTTAAATGTAAATTAATCTTAACATTTCAGTCTGCGATTCTCGATTCAATTTAGTTCGATCTCGAGAAAAGAACTTATTCATTTTTAAGTTTATTTATTTAATCTTTATCGTAAAAAACCACACCATTAACTATAGGGCTATAATTGGTAGAGTTAATGCCTTATGATATTCTCTACCAGTCAACCCGGGGGAAATGAAAAATAATAGTTGGCAGGTGACAAACCTTGAAACGTAGAAACATCAAAATAATAAAGGAAATCTGTATTCCCTGTTCATAGTGTAATATTGGAAAAGGTGTTAAAGAGAAGAGACGTATTGATCCTTCTATAATTTTAATTAGACTGCTTCAACTTATTCTACCTTAACACCAATATATACTGTCGTGGGGCTACACTACAATAGTGTAATCAATGTGCAAGCCAAAATTAACTATGGAATGAGAAAATGGAACTAACATTCCATTATATAAAACAGGTTCAATTAAGGTTTCCGTAGACAATTCCTATTCAGCATACTGGAGTGACCCACAACCATCGCTGTACATTGCAACGGGTTTACTGAAACACTTAATCTGTGACACCAGGCACGGATGGAATAATCCAGATATCCATTATTGATATCATCGGCATAGGATTGTACATATAGCTGAAGATCATCCGTATAGGTACAGATGTTAGGAACAATTGATAACATTAGATATTGAGATTATAAATATACTCGTAGTAAAAACAACATTGGATATATTATGCTGCCTTGTGGCACGCCAGCTTCACTATCAGCCCGATCACAAAACTGCTTCCAGCGTCTGACGACCGTGACGATAGGATGTTTACCACTATAAGACTGAGGATTATGTAATGTGTAAAAACTTTTTCTTTAAATAAGACCATAAGAAATCCAACTAACAATGCAATATCATGCATTGTCAACACAGCTAAACACATCAAGCTTCCAATAAATTGTTGATAGGGTAAATCACCTTAATAACTTTCATCTTTATTTATTATCAACTTAGTTTCTACAGGAGTACCTATCTGCTGTTTTACATTCTGTCATATATATATGAAATTTGTTTAACTGTTGGTTTATATAATATTTTTGACTTTAAGTTATGACATCATTAGACTAAATTAACCGTCATTCCAGAATATATAATACTACCACTATAATCTTTAACTGTAAAGCTAATTATATTTTTAAGTATGTGATTTTATCATTATCATTTGAGTTTGAAAAGAAAAAGGTCATTTACATACAATGCTGCAGTTGTTTCCAATTCATTATTATTTTCTTGAAATGAAAAGAAATTACTTTCAATAAGTATTCTTATAATCTATATTAAATAAAAATGGATCTATTCTATTCTGCTAATGTATTTCTTTGTTTTATTTTAGCACTCCTCTTCATCAAGCAGTTATATCAAGAAATCAAAGAATTTTTGATCTCTTGCTCAAGCAGGCCAACTTGGACACTAATCTACGTACTCTATCAGACGAACATCCGCCTCTGTATTATGCTCTCGTTGACGACAGACGTGCCTCGATCTCCTCCAGTGAGACTTTAGTTATGAACGGATCCAATCCCTTCGATACACCGGTGACCAACAAAAACGCCTTTACCGAAGACCCGGTGGAAGGCAAAACAGAGAACATCATAGAAAGAGGCTTCGCTGCGAAACTTCTGGAAAAAGGGTGTCAACCAAATCCTCTATATTCTGGCTCTGGAGATAGCCTACTACATATATTAATTCAAGGATGGTTCGAGGTGAGCAATAAGAGCAAAAGAGTGGCTGTTTACTATAATTTAATAAAAATTGTATGGTATCAAATTTGATCTTTATATGAAATAAGATATTTTAAGGGCCGCGGGTTCGTATCCCTCACGGAACAAGTATTTGTATGGCCTACAAATAATTGTTCCGGGTCTGAATATTTGTCCTTGTGAAATTTATGTATGTAAACTGCCCCCACGATACAGGAGAAAATTCTAGTGTGGTCATCCAAAAATTCTGTACTTAAAAAAAAGTTAAAACAAGCTAAAAAATATTTGCCAAATAAAGTGCCACTATAAGTAAAAGCGAAATCACAGCCTACATACGTGCCTTCGCAAGGCAGCAAGGCACATGCCTTCTCTAATTTCTGAAAAGGTTTTGGAGTAAGTAATAATCCGCTGCACTGCCTTAATGCGTGTAGGTGGACTTAAAATATGCTTGAAATATTTTTTTACTTCTCAGTGCATATCTATCTGGTCACACAACGGCTTACTTCACCGCCTAGCACGTGGTAAATCAGCAATAAAATTCGTATAAGTAACGAAAAACTTATTTACATAACCGTGATATAATATGCCTTTCGGCGTTTAGACCATATTCCAAGATTTATGTATAACTAGCTGTACCCGCGAAATCGCTCGCGTAGACTTTCGTAAAGTGATGTCGTTAATTATGTATTATTTACTATTATGTATAAGAATATTAACTGATATGGTTGCTAAGACCTTTTATTTATTTATCACCTAGCTTTAGTCCGTGACTTCGTTCGCGTAAAACTTAACAATAAAACCGTTAGATTATCATCATTCATTTTCAATCATGATAGCCTATCAAAGTCCACTTCTGAACATAGGTCTACTCATAGATTATCTCATAAGAGGATATTTGCCATAGTTGCTACGCTTTCTGAACAAAACTAGTAAAATATTATTTAGTAAATATAATGCAAAAATATTTCAACAGTCAAGAAGTTAATAAATAATAATGTACCGTCATTCTGTCTTTCTGTCTTTCTGTCTGTCTTTCTGTCTTTCTGTTCTTGCCGTTACCGGCAAGAACAGAAAGAACTATGGCATGACTCAAATTCATACTCCAACGACACTCACGGGATAAAATGGAGCGATGGATTATCTTACTCCGCCACATTACAATCTTACACGCACACATACATTTAATAATTTCAACTGTATCTGCCCGCTACTGATAAACTTTTTTTTCATCTAGGACTCCGCAGTATTTTTAGTGTCGCACTTGAATGGAGATCTAAATCATAGCAATGAGGCAGGCCTTACGCCTCTTCATGCAGCTTGTGCCAATGGTCTCACACGACTAACAGCCGCTCTCCTGGAGCACGGCGCTCGCCACAATGTGCAGACTGCGTACGGCGAGCATGAAGACACCGTCTATCGGTGAGTTGGTTATTATTCTGTGGTCGTAAGTTATTAGTCTGTAATCTTGGTTAGATTTTTTAAAATATTGTTTTGGGGTCTCTGTTTTACTAAAGTATTTTTTTTAGGATAAGGGTGACAAGTGAGCACACAGTCCACCTGATGGTAAGTGGTTGCTGTGGCCCATAAACATCTACATCTATCCTCCCATGAAAATGCAGATGCGTTGTCAACCGTGAGGACTAAGATGGAATGCCTCTTTTCCAGTAATAAGAGTCTCCGGTTCTCTACACTCACCATACGAAAAGCTATTTTACGCAGGTATTCTTGAGACTGAGAGCGTGGTCCTTCCCTGGTGGAGCCGACCCATTCGTGCATTACCATTGTAAAAATAATCTTATTACGTGACTAAAACCATTATCCTTGAGTTTTAATTAAAAAAGACATTGCCTTAAATTTCTTTAGTATTCAAATAGGTATGCACATTATATGTTTAAAAATAGCAAATGAAAACTATATAAATGATAGAACAAAAATAAGAAAGAAACCGACTTGTAGACTATTCGTTTTGATGTTTGTTCTGTCCGATTCTTTTGTTTTGTTCTTATTTTGGTAACTCACGAAGCGAATATAAAATATAAAATTTGTTTTTTATTTATTTATATTATTTATTTTTCCCTAGGAGTCCATTTGCATAGATACCGCCCTCTTACCCTTTTCTACCGCCAAGCAGCAATGCTCGCACTGTTGTAGAGTTCAGGTCTGGAGGGTATAGTTGTTCGCTTACGACTTCGGTTTTGTAAAAAAAAATATATATTAGACCTATATTCAGCAGTAGACTTTGGATATGCTATATTAATTGAATGATGAAAATTAATTGTTAGTGTTCATCATCATTAACATTATTCATGCAATAGACTAATATGATCGACTGTTACTCCAGAATATGTAAAAGAAACATATTGTTACAGACAAACGCCTCTACATTTGGCCGTTCTAAACAACCATGAAGGTGTTGTATTAGCCATCATCGAACACAAGAAACTTGTGGAAAAGGGCGATTTGCCAGCTGCGGACAGGAGCAACGTCAGTCTTGTGCCGAATTTGAATCTGAAGAATTCAGAGGGAGACACTCCTGTGAGCCTTGCGCTTACTGAGGGTACGTTCATCTTATTAAGATATATTTTCCACGTAGAAAGAATAACAAAGGAATGCGAGTATGGTTTTATGATAAATTCTTAGTCCCTTATGAAATAATCTTGATTAATTTTATTAAAATAATACATTCAAGTTTAAATGGCCTGTAAATTTAGCTTGTTATAAGCTGATGAGTTTAGTTAAATTATAAATAAAGCTAGCGATCCGCCCCGGCTTCTCACGGTTGATTTCTGGATCTCGACTACAACGCCACATACCGGGTTCAATAGGGTATTACACCCATTTTCAAAAAGTGTTTTAAATGAATCCTAGAGTGATAATGAACCACTATAATTTTTATATAATTTTTTTAAAACCGAATAATGCCATAAAAATTACTTTTAATCTATCGTTTTAAATTTTCGCGTGAAAACGCTAGCCGCCATGTTGTTCAACTCGTGACGTCACTGCCCTAGAATTTTGCCGATTTTGCAAAGGAATAAGATACTTTTGGATGTTTAATAATGAGTTATCATCTATATCATTGTTGTGTTGTGCCTGAATACAAAAATACGAGCATTTGAACGCCGGGGAAGTTATGGATTCAAGTGCCAACTGATTTAAATATGAGAAATACTTGGTTAAAACTGGCAAGAAGAGTGCAAGTCAAATTTTGTAATAGATTAGGTTAATCACTCGTCTGTCCCGCCCTTTGTGGGCCATTTTGACAGCCAGTGCAGTGTTTTACTTAATTCGTGTT
This sequence comes from Parnassius orleans, assembly GCA_029286625.1. Lineage (NCBI taxonomy): Eukaryota > Metazoa > Arthropoda > Insecta > Lepidoptera > Papilionidae > Parnassius > Parnassius orleans. The sequence continues at coordinate 1,783,427 of JAGSMP010000008.1, forward strand.
TTCTTCGTATGGGAATAATGACATAGTTTGTACAAAAAAAAATATATATAAGAAAAGTTTTTCTCACCTAAGCTTATAATATATCTATAACATTAGTGCTAAAATTGAAGTAATAAACTCGCTTTGATTTCAAATGTCATAAAGATTATTGCATGTTTGGTTCTGTTAAACGAATTCGAATTAATAGAATAAAGATTAGTACTTTCTGCTTTTACGAATCCGACTTCCATGATGCCTTTTCAATAAAACTCAACAATCGTTATGATAACTTGGAAATTTTCGAAATAATACAACACATTAGCTAGTTCTCTTAAACAGTGACTTCACGACGGTATCTAATATGGCGGACAGCGTTTTGCAGATTATTTGAGGCACAGAAAAAAAAATATTCGTAAAATTGAAATAGAAAAAATTATAATGCATTTTTATAGAGAGAAATCAATATTTCTCGTTTACTTTTTACAAAATCTATCATAAATATATATTTTTTGATTTTTTTACATGGTGTAAAATACCCTATTGTGAATCTAAGCCATTCTCTAATCAACTTAATCATACACAAAATTTCATCAGAATCAGACAGAAGAATTTTATAATATATAATATGCATGTTTAATACATATAAACCTTCCTCTTGAATCATTCTGTCTATTGATGAAAACCGCATCAAAATCCGTTGCGTAGTTTGAAAGATCTATGTGTACAGACGGCGGTAAGCGACTTTGTTCTATACTATGTAGAGATTACACATATCATAAAGTTAATAATCAATTAAAAGGCTTTTGCTATAAATATAGTATGTGAGCAACCTGGGCTCGATCCTCACCGGTTTCAATGAAATTTATTATCATTATCATCATTATAGCCCATCAGAAGTCCACTACTGAACATCAAAGAATGCCACAAAGTACGGTCCTGAGCCATGGGTGGCTGTCCTACACTTCCCTTACCAGTCAATGAAATTGTAATTGCAATTTTATGTTCTGATTTACTTGATATTTCAACGACATGTGAAGTCGCGGCCAACACGCTTTTGAAAAGCAGCGGACTAATCGCTCGATAAACCTCTCAGAAATAAGTGCATATATACATATATATCCGTTATAGAAACAATCCAACCGATGCGCCCCAAACCGGTTTCATTAGAAAGGCAATAATGCGAAGATGGTTTCAGACCACTAAAACAATGCATAAGGCACTATATAAAAAGTTAATAAATAAACAAAATTTTCTTTTTTTTTCAACGAATTAACAAAAGGTATTTCTTTTTTGAGCGTAGTAGCACACGCCGTGTATCCGCTAGTTAGCTCATAAAATATTAACAGTGTATTTATAATACTTCAATAGAGTCGTCTTACTTCCACTAATTTAACGAATACATTAAGTGAAAAATCTAATTTTATTTTTTGCAAAATTATAACATTTAAATTAACCAGGTACGTCTGCCGCCAAGCAGCAGCGTACACAACGCACTGGCGTGCACAGCTGTGTTCCGGGCTGAAGGGTATGAGCCAGTATATTTTTTTTCGATGTTACGGAGACAAACGAGCACACAAACCACTTGATGTTAAAAGTAGGGCTGTGGCCCATAGATGCCTACATCTATACTCAAAAATAAAAAATCTGTTGTATTGTCATGCCTGAGTATTAAAATGGAATTCCTCGTTACCAGTAAGAAAGATATCTGGTTCACTTCACTTTCCATACAAAACAGCACCATAATACTGCCGTTTCATACTGGTATTCTGTGCGAGCGTGGTTTTTGCCCAATAAACTACCAGCAGTTTTGTTCACAAAAATAAATTACAAACTGCAGGTATCCATTGGTTGTGGTGGCTATTAACCATGAAGTGGATTGTTTTTTTTTTCACTTTAATGTAATAAAAATTTTACATTTAAAAAGATGTGGAATATTAATAATTTTTTGTAAAATATTCATTTTTGTATGATTCTGATTTGTCTAGGGCACAAGCATCTCATCGCACCACTAATTGAAGGTGGAGCTGATCCAAATATTCGTAATGGGAAAGGATTTACACTGTTACATCAAGCCATTGTTGAAGAAGATTCTAGAACTGCAATCTATCTCCTGGATCATGGAGCTGATATGAACGCATTGTAAGTAGCCATTCTCTGACGGTTTTAGATTTATTTAGCAAATTTTCAATTAAGTGAAACAAAAAATTTTGTGTAGACTTTAAATGATATAATTCAATTGAAAAAATATTGGCTAAAGCTTCTTTTGATATCTGAAATGTTTTTGAAATGGTGAAGAGTTCAAAGCTGCTCGAATTCCCTTACCTTAAATTCCCTTGAAATATTTAAAATTATTAGATGTGCAGGTTTCTTCGCGGTGTTTTCTTGCACCAACGAGCACGCTCTAAAACAGCACTTAAATATGATTAACAGTTTCAGTGTTTTCGCTGCTATTTTACGCTGGTATTCTGTGAGAGCGTGGTCCTCCCCGGTCGAGCCGACCCATTCGTACTACAACTATACTACTTAAACAGCTGTAGCATGGCTCTACCACGTAACTGGTAACTGGCTTGGCCTGGTAGGTTATATCATCGCAATAACTGACCATTACCGTCTCAATTCACAACTTTCGGTTCGACTTTCGTAGACTGCTCAGTTTTTCACTAGTAAATTGCACGTCGCCATGTAAAATATAAGAACTCCGACGCGTCCACATCAGCGACGTGACCCACGTCTGGCTAATGTAGCTCTAGCTTGACTTTTTAATGCTGAATACCCATATTTCACGCTTATTCTAAGATTTTATTTTAAGATTACAAAATATTTAATAAATGGTCTGACAATCGTGTGAGATTGTCACCTATTTTCCGCTTTGTGTATTTTATAATGTGCCGCGTTACAGTAGCTCAAGGACTGGGCGCTCGGTATAAATGTCGTTTTAAATGCAGCTCTAGAGAAAGCGTTCAATTTTAAGTGCTGGTTTACGTATTGTAAAGAATACATCGTGAGGAAATTTAAATTTGTAAGCAAAGTAAGCTATATGAGGACGTAATGTGAAATTCACTAACCTTAACTGGTAGAGTGTGGCGAATTTTTTCATGTTCCATAACATACCTATATGATCTGTCGGATATGTATATGCAGCATTATAAAAAAAGAGTAGTTTTTGCTCTTTTGAGTATATGCTAGTAAATATTTATCTTAAACTAAAACAATTATCTTGTATTACAAATTATGACGGACAGGCAAATTTAATTCTCATGGATAAGTATCTTCAACTGTCAAATTTTCGATAGATACACTATTTTCTCGAAACTTCTATTGCATTCTGACATTTTGTCCTCAACGCCCTTGATTTGTGAAATATAATATAGTTTTGACTCAAATTTTGACATGGTGAAATTTGAGTTTCAAGATTGTTTCCTTCCATCTGAGACATGAGAGTCGTGTCCAGCGTACACGTCCCGTGTTTGTATACATCGGGTGTGGTGTGCAGGACGGACGGCGGCGAGACGCCGCTGCAGCTGGCGATCCACTGCCGGCTGGGGCTGGTGGTGGAGGCGCTGTGCGTGCGCGGCGTCGACATGAGCCGCCTCGACGCGCACGGCGTGCCGCCGCTCTGGGCCGCGCTCGACTCCGGACAGGAGGAAGTGGCCAGCGTGAGTACTCTCGCATTTAAGCCCATTTTAGACAAAAAACTTATTTTAAAGACGACTTTGGTACTCGTGAATCCATACTTCATGAAATAATTGAAGCTCATTTATACATAAAATACTCAACTAAATTCTTAATCGAATGGATTCTTAAAATGCTTTATATCAATCGATATTAAAAATTACTTTATCGTCGGAAAAATACTGACTTTTGAGTTCTCGTTTTTTAAGCGTTAACCATATAATATTTTTCGATAATATGAAAGGGATTTTATTGAATTAGATTCTTAAACTGTTACATTTTTATTTAGATCCTTTATTTCCTGGTGATAAGCAGAAACGTTTCAAATAAATTAACTTTTTATCCATCGAATGATGCACTTTTACTTCGTGCTGGACTAAAGCTAAAAAGTTAAAGCCTTTTAACGTAGGAAATCCCCGCCTTAATCTGATATTACTTTTTTTTATAAAACTAAAGTGACAAACGAACTTATGGGCCACCTTATGGTAAGTTCATGGATCTGTAGTCAACTTCATACAAAGAAGGCTACAGATGCGCTGACAAACCTGAGGACTAAGATGGAATGTCTCACAGCCTGTAATCATACTAACCCTCTGTACCCTTCAGACCGGATTTTAACGTTTAGGAATATATGATGTTGAAAGTGATTATCACCGCGTTGGTATTTTGTTGTTTTAGAACAGGCGTTGAAAACGTTTCCGTGTCAAACAAGCAAGAGTCATTTTAACGCTTCTTCAAAAAAAAGGAAGCGCATTCTTTTTTTTTATAGAATATGGATGACAAATTAACACGCAGTCCACCAAAGACAATATTCTCTTTGCAGTCCACCATAGCCATCTACATCTATCCTCGATTAAAACTCAGAATGTAGATGCGTTGTCATCGCGATGTCTCGTTTAGTATAGCTTGTCTGTACCGATGCGATGCGGTTACTTTTTCAAAATGTTGTCTTAGAAGTCGAATGACATGTTTTGGCATTCTCATTTCCAATCATTTATGTGTATAATCTATGTCAATAATGTTTTCCACATAAAAACCATTACAAAGATTCAAATTGCCTTTAAAAAGTAAACCGTAATTCTAATTTAATTTTACTGATCGCCAATTTCATTTCAAACACCTATATTATTTATTTCAAATATTTTAGTCCATTTTAAGGGTTAGGTACGTTTTTATGTCCATATTCAACTTTTGTTGTAGATTCTTGTGAGAAATGGCGCCGACGCAGACTGTTGGGGTCCCGGTCCCGATGGATGCCTACAAACTTTATTACACAAGTAAGACATTTTTTTATAGGATAGGGTGACAAACGAGCACACAGTCTACCCGATGGTAAGTGGTTGCTGTGACCCATAGACATCTACATCTATCCTCAATAAAGAATCAAAATGTAGATGCGTTGTCACCCGTGAGGACTATGTCGGAATGCCTCTTTTCCAGTCAAAAGGGTCTCCGGTTCTACACTCACTATACGAAACACAGCAGTGTTAAGCTGCTATTTTATTGGTATTCTGTGAGAGCGTGATCCTTCCCGGTCGAGCCGACCCATTCGTGCTACAACTATATACTACTAATATAGCTGCTGCAGCATGGCTCTACCATGCGACTGTCCATGCGGTCGGAGCTAAGTTTTGTAAGACCCGCCGCAGAAGAACACAAAACTCTCCGATCACACTCTTAATCTCATGGCTGTTAGACGGGAAATGAAGCTGCACTTCAGTAGATTTGATAGCATACAGGCAACTGAACAGACAGATCTCCAAATGCATGCGGCGGGATTTGCAACTTCAATACAGCTCGTATTGAAGAAGGATCGAGCGGAACCAGGGCTCCAAAGTCTTTGCCAGAGATCTGTCTGCCAGAAAGAGCCAACTGTCGAAGCTGAAGACCGAGTGTGCAGCAGCGTCGTTTCGGGACACCTGAGATTTTGAGTGAGATTGAGAGGTTCTATGGGCAGCTGTACACATCATCGTTGGAGCCACACCAAGTGTGAGTAACGATCCAAGAGCGAGTCTTATCCGACACTATTCCGATGATATCCCGGACGCCAGTCTGAGCGAGATTAGAATGGCTCTCCAGCACCTTAAAACGGCAAGGCCCCAGGCGAGGATGGAATTACGGTGAGCTTCTGAGCGGGTGGAAACCGGTACTTGAAGTCCTTCAGAAGCTTTTAATTCCGTCCTACATGGTACTACACCGGAGGCGTGGAGCAGTGAAGTGGTCTCTGTTCTTCAAGAAAGGCGACAACGCCTCTTGAAGAACTACAGACCGATTTCCTGAGCGTGCCGCTGTTTGCGTTTTGAGAGTCATTACGAATCGTCTCGCACGCAGACTCGACGACTTCCAGCCTCCCGAACAAGCTGAGCCTGAAAAGGTTTAGCACCATAGACCACATATACATATTTCAGGCTGTGAAGTCCGAGGAGCATTTGCTACCATGTCTGGCGTATGTGGACTATGAGAAAGCCTTTGATTCCGTCGAATTTATGGTGCTGCAGTCCCTTCAGCGGTGCCAACTGACTTCGGTATATCGAAGTGTTGAAGTGCTTGTACAGTAGGGCTACGATGGCTATCCGAGTACAGAACCAGAGTACAAAACCTATCCAACTGCAGAGAGGTATAAGACAGGGTGACGTTATATCCCCGAAACTTCACCGCTGCATTGGAAGACGTTTTCAAGCTTCTGACTGGAAAGGATACGGCATTAACATCAATGCGAGTACATCACTCACCTTCGATTTGCCGACGATATAGTCCTTATGGCAGAATCGCTGAGGACCTAAGCATTGCTGCTACCACGATAGTGCCTCCCAACGGATAGGTCTTAAGATGAACATGGACAAACAAAGATCATGTTTAATGTCCATGTCACACCTATGCCGGTAGTTGTTGAGCACTAACCGAAGTTGTTGACGAATATGTTTACCTGGGACAAATAGTCCGACTAGGTAAGTCCAACTTCGACCGAGAGGTCAATCGACGGATTCAACTCGGCTGGGCAGCGTTCGGGAAATTACGCACATCTTCTCGTCAGGTATACCTCAAAACTTGAAAACGAGGCTGTACAACCAGTGCTGCCAGTGATGACCTACGGAACTGAGACGTGGTCCTTCACTGCTGGGCGGATGAGGAAGCCAAGGTCGCTCAGCGAGCTATGGAGAGGGCTATGCCGGAGTCTCACTGCGTGATAAACTTAGAAATGAGGATATCCAGTAGAACCAGAGTGACCGACATAGCCCAACAGATTAGTAAGCTGAAGTGGCAATGGCTGGCTATAGCTCGAAGAACCGACAACCGATGGGGAAAAAGGTTCTCGAGTGGCGGCCTCGTACCGGCGGAGGAAGTGTAGGCGTCCCCACTAGATGGAGTGACGACCTGGTAAGACATGCAGGAAGTCGATGGATGGGTGGCTCAGGACCGTGCTTTGTGGCATTCCTGGGAGGCCTATGTTCAGCAGTGGACTTGTGAAGGGCTGTAATGATGATGATGATGATGGTCTACCACGTATAATATATATATTTTGGAACGAAGTTCCTTATCGGACGGTACGAATTTGGCGGATGGGGCTAGGCGAGAAAGTGTAAGATTTTTCCGTCACGACCCTCTGACGTAGTGTAGACGGCCTTGGTGGCTATAAGGAAGCGAGATGGAATAATATCCAGCCTCGCACTTTTTCTTATCTTGCCATGAAAGAAATATTATTTTATTTTAAATGACGCTTCATTTTAATAGACGCCAGTAATTCATTTATTTGTATTTGTTAATCAATAATATAATACGTTTATCAATAATAATATACTACGAAAGGAACTTCGTTCCAACCGAGTGTTCCACGACACTCACGCATGTTTTTTTTATTTCGTTTTTGTATTTTCTTTACAGTAATTCTTAATTTATAAAAAAGCTAAATATTGGTATATTAGATTAAATATTACTAAAAATAAGAGAAACTGAATTAACATTTGACTTGGCTATGGCAAAAGCGATTTTGCATAATATATTTAATCCTTTACCAACCCAATGATTCAGTTAACAAATTAATGTATTCGCTAGGGCGATCGACGAGAACAAGGAGACGTTGGCGACATTCCTGATTCGTGCGGGCTGCGACGTGGAATGTACGCGTCGCGTCGGCCCAAATGGCGAAGGCGCCGAAGTTGCATCCGAGCGTCACACACCGCTGCACCTGTGCTGCACCTGGGGCCTCACCGACGTCATACAGGTGCCACATGCTCCCACTCCGCAGCACTGCAGGCTCCTCACTGTGAAGCGGCGGCCGAGCGTCACACACCGCTGCACTTGTGCTGCACCTGGGGCCTCACCGACGTCATACAGGTGCCACATGCTCCCACTCCGCAGCACTGCAGGCTCCTTACTGTGAAGCGGCGGCCGAGCGTCACACACCGCTGCACTTGTGCTGCACCTGGGGCCTCACCGACGTCATACAGGTGCCACATGCTCCCACTCCGCAGCACTGCAGGCTCCTTACTGTGAAGCGGCGGCCGAGCGTCACACACCGCCGCTGCACTTGTGCTGCACCTGGGCCTCACCGACGTCACACAGGTGCCACATGCTCCCACTCCGCAGCACTGCAGGCTCCTTACTGTGAAGCGGCGGCCGAGCGTCACACACCGCTGCACTTGTGCTGCACCTGGGGCCTCACCGACGTCATACAGGTGCCACATGCTCCCACTCCGCAGCACTGCAGGCTCCTTACTGTGAAGCGGCGCCGAGCGTCGTCACACCGCTGCACTTGTGCTGCACCTGGGGCCTCACCGACGTCATACAGGTGCCACATGCTCCCACCCGCAGCACTGCAGGGCTACTGTGAAGCGGCGGCCGAGCGTCACACACCGCTGCACTTGTGCTGCACCTGGGCCTCACCGACGTCATACAGGTGCCACATGCCCCACCCGCAGCACTGCAGGCCTTACTGAAGCGGCGGCCGAGCGTCACACACCGCTGCACTTGTGCTGCACCTGGGGCCTCACCGACATACAGGTGCCACATGCTCCCACCCGCAGCACTGCAGGCCTTACTGTGAAGCGGCGGCCGAGCGTCACACACCGCTGCACTTGTGCTGCACCTGGGCCTCACCGACGTCATACAGGTGCCACATGCCCTCCCGCAGCACTGCAGGCCTTACTGTGAAGCGGCGGCCGAGCGTCACACACCGCTGCACTTGTGCTGCACCTGGGGCCTCACCGACGTCATACAGGTGCCACATGCTCCCACTCCGCAGCACTGCAGGCTCCTTACTGTGAAGCGGCGGCCGAGCGTCACACACCGCTGCACTTGTGCTGCACCTGGGGCCTCACCGACGTCATACAGGTGCCACATGCTCCCACTCCGCAGCACTGCAGGCTCCTTACTGTGAAGCGGCGGCCGAGCGTCACACACCGCTGCACTTGTGCTGCACCTGGGGCCTCACCGTCATACAGGTGCCACATGCCCCACTCCGCAGCACTGCAGGCTCCTTACCGTGAAGCGCGGCCGAGCGTCACACACCGCTGCACTTGTGCTGCACCTGGGGCCTCACCGACGTCATACAGGTGCCACATGCTCCCACTCCGCAGCACTGCAGGCTCCTTACTGTGAAGCGGCGGCCGAGCGTCACACACCGCTGCACCTGGGGGCCTCAGCGACGCCATAACTATTAACATCATAATATTATTATACAGGTGCTATATGCTCCTCTTCCGCGACGCAGCGGTCTTCTTGCTGTGAAGTGACGACCGAGTGACAGAAATCTGTACCAGGGGCTTATATATATATATTTTACCAATTTTTCCATTTTACGATTATGTTAAGATTTTTAAACCAATTCCCTACATAAAGTCAATTAAAAAAAATCTAAATATTTTTGTGTAATTCTTTCAGACATTACTGGAACACGGTGCAAATATAAACTCAAAAGACGCTGAAGGAAAAACGCCGTTACACATTGCGATCGAGAATCAGCATGCGGGTATCATTTCACTGTTGTTATCACAGCCTGGCATAGATTTGTCCGCGAGAGACAATAAAGGAGTTTCGCCTTTCGCGGCCGCACTCACAGCTAGAAATAATAAGGCGGCGCAAGCTATACTTGAGAAGAATCCGTCGGCAGCTGAACAGGTGAGTGATGAACACTATACACTAAATGTAAATAAAAAATCACATAAAAATTTATACATTTTCTCTCCGTTTTTTTTACCTTTTACACATTCTCTGAAAAGTATAAACTTTTTACTAACGTTCAATAAGGATTCTGAAAGGGAAGGATATTAAAAAAAGGAAATAATATTAATTTATACAAACCGGTGGCTGTTTCCTCTGTTTACTTTAAACTACAGTACAGTTTATTCTTTGAAAAAGAAAGCCGGTGTTCGAAAATAATATTAATAATTATATAAATAGTAAGTGTTAAATATTTAATAAAATATTACTGGTCGAAAAATATGAATTGGGAATCTAATGCAATTATTTAATTATAAAAGTAACAGTAAGACTTGGATAAGTGTTAGGAAAAATAAAGATTCGAATCTGCTATTTGACTACCACAAAGAGTGACAGGCGTTGTAACATAGCGGCGGTATTGCGAAGCAGGTGGACAAGAAGGGTCGCAACTTCTTGCACGTGGCCATCCAGGCGTGCGACGTGGAGAGCGTGATGTTCCTACTGTCGGTGGAGGTGGACGTGAACTCGCGCGTGCAGGACGCCACGCTGGCGCCACCGCTGCACCTGGCTGCGGCGGCCGGCAGCGAGCTGCTGCTGCGCTCCCTGCTGCTGGCCGGCGCGCGCCCAAACGACCGCGACGCGGACAAGTACGCACGCACACACGCACACGCACACACCTGCTGCTGGCCGGCGCACCCCAACGACCGCGACGCGCAAAAGTACGCACGCACACGCACACGCACACCTGCTGCTGGCCGGCGCGCGCCCAAACGACCGCGACGCGGACAAGTACGCACGCGCACACATGCACACGCACACACCTGCCGCTGGCGGCGCGCGCCAAAAGACCGCGACGCGGACAAGTTCGTACGCACACAGCTGCTGGCTGGCGTGCCCCAACGACCGCGACGCGGACAAGTACGCACGCACACACGCACACGCACACACCTGCTGGCCGGCGTGCCCCAACGACCGCGACGCGCACAAGTACGCACACACACACGCACACACCTGCTGCTGGCCGGCGCGCGCCCAAACGACCGCGACGCGGACAAGTACGCACGCACACACGCACACGCACACACCTGCTGCTGGCCGGCGCGCGCCCAAACGACCGCGACGCGACAAGTACGCACGCACACACCTGCTGCTGGCCGGCGTGCCCCAACGACCGCGACGCGGACAAGTACGCACGCACACACGCACACGCACACACCTGCTGCTGGCCGGCGTGCCCCAACGACCGCGACGCGGACAAGTACGCACGCACACGCACACGCACACACCTGCTGCTGGCCGGTGCGCCCAACGACCGCGACGCGCAAGTACGCACACGCACACGCACACATCTGCTGCTGGCCGGCGTGCCCCAACGACCGCGACGCGGACAAGAACGCACGCACACACGCACACACCTGTTGCTGGCCGGCGTTTAATCGTTTTTGGTTTTATTATACATTTAATTTAATTTAATTTTTATCGTCTAATTTTTTATATAATAAGGGTGACAAACAATCACACAGTCCACCTGATGGTAAGTGGTTGTTGTGGCCCATAGACATCTACATCTATCTTCGTTTGCGAATTTAAATTAAGATGCGTTGTCACCCTGAGGACTAAGATGGAATGCCTCTTTCCAGTAAAAGGGTCTCCGGTCTCACACTACCATACGAAACACAGCAGCATTAAGCTGCTATTTGACGCTGGTATTCTGTGAGAGCGTGGTCCTTCCCCGGTCGAGGCGACCCATTCGTGCTACAACTATACTATTAATATATCTGCAGCATGGCTCTACCACGTAAAATTTAATTTTCTATAGGTAATTATATGGGTATGAATTCTGATTATGATTCTGATTGGGAAGCACAGGACTTAGTTAGATGTTGTACAGTATAGTAGAATGGTCGGCACGTGGCGCTGCACGTGGCGGCGGCGCACGGGCACGCGGCCATCGTGTCGGCGCTGGCGGGCGGCGGCGCGGAGTGCGGCGCGGCGGACGCGCGCGGCGACAGCGCGCTGCACGTGCGCGCGCGAGGGGCACGCCGCCGCCGCGCGCGCGCTGCTCGCCGACAGCGACATCGACGCCGCCGCCACCAACCTCAAAGGTACGCACACCACCTGTATACTGTATACTGTATACTGCGACGCGCGCTGCACGTGTGCGCTCTTACAAAATACCAGTAAAAGGCCGTTGCATAAATGTATAATTCAAATATTGAGTTCCAATCACTGTAGACAGTTAGTTTAGTTACCTTATGTTCACAAAAAGCTAGTAGATGAGAAAATTGTGTTTGTTCCAGTAAATGCACGTCGCTTGGAGAAGTTTAGAAGTAACATAGTGAAGAAACTTCCATCACTTTCATACCGAAATAATCCTAATTTTTTGTATGGAACATTGTTTAAGCTTATTTGCAATGAATTTGATAATATTTTTACTTCTAAAACCTTCTACTTGAACAGTCGGAAGGCATTCAATGAATGGGCGACAGTAGGAGTCCATAAGAGCAGACAAAGATTATATGAACTTGAAACTACGAACCATGAAAGGTCATATAATCCTAGCGTCGAATTTAGGGAATATGTAAAAAATATTCAAAAATATTTAGAGGAGTGTGCTCCACAGCCAAGTCTTTGCATTTGAGCAACAAAATTAAGACGGCTTCTAATAAAATTAAAATGACGTGGAGTGGAATATAATTAATAGTGAAACTGGTAAGGTCAACTCTCGCAATTCAAACTACTGGTTAAGTTTTAACAACAAATTAACGGAATGAGATCAGGATGTTGCAATGGTTTTTGAGAAATATTTTACTTATATTCCGATCTTAAGCACTAAGTCACTGAATTCTTCTGCCGTAGCCGAATCATTACTTAAACAAAATGTAAATGCGTGTACAAAGAATTTTACATTTTATAAAATATCATCAAAAGATATTGTAAAATATTTTAAAACTATTGATATTAAGAAACTGCGGATCTGTGGGATTTGTTAAAGTTATTGCGTCTATAATCGATATAATCGCGCCTCAACTAGCTATTATTTTTAATACTAGTATCGAATATGGTGTGTTTCCTGATTTAATGAAGCATAGTAAAGTTAATACCTTTAATTAAATCTGGTAGTACATTAGACCCCGCCAATTTTAGACCAATTTCTGTACTGCCAACACTTAGTAAAATTTTGAAAAAATTTTGATCAAATGTTAAATTTTTTAATGTAAATAATTTACTTCATAAAATCAATCGGTTTACAAGGGTCGCTCGACAACTGATGCTGGTGTTGAGCTGATTAAATATATTTTCAATGCATGGGAGAATTCACAGGATGCTTTGGGTATATTCTGTGGCCTATCCAAAGCCTTCGATTGTGTTCGCCATGAAACATTAATCAGGAAACTACAACACTGCGGTGTAAGAAGTAATGCTCTTAAATTAATTATTTCATATTTAAGTAACAGAACGCAAAAAGTTGTCATTAATAGTATGAGCTCTTCCGGGTCGATAGTACAAATGGGCGTGCCTCAGGGCTCAATTCTCGGCACCTTTCTGTTTCTTGTATATATTAATGACTTACCTTACATAGTAGGGGATAACCATAATATAGTATTCTTTGCTGATGACACTTCATTAATTTTCAAATTAAAACGACAATTATTAAAATATGACGAAGCAAATAATGCTATATCTAAATTAGTAAATTGGTTTAATGTTAATAATTTGCATTTAAATGGTACTAAAACGAAATGTATGAAATTCATGACTCCAAATGTCAAACTAATGTAATTTTAAATGGGGAGGAACTGAGTCTTGTCGATACCACCATTTTTCTTGGAATAACATTAGACGAAGCTTCAATGGATATATCAAAATTAGCAAGCAGACTTAGTTCTGCAGCATATGCTGTAAAAAAGATCAGAAATCTTACCAGTGTGGAAACAGCTAGACTTAATTACTTTAGCTATTTCCATAGCATAATGTCGTATGGTATTTTTCTATGGGGACACGCGACTGACACTGAAATTATATTTGTTTTACAGAAGAGAGCCAAAAGAGCAATCTATGATTTAAAACCTAAAGAGTCGCTCCGGGAAAAATTTAAGGAAATTAATATATTAACTTTGGCCTCTCAATACATTTATGAAAATGTAATGCATACAAAAATAAAAGTAGTTGTAGAAAAATAAGTGATATTCATTTTGTAAATACTAGGAACATACCGAAGCTAGTAGTACCAGTTACTCGACTCCACCGAGTCAGTAATTCGTCAACAAAATCCCAGAAAATATACAAAATTTGACCTGCTCAATGTTCAAAAACTTTATTAAACAAAGTTTGTATAAAAAGGGTTATTATAATATTAAGGAATTTATGGATGATAATAACCCCTGGGAATGAGGTGATCGCTACCAAGCTATTTATAATTTGTTTTGTGTGGTTAATTGTGTAACATACATGATTGTAAGCTGTTATTTTTTTTTAAAAAGCCCCGCTGGGTTTCTTGCTGGTTCTTCCCAGGACAGAGGTTTTTTTTCGAACAAAGTAACTTTCAATAAGTATTATTTATAATCTATATTGAATAAAAAAGTTTCTGTTCTGTTCTGTTAGCAACTTAATGCTGCTGTGTTTCGTATGGTGAGCGTAGGGAACCGAATACCCTTTTTACTGGAAACGAGGCATTCAAGTCAATTGTTTTTAAGTATTACATAATACATATTTTAATTTGTTTACTTTAGTTGTTTAATGAATATTGACTTTTTTAAAGAAAGGTCACGCGCGGGTTATGAATGACCGGCTTGACGCGATACCTAAAAATCATAATATAATGTAAATATTGAATGAATAAATTTGTAAATACTCTTAGCTTAATAAGAAAGACTTTTTAATACTAGAGAGCCATGTACCTATTAAAGTATGAAGAAATGTTTATTGAATTTCATGCGTAAAATTTAAGCAATAAAATTAACATCAACAATTTAAAAATAATAATTAAATACAAAAGTAAGTAATATTTATAACTGTTAATTTTATCTGTTAAAAAAATGTACAAATAACTTTTAACAAATTATTAAATTTAACCATTAACATCATGTCTTGAATGGATGTTCCCTCATTCAATGGTTTGATTACAATACAAAACAGACAATTGAATAATCTATTGGCGCCAATCGCATACCTAATAACTGCAGTCGTAACGTAAGTAGTGGCGCACAGACTTAGCGCAAGCGCAGGCGCACCGCACAACATCTTTTGTAACTACTTATTTAGTAGTACGCATAATGGGTGCGCTGCGTTACAAATTAGTATTTAAAGTTGACACGGTAACCGTGTCAGTCATTGTCGAACGCCGCACGCCGTCGATAACAATCGACTAACATGGATTGTTATCGAATTTTATCGACTAAACTGAACAATCGACTAATTCGATTAGTTTTAGTAATAATTGCCCATCGTTACTATGGACCACAGCGTTCACTTACCATCAGGTGGTCTGTGTGCTCGTTTGTCACCCTATTCTATAAAAAAAAGTGACATGCATTTAATTTTGCTAAATTAGCACTTCTATTATCATAGCACTTTTGCACGCAATATTCATCTATCAGTACATTACAAGAATTCATATCAACGATCGTTTCCTTTATCATCCGAATATAATATCGATTATCATATCATAGCAACTTTATAACAACATCTATCATCAAGTGTAGGAATAACACCCCAAAGTTTATATGTAACCGGCGATACCTTTCCCTCTCCTTTCCCGTCACACAGTTCAGTAAAATATATCGCATCAAACACATACATGTGAAAAAGGATCCAAATTCGGTATAATCAACGTGCTGTGTTGTAGAAGTTGCAATGAAAGTACTGAACGGTTGCCATTGCAGTTACAAAAAGTTAACAAACCATTCAAATTTTAGTGATTGAAATATTTCACTATAATTTTAATACTAGAAAAAATATTTGTTTCTAGGTCGCAATCCTCTACATGAATTGTGCTGGTGCAAAAAGGACAACGCGGCCACTATTTGCGAGATATTTTTAGAATTTATGCCCGACTATCCAATCAATAAAACGGATTTACAGGTAACGATAAATACAATTTATTTAAAAATATGTGATTGATTTTAATATTAAAAATTATTATTATTTTATACTGGCGACCCGCCCTGACTTCGCCTGGGTAGAATCTATTAATGTGACGTTATTTAGTGTTAAGTTTTTCGGATGAAATATAGCCTAGATCACTCCTAGCAACGCCCTCTATCTGTTCGTGAAGTTTCATTACAATCGGTTCAGCCATCCCGAAGATTAGCCCGGACAGACAGACAGGCAAAAAAAATAAAAATGGTTATTTATGTGGTCTTAATGATATGTAGATAACCCCCTCAGCTCAATATAAGGTAGTTATTTCGATATTACAGGCAGACACTTAAATTTTATTTATATGTATAGATATTGATAAGTACAGTACAGAAAATATTTTTTTTCTTTAAATTGTTTAATATTTTAATTAGAAGGATTTTATCAATATTTATTTTATTACATAGTTATTTAGTCTCTTTCAATGAAATTTTCTGCAGATTTCATCAATGTCTAACTACGATTTTACTACTACACCGCTCTCATTTCGCAGCATTGTTACGTCATTGGTACGACTATGCGACACTACGCAGTGGTGGTAGAATTACCATATTTGCCATATTCGGTTAGGTTATAGTCTGGCACCTGTTTACTAGCGGGTTCATTTTAATTGGAATGTTCATTTTAAGCTTTTCATTAGGAACAAATACATTGTATAAAATCAGTCTACTCCTCAAATTTCGAAGTCAAACTGTTGGTCTCATTGCTGCATTTTCTGGTGTAGTTTTTGATATACAAATAAAAGTTTTGTCGGGCCACAGGCACGACGAGATATCGGTGACTGGTCTAAATACAATACATACCACGATTTTTTATATGTAGGACAGTAGGACTCCTCAACAGCACCGCACGCCGCGTCGCTACCGCAACGCCCTATGGGGCCTTACTTTATGCTAAATGTTAAAGATTAACTATATACTGTTTATATACGTGTATTTCAATATTTTTGTACCAGTCTGTAAAGTTTTTTTTTCCTATCTGCTAGGGAAATACTCCACTGCTACTCGCCTATATGAATGGACAAGCTGCCATGTGTAAGGTGCTCGTACGAGCTGGTGCGTGCCTAGCACAAGAAAATAAAGATGGAATCTCCATATTTAATTATCAGGTAAATTTTCAACTTATTTAAAATATTTTTGTTTTTCCAACTATCTTTCTTAATTACCAAATACTTCATATTCATAACCATTACAGTCATGACAAGTACACTGCTGAAAATAATCCTCCCCAAAAGAAACGCTACAAAACACTGGTGCTTAGCCATCTGAATCCATCGATTCCCGCATGTTTTAGCAGGTCGTCACTCCATTTAGTGGGGCCGCCTTACACTCCACTTACTGGGAACGAGGCTGTCACTAGAAAAACTTTCTTTCCATCGGTTGTTGGTTCTTCGAGCATGACCGACAATTGCACTGCAGCTTAGTGATCCGTTTAACTATGTCGATTACTCTGGTTCTTCTGTGAATATCAGCCTTACATATTATATCACGCATAGAAACTTTGAGCATAGCCGGAGGGCATAGCTCGCTGAGCGACTTAAGCAATTTCATAAGACCAGCAGTGAAAGACCACGTTTTAGATCTATATTATGTCATCAGTCGCAACACGCACTGTTTGAACACACTTGTTTTTAAAGTTTTGAAGAATTCGAATATTTAAAAAATATAAAAAATATGGTCCGAATGCTTTAATGTTAATGTCTTTTACTTTAAGACCTTCATGTTTATTACTTTACGGCTTAGTGATTAGAATCAGTGTTGTGGAAAAAAAAATTGGTCCACCAATCCGCCTACTAAGTGTGGCCAATCTTCCCTGGATTGACCGTAATATTAAAATATACATAATAAGGTAAATGTCCCCCTGTCCGGCATTGAACTATTTATGGAATGATGAAGACGAGGTAGGTTTCAGCTAGCATTTAACATTAAATTTTACCTGCTCACAGGTGGCTACGAAGCAACTTCTGCATCGACTATTAGACGCCCTGCCCTCAGAAGCACCTTGGGCCGAAAGCGACTTATGCCAAGAATGTGGCACCAAGTTTACTCTAACCATGAGAAAACATCATTGGTATGAAATTTACTCAATAGTCTATAATTCTACCCTAATTTTAATTATAAACAAATTGTAATTTTAATAACAAACAGATAGGGTACAATTATTAAAGTAATTTTATTTTGTCATTCTTCCAGCCGTCATTGCGGTCGCATGCTATGCCACAAATGCTCAAACCAAGATGTGCCTATACTAAAATTTGGCCTCAACAAACCACAACGAGTGTGCGAGATATGTTTCAACGTATTACAAGTTGGGGCCAGTTAGTGTAGTGTGAGCGAGGTTTCTTATACTGGCTATGATAGTGATACTTCATACTTTGAAATTTTTAGAGCGATACACACCTAGACTAGACTGAAGTATTTAAGTTTAAAATAAAAATTAAGCAATGAAAAAGTTATGATGCATAACTAACTGCAAGATACGAGTATGGCTTCAATAATTTTGTTAAATTCCAGACTGTGTAAGGTACTCAAAGATGGGTATAGTAAGTGGTAAGTTCATCGAAGCTTATATGCTCTACTGATTGGAAGGGTGGGTAATTCAAACAAATTATTTTTCCATTCCATAAATTCAGAAATATTTTAATAAAAGTACTGTCTCGGTGTGTAATATTTTAGAGAACGCTTTTTTATTGTTTGATGTGTTATTTCATATATTTTTAAAATTGTTGACTCTTCCCTTCAGTTTGTTCATGTGCCCATGACTACATATAAATAATTTATAAGTGGTGGTTTAATTTACGTCTTAGTCATCACAAATAATAAAAATGTTATATAAACCTAGGTTTCTCTGTAACCTAAAATATTTTCTTAAGTTCTAAAAGCCAAAGCAAACAAACATGTATGCTTTTAGTTATTTTTTACTTGTAGTTTTAATTGTTATATTGATAATGTTTATAATTTTAAAGTATTTACTAGCAATAATCAATGGAACAAAATAAATATTTTTATTATAATGTATCTATTTTATCATGCTACTGATGTTTAAGTTGCGTATCAGTGAGTTTATGTCAGTGTTTTTGCCAGATCTTTCCTTATTTTAATATTAAGTTTATTATAAAATTATTTGTTTCAAAAATCTGCGTTATGTTTAGAGACCTAAATTTTTGTGTTAAATTTTGTTAAAGCCTCTAATGTAATATGTCGCGCATAATTGAGCAATTAAAAACTTTCCACATGTACATTTTTGTCATGAACTAATTTAGATTCTTTTAAAATGTACAATTATATTTCGTTGTAAATGTTTATGTTCTATTAATCATTGTAAAATGTTTAATTGTATTTCGTCATATTTAAATTGTGATTTTACATTCCGAAATAGTTATTTCATTGATTTGTTTATATATTATAATAATAAAAGAAATTTATTTGTAATTTAATTACTTAATTTGATATTAAATAAAATTATAAGATTTATATTATACACCTATTCCCGTGCTCTATTGAATATAAAATAAAAGTCATATGTACTTTAAATTAAATATTTTATTTACAAAAAGAACAGCTACAATTATTTGATTTTTATACGTTAAAAACAAAACTATAGCCACTGCCCTTACCTACAAAGGCCTCTCACATTGAAAAAGAATAAAAATAATCTTTTTGCAATAATTGTGGTTAATGCAGTGATGTGTAACATAAATTACTTTAACCTCTTAAAAAGGTCTTTGTTGACACATTTGTCTAGTACATGAATGTAATCAATCAACTCCTCCTCACATGTTTCAGCTGTTTTGGAACGGGAGGTTACTCGGTTATTGCACTCTTGGTACTTTGACCAAAGATTCTGGGCATCAGGCTTCTGGGAGCAGACTTCCTGTAAGCAATAACAAAATTTTAATAATTTGGACATAAACAAAATTAACGATGATTTTTAAATGAAACTACATTTTACCAACATATCAATAAAAAAACAATGCAACTGAGCTACAGAAAAAAATAGAAAAAGAAACCTTAATAAATATTTCTTGTAAATTAAAAACTGTCTTGAAATCCTATAAGAAAAGAAGAAATTAATTTACAAAATATAATGTCATAAACACTAAGTAATAATGTGCAAACTAATAACAATGTTTTTACACAAATATTGACTCCAGCTGTGATCCCAAGATCCACACACAACACACTAATCTGCCCTTAATTAAACCAAATATTTTATAATTTCTAAACATTAAACCTAATAAAATATAACATAGAACAACAAAAATAATCAATGTTTTTTTATACCAATGAAGGACTAAGATTAGGATTAACTCACACCACAGAAGCTTATACCTTCAAGAATGCTTCAGTGTAATTTGTATTTAAGGTTTTTGAATAGATAATCAGTCATCAATAAGTCGCCAGAGCCTTCACTCCCCCACTTGTATAATCAAGTATGCATGTCGTTCGCAATTGCCGGAAAGGTGACAACGTCTCCTTATACCCCTTACAGACAGGGTAGCAAGGCCATTAATAATGATGATGATATACTTTTACAAACTGGTGAAGCTAAATCCTCTACTCTATAATAATTAAAAATTAAAAATTTTGTACAATGGACTTCAATATAAATTATTAAGAATAACTTAAAAACTATTGGTCAGACCTCGATCAAATTTATATGAGACCACATGAGAAGCACCAGCTTTCAAATAAAAAAAGAATCATCGAAATCGGTTCACCCTGAAAAAGTTATGAGGTAACACACATAAAAAAAAAGAAAAAGAAAAAAAAACAGTCGAATTGAGTACCGCCTCCTCTTTGAAGTCGGTAGAAAAGCAACCCAAGTCAAACTGGATTGCTTACAGAAAATCTCAAATTACTCAAATAATTTTTTTGTGCATATACAAATATTAGCAGCCTTCACAAGTAGGCTTCGCGTAACAAAGCATTGGACGAGCGACGCGCACATCAAACTGCATTTCTAAAGTTCCCTTTACATCTACAGACATCATACGTGGCAGACATATAACAGCACAGTGATATTTTTTCATTTGTGCTAACGTATGTTTACGTATTGGGCCCACATAGACAGACACGTATCCTCACCACCGACCATTGACGGTAAAAATGTTTTTCTGTGCAGATGCTGTTAGTATGAATGCTCTAAAGTACACGCACAGACAACCAAATAATAATAAATTTATGGAATTGTAATCTCTGTCACTATTACATCCAGATTCCTTTTTTCTAGCAAAACTGCAACTACGACTAGTTCTTCTATCGAAAAGTTAATACAAGTAATACATTACATATACATATAGTCATTTTTACTGCCGGATTATAAAAAGTTCTGACCTGGAAAGAACTAGCAAGACATCCAAGGGGACTTAATTCAATTATTATTCACAATATAGTATTAAGAGTATTACATTAGAAACAGCATGGTAGAGATTAATAGTGGCATACCAAGAGTTATTATCATTTGTGTAATGATAATGTGATGAATGATATGTATAAGATCATTGGCTCCAATAATTACATTGTTCCTGCCCACACACAAAATATGTGCTTAGATGTGGAGTTGCGGAAAACAGCCCGTCCTAAACTAAACTAAACTAATAAGATCATTGCCCTGGTAAAATAATGATTTACAAGACATGGACTATTTAAACAAGACTGCATTAAGACAACCCCTGCCAGTAATTATCAAAAAGATAAAAATTTGTACAGAAAGATCTAAAAAAAATAAAACTATCTGCAGTAATTGGAGGATAAGAGTAATTATTTTATTTATTTTGGAACATTTTTATTCTGTAGACTCTTGGACCTTGTCTTGTATATATTAAATTTACTAAAACTTCATTTGATTAAGAAAGATAGTAAGTTTTCGACTATTTCATATATCCTCGCACATAAGATAAATATAATTAGGAGCCATGGAATTAAAAAGCCAAAGTGTGTATATTAACCCTCTATTGCATACAAAGCCAATTTTGGCTGCTCAACTTTAGTAATTTATTTCTACCCTAATTTTAAACAAAATTATAAAATGTCAATGTAGTAATATTAAGGAATTCAAACTGAACCGAAACGTAATTTTTATTATCTATGGCCAACGTCATGTGTCATTATAACCTCACTTTTCTCCGGTGCGTACGCGACGTCGTTCTTAGTGAATTTATTGCAGCTTTGTTGGTGGAAATTAAATAGAAAAGGTAAGAAAATTGATGTTAAAAAATGTAAATAATGTTCTGCAAAACCTCTGTTTTGACCCTATCACAGTTTATTCAAAATATTTGCTCCTTATACTTCATTTTCAATATTTTCTACAGGAGCCAATTTTGGCTTCGCATGCATTTACGATGAAGTATGTTTGCGCCTAAAATGGCTTCGCATGCATTTACGATGAAGTATGTTTGCGCCTAAAATGGCTTCGCATGCATTCAGAGTTTTTTTTTTATCTTTCCAGAATGCTTCCTTCACGCTTTTATGGCACTGCTAACTGCATTAAACCTATTCCTGGTGATGGCTCTTAGCAACGATGATTCACTATCTGATTCCGATGACGATGTTCCGCTTTCGCGCTTGCGCAACCAAACACGTAAAACCTATAATTATTCTACCATCCGATTCCGATACTTCCGATGACGAAATAGTTGATCCTAGACCTAAAATTTGAAACAGAAGCGAGCAGTTAAGGAAAAATTATCTGGACTGAAGGAAAAATGCCAGCGTATGATGAAAATAATTTCAATTTTAGTGGTAGCCTGAATTGCCAGAGTTTGCTCAAGAATTAGAATCACCTGCCGAATTTTTCCAATTTTTTTCACAGAAGATTTGATAACATTTATTACGGAACAGTCAAATCTGAAATCTACTCAGGTCAATGTTAACAAGCCAGCAAATATCACAACTACTGAGATTGAGCAATTTATAGGTATTGTCATCTTCACCTCATTAGTTCACCTGCCATCTACACGGATGTATTGGTCCAACAACATTGGTCAGCATCAAGTCAATTCAATAATGACATGTAATAAGTTTGAAATGATAAAACGTCATCTTCATTTCAATAATAATGAAGATTTCAAACCACCCGTACACAAAGTCACGATAAACTGTTTAAAATTCGACCTCTCATAGAAAAATTAAGAGAGCGGTTACTTTTGATACCCAAAGAAGAATATCTGGCGTGATGAGCAAATTATACCCACGAAAGCTCGCCACCAACTCAAACAGTACAATCCAGCCAAACCTCATAAGTGGGGGTACAAAAATCAAGTGTTGAGTGGCGTATCAGGGTTCAGTTACGACTTCGATATTTTTGCTGGCGATCAAAGCAACATTTTTCAAGTGATGCACCAGATCTTGGTGTCAGCTCCAACGTTGTTACACGACTCACATCTACTGTGCCTCGAAATGTAAACCACAAAATATTTTTCGATAACTGGTTCAATAGTATAAAATTGCAAGTTTACCTGTATAAAATGGATTGCTGCCATTGGGAACAATTAGGATGAACAGAGTACCTAACGCTGATATGCCTACAGAAAGGACCTGAAGAAAATAGGTCGTGGTACTATGGTTGAGAAAATCGCCATCGTCGATGACGTAAAACTAAGCCTGGTATCATGGTATGACAATAAAGTGGTCAATTTACTGTCTGCGTTTGTTGGTAGTGAACCGACTTCTACTAAGACTAGATATTTCAGAAAAGATAAACAGTACAAGGACATAACATCGCCACAATGCGTTGATGTATAACCGACACATGGGAGGCGTTGATTTGCTTGACTCTTTGTTAGGTCTGTATAGGATCAAAATAAGATCTCGTCAGTGGTATAAAAATATTTTTCCACTTGGTTGATATGTGTGCAGTTAATGCTTGGTTACTGTGGCGACGCAAGACTGACCAATACATGTCACTATTTGACTTCAAGCTAGCCATTTCTGAACATTATTGCAAGGCTGGCAAAAGTATCTCAAGAAAAGAGGCCGCCCTAGTATCAGTAATTCCGGTACACCTACCTTGTCAAGAGGAAATACTCCTCGTCATCTAGAACGGGTACTCCTACCAGTAGAAATGAATCTTTCACACCTCGAAAAGAGCACGGAAAACCCCAGCAAAAGTGCAAGACCTACCTCTAAATTCAGTACGTACAGACAAAATTGACCATTTCGATACACCAAAAGAATCGTCAATTATGTCAGAATGATTGTTCTGCGTTCTCATATAAAATGTGAGAAATGTGCGTTTTCTTTGCTTGAATGAGAAAAGAAACTGTTTTAGAAATTTCACCTTGTGTAAGTTTTGGTATTTGTTGTGCATAGGAAGCCAAAATGGCAGTCTCATACACAGACGTTATTGCATGGGAAGCCAATTTTGGCTTCTGTTTTCTAAAATAAGATACTTATTTTTTTTCACTTTATATTTTGTCTTACAAACCCTATTAAAACACATTGAAACATAAAAATATTTTTTTCTTTTAATTTAATAATTCATGCAATAGAGGTTAATGTTATTAATTGACATGCCTGCAAACATTGGTAGTATTGGTATAACGTCTATATGCCTTTGATTTATTATTGTACATGGTAGAATATTACTGTAACATATCATGGCTGCAGCATTAATGGATTGCCTTAACCGCGCAAGAATCACGCTTTTTACTGCTTTGTATAGTACGGTGAATGACGAGAACCAGAGACCCTTTACAATAGTAACAAGGCATTTCCATCATAGTTCTTAAAGTGATAACGCATCTGCAATATGATCCTTAATCTAGTACTTGTAGGTACTTTGGATTACTGCATACTCTTACCTTCCATCAGGTGGATTGAGTGCTGATGGTCACCCCTAATCTATAAAAAAAAATTGTTGTGCAGATTGAAGACTATAATTATGTTTGTTTGGTCCACATAACCCTTAATAAGTATATGATACAATTAGTTTTAAGTAATATACCCTGAGTTGCTGCTGCGGGTCCACTAATTCTTCTTCCTCAGCTTCTTCTTCATCAGCTCTTACTACAGGAACCAGTTTTTCAGCCATTTTTCCTGAAATGTTAATAACGGTTCGTTTTCAAAGGATATTGTATGTATCTTTTAAAAATAATGTGTTTAATTCATAAATTCTTCACCTAAATCGATGATGCAACACCCGACCGCAATCGCCACAGACACAAAAATAACCATAGATATCTGTTTCTGCAAATAACCAAACCAAAGAGTATAGTTACAATGTACTCTGTGAGTATTGTCAAAGAGTATATAACCACTACATTTAAAAGGCGGGACTTCCTTAGTAAAAGAAAATGTATGAAAGGGCGCCAAGCTACTCTACCAACATCAAGACATGACATTTAATTTCTGACAAACAGTGCTGACTTATAGGTGAATTATTATAATATTGTTGTAAATAAATGTCTATCTTCGAATAATTTTATCGATATAATGTTTATCGATATATTGTTTATCAATATTTCTATATAATAAAGGTTAGATCTTTAAACTGAATGATTTATGAGAAATAAATAAAACTTTATAAAAGTATTCAGGATATCAGGATAAAAAATCAATGTATTTTACACACAGCAATTTGTTATTATATCTCTACAATTATTAGTTACAAATATATATATAAAAAAATATTTTTTAACACAGATTGGATTAATTTTTAAGTGTAATAAATACTATATACACATCGTTAGGCTTCTTTACTTACTACTCGCAGATATCGTTCACTTATAGTCCTATTCAAAATTAGTGCACATTATAGATAATGTTTGTAGATGAATCTATAAAAAACAGTAAACATTTATAATTAGGTAATTACAAATAACTTCAAGTTTAGTTATATAATCAAATTCTTACCAAAATGTGAATTTGGTGGGATATTCTTTTTTGCTACATGTAGAGGAAATATAATTAACATACACAACATAATTGCTACGGATGGAATAGCAGTTCTTTTTACTTGTATTTAAACCCCAGGATTTGCAATGTTTGCCACAAATATATTATAACACGTGAAGTTTTTCAATTGATAAATGTGCCAGGTCTTCATTCCCAACAAATTTTACCCATTGCTTGCATCTGAAAAAATAATATAAATAATATCACATTTTTAAACATTTTTATTATTCAAATAGAAAGTAAACATCCCGGATTGAAAATGTAGTTCCTAAGTATATTCACCTATTACCACAAATAACTA
The DNA here is from genome assembly GCA_029286625.1 of Parnassius orleans. Taxonomy (NCBI): domain Eukaryota; kingdom Metazoa; phylum Arthropoda; class Insecta; order Lepidoptera; family Papilionidae; genus Parnassius; species Parnassius orleans. The sequence goes on from JAGSMP010000008.1 coordinate 1,809,575, forward strand.
TTAATTACTTCGTTGGTTGGACATTTATTAGTCGTAAGCACGACTGTTGATCATATGGTCACGTGATCAAATACCAGGGCGGGCACAAATGAATTTTTAGATTTTCCTGTTAAGAAATTCTCAGAAGCATCCTGGAGTCAGGAAGTTGGCGATGTTACACCCACGTTCCTCGGAAAATACGTAAAACTATTGGTCCTGCGCCTGATTTCCCTCCGGTCGTTTCGGATTGCCATCCCATCGAACTATAAGAGTTAGGAAATAGAGTGTGTTTGTAATTGCGCACACAATCGTACACTATAAAAACCTGTCCTACGTAGATGGCTGGTCTCTAATGATATTGGCGTCAGTGATCGAAATTCGTTTCGGAGGACATTATTACAAATAAAGGTCCAAAAATTTATTCGCGTTAAATATCATATTACAATTAAATTTGAAATCACCACATGCCTTTCATCATCCAAGGGAAATTTTGCTATGAATAGCCGTTTCTTTTTATTATTTTTTTCGCTTCTAACATCATTTAATTGTCAAGTTTTAAAATGCATATTTGATTTATTTACAATTTTATAAAAGAACCACGGCTCCTTTAGCAAAATACCAATATAAATAATTAAAATAAATATAAATGTAACCGTTTGATTTGACCAAAGAGATTTAAATATATATACTAAAGTAGGCATTGGGACCATTTGTATACAAACCTTTGAGCTCGCGCGTGTGACGCCCTTTAGCTAAACATAGCAAAACTACGCTGAACATTTATTAGAAAAACATTTTAGCTATTCCCCACTAGGTGACGCTAATAAATATAAGGTAAAAATCCGTTTAAGGAATGATACCGTTTTGACATCAAAGTATCGATAATTTTGTTAAGCTTATTAAGTTTGAAATGCTTTACGATGTAATAATAGGGAATATGCATGATTGTTTTATTGTATAAATCTATTTATTATGACTCCCATCACACCAAAAAATCATATAAACTTTTTACGTCATTTTAGTGTCATGATATAAATTATTTAATTTCCAACAACTAAGAATCAATTCGAACAGCAGTCACATTGGTGGCATCTTGGATGACGTCACTCAGTCCATTAGACGTTATAATAATAGCATATGATTGGTCGGTCGGCGCCGAAGGCACATCGAAGAACTATATAATTAAAATGTAACATATTTTAGGAAAATTGAAATCTAACATATTTTAGGAAAATTTAAATGTAACATATTTTAGGAAAGCACTAAACTTAAAAGTCGTTACACGATAAATCATTATACAAATAATTCACAAGTTTGCACCTTTACCGCTAAAAAGAACCCCTTTGTGGTATTTCCTCAATTTTAGGGCACTTCCCTTGTTGCCGCAGTCAGTATCGGAATCTTCGGCGTCGACATATCGAATGACCTGGAATTTCGTGGTAACTTGGAAGGGAAAGCTAAATTGACTTCTAAAAGCTTGGCGTACTCAGCAGAGCGGGACAGTATTTCATGTCGGCACACCATTTGCAACTTTACAAGGCGCAGGATCGGCCTCACATGGAATACTGTTCTCATCTCTGGGCCGGGCTCCCCAGTGCGAGCTCCTTCCACTTGACCGCATACAGCTCAGAGCGGCTCGAATCGTCGACGACAGAGTTCTCTATGATTGGCTCGATTCACTAACACTGCGTGGAGATGTTGCATCTCTTTGCATTTTCTATTGTTTTTACCACGGGAGTGCTTCGAGGGATTGTTAGCCACCTAATTTCACCAAGACACATCGCGACAAAACTTACGTTACCATCTACATCATTTACACATACACGCTTTCACATACTCACTTATACCCGTTCATATCCATTAAATGGATTCTAAAATTCGCCTTATAATGTAACTTTTTATAACTCTTTTTATGATATATTTCCTATGTATTATTCTTTATATTATACATGTATTATACGTATTCGTGAGGGGGGCTGGTGACCTGGTTTTTGCAATTTATACCGAAACACCCTAAATAAATTTACTAAAAATTTACATCACTATGCAGTAACCTCACTTGTAAACTTGTAATGTATGGCGAAAATGTTTTTAGTAAATATTTATTTTATGTTGTTTCTGTAGAGAAACGTGAAAGACAGGGACATTGAAGCTTACTTGTGTCAGTTAGAAGGCGGTTGGCTATCAGAAGATGGCCTTGATGACGAAGATTCCGACGATGGGACCGATACGGCTTAGTGACCTTCAAGAAATGAGCTGATACTTTTTAAAAGGCCGGCAACGCATCTGCAATTCTCCTGGTGTTATAGAATTGTATTAAAATATTTAAAAAGAAGGCTATCTTGTTGACTGGTTGTACAAGTTGTACTAGCAAACATAGACGTTTCACGTTAAAACCAACGGCCGTGTGCCCCGACACAGGCCCACCTGATTTCTTTATTGGTATGGGTACAGTATCGTTTACTGTTTCACCTCCTTGAATATTGTAGATGATTTTAAAGGCATCTTGTATAATATTTTTTATCGATAACACCAACGATACACGTTCAAACAATCCCTAACTCATTTGGTAAATAAATAGTGACGTTACTGGATAACAGAGGGTGCTTATTACAATAATGATAAATGTTCTAGAACAATCTACTAGAAATAATAAAATTTAAAATTATTGGGTAAATAAAAAATATACATTATACTTGCGAAAATAAACCGAAATTACATTCAGTTTTTGCTCCATATCGGAATTTACAATACCTTAATGTACAATCAGGCATATTTTCTTCAAAAAATATTTTTTAAATTTAGGAAACGAATGCGTCTTGATCTTTTAACGATGTCACTAAAACTAAATGACATAAATCCGAAAATATATCCTGTAGGAAAAAGTAGGTAACAGATGATCATTTTGCTGCTGATGTCCGGTCCATTACTACTACTTAAATGCCTTTGGATTTGATATTTGAACCTATTTGATTCGACTATGTCATAATCATAATCATAAATCATTTATTTGCCTGAAATATGGTTGGATACAAGATGTTATATTAACTTATAGCACAGGACATATTTCACCCTCATTACGGGCATGCAAAATTATAGTAAATTTACAACAATTATTAGAATAAAATTACAATTATTAGAACTATTTGAATAACAATTTATAAGAACTATTTGAATTACAATTATTACAATCTTTTAAATTTCAATTATTTGAATTAAGGTGATTACAATTACATAAATTATTGAATTATTATAATAGACTAAGTCACAGGAAACAAAAGGAAGAGCCGGTATCTTAGTGGACACCAAATCGGGAAGTGCTTTTATTCAAAAAATCTTTAAGAGTATAGAAACTCTCCTGGATTAACCATTCTCGCAAGGCACAACAGAACCTTTTATATGGCAGGTCAGTCATTCCTTTGGGCAAAGAGTTATATATTAGAGGTGCCATATAGTTTTTTTAAACAGTTCTAGCTTAGGCACAGGCATTTTTAAGGGCACGTGGTTAATTTTACGTTTAAATGTACTGTCGTTAGCGGTGAAAAGATGACTGTGGTATTTCACAAATTTAGCTGTTTCGTAGATTTATATCCAGGGAACAGTAAATAGATTCTTAGATTTAAAGGTTGGTTTACATGATTAAGACTAATCCGAATCAGGAAATCCATTTTTTCTGTGCTATAAACACCCTCGTGATGTCACAGGAATTTCCCCAGACAACTATGCCATACCGTATAATGGAGCAAATGTAAGCGTGATATACCATAATAGAGGTATGTCTGCTTGTCACGTCTTTTATCTTTCGAAGTGCAAAAACAAATTTATTTATTTTTATGCATAAATTATTAATATGTTCTTTCCATGAAAGATGTGTATCGAGAATAATGCCTAAGAACTTTGCGGTGTTTATCTGTTGTATAACTGAATTATTGTAACTAATATTGATTTCCATGTTTTTACTGTTATAACTTTTGAAGTTAATTAGTTTCGATTACTCAATGTTTATTTTTAATTTGTTTAAGTTTAACACACGGCCATAGATAGGGGGGGGGGGCATTGTGGGGCAATGCCCTACCTTGAAATCACAATGAAATCTCTATCAATAATACCAAAAACTAAGATAAATTATTATAATTAAATTGTTTGTTTATAGTTTGAGATAAAAAAAAAATTAGCGATAGGTATAGGTATAATTATTTGTTCTGTGTATAGATGACTTTTGAAGCGCCATCACATGAAGCGATGGGTCTATTTAATTATAACCGTAATAGCCACTTTAGCTTGAAATTACTTGAAATTTGCTGCCCGAATTTGCCGACAATTTGACAGCAAATGTTGAAAATAAAAATTTGCGGTTAATTTTTCTTCAATTTAAAGGTAACCTTTTACGAAAAAAAAGTTGGTAATGTTCATTCTTACCATTTCAGAAGGGAAGCAAATTTGTACATAAAATTGTCTACAAGTTGACGATAAAATAATACTTAATAATTTTTCAAGTCAAATTAACAATAAAATTTGCCTGAAAATTGACGCCTACTTTTTTCTAGCCAACTTTTGAAGTGAATTTGCATTCTTATTCGAGCAGTAAACCAGTAAATTTACGTCAAATTCAATAGCAAGTTGCATACAAATTATCGTAAAAAATGGAAAAGTCCGAAGTTGACGGAAATTAAACGAAAAATTCAAGGAAACTTTTGTAAAGTAAACTTTTGCTAAAGCAAACTGTGCTATTAGGGAATATCCTCTTTTAAATTAAATTATACATAAACTAGAGATTGATTATGATTGTTTGTAGTTTGGTTAAGTGAAGTGTACGGTAAAGAGTGTTTTAGTCAAAAATCGATACAATTGTTATTTTTATTGCTAATTGCTATGAATTGAAGATTCATTGATTTTGCGATGGATATACGGGCTTTCTTTGGAAAAAAAAACAAAAAGTTGAAGAGCAAATTGACCACGAAGAACCTCACTGCTCAAAACAGGTGGAAGCACAAAATACAATCGCTACTCCTAGTTCCATGGCAACAGGTTGGTCAACACATGTTGGTAATGTTAGCTATGGTATTCCTTCTGATATTGCACAAATCGGAGAACCAATAAAACAAGTTGTTTTAGACACATATCCGAAACAACATAACAGGGCTTTTGTTTTCGATTGGTTCAAGCGTTATAAATGGTTGCAGTATTCTGTCGAGAAACATGCTGCTTTTTGCTATCCATGGCAGCAATTTTTACTTCATGGAAGCAAACAGATTTCGTACACTTCCACAGGATTTAGAAACTGGAAAAATGCCACTGATTCTAAAACTGGTTTTCCAAAACATGAAAAATCAATTTCTCATATTCCAGCTATATCGATGTGGCAGGAGCAGGAGAAATTACATAGAATATCTACATCTAGCAGTGTTGAAACGTTAATAAATCAAAAAGTATTAGAAAACTATAGGTATTACGTGAAGTCTATCATTGAAGTAATAGAATTTCTAATTGTCAACGAATTAGCTTTGCGTGGAAATTATATTTTGGAAGAAGAAAAAGAACAAGGATTATTTCAGAATTTATTTGAATACACATGTACGAAAGATCCAAATTTGAACGAGGTTCTCACTCATATACCACAAAACGCAACATATCGTTCACCTGAAATTCAAAATCAAATAATTCAAGCAATGGTTCAAGCAGTACGAAGTTCCATTGTCAAAGATATTAATGAATCTGACGTGAAATGGTTTACTCTAATGGAAGATGGGACGAGAGATAAAAATAACCGCGAAAATATTGCATTACCAATACTTTACGTCAAGGATGGTCTCGTCAATGAGTCGTTGCTGATGGTTAAGACTACTGAAAACCTTGATGCAGCCACTTTCACGGAATTAACGTTAAATACCCTTACGGAAAATAACATTGACCCCTCTTGTATGCTTAGCCAATGATATGATGGCGCACGTGCAATGAGTGGGAAAGTTTCAGGAGTTGCGACTAGAATAGAAAATAAATTGGGCTGAAAAATTCCTTACGTCCACTGCTATAACCATCGCTTGCACTTAATAGTCATCAGAACTATCTCAGAAATGACTTTTAAAAAAATTTAAATAATTTGTCGTTCAATTTACAATTTTAACTAATTTTTCAGGTCTGAAAATTCCATCAAGAGAAGGGGCTAGTGTGGTTAAAGCTTAATTGAGTCGTAACGAGAATAAAATGGAAAATACATTGCAAGTTTTGTACAGGCAACGAGAGGCGTTCAAAGATACATATGAACTTTTTGCATCTGTGGCGACCATAGGATGTAGCACTGCAGTGTGCGAATCTACGTTTTCAACTTTAACTGCAATCAATAGGCCTCAAAGGCTGTCAATGGGTCACGAGAGAATGGCTGGTATGATATTTTTGGCCTTTGAAAAACAAATAACAAAATCAGTTGATCTGAACGAAGTTCTTCGCATTTTTAATAACATGGCGAATCGTAGAATTCAGCTGTTTTAAATATATTTATTATTATGTTAATTATTATAATAAGTTTGCAGAAACAATATGATCTAAATGGTATTTTTACTCGTATCGCCCCACCCAACAATTAATTATTACCTCACCCTCACTGAGACGTGGATCTCTACATCCAAATCTGGAAGTTCAACCATCTTGTTCGCTTGTTCTTCATCATTGAGGATTTAATTGGTCTTAGATCCATGCTCATGTTCTGTCACAGAAATTATTTGTCTACGAATAGCTATTGAATGTACATCACTGACCTGGAGGTCAGTGATATACATGTGATTGATTTAGGAGCCTGTGCGTTGAGGGCAGATCAATTATGATAAATTATTTACTTCCGCCCTACCTGTAACCCATGCTGCCCTACCTCAAATTCGACTCTAGCTACAGCCCTGATTGGATAACATCTTCTAACGTTTTATGTATTTCCGTCTCATAGGTATCTATATATTTACAGCCCATAATGATAGTCGTGTCATCTGCGAACAAGACACAAGAGTGCACGTGGAAGGTCGTTGACGTAAATAAGAAATAACAGGTGCCCTAATATGCTACCCTGTGGCACCCCAGAACAATTAATCCTTTGTTTCAAGTCAAACTTAACTACATTATTTGTTCCAGTATCAAATTTTGTAATCCTAGCGAATTGTTTCCTGTTTTTCAAATAGGACTGAAACCATAACAAAGTAGATCCCCTCATTCCACATTTATCAAGTTTCGAGATGAGTATTGAATGATCAACAAAATCGAATGCTTTGCTGAGGTCTAATATTAGAGCTCATGTTGGGATTTTGTGGTTGATATTATTAACGATGCTGTTTATTAAGGTGAAGGTAACTAATTGCGTTGACTGATATTTCCTGAAACCAAATTGTTCCGGTGCTAAAATGTCATATTTATCTAGGAAGTTTACTATTCTTTTGAGCATAATTTTTTCAAAGATCTTAGATAGGACCGGAGTTAAAGCAATAGGCCTATAATTATTTTTGTTAGATTTTTTCCCTTTCTTATGTAGCGGCCCCTAGCTATGGGTCTGTTGCGTTCGTGAAAACAAATTTTAGTTATGGGTTGGTTTAGGGGACGTTTTAGCTTAGCGGACGTCTATGTGATTGTTTAGGGGATGTTGGTGAAATTGGGCATGAGTCACAGAATACTTTTACTCCTAGCGGAGGACTGAGTATAATAACCAAAGAGTATAGTAACCAAGGAACATAGTAACTGTCCTACAGACACCAACAGATAACTTTTTTTAATTAATATTTTGGCTTGGATGCTTATCCTTTAAGCCATGTCTTCATGTTGGTAATCATCAGTTTTATTTATCTTAATATCAGAATAAATTAAAAACAGATAACTCAAAATACAAAATTTATCTGTATTTTCATATTTATTGCTTACTGCTAATTTCTAGAGATAAAGTTATAGAAATTAAAGACTGCAATAGATTAAAAACTACTTTCACTACAATTAGTGGAGCTGTCGTCGTCATTATCGTTGTTTACATTATTATTTGATTTTCTATAACGCGTTCAAAATTAATGTCTCTTTCATAGTCTTAACAATTTTCTTTGTTTTCTTCATCACCTAGGCCCAGTGATCGCTTGTATAGTAGTTATATTTACTTCAAATAATACTCCGGCGGATTCCATATGGTAAAGTATTAGGTGCTCACCTATTCCGAGGGCACGTGTCATCTGTCCATGTCTGTGGCAGAGTGTGGTTGCCATCTATCCATCTCTGCGGCACAGAGTGGCTATGTTTCGTCAATGAATATACCGCTGTCGCAATTGGTTATATTTTTAATTTCTCATAAAAATGTTATTCTTTGCATTTATGTCTCTAAATAATTAGTTTGCGTTTGTAATTTGTTTGTATTAGAAGCCAATTCCTTTGCAAATGGTTCTCAATGACTCTATACTATCATTGTACAAGCCGGCATCTTCTAAACTTACTCGCAACTTCACCACAGTGGGATTTAAAGAAATTATAAAAAATATATTCATATAATTTATGCAACTCTAAAAATAAAAACTTAAATAAACAAATTAAAAATTAAAAAATGTAAAGGTACCGATTATTCACATTAGCATGAATTTGAATCATCCAAACACTACGCTAAGGAGCATAACGACATATCATTGAAACAACGTCAAGTATAAAAGTTGATTCTGCTTAAATTTTCTACCGACTTCAAAAAGGAGGAGGTACTCAATTCGGCTGTATGTTTTTTTATGTGTGTTACTTCATAACTTTTTTTTGGGTGAACTGATTTCGATGATTAATTTTTTATTTGAAAGCTGGTGCTTCTCATGTGGTCTCATATAAATTTGATTTAGGTCTGACTAATAGTTTTTGAGTTATTTTTAATAATTTATGTTGAAGTCGGTTGTACAAAATTTTAAATTTTTAATTATTAATATTTTGCTTTGTTTGAAATATTTAAATTTAAATTAGTGATTAATAAACCAAAGAAATATAGATAACTTCATAATATTTTGGATTTACGTAAAAGGTTATTTTTAATCGTGTGGGTACGCTTGTACAAAATTATTGGGGAATGATTATCGTCAAGAGGTATTTCTTAAATTTTAATATGTATACGTAATCACTAGTGTATGTCAGAGAATTTTTCATAACTAATGGATATCATTCAAAAATATATTGAAATTAGAATGAAATATCTTGTACTGCGATCAAGCAAACAAAACGGCAATTATATAATAAGTTAACCCTTTTTAAGGGGCAGAACAGTAAGATAGATTATTGTGTTTGATTAATAAACATCGTTTTATAAATTCGTACCTGTATTTTATTGATCTGCTAAAATCTTCCTTATTATTACCTAGTATTTACTATGTATACTTACCTTATTAAACTAACAACTTAAGTATATTAACGCGTAGGCGTCAATTATGGCGCATCACTATTAAACCGCTTCATCTATATATTAGTATCTATAGAACATCTGCTTACGCTTGGTATAAAGGGCAATGAGCGATACGCGCGCTCTATAGCTTGCTTTTTGAAAATATACTCTAATGGTTAGGTTATATCCGCCATGTTTTATTTACTCTTATCGAACTCGTGCACGTTAGCGTACTTTCTCCTTGTTATTACTCGTAATTTCGTTGTTATTTCGATATTGGTTCTGTTATTTTTTACGGACTTCAAAAAGGAGGAGGTATTCAATTCGACTGTATGTTTTTTTATGTGTGTTACCTCATGCCTTTTTTTCTTGGTGAACCGATTTCGATGATTCTTTTTTTATTTAAAAGTTGGTGTTTTTCATGTGGTTCCATATAAATTTGATCAAGGTCTGACCAGTTTTTTTGAGTTATCCTTAATAATTTATATTGAAGTCGGTTGTACAAATTTTTTAATTTTACCACTTGTTTTATTACGTTTCTTCTTCTTGTAACTCGTGTTGTGTTTAATTTTAAGAAATTAGTGAACCTGGGCAGAGAAATATTTGCAATATTTGGTCCAAAACGACAGTGATGCATTCGGTGGATAAGAGGACCTAATTAACATCTACAAGCATGTAGAAGAGACGTGGCCTAAGAATACCTATCCTTATAAATATGGTATAAGTACGACATCACTGACAAATCTGCGGAGATCATGAGGGTACCTCGAAGCGCAGCTTTAAAATTGTCCGTGGGAAGTAAGAAGAGGGGCGTGTGGAATTCCCTACGCCACGATCGCAAAGGCGAAGAATTTTTTATAATTTGGACGATTCACAAATGGGAAGTGTAGGTCGCAATATCCACAATTTTTATTCTATAATGAATTACCCACAATCGGCAAAGTTCTGCATGATGTGAATGCAGATAAGACATTGTTCGTCTTTAAGAAGTCAACTTTCACTAAAATTTCACAAAAATTTCGAATAAAGTATGTCAAATGCAGTCTAAAAGTTTGAGAGCCACTGGATTGCTTCTTTATATTTTATTTTTTCGTATCTTGGATAGTGTATAGAGATTTATATCACCATCGAAGCACTTGTTACATCGTTACAAGTCGCGGCACGTAAGTATAGCGCTGAACGAAACGTGAAGGGGATAGCTGCGCATGGGTACTGTCGCGCACGTATCGCGTAACAGTACGGAGGACGGAATGCGATTGGAGAGCCAATCAGCGCGTGCGAACTATACGCACGCCCGCCCCGCGACCCGCTTACTACCCCATGATACCTTATTTTCGACTAATGCGCAATAACGGTCACCGCTAGACTTACGTGCCGCGACTTATACCCCTTAGAGTTCACATGCATAAACATTTAATGCACAAAATAGACCATTTTTCTCCAATTGCTTGTCAATGTCAGTAAAATTTGGTTTATTTTTTACAGAAAATGCGTTTTGCAAAAGTATAAATCATAGATCATATATTATATAATAAAATATAGGCAAATTTGTCAGGTCCAACAACCTTAGAGTATTTATAAGCAAGCTATAGAGCGTGCGTAGCAGTCATTGGCTATTATGCCAAGTGTAAACAGGTGTTCCATAGATACTGACTGATGTTATATAGATGAAGCGGTTAAGTAGTGATGCGCCATGACTGACGCTTATGTGTTAATTTAATTAAATTTATAATTTTAATTAGTTAAGGTAATAGGTAAGTATTTAGTAAATATTGCGTAGGTAAGTAAATATATGGTATGTTTTCGATAAAAACGCCAATAAAAACAGGAATAAATTCATAAAACGATAATTATTAAATAAACACAAATATCTAATTAATAAAATATAATTAAGTTACTGCGACTTAAAAAGGTTCAATATATTATATAGTTGTCTTTTTGTTAGCGATCAGGATATTTTATCCTAATATCAATATATTTTTGAATGACAGCACGCAAAAAATGAACAAAATATTTGCTGCATGGCGATTGATGGAATAGGTGTTCATGAAGACACGTCAAAATATCTTTTCTTATGAACAACTTCAAGGTCTTAGTAACTAAACTAAGAATCATAATATTTCCATTATTTTTGGAAGATATGTTTTTTTTTAATTATTGTTTCCGCTTTTATAAAAAAAGTCTATTGCGTCATTTGATGGATATATAAGAACACCTCTATCTTGTATTATAATAAATTAATGAAAATAATTTCTTTCTTCTGATACGAGTGCACCTTGACATTCCTCACAAGCAAGTGTTTGTAGCAAAAATCTGACTACATAGTTAGCTATGTAGGAAATCACTTGTTTTGATGGCTCAGATAGAATAGCCTCAGGTAACGCCAAATGATTTTCACAATCAACTATAAACGGCGAATCTGTCATATCATAGCAAGGAACATACAGATCATCATCCACTTATTTGAAAATTCACGGCTTTTCGGAAAATGAAATTAGATAAGTATATAACCGAATTAAGCTTTGTTATGTTCCTATATAACAAAGCTGTAAAATGGATTTGGGTTAGGAATACAAAGGATCTTTACTCCTTATAATTATGTTATAATTGTTACGAAAGAAAACTTGATACTGAAATAATATTCGAGTACAACGTTGCATAACACTAGCTCTAATTCGAGAAAAACTCGAAGCACAAGGCGCGGGGCACGTGCTGTAACGACCCCGCTACATTCTTCTACGTCCTCAGTAATTATGTTAAAATCAGTGTTTTCTTATTGAAATATTACAAACCGATGAAAAGAAATATCATAGCTCTACTTATTTTGCTTCCCTGAATCGTTTTTGCAGCAATGCACTGCACATTTCACCATGATAACTAAAAATTCTATTAACTGAATAACTTCAAAAATTAAGTAAATTTTTGTAAGTCACTAACTAAGTCAACAACACATTTTAGGCAGGCCACATACATACGGAATTCCGAATCGGAATATCGAAACGGAATCCCGAATCGGAATTCCGTGAACACATCACACACATACGTTTATTTCCGTTCAGAATAACAAGGGTCAGTTGAGAGAGGTTAGCCATTGAGTCTAGACATTCTGCCAGCAAATGATGACGACGATTTTCTGATTGCGATTCAATTGTTGCTGTATCATTGTTACTGGGTGCATCCCCTTATCACCCTAAGATTGCAATATAGTCAATATTATGTAAAAAGATTTATCTATCCAGAGATATGTTTTAAATATGGATGTCTGTAAACTCTTTCGACGAATTATTAAATAAAATAAGATGAAAGGTTACGAAATACTTACGTTAATAAATAAGATGAAAGGTTACCTATAATATTAAATGTAAAAACATACATAAACACACCTACCCGCTTCGGTCGTGCGACGAACACTGAGCGCGTTCCGTACGGAATTTAAATATGTGTGTTGCGACTCTTACAAAATCTATGGAAGACTTGCGTTCGGAGCGTCTTTTTTCCGTTCGGGATTCCGAACGCACAGGCGGTCATACGGAATCTCGAATCGGAGAAAATTCCGTACGGAAAAATTCCGTATGTCTGTCATATCTGGCGGGTCATAGATTTTATATGGACCTGCTGCGTTCGGAATCCCGAATCGGAATATCGAAACGGAATCCCGAAACGGAATTCCATATGTATGTGGCCGGCCTTAGCCGTAAAACTATAAAGTCTTTGTCTATGACAGCCAAATTTATACACTGTTTTTCGTAGTGACAGTAATCAGGTTAGCCAATATATTGAGTTACCATGTTCATCAAGTACTAAAATAATTTCATAAAAGTGTGATACAAATTCTTATAATAAAAGTCGTACTTTATTGTAAACTCTACTATGTAGTCAATTGAAAATCTCGTCATTTATTGTTTTTAATTCATTACATACTAAATTGTAATTAAAATAACCTCAGATTGCTTAAAATATGTGTAACTAACTGTATTTATTAAACAGTTATTTATGGAAGTCGGTCTTTTATATTTTTTGCTGTGTTTAGTGGCAGCTTTATAATTCGAGTGATCGTCACCATGGAGAGTGCTAGCTGTAGAAATTTATATTGTAAATTCAATAAAATCGCGTTAACTTTGTGAAATTTTATTTTATCATGTGCATTGTAATTAAAAAGGTTGATTTATTATCTGAGAAAATGATATTGCGTCAAATTATTATTATTCGTTAAAAAGCAAAGAAATTACTTCTTTTTCTAACATATTGTATTATCAATTTTTCAGGTTTGTATTATCTATTATTTATAAATCAGTACGTTGAATGGTTTTATTCTCTGACCAAAATGTTATAAAACATATATTATATTGTCGCTTTTAATTTTTACAATTTTGTGAGGTTATGTATAATAAAACTATTTGCTACTTAACTGTTTCAGAATGAATGGGGGAATGGAGCATAGAACTCCAGGTCATAATGCAGTGCTTCACAAGGCACCGAAAAATTATAAATTACTTATGGACCCATGTCTTGTAAAGGGGGCAACAAAATTGTACAGATATGATGGTTGTGTGCCTGGAGATGCATCTTATCCTCCAGTTCAGTGCAGAGACCCTAGGTCACAACTATCAAGGATATGGAATAAGTTAGAACCTGCAGATTTGCCAGTCCCTAGGTATTTTTATAACATTGTTATATTGTCTTAATATTGTGTAGCTTATACCAGGTAATACCTGTAAATATTTCTAGATAATATACGTAAAGAATAAATAAAGACACATATTAGCAAAGTAACTGAAAAAAGTGATAATCTTTAAAGTTTATTGTTAAAATATTTATAGGTAATTTGTAGGATATTGACAAAACTCATAGTTACATTTTCTATGTTGCTTTGATATAATTTTAACATTTTTTCGTATACTGTACGTGAGAATCTTCTAATTTATTATAAAAGTCATTATTTAAACATAATATTTATGAACATTTCTGCAATTTTGGTTATAATCCTCTTTGTTTTTATTATATTTTAACACACAATGCTGCCAACATAACCCTTATAATGACATTTAGACTGAAGCGGGAAATTTAAAAAAAAATATTTTGCAGATTTAGGATAGACAAAAACTATGTAGGAGTTCCTCCACAAATAGAAATTACAATTGGAAATTTGAATGACAACATAGATAAAGCATTTTTGGCAGAAATGATGAATAAAGTTGGACCTCATGAAGAATTGACAATATTTTACCATCCAGTTACTCATAGACATTTGGGATTTGCAAGAATAGTATTTCAAGATGTAAAGTACTCAAAGATATGCATAGAAAAATATAATGGGAAGTCAGTTATGGGTCAGGTATGTTTAATTTTATTTGTTTATATTCAAGCATTCTGTGTAAATATTCTAAAAAAAACAAACACATAATATACTCATTTCACAGTTTCAGTTTTACTTACCTAAATATTTATTTTCATTTTAATTTCAATTTTATTTGGCAATAGCAGTGCAATTTTGTATGCATAAACTGTAAACAATGTAATTCCACTAATATTAACAAATGAAACTCCATTGTGGTTTCAACTTCATCCTGAAAAAGTCTACTGCACTAGACTGTTCACATTTCCCTTAGAGTTTGCCTTAACTGTTAAGCTTAGGAGGTGGATTGACAATTGTGTTACTTTACAGACATCTTAGTGTAGTGTAGTGTAGTGGCGGGTAAGAATACTCACTACCCCATATCTTCCCGTGGGTGTCGTAAGAGGCGACAGAGGGAAACTGAGGCAGAGGATGGGCAGCAGCATCTTTCTGATAACAGCAAAACAACAATAAAAAACTGCGGTTGCCAACCCGCTCGCCAAGCGTGGCAATTATGGCAATATACCCCCCATGACAGTAACGAAGGGCCCCAGTCCCAGCGGCCCGCTATTCCTGGCTACGGTGACGACCATGGTAGCGGTGGGGCAGGGGTGCTAAGAATCTCCGGTGGAGGTTCGGTTGCCACCTCTGACGACTCGACCTGGCAACTTATAACGCACGCACCCTGAGGACTGGCGAAGATCCTAGAGCTGGAAGAAGAGATAGACAAGTTGCGCTGGAATATTATAGGATTATCCGAGGTCCGAAGAGGGGAGGACACGGTAATCTCGAATCCGGCAACTTGTTCTATCACGGGAGGCGACCATCTGTCCCAAGGAGGTGTCGGTTTATCGTCCACAAGTCTCGTTAACAACGTTGTAAAATTGGGAGTGTCGGCGAGGTTGCGTACCTTATACTCAGAATCACCAAACGGTATTAAGCTGAAGGTCATACAGGTTTACGCACCAACCTCAGCACACCCCGATGAGGAGGTGGAGGAAATGTATGAGGATATCTCTAGAGCCATGCATTCCTCCAAAACCCACTACGGTTTTAATGGGAGACTTCAACGCAAAACTAGGCACAAGACAGTGCGGTGAGCTGAAAGTAGGAAATTCGAATAGGCAACGGAACCCAGGGGCCAGCAGCTGGCCGACTTCATGGAGAAAGAGGACTCTTTATGATGAACTCTTTCTTCCAGAAGCGGCCCCACAGGAAGTGGACCTGGTCGAGCCCCGACGGTTCGACAAAAATGAGATTGACTTCATTATGACGACCAGGCGACAACTGTTCAGTGATGTCTCAGTGATCGCGAGGGTGAAAACCGGCAGCGATCACCGAATAGTGAGCACACTGAACCTAAACGTTAAGTTGGAGAGTCACGTCTAATGAAGTCAACGCTCCGTCCTCGTGCTCTAATCCAAAGTCCCGAAACCTTTCAGCTCGAGCTACGAAACCGTTTTCAGTGCCTAGCAGATTGCAATGCAGTGGACGATATGAATGACAAGCTCGTGGAAACTGTCCATGCGGTCGAGCTAAGTTTTGCAAGACCCGCCGAAGAACACATAAACTCTCCGATCCACTCTTAATCTCATGGCTGTTAGACGGGATATGAAGCTGCAGTCTTCAGTAGATTTGACAGAATACAGGCAACTGAACGGACAGATCTCCAAATGCCTGCGGCGGGACTTACGCAACTTTAATACTGCTCGTATTGAAGAAGTGATCGGCGGAACCAGTGCTCAAAGTCTTTGCTAGAGATCTGTCTGACAGAAAGAGCCAACTGTCGAAGCTGAAGACCGAGTGTGGCAGCGTCGTTTCCGGGACACCTGAGATTTTGAGTGAGATTGAGAGGTTCTATGGGCAGCTGTACACATCATTGTTGGAGCCACACGCAAGTGTGAGTAACGATCCAAGAGCGAGTCTTATCCGACACTATTCCGATGATATCCCGGACGTCAGTCTGAGCGAGATTAGACTGGCTCTCCAGCACCTTAAAAACGAGGCGAGGATGGAATTACAGCGGAGCTTCTGAAAGCGGGTGGAAAACCGGTACTTGAAGTCCTTCAGAAGCTCTTTAATTCCGTCCTACATGGTGGCATTACACCGGAGGCGTGGAGCAGAAGTGCGGTGGTCTTGTTCTTCAAGAAAGACGACAACGCTCTCTTGAAGAACTACAGACCGATCTCCCTTCTGAGCCGCGTCTACGTGCTGTTTTCGAGAGTCATTACGAATCGTCTCGCACGCAGACTCTACGACTTCCAGCCTCCCGAACAAGCCGGTTTCCGAAAAGGCTTTAGCACCATAGACCACATACATACCCTTCGGCAAATTGTACAGAAGTCCGAGGGTACAATTTGCCACTATATCTGGCGTATGTGGACTATGAGAAAGCCTTGATTCCGTCGAAATTTGGGCGGTGCTGCAGTCCTTCAGCGGTGCCAAGTTGACTGTCGGTATATCGAAGTGCTGAAGTGCTTGTACAGTAGGGCTACGATGGCTATCCGAGTACAGAACCAGAGTATGAAACCTATCCAACTGCAGAGAGGTGTAAGACAGGGTGACGTTATATCCCCGAAACTCTTCACCGCTGCATTGGAAGACGTTTTCAAGCTTCTGGACTGGAAAGGATACGGTATTAAGTACTTCACTCACCTTCGATTTGCCGACGATATAGTCCTTATGGCAGAATCGCTGGAGGACCTAAGCACTATGCTCAATGACCTCAATAGTGCCTCCCAACGGATAGGTCTTAAGATGAACATGGACAAAACAAAGATCATGTTTAATGTCCATGTCACACCTATAGTAGTTGTTAGGAGCACTAAGCTCGAAGTTGTTGACGAATATGTTTACCTGGGACAAATAGTCCGACTAGGTAAGTCCAACTACGACCGAGAGGTCAATCGACGGATTCAACTCGGCTGGGCAGCGTTCGGAAATTACGGCACATCTTCTCGTCAGGTATACCTCAAAACTTGAAAGCGAGGCTGTACAACCAGTGCGTGTTGCCAGTGATGACCTATGGAACTGAGACGTGGTCCTTCACTGCTGGCCGGATGAGGAAGCTCAAGGTTGCTCAGCGAGCTATGGAGAGGGCTATACTCGAGTCTCACTGCGTGATAAACTTAGAAATGAGGATATCCGCAGTAGAACCAGAGTGACCGACATAGCCCAACGGATTAGTAAGTTGAAGTGGCAATGGGCGGCCATATAGCTCGAAGAACCGACAACCGATGGGAAAAAGGTTCTCGGTGGCGGCCTCATACCGGCGGACGAAAAGCGTCCCCACTAGATGGAGTGACGACCTGGTAAGACATGCAGGAAGTCGATGGATGCAGGTGGCTCAGGACCGTGCTTTGTGGCATTCTTTGGGGGAGGCCTATGTTCAGAAGTGGACTTGTGAAGGGCTGTAATGATGATGACAGACATCTTGACCATTGATGCTGCTGCTCATTGCTGGTCTGGCTATTTTGAGATTGCCCTAAAATGATGGTTATACTGCAATCTATTTAAAGCCGCAATATGTTTTAGCTTATCCCATAATTTACTATCACCTCTTACAATACTCGCAGCACAAAATTGGGTTAAGGATTTTGTATTAGGTATAAGAAATAATTTTTTATAATTCTTAAATAACAAATCTAAAGTAATAAAATTGTCTTAAATAATGAAAAAAATAAATTTGTTTTATAAACTAAGTACCTCTATAACTCTAAACAAATATATGAAATAGAAGTAGGTTTAACTTAAAATATGACATTTAATTAAGGATTAATATATTATATTATACCCATATTTTTAAAATAGTGCACTATTATCACATCCAGTTGTTCTTCCGACATGTGTTCCAATATCAGGTTGAGCGTGCGCTAGGTACACTTTTTTATTTAGCAACTGAATCAATCAATCAATGAATAATCAAATCAATGAAACAAATATTAAATTATTTAAATTATTAACCTAAGCTTATCTCAATATATCACTTAATTCACATACAATTTGGTTTAGCTATTATGTTTTGTTCAAAAGAAACATTTATGTGAAAATGAAGTTGATTTCATCATTATCATCATCATCATTATAGCCTCTTAAACTGCTCACTTTTAAATAATAGCCTCCCAATCATCATGCATCCATTGAAAACCTGCATGTTTTTCTAGGCCATCACTCTATACAGTGGGGATGCTCTATAGTCAACTTACTGGTACAAAGCTGCCACTTGAGAACTCCTCTCTATCAGTTGTTTTTTTTTCAAGCTTTGCTATGTCCAATTGCTACTTCAATTTACTAATGTATTAGGTTTTTTGTTATGGTTCTACAGTGTATTAATATAATATCTTTGTTATGGATTCTATGACACATTCTAATTATATCATTATGTGAGCAGGAATAATATGATTTAATTTCACACTCCCCTTTTCACTATTATTTCACATATTTGAAACAAAAAGCTTACTTCGTCTTTTGTAATGCATATAGTAAAAGAGTGGAATATTTTGCCAGCATTTGTCTTTCTGCCCAATAACAATTGATTGTAGTCAAGGCTAAGGTGAATAGGTTTTTGTTATACTCTAAAGCAGTGTAATTTATCATCTAAGATTTTATCATTACTTTACACCAATGTTGGATTGTAGGCACTATATATAATAGGGTGGATGCCCTAATACCAACCCCGCCCCTAAAAATATATTTATAAAATTTATTTCTCGGACAAATAGAATCCATGAGTGTTAGTAAATTAAAAAACTTAATAACTAAGAGTGATTTAGTGAGCCTGCATAGGTGCTTGACAAATGGACAGTCCCCACTATCGGCGTTAAGCGTCCTTATCAGATATTTGTTGTATATAGAAAATATAGGGTGACCTTTACCTTATATTTTCATTATTTTTCGAGAATGACAAAAGCAAAACAAAAACTTATGAAATGCAAAGTGGCTCAGGAGTGTGCTTTGTGACAACCTATGGAGGAAGCAATGTTCAGTTGTTGATTGTGATGGGCTGTAATGATGATGATCATTCAAAAACTTGGATGATTAATTTATAAGAAATCAATGTGCTACATATATTTATCACAGTTAAAAGAAAAATAGAACTTCTAAAAACAAAAACATATTAAGTATGTAGTAAAACATTAAAATTAAATTATTATTCTTATCTGTCTTAAGATAGATTTCATGGCCTGCATGATTTAAAATTAGAACTTGTTACGAATTTATTACTGTGTTTAAAATTTACCTACAATAGGTACCTACCAAAAACTTAAAGGGTGACTGGAATTCGGGCCAATTGTTATTGAAATAATATGATTCTAATTTAAGGTTCATTACATTTTTGGATATATAACCTATCAAGTAAAACAAGTGTTTGAAATATTGTGCTCTTATTAAAATACCACAAATTTTCAAAGTTGAATTGGTACTAAAGGCTCATATTAAGGGCATCCATCCTACGTAAAAAGATAACAAAAAAAGAAAAACTCTTGAGTGTAGCCCTCTTCAAAGCTCGCTAAGCTACTTAAATAATACTTGTTCATTCAAAGTATCTATTGCTTGATAAATCCTTTAACAAATTGAAAAATGGCATTAGCAATTACACTATCAAATATATCACATCCTTTCCAACTTCAATTACATCATTAATGTCTCCCAGACAGAAGTTTGGTCAAAGCGGCTCTCAATGGAGACTATCCTGCGCAGCCATCTGTGGGGACTATTATAATCTTGTTAGAGTGTTTGTGCACGTACATGTGCACTCTCTATTTCCTCACTCTCATAGTCTGATGGGACGGTAATCCGGAACGCCTGGAGAGAGATCAGGTGCAGGACCAACGGTTTTGTGTTCTTTCCATGTTAAACACCGCCAAATTTCTGACTCCAGGCTGCTACTAAGAAATTCTTAACAGAAATACCCAATAACTGATTTTGGCCCGACCCGGGATTCGAATCTGGGGCCTCATGTTCAGCAGTCGCGTTTACGACTACTAGAACAACGAGGCAGTCAATATACAATTTGTATTCACTTAAAACATATATATATTTTCATATTTTTCATATCTTTCCTTTTCTCTCTTGCCTTACATTTGAATAAGAAAGATGAGAGTTGTAAATTATTACACTATTGCTGTCATTATGAGTGATTAAACAAATATGTGGGTGTTAGTTAAGAAAAAAATAAATTAGAATTGCCAATAAAATAAATGGGATATTCCGTTTATCCACCCTAAAAAATCCACCCTGAGATACCTTAGGGTGGCTGGGTGGTGGTGGGGATAATCGGAATAACCTTAATAATTCTGTGCAATCCTCCATGCTTACAATCCACGGTGTAGTGGGCTTTGTATCATAATTTTTTCAGAAACTATTTTAGCATGGTCCTGTCTCATAGATAATTTACAGCGGCTGTGCAGTGTCTATTCTGCCAACTTCAACTGAATACCTATTTGTCAAGTGTGAATAAATATTAATTACCAGAGAGTAAATTCTACGTCACTAAATTAAAGTTGATTATAAAAATGTGCTACAGATAATACTTTATTTAATCCCTTTGCTATCATTATTCACTTATTTTCTTCTTTTTGACCGATAGAGGAAAAGCTATCCAAAAATACCAAACGGAAGCTCCATAAATGGGAAGGATTTATCAGTGCGAAGTGTATCAACTCTTCAGTGCTTACCAACCCCCATAAGTATGGGTAGTCCTATCGAAATAGTCTACCAGCTGGAGTATTTGCTAAAAAGATGATAACAACTATATGTTTGTTTATGTGACAGTAAAATTTTCTATCCATTCAATATCCTTCAATATATTAAGATCAAAAAACTATCATGATTTTAATGTGGATGTGGAGTGGAGTGGCAAGCTATGCAATCATAACAAATTACAAATACAAACTAATACTAATTCAAAATTTATTTATTTCCAAATGCAGAGTAAACACAACTTTTGTAGTATTTTCAGACTTAATAGTTGTTTATTTGTTTGCCGGTGGCCCCACACTAAGCATAATGACTGGCTTGAATTTACCATGATGCATTTTAAAATTAATTTAAAAAGATAATGCACTTTAAATTTCATGTAAAGTGATTTATAATTCTTCATTTAGGTGCTGGATGTCTTTCATGATCCATTTGGCAAAAAATGTCAGGAGATGTTTGAAGAGAAGACTATGGAACGAAAAACACAGCCAGCGTCAACTATTACAAAGTCCTCTGTAGTAGAAGATTCTCGATCTTCCAAAACTGAAATGCTCAGCAAGAGACTAGAGGACACAAAATTGACAGACAAGGTAAGTGTATTTATGTATATGCTTTTCTTTTGAACGCCTCATAACGCGAAGCGTTATTAGGTAGTGCTTTACTCTTGACACGTCAACGTCAAGTAATTTTGTGTTCTTAAAATGCCTCTATCATAGCCATATTTTTTATTTCTTCTTTTTTTACAAGCTAACCCCTTTTATTTAAGAGACATTAGCCTTTCCTTTAGTAAGGAGGATTAGCCAACACATATTTTTTTATGTATGTTCACCGATTACTCAAAGACACCTGAACCGATTTGGAAAATTCTTTTCTTGTTTCTAAGGGTATACTTCCCAGGTCCCATTTAAATTTTATCGAAATCTGTCGAGGGGTTTTAAAAAAATCAACAATAAATTATATTCATATTGAAGTTGTTTGTACAAAATTTTAAATTTACCACTTGTTCATAGTGGCCACTTATGCGACACCTACAAGGAGATGTAGGTTGATGGTTTTTTTTACACCGTTATTGAAATTCGTAATCTTTGTCACAATATTAAAATACAAATATAAAATATTGCAACTGTTAATTGTAATTCGGATTTATATTAATTTCCAGGAGGGATATTCGCGCTACAAGGAGGATCATAATGACAGTAATACTCGTTGGTCAGACGAGGAGCGCGAGTACAGGCATCGCCATCGCAGTCGAAGTGAGAGGGACAGGGATAGTGATAGGGACCGCGACAGAGATAGGGATAGAGAACGGTAAGAATAGTATTGATATTAAGTGAAATCTAAGTTATTTAAAGTATTGCAAAAGGAAAATAGCAGACTGTATGTGGTATATTGATAAACACTGTAGAAAGATTTTGATGCATTTTAGAAATGGTTAGTTACAAAATGCTTCAGTTTTCTTCTGTAAGTAGACATTATTACTCATGGCAAATGTTATAGAAAATACGTATAATTTCATGAGAACCCACTTCTATAAGATCAATAATGAAGATATTTCACATGTAGGGAATTTAGCTCTAAATTATATATTTTTTGCTATTATTTATAAATAAAGATAAAAACGAAATAAGGGACTCATTATCCATACAAATTAATAGTATTAAGTAATTATTTTAATGTGGTAGAGTTTTGCTTTATTGTTTGTTATGCATACAGCAAGGGAGTGGAATAAGTTGCCAGCATTTGTCTTTCCATCTGATAACAATGTGGGTGTCTTCAAGGCAAGAGTAAATAGGCTTTTGTTAAGTCAGTGTGCTTTACCATATTCGGCTGCATCACCACTCTCCATCATGTGGGACAGGAGCCGAGCACTGGTTTAGAATAGATAAAAAAGAGTCATGCTGTTGCTTAGCTTATAAGTGGTAAAGCCTTGCTGCAGCTATATTATAATTGTAGCACAAATGGGTCGGCTCGACCAGGGTAGCACCACACTCTCACAAAATACCAGTGTAAAATAGCAGCTCAATGCTGCTGTGTTTCGTATGGTGAGTGTAGAGAACCGGAAACCCTTTTACTGGATATGAGGCATTACTGGATAGATGTCTATGGGCCACAGCATCCACTTACCATCAGGTGGGCTGTGTGTTCGCTTGTCACCCTTATTCTATAAAAAGTTTTATTATAGTTGTAGCAGGAATGGGTCGGCTTTCTGCTCGACCAGGGAAGGATCACGCTCACACAGAATACAGGCGTAAAACAGCACCTTAATGCTGCTGTGTTTCGTAGACCCTTTTTACTGGAAATGTGGCATTCCATCTTAGCACTCAGGGGTGATAATGCATCTGCATTTTGATTCTTAATCAAGGATAGATGTAGATGTCTATGGGTCACAGCATCTGACTATGTGCTTGTTTGTGTTATTCTATAACAAAGCCATCTCAGGTATCAAAATAATACATATATATTTTTATATATGAGCATAAACATGTATTTAATGTTTAATTTAATCCCGCAAGCCGACGATGCAAAAGGAAATGTAGAAGAAAACAAAGGTAACAAAGATTTACAAGCTTCATAAGAGTATTATCAATAAGCGAATCACAGATTTGAAAAAGTAATATTTTTATTTAAAGAACTTATATTAAAATTAAATTAAGCATATTAACAAAATTATGAACACATTTTTAACATAGAGAAAAAAATTGTAAAACGAACTAACAAAATGATATAATTTCTTAATTTTTTATATTGCTGTGTAAAGTACGATAAGTCTGCATGATTTAAATTAATTTTAAATATGATTAGGCACAGGGAACGGTACGCGCGGGGAACAAGCGATACAAGTGAACCAGCTTATGTGGCTCCGAGCCATGCCCCAGCCACGCCTCCAGCCACGCGTCCAGCCACACGCCCAGCCTCACCGCTAGCCACGTGGCCAGCCACGCCACCACGATCGCCGCCAGCCACACGCCCAGCCATGCTGCCAGCCACACTGCCAGCCATGCCACCAGCCATGCCGCCAGCCACGTCGCCCCCCCAACATCTACACTCCCGCCTGCTCATCCAACGGAAGTACCTTTTACGCCCACTGGTCCTTTGCCCTATGACCCTTATTACCAACAAAGGTATGCTACATATTTTATATCAGTCATATTTGGTGTTTACTCCATTATGAATGTCAATTTATAAAAGTTTACCATCTCAATTTCTTTCTTTCTTCTTTCACTATCCCATATCGTCATGGGAGACGACGGAGGGAAACTGAAACGGGAGATGGGCAGCATCATCTTCCTGATAACTTAAAATTATAAAAAATTGCGGTTGACAACCCGCCTGCCAATTGTGTCAATTATGGCAAAATCCATGAGGCAATCTTTGAGGGAGGCCTATGTTCAGCTAATGGAGTTTTATAAGCTACTAGCTGGTACCCGGCATTGTTGCCGCAGAAGAAATAATTATGGAAATATTGTTTAAAATTTGGAAGAGTTATATTCTTTAGTTAGGAGTTGTTGTTACATTTATTGAGATTGAATGATATATGACTTTCAAATTAATTTGTTGCTACGATACGCGCGCCACCTACTGTAAGTTAATTGTACTATGCCCTTCTTATAACTTAATAATTATTAACTTATAACCTTCGCGCAAGTGCAATCAATAAGTTGACAAAGTTTTAGCGCAATCTGATGAATTTAATTTTTAATTATTAGATAATGATAAAATAGAGCTTTGCAATAGGACGCGGGAGTCTTTCAAGATTAAAATGAAAGATAAAATTCTCGCTTTCCATACAATCTAGCACTTATATTAATAAGTACTGTATTGATCGTTGTACCACCAGAAACCATCAAGTATAAAATATTCATTTAAGGTATTTTATTTTATGAAATTTAATACTTTTAACTTTTCTTGATGTTGTTTAATTTATTGTCAGTTATGGTTACGGATATGGAGCGAGTCCAGCCCCTAGTGCAAGCGGTATGTGGTGGAACTGGCGACATCCCCACCACGCAACCCATCATCATCCACATGTAAGTCTTCTTAATAAGATATAAATAATTCATGTTATAAAAAAATTGTGTTATAAATAAAGGTATATAATAAAAATAAGAGAACTATAGGAAGATGAAACGAGATAGGTTAGGTTTGTGGTTACTTCTCAGGTAAATGACAAAATCCTTGTTTAAGTAATAAAATGTTAAATATACTGTACAGACTAAGCAACAACTGGCGGATTGTATGTCCTGTAATTGTCCTCATTTCTGGACTAATAATATTAGCTTCAAATAAATTATGACTAAAATATTATAAAAATGGTTAACTAAGAGGTTATAAACGAAACTGCTTTGCATAGTCCTCCCTTCATTGTAAGTGACTTAATAGCGTAACAAATTCTGCCACTTAGCTTCAGTAAATGATTGCGGATTTTCACATATCCTCGAATCGAATCTAAAGTTCCCAGTCATTTTTGCTACTTATTTTAATTTTTAATACCCAGCTGAATCATATTATCGTCGTCCATACCATCGTCATTAAATAAAGAATGTCCACCTGTTTTTGTTTGAAATAACTGTATTGTTTGTTATCATCTTATTTTTAAGGTGAATGTGCACCTTAACACACCACAGCAGACGCACGCGCCGCACTTAGTAATAGTTTGTATGACATTGTATGCCACTTTGCACACGTATTCGAGCTGCCACGACCCGCACCTGATTAAAACACGAAATTTCGATGAACACTATTAAAATTATCGACACAGCAACGCAAATCACTCTAAAATAATCTGACGAAAGAAAGTAAAAGGTTAAAAAGTAAGCTTCAGTAAAATGCTTTACGTAGGCGGATTTCTTTAATTCTTACGGTGTGGTACTCGTCCCATTGGCATTCTTTATCTAGTATTTTGTCTAATTATTCATGATAGCAATTCTCGTGTTAGAGCCACGCTGTAGCTACATTATGGATGTAGCACGAATGGGTCGGCTCGACCGGGGAAGGACCACGCTCTCACGGAATACCGGCGTGAAAATGCAGTCTAAAGCTGCTGTGTTTCCTATGGTGAGTGTAAAGAACCGGAGACCCCTTTTTACTGGACACGAGGGTCCTCATGGGTGACTACGCATCTGCATTTTGATTAACTACTTACCATCAGGTGGCTTTTATACGTGGTAGAGAGATGCTGCAGCTATATTACTAGTATAGTTGTAGCACGAATGGGTCAGCTCGCCCGGGGAAGGACCACGCTCTCACAGAATACCAGCGTAAAATAGCAGCTTAACGCTGCTGTGTTTCGTATGGTGAGTGTAGAGAACCGGAGACCCATTTTACTGGAAAAGAGGCATTCCATCTTAGTCCTCACGTGACAACGCATCTGTATTTTGATTCTTTATTGAGGATTGATGTAGATGTCTATGGGTCACAGCAATCACTTACCATCAGGTGGACTGTGTGCTCGTTTGTCACCCTATCCTATATTATCCTATAAAAAAGGAGCCTGTTTACTGGAAACGAGGCGTTTCCATATTAGTCGTCAGGGTTGATAACGCATCTATCTGCAATTTCATTTTTAATCGAGAATAGATGTAGAATTTTGTCGCTTATTTTAACTTATTTTATTTTCCCGACGTTTCGAGCACTTTACAGCACCCTTTTAGTAAAAACTAGTTTTATTTAAGTGTGTAGTGTTCGCGTAAATATAAGAAATTAAAACTGATGCGGTTCTTGCGCTGTGTTAAGTGTGCGTACACCTTAAGTGTTTCTTTAGTCTTTGTGAAGTTTTTTTAAAAACATACGTAAACAGTGTTTTCAAAGAAAGCTTTGTTTTCTTTAAAAAACATGTGTGTTCTTGTGTTTTATTTCACTTTAATAAATGTTTTGTTTTTGAACTTTTTTCATTTGTGGTTTATTTGTTTCACTTCTTACTTATGATCACCTGTCTTTCGAATCACATGAAATTATTTACACTCGTTGGTAAAAACTGTGGATGATGTGAGTGGACATTCAACAATTTTTTTTTAAATATTCATTAGCTAAGTTTACAAATAGTGTAATAACTACAAAACTTATTTAAATATTAAAATAAGATTTTGATTTTACTGCTCTTACTGTTTTGGATCATGTAAACTTATGTATAGATTTACAAATTTTTAAAAAGAGGAACTTAACTCGACAGTCATTACTGTATTCCACTGTCCACACTCGTAAGGCCACAGTTTTTGCGTCGCGTGTGTATAGCTAGCGAGCTTTGTGTGTGGATGAACGGTGTGGTGTGGTGTGACTAAAGGCGGAGCGGCGCGCGGCGCCCGCCTGGCTGCCCGCGGCCGCGCCCGCGCCCGCCACGCCCAAGCACCGCGACCGCTCGCCCGAGCCGCGCGACCGCAGGACCAGGGACAAGGTCGGCGCTCTCATACAATACACCCATACACGTACAGAACGGACTGAGCGTTAGCCTCGCAAAAGTGACCATTCTCTAGAAAGAGACAAAGCGACTGTGCGGCCGATACCTGTCTCTTTCCCGCAAGCCTGATTGGTCCACGTCCTGCAAGCCGGTGACGTGGACCAATCAGAATTCTACTACTGGCCGCACATTCGCTTTGTCTCTCTCACACTTTTCGGTCTGTATTCACTGCACAACTGAATACAGAACGCACAGTCCATTCTCTCTATGTCTATGAATACACCTATTGTACAAAATCTGTTAACAGTTTACGCTCTATGTCTAGTTTCAATTTTAATGCACTTTGGCTATTCTTGATATTCTCCGAAATAATCTTACTGTTTCTTTTTCATTTCGATGTAAAATATATTAAAACGAAATATAATTTCTGGTGATAGTATTACATTTTCAAATAGACATGACTGTTTAAAATTTAAAGCATAGTACCACAGAGGAGAGCATTTGCGTGTGATATGTACAAAGGAACGGTCGTTACAGAGAAAAAATTAAACTAATGATTATTGTAATGATTTATAACGAACTAGCTGTTCCTCGCGACTTCGCCCGCGTGTAATTTAGGGTTTTTATTATGTTGCGCGGAACCCTAATTCTTTTTCTAAAATATAAGTAGCCTAAGTTACTCCTTATAACATCAGCTATCTGCCAGTGAAAGTCCCGTCGAAATCGGTCCAGACGTTTCGGAGATTAGCCGGAACAAACAGACAGACAAAATTTTTAATAATTGTGTTTTAGTTATAATTACCGTATATACTTTCAAATGCATTTAGTAAAAAGCTGTTATTTTGACATTACAAACAGACACTTCAATTTTATTTATTTGTATAGATTTAATTATTAATGATGAATGAAACATTCTTTTCAAATAAAAAATAATGATTTCCTTTACTCTGCAGTTGTATTGATGACATTGATTAACCGTTTTTTATTGCAAACGAAATATACATTCACATATTATTTAATAATTATAAACTATTCCTTCACTTCTTTAATATAGGATAGTGTATAATATGATTGTTTACATACATTTCTGAACCACTTAAATTGGTGTTTTTACTACATTATTGGTATTCAGTGCACTACAATAGATTGTTGCAATGTCGGTAAATTTTAATATTTATTAACTAATAACATATTCTAACTATAAAATATAATTTATATAAAATATATTTGACCTTTCAACAATCATTAACTTGTCATAACACGCTGCATGCTTATCTGTAATTAACTGCATGTTATGCTTAATTACAAATCTACAACAAAACAAATATTTCATATAATATCACACATTACTAGCGTGAAATAGCAACATAGTGCTGCTATATTTCGTATGGTGAGTGTTGAGAATGCGACTCGTTTTACTGATAACGAGGTATTCCTTACTACTTTAGCCTTTGAGAGCTACCACATCTGCTAAAAGTAACAAATTCAAATTATATGATGTAAGTATTAATTTCTTGATCATGACGGTAACTGCCCAGTTGCATGACAATCAATGTGGACGCATATTAACTAATGAACTCCTAGCTATCATATAACTAAAGTGAACAAAAGCTGTTGTAATCGTCGCTCTAATTTTTTTTTTTTTATAGAATAAGGGTGAAAAACGAGCTTACAGTCCATCTGATGGTAAGTGGTTGCTGTGGCCCATAGACATCTACATCTATCTTCGTTTGCGAATTTAAATGCAGATGCGTTGTCAGCCGTGAGAACTAAGATAGAATGCCTCTTTTCCAGTAAAAATGGTCTCCGGTTCTCTACACTCACCATACGAAACACAGCAGCATTAAGCTGCTATTTTACGCTGGCATTCTGTGACAGCGTGGTCCTTCCCCGGTCGAGCCGACCCATTCGTGCTACAACTATACTACTAATATAGCTGCAGCATGGCTCTACCACGTGTAATTAGTATATAGTTGGTATGTTGTGTATATGTCTTTCTGGATTTTGGAAACTGAGGGTTTTGTCTGTGCGATACAAGATCATATTATTAAGACCAATAATTATCGAAAAATCTATGTTTAATGTCGAACTTATCGACGTCCCGATAAATAACTTAAATATAAGTATCATCTCTAATTGTTCAACACTGTTCAACTATGACTATTGGCCAAATATTGCTCTGAAATACGATCTCGTTTTTGAATATTAGTATCTATAATACTAGCTGTTCCCCGCGACTTCGCCCGCGTGTAATTTAGGGTTTTAACTTTTTTGCGCGGAACCCTAATTCTTTTTCTAAAATAAAAGTAGCCTAAGTTACTCCTTATAACATTATCTGTCTGCCAGTGAAAGTCCTGTCAAAATCGCTCCAGCCATTTCTGAGATTAGCCGGAACAAACATACAGACAGGCAGACAGGAATAAAAAAAAATGTGTTGTTGTTATAAGTACCGTATACACTTTCATATGCATTTAGTAAAAAGCTGTTATTTTGACATTACAAACAGACACTTCAATTTTATTTATTTGTATAGATAAGTACTCTCCTCAAACCGTGCTCGAAAATGATCCCACCAGGCTCTACTACTGTTGGTAATTTTTAGTTCTACTGATATGTCCGCGATACGTTTGTCAGTCTTATTCTATATACAAAAAAAAAAACATTTCAAGTGACGTAAAAATCAAGTCCAAAACCACGCTCAAGTTATTGTAAGAAAACTCACTCACACATATTATGCATCTAAAATCATTTTCAACCAACAACGTGGTTTTAGGTGCGTCCAGCAGTGAACTTTTGCAGGCTGATAGAAAAGAAAGAAAGTTGTGTGCGTGAGTGCGGATTAAGAAGTTGAGCATGGTTTCGACATGATTTAGAGCTTATTGTGAACGTTTAGTATCTAAAACCTGTGCTGATGGCAAATTATATGTACTGTATCTTGCATGTGTTAGCGCGTAAATGAGAGTGAGGAGGGGAGAACGATATGTTTGGCATGTAGGAGGTGCGTGCTGAGAGTACGTGTGCGGAGACGGAGAACTCGGAGCCGCCGCCGCCGGGCGTGGGGCCCGAGTACTCGCCCGACCCCAAGCCGCCGCCGCCCGCAGAAGAGCCCAAGAACGTCGACCTTGACACCAGGTCATACATTCACTGATTTTGACATTACAGAGGCAAACAAATCTCGTCCCTTTGGATAAAATCAAAATGTAGTAAAATTACAGACCATCTGATGGTAACTGACCATAACATCTTACCAAACGTAGATGGCAGAGATATATGTGGTAAATCTGATTTCCTGCTAACCTGTTATTACTGTATCTGTCAAACTCAAACTGGAATGACGTTGCGTGGCTTATTTACTGACCATATTTATACTGCTTTTTAAGTTGAAATATATTCATTACTTAGTCGCTTCCTGACATTGGAGGTGATTATTCCGACATCTGTCGTTATTGTTACAAGAGTTTTCTAGGTTTTACCATTTCCCGTTATCGAATTAATCACATTCTTCATTCGCCAGGCCTTTATAATTAGAGTAGCGATATCAATTACTACTTCTAATTTATCATTTACAATAGTTTTTAATGTAGTAGTACTACTACTAGTGCTTTAATATCAAACTGAGTTTTAAATCGGATTCCATAAGATTTTACCGGCATTTACCGCCTTTTACGGCACCCGCGGAATGGGATGACAAACTCTCTTACGCCGTCCCCACGTAGTGTTCGGTGATGAATTCTCACACCAATGAGGGCTAATAATGAGGTGAAGATAATTGTGAAGTAAATTGCACATTATCACTATAAATGAAAAGTTTCAAATAAACGTTTTTCGGTATCTAGTGTATATTTAAATATACAAAACAATGCCTCAGTGATGTCTCTTTAATTTCTTGCACATTTTTAATTCTCTTTTTAAATCTTTTATTTTTAAGAGTATCTGTAGTTTGGTATATCCATTTTTATTTAATTAATATAAATATATCTAATATTTACGAAAGAAACATTAAACTTTATATTTGCTTAACAATTTAACTTTCCTCTATAAAATCTGACAAATATTTCACCTCACTCCGAAGTGGTGCCGCCCTGGTGGCTGAAAAAGTTGTGGATTGTGGTCACATTGCGACAATAAGGGGCGATTGGTATATGTACAGGATCGCAATGCTGCTGAAGGGCGCGAGTGGCGGCGGCGGGCTGGCGCCGCCGTTTCTGGCGCTGGGCATCTCGTCCGAGGAGGAGGACGACGAGCGCCTGCCCACCAACATGCCCGACCTCGACGCGCACCACCCGCCCTCCGACGACGAGGGTACGACGCACGCACACACACGCACACGTGAACACGTGCGTACACGCACATTAGCGCACGTGTATACACGCACACGTGCACACATGCGCACACGCACACACTGTTTAAACGTCTATGCGTAGTCAGGAAATTTAATCGCGTAGTGATTCAATTTTCTTTTTCTTCGTCTTTTAAAAAAATCATCCTTTAGAAATGGGATGGAGCGGCATCCCAAAAATGTGTTGTTTGAAATCAACGAACTCTAAAAACTATGAAAGACGTATTCCACTCAAAAAATGACACCACGCAAACGATAATCATGAAGGTGGTGCTAAAAACTACAATCAATGCGCTAGTTAGTCAACCGCGCGCCCTATGACATACATTTCTGTGTATTATGATTGATTTCCATCTGCAAACACAAAAAAACGCGCAATTTTTAAGAAAGTGACCTCCTGTGTGGCCAACTAGTGTAGTAGACGGAAAAACCTAGTAAAAAAAGAAAACGGAATAACTTATCATATTTAAATAAAAACTTATTTTGCTTTACAGCAATTTGAGTCTAGTTTCTGTGATGTTAATGCTGTTAGCATATGCGGCTCTTACAGCTTCATCGGACTCAGGGCTCGCGGCCTGAAGGCCTGAGGCCGCAAGCTATATAGAAAGGGGCGAGATTATTTATTTTCGCGTCCGCAAGGTTGCACTAAAATCGATAATTTTGGGGGGCATAATAATGTGTTCAGTTCTGTGATCACATTAACATAACATGAATGAGTTATCTAACGGCCGTCCGAACAGGGGGTGACGGGCCCCGGCTCTGACGGCTAACTCATCGTTCGATGTTCTGGGCGGTGAGAACCGCCCAGGGACTCAGGTGTACGGTGTGTACGCGGTGTGGAGGGAGTGCGGCGCGCCCGTCTGCGGACTCGCTGCGTCCTATCCGTTGTTGTCCTAACAGTGTTTGTGGCACTAGGTGAATGTGGTAGTGTTTGCGTGTGACTGGCCGGCGACATTTCGGTCGTCGGAATCTAGCGGAACAGGGGGTTCGATTAGAACGTTGCGGGGCCTCCGGAGGGCTTGTGTAACGTTCGGAATCGGAGCGTAGGTGGCTGCGTTTACCACTAACGGGTTGGGATGTGTCTCGGCCCTCTCGAAATAGCGCCGAGACATATCCTTGAAATATTCAGAGATCGTCGAAAGTTGACACCATGAGTTAAAATAATGTTATGCAACGAGTTTGCAAGTACGTGCAACGTATTAGTGGAAGTATAAATTTCGGATGGTACGCGAATAACGGCGGCTCCGTGGCGTAGTGGCTTAGCAATTGAGTTGCTGCGCTAAGGGCCGCGGGTTCGAATCCCGCACGGAAAAAGTATTTGTATGGCCTACAAATAATTGTTCCGGATCTGGATGTTTGTCCTTGTGCAATTTATGTTTGTAAACTGCCCCACGATATAGGAGAAAATCCTGGTGTGGAGGTAACGTTTTTATATAAAAAAAACATATTTTAGATGTATTTGTCTATGGGCCACAACATCCAACATACTGTCGGATGTATTCTGTGTTCATTGGTTGCCCTTACTTGTATAAAAACATTCCACCACTATTCTGCTTACTAATAATGTCCCGAGTTCGATACCGGGTCGGGAGCAGCCCGAAGTTAAGAAGTTGCCGGTGTTTCACTCCCGTGCCTCGGAAAGTACATAAAGAAATAGAGTGCACCTGTGCTTGCGCATACACTTGGGCACTATAATCCTGTCCTGCGCAGATGGCTAGTCTCCGTTGAGACTGGCCGCCGTGACCGAAATTCGGTCTGGAGAACATTATTACATTATTATTATTCTGCTTACGTCATATTTAACTTTATTCTTCTCCTCCTTCTTCTGCTTCTATTGCTGGACTTGTTCTTTGTCTTTGGAAATGGATTAACAATCGCAGTTCCAGAGGCCTCGCACCTTGGATGCTGCTCCCAATTTTCGTTTTGAGAATATTATATTTGGGATAAAATTCGATATAGTTATACCAATTTTGGAGAGAAGTCTTAAAAGATGTTTTGGGCCTTTCTCTAAACTGTCTCTACTAGATTCACTCTGTGGTATGGGATCTAATCTTTCTTGACTTTGATGTCAGTAAGTACTTATTTTTTCTTTTATTACTTAATATGTTAATCTTCTTATCTAAAACAGGATCCGGCAGTGAAGACCGCGGTAGCATAATTTCAATAAGCATGAAGAAGGAAATGAACCCTGAACCGCTTTCGAACACACCATCACCATACTTAAGTCGAGAGTTCTACCTTGACTGTTTAAAGGTCACTGTTGAGAGGGTAAGATGTGTATAGGTTATTTTTATATAAAAATGTTACTTAGTCATTAAACCTATTTATTGAAAATGTGCTGCCTGTTGAATTATGGGCATTAGGTTCGAATCTTATTGATCTTAATCTTACAGAGTACCTGGCTATTATGCCACGGACTCTGGGTTCGAAATCTAGTCGACCGTTACCGTTTCAACCTATTTAAGTCAACTGCTGAACATAGGCCTCCACATAGATTGCCTCATAGGGGAGATATTTGCCATAGTTGCCACGCTTGGCAAGCGGGTTGGCAACAATCCAGACGACGGTAACATATTATGTGAAATACACGATATATTAGTTTTAAGGTCTGGTTGATCCATCCCTGTGTTTATGACACTACTTAAGAAAATGTTGGAACCAATAAACTTTTTATTTATTATTCATTTAAAACAAAAAGGCCTACATTTTATCGTTATTTATTTACTGAGTCCCTTTGATGTTTTTCATTTGCAGAAAGCAAAAGTGGAACATCAGAAAAAAGTGACGAGCCTAGACAAGATTGGCTCGGATATTTCATCGTCGGAGGACGAATTGTTAACAGGGGAAGAGCCTCGACGTTCACCAGCTGCGCCCCCTGATAAGGACCAAGATAACCTGGATGACGATCAGGTATGTATAGGTTTCTACGACAAGTTATTAAGTCGTCGCACTGTTCGATGCAGGGCTTTTTTTTATTGAGATAGTAATAAAATGGTCATAAGCAGGCCGTGTAGTTGCGGTCTAAGAATAACCACTACCCCAAATCATCCCGTGGGTGTCGTAAGAGGCGACAGAGGGAATCAAATCAGGAGACGGGCAGCAGCGTCTTCCTAATAACGACTAAAAATAAAAAACTGCGGTTGCCAACCCGCTTGCCAAGCGCGGCAACTATGGCAAATATCTCTCCTATAAGGCAATCTATGGGGGAGACCTATCTTCAGCAGTGAACTTTAATAGGCTGTAACGGTAAGCAACTAGCAGCCAACGCTTACGAGGTTGTCATTTGATCTAATGGGAGCCGTAATTCACCGCAATATTTCACCGTTTGGGTGAGGCCTAGTGTGGTTCAGTGCATGTAGTATTATTAGTAGAAAACTTTTGGAAGATATTATTGGATTTGAATAATAATATGTCATTACGACGCGTGAGTCTCGTAAGAGGCTGCTAAGTGGTTAAAGGAAAAATAGTACCAAATGTCTGCTAACATACCGGTCTTTACATCATCTGTATATACGAAATTGCTTAAAGTTAACTTTTACAACATCTATTAAGGAATATGGAAAACCTAATATATCAAACATTGTGGCAACCGACAGATTATAATCGTTTCAATAATTGTTAGACGACGTTGTTTGGTAGCTACGTTAAAGAATCCCCCGCCACATATTATGGTAAATGCCTGTGTGGTGAGTAAATTAGTGGCTAGGACGGACCTTAAGATCACGCCACCACTACGTCATCATCGGGTGATGTCCTAAGACAAGTAGCAAAATTTAATTTTAATTATTATTAACAGCCGTGGTAGTTCAGATGGTTAGCGCTCGCTGTAAGTATCACAGTACGCGAGCAACCCTGGTTCGATCCCCGCCTGCAGTAATGAAATTGTTAATTGCAATTTTAAGTGCTGATTTACCACGTGCTCGGTGGTGAAGGAAAACATCGTGAGGAAACCTGCATGTCTGAGAAATAAGAAAAAAAAATGTTTCGAAGACATGTGAAGTTCGCCAATTGTGTTCGCCATTGCGGCAGCGCGGCGGACAATGTTTTGAATGCAATAAAACACTTGTATTTTTTGTCTAACTTGTACTTGCGTGTTATTAAATATGTATAGTTATTAGTGGTCCGTAGTAATTTAATTCCTGAACCTAACGGCTTATACTCCTACTCCTTACACTACACACTTACACCTGTGAAATACTATCTTCCAATCTATGGAGATGTAACCAACTCGTATTTATCTCTGATGTGATATACCCAAACTGACGAAAGGAAATACTGTCGAAGGTCTGAATATGTTCTATAACTGCAATCTCCAATACCAGGCGTGACACCCTACTATCGAAACGGCCCATCTAAGGCTGTGAACTGTTTACGAGCTTATTACTAAGTAGAATAAGAGCTGGCTTCGAGTCCATACTAACGTGTTAATCTATTTTCTTTGTAGATAATGAAACTAGAACAAATATTTTTTACGATACCCTCTATATAATATGCTACTTCCATGTTCCGTGGTTTTTATTTTTTCCATGAATCAATTATTTTAAAAACTAGAGACCTTCTAAAGTTACTAAAACTGCCCAGTTATACCCCGGTTTTTAGACATTTGGCAAAGAAAATTTAACGAACATAATAAAATAACAAAATTATAATCGCTCAGTTTTCGAAAAGAGAATAGGGGAGTAGAGGATGCTTGAATCAATTTTTCATAGGTATAATCAGTTTAAGCTTCAGCTGTCTTTTTTGATTGCCTAGCTCTGGTCGTTTGGACGTAGCGCGACAGCAAAAAGTCGTTAAAAATCTATTCTTAAAATTTAAGATTTTTTATTTAACTAGCTATGGCTTTGCACGTGTGATTTCCGGATCTCGACAACAGCGTCACCTACCGAGTCCAATTGTGAATCTAAACCATTCTCGAATCAATTTAATCATACACACAAAATTTCGCCTAAATCGGTCCGCCGAACATACACACGGACAGAAGAATTATATATATATAAAGATATTACTTCCAACAGATGTCGCTGTCATCGCTGTCGTCAACGGAGGCTAAGATCGAGGAGCAAGTTCCGGCAGAGGCGTACTTCTACCCTCCCGTCACCGCGCACCCGCCACCGCACCCGGCCTACTACCAGCCCATGTGGCCGCACACAGGTACTTGTGGTCTACTTGACTCATTGCCCATATTAACTATAATCATCTCGGCTTTTTAACCACAGGTGGTTTATTAACAAAAAAAACATACTACATACATTACTTGCTAAAAAGTTTTTAAATTCAAAATTATATAGCTTAGGCTTATTTGATATTCATATGAACGTCAAAATAATAAAAACTGTGGTTGCCAACTCGCCTGCCAAGCGTGGCTCCTATGGGAAATATCCCTCCTACGAGATAAATTATGGGTGAGGCCTATGTTCAGTAGTAGACTTTTGAGTTCCAAAAGTTAGCCCTTTGCAGCGAATAGTCGGGCCTAATATCGACTAAAAGTAAAAAACTGCGGTTGCCAACCCGCTTGCCAAATGTGGCAACTATGCCAAATATCCCCCCTAAGAGGCTATCTATGGGAGAGGCCTATGTTCAGCAGTGGACTTTAATAGTTTGTATCAGTATTGGATTTTTACAAACAACAATTGAAATTATTATAAAATAACCAATTGAATGGAATTATGCATAGAATTATTACCCAGTAGAAACTTAGTTTAGTAGAAAACACGAGCGTTAAAGTGACGCAAGGCAATTGAATGGAATTATGCATGAATTATTACCCAGTAGAAACTTAGTTTAGTAGAAAATACGAGCGTTAAAGTGACGCAAGGCAATTGAATGGAATTATGTATAGAATTATTACCCAGTAGAAACTTAGTTTAGTAGAAAACACGAGCGTTAAAGTGACGCAGGCAATTGAATGGAATTATGTATAGAATTATTACCAGTAGAAACTTAGTTTAGTAGAAAACACGAGCGTTAAAGTGACGCAGGCAATTGAATGGAATTATGCATAGAATTATTACCCAGTAGAAACTTAGTTTAGTGAAAACACGAGCGTTAAAGTGACGCAAGGCAATTGAATGGAATTATGTATAGAATTATTACCCAGTAGAAACTTAGTTTAGTAGAAAACACGAGCGTTAAAGTGACGCAAAATTGAATGGAATTATGCATAGAATTATTACCCAGAAACTTAGTTTAGTAGAAAACACGAGCGTTAAAGTGACGCAAAATTGAATGGAATTATGCATAGAATTATTACCCAGTAGAAACTTAGTTTAGTAGAAAACACGAGCGTTAAAGTGACGCAAGGCAATTGAATGGAATTATAGAATTATTACCCAGTAGAAACTTAGTTTAGTAGAAAACACGAGCAAAAGTGACGCAAGGTCATTATGTTAGTGGGCGCGAGTCGAATGTGCCTACGCTCGTCACACGCACACATACACGCCATTCAGTGATACCAGTTTCGGTGTTTGCAATCAAATTGTGCAAATGACTATTTTATTGATTAATTTTAAATAATCGATATAATAAAGATTACGTATTGCGTACGAAGACGTATTTTATGAGAATATAAAATGGAATAAAATAAACACGATAATGATGGTACTAATATAACTTTATTATACATATTTTAATGGTACAAAATGCAGACGTAATAAAATTTAAGAATATTATTAAACACAATTAATTTGCTCGAATACAATAAGCACATCGTGTAATGTTTAATTTTAACCGACTTCAAAAAAAGGAGGAGGTTCTCAATTCAGTGTATTTTTTTAATGTTTTTACCTCAGAATTCTGTTGTTTCTAAACCGATTTAGATTTTTTTATTTGAAAGAATATACACACATTGATCCCATATACACGCTGAAATTTTGATGGTTGTTTTCCCGAAGTCAAATGATTTCGTCTTGGTAGTACAATAGATTTATTAAAATAAAAATTATTAGGATGCAAAAATGGCAGATTTACAATAGAGAAAAACAAAACTCGAATGCGATCTCAAACCAATAGCAATATCTCGCGAGTAGGTCGGGCGTGCAGGCTAGCTTATGCCGTATTACTACGCGTGAGAATTTATTTAGCTCTGAATATTTATTAAAAATAAGTCATTATTTGTTAAAGCAAGTGATATATATCCTCGAAATCGACATGACCCAGACCAACTTGTCCTAGATGTCATTCCTAGGCTCGTTAAATATAACAAAAATTGTCTTAATATGTGTGTAAAAATATTTAATAAAATACCTACAGAATTTAAATTATTAAGGGAAAGATTATATAACAAATGTTTGTATAATTGGTTAAAAATTGAATGCTTTTATGACTTAAAAGATTTTTAATAATTATTAAGATTATTTTTTTAAATTTAAATAATTATCAATATTGTCATTATATACCTAAACATTTTAAAATTATAATTTGCATTGAGTCAGACAACCACTAAAATTACATTATGTATATACGAATTGATCTAGAATCGTCTTAGAAATCAGCGTACATACATAATTGATAACCTCTCCTTTTGGGAGTCGGTTAAAATAGACTATGTTTGGGTGTAAAGTGACATCTGCTTGTAAAGTCGTTCTTATTAATAATCTCTTGATGTAGTAAATAAAAAGTTTTTATTCTATGCTCTAAAACGTCGACTTGGTCAATGAAAGCAATAAAATAAATTAGTTGCGTTAAAATGGCGTCGACGGATCGCGATCAGCTAATCACCTGTTTTAGTTTTAAATAGGCACCCATTGTTAATATTATGTTAATACTTAGAGAAGTAGGTATCTAAACATTTGAGTTTTACACAGAGCGTTGCGATTAAACGTTTTAAACACAAATAGAAAATAAATATTTTAAAAGAAAATTGTGATTTTTTTCCCCACAACTAGCAACATTTGTATTATGATAGTTTAGGTAAGTATTTTTTAGTTTTACGTGCTAATAATGAATTAAATATATGAACTTACCTGTGAAATGTAATACCATCACTTTTTATGTTTATCATCACTGTTGTGACAATATTTTACAACACAAACGGTCATTTTACAATTTATCGCGACTCTTCTCCGTTGCTGACGCGTCGCTGAGTGAACTTACGCGGTTTCGCGTTAGTTTTACTTGCTTCACTTTCGGTGCGCCTACTAGTATTCTATACGTAATAATTCTATGCAATTATGTATTACAGTTTTTAATGCTTTGTGCTAGTTGATCACTGGCGCCGAAAGATTTATTAAGATCTTCGTTATCCTCCAAGTAGTCATCAATTAATATAAATATATCAATAAATTATTATAGGCACCATACCATACCAACCAAAATATATTATTTTATACATTTTTATGAAACTTCTCTCCAGAAATTTCTTGTATTCGTGGTTGATCTTCTTTTCGTTAAACGGAACCAGAGGTTATGAATTATTATTTTATTATTGTAATGAGTAATGACGAAGCAATTTTCAAATATTTGATAGAAGATCATTTAAATATTTGAAACGATACTTCGGGCATCATAGTTTGATATATTGATTTAGTTTTTAAAAGACTAATATCCTTATGTCACTTTCAGCATATCCTCCGCCGACGTACACGACTCCTGAGATGGCGATGGCGTACAGTGCCGGATATCCTGCACCGTCCATGTTACCGCATCACTTCCAGCCCTATCCTCAGCCGGCGCCACAGCAACAGGTACTGAACTTTTAACTTACCTTGCAGTGCGGTCCGTGCACTTGTTGCCGTATCTATATGTGCATAGATGTCGCACCTATGTACATGTTACCGCATCGACATACACTTGCCTTATCTTTGAATGTGTAATCGTGCCTATGCATTATGCACAAATTATTGCCTACTAGATCTACGCACACCTAATATAACTGTTTAATAGTTAATTTTAATACTTAAATGTTCTCCTTTCTGACTGAGTTCCCGAGAACAATTAAGTCGTAAAAGTCTGAGTAACAGAACGAACATCACCGATTTTTTTAGATTTATACAAAATGTAAGCTAAAAGTATAAAACAACAAATGAAAATTACATCTTTTATACAAAACAATTTGGTTTTTTTACAGGAATTAGATAACCCACACTACCCTACAATCAACAGTGTGATAGAGCGAGTTACAGCTGAATTGAAGCAAATCTTGAAGAAAGATTTTAACAAGAAGATGATTGAGAGCACGGCCTTCAAGAGCTTCGAGCTGTGGTGGGATGAGCAGAGTCGTAAGACAAGGCAAACTAAGACCACCAAACCCGAAGACACGGGTCAACCGTTACAGGTATCAATCTTTTCACGTTATATTATATCCAATACGATAATTATACGCAAAAGAGGCAAAATGAAGAATATATAATATCCTTAAGTTTGCCTCTTTTGTGATTGATTAGAGGTGGTTTTCTACGTGATAGTGATCCTTATCTACCTAGGAGCCCGTCTGAGAAAAATCCAAAATTAATTGATAAATTTAAAAGCAATACGTAATAAACATGTCCAAAAACATTATATTTTTTTTGTCATTTATTTCTAAAAAGATTTACATTTTCTTTATGCAGGATATTTCGAATAAGAAAGAAGAGACGGTGGATTCTATAAAATCAATAATGGAATCACGAGACATAGGGCTTGAATTAGGAGGCTATGGTGTTGGTATTGGTCTGGGACTACGCGCCACCATTCCTAAAATGCCGAGTTTCAGACGCAAAAGAAAAATACCCTCGCCCGTTGTTATGGATGAAGACTCCTCTAAACGGCTCAGTGATCAGGTGAGAGATTGTATTTTGAAAGAATATAATATTTAGGTTTAGTTTTATTTCATTGGTATTCCATAAGTTATTCCGGTCATTTTAATCGTAACATCGCAGTAGGATAATATATCTTGTGCGTTGTAAGTCGTGAATTCCAACATTTTTTGATCCAAATTAGTCTTATAAACATTTATTTTAAATTAAAAGTAAAAAAAATATTTTCATGTTTAATTATTAGAATAAGTCATTTATTGTGCTAGTTGTAGGTTTTAAAGATTTAACATTATACTAGTAATTAAATTTCACCACAACCTGCCTAGATTAAGGTTTACAATATTATTAAAATCATGGAAAATCATGGAATTTAAAACATTATCTCATTATTCATTAAATCAAATCAACAAACACGGATAATAAATCATAATGTCATACAATGAAATATTTCAACAAACATGGACAATAAATAATAATGTCAAAAGTACAATGGAATTACGCCAGTATCAAAGAGAATATAATCACTACGGCCAGTATAATCTAAGTCTATGAATGGAATATTAATATGTCAAAATACATGTAAGCTTATAACTAAAACATAGTGATTCTAATACTCTTTGCTTAAAACATAATTCAGAAAATATTTCAAATGTCAATTAATTTAGAATTTAAGTTTGTAGCTCAAATAATCTTTTAAGGAGTAGAAACATCTTTCAGTCAATAATTCTAATAATTTATTCTTAATTTTTTTTTATTTCTAAATCTTTTAATTTGTCAGGTAAATGATTATATATTTTTGGTCCTAATGCATAAAAACTTTTTGAGAAAAAGGCTGTCCTAGATGTGTGAAACGGTATAATAGTAACATTATTCTTTGTTTGCCTCAGGTGCTTAGCAATTTGCGAGTTAAAATAATGTAAATTACTTTTGACAAATAAGCAGGCTTGGTATATGTACAATGAGAGTAAATTGAGGATTCTTAATTTTACAAACAGAGGTCTGCAACTGTCTGTTTGTTTGACACCAAACATTGCCCTGAGACACTTTTTTTGCATACGAAACAATGGCAACAGGTTAACATCAGCCGCGCCTCCCCAATGTATGATACCATATCTTAAGTTGGTGGCAACGTATCTATGATAAGCAGTAAGTGCAGCTTTTTGTGAGACAGTTTGTGTTAATTTTCTTAGGGGATAAACAAATTTACTAATTTTTGCGGTTTCCAGCTTACACATTCATCAACCAACACACCAAGGAAATGTATCTGTTTTACTCGCTCTATGAAGTGCCCCTCATACTTAACAACAACAGTCTCTTGTTTCCAGTTTTGGGGAAGATAAAACTGCATATATTTTGTCTTATCTAGGTTATGACGAAATCATTAGATTTCATCCAACTGATAATATCAGACAAAGCTTCAGCAATAACTCATTCGTATGGTTTATTGCTGTTATTTTTTATCATTACAGTAGAATCATCTGCAAAAAGAATCATTTCATGCTGCACATGTTTAGGTAGGTCATTGATGTACAATAGGAAAAGAAGCGGCTCAAGTATACTTCCTTGGGGTACACCACACTTTACAAGCTGTGACTGAGATCGTACCTGCACTTCAGATCGATTTTCCTCATTAACATAAGAGATTTCTGTGTATTGAAATCGGTTATTTAAATATGACGATACAAGATCAAATATAGGTCCTCTGATTCCATACATATATAATTTTTGTAGAATTTTTTCATGATTTACGTAATCAAAAGCTTTCGACATATCCATAAAAATAGCAG
The DNA here is from genome assembly GCA_029286625.1 of Parnassius orleans. Classification (NCBI taxonomy): domain Eukaryota; kingdom Metazoa; phylum Arthropoda; class Insecta; order Lepidoptera; family Papilionidae; genus Parnassius; species Parnassius orleans. The sequence continues at coordinate 1,853,203 of JAGSMP010000008.1, forward strand.
TTATTGGAATGCGATCGTCGAGGCATTCCGATACAATTTTATCATATGACATATGACTAGATTCGTAGATCTATCCTTTCTAAACCCGTATTGCTCGTTTGCTAGTAAATTGAATCGTTCACAATATTTATATATGCTCTTATACATGATTTTCTCAAAAATTTTGGAAATGAAGGAAACCAGAGCAATTGGGCGATAATTTCTACAATCCTTATTATTGTTACTTTTAAAGACAGTAAAAATATTATTATTTAATCTCTAATATTACTAAATAATGTTACAGGAAGAAATGGTGCAAAACTCTGATGAAGAGAAGGAACTCCCGACGAGTCCTCGGAACAGGACGACTGGGTCATACCTTTCGACGAGTAGAAGACGACAGTCGAGTAGCTCGTCAAGGTATGTAAAATTTTGTTAATTTTAATTTTAATATATTGCGTACAAATCTAACTTATTAATTGTACAAAGCATTGACACGAAAATAAGTTATAAATTATATTAACGTTTTAAGTTGATGAATCTATAGTCAAAAGCTAATTATTTTAGTTATGTGTGTTAGGGTAGTTAGCTATGATGCCTAACGTCACATTGTTTTTTCAATTTACATTATAAAATTCATGTCAATATAGGTATTTTCCCTAAACTAATTAGCAGTTGGCTTCTATAGACTACTGTTTACATTTTAGGAGAAATTACAATAATTACTTATATTTTAGCCAGAAATATTTATTTCATTCCGCTAATAGATAATGATAATGTAGTAAGCGGCCATATGTGCTATGACAATGAATATGGTATAGTTTATCATATAACTAACGGAATATGTTTCTTTTATATTTGAATGTCAGTGACATAGTCCACTTAAGAGGCTATCCGGGCAACGTTTAGTCCATACAAACATATTCATTTGTTTACTCCTGGATAATGAACACTAGAGCAGATTTTTTTTCACTATACAATCTATGTCAAAAAATAAAAGAAAAATATGCACACACATCACAATCCACAACAATATTTAGTTTTTGAAAAATAATCGGATCAGTTTGGAGAAGGAAACAGGGGAATCATATTCACTGCAACTGAATACGGAATGCACAGTCCATTCTCTCTATGTCTATGGTTCAGGCACAGCGCGACAGTAATAGATCGTTAAAATACTTTTATACAAATATCTTCCAGCTCGGATGTCTTCTTATGTAAGTTACGTGATCAGTAGAATAATGTGTGCATCTCATTTACACATGTAATTAATTTGTTTCTATTATTTATTTTTTCATACTATGTAGTGTGGTTGTGTTTGCATGTGTAATTGAGGTGACACTTATGAAGTTTTTTTAATCGTAAAAGTTTAAGTCGTTTTTTTTTTTTACTGTAAAGCATGTTATGGTGTTCGCTTTGCCGGTGCAACGAATAAATAAATAAATGTGTTTGTGTGTGCGTGTAGGTCGTCGTCGTCGTCGTCGTCGCGGTCGTCGTGGTCGGGCTCGGGCTCGGAGCGCAGGGCGCGGCGCCGCGCCTCTACTCCGACTCCGACATAGACACCGACCTCGACGAGGCTGAGGTGCGCTTACCAAACATTATAGCTAAACTTTTTTACACATTAAGGCCCGTATTAATAAACGTTACTCAGTACACGCACTTGAGCACAATCTCGAGGTTATGATCTTATTAATAAACATATCTCAAGATGCGGGTTAGGTTTACGATATCAGCTGAGTGCCACACTGATTAACAAAAGAAACTCGACTCTCAAGTGTGTATACTTGAGTGCAAGTCACAGAACAGTATTCCTAAGTACAGCGTTTTGAGATACTGTTTTTATGTGTTTATTAATTAGCAACGATCTTGAGATGCTGATTTCGTAATGAGGGCGTATCAAATGATTACGCACTTGAGTTCGTCGTTGAGTAACGTTTATTAATACGGGCCTAAGTGTGGCCAGCAAGAAGATGTTGTGACCGGAATTATGAAAAAAAAATGCTTCGGTGGTTTGTACACGAAGAAAGAATGAGGATTAATTAACAAATGTAATAATGAATAGAAAAGAGTATCAAAGCAAATTTATGATGCAGAGTGAGTGACAGAGTCAGCAAGGGACGCTCTAGATAGAAGCTTATCGACCTTAACCCTTTCCCTGTCCCATAAATCATATATGAACATTTCGGTTGTTTAACGATTGTGTCTGTTTCACGTACAGAAACTGTTAAGCAATATATCGAAGATAGGCTAAATTGTTGATGTAAAGAAAGCGAGAGAAGTGTTTAATTGTGGTGCCAAATGAAATTTCGTAGTCTCTGAGTTTTCACGCATCCATTGCCACCAATTTTTGGTCCACCTCAGAGCATTTAAAACACTACGCGCCACACAGCAGCTATATTATGGTTGTAGCATGAATGGATCGCTTCAACCGGGGTAGAACTATTCTCTCATAGAATACCACCGTAAAATAGCAGCTCAACGCTGCTATGTTTCGTATGGTGAGAGTAGAGACCCAGATACCCTTTTTAATGGAAACAAGGCATTCCATCTTAGTTCTCAGAGACAATGCATCAGCGTTTTGATTCGTAATCGAAGATAAATGTAAATGTCTGTGAACCACAGCATCCACTTACCATCAGGTGGACTGTGTGCTCTTTTGTCACCTTATACTATAAAAAAAAAACATAGGTATCCAGGAAAAAGCGAGTGGACAAATATTTTTTTGGAATCATATTCTTACCATGCTGGGCAGGCGACTTAATGAGTGCTAAGCTAAGACCCTCACACTTGTATTGCTGCTCTATATCACCAACCTGTGAAATTGAGTTCAGCGTGTTTAGATGGATTTCCCGCCGTCAGTCGGTCGCCAGAGCCATGTCGATCTATCAGTAGGTCGCACTGCGTTCAGATAAAGTTGGCACATATTCTCTTTTTCATTAGTCCGTAATAATCCACTGCTAGACATAAGTCTCTTCCATTGTAGACAGGATTAGCCTTAATCGTCACGCTTGGTAGGCGGATTGACGATCGCAGTAGCACACGTTATACTGTTTCCCGTCGTCGGTCTGGGTTCTTTACGCCAGTCGTTAACAAGATGGTTATAACGCCATCTATCGGCGCCATAAGATATTTTTAGCATAAATCCCATAGTCGCCACTTACAACACCCACGAGACGAAATTGATTAATGAATTCTCTTATGCTGCGGCTAGACGGCATGTTTCCTCTTACACGAACTTTATTTAATTAGCTTTACAATGTATGAATAGTGCTGACATGCCGCAATAATTATCAGATTTTTAATAAAAAAGAAGATAATAGTGATAGTTCAGAAAAAACTAGTTTAGTCTTTATGAACTTTATCTGCAACTTCATAAAGACTAAACATATTGGCCTATCCATGAAAATAATATATTCATGACTATAAATGTGGTTTTTCGCAGTTTAAGGTGGTATCAAACAAGGAGAGGCTTAGGAGAGTGTATTCCTCATCATCAGATAGTGAAGAGGAACAGAGTAGAAGAGGTTTGCTTGCATATTTTTTTGTAACTTTTAACTGATAAATAAGTTTTATTTGGGTAGATGTGGCTTGTATATTTCATTATAATTGTAATTGTAGAGTATATAATGACGGCCATGTGGCTTAGCGGTCAGAGTCCTGTGTTCCAAGAAATCAATAACTGTATTATCAACAACCTAGCCAGAGTCAGCATTTATTTAAATACAAATAAGTTACGTATAAGAGTTTAACTCACCTCTATGCTTTTTTCATAAGATTTTCTTGGGATATTATTAGCTATCTTGATATTATAAAAGTAAATTTTAATAAACTGGAGCGAAGCCAATATTTTTACTTATGATTCATATTTGGACTTTTGAAACTTGATCACTTCTTAGAATTTAGTAAACATCACAAGCGGCTATAGATTCGCCTTTGCAGTAATACACACATCTTTTATTTAGAGAGAAATTTCTAGTCTATGTTAAAGTATTTAAAAAAAACCGTCGTTAATCCTTCAATCTTGTAACTTTACAGAAAAAACTCCAATACCTCCAGTGGAAATGGACGAGGCGGGTGAAGAGTGTACACCCTCGAGGCAGAAAGGTTGGGCTCACCTATACTGTCACCTGAGGAAGAACCCAGAGATCTTCTACTTGATCGCGTATATTCTGACTCTGAAGAAGAACGAGAATATCAGGTAGTCATTGAAATTTGAATCGATATTTTAAGAAGTCACAACATTATTACAATCCATCACACATACCTATTGGTAAGCGGTATTTAGTACACATACAAATAACGAAATACACTTCTTTTTGAATTGACTGCTGAATATGGCAAATTTGAAAATTTGTCCTTACTCAGTAGACTAGGCAGGTGAGTTGGTAAACGCGAACTCAAATACTAGTGCTGTGCTGCCCATCATTAATCTGTGGAAAAGGTTTGACTATTTAAAATGAACAAACACACACGTACGCACGCACATATGCGTGCACGTGCTCACGAACGCACATATAAGCGCGTGACCACACTGCGCAGTAAGTATACGTCGCTCAATAGTGTGTAAGCTCTTCTGAGCCATATTTTTACTTGTAAGTTGCGGATGACTACTATTGGTTTGTCAAATTTCATTTCCAAGCTAGTTTTATTCCGAATCAAGTAAAATAAATAAATATGTATTCTTATTCTATATGTATTAATAATATATTGTTTATAGTCTAGTTAGTTTGTTATCTGAGTGTACGGAGTGTAGGTAAGACTGACATTTAGAAAATTTATTAAATCCCCTTACACCCACTCCTACAATACAAAAAAACAGCTTCATTCTACTTTCTCGCATTTTTATATGGGGATAGTGTGATTCCTGCCCGAAAGTCTAGCCCCATTACCTATTTTTTTCTTTATGAAATTAATTACCTTTCCTGCTAGTCATGTCAGGAGTGATTCACCAGCTATATGCAGTACTTACAGCTTGACTGTAACTAAATAGGTAATATTAAAAAAAATATATAAAAATATGGTGACAAACAATTATTCAGTCCACCTGAGGGCAAGTGGATGAATATGCACCATAGACACGGGCTTACTACTATACGTATACTTAGATACGGGATCACAATGCAGATGCGTGGTCACCCCTGATAAATTTATGCAAACGTTTTTTACATTTTCAGGAAAGAAGAAGACGAAACACAGAATATATGGAACAGATCGAAAGAGAGTTCTTGGAAGAGCAGCGGCGAAAGTTGGAAGGAGATACAAGACCACAACCCGACAAACCGCCTGATGACAGGTACACTTTTTTTTACAGAATTATTATATGCAAATCTTTTTATTTAAAAAAATCGACAAAAACTTGTGCCTTGCCAAGCATGTTCAGTTATTTCTAAAGTATATTTCTTTCCGAAAGGTATATTCCTTATTTTAGTTCACTTTATACCTTAATTTTATAATATTTTAGGATCAGAGAATAAATTTAAATGTTTGCTTTAATCATTTATTGAAAGCATAGATTGTGGGAATTGAAACAATCTCATAATTTCGTTTTTTCTCCAGTTTATTGGATAGTAAGCCTGAAGATATAAGCAGTCCTGTGAAAAACCATTTGAAATCACCAGAGAAAAGTAAAAAGACAGCAGATGTGGAAGAGGGTGAGATCACTTCTGAGGAAGAGCCTCTGGATTCCCGGCTGAAGAAAGACAAAAAACAAAAGAGGAAAGAGGAAAAGAGAGAAAGGATAACTTCGGGTAGCGATGAGCACAGTCACATTGAATCTGCTTTTGGGTTCAATGGTATTAAGGAGGTACGGCATAAAATTATTTACTTCTTTATGCAAACTTGGCAATAAAGATGATAAACGTGCACAAAACAAAATCGCAGTTGAAAATGTCCCATTAAACATTTTAATATGAAAGGTTTTGGTCCTCGTTAGAGGTTAATAATTAAAAGAGGCGTTTTCGTAACGTTATCTGTAGTAGCCGTCGGTGAGTCATATTTATCATCATCATCATTACAATCTATCACATGTTTTCTGAATGAAAGAAAAAAAAATGGGAATAGAGAATAATTATTATTTTATATTATATAATTATTATTAATATATTATTTTATTATTTTTATTTTATATTATTATATTGCATGTTTATATATAATTTTAATTTAAATTTAATTTATTTGTATAGATTGAAACTTAGACATTTTAAGAAATCCTAAAATGGGCTATAATTATAAAGTTAAAATGTTGTGTAGAAGACAAGCAGTGCATTGTCGGAGACATCGTCGCCCCAGTCGCAAGCGTCCCAAGCGTCGCAAGCGTCGCAGGTGGCGCTGGACCACTCGTACTGCCGGCCGCCGCCCACGCCCGCTTCGCCGCACGAGCGCCGCGCTTCCAACCACCTGCACCACGACCACGGTGAGCCAGCCCACAACCACCTGCACCACGACCACGGTGAGCCAGCTCACTACCACCTGCACCACGACCACGGTGAGCCAGCCCACAACCACCTGCACCACGACCACGGTGAGCCAGCCTACAACCACCTGCACCACGACCACGGTGAGCCAGCCCACAACCACCTGCACCACGACCACGGTGAGCCAGCCCACAACCACCTGCACCACGACCACGGTGAGCCAGCCCACAACCACCTGCACCACGACCACGGTGAGCCAGCACAACCACCTGCACCACGACCACGGTGAGCCAGCCCACAACCACCTGCACCACGACCACGGTGAGCCAGCCCACACCACCTGCACCACGACCACGGTGAGCCAGCCCACAACCACCTGCACCACGACCACGGTGAGCCAGCCCACAACCACCGGCACCACGACCACGGTGAGCCAGCCCACAACCACCTGCACCACGACCACGGTGAGCCAGCCCACAACCACCTGCACCACGACCACGGTGAGCCAGCCCACAACCACCTGCACCACGACCACGGTGAGCCAGCACAACCACCTGCACCACGACCACGGTGAGCCAGCCCACAACCACCTGCACCACGACCACGGTGAGCCAGCCCACAACCACCTGCACCACGACCACGGTGAGCCAGCCCACAACCACCTGCACCACGACCACGGTGAGCCAGCCCACAACCACCTGCACCACGACCACGGTGAGCCAGCTCACCACCACCTGCACCACGACCACGTTGAGCCAGCCCACAACCACCTGCACCGACCACGGTGAGCCAGCCCACAACCACCTGCATCACGACCACGGTGAGCCAGCCCACAACCACCTGCACCGCGACCACGGAGAGCCAGCCCACAACAACCTGCACCGCGATCACGGTGAGCCAGCCACAACCACCTGCACCACGACCACGGCGAGCCAGCCCACAACCACCTGCACCACGACCACGGTGAGCCAGCTCACTACCACCTGCACCACGACCACGGTGAGCCAGCCCACAACCACCTGCACCACGACCACGGTGAGCCAGCCCACAACCACCTGCATCACGACCACGGTGAGCCAGACCACAACCACCTGCACCACGACCACGGTGAGCCAGCCCACAACCATCTGCACCACGACCACGGTGAGCTGGCCCACAACCACCTGCACCACCTGCACCGACCACGGTGAGCCAGCCCACACCACCTGCACCACACCACGGTGAGCCAGCCCGCATACATTTGCGCCTCGACCCCGGTGAGCCAGCCCACAACCACCTGCACCACGACCCTGGTGATCCAGCCTACAACCACTTGCACCACGACCCTGTTGAGCCAGCCTACAACCACCTGCACCACGACCATGGTGAGCCAGCCCACAACCATGTGCGCCTCGATCACGGTGAGCCAACTCTCACCATCTGCACCGGTACCACGATGAGCCAGCCCGCAATCATCTGCACTACTACTATGATCAGCTAATCTCCAGTCACCTGTACCACTTTCTTAACACTAAGCTAAAAATGAATGACGGCATAAGCATATCTCTATATCATCCCGTGGATATCGTAAGAGGCGACAGAAGGACTATGAAACAGAAGATTGCTGCCCATCTCCTGTTCCCTTCTTCCTGATAACAAGCGAACAAAAATCTGCATTTGCCGCCAACCAAGATTCGGCTGCGGAGGGTAGTGATGATAGGCCAATGAACACCTGCAGCTAAATTAAATCAAACAAACTTCGGGTGCAAGATGCATATCATTCAAGTGACTGAAAGCTGAAAGTGGCTTTACTGCTGTTCTAGAGCAGATATTCGTAAGAAAGAGATAAAAAAACATGCCCTAGCATTCGTACTATGTGCTATGTGAAAAGGAAAAATATTCTGAAATAAGAATGGGGTTTCTTAAAATGTTAACAAAATATAATTTTAATTTATTTTAACTTCATGAGATTTTTATGTATTAATGCTGTCTCATTAGGCTATACTTGGATGGCAGAACCAGAGATCGAGTCTCCGTTAGAAGAACTCAAGCCTAAGAAGGAGACCAAGAGGCCGTACAAGCGGAAACATGAAACGAAGAAACTTGCAGAAATTCAAAACAAGTGAGATCTTATTCCTATTGTTAAACTTTTATTTATGTTGACTTAAAGCCTTTAAGTAAGAGGAAAATTTTAAAGAGAATTACTAAATCAATTTTATCAGACTTTATCGCATGTAAATTTAAATTAATTTAATTTCCCATTTTCCCATGCATAAAATAAATAATAGAGAATTAAGCATCTTAGTTCCCTTGTCTGTACAGCTATTAATCACGTCCTTAATTTAAATAGTAACATAGCCAGGGCCAGGCCTTGTGGGCCCTACTTTAAACTGTATGATCTAAGGCACTATTTTAAACTTTTAGGTAGTGGGGGGTTAAGTTTTTCTTATGTTTTTCTGTAAGTGTGTTTGGGCCTGTGTACTTCTAAGGCTCCGCTCGATATTCTGGTTTCCGTTACGCTCTTGATTTTAAAATAATTAACGTAAAATCCGTAATATGTATATAACATTTGCGTATAATTTATGTTGGCATTTCATATGTTTACGCATTTGGTGAAGTAAAGCATACATGAAACAATGTGCCATTTCACAAAAGTATTAAGGCTGCCCACAAATTAAGGTTATGTACACAGCCACTAAAAGCCAACAAAAAAAAAATTGGAACAAAAATGACTTAATTTTTTTTCAAGTTTAATTGTGAAAGCGAGAGGTGAATGGTTTATTCATGAGAGTAGTATATAAAGCGCCAATCGTGTGATTGTCAGACTGCACGATTTGCTGCCTACGAATAGCTACAGAAGTCGGGTGTGATTGTCAGAACTCAGAATGCATGAAGTCGGAGATTTATATACTTTTAATTTAAATTAATTTGTTAATATTTTTTTTTGCAGACGCTACTATTGGTATGAGTATATTGGTATGTCGTTAAGACAGTGTAAGCGAGAGTTGAAAAGTTAAATAAAGCGATAACTGCGGGATTGTCAGATTCCACGATTTGCTGCGGACGAATAGCTTCACAAGTTGTTGATTTACTTCTTCTATATATTATACACGGACTTCTAAAGCTATTCTTATAACTTTTTAATAAAAATATAATTGTGGTCGTTACCGAGGGGGGGGTAAGTATAAACAAAGACAGTATGAAAATGTGCAAGTTAAACAAAGCGTTAACCGTGTGCTCGTCAGATTGCACGAGCCGCTGCGCACGGAGCGGGAGGAGGAGGTTCGGTTCCCGGCGCGCGACATGATGGCGGAGATGCAAGTGATGTACTCGTTCCTGACGCGCGGCGTGGACCGCGAGGACGTGCGGCTGCTGCGGCGCGCGTACGAGGCGCTGCTGGCGGCCGACGCGCGCGGCTACTGGCTGCACGACACGCACTGGGTCGACCACCCGCCCACCGACCTCGCCTACACGCCGCCGCGCAAGAAGTCCAAGCGCCACGCCAACATGTACGAGGAGCTGCAGGTACGCACTGCGCGGACCGCGAGGACGTGGCCCGACGCGCGCGGCTACTGGCGAGGCATTCCATCTTATACCTAAAAAGTGACAATGCATCTACATTTCAATTCTTAATCGAGGATAGAGGTACGTGTCTGTGAGCCACACAACATCCACTTACCATCAGGTGGACTGTGTGCTCGTTTGTCACTCTTATTCTATAAAATAAAAAATACACCTAACAGTAAGTGACTGCTGCAGTCCATGGACACCTGCAGGTGTAGCCAACTTCAAACAAAGTAAGCTACATATTATGCGTTGTCAACTCCTAGGTAAGAAAAGAATCCTACTATCTAACGTACTTCTAAGTATCCATCATAAGTAGGTACTTAGAAGTACGTTCATCGCTATTTTTTTTTTATTTCTGCCGCCAATCAGTAGTTCACCCACTAATGCGTTCCTATTAAGAAAAGTAAAAGTAAAAACTGACTTAAAATAAAATACTACAAAATATGACACCCATGGAATGATATTGGCGAGTGGATATTCTAACGTCATGACCACACAGCATGCACACGGAACGAGGTTGAGTAAAAATTGCAAATACACTAATGCTCGACTTGATGTTTTGCAGGGTCACTCTAGCGGTGCAGCGCGTACTGAAGGCTACTACAAGATGGACGCGCGGCTGAAGGCCAAGTACAAGTACCACCACGGGCGCGGCGCCGCGGCCGACGACAAGAAGGCCAGCAAGATGCAGCTGTCGCGCGAGGCGCGCTCCAACCAGCGCCGCCTGCTCACTGCCTTCGGTACGCAACGTACTCCACTGTCCTATTGCTTACCTCCCACCTGCTCACCGACGACAAGAAGGCCAGCAAGATGCAGCTGTCGCGCGAGGCGCGCTCCAACCAGCGCCGCCTGCTCACTGCCTTCGGTACGCAACGTACTCCACTGTCCTATTGCTTACCTCCCACCTGCTCACCGACGACAAGAAGGCCAGCAAGATGCAGCTGTCGCGCGAGGCGCGCCCAACCAGCGCCGCCTGCTCACCGCCTTCGGTACGCAACGTACTCCACTGTCCTATTGCTTACCTCCCACCTGCTCACCGACGACAAGAAGGCCAGCAAGATGCTGTCGCGCGAGGCGCGCTCCAACCAGCGCCGCCTGCTCACTGCCTTCGGTACGCAACGTACTCACTGTCCTATTGCTTACCTCCCACCTGCTCACCGACGACAAGAAGGCCAGCAAGATGCAGCTGTCGCGCGAGGCGCGCTCCAACCAGCGCCGCCTGCTCACTGCCTTCGGTACGCAACGTACTCCACTGTCCTATTGCTTACCTCCCACCTGCTCACCGACGACAAGAAGGCCAGCAAGATGCAGCTGTCGCGCGAGGCGCGCTCCAACCAGCGCCGCCTGCTCACTGCCTTCGGTACGCAACGTACTCCACTGTCCTATTGCTTACCTCCCACCTGCTCACCGACGACAAGAAGGCCAGCAAGATGCAGCTGTCGCGCGAGGCGCGCTCAACCAGCGCCGCCTGCTCACTGCCTTCGGTACGCAACGTACTCCACTGTCCATTGCTTACCTCCCACCTGCTCACCGACGACAAGAAGGCCAGCAAGATGCAGCTGTCGCGCGAGGCGCTCCAACCAGCGCCGCCTGCTCACTGCCTTCGGTACGCAACGTACTCCACTGTCCTATTGCTTACCTCCCACCTGCTCACCGACGACAAGAAGGCCAGCAAGATGCAGCTGTCGCGCGAGGCGCGCTCAACCAGCGCCGCCTGCTCACCGCCTTCGGTACGCAACGTACTCCACTGTCCTATTGCTTACCTCCCACCTGCTCACCGACGACAAGAAGGCCAGCAAGATGCAGCTGTCGCGCGAGGCGCGCTCCAACCAGCGCCGCCTGCTCACTGCCTTCGGTACGCAACGTACTCCACTGTCCTATTGCTTACCTCCCACCTGCTCACCGACGACAAGAAGGCCAGCAAGATGCAGCTGTCGCGCGAGGCGCGCTCCAACCAGCGCCGCCTGCTCACTGCCTTCGGTACGCAACGTACTCCACTGTCCTGCTTACCTCCCACCTGCTCACCGACGACAAGAAGGCCAGCAAGATGCAGCTGTCGCGCGAGGCGCTCCAACCAGCGCCGCCTGCTCACTGCCTTCGGTACGCAACGTACTCCACTGTCCTATTGCTTACCTCCCACCTGCTCACCGACGACAAGAAGGCCAGCAAGATGCAGCTGTCGCGCGAGGCGCGCCCAACCAGCGCCGCCTGCTCACTGCCTTCGGTACGCAACGTACTCCACTGTCCTATTGCTTACCTCCCACCTGCTCACCGACGACAAGAAGGCCAGCAAGATGCAGCTGTCGCGCGAGGCGCGCTCAACCAGCGCCGCCTGCTCACTGCCTTCGGTACGCAACGTACTCCACTGTCCTATTGCTTACCTCCCACCTGCTCACCGACGACAAGAAGGCCAGCAAGATGCAGCTGTCGCGCGAGGCGCGTTCAACCAGCGCCGCCTGCTCACTGCCTTCGGTACGCAACCTCCACTGTCCTATGCTTACCTCCCACCTGCTCACCGACGCGCCGTGGGTGGAGCGCCGTGGTTGAAGCGCCGTGGGTGGATAGAAGACACAACAGTTTTCTATGAGTGAAAATGTGATGAAATCTGGAAATCATGTTTAAACTCAGCTTACAGTTAAAGATTAATGATTTCTTAGTATAATATCACACAGGCACATATTTAACATGCGCCTATATGATCTCATATTTAACCTGGTCTACTTTCAATTTTAAATATTATATAAATTTTGGTATGATTTACGAAGAAGTCACAGTTTTAGTGTTTTGAAGTCGTGCAGTGGTATGCTTAGGTTTTTATTTAATTTCATTAATCAGATACCATTCAGCCATCTTTTAAATTAATTTCAATAGTCTCATGAAAGACCGTGGTAGGAATCGGTGTTCTCTTGCAAGGATTTGTTGTCTTTGGTTATGTAATGGCGTGGACGATCCTGAATGGTTCACATACTGCGGACTTCCTGGAAGGTCGGTTTTTCATATTAGCTATGACTGTCTTACGCGAGTTTTTATTAACCAATAAACGATTATAAGGCAAAACTGAATTGTGAAATATGTACATAATTTTCAATTATTTTAATTTAAATTTTATATTTTGTCCAGAATCGTTAACACTATTTTTTCAACAGGTACGGATACTGATTCAGATCTGCTGAAATTCAATCAACTAAAGTTCAGAAAGAAGCAACTGAAGTTCGCCAAGTCTGGTATCCACGATTGGGGTCTTTTCGCTCAGGTAAACTATGTTTATGATATATTATGTATATTATACTCACAACTATAGAATGTTATGAATAAAGAACTGTAGAATGTTTTTCGTAAATGGTATTCTTTGCGTAATTTTAATATTAAAATATGCACACAATGGTCGGTGGTTCTCTACACACTTATTGCTGTCGATATTGCACGCTTTGAAACCAAATGGCTTGTTGCATCTTTTTAATGTGTACACTCTAAAATTTTGTTTGTATGCAGAGCAGCTGATATATATTGAGACAATATTGAAGAATAATTTTCCGAAGTTTGTCTTTTCAGCCGATTACAATCTGGGTGATTTCAAGAAGTATGAGTTTTAGCTTTTGTTACCCTAAGACAATGCGATTTGCCATCCAGGGCTTCATTATCGCTCATGGGGTGTAGTCAAGCAACTGCCATATAATAAGCAAAAAAAAAACTTTTGAAACGTTTGAATATTTTGCACCGCTCGGTTGCAGGAGCCGATCGCGGCGGACGAGATGGTGATCGAGTACGTGGGGCAGATGATCCGGCCGATCGTGGCGGACGTGCGCGAGGCGCAGTACGAGGCGACGGGCATCGGCAGCTCGTACCTGTTCCGCATCGACCTCGACAATATCATCGACGCCACCAAGTGCGGCAACCTGGCGCGCTTCATCAACCACAGCTGCAACGTACGTCTGCTCCCCCTCCTCCCACTCTTGCACAAAACTGTTCCCCACCACCACACTCATCGTTTGTCATGCTCGCGGCTCTTGCCGACTGCTACAATCATCATCACCACTACAGCCCATCACAAGTCCACTGCTGAACATAGGCCTCCCCCAAGGAATGCCACAAAGCATTATATCACTGATAAATACAATATTTTATTTTAATCTAAAAATTATTGTTTTATAAACATAAAGGTTACAAAGGGTGGACTTGATGTCAGTCAGTATTCTCTGCCAGTCCACCCATTGCATGATGAAAAATAAGGGCAGGCGCCTTTAATAGTTAAATACGGTAAAGAAATACAGATGTAACACAAATTTAGATAAGGCTTACGCTTAGGCTTATAGGAATATATTATTATGCATTATGTTATGCATATATAATATATCTGAATAAAGACAGCAAGTAACAACTAATATTAGGACGATTTTGTTTTCGAAAAATATATGAAATATTCATATTATCTAAATGCCCTATGCTTACTTAAAGTATGATGTAAAACCGTAATTATTCGAATGGTTTACAACTCGATCGCTTTGCAGCACCCATGGTCACGGTAACGCGATAAAACACGTAAAAATGGTATTAAGCGTGTCACACACTACGCAGATACGATAAGATATATGTATCTGAGCGCATCTTTCAATATCCTCAATATTTCAATAACCAACACACACAGCGCAGATAATTTATATTTTATCGTTAAGTATCTGTAAACACCGACATGTATCGAAAGATAGTGACAATATTATCTGCTCATACAAATATATCTGCAGATACAAATATGGCATAGGATTTTACCTACAGATAAATACAGGTGGTCGCTGAAAAAAATGCGATCTAATTCGCCTCGGTCCTTTTTAAGCTCTATATGACGTTTTATTGAAATTCTTGGCCTTTTAGTAAATGCTAATGCAACACGTCCATCAAAATCTAAATCCTATTGTGACGAGCTGTCTAGCAAATCTAGAAGCAATATACGCCAACTCATTGTAGGTAGTAAAAACACGTCTTGTAAGTTTGAAGGATTTCGAGTGAATATATCATTTCGTATATTATCGTATCTGCGTAGTGTGTGATACTGTCAGATAATTAAGTTTTATACGCAGATAAAATATTGTCGTATCTGCGTAGTGTGTGACACGCTTTATTCTCTTAATACGATATAATACGATGTCATTGTAATTGATAAAATTTTCTAAAAGTTGTTGCTTACACAGACCACCTACAGAATCTTCTATGTTGTGTTGCATTACATAGACCACTAACGAAATCCATGCATAATAAATAAACTTATTAAAATGAATAAGCTCTTTTCATACACACTTTTTCATTGACTGTCAAAGCTTTCGATAGGAACATGTTTTTTAGTAATCTTCTAACACATATTATAATATGTGTTTACAGCCAAACTGCTACGCGAAGATTATTACAATCGAGTCGCAGAAAAAAATTGTGATATATTCAAAGCAGCCCATCGGCGTCGACGAAGAGATCACGTACGACTACAAGTTCCCGCTCGAAGACGAGAAGATTCCTTGCCTCTGCGGCGCCCCGCAGTGTAGAGGATTCCTAAATTAGACTACAATTCAGGACAATAGAATACACTAGATTTACTCACTGGGCACGCCGAGACAGAACTGTATCAAAAAGCAAAGACTTCTTTAAACAATTACGGCGCTCCAAAGTAAAACTGAAACTTGTTAGCAGAAAATGCATTGTCCAGTTAGTTTTGTCCTGTGTTTAACTTTTAATGCAAATCAACTCAAATAGTTGAATCAAATTAGGAACGAGCAGGCTGTAAAAACTAGCCGAAATATAAAACTGGACATAATGCAAGAGCAATTAATAGTAACCTGAGCTTGGGACTGTTTTCTATCACATTGTACAGTTTATTCAATTGCTACCGCTGCGCAGAACTCTAACATGTGTATGTGGAGCAAAATTGCATTTTTAACTTTTTTATATAAAAATATACTTCCTTCCTACCTTTGAGTTTTGTATAAAAAATTATCTTACTGTGAAAAAGGCTTTAAAGGAACTTCTATAATACAGTTTTCTTGTTCGATGCATATTACGTTGCACAGGCAGCGATAATATTATTATGTGAAATCTCAAATGAGCGTAGGCACGGTAGGCGGCGCCTGAACTTACGTAATTATGAGGTGTGAAATTTTGTTTTGTTTACTTTATACATATGTTATTGCCGAATTGGAAGAGTGCTAATTTGCACTATTCAGTTACAAATAATTGTTCTATTTAATGCACTTTTATTTAATTTATTATATATACGAAATAAAGTTATTTATAAAATGCGTTCTGATAATGCTGTTTAGGCGGCCTGATGTCTAGACAATAAATGTGCTCTTCCAGTTAACGAACCGTTATAATAGTATCGGAGATACACCGCGACAAATTGCTAAAACTGCCTCAGATCGTATGTATGAATTTGTATCCTTTTTATGTGTAAAATAATATAACGTGTGACGGGACGGATACATGCGGGATGTGTTATATCTATTGTCTTACGTGAAATCCCAGTGTATGTAATGAAATAAATTATCCATAAATATGATCCTTGTATTATAATACTTTCTCGACTGAGTTTAAGATATAATTCAATAGGCGTAGGTTGTCAGAGTTAACAAGGTGTAGTATAATTGTTTGTGTTGTACATTATTTTTGTGAATAAAAGAGATCTCTGCCTTTTGTCAGATTTATGTAGTACACTTTTTAAGTACATCCCGTTGTTGAAATTGGGTCTACGAAAACATCAGTTAGGTAAAAAGCGTTTAACGAACGAGTCTCATAGTCTCTATAAGAGATGAGGATTGAAGATTATTGGAAATTTGGTTCGACTTTCCGACAACCGCACTTCACATAATATAATGTAAAATGTATAAGATTGTAAATAAAAGATTCCAGAAATTCTCATTACTTATTTTGCCGAATATCAATAAAAGCCAAACACGAGTCTTGACGTCTTTCAGGACCATGTATAGTCCGTCGGATAAAGAATGGGATTAGAAATGGCGGCTTATCGAGCCAGTACCGTAAACACGCACTGTACTAATAGCGAAAATATGCTAATATCGTTATAACGTTATATTATTAGGGTAACTGGAAATTTTCTTTAATGGGAAAACATTTGAAAAGATTTGTATACGCAAGTAGGTACATTAATTTTAAAATAAAATCAATATCTAGCGACCCGCTCTGTCTTCGCCTAGGTGGGATCTAATTGACGACTTAAGCATAAACATAACATGCATAAACACTCACACCTGTCACCCGGAGGGGTAGGCAGAGACTATGGACTTCCATTTGGCACGATCCTGACACACCTCTCTCGCCTCCTCCACATCCATATACCTACGCATACACGCTCGTCGGTTAAGGGTATTCTTAATTTGGCCCATTTTCAATATATCGCCAATTTGGTCGATAAATTTTCGCCTAGGGCGTCCCTTCCAGACTCGCCGTTCACCCCTGCCACATAAATTTTCTTTGTCACTCTTTCCTCATTCATTCTTTCTACATGACCAAACCACCGAAGCATTCCTTTCTTAATCCTGGTCACAACATCATCTTGCAAACCACACTCTTCTCTTATCACACAATTTCTCACTGTGTCATTTAGATTCAGCCCTAACATACTCCTTAATGACCGCATTTCTACAGCATTTATTCTACTCTCGTGCTTCTTCTGCCACACCCAACTTTCACTACCATACATTAAAGTAGGGACTAATACAGCTTTGTGAATTGCCATACGTGCCTTTTTGGACACATTCTGACTTTCCACAATAGAGTGTAGGGCCACATTTACTCTATTTCCTGCGTTCACTCGTTCTGTATCCTTATCATATCTACCATCCCTGCTAAATACACATCCCAAATACACAAACTCATCTACTTGCTCGACCAATTCCCCTTCTATTCTTATTTCACATATCGTTTTACTTTCTTCTCTTTCAAAAACCATAACTTTCGTCTTAGTTGCGTTCACTTTCATTCCCCTTTCTTTGAATGACCTGTTCATTAATGTAACCATCATTTGCAACTCGGCCGCCGACGACGCAAGTATGACTTGATCATCGGCGTACAAAAGGCATTTGACGGTTAACTCACCCATTCTTAACCCGCATTCTTCAACTTCAAATTTTTCAAACAACTGTCCATAAATAGGTTGACCAGCCACGGGGAAGCCACACAGCCCTGTCTAACACCTTTATGGATGCCAAACCAGTTCGAGTAGGCCCCGTTGATCCTGACACAAGCACTGGAGTCCCTATACAAAGACTTCAATGCCTGTATCAACCCAGCGCTCAACACAAATGAGTTCAGTGTTTGCCATAACACATCCCTGTCTACTCTGTCATAAGCCTTTTCCAAGTCCACGAACGCACAAAAAAGCTTTTGGTTTTTGGCCAAAAACTTCTCCGCGATCATGCGCATGGAAAAGACCTGATCCGTACATCCCATTCCCTTTCTAAATCCCGCTTGCACATCCCAAATTTTTCCATCAGTATCTTTCATAACTCTTTCAATTAGCACCTTAGCATACAGTTTTCCCACAATGCTAAGAAGGCTGATACCACGGTAGTTTTTACAGTCCCGCTGCTATCCTTTTCCCTTATATATTGGGACTATTTAACGGTGGTAGAGCCACGCAGCAGCTTTTGCTGTTGCACGTATGGGCCGGCTCGAGCCGGATTAGTACCACGACCTCACAGAATACCGGCGTGAAGTGAAAGCTCTGCTTTTGCGTTTCGTCTGGTGAGTGCAGGTGACCGGAGGCCCAAGTCTCCCCCCCCTCCCCCTTCAACATGGTAGCGGAATTAAATCATAGACTACCCCAGGAGGGTACCAGCACCCCTGGAGAATCCCTCGCTGAGCATCCACGACCATGCTACTCCACTCCTGAGCGTGGGTGCTCAGGCTGCCCCGCGTATTCTGGGGAGGGGGGGCAAAATTCCAACTCAAAACAATAACTGCTCGGGGCAAACTGAGCAACAAGACCAAGGCGACCCCTGCCACGCTATCCGTGAATTTCTGCAACATCAGGGGACTTCACTCGAACCTTAACGCCGTCCACGACCATCTCGAGACGGCGAAGCCGGCCTTGCTCTTTCTGACCGAGACGCAGGTGTACTCTCCGGCTGATACTTCGTATCTCTCCTACCCGGAGTACAAATTGGAACACTCCTTTGTGGCTCGGGCTGGTGTTTGCGTATACGTCAGAGAGGACATCTGTTCTCGACGCCTCGCCAGTCTTGAAGGTTCGAACCGGAGTCGGAGTGTGGTGCCACTCACGCTCCCCTCGCGGTTGCGTTCTGCAGGTTACCGCCGTGTTTGGCATTACAGGTCGGCGGATTGGGACGGAATGCGGTCTTTCTTTGCATCCTACCAATGGGGGTGGGTTTGCTTCTCGCCGGATGATCCCAGCGCTATTGCTGACTCTGTCACTGATGTGGTGCTACAGGGAATGGAACTATTTATTCCATCATCTGTGGTACCCACCGGAGGCGGATCTCAGCCTTGGTTTGGTCGCTCCTGTAAGACGGCATTACGCAGTAAGCAGGAGTGCTATCAAGCCTGGGCTGAGGCTTCGGCGGCTCGGGATGTAAACACCAGCATGCTTAAAAAGAAGTATAACTTCGCCTCCAGGTCCTTCAAAAGAGTTATTGCCAAGGCAAAGTCAGAGCACATAAGCAGAATTGGCGAGAAACTAGTTCGCCTTCCTTCGGGAACCCGTGCATTCTGGTCTCTCGCCAAGGCTGTCCAAGGGAATTTCTGTAAGCCATCACTACCATCTCTGCACAGGGAGGACGACTCACTGGCCCACGCCGCAAAAGAGAAAGCCGACCTTTTAGGCTTCCTTTTTGCGTCCAACTTGACTCATGATGACAGGGGGAAAACACTGCCGACCATGCCGCAGTGTGAGTGCTCCATGCCGGATGTGCGGTTCTCACAGCGCTCGGTTCGCAAAGCACTCCTCTCCCTGGACGTCCACAAGTCGAGTGGGCCTGACGGAATCCCCCCAATTGTGCTGAGGACGTGTGCTCCGGAGTTGGAACCGGTTCTAACGCGTCTTTTCCGGTATTCCTACTCCCTAGGCGTAGTCCCGAAACCATAGAAGACAGCTTTTGTCCAACCGATCCCTAAAAAAGGCGACCGCTTAGACCCGTCCAACTACAGGCCTATCGTGCGGTACCTTGAGGATCACCAGCTGATTAGTGACCGCCAATACGGTTTTCGCCGGGGTCGATCAGCTGGTGATCTTCTGGTCTACCTGACTCATAGATGGGCGGAGGCAGTAGAGTCCAAGGGGGAGGCATTGGCCGTTAGTTTGGACATTGCGAAGGCTTTCGATCGGGTTTGGCACAAAGCGCTTCTTTCGAAGCTCCCTTTCCATGGGCTTCCCGAGAAATTGTGCAATTGGATCACCAGCTTTCTTGCAGATCGGAGCATCAAGGTCGTAGTAGACGGTGCATGCTCCGACTACAAGCCTGTTAACGCTGGTGTTCCACAAGGCTGCGTGCTATCACCAACGCTGTTTCTTCTGCATATTAACGATATGTTGCAAACCCGTAGCATTCATTGCTATGCGGATGACAGCACTGGTGATGCTCTATACACCGGTCGTGCCAATATTTCTCGGGAAAACTTCGCCGAGTACCGGAACAAACTTGTGTCTGAAGTCGAGTCTTTGCTGAACAAAGTCTCGGATTGGGGGCGACTAAATCTAGTCTAGTTTAATCCTCAGAAGACACAAGTTTGCGCGTTTACCGCTAAAAAGAACCCCTTTGTCGTATCTCCTCAGTTTCAAGGCACTCCCCTTGTCGCCTCAGCCAGTATCGGAATCCTCGGCGTCGACATATCGAGTGACGTGCAGTTTCGTGGTCACTTGGAAGAGAAGGCCAAATTGGCCTCTAAAAAGCTTGGCGTGCTCAGCAGAGCGGGACAGTATTTCATGCCGGCACACCGCCTGCAACTTTACTAGGCGCAGGTTCGGCCTCACATGGAATACTGTTCCCATCTCTGGGCTGGGGCTCCCCAGTGCCAGCTCCTTCCACTTGACCGCATCCAGCGCAGCGCCAATGAATCGAGCCGATTCTTTCCGATCGGCTCGATTCATTGGCGCTGCGAAGAGATGTTGCATCTCTTTGCATTTTCTTTCGCATTTACCACGGGGAGTGCTCTGAGGAATTGTTTGGATTAATCCCAGCCGCCAAATTTCACGAACGCACATCGCGGCAGAACTCCCGATACCATCCACACCATCTGGATGATTGGCGGTCCACCACTGCGTGATTTAGAAGATGTTTTCTTCCTCGCACAACTTCCTTGTGGAATAGTTTACCACCAGCGATTTTTCCGGACCGATACGACTTAGGGACTTTCAAGAAAAGAGACTACTCCTTTTTAAAAGGCCGGCAACGCATCTGCAATTCCTCTGGTTCCCTAGTGTTGCAGTTGTTCATGGGCGGCGGTAGTCACATACCATCGGGTGAGCCGCATGCTCGTTTGCCCCCTCTCCTATAAAAAAAAACTATCACGGCTTTCCACCAGTCTCCCGGTACCCGCTTAAGTTCCCAACACAAATTAAACAAGGTGTACAGCAGGTCTGCCACCACTCCCTCTCCAGGAAATAATAAATAATTAGCCTGGAAGTTATCCGATATTCTTCTATCATTCTTATCCGTTCTTTCTTGCTTTTTCCTTTCAACTACTTCTTTTACTCACTTATTTAGATGTCTAAAGACTGCCTGTTTTCTTTCAATATCATCATTCATACCGCTAGAATGACTAGCCTTGGTTGCTAGTAAATCTAGCCATGCTCTCTTCTTTGCTTCAACTTCCATCCGTACCTCATCATCCCACCATAAAGTGTTATTTTTCCTTTCATTCGTTCTCTTAGTTACACCACATACTTCGGTAGCTGTATCCACCAAAACCTTTCTTGACATTATACCACAGTCTCCAAATCTAAATCATTCATACACAATTCATCCATACCACTTATATTTTCTCTCAGTCTACATTTGAACTTCTCTTTCTCACCTTCATCTTGTAACCTCTCTGTTCTTATACGCTGTAACGCAGTGGTAGACACAGATGTCCGATGCCGCCAACGTCTGAATAGACCATTAATTCGGCATTAGACCAAGTAATGATCCGTCCCTACGTTGGACCCCCGGTAAACCCTTGTATCTACCACTGCGCTTCTCATTCCTTCATCCACAATTATGAAATCTATCATGCTTCTATCACCACCTCTTTCCCATGTATACATGTGAATCTTCTTATGACGAAAGAAAGTGTTCGTCACACAAAGATTATTTTCCACACATACGGTGAGGAGGCTTTCACCATTCTAATTTATGCTTTCATCACCAAACGTTCCCAATATTCTTTTATAACCAAGCCTCTTCACGCCAACCCTTCCATTAAAATCTCCTAATATAACAATATTTTCATTACCCTTGCATTTCATTAGCACCATCCTTACCATCTCCCAAAACTGCTCTCGGATATAAGTG
The DNA here is from genome assembly GCA_029286625.1 of Parnassius orleans. Classification (NCBI taxonomy): domain Eukaryota; kingdom Metazoa; phylum Arthropoda; class Insecta; order Lepidoptera; family Papilionidae; genus Parnassius; species Parnassius orleans. Next base: position 1,875,653 of record JAGSMP010000008.1, read on the forward strand.
GGCTTAGACATGTCTGGGGCGTAGACCCCAAGAACAAACAACTTCTTTAAGCCCACTTTCATTCGTATCCATAGCAGTCGCGGGCTTACACATTCATACTCTTTCACACAATGACCCATTCTTTGTGAAAGGATGATACCGACTCCCTGGCATGCCCGCTCTGTCTCGTCTACACCAGACTAGTACGCGGTATACATGTCATGTGTAGTGGCATCCTTTCCCTTTCGTTTCGTCTCATTTACACATAACACATCTATTCCTCTATCATACATCATATCGCATACTTCACCCATCTTATCATTCATTGCTCCTCATACATTCAGTGTAATAAATCTCAGAACATGTTGTAGCTCACAAATTCGGGCTGAAAAACCGCAAAACCGTACTATTTTTTTTTTGTAGTTTATGGCATTTTGTTATTATTGGTTTCAAAGTTGGACTGAAGTTATAGAACGTACGAAAAACTCATATCGCAACGTATTTTTTTTTGTTGTCTTTACCGGCGAGTATGAGTATAGTTAGCGACAGTGTGTGAGCGAGTTGAATAGAGGCGACGCCATTTTCAATCCCATTCTTTAACCGCACGGGTAGTATTTGGGCTGTATTTGGGAGTGACCTAAGTACAGTATTTAACTTGTGATGAGCGTTAATGGTACACAGGTTAAGTATGGGTAAAAAGTATGTTCATGTTCGCAATAAAAGGAAAGTAGGTGTCGGCATTTGAAAAAGGTTAGAAAATGCGCGGATTGAATTCCGTTTTTGTAGTAATCACTAACGCTAAATTACATTGATTTTCTCTTGGAAGGTTAAGGCAAGAACAGCCATTACCGATGCAGTTCGTCTTGATTATTTTTTACATGTGGGTATCGATCAAGACGACTTCTTTTACAGACGCTTTTGTTTTAGGCCAACAGGTGGCGCCATAAATTTAGTTTTGCATATTATTGGAAGAGGAAGCATGCGATAGAAAAGAAAGGAAGGCAAGCCAATACATAATTCCCCCCACTTGAAATCTTGAAATCGTTTCAGATTTCATGAGTAAATAATCAATAGCAGTTCTCCCTATAAAACTTAATACTTAATGGACTAGAAACTAGCTTAGAATAATAGTAATAATGTCCTCCAGACCGAACTTCGGCCACGACGGCCAGTCTCAACGGAGACTAGCTATCGGCGCAGGACAGGATTATAGTGCCTAAGTGTAAGCGCAAGCACAGGTGCACTCTCTATTCCCTCACTCTCACAGTCCGATGGGACGGTAAGCCGACACGACCGGAGAAAGATCAGGCGCAGTACCAACGGCTTTACGTGCTTTCCGAGGCACGGGGGTGAGACACCGCCAACTTCCTGACTCCGGGCAGCTACTGAAAATTTCTTGATGGAAAAACTCGATAACTGATTTTTTTGGCCCGTCCCGGGATTCGAACCCGGGACGTCATGATAAGCAGTCGTACTACTACAACCACTAGACCAACAGGCAGTCAGTTAGAATAATATGTACCTAAGTAACTATAATATTAATACTTGAATTTGAATTGCATACCTATTAGAAAGGTAACATAATTTAATAACTAAATATACAAGCTAAATAACAAAATCTATAATATTAATTATGAGAAAAAATTTACAAGTTTTGGTTATAAGTATAGTTATATATTACTGATTTAAAAGTAAAGGACGCAGTTTATTTACTGGTCTCTTAAGGAGTCCATTAGTAGTGCATAGGGTAACCACGCGCACTTCACCATCTTTGCCAGGATGCACGTCTTGAACTCTACCTGAACGCCACTCTAGTGGTGGTAAATTGCTATCGACAATTAATACAATATCTCCGACATGAATATTTGGTTGTTCTCGAAACGTCGTTGCTGTAGGCTATACACAGACCTCATCCTTCGTCCTGGACGACGAAGAAGTTGAGAGCATCTTGATGTGTCTGGACTCTAGGAGCTCACCTGGATGGGATGGTATCAGCACTGGATTTCTAAAGCATGCTAGAGCCTTTGTTGTACCGTACATACGTAACCTCGCAAACCTTTGCTTTGGTACTGGTGTTTTCCCCAGCGCCTTAAAGAGGTCTATAGTAACCCCTGTGCATAAGAGTGGGGACAGAGAGGATGTAAGCAATTATAGGCCTATCTCTGTCCTTACCTCCATCTCCAAAATAATTGAAAAGTTGCTCAACAATAGATTGGTTGATTTCCTAAATAAATTTAAATTAACATCAAATTCTCAAAATGGTTTTAGAAATAGTCTCAACTCAAGACGCTATTCTTGATCTCACTACTATAGTTGGTGAAGTGGACAATGGCAGCAAATGTCTTACAGTCTTTTTGGACTTAAAAAAGGCTTTCGACACCGTCTCTGTGACTATTCTTATACACAGGCTAGAATGCATAGGTATTAGGGACACTCCACTCATGCTTTTTAAAAGTTACTTACAGGACAGAACTCAGGAAATAAAAATAAATAATTTACACAGTGATAAAGCCACGCCTAGTTTTGGAGTCCCGCAGGGTCGTGTCCAGGGCCCGACTCTCTTTTTAATATACATAAATGATCTATGTAATCTACGGGATGTCGGGGGCAGGATATACTCCTACGCGGACGACTGCGCTCGTTTTTACTGGTAGCACCTGGGATACTGTCCAAACAAGTACTGAGAGGGGATTAATCAACGTATCTAATTGGTTCAGAGACAACCATCTTACCTTGAACACCCAGAAAACAAACTACATCTGCTTCACTCCTAACAAATCCCAACCTGACCATAACTTTGCCATAAAAATCCACACTTGCTCTAACCCTGGTAACCTGATTTGCGACTGCCCTACTATTGAAAAAGTCAGCCAAACTAAATACCTAGGTATAATACTGGACCAACGACTTAGCTGGCACTCGCATTTGGAACTCTTAACAAACCGCACTAGGAATCTCATATGGGTATTCAAATCACTACGGCAGGTCATGTGCAACAAACTTAAAAACCGAATCTATGTGGCCCTGGCCCAATCGGTGCTCACCTACTGTATCTCGATTTGGGGAGGAGCAGACAAACCTCACTTCCTTGCACTCGAAAGAGCTCAGAGATCGCTTATCAAAGTCATCTACTCCAAACCTTATCGTTTTCCCACTGATACACTATATACATAGAATGAGTGGCCTACTCACAGTCCGAAAATTCTATGTTCTGAATCTAATCTTAACGTGCCACATATCTCTGCCTTATGTCGACCTGAGTCATAAAAGAAAGAAGGATGTCGTTGCCCCCGTCACTGCTGCACGTAGATACTGCTTTCGCCAGAAGACAATATAGTGGTCAGTCCGCCCATATATACAATAAAGTAAATAAAATACTTAAAATATACCCCATGTTATCTTACACTTGCAGGAAAACTTTAATAGAATGGTTGGACTCACTTGTTATGAAGATGTTGAAAAACTTTTCATAAGAATTAGTTAAAACTTCGGTTAAACTTAATGTCGGTACCTGTATGCGGAATACTCATACCGATCCCAAGGAACCTTATCCGTAGGGCTTACAGGTAACCGACACATACACACACACGCACACTCACACCCAGACATGCGCCCGCATACACACATACATACACTCATTCACACACCACGTGTACACACGCACGTACACACACATACACATTCATTCACACAATAGCATGCACAGACACACACACTTACTAACGCACATTTAAACTAACATACACGCTTACATGAACATAGTTCATCACGCCACTAGAGCTGAAATTTAAATTAAACCAAACCATTATGCATGATAATCATTCTAACCTTCTAGATATAATATAGTTTACATAGTCTTATTTAGCCAACCGTAAGGGAAGTAACGAGTTTTTCCCAATACAAGTGTCTATGACTACTTAAGGGGAAAACTCGACAAATCATTGTAATAAGACTTTTGAAAATAAAGGAATTTTTATTTATTTGTAGGGTATGGAGATAATCGCGTTACCAAATATGCCAAAAAGACTGTGTAAGTTTTTGCAACATCTGCCGGGTCCGAGAAGGAACATATTCATTAGAGTTCAGGTTCTGGTAACGACATAAGAGGACCATGGGCCAAAAATGGCCAGGTGTAAGAATATCGACCTCATTAGGATCTGGAGATAGACAGCACATTGGGCCGCGAATTAAGTACAGCTTCGACTTTAGTAAGGATCGTAGCGATCTTCCGGACGTAAATCTATATTGCGCTACATTTTCGAAATAACGGAGGTGAACACTATTGCGTGAAAACGGAATTTTGTCAGTACATCAACAGTGTCGTTTTGACGCTTGGGTCAAAACGCCACTGGTTTTGACCCAAGCGTCAAAACGACACTTGGATGTACACGATAACATTTAACGATTTTCCGTTCGTCGTTCTGGCACTTAGCTTTGTCGTAGTACTCTCAGGGCGGAGTACACAATGATGCGGAATTACAAATTTGCCTGATCCAACATCTGGGGGTTGCATATGGCCCAGATCTGAATATTCAGTCATAAAATCAGAATAGTCTTTTAATAGCTTTTAACTCTACATTGCGTTCAAGTCGCTTTTAGAGTTTGAATATGCGTGATTTTGCCATGTCGAAAGATTCACACAGATCATCATAAGGCTCCCTCAGTAACAAAAGAACGACGTAACGACCGTCAGGTTTACGTGACACCAGAGTAGAGTATAGTTCTTCGCATTTAAGATCTTCGGGGTTCGCTATAAATGTTTTCGGTGGTTCTTCGACCTCTCAAAAACGCTTGACCACGTCATTCAAAAGCCGCGTGGTTATCAGAGGTAACAGGTACTCCTTTCGCGATTGATAATGCTGAACCCGAGAGACACGTCAACAAATAATGTAACTTTTCGATTGACCTTGTATTATTGTTTTCATGTACATGTAGAAAAGGTATCGAAGAAAGTTTGCCAATGTTCAATGTTTCCAACAAATTTCGGTAATTCGAGTTTCGGTAAGCGTGCTTGCGTGTATGGTTTCATACTATGCTATGATATGAAAATCCGCAAGGCAAACTCGGATCCGGGTCGTATTGCGGGTCGGCCCGAATGCGACCCTCGCTTGGAGCAGCCCTGGCGGCAATGACGGTGTAGTACATTTCGTCAACCGCAATCACGGGCTTCACCTTCATATCTATATAAAGAAAATGATAGAGGTTTGCAGTTGTGCTCGCATCACGGAAAAACTACTGGATAGATTTCAATTAGGTTTTTTAAGTGTTATTTCTTAGACACTTGGCCCTTATCTAAAAAAAATATTGTGATATTTTCATTTAATATAAAGTTGTTAAAGTTTTAAATTCAGTGATGTGTATTTCCTTGCCGCGGAGAAGTGGGGCAAGCAGTGTAGCGCGCATGAGTAGGAGAGGGGAGTCTCTTCTACCTCTGCCTCCTGATAAAGTCAGGGCCAGCCGCGCATTATTTGCGCGAGCTCATGATGCTGTTCAGTTGTTTATTTCATCTCATTTTACAAAACGTTACCTCCACACTAGGATTTTCTCCTGTATCGTGGGGGCAGTTTACACACATAAATTTCACAAGGAGAAACATCCAGACCCGGAACAATTATTTGTAGACCATACAAATACTTGTTCCGTGCGGGATTCGAACCCGCGGCCCTTAGCGCAGCAACTCATTGCTAAGCCACTGCGCCACGGAGCCGTCTTTGTTGTACCTTGATCAATTGCCCCCCGTAGTTTCCTATAGTTTTCTCAGTAATTTTTCACAGTTAATAACTAGTTTTCATATAATTCGTTTTCTTACAGTCGTATTTATATATTATATATATAGCGAAAATTTTGTTAATATATCAAGCAATGCGGACGAAGTCGCGGGTATCAGCTAGTCAATAATATCGTCCGGCTTAAGTTTTAACGCACTAAATCAATACGCTTAAATCTAGTCTCGAAATGGAACGCAGAAGTTATATACCATTTGGATATTCTTCGATAAATCACATATTACAGTGGATTTCATTAATAACCACCCCGGTTTTAACGACTTTTCGGTTAAAACGACGTTACTTTGAAGTCCCTTGAATTTAACATATACTTTTGATAGAGAATGGTACGGTTATAGCGACATCGGATATTACAACAATTTCGGGTATAGCAACCAGTTTTAATGAGTCATTACATAAGAAATTCCCTGAAATCTCTTGCAGGTATTACGACCGAGTCTATACTCAATGAACAAGTCAACAAATAAATACACAAAGATTCATTTATAAAGTCATACAGCTTTCTTATCTCTTGTTCGTAATCCCAGATGTTCGGCAGCCTCTTAAAATTAGTTACTCAGTAATTTTTGGGATGTTAGATCATTTGTTCATCATGGCACCCGTTAGAAGAACGTTTACAGTTAAAGAAAAAGTAGATATTATTTCGAGGCTTGAGAATGGTGAAAGCAATATTAACTTGTGCAAAGAATTAAATATTTCGCATTCTACAGTGTCAACGATGTGTAAAAACCGCTCTGAAATTATGCAAAGCTTCAAAAAAAATCTTTGACTGCAAAAAGAACTCGTATACCAACTCATGAAGATAAAGAAAGTGCTCTTCTAATGTCGTTTAAAAATCAAAGAAGCCAAAACGTTCCCATAAGTGATTGACTGTTACAATTCGGAAAAACCGACTTTGTTCTGAAAGCTGGATCTATCGATTTCGCCAACGTCACAATATTGTAGTCGGTAAAATTTGTGGAAGCAGCCAGTGTGTCGAAAAGTGACTGTGACAATTGGGTGTATACAGTTTTACCGAAATTAACTGAAGCATACACTGACAGTCAAATATGGAATGCTAATGAGACGGGTTTATTTTTAAAGTTAACTCCCGAAAGAACATTAAAATATAGAGGAGAAAAATGCACAGGTGGAAAGTTATCAAAGGAAAGAATTACCATGCGTTGCTTACGTTGCTTCAAGTATGTCTGGAGAAAAACGAAAATTTGATCTATGATGTCAGAGATTTTTGAGAAAGTTTTACGGAAATGGGTCTCGTAGCTTAGATGAGACAAAAGGAAGATCATTTTATTTATAGACAATTGTCACATGAGTAAAGAAATCGTACCGTACAGAGGCAAAGCTTCATACAACCGCGCATATAATACAATAACTTTATTTCAGGCATCAAGGACTTAAAAATTAAGAACATTGGCCCATAGCAATATATACCTTAACCTAAAAATATATATAAAGTATAGACATAACCTAACACTATTTAGGGAACTTTCTTCTTTGGCGCGTCCCTGTATCGGCGAAACACTACCCCAGAGGGCCAGAAATCGGGAGCGAGGAATGTCTCTTTGTGTTTTGCAGGAACCTGGAGTACGTAGGATTTGAAGTTCGTTGACCTATTAGACTCCACTACTACAAGCTTTGAGGTGCGTGTGTGCGTGAGCACTGGCGGCTTGTCACGTACAGAGAGAAACTGCTTTAAACCGGCTCGACCAGTGCTCAAACTCAGGGTGATGTAAAAAATAATAAGTGTCTCCAATTCTGTTTTTTAAAGAATAATTTGTATCAAATGAAATATAAAAAGTGTAAATATGGTTTACTAAACCTACGTAGATTTAAATGTTATCGAGGTTGTCGCAAGAGATACCGCTGATTTTGTAAATAAAATTAACAACTTGTTGGATTTATTAAACTCAAGTACACTTTGATCTCATAATAAATAAATAAAAAATCGATGCGATAGTTATCAAATTGAGTTTTTAGAAGAAATGCTAACATATTTTAGGAACTTAAAATTAGTAAGAAGTGATAGACGTTACAAATAGTATGAATTTCGACGATTATCGTATGTATAATACACCATCGCCGCAACCTGACGATGTTACTGCAGTTGTGTTAACAGTAGGAACAAATGATTATCGATTTTATTTGCCAGAAAAAATAATGGTTTAGTCTATGTGTCGGGATATTTGTATAGAAAATGTTGTCTTGAACACCACAAATGTGAGAAAATAAAATTGTACGTAAGTAGATCAGAACAACCTATAAATATGGGAAAATATTCTTTTTTTAGCCATTACAAGGATTTTAATAAAGATAGTGTTCAATCGGGGTTTTTTTAAAGTAATACAGTGGATTTCATTTATTACGACCTTGGTTGTAGCGACCATTTACCTATAGCGACGTTAAATCTAAGTCCCTTGAATTTAAAGCATATTTTAGTACAAAATTCATGTGGCTATAGCAACTTTGGATGTAACGCCGAGTTCGGGTGTAGCGTTTTAACTGTTTTTAATGAATCATTTGTAACAAATTCCTAGAAATCCCATGCAGATATTGCGACCGGAGTCGGCCGCCAAAGACACAAAGATTTCTTTCTTTCACAAACATTTCTTATCTTTTGTTTACATCCACACAGATGGTCAGCAACTTTTACCTTTTGTTTATAGATATCAGCTAAGTAGGTAGGGAAGCGTGTACATTTCGGAGTTAAATTTATGGTTCAGTTACAAAGTGATATTCTGAATAGCAACTGGGTTTAGTAAACTTTTGAATAAGTATGGCTGCTAGACGCACATTCACTGTTAAATAAAAGGCGGAAATCATTTCAAAATTGAAGAACGGTGAAAACAATGCTGATTTGTGCAAAGAATACAAAGTTTCCCATTCAACAATATCTACGATGTGGAAAAACCGACATAAAATATTAGAATGCTTTGAATCCCAATCCTTAAAAATTAAGAAAAACCGCAAACCGACGCATCAAGATGTCGAAAATGCCCTTCTAATGTGGTTCAAAGCCCAAAGAAGCTAAAACGTACCTTTGAGCGGTTGTCTGCTGCAAGAAAAGGCTAATCATTTTGCCAAACTATTTGGAAAAATGGATTTTGAGTGTTCGGAAAGCTGGATATACCGATTTCGTCAACGACACGATATTGTAGTAGGCAAAGTTTGTGGAGAAGCCGCTAGTGTATCGCAAAGTGACTGTGACAACTGGCTAAAAACAGTTTTCCCAAAATTGACTGAAGATTATACTGATAGCCAAATATGGAACGCTGACGAGACAGGTTTGTTTTTTAAGTTAACTCCTGAAAAAACCTTGAAATTTAAAGAGGAAAAGTGCGTTGGTGGAAAATTATCAAAAGATAGAATCACCGTGCTTATTGCATCAAGTATGGCAGGGGAAAAAAAGAAAATTATTGATCATAGGCAAGGCAAAAAATCCAGATGTTTCAAAAATGTTAACTCTTTGCCAGTTGATTACGAAGCAAACAAAAAGGCCTGGATGACTTCAGAGATTTTCGAAAAAGTTCTACGCAAATGGGACTCCCAGTTAAGAAATAACAAAAAGAAGATCATTTTATTTATTGATAATAATTGCCCAGCTCTTCCTAAAATAGAGAATTTGACCAACATAAAACTGGCATATTTACCACCAAACACTACATCAGTGATTCAACCGATTGATCAAGGGATAATTAAAACCTTGAAAAGTCATTATAGGACGATTTTAGTACAGAAAATGATGAACGACATTGAAAACACGCCAGGCCCATTTTCCGTTAATATTTTAGATGCCATTGAAATGGTAACTACGGCATGGGCTCGGGTGACTCCGGATACGATCAAAAAGTGTTTTATACATGCTGGGTTCCGTAAAACTTCGGCTATCACAACAATTGACGACGACTCCGATGATGGATTGAATATACCATTGGCACAACTGACTACAGCATCATCAAGCGGAACAAATGTTGCGGACTGGGAAACATATGTTGATATTGACAATCAACTTATCACTACTAGCGATTTGTCCGATAGTGAAATTGTTGAAACTGTTGTTCCATCACATACGACGCAAGATGAGGAAAATGAGGAGGAAGAAGAAGGTTGCAAGGAAGGTGAGATTCCTACAACTAAGGATGTGTTAGGTGTTGTAACAAAGCTTAAAAGATACTGTTTATTTGGTGATGGAAAGGATATTATAGATATTGAAGAAGTAATGAAAATAGAATACAACCTACAGCGTACACTAGCACAAAAAAATAAATTGAAGCAAACTAATATTACACATTTTTTTAAATGTGCCAGTGAATAACTATGTGCGCAAATATTTTCAATAATAAATGAATATAAACTATACATGTGTACGTGTCTGCATCTCTTTACCTTTGCCTGTAACGACTTCCGTATGTAACGACGAAAATAGAGTAGTCCCTTCATCGTGGTTATACCCGAAATCCACTGTATTTGAATTTCTCGTAATGCATATTCCTTTCGACTTGAGTTGTCTCTCAATTTCACTGGCGTTCGACTTTGTTTTATCTGTCATTATGTTTGAAATTATAAACAATAAAACCGTCAATTTTAAACAAACCTATTTTTTTAACCAAGCAATAATGACGCTATTAATAGGTATATATAACTAAACCTGTTGAAACAAATATCAATATTAGAAATATTATGTGGAGTATAATTATTCACCTCCGTGTCTATTGTCTAGGTACTATGAACCACACATAACATGCAATTATAATTCATGTATCAATATCAGAGAATAATTCTCCCTAATTATTAAATTATATATTAAATAAATTTAATAAATTACTTCGTATTATATTGTTAATAATTAAGACAACGAAATAAATACTTTACTAAGTTTTACTTGCAAGTTTTTTTTTAACTAAAGCTGAATTGCTATGAAATGTAATTTTGGAGTTTTCGAATGAATTGAACCCAAAATAGGTACCTACCATAGAAAATACGCGCTCGTACGGACCACTTTGAAAAAGATTAGAAAATGATTCGATGATGATGAACTCGGTTTTTGTAGTAATCGCGACACTTCTATTTGAAATAAAAATAATTAGAATCTTATTTGGAACTGCTATATAATTACCTACAGTGAGAGAAAATTAGTCTGGCCCACCAGGAAGGGTAAATGAAGTAGGTAAACTTACGGTTAGCGGCAGCGGCGATCAGCTTCAACTTGGCTTCAACAATATCTTCGGATGTGGAAGGCTTCAGTCTTCCTTGACCACACTCCTACGTGATTATATGTAGTATATACACACAGCTGAGTCAACCCGGCACTCTCACTAACGGTTAATTACATTGATTTTCTCTTGGAAGGTTTAGACAAGAACATCCATTACCGATGCAGTTCGTCTTGATTCTTTTTTACATGTGGGTATCGATCGCGTCGACTTTTACAGACGCTTTTGTTTTAGGTCAACAGGTGGCGCCATAAGTTTAGTTTTGTATATTATTGGAAGGAAGGATGCGATACAAAAGTAAGGAAGGCATGCCAGTACATAATTATTATTACTATTTTTTATTTATTCATAAACAAGTTTATTTTTATTATAACTTATTATTAAAAAAGTTATTACAAATATCTTCAATACTTTAAAATATGAGATAATAATAAATTAATAGATCCATTATGCGCCGTGCCGTACGCACGGCGTGGTCAATTAGTACTAGCAGCGCTATGTTAACCGGGAACGGGAATGGTGTTCTATGCCCAGACGGGGCGGATAGTTGGAATTCACTTTTATTTGCTATATAGTATAAATTCGTCACTTTTAATGTACATTTGTAATCGTTTTCTAAATGTTTTGCTACAACAGATGTTAGCATTCCAAAAAGATTACTTTTGGATGTTTGTCTTTAACTTCATTTTAAATTGTTTCATGCCAAGATCCGAATGAATCTGCAATCATGTAAGGCACTCCTTTTATTTCAGCGGTGGCCTTTCAAATAAGAAGTATGTATAATATATTATATTTTTATAGGTATGCTAATGTCTACTAAGTATCTTGGGCCAGATATTATCATGTTTCTAGAAATGACTGTATACATCAGAGGGAGAGAAAATCGGAAGAAAAATAATATACGAATCCCGAATATTTACACTGTCTGGGGTGGATAGATGAACACGCGTTTCCGAGTGTTCATCTATCCACCTTCTATTTTAAGGGTGGATAAATGGAATAATCCGATAAGCCTAGATTTTTTTTGGATTTAAAGAAATATGCTACGCGTCTTCAGTTTCAGTACGAACTTTAAGATATTATAAATAGGGATCATAAGTTATTTTCAATTATTCTTTATTGCACAATTACTGTCGATAATACATATTTCTTTCCTTGCCAATGCATGAGTTTGGCGACAGTAATTTTGGTACAAATTAAGCGCTTAGCTACTTCCTTTTGTTTTTAATATTCATCTAATATATAAAAATTAGGGCCTGCGCTCACAGACGGCATGGCAAGGCGTGTCAAGGCACACTTCGGTATGCCGAAGATGACCTGCCCCCACATGGCGTTGCAACGCAACGCTGCTTGCTGTACCGCAGCGTCTTGGTATAAGTTAATCGGTATTGGGTGCGATCAGTATTATGTTCACACAACACTGCATTACTGCTCCGGCGTCACAGCGCATCATCCTTCTCCTACTCGTGGCTCTGCTCTCAAGGTCTCAAGTCCGTTGCGCGTGCTACTAGGCGCCGCACAACATCGCAACGCACTCACTCACAGTGATCTAATTGTAGGAAGCAGCGGCACTGTACGGCACCTCAGCGCATCTGGCTTCGCTCTAATGAAGCATCCGCACGCTTGGCAAACCTCAACAAGTAGCCAAAAAAGTAGTGACCTCATTCAAGCGTGTGGTTAGTGTTAGGCTTGGTTTGCAAACGCTTGCAGCCAATACCATCGAGTGTCGGCTTTTTGTCACAAATCAATTTGCCGCAAGCGCTTGCGACGCGGTCACACGTTTGTACGCACTCAGACTCGTTTCTGCACTGGTGGCGAAAATAAGTATTTTTCGTTTTCTTTCACGTTTTCTTGTATAATAAAATAAATTAAGCCAAATGATATGAACGACACAACAACCTCGATGTTGGTCATGCTTGCCTATTCATAACAAACTAACGCACTCGCAAGCGTGTGGATGGCGACGTTTGATTCTCAAAATCAAGCCAAACGTTTTTAGAGATTTGGAGTTTGCATCCAAGCGTTCGGACGCGACATTAGGAATTTTAGAAAATTTGCCATAGATTTGCGTTCGCAACACCTCATCGCCGGTATAGATATTTTACTCCTGGTACAGCGATTGTTAATACGACTGCAAAACGTAATGTTTATGCCAAATCCTTTTCGGAACGGGAGAAACCCATGTCCAGCAGTGAAGTTACAGATTGATTCAAATGATGATTACTATCGCTTTATAATTGAACTTGGGTTAAAATTATTTGGCAAGAAGTTCCTTAATCGCGGCGCTACAGTATTCGCGAAATTTGACATTTGGAGTCAAATTCCATATTTTAAATTTTAGTTCCCATTTTTTCCGCGAGACTTTTTGAAACACTACGTTTTAGTTTAGAGTAGACAAGGAGATGAGTATAATCACTACTAAAACGTAGTAGTAGTAACACTATGTTTTAGTCGTGATTATATTTTTTTGGTTTAAACCTGAGACTAATTACAAACTACTTTTATAATAAGATGGATATTGTTTATTTAATGGTATCAGTTAAAAAAAAGCGATTCATTCATTTTTAAAAATATAATAAACAATAACATCAGTTACCATAAATTACAATTAAAATTATTCTACTGGTATTAGTCTTAAAACATTCATCATACTAAATGCTGTATCAAATCACAGTAAATTATTAAACATAGTGACGAAATTCTTATTTCAAATAGGCAAGCACCTTCATACTTATCAGACCTAAAAATTTAGGAATTCTATCAAAGCAATTCTTAAGAAAAAAAGTAATATCAGGCGATATTTAGATTTGGACACCTGCAACTATCTTCAAAAAAGGAGGAGACAGATGCATTGTGGTATAAGATGAAATGCCTCACAGTCTTTCTAATTAAATTCTCTTTCTTACCTTTCAAACTAGAACGCAGCAGTGCCAGTACTGCTGCTGGGTGATAAAGATAAGAGGGTTGTATCTATCCAGAAGGAACTAAGGCAAAAATAAGTCCTACCACTTAGTAAAAAGGCGTTAAATTCCATATTAGTTCAATGTCAATAACATTACAAAATTATGAAAAAAGATGTCAATTACAAACTTTATAAGAATTCTAACAGTAACGGAAACATTTCAATCTTCAAGTAATAAATAAAATTAAAGTACTAACAAATGACTAAGAAATAAATACAAATATTGAGCAAAGCTCAGACAATTAATACTATCAAAATACACACAAATAAAAAAAAAACTTTTCACAAACTGTAATTTCTGATGACTTCATCACTACATAATGTTGTGCTATTTAAATATATTATGAGATTACTTTATTGCAATTATTTAATTACGGTATGTGAAGTCAACTGAGCAAAAACTGAGTAAAATAAGCATTTAACAAACTACAGATTTGCACCATATTATTCATTATGATTACCTGTAAAAGGATATGGTATTAAATTAAATATAATTATAGCAAATACATAAATTATGTTAACGTTTCGAATATTATGTATCACAATCCTATTTGAATCGCACTTGCCTCGCAAACATTTCAGCACATAAATCAGCTGTTCCCTTCGTAGAGCCAGTTCCTTTCTCATCGGATTCAGAATCGGAATCGAACTCTGAAGTTACTGCTGGAGATTTTCTTCCAGATGAGACTCGCTTCAATCCAACTTCTGTAGTAAGAATTTCTTTGATGACATCATCAGAAGACTGTCCCTTACGATTTGCATTGCGAAGCTGTTTCGCTCTTTTCCTTATATCGGCAAGAAACCCTGTATTCACTTCTACACTTTCATTAGACATTTCGTGTTGTGACAAGTCAGTGCACGAGAGTGTCAAGTCAGTGGAAGAGCCTTTTGACTCTGACGTAGTTTCGAGTGATTCAACCGAGGCGCCTATGCTTCGAAATGCTGCCAGCCCGTCTACTATTGCAACTGAGTAGCCGTCGTCACTCTTCGTGCTTATTATTATTCCATTAGGTGCCGTTCCGAGTAAGGCGGGTTCATTCACTTTATAATTGAACACTTCTGGCATATAACATTCGGAGGCAGTGGACGTTGTAGATGACGTTTCACAGGTACACGGCGGGGCTCTGTATGCTTCTTCATTGAGGTATATTATGCTAACTCTATCTGTTCCTACAGCGTAAAGAAAGGGAGCCACAAACTCCCAACTGTGTACTGCCGAACTCCATTTAGGGTCTTCGTTACGTGTACGCCTACCGCTTTCGTCCACGAACACGCCACATTCCGCAAAACAAATTAGTAGCTCAATAGGGTCGTTTCTTACAAGGATGATTGCATTCGGTGAAGAGTGACTTTTTAAGGCTGCAGCGACGGTCGGGTCGTCTACGGCGAAGGTTTCCAATGCGCCGGAGGGCAAATTCACTTTGAGAGGCTTCTCCCCGGCAAGGAACAAGCACTTAGTCGTGAGCAGTAGTGAACTTGGTGGTCTGTCAATCGTGAGCGAGCGTGCTATCTTGAATTCAGTGCTAACTGCGTCGAAGCGTAAAATAAAAACGCGCCGGCCACAGGCGACCACAGCACATGGACCTTCAGTTGCTTCTTCAGAAAGTACCTGGGACGAGAGATACTTGTTTAGTTTATGTTTATTTTACATAAAGAATATTGTTTATTATTTATCTATCGTTACGTTTTAATTTCAAATGGCGATCGTTTCCGCAAGATTAATATATAAAGTTAAGAGCATTTAAGTAATTTTACAACCATCTAGAATTAGAAATATGATGATATAAAAATTCCCCTTTTTACAAGCTTTTATTTACTTTCACCTGTCTTGGTGTTTGTAATCAAACCTTGCAAGTAAAATTTTTATTCCCTACTATGGGAGAAGTCCATTACCAACTAGACGAGAAGGGCTTGAAATTAGCATAATATGATAACTTTTTCAAATAATTATGAAATAATACATAATTAGAAATAATAGTAATTAAGTTTATGTTTTACCTTAAAATAACCTTAGAATAAGATTTACACTGGACCAACTAAATGCCTCATGAAAATTTCTACCAGTTAATCTTGAGTAATTTATAAAATTGTGGTAAACATTCACTTCATACTTATGTTTGAGGTTATATTATAAGTCAGACCAATAATAATAAAACAATATAATAATGGCAGCAAGTACTGTTGGCCAGGTCAGCAAAACATAGTACCTACCTATAAAATATTTTCACTGGTCGTACTAATCATAATATTTTATGTTAGTAATCACTGTAATTGCATTAAACACAAACAAAACCTAGTTTTTATCAAAAATTATAACTCAATAATAATTACCAAACAGATGGATAGGTATCGAAAAGAAAACGTGTTTCTAAATTAACGTAGCGTGGATATTTAATCAAAGCTGAATGATTTTTTTTGCTACATTCTCGTGATGTGTAAATAAAGATGCAACAATAGAGTGACCGAGATAATAAGCGAGCAATCGAGCGGACGTCATTTTTAATATTTCTTTATGGGCGCAGCTTATACATTGTTAACAGCTTTAACGGCTTTAACATTACCAGAATAATTGTTTAGAACACATAAAAAACACACACAAGCTACTACAACAATGAAGTCATGAAGTCGTAAATAAAAATGAAGTCGTAAAGTGATACCTTGACTAGACACGGGGCGGAGACTTCAGGCAACTGTACTCTACTGAGGCTGACGGTGGGCTTGAGGTTTGCTGAGCGTCGCAGAGCAGAACCCAGTGCTAAGAGGCCGCCGTGAGCCAGTATACCACTGCATACAAACAACGCTCGTCCGTTCGTCGACACTATGCTTTGCACACAGTTTACTTCGGTTCTTGGCGGAGACACGTCACTGTCCCACTCGATTCGTACCGGACCGCGGAGAGAGTGTAGACCATCGGAGCACCCTGCATATTGTTGTGTTTATTGAATTTACGATATTATGGTATTATTAAGCGATCGTAAAATTTTATAGGTAAAATACTATTATCTAACAAGCACTATTTCTAAAACAAAGGAAGCAAATCTTTCCTGTAGCGGAAGCGATATACGTCCAAAAGTAGACATTTATGGGCTCATTAGAAGAATACTCTATAATACATATTGCAGCGCAGCGGATTTATTGCTAAATAACTCTCTTAAAAATAAGGGGAGGTCTTTACCCATAAGTGGGACAATTGTTGCTTTACAATTGCTTTACATTTCCCATATGATGAGGAGAAGGGTATTAAAGATGCGAGATATCTGTTATTGCGACTGCATACTTATCGACAAAGTTGAGTCATCAGGCCAACAGTGTATGTACAACATACATATTCAAATCAAAATGTCGCCAATATACGTGAGCAAATTTAAGGCGTCATATTACTGCATACATATTAATGCATTGCCGACCTTCATGCACAGCTTGGTGAGTATGGACAAATTCTAATCAATAATTCACTTATGTTTTATGTCTCGATTGGAAAGATAAGATGATAAATAAAACCATTATTCCCCCCTTGACCCAATAGACAACCCTTAAATATGTGGGGTATGCTGAAGGATTTGTCTCATAACTAAAAAAAATTATAAGTAAACTAAATTAATTAAAGGATTTTTTTAAATATTTTCCATTACATTTTAAACACCTTTTCGTTCGTTCAAGCCCTAGTTTGTCAAAGAAATTGGGCAAACAAATTGTGCTGGACCTTTCAACATTAACTGTCTTTTGATCATCAAGTGAGATCATTCAGACAGGACCGATCTGGGAAAGAAACAAAATAATTTTGTTGAGTACGCTTCTTGTCTGCCTCAAGTTAGTAGGTTTGCTGTTGCCTTCGAACCACCTATACCGAATACTCTTGCTTTCTTTCCGGAATGTATATGTATATAACCATGTTTAATTTCCTGTCAGAATGTCATTTGAATGTCGGTGATCATACTTTAACTACATTTTTTTACACTAATCAACTCGAGCCCGTTTTTGTTCTGGAGTGAGCGGCAACAAGGTTTTTAACTTTTAAATGTTGATGTAAATTTTTTTGAATTTGGCTCAAACAATACCCAAATGTCCTAGAATCTTCGTATGGGTGATGCGCGCCGGTTTCTTCAATTGGTTCTTTGAAAGTGGTATTTTTAACATTTTCCTCAGTGATTGCAGTTGAGGGTCGCGATCTTCAAGAATTCCACCACAGAAAACATGGTCACGATTAAATTCTGCGTACCAATGCCTTACGGTGCTTTATTATTATTATTGTATTTATTTTGAAGACCAGCAGTGAATTGTGTGTGAATTAAGTGAAACAAAAATTATTTTAATCAATATATATTGTATTGTGGCATATAAGTTTCTTATGTTTAAAAAAAATATAAAATTCGAAATTTAAACATTTATGAGCGTCCAGGAGCGCAGAACTTTCAGTGTGCCGCCTTACGTTAATACAAATAATAATATAATTAAAAAGCGACACCCGTCATTGACTGCATTAGTAAACTCGCTTAAGAGCTCTTGTAACGGAGCGTGTATGTACGTCGCATGTATTTGCGTCGATTCGGATGTTTGCATGGATTTACTGCTTTAGCTATATAGCTTAGTGTGGTATTAGTACCGCGCGCGTGCATTACCGCTGTATGTACGTACCTAGGGCGAGCACGTGCGGCACATGGCGCACAGCGGCGGCGAGGGGACGGGCGGGGAGCGTGCAGTGCGCGTGCAGTAGCGCGGTGTGTACACTGTACGTACCTAGGGCGAGCACGTGCGGCACATGGCGCACAGCGGCGGCGAGGGGACGGGCGGGGAGCGTGCAGTGCGCGTGCAGTAGCGCGGTGTGTACACTGTACGTACCTAGCGCGAGCACGTGCGGCGCCACGTGCAGCGCGGCGAGGGGGCCGGGGAGCGTGCAGTGCGCGTGGCGCGGTGTGTACACTGTACGTACCTAGGGCGAGCACGTGCACATGGCGCACAGCGGCGGCGAGGGACGGGCGGGAGCGTGCAGTGCGCGCGCAGTAGCGCGGTGTACACTGTACGTACCTAGCGCGAGCACGTGCGGCGCCACGCAGCGCGCGGCGAGGGGCGGCGCGCGCGTGGCGCACAGCGGCGGCGCTGGCGGGCGCGCGCGCGGCGAGGCGGGCGGGGAGCGTGCAGTGCGCGTGCAGTAGCGCGGTGTGTACACTGTACGTACCTAGCGCGAGCACGCGGCATGGCGCACAGCGGCGGCGAGGGACGGGCGGGAGCGTGCAGCGCGTGCAGTAGCGCGTGTGTACACTGTACGTACCTAGCGCGAGCACGCGGCGCCACGTGCAGCGCGGCGAGGGGCGGGCGGGAGCGCAGTGCGCGTGCAGTAGCGCGGTGTGTACACTGTACGTACCTAGGGCGAGCACGTGCGGCACATGCGCACAGCGGCGGCGAGGACGGGCGGGAGCGTGCAGTGCGCGTGCAGTAGCGCGGTGTGTACACTGTACGTACCAGCGCGAGCACGTGGCGCCACGTGCAGCGCGGCGAGGGCGGCGCGCGCGTGGCGCACAGCGGCGGCGGCTGGCGGGCGCGCGCGGCGGGGCCGGGCGGGGAGCGTGCAGTGCGCGTGCAGTAGCGCGGTGTGTACACTGTACGTACCTAGCGCGAGCACGTGCGGCGCCACGTGCAGCGCGGCGAGGGGCGGCGCGCGCGTGGCGCACAGCGGCGGCGGCTGGCGGGCGCGCGCGGCGAGGGGCCGGGCGGGGAGCGTGCAGTGCGCGTGCAGTAGCGCGGTGTGTACACTGTACGTACCTAGCGCGAGCACGTGCGGCGCCACGTGCAGCGGCGAGGGGCGGCGCGCGCGTGGCGCACAGCGGCGGCGGCTGGCGGCGCGCGGCGAGGGGCCGGGCGGGAGCGTGCGCGTAGCGCGGTGTGTACACTGTACGTACCTAGCGCGAGCACGTGGCGCCACGTGCAGCGCGGCGAGGGCGGCGCGCGCGTGGCGCACAGCGGCGGCGGCTGGCGGCGCGCGCGGCGAGGGGCCGGGCGGGAGCGTGCGCGCGTGCAGTAGCGCGGTGTGTACACTGTACGTACCAGCGCGAGCACGTGCGGCGCCACGTGCAGCGCGGCGAGGCGGCGCGCGCGTGGCGCACAGCGGCGGCGGCTGGCGGGCGCGCGCGGCGAGGCCGGGCGGGGCGTGCAGTGCGCGTGCAGTAGCGCGGTGTGTACACTGTACGTACTAGCGCGAGCACGTGGCGCCACGTGCAGCGCGCGGCGAGGGGCGCGCGTGGCGCAGCGGCGGCGAGGGCGGCGCGCGCGTGGCGCACAGCGGCGGCGGCTGGCGGGCGCGCGCGGCGAGGGGCCGGGCGGGGCGTGCAGTGCGTGCAGTAGCGCGGTGTGTACACTGTACGTACCTAGCGCGAGCACGTGCGGCGCCACGTGCAGCGCGGCGAGGCGGCGCGCGCGTGGCGCACAGCGGCGGCGGCTGGCGGCGCGCGCGGCGAGGGGCCGGGCGGGGCGTGCAGTGCGCGTGCAGTAGCGCGGTGTGCACTGTACGTACCTAGCGCGAGCGTGCGGCGCCACGTGCAGCGCGGCGAGGGGCGGCGCGCGCGTGGCGCAGCGGCGGCGGCTGGCGGGCGCGCGCGCGGCGAGGGCCGGGCGGGGCGTGCAGTGCGCGTGCAGTAGCGCGGTGTGCACTGTACGTACCTAGCGCGAGCACGTGCGGCGCCACGTGCAGCGCGGCGAGGGGCGGCGCGCGCGTGGCGCACAGCGGCGGCGGCTGGCGGGCGCGCGCGGCGAGAGGGCCGGGCGGGGAGCGTGCAGTGCGCGTGCAGTAGCGCGGTGTGTACACTGTACGTACCTAGCGCGAGCACGTGCGGCGCCACGTGCAGCGCGGCGAGGGCGGCGCGCGTGGCGCAGCGGCGGCGGCGGCGGGCGCGCGCGCGGCGAGGGGCCGGGCGGGGCGTGCAGTGCGTGCAGTAGCGCGGTGTGTACTGTACGTACCTAGCGCGAGCACGTGCGGCGCCACGTGCAGCGCGGCGAGGGCGGCGCGCGTGGCGCACAGCGGCGGCGGCGGCTGGCGGGCGCGCGCGGCGAGGGGCCGGGCGGGGCGTGCAGTGCGCGTGCAGTAGCGCGGTGTGTACACTGTACGTACCTAGCGCGAGCATGCGGCGCCACGTGCAGCGCGGCGAGGCGGCGCGTGGCGCACAGCGGCGGCGGCTGGCGGGCGCGCGCGGGGCCGGGCGGGGAGCGTGCAGTGCGCGTGCAGTAGCGCGGTGTGTACACTGTACGTACCTGGCGCGAGCACGTGCGGCGCCACGTGCAGCGCGGCGAGGCGGCGCGCGCGTGGCGCGCGGCAGCGGCGGCTGGCGGGCGCGCGCGGCGAGGGGCCGGGCGGAGCGTGCAGTGCGCGTGCAGTAGCGCGGTGTGTACACTGTACGTACCTAGCGCGAGCACGTGCGGCGCCACGTGCAGCGCGGCGAGGGCGGCGCGCGTGGCGCAGCGGCGGCGGCTGGCGGGCGCGCGGCGAGGGGCCGGGCGGGGAGCGTGCAGTGCGCGTGCAGTAGCGCGGTGTGTACACTGTACGTACCTAGCGCGAGCACGTGCGGCGCCACGTGCAGCGCGGCGAGGGCGGCGCGCGCGTGGCGCAGCGGCGGCGGCTGGCGGGCGCGCGCGCGGCGAGGCCGGGCGGGGCGTGCAGTGCGCGTGCAGTAGCGCGGTGTGCACTGTACGTACCTGGCGCGAGCACGTGCGGCGCCACGTGCAGCGCGGCGAGCGGCGCGCGTGGCGCACGGCGGCGGCGGCGGGCGCGCGCGGCGAGGGGCGGGCGGGGCGTGCAGTGCGCGTGCAGTAGCGCGGTGTGCACTGTACGTACCTAGCGCGAGCACGTGCGGCGCCACGTGCGCGCGGCGAGGGGCGCGCGCGCGCGCGGCGAGGGGCGCGCGTGGCGCGGCGGCTGGCGGGCGCGCGCGGCGAGGGGCCGGGCGGGGCGTGCAGTGCGCGTGCAGTAGCGCGGTGTGTACACTGTACGTACCTAGCGCGAGCACGTGCGGCGCCACGTGCAGCGCGGCGAGGGGCGCGCGCGCGTGGCGCGGCGGCGGCGGCGCGCGCGGCGAGGGGCCGGGCGGGGCGTGCAGTGCGTGCAGTAGCGCGGTGTGTACACTGTACGCACCTAGCGCGAGCACGTGCGGCGCCACGTGCAGCGCGGCGAGGGCGGCGCGCGTGGCGCACAGCGGCGGCGGCTGGCGGCGCGCGCGCGGCGAGGGGCCGGGCGGGGCGTGCAGTGCGCGTGCAGTAGCGCGGTGTGTACACTGTACGTACTAGCGCGAGCACGTGCGGCGCCACGTGCAGCGCGCGGCGAGGGCGGCGCGCGCGTGGCGCAGCGGCGGCGGCTGGCGGGCGCGCGCGGCGAGGGGCCGGGCGGGGCGTGCAGTGCGCGTGCAGTAGCGCGGTGTGTACACTGTACGTACCTAGCGCGAGCACGTGCGGCGCCACGTGCAGCGCGGCGAGGGCGGCGCGCGCGCGTGGCGCGGCGGCTGGCGGGCGCGCGCGCGGCGAGGGCCGGGCGGGGCGTGCAGTGCGCGTGCAGTAGCGCGGTGTGTACACTGTACGCCTAGCGCGAGCACGTGCGGCGCCACGTGCAGCGCGGCGAGCGGCGCGCGTGGCGGCGGCGGCGGCTGGCGGGCGCGCGCGGCGAGGGGCCGGGCGGGGCGTGCAGTGCGCGTGCAGTAGCGCGGTGTACACTGTACGTACCTAGCGCGAGCACGTGCGGCGCCACGTGCAGCGCGGCGAGGGCGGCGCGCGCGTGGCGCACAGCGGCGGCGGCTGGGCGCGCGCGGCGAGGGGCCGGGCAGGGGCGTGCAGTGCGCGTGCAGTAGCGCGGTGTGTACACTGTACGCGTACCTAGCGCGAGCACGTGCGGCGCCACGTGCAGCGCGGCGAGGGCGGCGCGCGCGTGGCGCAGCGGCGGCGGCTGGCGGGCGCGCGCGGCGAGGCCGGGCGGGGCGTGCAGTGCGCGTGCAGTAGCGCGTGTGTACACTGTACGTACCTAGCGCGAGCACGTGCGGCGCCACGTGCAGCGCGAGGGGCGGCGCGCGTGGCGCACAGCGGCGGCGGCTGGCGGGCGCGCGCGGCGAGGGGGCCGGGCGGGGAGGCGCGCGCACGCAGGCGCTGCAGCCAGGCGCCGCGCTCCGCGATGCCCGCGCACACCACCGTCGCCTCTGCGCGCGGCTCGTTGCATCCCTCCACTTTTATCTGCATCAAATGCTCTTTAAGCAAACTTCAAAAAAAAGTTAACAATTAGGCTACGTGTTTTTCTTTTTTATTTGAATAATACGCGATATTTTCACCAGGCTTTTTTTGCCACCAGGACGATGCCACTTTTAGAAACAACGTGAAATATTGAACAAATTACATGGTGGAGAAATTAGTTTGTTAAGAATTTTTTTGTTTTGTGTATTTATATAATACTCTTAAAACCGATAAAATTTTATTTAAAACGCAACTTGTTAAATAACATTGTGTAACAAAAACTTCATCTCAGTCCTAACTAGCGACATCTGATGAACAGATGATTATTTTACCCTTTGTAAACCGACTCTGATTATTTTCGAAAGCCAAGAGATTTCCCACACAATTTTAATATTCACGTACGTGGTAGAGCCATGCTGCAGCTATATTAGTAGTATAGTTGTAGCACAAATGAGTCGGCTCGACCGGGGAAGGACCACGCTCACAGAATACCAGCGGCTTAACACTGCTGTGTTGCCGCTGGTATTCTGTGAGAAAAATAGCAGCAAAAAAATAGCAGCTTAACACTGCTGTGTTTCGTATGGTGAGTGTAGAGAACCTGAGACCCTTTTTACTGGAAAAGAGGCATTCCATCTTAGTCCTCACGGATGACAACGCATCTGCATTTTATTCGTAATCAAGGATGGATGTAGATGTCTATGGGTCACAGCAACCACTTACCATCAGGTGGACTGTGTGCTCGTTTGTCACCCTATCCTATAAAAACAAAAGATTCAATTCAATTCAGACAATTCTCCTTTATCATATTACGAATATTTCATCATTCATCATTATTACAGACTTTCACAAGTCCACTGCTGAACATAGGCCTCCCCCAAGGAATGTCACAAAGCACGGTCCCGAGCCACCTACATCCATTGACTTCCTACATGTGTTACCAGGTCGTCACTCCATCTAGTGGGGGGACGCCTTATACTTTCCCTGCCGGTACGAGGCTGTCACTCGAGAACCTTTCTTCCCCATCAGTTGTCGGTTCTTCGAGTATATGGCCAGCCCACTGACACTTCAGCTTGCTAGTCCGTTGGCAATAGCTAGGCTATTTCGGTTAATGGCTAGGCTATGTCGGTTACTCTGGTTCTACTGCGGATTACCTCGTTTTTAAGTATATTACGCAGAGAAATCCCAAGCATAGCCCTCTCCATAGCTCGCTGAGCGACCTTGAGCTTTCTCATGCGGCTAGCAATGAAGGACCACGTCTCAGATCCATAGGTCATCACTAGCAACACGCACTGATTGTACAATCTTGTTTTGAGATTTAGAGGTATGGCCTGACGAGAAGATGTGTCGTAATCTCTCGAACGCCGAGTTGTATCCGTCGATTGACCTCTCGGTCGAAGTTGGACTTACCTAGTCAGACTATTTGTCCAAGGTAAACATACTCGTTAACAAATTCGAGCTTAGTGCTCCCAACAACTACCGGCATAGGCGTGACATGGACATTACACATGATCTTTGTTTTGTCCATGTTCATCTTAAGACCTATCCGTTGGGAGACATTATTGAGGTCATTGAGCATAGTGCTTAGGTCCTCCAATGATTCTGCCATAAGGACTATATCGTCGGCAAATCGAAGGTGAATACCGTATTCTTTCCAGTCCAGTAGCTTGAAAGCGTCTCCAATGCAGCGGTGAAGAGTTTCGGGGATATTACGTCACTCTGTCTTACACCTCTCTGCAGTTGGATAATTTTCGTACTCTGGTTCTGTACTCGGATAGCCATCGTAGCCCTACTGTACAAACACTTCAATACTTCGATATACCGACAGTCAACTTGGCACTGCTGAAGGAACTGCAGCACCGCCCAAATACCATACCCGGAGTACCACCACTTCTGCACCACGGCTCCGGAGTAGTGACACCATGGCAGGACGGAATTAAAGAGCTTCTGAAGGACTTCAAGTACCGGTTTTCCACCCGCTTTTAAGAGCTCCACTGTAATTCCATCCTCGCCCGGGGACTTGCCGTTTTTAAGATGTTGGAGAGCCATTCTAATCTCGCTCAGACTGACGTCCGGGATATCATCGGAATAGTGTCGGATAAGACTTGCTCTTGGATCGTTACTCACACTTACATGTGGCTCCAACGATGACGTGTACAGCTGCCCATAGAACCTCTCAATCTCACTCAAAATCACAGGTGTCCCGGAAACGGTGCTGCCACACTCGGTCTTCAGTTTCGACAGTTGGCTCTTCCTGGCAGACAGATCTCTGGCAAAGATTTTGGGGCCCTGGTTCCGCTCGATCGCTTCTTCAATACGAGCTGTATTAAAATTGCGTAAGTTCCGCCGCATGCATTTGGGGATCTGTCTGTTCAGTTGCCTGTATGCTGTCAAATCTGCTGAAGACAGCAGCTTCATATCCCGTCTAACAGCCATGAGATTAAGAGTGTGATCGGAGAGCTTTTGTGTTCTTCTGCGGCGGACACAGAACTGAGCTCCAACCGCATGGACAGTTTCCACGAGCTTGTCATTCATATCGTCCACTGAATTGCAGTCTTCTAGGTATTGAAATATATTATTCAACTCGAGCTAAAAGTTTTCGGGATTTTGGATAATAGCACGAGGGGAACGAAGCGTTGACTTCATTAGACGTGACCTCTCCAACTTAACGTTTAGGTTTAGTATGCCTCTCACTCGGTGATCGCTGCCAGTTTTCACCCTTGCGATCATTGAGACATCACTGAACAGTTGTCGTCTGGTCATCATAATGAAGTCAATCTCATTTATTGTCGAACCGTCGGGGCTCGACCAAGTCCACTTTCTGTGGGGCCGCTTCTGGAAGAAAGAGTTCATCATAAAGAGTCCCTCTTTCTCCATAAAGTCGGCCAGCTGCTGGACCCTAGGGTTCCGTTGCCCAGTCCCGAATTTCCCTACTTTCAGCTCACCGTTCTCTCTTGTGCCTAGTATTGCGTTGAAGTGTCCCATTAACACTGTATAGTGGGTTTTAGATGATCGCATGGCTCTAGAGATTTTCTCATACATTTTATCCATCTCCTCATCGGGATGTGCCGAGGTTGGTGCGTAAACCTGTATGACCTTCAGCGAATACCGTTTGGTGATTCTGAGTATAAGGTACGCAACCCTCCTCGACACACTCCCAATCTTTACAACGTTATTAACGATAGACTTGTGGACAATAAATCCGACACCACCTTGGGATAGATGGTGGCCCTCCCGGTGATAGAACAAGTTGCCCGATTCGAGGATCCCCTCCGTGTCCTCCCCTCTCTTTGGACCTCAGATAATCCTATAATATCCCAGCGCAACTTGTCTATTTCTTCTTCCAGCTTCAGGATCTTCTCCTCAGGGTGCGTGGGTTATATGTTGCCAGGTCGAGTCGTCGTAGGTGGCAACCGAACTTCTAACGGAGATTCTTAGCACTCCCTACCCCGCCGTAACCATGGTCGCCACCGTAACAGGGGACTGGGGGCCGCTCTTTTGTAACTCTCGCCATGAAGGGTATATTGCCATAGTTGCCACGCTTGGCGAGCGGATTGGCAAACGCATTTTTTATTGTTTTTTTGCTGACATCAGAAAGATGCTGCTGCCTATCTTCTGCCTCAGTTTCCCTCTGTCGCCTCGTACGACACCCACGGGAAGATGTGGGGTAATATTCTTACCTTGTAGTGGTATGAATATTTAACACAATTAATTTATTATTAGACACACAGATATAGGTTCATCAGAAATACTTTCCATTGCTCAGTTTTTAATATAATTTACCTAATATATTTCAGGTTACAATAAATAGAATGTTTCTTTTCGCTCGTTGAGAATAACTGGCAAAGAATGCTATATAACAATAAATCCTCATTGTTTACTAGAGTTCAGAGGTACGTACAAAGAGGATTTATATTCTAATCGTCACGCTTGGCAAGTGGTACCTATGACACTGCCCCCGTAGCTGACCTGGATATTTTACGCCTAACATAAACGAGATGACTATACCGCCATCTATCGGAGATTATACGTTTTCTAGCAATTCCTATAGTCGCCTTTTACGTGACCCCGGGAAACGAAATGGTGTGATGAATTCACACACGGCTAAAATTTAAGTTGATAAAAAACAAATGTATACCATGAAAGCCCGGTTAGCTTCGTTGTGCGGTAAGTTGGTAGCGTCAGGCGAGAGCAGGCGCGCCCGCAGCTCAGAGTCCCCGCGCGACAGCACCAGCGTCGCGTCCTCGCAGCGCGCGCTCAGCCGCTCCCGGCTGCCGTCCGACCTGACCATACACACAATAATACCATTGCACCCCAACAGACAAAACAGTCATGTCTAATGTCCACCGTCCAAGTTAAACCTATACTGGTAGTTGTTAGGAACACCCACCCACTAGGAGTGAAGACCTGTTGAAACATGCAAGTTGTTGCAGCTGATGAATGCTTGTAGGTAAGGAACATCCTTTATAGCAATCTAATTTCATAGGATAATTCATGGGAAAGGCCTACGAGGGGAGGTCAAAAAGTTCGCGGAATTAAAGGGAAAGGGGGTAAAATTAAACATGAAATATTTTTTTCTTTTTGA
The DNA here is from genome assembly GCA_029286625.1 of Parnassius orleans. Taxonomy (NCBI): domain Eukaryota; kingdom Metazoa; phylum Arthropoda; class Insecta; order Lepidoptera; family Papilionidae; genus Parnassius; species Parnassius orleans. The sequence continues at coordinate 1,903,370 of JAGSMP010000008.1, forward strand.
TATATTCTCCATTAACCCTAATACACTTCTCAGACCGTTCAAATAACTTATTTATACTTTCGAAAAAACATGTTTTGTCAAGGCCCTCAAAATAGGCAGAAATTTCCAACTTCACTTCTTTGTCATCTGCAAAAAAATTTCAGCGAAGCCCTTTTTTCATATTTGGCTACAAATAATAATCCGAAGGTGCCTAATCTGGACTAAAGGGAGGGTGGTTTAAAGTTTCGAAGCCGCATTTGTGTAAGGAAGCCATCAACAACATGACTCTTGTGAACAGATGCGTTGTCGTGCAAAAGGAGTATATCTCGAAACCATTTTCGCCTTCTTTTTTCTTTAATTGCATCTTTTAATTTTTCTAGTAGCGTAACGTAATACTGTTACGTGATATTGACACCTTTATCTTTATAAATGATCAATGAAATCCCCTTTGAATCCCAAAAAATGAAGCCATAGTCTATCCAGCCGATTGTGACACCTTGAACTTCTTAGGCGGTGCTGCGCCTTTTTATGCCACTGCATGGACTCCGGCTTTGACTCAGGCTTATAGTGATGAACCCAAGTTTCATCCCCGGTCGCAATTCGGTTCATAATTTCGTCTTTGTTCTCACTACACGGGTCCAAAAACTCACGCGAACACTCGACCCGCTGCTGTTTATGAAACGCTGCGGGCTTTCTTGGCATCCATCTTGCACAGACCTTAGACATGCCAAGATGGATGGAGAATGTTTAAAACGAATTGTCTTGATGTGATTGAATGGTCTTAGATGTTACTCTAGTTATTTCTGCGATCTATTTTTTCTTCAGACGAGCATCTTAGAGAACGAGCTTTTTAACTTTTTTGACAATTTCTGAGGAAGTTGCCTCAATCGGTCAGCCTGAGTGCTGATCGTCTTCAATTGAGTCTCTGCCTTTCTTGAAAAGGCTATGCCATTTAAAAATCATCGTTTTTCCAGGGCAAGGGTCCCCGTAAACAGTTAACATCTCTTCCATAATGATATGTAGCGATTTTCCTTGTTAAGTGAGGAACTTAATCACGGCACGAAACTTAATTTTCTCCATAGTTAGTGTTCACTCCCCGATTGACTTGTTAATCCTGTGATACAAAGGTTAATGAACCGATCTGGCTGAAACTTGGTATGTATAGTTGTATTAAGTCACCAAGTAGTAACAGTTTAAAAAAAAATCCCCCCTCCCTTCTCGAACCTCTCTATTCCGCGAACTTTTTGATCCGCCCTCGTATGTTCAGCAGTGGACCTGTGATGGGCTGTAATAATAATGAATTAAATTCTTATGAAGAATACTTACGACTTTAACTTGAACTACATAAAGAAGTTTATCTATTTGAAAACTTTATTGTCTTAAGGCTCTAAGAGCGGGTGAAAAATCCCCAAAGATCTTTGTCATATTTTGCAAAATATTTCCAAAACGGCACAAGCTCTTTAAATAGTTTTTACATTAAAAAAGGTCTTAAAAATGTTAATATTTTTAATTGAGAGTTTTATTTTTATTCCCCGTTTTACTCAAGAAAATATCATTTTTCCACGAAATTGAATATATTCGCGCGAGTCTTTGAAACTGACAAGGTTTCAAAGAAACACGACTAAGTTCATATTAAAAGAAATGCACGTCATTACAAGATTTCTATGTAAAACGAAGGCTACCTATGGGACTTCTTAAAAAGTTCAAATTTTTATTTTGTTTAATTTAATTCAAGACTAAAATAAATGTGAAAGGTATTTTATGTGAAAGGTATTTTATCTGCAATAATAATTTTCATCAAAAATAGCATAGACTTATAAAATTCATACACACGGTCAATCATACTGAAGATGATCAATTGTATTTTAAAATATTTAATAGACTTTATAGAATTTCCAGTATAATGACCCAAATATCATCATTATTGTATGAATGACACACTTAAAAGTTTTATCAGATGGCTAAACTATTAACTATCATTTTATGATAAGGTCATGTTTTTCTATAAAATGCTGCAAGAAATTTTAAATCACGGACCTTTTGGTTTGTTTTACTATTCACTTAATTAGCCAAAAATAAGATGGACTGATCTCAAAGTTTACTTTCTTGTGTAAAAAGTGCTATTTAGAATTTTATGCAGATGATAATTAAAGTTTCTATGTAAATAGGTGTAACATAGCAAGTATTATATTCATTGGTAGCGGCCAACCATATTTGGAACAGTTTTCTGCAGCACTACGCCTACGAATTATTTCAAATAAGAAATATCAAAGCCAGCATCATTTTCTGTACAGAACCCGGCAGTGTTGCTCAAGGCACTATGAAAAAAGCAGCTGATAAAAATGTTACTCTCATAACTGTTAACAAAAATTGTTACTGTAAATGGTCTTATAGAAAAAACTATTCCGCCGTGTCAGGTGCAGGAGCTATTATTAGAAGAAGAGGTAAAATTTTGTTTTAGAGATGCGCAATCAATATTGTTTTGTCTGCAATTGTGCATAAAATAAAAAATAACTTCAGCCAAAGAGCACAACTGGCATTATACTCAGGCCCATCAATTGGTATGGAAAAAGAAATAATTTTACCAGGTTTCAAAAAATGTAGATCTGTATGTCTATACATACATATATTGATGTATGGCCGCTTTGTAACTGGCGGTAACTCAGTAGCTATATAACATCCTACAGTCACGCCGAAACTAAGAGGAGAGAATCGCTGTAAAAAACGTAATAATTTATTGCGAAAATTTTGTGATAAAATTTAAAAAAATTACAAACTTATCCAAAATACCCAACACGTTACAGAAAAAATATAACAAATAATAAACTAATGAGTTTGCATCAGTTTTTAAAAAGGTTACAAGATATAACAAAAGAAACAAAAATAAATGTCAAAAAAATTTCAGGATCTAATTGACGATATACAGCTGACACTTAATCATGCTTTGCGAAACCACGCTATTTGTAAACAATACTTCTGTGAAAAATGGTGTACACAAGAGAAGTTAAGAACAGACAAAATCTTTCTTTTCAAATTTCCGCCGAGTTGTAAGTAGAAGGTCAAATACGCCATGTGCCAATTTAATTAAATATATTTTATATGAAGTGATCTTGACTACATTTCATCAATTCACCATTGATAAAAATGAGAACAGCAATTTTACAATTGTGTTTACAAGAAACACTATCAGTTCAAACTTGCAGCTTGTTCATTATTTTTATAATGAATACCTATAAATGTATATATTATTAATAAATCATTCCCGTAATATTTTGTATTATTTTTTATTTTACCCTATCTGAAACGTTCTAAACTCTATGTACCTCTGCTGGGCACAGGAATCCTCTTATTTCTGAGAGGGTTTCATGGGAAGGAAATGTCCGCCGAGCTGCCCCAATGCGTGTTGGCGAACTTCACATGTCTTCGAAATTTTTTTTCTTAATCCTCAGACATGCCGGTTTCCTCACGACGTTTTCCTTCACCGCCGAACACGGGCTATCAGCACTTAAAATTTCAATTAAAAATTTCATTGGTACTGCCGGGGATTAAACCCGGGCGAAATTTACAGCGAGCGCTTAGACCTAGAGCTACTAATACGATACAAATAAATACGATTCAACAAAAATATAAAAAAAACTCTTACGTACTTAAAACTTAAACACTTGATAGCTCGTGATGCCTACCGGACGAAGCTACAGAACCACACCACCACACCGTTGTAATTGAAGATGCTTAACCGCGACATAGCTCTCAGTGATGCGCAAGCATAATAGGCAGCATATCACTTAATATATACTTGTCGCCTCAGCAGTCTAATTAATCTTTGCACTTTCTAAGTAATACAGAACGTAGTCGCTAGACGGTGTTGACGTCGGCTAAAATCTCTGCGCTCGCAGTTTCTTCAAGGTCATTCAGGCTTCTTAAAGCCTTAACACAGCAAAGGGCATAGTTTTGTAATTGTTTTTTTTTTTAAACTTCCCAATCCTTTTCAAAAATCTTTTATTAGCTTGACTTGAAAGTATGTAAAAATGTAATGTTTATGAATAGTCACCTACTTCGGACCTTCAATAATCTAAAATTACAAACCAATAACAATTCAATAATTTCATGACTACATCCTCAATTGAATTATCACAGATCATGATCAGTACGCTGTTTTAAATTTTTTAAACTCTAATTTTATTTAATAGAGAAGTATTTATTCTACCTACCACACAATAAGCAGCGAAGACTCCATCTTCTCGTCTGATAGATCCATATTTATTCTGAAATAAGAAAATAAATGAATAAAACAGTCGTTATTTTTTTTAAACAATCTACTATTGAACCTCCCAAATGCGGATTGGCGATCTCAGTACAAGCTGCCTTACACATTAGACGGTGGTCCTTGTAGCTGGTATGGGTATGTATTATATGTCAGACGTACAATACCCATACCACAACCGAGATTTAAATGATGTAAAGGGGATAACTTCTTGAAATAAATATCAACTTTAGTGGCCTACAAGTGTAGTTTTTTTTTCCATTCGAACATACACAACCCGTATTCCTAATACCAATGATGGAGAGTAGCTTATCGGTTGCGCTCACCAACCTGAGTGATGATTATAGGCAAATAACTTTTTATTTAAACTATTTTTACAATACTGAAGTGACAAATGAACTTAAAGTCCACCTGATTGTGAGTGGCTACTGCAGCTCATAGACTCCTACAGTCAACTTCAAACAAAGGCAGGTGTGTTGCCACCTCTGGTAAATAGAATATATCTTAAATAAAACAAGTACATTACTTCTTCACCTGTTAGATAAAAAAATCTTACCCATTAACTATTTTCTTAGGTTTATCAACCGGTTTCTCACGTCTGGGCGTAGGCGGGCTGTAATAGAGTACATTATATTGTGACTAAAATTTCAAAAATATATATAAATTATTTTAATGTTGAAAAAAACATACATGTCATTAGCTGCAAGCTTGGCTCGTAAACGCTCAACTTCTTCACGAAGTTCCCTGTTAAAAAAGATAAATATTGCATCAAACCTAAAAAAAACATGAAATAACATTTCCGAACTGTAGTTAGCTGAACAAATTAGAATCCCTAAAAGCTCACAATTACAGCGTTATCAGAAAACCCTATACAAAATATAACGTAATATAAGTTGGATTTAATTAAATCATATTATACTTTAATATTGCATCATCATCATTACAGCCTTTCACAAGTCCACTGCTGAACATAGGCCTCCCCCAAGTTATGCCACAAAGCACGGTCCTGAGCCACCTGCATCCATCGACTGCCTGCATGTCTTACCAGCAGGTCTATTCACAATCGTCTCGGAAAGGAAAATTCGGATTCGATATCTTCTCGCACGGAAACCAATAAACGCTATTCACATTCGACGTTCGGATAAATTTGAGATTCGTTTTCGGGATTGTGACAGTTCGCATCGGAAACTTTACGAGAGCTCTGAGGGTGGCGAAAACTTGAAAAGTGATGATTAAAAGAGATAAATAAGCTTTTTTAAGTATAAGGTAGGTAACACAAATTAATTGCAATTATCTATAGGACGATTTCCATATAATTACTTCAAAATTTGCAATTTGTGAATAATTGGAAGACTGACACTGACATTCAAAAAACTTTTCGTGTCGAATCCTAAACGAGAGGAGATGTGAATACCAAAGTCTGTGACATTCGGATCGAATACTTGACGAACGAAACCTTCCCGCTTCCGAGAGAAATCTTTCCGAGGCATTGTGAATACCCTGGCAGGTCGTCAATCATCTAGTGGGGGGTCGCCCTACACTTCGCCTACCGGTACGAGGCCGCCACTCGAGAACCTTTTTTCCCCATCGGTTGTCGGTTCTTCGAGCTATATTGCCACTTCAGTTTACTAATCCGTTGGGCTATGTCGGTCACTCTGGTTCTACTGCGGATATCCTCATTCCTAAGTTTATCACGCAAAGAAACCCCAAGCATAGCCCTCTCCATTGCTCGCCGAGCGACCTTGAGCTTCCTCATACGGCCAGCAGTGAAGGACCACGTCTCAGATCCATAAGTCATCACTGGTAACACGCACTGGTTGTACAATTTCGTTTTCAGGTTTTGAGGTATACCTGACGAGAAGATGTGCCGTAATTTCCAGAAAGCTACCCAGACGAGTTAAATAAGTCGATTGACCTCTCGGTCGAAGTTGGACTTACCTAGTCGGACTATTTGTCCCAGGTCATACTCGAGCTTAGTGCTCCCAACAACTACCTGCATAGGTGGGACATGGACATTACACATGATCTTTGTTTTGTCCATGTTCATCTTAAGACCTATCCGTTGGGAGACACTATTGAGGTCATTGAGCATAGTGCTTAGGTCCTCCAGCGATTCTGCCATAAGGACTATATCGTCGGCAAATCGAAGGTGAGTGATGTACTCGCCATTGATGTTAATACTGTATCCTTTCCAGTCCAGTAGCTTGAAAACGTCTTCCAATGCAGCGGTGAAAAGTACTAGGGGATATAACGTCACCCTGTCTTACACCTTTCTGCAGTTGGATAGGTTTCGTACTCTGGTTCTGTACTCGGAGCTCTACTGTACAAACACTTCAGCACTTCGATATACCGACAGTCAACTTGGCACATAGTCCACATACGCCAGACATAGTGGCAAATTGTACTCCTCGGACTTCTGTACTATTTTCCGAAGGGTATGTGTGTGGTCTATGGTACTAAAGCCTTTTCGGAAACCGGCTTGTTCGGGAGGCTGGAAGTCGTCGAGTCTGCGTGCGAGACGATTCGTAATGACTCTCGAAAAACAGCACGGAGACGCGGCTCAGAAGGGAAATCGGTCTGTAGTTCTTCATGAGAGCGTTGTCGCCTTTCTTGAAGAACAAGACCAGCGCACCTCTGCTCCACGGAAACGATGCTGCCACACTCAGTCTTCAGCTTTGACAGTTGGCTCTTTCTGGCAGACAGATCTCTGGCAAAGACTGGAGCCCTGGTTCCGCTCGATCGCTTCTTCAATACGAGCTGTATTGATGTTGCGTAAGTCCCGCCGCATGTATTTGAAGATCTGTGTGTTCAGTTGCCTGTATGCTGTCAAATCTGTTGAAGACTGCAGCTTCATTTCCCGTCTAACAGCCATGAGATTAAGAGTGTGATCGGAGAGATTTTGTGTTCTTCTGCGGCGGGTCTTACAGAACTTAGCTCCGACCGCATGGAGTTTCCATGAGCTTGTAATTCATATCGTCCACTGCATTGCAATCTTCTAGGCACTGAAAACGGTTTATTAACTCGAGCTGAAAGATTTCGGGACTTTGGATTAGAGCACGAGGGGGACAGAGCGTTGACTTCATTAGACGAGACCGCTCAACTTAACGTTTAGGTTCAGTGTGCCTTTAACCATTCGGTGATCGCTACCAGTTTTCAGCCTCGCGATCACTGAGACATCACTGAACAGTTGGCGTCTAGTCTTCATAATCAAGTCAATCTCATTTTTTGTCGTACCGTCGAGGCTCGACCAGGTCCACTTCCTGTGGGGCCGCTTCTGGAAGAAAGAGTTCATCATAAAGAGTCCCTCTTTCTCCATAAAGTTGGCCAGCTGCTGGCCCTTTGGGTTCCGTTGTCCTATTCCGAATTTCCCTACCTTCAGCTCACCGTTCTCTCTTGTGCCTAGTTTTGCGTTGAAGTCTCCCATTAACACCGTATAGTAGGTTTTGGAGGAATGCATGGCTTTAGAGATATCCTCATACATTTCCTCCATCTCCTCTTCGGGATGTGCCGTATGACCTGCAACGAATACCATTTGGTGATTCTGAGTATAAGGTACGCAACCCTCGTCGACACACTCCCGATCTTTACAACGTTGTTAACGAGAGACTTGTGGACAATAAATCCGACACCTCCTTGGGACACATGGTCGCCCTCCCGGTGATAGAACAAGTTGCCGGATTTGAGGATTACCGTGTCCTCCCCCTCTCTTCGGAACTCAGATAATCCTATAATATCCCAGCGCAACTTGGTCTATCTCTTCTTCCAGCTCCAGGATCTTCTCGTCAGTCCTCAGGGTGCGTGCGTTTTATGTTGCTAAGTCGAGTCGTCTTAGGTGGCAACCGAACCTCCACCGGAGATTCTTAGCACCGCCTGCCCCGCCGTTACCATGGTCGCCACCGTAGCCAGGAATAGCGGGGCCGCCGAAGACTAGGGGGCCGTCTCTTCGTAACTTTCGTCATGGGAGATGTTTGCCATAGTTGCCACGCTTGGCGAGCGGGTTGGCAACCGCAGTTTTTTTTTTATTGTAGTATTGGTGTCATCAAGAAGATGCTGCTGCCCATCTCCTGCCTGTTTCCCACTGTCGCCTCTTACGACACCCACGGGAAGATATGGGGTAGTGGATATTCTTAACCGCCACTACACGGAAAATAATTAATAATATTGCATGTGATTTAATAAATCAATACTGAAGCATGATCAATACTCGAAGATGTTAATAGTAATCGTCATATTTTTTTTGGTTTAATAATCCACCATTTTTGTTTGGGTATTTTAACTATTGGCATAATATACGAGATGATTCCACCATTTTATCTGAGCTCATGAAATCTTCCATGTATTTTCCTAATGATTTTCAATTACTTATTCCTCGACACAAAAGATAACTTGCAGTACGATATGAGGTAATTATAAGAACCTAAATAAAAAAATTGTGACTGTTCGCAAAGATCGTGGCAGAAATTTCCAAGATAAAAGATAAATTTGTTAAACCAATAGTTTTATCAAATGCAATGGCACATATTTAAGCAACTATTCTTATTTAATATATACCATATAGTGTCAAATTCTTTGTCTGCTAATATTGAATAACAAACAAGCTAACAGTCCAACTGAATGTAAGTGGCTATTGCAGCTTATGGACTCCTGCAATAAACAAAGAAGGCCACAGATATGCGTCATACCTAAGGATGGAATGCGTGTGTTTTAATAGCGAGCAATGTATTACCTATTCACTCGCAGCAACGGCGGCGATGCGGCGGCACGACGTCCTGAACGTCCGAACAATTTATTACTAAGTGAGCATTTCTTGCGATTTGCTTCTTCCACTTTAGCCTGTAATAATAATTTGAAGCTTATGTACAACATTCAGTGGTAACTAATATAAATATTTTTTATTTCGATTTAAACAAATGTTTTTTATTAAGATTTTGGCATGGATGCTTGTCCTTTAAGCCATGTTTTCATTTATCTCAGTATCAAGTGATAATAATCTTTTATAGTACACTGATTCACAATATGTTGATGCGTCACATTGCGTAGTTTTTGGGAGATTTTGACGGAAACTTGAGCCAGCAGACAGTTGGCGATAGTAACTTCAGGCGCCTAAGCAGACAGACATCCTATCTTGAGATTTACATCACAATAAGAACACTTGTTTCACCGCTTCCACAAATAGTTCCCATGCGCACACATTTAATACACAAAATCGCACAACTTTTACATATCAAAATTGGGCTTCCTTGCTATGATAAACAAAGCTCTGGTCATCATTCAGAAATGCCGAACCGAAAAACGTTATACTGGTGATAGGCAGCATCTTTATCTTATTAGCATAGTGAGTATAAGTAAAACTTTCAAAATATTATGCATAAAGTCTTCAATATTGAACATCATAAATATATGTTATTCGAAATACTAACCGCATTGAAACATTGTACTTATTATAAAATTTGAAATAGACATATGTATTAAAAGGTATTCATGGAAATTAAAATGTACATAGGCATATACAAAGAAATGTATATATATTATTTCTGTGTTGCTAAGCTTCTGTGGACAGTCAGCTGTAATGTTGCAAGACGTTGTATGTATGTTCGATTTTTGTAGGACAGCCTGACTATCATAGAAACCAGAATTATGATATGACCCGCGCGTGTTCAGAATAGTATGCGAGGTACTATTTTTTGTATCTGATACACACGCTAGTCGATCGTCAGCCGCAGTGTCAGCAAACTTCATAACTCTGTAAGACTATAAGTATGTTATTTGAAACGGCTTTTTGCTCGCCTTTGATATTACTATTTTCTGCTTTGAACTTAGACCTTCTTTGCTAACCATATTTTGATCTGGAACCGCCATTTTCAATAAAATCGACAAAGTTTTATTCGATTCAGATCGCGCGCGGTTTATACCGGCAGAATTCTATTTATTTATTCACCAATTACGTTACATGAGACTTAGTGACAAAACAAAACATGCAAGTACTTACAATCACATGCATCTCGCAAGGCATAGCAATGAACAGGAGAGGGACAGACATTAAAAAATATTTTCCTCAATGTATTCATTAATTGAATATTAACTTTTTTAATAAGTATATTTTTAAAGAGCTTATAAATTTATTAATATTTGTTTCAGCTTTTACGTATTCTATATTAGTATTTATGACCCGAAACCTTTCAGCTCGAGTTACAAAACCGTTTTCAGTGCCTAGAAGATTGCAATGCAGTGGACGATATGAATGACAAGCTCGTGGAAACTGTCCATGCGGTCGGAGCTAAGTTTTGTAAGACCCGCCGCAGAAGAACACAAAAACTCCGATCACACTCTTAATCTCATGGCTGTTAGACGGGAAATGAAGCTGCAATCTTCAGTAGATTTGACAGCATACAGGCAACTGAACAGACAGATCTCCAAATGCATGCGGCGGGACTTGCGCAACTTCAATACAGCTCGTATTGAAGAAGCGATCGAGCGGAACCAGGGCTCCAAAGTCTTTGCCAGAGATCTGTCTGCCAGAAAGAGCCAACTGTCGAAGCTGAAGACCGAGTGTGGCAGCGTCGTTTCCGGGACACCTGAGATTTTGAGTGAGATTGAGAGGTTCTATGGGCAGCTGTACACATCATCGTTGGAGCCACACGCAAGTGTGAGTAACGATCCAAGAGCGAGTCTTATCCGACACTATTCCGATGATATCCGGACGTCAGTCTGAGCGAGATTAGAATGGCTCTCCAGCACCTTAAAACGGCAGGCCCCAGGCGAGGATGGAATTACAGCGAGCTTCTGAAAGCGGGTGGAAAACCGGTACTTGAAGTCCTTCAGCTCTTTAATTCTGTCCTCCATGGTGGCACTACACCGGAGGCGTGGAGCAGAAGTGCGGTGGTCTTGTTCTTCAAGAAAGGCGACAACGCTCTCTTGAAGAACTACAGACCGATTTCCCTTCTGAGCCGCGTCTACGTGCTGTTTTCGAGAGTCATTACGAATCGTCTCGCACGCAGACTCGACGACTTCCAGCCTCCCGAACAAGCCGGTTTCCGAAAAGGCTTTAGCACCATAGACCACATACATACCCTTCGGCAAATTGTACAGAAGTCCGAGGAGTACAATTTGCCACTATGTCTGGCGTATGTGGACTATGAGAAAGCTTTGATTCCGTCGAAATTTGGCGGTGCTGCAGTCCTTCAGCGGTGCCAAGTTGACTGTCGGTATATCGAAGTGCTGAAGTGCTTGTACAGTAGGGCCACGATGGCTATCCGAGTACAGAACCAGAGTACAAAACCTATCCAACTGCAGAGGTGTAAGACAGGGTGACGTTATATCCCCGAAACTCTTCACCGCTGCATTGGAAGACGTTTTCAAGCTTCTGGACTGGAAAGGATACGGCATTAACATCAATGGCGAGTACATCACTCACCTTCGATTTGCCGATGATATAGTCCTTATGGCAGAATCGCTGGAGGACCTAAGCACTATGCTCAATGACCTCAATAGTGCCTCCCAACGGATAGGTCTTAAGATGAACATGGACAAAACAAAGATCATGTTTAATGTCCATGTCACACCTATGCCGGTAGTTGTTGGGAGCACTAAGCTCGAAGTTGTTGACGAATATGTTTACCTGGGACAAATAGTCCGACTAGGTAAGTCCAACTTCGACCGAGAGGTCAATCGACGGATTCAACTCGGCTGGGCAGCGTTCGGGAAATTACGGCACATCTTCTCGTCAGGTATACCTCAAAACTTGAAAACGAGGCTGTACAACCAGTGCGTGTTGCCAGTGATGACCTACGGAACTGAGACGTGGTCCTTCACTGCTGGCCGGATGAGGAAGCTCAAGGTCGCTCAGCGAGCTATGGAGAGCTATGCTCGGGGTCGCACTGCGTGATAAACTTAGAAATGAGGATATCCGCAGTAGAACCAGAGTGACCGACATAGCCAACAGATTAGTAAGCTGAAGTGGCAATGGGCCGGCCATATAGCTCGAAGAACCGACAACCGATGGGGAAAAAGGTTCTCGGTGGCGGCCTCGTACCGGCGGACGAAGTGTAGGGCGTCCCCACTAGATGGAGTGACGACCTGGTAAGACATGCAGGAAGTCGATGGATGCGGGTGGCTCAGGACCGTGCTTTGTGGCATTCCTTAGGGAGGCCTATGTTCAGCAGTGGACTTGTGAAGGGCTGTAATGATGATGATGATGATGATTTATGACCACTAAACCGACGAGACATTTTGTGCCGAGCCAAGATACGCAGCCGTACACGATCAGCAGTCGCGCTGTCGAGGCAGTGCGTACCTGCAGGAAGTCGATGAGCTTGGCCTGCTGGCGGATGGTGGCGTCGGCCTTGGTGTCGCGCGTGCGCCACCACGCCGCCGCCGCCTCGCCCGCCTCGCGCGCCGCCGCCGCCTCTTCCTGCGCGTCACACACACACACACACAAACATATTACAACTTATATTATTACGCTTTATATACCTACATCCTTTAATTCCTGATAATAAGCAAAAACGTTTCAACTGTATAATAATAAAGTAACGTTTCTCCACCGAATATCGCACTCTTACATTGTGATCGATAAATATGCATGCAGCAGACAAGGGATCGCTAAAAGCCTTTTGACGTAGGAAATTCTCGCCTTAATTACTTGAGTGAGTTGAGGGGCGATGAGTCGCTCGCGGCCGTAGGCTTCGACCACCTAATCCTAGGCCCACCCTACACGTGTCCTCCGGGTGGTGCTAAACAAGCGACAAAGCCGAAAGAACAGACTTGGCTCCTCGCCGTGTGGTAGCGACATAAAAAATACCACCAACTACTTCCGCACCATGAGGCACAAAAGAAAAGAAATGGCCCCGAGTTCCCGGCGCCCCTTTAATGGGGCAGGGGTGCGAAGAATCTCCGGGAGGAAAACCGGCGACGAGGTTCGCCACCCGTCACGTTCTGTCTCCCGGAGGGGCGAAAAGTGGATTGAGGAAGCTCGTCTGGCTACGCTGAATGTATGTGGAGCAATGAATGATAAGATGGATGAAGTATGCGATATGATGTATGATAGAGGAATAGATTTGTTATGTGTAAATGAGACGAAACGGAAGGGAAAGGATGCCACTACACATGGCATATATACCGCGTACTGGTCTGGTGTAGACGAGACAGAGCGGGCATGCCAGGGAGTCGGTATCATCCTTTCAGAAAGAATGGGTCATTGTGTGAAAGAGTATGAATGTGTAAGCCCGAGACTGCTATGGATACGAATGAAAGTGGGCTTAAAGAAGTTGTTTGTTCTAGGGATCTACGCCCCAGACATGTCTAAGCCCACTTATATCCGAGAGCAGTTTTGGGAGATGGTAAGGATGGTGCTAATGAAATGCAAGGGTAATGAAAATATTGTTATACTAGGAAATTTTAATGGAAGGGTTGGCGTGAAGAGGCTTAGTTATGAAAGGATATTGGGAACGTTTGGTGATGAAAGTATAAATGAGAATGGTGAAAGCCTCCTCACCGTATGTGTGGAAAAGAATATTTTTGTGACGAACACTTTCTTTCGTCATAAGAAGATTCACATGTATACATGGGAAAGAGGTGATGATAGAAGCATGATAGATTTCATAATTGTGGATGAAAGAATGAGGAGCGCAGTGGTAGATACAAGGGTTTACCGGGGGTCCAACGTAGGGACGGATCATTACTTGGTTTTATGCCGAATTAATGGTCTATTCAGACGTTGGCGGCATCGACAACTGTGTCTACCACTGCGTTACAGCGTATAAGAACAGAGAGGTTACAAGATGAAGGTGCAAAAGAGAAGTACAAATCAGGGTTGGCATAAATAAATCATTTTGATTTAAATCATGATTTAAATCACGATTAAAATCAAATGATGTTTTCAATAAAATCAATGATTTAATCAAAAATGTTTAATTTCCTTTCTTTCACAGAAATCAACATTAAAAAAAGCAGATTTAGAAAGTATATATAATTTTTATGTGGCTCTATTAGCAGCTCTATAGCTCTATAGAGATATTAGTAGTATAGTTGTAGCACGAATGGGTCTGCTCGACCGGGAAGGACCACGCCTCATAGAATACCAGCGTAATATTTTAACGAAACACAGCACCATTGAGCTGCTATTCGGTGAGTGTAGAGAACCGGAGACCCTTTTACTGGAAATGAGGCATTCCATCTTAGCCCTCACGGGTGCATTTTGATTCTTTATTGAGGTTATACGCATATAAGCGTCTTTGGACTACAGCATCTACTTACCATTGGGTGTACTGTGTACTCGTTTTTTTACCCTATTTTTTTTAATATAGAATAAGGGTGACAAACGAGCACGCGGCCCACCTGATGGTAAGTGGATACAGTGGCCCATAGACATCTACATCTATCCTGGATTAAGAATCAAAATGCAGATGCGTTGTCACCTGTGAGGACTAAGATGGAATGTTTCCAGTAAAAAGAGCTCCGGTTCTCTACACTCATCATACGAAACACTGCATGTTAAGCTGCTATTTTACGCTGGACACGACGCATTCCATCGTAGTCCTCAGGGGTGACAACGCATTTGCATTTTGATTCTTAATCGAGGATAAATGTAAATGTCTATGGGTCACAGTAACCACTTACCATCAGGTGAACTGTGTGCTCGTTTGTTACCCTATCCTATAAAAGAGACATCCACCACACAGTGATGTCACATTTTACTATTTCTTCTGCGAACATCACACTTCTAAATTTTAAATATAAAATTATAATATAATGTAAATATTTAATTAATAAACTTTTATATACGCTTAGCTTAATAAGGCTTTTTAATACAAGAGAGTCCTGTACCTATTAAATGTTAAATAGTATGAAGAAATGTTTATTGAATTAAAATTTCATGCGTAAAATTTAAACAATAAAATTAACATCAACCGATTAAAAATAAAAATTCAATACAAAAGTAAGTAATATTTTTAACTGTTAAAAAATTAACAAATAACTTTTAACAAATAAATAAATTTAACCATTAACGCCATGTCTAATTCACATGTCAGACAAAAGGGAAATCTCCGCGCTGTGTCCGCGCAATCCCTTGAGGCGCGTTCCGTTTTGCGAAAAAAATATAGTTAAATTAAATAATAAAATCAAAAAAATCGTGATTAATTAGGATTTTTAAAAGATCGTGCTTTATTCGATTTTTTTTAAAAATCATGATTTTTTCCAACCCTGGTACAAATGTAGACTGAGAGAAAATATAAGTGGTATGGATGAATTGTGTATGAATGATTTAGACTTGGAGACTGTGTGGTATAATGTCAAGAAAGGTTTGTGGATGCAGCTACCGAAGTATGTGGTGTAAGTAAGAGAACGAATGAAAAGAAAATAACACTTCATGGTGGGATGATGAGGTACGGATGGAAGTAGAAGCAAAGAATAGAGCATGGCTAGATTTACTAGCAACCAAGGCTAGGTATGAACGATGATATTGAAAGAAAAAAGGCAGTCTTTAGACATCTAAATAAGAGAGTAAAAGTAGTTGAAAGGAAAAGCAAGAAAGAACTGAGAAGAATGATAGAAGAATATCGGATAACATCCAGGCAAATATTAAAATGTTCTGGAAACTCGTAAGAACTGCCACGGGACATTCAAAACAGCCTAGAATGGATACTATACGAGACCAGAATGGCTGTATTCTGAATGACGAAGTGTCGAGTTTAAGGAGATGGAAGGAATACTTTGAAAGCGTGTTTATGAGTGATGAGACGTTTGAATTAAATGAAATAGAAATTCCGAAAGAAGAGGAAAGAGATAGAGAGATGAGTATAGATGAAATAATGAAAGCAATGAAAAGTATGAAAGCAGGTAAGGCAGCCGGATATGATAGAGTATCACTCGAAATGCTAAGGGCTGGAGAGGAAGTGGTGGCAGACCTGCTGTACACTTTGTTTAATTTATGTTGGGAACTTAAGCGGGTACCGGGAGACTGGTGCAAAGCTGTGATAGTCCCACTATATAAAGGAAAAGGATCGCAGCAGGACTGTAAAAACTACCGTGGTATCAGTCTTCTTAGCATTGTGGGAAAACTGTATGATAAGGTACTAATTGAAAGAGTTATGAAAGATACTGATGGAAAAATTTGTGATGTGCAAGCGGGATTTAGAAAGGAATGGGATGTACGGATCAGGTCTTTCCATGCGCATGATCGCGGAGAAGTTTTGGCCAAAACCAAAAGGTTTTGTGCGTTCGTGGACTTGGAAAAGGCTTATGATAGAGTGGACAGGGATGTATTATGGCAAACACTGAACTCATTTGGGTTGAGTGCTGGGTTGATACAGGCATTGAATTCTCTGTATAGGGACTCCAGTGCTTGTGTCAGGATCAACGGGCCTACTCGGACTGGTTTGGCATCCATAAAGGGTCAGACAGGGCTGTGTGGCTTCCCGTGGCTGTTCAACCTATTTATGGACAGTTGTTTGGAAAATCTGAAAGTTGAAGAATGCGGGTTAAGAATGGGTTGAGTTAACCGTCAAATGCCTTTTGTACGCCGATGATCAAGTCATACTCACGTCGTCGGCGGCCGAGTTGCAAATGATGGTTACATTAATGAACATTTCATTAAAAGAAAGGGGAATGAAAGTGAACGCAAGTAAGACGAAAGTTATGGTCTTTGAAAGAGAAGAAAGTAAAACGATATGTGAAATAAGAATAGAAGGGGAATTGGTCGAGCAAGTAGATGAGTTTGTGTATTTGGGATGTGTATTTAGCAGGGATGGTAGGTATGATAAGGATATAGAACGACGAGTGAACGCAGGAAATAAAGTAAATGGGGCTCTACACTCTATTGTGGAAAGTCAGAATGTGTCCCAAAAGGCACGTATGGCAATTCATAATGCTGTGTTAGTCCCCACTTTAATGTATGGTAGTGAAAGTTGGGTGTGGCAAAAGAAGCACGAGAGTAGAATAAATGCTGTAGAAATGCGGCCATTAAGGAGTATGTTAGGGCTGAATCTAAATGACAGAGTGAGAAATTGTGTGATAATAGAAGAGTGTGGTCTGCAAGATGATGTTGTGACCAGGATTAAGAAAGGAATGCTTCGGTGGTTTGGTCATGTAGAAAGAATGAATGAGGAAAGAGTGACAAAGCAAATTTATGTGGCAGAGGTGAACGGCAGAGTCTGGAAGGGACGCCCTAGGCGAAAATTTATCGACCAAATTGGCGATATATTGAAATAGGGCCAAATTAAGAGTACTCTTAACCGACGAGCGTGTATGCGTAGGTATATGGATGTGGAGGAGGCGAGAGAGGTGTGTCAGGACCGTGCCAAATGGAAATCCATAGTCTCTGCCTACCCCTCTGGGTGACATTCGTGAGTGTTTATGTATGTATGTATGTAATTACTTGAGTATTTAATATGTGTAAA
This sequence comes from Parnassius orleans, assembly GCA_029286625.1. Lineage (NCBI taxonomy): Eukaryota > Metazoa > Arthropoda > Insecta > Lepidoptera > Papilionidae > Parnassius > Parnassius orleans. The sequence continues at coordinate 1,921,010 of JAGSMP010000008.1, forward strand.
TGAGGCTTTAGACGTAATATGGAGGCGTATATTGTTTGTATGTACTAGTGCGTCGGAGAGCACTGCCTGCACCTGCAACGCATGCGCCTTAAAATTTAGTTAATTACTTGACTGCTTTATGAAAGTGTTAAATGTGTAGATGAACCTTAAGTGTGCGTTCTGAATTACAACGCTTCGCGCATACGGATTCCGGAGCGTTAAGTACGGCCAACTAGCAGCGATACGAAAGGTCATTTACCTTAAAAACGACTGTGGAGTTGACAATCTATTATCTATCTCTTTCCATCTTGTGTATTTGTCGTAATGTCTCGTTTTCCCGGCAAAAACATGTCAGGGTCAAGACGGGTTCGCCAACATTCGGGAGGCCATTTTAGTAATAGTAGTGATTCATTCCGTTTAGGAACGCGCTCGTGGTGATACAAATTATTTGTTAAAATTTTTGTTATTTTTTGTTGTTTATTTAATTATTGTTGATAATTGTTTTTATTAAGAGTGGTTAATGATGGAGCCACAACCAAATACGTCGAGAGATAAATCAACAGATTTTACTTCTCCAAAAAAGAAACCACTCAAAGCGACAGGCAAAAACACCCAGCTCAACATGGTTGAAGGCTAACATTCAGCAGTGGCTACGTGACAAAAATATTAGTTTCGATCAAAATGAAATAAAAATACAATTATTAAATAAAGTAAAGATGGTGAAGGACCAATATCAATTACACGTCGTAGACGAATTAGCAAAGAAATACGGCGTCGAGGTACTAAGACTTTCCCCTTAACATTGTGAATTAAACCCCATTGAGTTGATTTGGGCTGCTGTAAAGGGGCACGTAGCTAGAAACAATATTACGTTTAAATTTGACAAAGTTAAGGCATTATTAAGTGACGGTATGGCGAAAGTCACGCCTGATCGGTGGGAGAAATGTGTGGAGCATCTTCAAAAAGAAGAAGATAAGTTTTTCAAACTTGATTTTATTGTAGATGAGGTGACGGATAAATTTATTATACGTGTTACAGACTCTGATTCTGACTCTACAGACTCAGAAGAATCGGCGTCTGACTGAATAAGCAATGATTTCCTCAAAAAAAATATTTTCATCCTCATTTCCACAAACATAACATAACATATCATGAGTCCTGTATCCCCTAAGGGGTAGGCAGAGATATTATCACCCACATTTTGCCTGATATATTTAAGTCCCTACGTAACAGGGGGCAAGCCTGTTACCATACACCGGGCACACAGTTGTTAGGCAAGCGATATTCAGAAACATTATTATTATTCTCGTTATTTAATTTAAATCTACATTATACAATAATTCAAATTATAACAAAATTTATAAAAAGTCTATTTTTTTGGTATGCTAGACATTTTTTAAAACTATATTGTCTACTTAAATATATAATCTAACTATCAAAAAGCTAATAACCTTGCATTGGTTTTATTTACATTTGGTATCGCTTCTCGTTGGCCGTAATTTAGAAATAAGCGGATGGCTGTCCTTACTACGCGCCGAAGGGCGCCTCTACGTTCGCACGCGTACTATTATTACGCTATGCTTATCATACCTGTATTCATAATGTCGCTATCAAATATTAAACGTTTACAGTATCTATTCATTATTTAAAAACGGACGCATCACATCATAACAGACAACTGCAATAATTATTGTGCTTAAATTCGTAATAAATTGTACCCCAAGCGCCGTAATAATACGTCCATTGTATGAAGTAGACATATACGTGATCAATTCGTACGGTATATTTTAGAAAATCTTTTGTAATATCCTACGCCATTTGTATTAATCTTTTTTGATGTCTCAGGGTGCTTGGACATCTAAATAAACGGTTTTTTCATCACAGCCGTGGTAGTCTTCCACAGAAAACTCTTCACTTGACATGATACTCTTGAATGCACTATCCGACATTATACTCTTGAATGCATTATAAGATAGATAGAAGACGCGCATATTGACGAGCGGATTCGCCAGCATAAGGCGCCGGATCGTGTGTGCGCCCGCTTGCAGTCCAGACAGGTTCAAATATGTCGAGTATTTGTTTCGTGCGCGGATAACGCATGCGCCGTGACTCAGACGCACACTTGTGAGACGGAGCACATACTATATGTATGTACGTATCGTATGTATATGTGTGTGTGTGTGTGTGTGTGTGTGTGTGTGTGTGTGTGTGTGTGTGTGTGTGTGTGTGTGTGTGTGTGTATATGTGTGTGTGTGTGTGTGTGTGTGTGTGTGTGTGTGTGTATGTGTGCGTGCACCTGTGCGTCGGCGAGCGCGGCCTGCAGCTGCAGCGCGTGCGCGTGGTGGTGGTGCGCGCGCGTGCGCAGCGCGGCGCACTCCTCCTGCAGGTCGCGCAGGCGTCGCGCTGCACTCGCCATCGCTGCCGCTGCGCCTGCACTCTCGCCCTCCAGTTGTGCCACGCGCGCCTCCAGCTCCGCCACGCGTGCTTCGCGGTTCTCCAGACGTTCCTGCGGGTAACGCGTGTCCATAATGAATGCAATCATAAATGTTTGCCAATCTAGTGCTAGAGCACTTGTACATTATTCGCATCTCTGTTTCGCCCTGTATTTTCTAATTTTTTTGAAGTGAAAATTTCTTTAGAATTGTTGTGATTTGAAACTCATAAAACGAAAATACGACACTTAAAAGAGACAAACATGTACGTCTATAGGATTTAGCTTGCGAGATAATGAGATAGAATACAATGTTTTCTTTTATCTCGGTCTCCTTTTCTCAAGGTTTCCCTTCTACCGCGTGTGAATAACACATGTTTTTTTGTACCTTCCTAATTTATATATTATAAATATTTATCAGTATATTATATTATAGTGTACATTCATTAGCATAGTATAAATAATTTCATGGGCAGTGATTATTATTCGTGAGATGTAATCATGACATAACGCGCTATGTGATGTGTGCGTGTGCGTGTGCGTGCGTACGTACGCGCAGCAGCTGCAGCTGTGCGTGTGCGGCGCGCGCCTGCTCGCGCGCCTCGTCGCCGCGCTGCGCCGCGAGCCCGGCGGCCGCGCCGCGCTCGGCGCCCGCGCGCTCCGCCTCCTCCAGCCGCGCGCGGCACGACTCCAGCTCGCTGCGCATGCGCTGCGTCTCGGTCTGTCGCAAAAACAATACATGCACTCGTTGTACTATTTTTTACCTTTAGGCCAAGTCTTAGGTATTTTTATTCGGTTTATTATAATTTTCTTCATAGTACACTGCTTCACAATATGTTGATGCGTCACATTATGCAGCCCTTGGGAGATTTTGACGGCAACTTGAGTCAGCAGACAGCTGACAGTTGGCGATGGTATCTCAAGGCGCCTAAGCAGATAGACACCTTATCTTGAGAATCACATCACCATCAGAGCACTTGTATCACCGTTTCCACTAATAGTTCACATGCGCAGACACTTAATACACAAAATCGCACCACTTTTACATATCAAAATCCACTTCAAACCATTATTCAAACAACAATACAAGAGCAGCAAACCGCCGCCGATCAAGTTCCCGCCAAAACTCCCGCTGTACTATATATAATAATAATTAACAATATATGTAAATATAATAAATAGTATAGTAAAATTACTGACATTTATTAATGTTATGAAGATCGGGCAGACGATCCCTACTTTGAAACAATATTAAATTAAAAACAAAGGTTCATTTTTGACGTACGTAATTTGGATTTCTTAAGCCGGAATAATATATAAAATGTTCATTTCATTTCAAATATAATTAGAACAGCGTAGCCGTAACCGCAGTAGTCAGAAATGCCGGCTATAGCATCGCGACTTCTGATTCTTATATCACTTGGAACCAACATTTATATTACGTACAGCATATAAAAGTCCACTGCTGAACATAGGCCTCCCCCATAGATTGCCTCATAGGGGGATATTTGAAATAGTTGCAACAAATGGCAAGCGGGTAAGCAACCGCAGTTTTTTTTATTTTTCGCCGTTATTAGGAAGACGCTGCTGGCCACCTCCTGATTTGTTTCTCTCTGCCGCCTCTTACGACACCCACGGGATGATATGGGTTAGTGGATATTCTTACGCCACTACACGGTAAACAACATTTATTTGAACGTTAGTTTTAGTAGTTTGATAGTCTCTAATGCTACATCCTTACCTACTTCTAGGTAAACTACAAACTGGCTTGGCCAACAGAGCCGAATTGGCTCGATTTTTCGGGGTATTACCAAGCAGTAAAATTTCTCAATAGTTTTACCAGTAAGACTGCTACTTAACTTGGTAAGACTATTAAGACTGGAAATACCCCGTTGTTTTTCAGTAATCAGCGATTGGCACAAACGCCATACAATTTTGAAATACACAATCGTAATTGTCGTATCGTGTGTAATCGTGACTAATATACTGGGGCCATATAGCTCGAAGAACTGACGACCGATGGGGAAGAAAGGTTCTTGAGTGACAGCCTCATACCGGTAGGGGAAGTGTAGGGCGACCTCCCTAGATAGAGTGACAACCTGGTAAGACATGCAAGAAGTCGATGTAATGATTGATTATGATAAATATACTGATTTCTTATACAGAACGTCGCAAGCAATCAGGAAAATTAGTCTATGTAAAGCGACTATCCCCAAAAACGTTATCCAGCGCTCAAAATACGACTCCTATATTTACCCTAAATGTGTTTAATAAGTCGGGGAAAAAGTTTCTTCGAATTTTGTTTGTTAAAATTGAAGAAAAATCACTTTGGTTGTACTGTTTGTATCTGGCTGGTTTTAATATCACCAGCTTCTTGCAGATCGGAGCATCAAGGTCCTTGTAGACGGTGCATGCTCCGACTACAAGCCTATTAATGCTGGTGTTCTACAAGGCTGCGTGCTATCACCAACGCTGTTTCTTCTGCATATCAATGATATGTTGCGAAGCGGTAACATTCATTGCTATGCGGATAACAGCACTGGTGCAGGTTCGGCCTCACATGGTATAATACTGTTCCCATCTCTGGGCTGGGGCTCCTCGTCGACGACCGAGTCCTTTCCGATCGACTCGATTCACTGGCGCTGCGAAGAGGTGTTGCATCCCTTTGCATTTTCTTTCGCATTTACCACGGAGAGTGCTCTGAGGAATTGTTCGGATTAATCCCAAACGCCAAATTTCACGAACGCACATCGCGGCAAAACTTCCGATACCATCTACTCCATCTGGATGCTTGGCGGTCCACCATTGTACGTTTCACTAGGAGTTTTCTTCCGCGTACGACCTCTCTGTGGAATAATTTACCACCGGCGATTTTTCCGGACCGATACGACTTAGGGACCTTAAAGAAGAGAGCTTACTCCTTTTTAAAAGGCCGGCAACGCACCTGCAATTCCCCTGGTGTTGCAGTTGTTCATGGACGGCGGTAGTCACTTACCATCAGATGAACCGTATGCTCGTTTCCCCCTCTCCCATAAAAAAAAATCAGTAGTTACGACATAGCGAGGAATTGAGGATTGAGCACAAAACAGTTTTGACCCATTTGAAAAAGTCTGGTCAAAGAAACCTAATGAATCGTGTACTCATTTGCGATTCTCTATTGAAACGTAATGAAACCGAACCATTTTTGAAAAGGTGATGAAAAGTGGATCACCTACGACAAGAACGTGCGAAAAAGATCATAGTCAAAGGGTAGTCAAGCTCCACAGATTGTAGCGAAACTCGGATTAACACACAATAAGGTGATGCTGTATGTATGGTGGGATTAGATGGGCATCGTTTATATTGAGCTTTTACCGCCGGGCAAAACCATCGATTCGGATATCTACTGCCAACAACTAATGAGACTCAAGCAAGAAATTGAGAAAAAAAGGCCAGAATTGATCAATAGAAAAGGAGTGGTCTTTCATCATGATAACGCCAGACCAAACACGTCTTTGATCATTTAGCAAAAATTAAGAGAGCTTGGTTGGGATGTGTTAATGCATCCACCATATATATATAGTCCTGACCTTGCACCATCAGATTTTCACCTGTTTCGGTCTCTTCAGAATTCTTTGGGTATTGTTAGGTTAACATCAAGAGAGAATTGTCAAAACTACCTCTCGCATTTTTTTGATTAAAAATCCCATGATTTCTACAGCAATGGGATTATGTGTCACTGATTTAACCAAACAAAAGAACTGTTACTGTGTATCAAGGTACGTGTACCGTGTACTGGAATGGTACGCAGACTGATGGGCTAGGTTAGGTGAAATTCGTATATTTCAAAAATAATAATTAGAATGGTACTTATAACATAGCCACGTAGCTTAAGTAAAGAAGGTAATAAAAAAAGACTACTGAAATAAAACCTAATACTAAATCTAAAATGCATATTTAAAGTCACGTCATAAGTCGTTCTAATGTTCCAAGTAGTTATCCAAAGTTATCAACGTGACAAAGTCACAATGATTTTTTAATGAGACATTTTCGTAACCGGAACGACGATCACGGTTATTTAAAAATAAAACTTTTCCCCAAGTCTAGTCGCTTCTTACAACACCCACCGTGGCGGTGTATTCATATCATTCCGCTACACGGTAATTGATAATTTCTAAAAAAAAAAATTTATATTGACAACTCTCTTATTAGTAGTTTCTCTAGTGCTCACTTGACCTTCATACAAAAAATTCGATATATTAATTGTTGATATTTTTTTTATTTCTGTATAAGAATATAGTAATGACTCTAATTATACTTACCTTCACTTAAAAAAAAATATTGTCCTTGGCTGACCTACTATACTGTTTGGCTTGACCATAGGTCTGACTAAGTTGGTCATATAAAATGTCGGGGCCTGAGAGGACATGATTTAGTGCAAACTATAATGAAAAATAGGATTAAACTCACCTCGAGATCTTTGTTTTTAATTTCATGCATTTCTGTTAACTTCTCTAATTCTGTCAGTTGGTCTTCTAATAAACTGCAAGCTTCTTGTAAAGCCTTATTATTCTGAAATATGAGTATAAAAATACAATTAATTAACTTCGACACTTCCTTGCCACTGTTTTACTTCGTTACCCATTTTAAATGTATTTTAATATTTTTTAAAGTCGAGTAAATGTTTTCGTATATTATATATTCGAATATTATACCGTTTTTAAATGAGTGTGTATGGCTGCAAGTGTGGTATCGACAGCGCGGCAACGACCCCGTAGCAAGTCCGCAGCTAATGCTAACCGCATACGTTGTGTCCACGGGTTAGGCCCCGCGACTCTAAGATATGCGGGTTTGGGTTTCACGACCGGTTTCTCTCCCGTTACTTTAAGTTTACAATGATTCTGAAGAGACTCCATCGTAAAGGTAGCTTTATACCGTATTCTTTTTAATACGAGTTTCTTAAAAAATTGAAATGATTGAAATAGTGCATATGTATTTTAAAATATAAAAGAAAACATCAAAAAGCGATTTTACTACAAATAATGAACATTATATACATTTTCATTTTAAAAGCTTTTCTAAAATATTATTAACATTTTTTAAAACACGTCCGATACTCGCGTTTCTTTGAAATGAATACAAGTTAACAATGGAATCGCGGGCTAAAGATGACTGCGATGTTTACAAATATTTAAAATACACAATACATTAAAGAATTGATGAACGGAATCATCTGACCACTTGTTTATGTAAACAATAAACACCGTAGTACATATACATAAACATATTTTCATTTTGCTATTAGTGGTATGTAAATACCTACCGTAACGCTTAACGGCCTATGTAATTGAACTGATTACGACTCGTCTAAGAATTTCGATTTGATCGACCTTGATTTGATTCGAAAATAAAATTCAATTTGATTTCCAATTAATTTATTATATTTTATGTTTTTTATAATATGTACGTATAGTCTATTCGCTTAGATACGGTCGCCTTTGTGTCGCACCGCCTTGGTACGTGCCACATTTTGTCAAAGGCGCCGCCGCGACTTCAAAGGGAGAATTTGGCATTTTAAAACAAAGCGCCGTTGTGAAAGGTTCTTTGCTACTTAACTTGTTTTTATTATTTATATACGTATTTTATCACAATAACCATAAGAATAAAATAGTATTCTATTTAGAAAAACTTTTATTTAACAAGCACAGCAAAAATAATAAAATAAAAGCAAAATAATAGGTGCGCCTCCGGGTGTACCGACACTATCTTAGCGAACAGACTATACTTTGTACTATCATTTATCTGATCTAGCACATTGAATATAACATTGGACATAGGATAGGGTTTACTTGGAAAATTATTTTTACGAAATAGAGTAAGCAAATTCCACAAACTGACCAAATTATTTTAAAGTAATAGTCACGAATGTCTTTTGTAATCACATTATTTTATTCAGCAGAAGGTTTAAAAAAACCTTATGTTGAAGTTATACTGGATTTCCGGTTTTATATTTTATTAAAATAAATGAAAGACATTAAAAATTAATTAGCTAAGATCAGCGTAAAAAATAAAATAAAAATGATGTCTTACTTAGTTTCTTCTGGCTGGGTTATATTAATAAAGCAATTGCATGTTAAATAAATCTTTAATGAAAATATATCATCAGGTTAAATGATTATTAAATAGTTATTTCAATATAATAATAAAATATTCATCCATCCGCCATGTGGTAGGGCTGTAAGAGAATCTATCACACCCCATCTCTTCTCGTCAGTGGCGAAGCTAGAGCTCCAAACTAGGGCAAGCCCAAGATATGGTTTTGTTGTTTTTAGCAGTTTTATAAAATTTACCTTTTTCTTTAACATACTTTTACACTTTAGCACTTTAACACACTTCAATTTATCACAAGGAACACTATTATCCTCCATTTTCACTAAAAATCTATAAAAAAAAACAAAATTTTCAACTCGCAATATTTATTCGCTCAAGTAAACACACAGAGTAAACATTGAAATGTGAAGTGAACTTGCAAAGGTATCGCCCGCGCTTGACTAATGACTAACTTCACACTAAAAGCCGGGCTTTTCGCTACGCAAATAGCTATATAAACAATCGTAGTTATATTTCATTATAGATTATAGAACATTTTACCACAGGTTAGAAAGGGAGCGATCGTCTTCTCGAAAGCCCGGTAAAAGCCCACGCGTGCGAGAGAGACGACTAATTTTTATGACAACATAATCGCGCAGTTTTGCCGCGTGTTGACGTTATAAGGCCTGTGTATATACAATAATCTATGGCCTGTGTAGAACAGGTCAGCGACAGTGACAGAGAAGCGTGCGGGAAATTTTAAATAGTTTGAAACAGTTTAAGAGTTATTTTATTAGTTGATATTATTGATTGAGCAGTTTGATAGAGAAAGCCCGGCTTCTCGGCTTCTATGGAGGCTTCGCTACCGCTTCTCGTGAGTGTTGTAGGAGGCAATTTTGTTACTTCAATGCAAGAAAAATCTTTTGGCTACCGATAAATGGCGATATGTCTATCTCATATCGCCAAACCGTCTTTCATGTGTGGCGATTAAGGCTTTCTTTCTAAAATCCTCCCTTCATAGGAAGCCTATACTCAGTATTGTATCATTTACGGGCTCAAGTCAAGGACTAAATGCTAGTTGAAAGCCATTGAATGATAATGGGAAAATCTATTAATCTACTTCTAGTCTCTGTAAAAAAGACCCCAATCTCTTAGCAAATACGATAAGGTCTTATGTTTTGTTGTCTTATTATATGATATGTATGCAATTAATAAATATGCGAGATGAAGAGGAAGTGGAATTCCCATCCCTATTAACAACCTTACTTCGCAACCATTTTACATACTTAAAAATAATATTGTTCATATGTTTACGAAGTTTCTAGTAAATTTAAATAAAAAAATTGGAAAACCTGTCCCTTGAGAAATAGCACTGTTGCCTAAGATAATAATAATAATAATAATTTATTTTCTCACCACAATACAGAATTATTGTACATAATATTATAGTATAGCCTCAATATTACACTGTGGGAGACTGGTGCCTAAGCTAGGCTTTACGCCTGTATTTCAGGACGCCAAATCTCTGCCCTATGGTTGTAATTACAATAATTTTATTATGCATTCGTACATGTACCATATTTATAATTTACATAATATCTTCTTTCATCTAATTAGGATTTTAGATATATTAAAAAGTGGTGCGCGTGTGTGCGCGCGCGCGCGCGTGTGTGTGTGTGTGTGTGTGTGTGTGTGTGTGCGTGTGTGCGTGTGCGTGCATGTGCGTGTGCGTGCATGTGTGCGTGTGTGTACGCGTGTGTGTGTGTGCGCGTGCATGTGTGTGCGTGTGTGTGTGTGTGTGTGTGTGTGTGTGTGTGTGCGTGCTTTTGTTTCTTAGTTTGTGACTGGTTAGTAATTACATTTGATTTGGTTAATTAGGTAGGATTAGTAAGTAGCTTTTCAGTGTCATAATAATTTAATTCTTGGAGCCAGATAGTTATTTTCTTTTTGCATATAGTCTTATTAACGTTAAATATAGGAATAATCTTATTGACTTTATTGTATAAAAAACCCCCAAGGTGACAAAAGAAACGTTTAGATAATTTGGTGGATAGAGTTATATGACAGCGGTCCACGGGGTTAAAATGCCTTTTACCTCGGGAGAGTGAGGGATTGTATTTTAGTAGAGCATGTTGTTTTAGTAAGGTTCTTTGTATAAACAGTTGTCTCACAGTTAATATTTTCAACTCTTTATATAGGAGGTCTGTAGGATAGCGATACGGCAGTGAAAAAGAGACTTTTAAGATGGCTCTCTGCGTTCTCTCCAATTGAAGCATTTTAGATTTTGGAGCACCGCCCCAGGAGGTTATACCATATGTTAACAGAGATTGGGCCAAGGCGTAGTAGACGGATTTCTTTAGTCTTTCGTCAGCCACGTCTCTCAAAGTTTTAAATACATATATAAGTTTACGCAACCTGTTATTAAGGGTATTAATGTGTTCATGAAAACGTAGAGTGCTATCAATTATAACTCCTAGATATTTTACTTTGTCAGCTTGACATAGTTTTATGCAGGTATCTGCGTTATTAAGTGGGTTGGAACATGAGTGACTTACGATGGTATATGGTAGAGATGATGTGGTTAATGTGTTATTTTTTAATCTAAACGTGACATAACATGTTTTATCTATGTTCAGTGTCAGTACATTACTTTGAAGCCAGTTTGAGACTGTATTGTAGCCCAACTGGGCGTACGTAAAGACATCTTGCCATGAGCCTGCGCTAAATAGGAGGACGGTATCATCTGCAAAACTTATGATCCGCCCTTTAGGAAGAGTGAGCATACTCAGTTCATTAATATATATAAGAAAGAGAGTGGGAGAGAGTACACTGCCCTGAGGCGTACCATAAGTAATTGTGCGTTCAGCACTGATGAATTTATCTACCTGAACGCACTGAGTACGTCCACTCAAGTAGTCTTCAAAAGTTGCAGTTATACCTCTAATTCCCATACTCTCCATACTACGTAAAAGTATGGGTACAGAAACCGTGTCGAAAGCTTTGGCGAGATCTAGAAATATGCCAGAACTTTATGCCCATTGTCCAAGTTTGTAAAATATAATTAGTAAGATCATGAATCGCATCGGATGTAGATTTACCTGACCTAAAACCATATTGTGATGCAAGCTTGTTGCTTAGAAACTATATTATTATATTTACCAACCATCACTAGGTCATTGTTTTGTGTCCGGAGAGTAGTCAGCTCGTCGCGGAGTTGCGCGCGTTCCCGACTCGACAGTTCCTCCTGTTCTTCGGCGTGAAGCCGGCGCTTTTCGCTGTATTGCAACTCACTCTTTAACTTGCGAATATCGTTACGCGATCTGTAACATCCAAACAATTACGTACAGATTAATTTTAAAGAAAATTTTAGTTCAACACTTTCTTTCGTCATAAGAAAATGCGTATGTATACATGGAAAAGCGGAAAAGATAGAAGCATGATAGATTTCATAATTGTGGCTGGAACAAGGAGCGCAGTTGTAGATTTATACGTGGTAGAGCTACGCTGCAGCTATATTATGGTTGTAGCACGAATGGGTTAGCTCGACCGGGGGAAGGACCACGCTCTCACAGAATACCAGCGTAAAATAGCAGCTTAATGCTGCTGTTTCGTATGGTGAGTGTAGAGAATCGGAGACTCTTTTTATTGGAAACGTGGCATTTCGTCTCAGTTCTCAGGGGTAACAACGCATCTGCATTTTTGTTCTTAATTGAGGGTAAATGTAGATTTTTATGGGCCACAGCATCCATTTACCATCAGGTGGACTGTGTGCTCGTTTGTCACCCTTATTCTATAAAAAAAATGTAAAATAGTATAGTTACCCCCACACTAGGATTTTCTCCTGTATCGTGGAGGCAGTTTACAAACATAAATTCCACGAGGACAAACATCCAGACCCGGAACAATTGTTTGTAGGCCATACAAATAATTGTTCCGTGCGGGATTCGAAGCCGCGGCCCCAGCGCAACAACTCATTGCTAAGCCACTGCGCCACGGAGCCGTCAAATTAAAAAAAAATTATATCAATACATTTTAATAATAAGGGTAATTTCGTTAATTTATTAAGTCTGTATTAAAAACACAAAATTATATCTTAGCTGGTTTGAGTAGCACCACTCTCAAGACCGCAAATATTTACATTTATTTACAGTAACATTACATCCTACATGAACACTATGATTACACACCACATTTAAAACCACGACAACCCCAACGAAGATACTTTTAAATACTGTGTTTGTCTCAAAACCAGGAACTATCTGGTAATACAATTATACCCTGCGATAGCTAATCGCATATATAGTTTAAAATTTTTAAGAATTGCATGGCGACTTGATTCTGTTAATTATAAAGTAACTATAAAATGATACCTGTCTACTTCATTCTGCAGAGCTTCATGGTCCTTCTGCAGCTTCGCCAGTTTGTCCCTTAAGATGAGGAGATCTGCATTCGCCTGCTGGTGTTCCGGCCGCAGTGTACTAATCTCTGATTGCAGTGCAGAGACTTTCTGTTCGGCCGCCTTGCGAGCCTCTAACACTGCAGAGAGACGCTCTTCGGCACGTTTCAACTCCCGAGCCGTTGCTTTTGCATCCATCGATAACTCATTATATTCACGCTCCTGTAAAATTTTTGTATTTGAAGAAAGATATTACAGATTATATTATTATTAGATTGTATTTACTATCTGGTGGTGGACTCGTATTATGGCTAGGAGTCCGTTTGAGCAGGCACCACTTTGTTAGCCATTCCTGCCGCCAAATGGCAAAGCTTACACTTACACTGCATCCGGAGGTACATCTTTATCTCAGAGGTGACAAAGTAAGCCTTCTAAGCAGGGGCGTAGGTACCGCCGTATCAGCCGCATCAATGATACGGGGCCCCGGGCTACAGGGGCCCCGAACGTGTTTAAGCAAAAATTCTTAGGACTTCTATGGAACAGGAAAGGCTATCAGACTTGTCACTATTGTCTATAGAGGCAGAAAATTTAGAAAAACTGAAATCATCGTGAATAAGTTCGCTGAATAAAAGGCAAGAAAAGTGTATATTTGATTTGAATTGTTTGGCTAGCTTAGTTCCTAAGAGCATTAATTTTAAGTAATAACTTATAATCAATATATAATTATTTTAATACAATGTGAGCGTTTTTGTTCCTTTTGTGAAAAATCTTTACTTAGTTTGGGCCCCCCAACAAATTTTGATACAGGGCTCGTCTAAGGCATGCTACGCCACTGCTTCTAAGCGTTTTTTTTTTGTGGTTACTTGCAGGTTTTCAAGGATTGGAGTAGCTACCTACCATCAGGTGGACTGTAAGTTTGTTTGTCACTCCAGTTTTATATTACAAAAAAAAACTATGATGTTTTAATTAATGCGTTCAATGCAATTTTCTGAGAATCGTCACCAATGTTTACTACTTTTATTTAAAAATAAAATCCGCGCTTTCTATCTTGGCCGGGTTGAAGTTAGTCGCGATTGGCTGCGCAGATAGTTCTTAAAAACAAAATGGTGACAAGAAAGGGGAAGTGTAGGCGGTAACTACGACTAGAGAGTGAACACGCATATTGTACGGTTACAATTACGTACATACTCGGTTATGTTTATGATTAAATATGATTCAATTTAATGTTTTATTTCTTTTTATTTGGTGTGTAAATCTAACACGTCATTTTAATACAGTGATTATGATACTGTGCATTAAATATTTTAATGATAAATTTAAAGTTATGTACTTTTACGTTACTTACTTTTATATTACTTACATAAAGATATTTTCATAATAAACATAATTTTCAATTTATTGTAATCGATATAGAACAAAACAAGTTGTTTGCCGAAGCAATCTTAAGAGCGAATATAAAGTGACATCTAACGATGCCTCGCTAGGCCGCTATGATCGGATTTCGTACATATACGCCTTACCGGTAAACATCTGTTTTATCCTGCTCCGTAATAATCGATCTTAATTAGTGGTTTAAAGTTGACGTTTGGTGTTAAAATGATATTACCCTTTTAGCTTGTAAAACAAGCTCACTAGTGGTAAAATAGTTCTCAAGTTATAAGTGAAAAAATAACTGTTGTGTTCCTACGACGAGCTTGACCGGCCTACTGGAGCGAGTCATCGTGCCTACGACCGGCTTGTACGTAGCGAGTGACTGTCGCCTGTATTACAATGTCACCTAGAAGAGTTAATTGCGCAGGATGTCGCGACGTAATTATCGAAGGTAACCCGTTTATGAGATGCGTCAAATGTAAACAGTATTTTAACTTGTTATGTGCAAATTTAACTGCACAGATGTACGCTACGCTCTCTTTTGATTTGAAAACCTCTTGGATTTGCGTTGAATGCCGTTGTAAAGTACCTTAAGGTGATAACTCACACACACCAGTTCGTCAACAATTAGCGCATGATATGCACTTGTATTATGTACAGGAGGGTACAACCGTCGAACAGGTGCAGGCTCATCTCACTTCTATATGTAGAAATGCGAAATCACGTGGACGATACTCGTCGTTTAAGCTAAAAGTTCCGGCCAAGCAAGCTGAAAGTATCATGTCACCGGCGCATTGGGCAGAGGATATTTGTGTTAAACCTTGGCGCCAGAACTTTCGTACCAAAGAAAATAATACGCAGCAATAGGCGTCAACGGTTTATGAAAATAACTCTGTGTTATCAAAATGTTCGTGGTTTGCGCTCAAAAATAAGGACTTTTTATAATAATGTGACTCAAGCTAATCTTGACATTATCGCCTTGACAGAGACGTTTTTGACTAGCTCTGTGTCCGATGGTGAACTTTTTCCCTCAAGCTATGTTGTGGTTCGTAAAGATAGGTTAGGTGACGTTGGTTGGGGAGTATTGTTGGCTGTGCGTGATAGCTGCGAGGTTCGGGTGATTTCGGATATTGACGGTATGACACCTGATAAAGAACTAATATTCGCACTTGTGAGCTGCAAAAATGTAAAGTTTTTATGTTGTGGTGTACCTACCACCAAATTATTGCGACGATCAGTATATTGATGTTCTGACCTGCATAGAAAATGCTTTGTGTACTTATTCAAATTTGAATGTATTAGTATTAGGTGATTTTAATCTTAATTCTTGCAGCACTAATGTTAAAACTCAATTTAACATTTTATGTGACTTCTGTAATCTACAGCAACATAATAATGTATTTAACACTCGCGGTGGCTTTTTAGATCTCGTGTTGAGTGACTATAACCGTAACCAACTGGAGGTGTTGCCTGGATTGGATCCACTCGTGCCAATAGATGAGTATCACCCTTCGTTAGACGCCAAAATCAATCTCTCATACGGGGAGTTCTTGCCTAAGCTGCGGTCTTCGCTTGATGAGAGTTCGGATGCAATTCCCGATTGGAATTGGCGTAAGGCCAGACTTTCAAGGTCGACGTAAATTCGGCCGTATATTTTTTTTTACAACAAATTGAAAGAAATTATTAATTTATATGTACCAAATAAAAAGCTTTTTCCAAATCATCGTCAGTATATATATCCCAAGTGGATCACGCCTGAGATCATAGAAAATATTAAAAAATATATTTTCATCTTAAGAGATTTAAGCAAGAAGGTAAATTATTTAACAAAGAACTGTTTAGCTTTTATCTATGGAGGGTTTAGTTAGGAGGGGGGACCTTAATTGACAACGCATATGAGCAGCACCTTAAGTTGATACAGAAAAGCATAATTCTGTATCAACTTAAGGTGAGACGATCCGGTATTTTTTTGGAAATATGTTAGTGATAAAAAGAAAGAAAGACGACATACTGAAACGTATAGTTATAAAGGTGCAGAAGTAACAGGTCAAGATGCGGCTAATGCCTTTGCTGAATATTTTTGCTTAGAATTCCATAATGAAAATCCCCTATTAAATTATGTAGATGCCGAAAATGCGGCTAATTCACAAGTTAACGTGATGCCCATTTCAGTCAGGCAAGTAGACGAAAGTGATTTTAGATTGGCAATAAGACGCCTTAAGCCACGATCTGCTGGTGGCCCTAATCGCATTCCCACTTTTCTTGTCAAGGATTGTGCGCCAGCTCTTCGTTCACCGCTCTTGTTTATTTTTAATCTGGTCAAGGTACAAGCTAAATATCCAGAACAATGGAAACTATCTAGGGTGACACCTGTTCCAAAGGGAGAACCTAAAAAAGATGTTTCTGCTTTTAGACTTATTGCGGTACTTTCGGTTCTGGCGAAGATATTTGAAACCATGTTGGACTTTCGCATTAGCAAACAGTTTGATAACATTTTGCATGACAGTCAACATGGGTTTCGAAAGAATCGTTCAACGACTACTAACTTGATAGCGCACGAGGACTATGTCTGTGCAGAGATGGATTCTAGGAGACAGGTAGACGCCGCCTATTTCGGTTTTAGGAAGGCTTTTGACCTAGTGAGGTTACAGAAGCTAAGCTAAGCTAAGTTGGGTTTTACTCCGAAACTTCGTCAACTCTTTGCTAGCTATTTGGATAATCGTCGTCAATTCGTTAGAGTAAGTGGTTTCGAATCCGCTGATTATTTCACTATATCTGGGGTGAGTCAGGGTAGTATCCTTGGCCTTACGCTGTTTTTAATTTTTATAAATGACTTTCCTACCAAAGTAAAATCTGCGAAGTGTCTGTTATTCGCAGATAATCTAAAATTAAGCTTGGCGATTGGTAGTGCTGCTGATGCACAGGCTCTTCAACAGGATATAGATGCGGTATCGGAATGGAGTGAAGTGAACCATCTTCCTCTTAATGAGTTGCATTAAAACAGAATCCTGTTATTATTAATTATAACTTATATGACGCGCCTTTGGTAAGAGTATATGACATACGTCACTTAGGTTTAATATTAGATACTAAATTTAGTTTTCACAATCATATGACATCCATTTGCAAGTTAGCTAGTAAGACTTTGGGTTTTGTGATGAGGACTGCTGCTGACTTTGATGATATAAGGGTGGCTAAAACTTTGTATAATGCGTATGTTCGAAGTAAACTAGAGTATGCATCTGCGGTCTGGAATCCTTACGAGAAAAAGTATACTCTCTTGTTAGAGAGGATACAACGTAAATTTGCTCGTTGGCTTTATAAGAAAAATCATGGGTACTACCCTTATTTGTATCCTTCTTTATTCATCTTGGGTATGGTTGATTTTGAAACCATAACGTTTAGGAGGGTGATGTCAACTATTAGGCACTACTTTCTGTAATTCACCACAAGTTAGATTGCCAGTCGGTTATGGAGAGAATCGATTTGTTGGTGCCCAGGTACCTGCAGAGAGATAATGGAGGAACGGTGGCTCCGTTCTTCCATTATCCGACCGTCTTCTAGATTACCACCAGACCAGTTACGCGTACCAAACTTGCTGCTTTTGCACCAACAAATCGAGCATTAACACTTATAGGGGACATACTCACTCAGCGCGATGAAATTGACCTATTTGCAGACAGTATAACACGTCTGCTGATTCTTTTTTATAAAATTATCGATGAAATGACAATTAATAATTCGACAATTTAATTTCCTTGACTATGTACTATTTAATACTTTATATTTAAGATGTAATTTTAATTATGGGCATATTAGGATTGTAATTAGCTTTTATTGACATTGCATTATAAATTGATATGACAAAATATTTCATTGTATAATTATTAATACTTTATTGTTTTAATTGGCTTTATTACAGTTTTAATTTCTTGACACGGGCTGCTAAAAGCTTCGAGATTTTATATTAGTATTATTTTATAATTATTTAATTTATGATTATTAATTTTTGTTGTTATGGATGGATGCATAACAACATTTTTATTACGTTGTAGAGCCATGCTGCAGCTATATTAATAGTATAGTTGTAGCACGAAAGGGTCGGCTCGACCGGGGAAGGACCACGCTCTCACAGAATACCAGCGTAAAATAGCAGCTTAATGCTGCTGTGTTTCGTATGGTGAGTGTAGAGAACCGGAGACCCTTTTTACTGGAAAAGAGGCATTCTACCTTAGTCCTCACGGCTGACAATGCATCTGCATTTAAATTCGCAAACGAAGATAGATGTAGATGTCTATGGGTCACAGCAACCACTTACCATCAGGCGGACTGTGTGCTCGTTTGTCACCCTTATTCTATAAAAAAAAATGCAATTTTTGAAAAAAAATTTTTGCATGTAAAATTTAACCTTGTGTGCGTATTGGATTTTCTGTAAACCACAAGAGTTTTTGAATTCAATAAATAAATAAATAAAATACGCGAATACCTTGGAGAGTCAACTTCAGCCCGGTCAAGATAAAACGCGCGGACTTTACTGTTACGTGAAATATTTATTTATTATATATACATAGTGATGCTTGTGATTAAGAGTTCCTAAGTATTGTTTACTTTCTTGATTAATTGGAATACTGCAGTCCACCGCTGAATATAGATCTCCTCCATAGATTGCCACAAAGCATAGTCCTGAGCTACGATGGATGCAGGTGGCTACCTGCGTATTTCATCAGGTTGTCACTCCACCTAGTGGGGGTCACTCAACACTGTGCATATAATGTTCTTGTGAACACTACAAAAACATAATCATCAGTCTATACTATTGTGCATTTTTGTTAAAAAGAATAAAGTTAATAAAGCATAAACAGTAAACTAATACATTACCTTACGCCATCTTGCTAAATTAGCTGCGCGAGTTTCTTGACGCAATGTTGCAATTTCTTCGGCTCGAGCCTGTGTAGGAGAAATTCATCAAATTCATAACAATTATTTTGTGTCTTAGAATAGAAGAATGTTTTAAGGATAGGGCACAAAAAGGGAGATCTACGTATACAATTAAATTAGAAATGAGCTCTAAAATTTTAAGTAACTCAATTTTCTTTTTTTATTAAATTATGTATCTGATAGATGATTCTTTGTCAATTTCAGTTATTCAAAATATAATCTGAATTTTATCTGAAAGTTATAATGAATTGTAAAAAATTTCTGAATGTAATAATGCAAATTATTTATTTATTTATTTCTATAGTTATTTTTGCTGTTTGCACCAGTGTAAGACAATTCATCTATTTATGTTGTCCCATGAGTTTTGTAAAAAGCTACTTACAATATTTTCTGAAAGATGTTGTAGCCTGTAATGAATAACGGTAAAATAAGAAGTAACGTAAAAGGTGCGCGACGTGTGAAAGCGCTATCTTCAGCTTGCCTGTGAAGCGTGTACATAAAACAAACTCCATACTATGGAGCTACAAGCCAATGAACTCCAGCATTGGACTCTACAGGCTGATGAAAATGCAGATTAACTATGACATGATGCCAACATTTTACTATGTGATAACGTAAGAAAATTTGCCATTATATCATGTCCATAGGTGTGATAAAACAAAATGATTGTCAGAGCCATATATAAAGTTGTACTTTGACTAAAACCGCTCACCAACAGAAAGATATGTTTGGCAGTTTTAAGTAATGATGATTTTGTAGTGATTGTGGTAAATCAGAGTAATGAGACGTCGACTTTGCTACCTATTACCTTGTTTTTTTTTTATCGTGGAATATGCTTCAGTTACTGTCGGTCTGTTATTTTTCAATTTTTTAAATACCATTATAGTTTATCCATTAAAGACGCCAAAAAAGGACATCTACGGAGTATATAATGAAACGGTAGAAGGAAATTTTAATTTTTGCGTCATCAAATAAAATGATTGTATTATTCCGTTTGAAGGTTCGGTGTGAATGTCGCACCTGTAGTTGAGCCTCGGCGCGCTCCAGCTGCTCCTTCAATAAGCTGACGTGCGCGTGTGCGTGTGCGTGCGGGTCGGGCACGCTCTCGGTGTCGCTGCGGTCGCTGCGGTCGCCGCGGTCGCCGCGGTCGCCGCGGTCGCCGCGGTCGCCGCGGTCGCCGCGCACGCGCTCGCTCTCCGCCGCCTCCGCGTTCGCTTCGGCGCGCGCAAAGCACTCCGTACACGTGCGTTTCTCTAATGCGCTCACTTCGCGTTCCAGTTGACGGACCAACTGCTCCAGGCTATTAACCTAAAGTAAATTTACGTTTTAAAAATTAATTAAAACTTTTATATCGATTTATGTGTGTGTGTCAAAATAGTTGTACTTTCAAAAAATTTCAACCAATCTACGAACCAAAAGCCAATGTTTATCACTACTAAATTTACAGGCTTACGATAATGATTATGATGATAACCAATAATATAATGATATTGACTGCTCACCGCAAAAAGTTAGCAATATATAAAATGGAATATTCCGTAAAATATTTCGTGTAACATTTATCTGACTACACATAAAATTATAATTTTTTTTGGATTTTTTAATCATCAAATACATAAGTAAGTACCTTATCAACTTCCGTAAATTGTTTTATTGAAACAGAGATATATTTATTATTAGGTACTCATGTAGCAACGGCGTAAGAGAATCCACTACCCTATATCATCTCATGAGCATCGTAAGAGGCGACAGAGGGAAATGAAACAAAGAATGGGCAGCCGCATCTTCCTGATACCAATTTAAAATAACAAAAAACTGCGGTCGCCAACCAGCCTGCAAAGCGTGGCAATTATGGCAAATATTCCTTCTATGGGGCAGTCTATTGGGGAGGCTTATGTACAGCAGAGGACTTTGATAGACTGTAACAGTATTGACGACTCAGTGCCACAGTGGCTTAGCAATGAGTTGCAGCGCTGGGGGTCGCAGGTTCGAATCCTGCACGGAAATAGTATTTGTATGACTTACAAATAATTGTTCCGGTTTTGGAAGTTGGTCCTTGTGCAATTTATGTTTGTAAAGTGTCTCCACGATACAGGCGAAAATCTTAGTATGTTGGTAACGTTTAAAAAAAGAAAAGAAATGGTGATGATGAGGATGATGACAGTACCTTATCCCTGAGGTGCGAGTCATCATGCAGTACGGCTGCGGCGCGCGCCTCGGCCTCCTCCAGGCGCTCCCGCAGGCGCGCCTCGGTGCGCGCGCATTGCTCCTCTAATGCCGCTTCGCGACGCGCCGCTTCTTCCACGCCACGCTCCAGCTCCTACAAACAGATGAACTTATTCTAATACTTTATTATGGCTATATAATGTGCAATATATTATTCTAGTTAAAATCGAATAGAAACTAAAAGAAATTAAATATATTATTCTATTTAGTTTTGACAATAGGACACATGCTTCCAGAACTATTAAATTATGAAAGTTGCTTGCGTACGAACAAACAAACTCTTATATTTTCCTTAAATATAAACCATTAGTCTGTTATATTTCATGATTAAAAAAAGTGTTAATTATTAGATAAAAAACATTTATTTTATAAGGCAGAGAACATAGACACAAGTAATAAAAATTAATTTATCACCTGAACTTGGGCAAGTAGGGACTTTGTTTGCATACGCTCCTGCGTCAGTTGCAATTGCACTTCGTTTAACTGTTGCGTCGCTGCTTCTGATGTGCGCCGCTTTTCGTTCAGGGCTTCCTAAAAGTATTTTCCAAATAAATAAAATTATTTTATACATTTATAAACTTTGTATTTCTCTTTAATAAAAATACAGTTGTAAATAAAATTAAAACTTCTTCATATTATATAGTTAGAGTATATATGTTTAGATTTAAGACCAATATATATTTTATAAAAAAAATTAAATACCCAAGTTTTTCGGATAAAATAAAGCCTAGATCTGGCATTGCTATCTATCTATTCGTGAAGTTTCTTAATAAACGGTTCAGTTATTTTAAAGATAAGCCCGGACAGACAGACAGACAAGCAAAGATTTAAAAAAGGGGTATTCATATCTTAAAAGCACGCCAATAACACTTCCATTTTATTTGTATATGTATAGATGTATTTACCATGCAGTGGCACATACTAGATAATAGTTATTTCGTAACAGATACATTTTTCCCATACAAAAGCGAAAATACCTGCGGTATAATAGCCTACAAAATTTTAATAATAATCCTAAACGTTAGCTGCAAGCAAAATACACCTGTATGCGGTATGCGTGACCGGGAGATGAGGACACCTTTGCCCGGACCTTTGTATGGATGCGTCATCTAGCGAACGCGCTAGGTTTGTACAACGATGATAAAATAAATAATAGATTAGAAGTAATAAGATAATTATTTTATTTCTTTCATAATCAAATGAATGTAGTGGCGGTGTAAGAATGTCCACTTCCCCATATCATTCCCTGGCTGTCGTAAGAGACGACAGAGAGAAAGAAATCAGGAGATGGGCATCAGCGATTTCTTAATAAAGGCTAAAAATAAAAACCTACGGTTGCCAACCTGCTTGCCAAGCGTGGTAACTATGGCAAATATATCCACTGTGAGGGAATATATGGGGGAGGCTTATGTTCAGTAGTAGATTTTAATAGACTGTAACGGTATAGATGTACAGATGGATAATATTTTAAAATATTCTAGAGTCATTAAATACTTTTTTACAGTAAAAATTCAAACATACGAATTTATTGCAAGACTACAAATCATAACACATAACTTCAAAAAAGTTAAATATTAAGTTCTATGCTTCAGATATTCAGTGGTATTTACTTTACTTCGACTTTATAAAAGGCGCAATTTTTCTAATTTTGAATTAAAATATTTTGGGATGACTTAAGCAAACGAAAGACGTGGTTCTTCACTCCTGGTCGTATAAGGAAGCTCAAGGTCGCTCAGCGGGATATGGAGAGGGCTATGCTCGGGGTTTTTCTGTGTGATTAACTTAGAAATGAGGATATCCGCAGTAGAACCAGAGTGACCGACATAGCCCAACGGATTTGTAAGCTGAAGTGGTAATGGGTCGGCCATATAGCTCGAAGGGGAAAAAAGTTCTTAAATGGCAGCCTCGTACCGGTGAGCGAAGTATAAGGCGACCCCCCACTAGATGGAGTGACGACCTAGTAAGACATGCAGGAAGTCGATGGATGCAGGTGGCTCAGGACCGCGTTTTGTCGCATTCCTTGGGGAGGCCTATGTTCAGCAGTGGAGTTGTGAAGGGTCTGTAATGATGATGATGAAGCCATCGTGTATTAAGTTTTATAAAGGGCACAAGGTAGGGGTGTACAATGACCTGTGCAGCAGCTAGGTGGGCGCGGGCGTCGTCCAGGTGGGCGCGCGTGGCGTCGGCCTCGGCGTCGGCGGCGGCCAGGCGCGCCTCGGCGTGCGCGCGCAGCCGAGCCTCGCGCGCCGCCGCGGCCTCCGCGCTCGCGAGCCGCGCGCCGTCGCCCTCACCGCCGCTCAGCGTTTGCCGACGCAGCGCGCGCTCCTTCGCTATCGTATCCTACAACATTACAATCCCAATTGTTTATTGCATGTCACATTACAAATTTAACATGGTACATTATTGATATTTATACATGTGACGCCCTGCATGGGAATAGCGATATTAGAAAACTAACTATTTTTGTATTATCTAACTTTTAAACATAAATTATAAAATATAATATCATAAAAATTCAATATTATTTTATATAAATTACTTAAATTAGAAATACAATGTAGTCGAACACAATTATATACATTATAATTACAATATTACAATCAAAACAATTTCAATTGAATATCATTTCTTAGGACAACTATTTGAAGTGAAAACTTTCTTAAAATCGTTATGATTTGAAACTCAATGAAACGAAAAAGCGACACTAAAAAGATACAATAATATACATCTATAGGATAGAGAATAAGACAAAATACAATATGCTGTGTTTCTATTAAATTAGTCGTATTTAGGTCATCTAGCGTCTATTTTGTATATACCACCTTTAAAATTCATCAATTTTTATTTAAATTAGTAATATTTTTAAATGTTTGTAACGAAATATCTCCATTAAGGTCCGAATGAAAGCGCAACTGCCGACCATGTGGTCCCGGGTTCGAATACCAGGTCCGTACCAAAAGTCAGTTGTTGGATTTTTGTCGAAAAATTCTCAATAGCACCCCAGAGTCATCGGACTATGAAAGTGACGAAACAGAGAATGCACTTGCGCACACACACACTCGTGCCCAGTAATCTTATTTTCACTGCTAGTCTCCATTGAGACGGCCGGCCTCACGGTCTAGAGGACATTATTATTATTCCTATTAGTTAACAGATTTTGATTATTTTTCCTAGAGTACACATAGACACACCTCTAAACAAAGTAATGGTAATTTTAAATCAATTTATATTGATGTTTAAATCACTTTACTAACTTAAATGTTTGAGTTATTTGTCTATTAATTGTTGATCTGTTCAAATAATGTGTTATAATAAACACAATTGTTATTTGTGTGTGAAATATGGTATGACTAATTTTTCTACATTAATCATAAATTTAATAATGTATAATATAATGCTAGGTACTACTAAGCTACTGACTATTGTGAGTTTATAAATTAACTCTGATAATATCTTCTACGATATATCCACTACATCAAACAGCTACAGCTGAAACAAGTATATACAATCACTTACAATAGCTCGAACATTGATTTCCGTGAGCCTCCTATGCCTCAGATCTTGTGCGTGTTGTATAATATCCTGTTAAATACTATTTAATTTAAAATGTGCTTTTTCTTTCTTAGTTTAATAATTACGCGCGGTCACTAACTTTTGCCGAATATAAAATGAGGGCTGGGTATTTTCTCTTTCAAGCTGATAATTCATATGATTTAATATAACAACGTAACGACTATTATTTTACTACTACCCATAGGACTTTTGGCTGTGGAAAGAAAAGGGGAGATTTCTAGCCGGAAAAGAAACTCAACCTGGGCACCTTTTCCGTTGAGAAGCGGCTAACGCTCCTTGTTTATTTTTTTATAGAATAAGGGTGACAAACGAGAACACATTCCACCTGATGATAAGTGGATGCTGTGGCCCATAGAAATTTACATCTTCTATCCTTGAATAAGAATTAAAATGAAGATACGTTGCCACCCCTGATGACTAAGATGGAATACCTCATTTCCAGGAAAACGTGATTTAGGCTTCGGTTCCTTTCACCACGCTTGTGCCACGAAGCGCTGGCGCAGGTTGCCGTAGGAGCGAGGCGAGGAACGACGTAAATAACTGTCTAATCGGATTGGGGCGACTCCTCGCACAGCACAAGAAAATTTTATCATCACCAGCCCGCAAGCAGTCCACTATTAGACCTGACATTGTACCATAGTAAATAGAGTTTGCTGTAATCGATGACGATCGAGCATGAGCTCGGCAGGTAGATTGGCGATACCTGTACCAGCGTCTCCCGCCTTTAATGATATTTGCCTCTCTAAGTATTTCTCGAGGGGCATAGGTTGTATAATAGGTATTCTGCCACCCATCAGACGTATAAGATCTTCCGAGCCTAATACCCATGTTATGTTATGGGGATGATGAAGTTAATGTTAAAGTTAATGATACCGCTACCACACAGCATATATAATGTCATTACATTTAAATTATTGTAAAATTTTTACTTTAGGTCTTGTGTTGTACATAAGAAAATGTTATTTTGTGTCCATACATAGTCGAAGTTCCGTATTTAAGAGTTATATGACGTGAGCGGCATTAATTAAAATAATCACAAAAGATGGCTTAAATAAATAATAGTTTAAAAAAACTAAAAAAACACGCTTTTGTAGATAACCGAACTAAAAAGTAGAAAATAATTTTCAATAAGTTTAAAATAAGAAAATAGTGAATAATATAAAAAAAAAAAACATTTTATTGTAAAAAAGCGTGGGGTGCTTTTTCAGATATTTTATGATGATGCTAATTTTGCAAATATTCCCAAAAATATTGACAACAAATTACATCAAGCACCCCACGCTTTTTTACAATAAAATTATTTTTTTGTGTTAATCACTATTTTCTTATTTTAAACTTATTGAATAGTATTTTCTACTGTTTAGTTCGGTTATCTGATTTCATTAAAAATAGAAAATAAACTATTATTTATTTTCTATTTTTAGTGCGGCTAAAGTTTCAAATCAACCGACGTTTTGAAAGGGATGAAAATCACTTTCAAAAATTCCATTACATAGATACATACCAAGCTAATAAAAGCGTGTTAAAAAGGCATACACAAATCAAGGTGCTGTCAATAGTTTACTAGATATTTTGAAGTTCACGGGATTTATTCACACCTTGACCAAATTTTTACGATACCTCAGAAGACCAAATACGTAGTTTATGCCTATTTAAAGAAACAATTTTTTTTTAACTTACAATTAAGAAATTGATTACCTTATAATGTTTCTGTTGAGCGCGGGCATTCTCTGCTGCGGCATTGGCTCGTGCATTTTCAGCTTGAAGCTCAGAAAGTCGCGACTCCAACCTATTGACTTCTTCCTTCAATGATTCCTTTTCTGCTAGTAGTTCCGACACATAAGCTTGTTTAGCGCGAAGTTCCGCATTGCCTCGCTCAGCGATACCAGAAGCTAAATCCTGGTTCACGCGTTGCAAGGCCATGCGCTCCTCTTTCTCCACTTCCACTTGACGTTCCAGGCGTCTATAAAACATAATAACATAGAGATATAGTTTACAATAATATGATTCTCATTACCACAGCCTCCCTCATTGATAAGCTCAAAGCACTCTCCTCAGCTAACTGCATCCATCAAATTCCCGTTTGACAATTCCGGTTGTCTTGGTTGGTATAATAACAAAAGAAAATAGTTTTTTTTTCTATTCAGTAGTATTACGTAAATTAACGGTACGACTACTCCACAAACTCAGCGTCACCCAGCGGGCGATGGAAAGAGCTATGCTCGGAGTTTCTCTGGTGGATAAGATTCGTAACGAAGAAATCCGCCGGAGAACCAAGGTCACCGACATAGCCTTCCGTATTTGCAGGCTGAAGTGGCAATGGGCTGGTCACATTTGTCGCAGAAGCGATAACCGTTGGAGTAGGCGTGTCATAGAGTGGAGACCACGTTTAGGCAAACGTAGTGTGGGACGCCCCTTGGCTAGATGGAGCGATGATCTGCGCAAGGCGGCTGGCAGCAACTGGATGCGTGTAGCCGAAGATCGAGCTAAGTGGCGCGCCTTGGGAGAGGCCTATGTCCAGCAGTGGACTGCCGCAGGCTGATGATGACGTAAATTGTACATCCATTTATTTATTGACACGAGAGAACACTGTACGTACATGATTCTAAGGCCACATATGATTAATTAGTAGAGATGGGCCGACTAGTCGCTATCCCGACTAGGATAGCCGACTATTCGGTATCTTTTACAGTCGGTGACTAGTCGGCGACTAATCGGCAAAATATCCCGATTATAATCGGTGGTTAGCAAAAAAATTAAACTAACATTTATTCCTAATAATTGTTTTTTATTATACTTTTTCATTAATCTGCTGTGCTAGCTGCTAGCTGTTTTTATGATAATTACCTAGCTGCGCTTTATTATATTAATTATTAATCTGTTACCATATTATAAGGAATTTAAGAATCAGTCAGAAATTAAGTATCATCAATCAATGACACATACATAACAAATAAAACAAAATAATATAGGTACCTTAATAACATTTTCAAGGTATCATAGAGCTATTAGTATTACTTTAAATTTAGTTAGTCTTTATTAAGAATAATAAAATATAAAAAATAGTGTGATAGAATCATTGTACAACATTAAAATAAATTGGTAACAAGATGTTTAGTGCTAATGAATGCTTAAAAAGTACTTAAATATATTTTTTTTAAATAGTGGCAAGTTATGATGCAAAAATGTCAATGTTTCGGCGCGATCTGGAAGTAAGCGGTTCCTTTTTGTCTCATATACATTGCCAGCTTCCGAAAAAAGACGCTCGCTATAAACTGTGCTGGCGGGACAACATAGATATACTTTAGCTATACGAGCCATTTCAGGATTTCTAGAACTGTTCTCATGCCACCACTTAAATGGATCTTCAGTTCGCTTTACTGGCAATGTGCAGTAACAATGAAGTTCGTGAGTTGAACTAGATATTTCGTTGTCAATATTGTGCACTTTTCGCGTAACCATTTCTTGGTAAACTCCCCAAAAGTTATAAAGATTCATCATCCGCCTAGCCTTTTTTCCCACTAAATTGGGGTCGGCTCCAAGTCAAACCAGATTCAGTTGAACCCAGTATTTTACGATTATGTTATAAAAATAAAAGTTTTATTTGTAGGCGTAAACTATTTAATTCAATAATAATTTTGGGAAATAAATTATGTCAGCACTAAGAACAATACAACGCAGTTTTATTTTATTACCTTACACTATTGAAATTATCAAACATCAAAACAAGTATTTGAAGTAAGCCTGATACATGCCTATTCACTAAAAATTAATAACACAGATGATTTCCAACATAACCAATTATTACAAAAATTTGACATTACATACACGTAAGAAACTATTTATAAACAAGAGATAACAACAAATCTAAAACACGATTTAGTATGCGATAATATCCAGAAAGGTGAAAAAATATTTCCTAATTTCAAAGCACTCATAACTATAAAAGCTTTTAGTAAAACAAAAATCTAAAGAGCAGCTTATTGAATTGAGCAGGTGCACCTACCTAATGAAGTATTATTTCACCCTTTGATTTTATAGTAAGTACAAAATAAAAAGAAATATACAACGATAATGTAGATTCTAAACAAACTACTACAAAAATACAATTAAAACAAAAATCATTTGACTTGTTGATTATTTTTTTATTAGATTAGTTTTAGGGCAAGAAAATGTCCGCCGCGCTGCAATTAACAATTTCATTGGTGCCGGCAGGGATCGAACGCGGGTTGCTCGCGTACTGTAAAATTTACAGCGAGCGCTAATCACCTGAGCTGCTACTACGGCTCGTAAACATGTTTATCAATTTTTAAACATTGTACTTACATTTATTTCTATTTTTATATAGTTTAATATTTATTATTATTTTATTGATAAATATTTTATTAATAAATAAATAATCATTAATCTAAAAACCATAATAAAATACATAACTATTATTTTCATCTGTTATCCAAGGACCAATCAACTAAAAAAAGCCAGGACCGTAACAAACGATACGACGCGACCTTGAGCTTGGTACTACAACATAATAAAACAAACTAATAATGTGTGTCTGTTTGAAACTGTTTGCAAAATGCGTACTAGGTATTTTTACGTAACCCGGTAAAACTATATTTTGCAAATGTTTGCAAAATTAATTTTGTGACTACTTTGGTGGCTTACCGATTTATAATTTTATTTATTGTTGACTAAAAAAATATTCAAACAAATTAAAATATGAAACACTGACTTTGTAGTTTTGTACTCAACACCGACACGTATAGCGTAGGTAATTAGTATCGTGACGAGATTTGAAATCACGGGCCAACTTGCTGTTTCTAATACCACCGAAAATGAAATTGCGTATTTTGAATAATTAATTACTATACCTACAATAAATTACAATATATTCTATTATATTGGAATCAAATACATACTTGAAATATTGCAAATTGAATCAATGAAAATCATACAAAAATATATAACACGCAAGAAATTCCGCGCGGAAATCCTATTGCGTGACAATCATGAATTACTTCAGAATGTATTTTATTACAGTCAAACAAGCGAACGAAGTTTGGCAACGCTTTTTCTTCTTTCAACGTAGTGCATGTAGTTCAAGGTTAGGAAGGACGGCATCGTTGCACCTACGAATAATAGTATTTATGTTCCACAAAATATCGTCTGCACGCCATCTAGCGTGCCAATGTCTAAACTATGTTTTTGGCGCTTTTGTTTGTCAAAGTTGTCAAAAGTCACTCACACTACTAAAAGAAGTGTCAAAATTTTCCTAGATTTCACAATTGTTTTTCTTATTATATACTGCAAGTTCTTTCCTAAAAAGGTCAACCGCGTGTACATTTTAGTGTAGAAAAGTGATAAAATGATTAGTTTTAAACAAACAGTGTCTGTATTTAGCGTAAATGTCCAGACAACAATGTATGGGCGGGCTATCGGAGCATCCACCTTAATCGTGGCTTAAGCGTCTCTCACACACAAGCGGCTTGCGGTGGCGGCTAACCGCGAGCCGCGGTTTCAGCCGCTGTAACAACACACCACCGCGGTCGCAGTGGCGGCCTGAAGCGCCATTCGCTGTGGTGTCTGTGCTACGATCGGACGTTCAACATGGCTAACCGTGACGAATTCTTATTACTTTTATTATATTCAGCAATATTATCTCATATTTTGTTTTTAATCCTAATGCTTTTGTAATCACGGTGTGAAGTATCATAAAGTACTGGATAATTTTGCACTGTTTCTATGAAAATCTCTGTATTTAGTGCCATTTTTCACGCGGTACACGCGGCCTGTTTTAAAAATTTACAAAATTGGCCACCGATAAGCCGCACACTCGATAACACACACGTGGTGGCGGAGGGGGCGGTACACACACGTGACATGGCCGCACGGGTTACCAGACTCATTTACATTGCAAGCGAATACAACTGAACGCAATTAGCTTGGTGTGGGAGACGCTTTAATTGCATGTAAATAACCCCATGAGCTTAGTAGAAGCCAAATATTTCGATATGACAGGCAGACACAACTTTATTAATACATTTTATGTGTATAGATAAAATGATCAAACCGACAGGAGGTAGCGTTAGAGAAGCGATTGCAATAAAGATGTAGAGTGCAGTGTGTGAGTGAATGAACGGTGTGCGTACTTGTTCTGCAGAGTGAGCGCGGTGATGTCGGCCTGCAGGCGCGCGCGCTGGCGCTCGGCGTCCGCGTCGGCCTGGCGGCGCGCGCGCTCGGCCTGCGCGGCCGCCGCCGCCTCGGCCTCGGCTAGCCGGCTCTGCAGCGACGCCACCTCGCGCGCGCGCATCGCCGCCAGTTTCTCCGCCGACCTGCATCATCGCTCTTTTATTACCACGGACCATCGATCACTAATAAAAAACTAGATACACAATCCCATGCAAAAGTTCTCTAAAAATTGTTACCAATTGTTTTGACGTAATTCTACTTGAAATAAATATACATTAATGTAAATTCAACCTTAAATGCATTGCCTAAAGTTGTATTCACAAAGCTACGTAGAAATTAAAAGCGCATCCAAATGTTCGAGTGGGCGCTCATTCGGTAAGGACATTTTTTGTCACTGATTGTGTATCTAGTTTTTATTAGTGATCGATGCCACGGACACATGTTTTATTACCACGCTTTTATTAACTCACTTTCGTGTACGTATGTCTGTTCGGGTCGAATTTAGTAATTAATTTTAAACTAACTTCCCGATGAGCTAGAAACTTAAAATTTGTACATAGCTCAGAATCGAATAACAATGTAAAAATATAAAATACTTGATATTTTATATTTTTACATTGTTATTCGATTTAAACACTAGGAACAAACATAAGCTTTTAATGCCAGTTGCTAGACTCCACAGAATTAGTAATTAATTTATCTGGCAATGTATACGCTTTTACAACAAAATCTCAGAAAATGTTCAGTTTATCATTAAACAAGTTTAAAAGTTTTATTAAAAAAATTGTACAAAAGAGTTATTATAATATCAAGTAATACATAAATGAAAATAACCCCTGAGAAAGAGGTAATCGCCACCATGCTGGGTTATATTAAAATTCATATAAAAAAATTATACAAAATAATTGTAAGGTTATATATGTTTAAAAAAGTATAATCCTGCTGGGTTTCTTGCTGATTCTTCCCAGGACAGAGATAATTATTTTCCGAACCAGTGGTAATTAAAAAATATGTAAGTAGTAATAAATAATAATAAATAATAATAAAAATATGTAATAAATCTATATTGAATAAAATTGATTCTATTCTATTCGAGCACAAGCTAATTATACCGGTTACTCGACTCCAGAGTTAGTAATTACTTCATGGGGCTATGCGTACGCTTTAACAAAAATTCCTAGAAAATATGAAGTACCTATCTATCAAAGCATTTAGATAGAGGCAAAAATTGTTTAATAAGGGTTATTATACTACTAAAGAGTTAATACTTGAGTAGCAGATAATAATCCTGGGAATAAGGTGATCGCTACTAAAGTGTTTGTAAATGTTTTCTTATTTAATTAATATAAGTTACATAAGTTCTTCTCAGGACAAAGGTTTTTCAATAAGGGTCTTTCTTGTAATCTAAATTGAATTAAAATTATTCTATTCTATTCTTTGTTTGATTATTTCATTTACCAATTTTAGTTTTTTTTTCTAAATTTAGGTTATAATATCTCAATAATGGTCTCATTTAAATTTGAAACAAAATTTCACTTCTATATGTGGAAAATAATGGATGAAGACATTCTAATTATGACCTTGAGCTTGTGATGTTTCTTAGTCAATAGTTTAAAAAAATTAAGTTTTTAATAAAAAATAATAACAGACTTAAAAACTAAAAATATTATAATAATTTCCACATTATAACTTCTGAAGTCGGGGCTTTTATCCTTCAATAGACTTAGTACCATTGACATTAAAATAACTTACTTAAAAGTAGCTAAGTTAATGGCCGTGCAATCATGCGACGCATTGAAACCGCCACTACTATCCTCATTTTCATCTCGAGCTACGAAGGAATAACCTGCAAAGACAAACAAAAACTGAGAAAGTAAACATATTTGTAAAAGTATTGAGTAAAATACACATTAAGGAAATGAAAGGTGACAATGACCAACAAAAGGCAGCTGTCCAGCGAATGGTGGTCGCGTGCGGAACGGTGCCGCGGAGGGGGGCGGCGTGGCGCGCGACGGCGGCGAAAAGTACGACGCGTCTTCCGGGCCACGAAGGTGAGGAACCCATGGTGGAGCCTGTAATTAACCACAAGATAAAGTAAAACGACTGGGGTAAGATCCTGTATGATATAACTGTATTTATAAAATTTAACAGTGTCGATGTGCGACATTGCATAGTAAAAGTACAGTGTTAAAACTAAAAATGAAGCGGTCCAGCGGCGTTAGCCAAGACGTTAACACTAAGAAGACTATAAAATTTTATGTGAATAACAGATATGAATGTCATGTCACGTGACAGTAACTTAGCATTGATTAATTAATTTTTATCGTTTTCTATATCATTAACGATCGTAGAATGTCATCTTGGCTAACGCTGCTGTTGTGCAAATCATCTGTACTCGTAGACGACTTGCTGGTGGAAGTAGAGATATTATGTGTCATTGCGGTGCGATGTTATGTAATGGGGTGGGGCGCGTCTGATCGCGATTATTGTGAAGGCAGAGGTTTGAGGAGTGTTAGTGTAGTGAAGCGAGGTGGGGCGCACCTGATCTCGGCTGGTATGAAGAATTCTAGTGTTATGAAGTTAGGTGGTGCGTGCTTGATCACAGAAATCCTGCAGGCGGAGGTGCAAGGTGCGGGTTAATGTGGTGCGATGTTGTGTGGTGGGGTGGTGGGGTGGAGCGCACCTGATCGCGGATGGAGTGCAAGCGGAGGTGCGCCAGCGCGGGCTGCTGCAGCGTGTCCAGGTAGCTGAAGCGGCGCGCCGGCGCGACCCGCAGCAGCCCACCCACCAGCGTGCGCCACACAGGCGACGGACCCTGGGGCAGAGGCTCGAACGGAGGCTCAGCGTCAGTTTCACGCTCATATCTATAAAAACCATACTTCTAAACTTGGTAATAACTAATAATAAAATAGACAGAATTTGAACTTGGAGATTGGATAATTCCCGGTA
The DNA here is from genome assembly GCA_029286625.1 of Parnassius orleans. Taxonomy (NCBI): domain Eukaryota; kingdom Metazoa; phylum Arthropoda; class Insecta; order Lepidoptera; family Papilionidae; genus Parnassius; species Parnassius orleans. The sequence goes on from JAGSMP010000008.1 coordinate 1,955,131, forward strand.
GAGACACCTGCCCATTACCCATGATGCTCCTAACCTGTGCTGTGTAAACTAGCGCGTTTCTTGCAAAAACAGCACATGGCAACGAAACTCAGGAATTCTAAATATATTAAAATAAAATGCGATGAAATCCTTAGTTAATACTTATACTACTACTAAAGTTTAATTACTTATGTTGTATTCTCATAGACATAAGATGTCTTTCGCCCTTGTTATAAGCAAACCTATTTTTAAGGAGCTCCAAATTGCGTGAATTACCGATTTTGGTCGTTTGAGAAGTTGTTATAACCAAAACAAATAAACCGGAAATATAATCAAGTACCACAAAAAATGTTACTAGTAATGCGATGATGAACTAACAGTTTCTTAGAGATGATGAAAAACTGTAAATTAACAAATTCGTAAAAAAACACCATACCTCTGAATGTTGGCTAAGATCTGTGCCAAAGAATCGTCGTCACTGGACGAGAACGGCCTTTTCAGTGTCACAAGTTCAAAAGCCACCACGCCGAGCGACCAGTAGTCACAGGCGGACTGTACACAGAAAAATACATTAAATATGTATATACATATAACCAGAATTGGGAATTTCGAATATAAATCCGACTAAATACTATATTATACTTGTTTTTATATAAAATTGTAAACTTCAAAACGTGATTACTACATGTTTGGCTCATTCTTTTCCTTTTAATAACTTATATTTTCAACCGACTTCAAAAGGCAGAAGGTACTCAATTCGACTGTATGTTTTTTTTATGTGTGTTACCTCATAACTTTTTTTCTCTCGGTGAACAGATTTCGATGATTTTTTTTAAAGATGTTACCCACACACTAGGATTTTCTCCTGTATCGTGGAGGTAGGTTACAAACATAAATTGTACAAGGACAAACATCCAGACCAGGAACAATTATTTGTAGGCCATACAAATACTTGTTCCGTGCGGGATTCGAACCCGCGGCCCCCAGCGCTGCAACTTATTGCGAAGCCACTGCGCCACGGAGCCGTCTAAATTGTGTTTTTATTTGAAAGCTGGTGCTTCTCATGTGGTCCCATATAAATTTGATCAAGGTCTGACCAGTAAGTAGTATTTGAGTCATTCTTAACAATTTATATTGAAGTCGGTTGTACAAAATTTACGTTTTATTAACATTAGGATACTCTGTTTTCAATCTGCACAGTTTTGTTTACTTTTAAGTTTTATGTTAATTTAGTTCTTTACGTTATTAATATGACTAGTATTACATATGATGGGATTGACATGTTTTCAAAAATTCCAAAAGAAAGAAATCAAAAAATCGCATTATGTTAAATAATCGGAAGTCATTTAAGATTTTCATGGGACGAAATGGGGCAAGGGATTATCTTACGCCGCCAACTTACGGTGAACTATTGTTCAATTTATTCAATGTTGGACAATATGTTTTTAAATATTATTAAATCTTAATCTCTCTTAACCTTAAAAGATTAAAACTTTTAAAAAAAATAATTCGAATCTGGTTTGTAAAGGGGAATTATCAAGTTTGGTAATCATCAGGTCCAAGTGAATGAGATGCATCGGCATGCTGCTAAACAACGGACGAGGCAGTGGCGACTGATTAATAACGGCATATACATCCACTAACCCCTATCATCCTATGGGTGTCGTAAGAGACGACGAAGGGAAATAAAACAGGAGCTGGGCAGCAGCACTTTCCTGATAATAACTCAAAATAATAAAAGAAAACTCTGGTAGCAACTATGGCAAGTATCTCCCCTATGAGGCAATTTATAGGAGAGACTTATGTTCAGCAGTAGACTTTGATAGACTAATGAATGAATTAATAAAATCTCAAGGAGTGGTGATAGAATGCAATGCATTACTAGTGCGAGAGTATCAGTTCTGAGCTATTATCGGACTGTTCAAAATTCAAAAATATAAAAAATGCGATCAAAAATATAAATCTTACAGTGTTTAAATTTATTTCCAGCACCACTGACTTCAAACCAAAGAAATTTAAATATATTAAATGTCTTCGCCTCAAACCAATTACAACCAAACCGTGTTAAAGTGTACTTCTTAAATGATATACAGGGCGGGGAAAGGTAAAGATCTGAAAGTGCCCTCCCTGCACGGGTAAAATATTATAGGCACTATATTTTGGAAAGTATAAAATAATTATTACAATTGTCAGTCTGTTGAAAGGATAATAGTAATTTAATATGATGCTAATCACTTTATGCAGCTATGATAAAGTTTGTCTGACTTCAACTTTAATTGTTCATTATGCCACTAAAAACATATAATATAACAATGATAAATTTGAGGATCAGAAGATATCCATGCAGATATTTTTGACAACTGTTTACGTGAGTTAGGAGTGAAAGGACTTCACATCTAATAATTATTGTACACATGCATTGCCTGTTCAAATACAATGCATGTTGCACTGTATTAGCTAGAAAACTACCTTATTTAAATTGTTAAAATCACACAGTTTTTAGGATTTAGTAACTAAATAATTTCTATATTAGTTTTCTTTTCAAAAACATGCTCATATAAACAACACTTGGTTTACTTCACCTTCATTATTCTCATAAATAAATGTAAGTGCACTAGTGCTCAACTGCAAAATTATTTTACTTACAAACAGTGCCCGTGGGTTAATTAAATTAGTTTGCTTATGTTACAATATTCTACTTATGTCTCATTCTAAACCTTTGAAGATTAATAAAACAATACATAATACTAGCTGGCCAGGCAGACCTTGTTCTGCCCTTTGCGGCGACCCTCTGTCCTATAAAATCCTTAAATTCACAATAAAAAATATTGAGGTTCACTTATCGGGACAAAAACTATTCTATCTCTTAAGTTGGACCAAATTGCACACAGTGTGCAAAATTTAATTGAAATCAGTTCAGTAGTTTAGAAGTTCATCGGGGTCAAACCATTTGACACGTAATTTTTATATATAAAGATAACATACTGAGCTGAAATCAACAATAACACAAAGGCTAATTCATGATGCCAAAAAAATATTGGGAAGTTATCAATCGTGCAGGACATTTTATAACAAAAGAATTGTACGCGTTACCACAGAGCGTCCGAACACGGGTAACACTCGAGCGATAAGATCGGAGGTATATTTGGATGCAGTGCCAGTAATATGGAGACATTTATAACATATCCACACAAACCCACAAAACTAACGATGTTTGTTTATTGCAGCTGAAGTTAAAGTTAAGCTGAAGTCAACAACTGAGCTAAATGATCCTGCTGGGTAAGCTAAGTTGACTTTCAACAGTCGTTAATGCTAATAGAAAACTATAAAAATTAATGAAATCAGCATTGAAATATGCCATTCTCATCTAATTTTACCTAGTTTTCTGATAGTCTATTATTGCTTGTGTTGTGGGTTAAATGTTATAGATATTTACACACACTTCTAAAAACATTAACAAATTATATGTGTATAATTCCATTCTGGATTATTCATCATTTACTTATCTTTCTGGATATTAATCATTTACTTTAGCGTTTTCTTCAGATCACTATTTCACACTCGTCTTTCGTCAGGAGCGCAAAGATATCGGCCAATACACGGCTAACATATTATGTACTAATAAATAAACGACACACAAGCAACACGTGTTCGATCCCTGCTAGCACCAATGATATTGTTAGTTGCAATTTTAAGTGCTGATTTACCACGTGCTCGGCGGTGAAGGAAAAGTTCTCGAGGAAAGTTGCATGTATTACGAAGACATGTGAAGTCCGTCAAAACGCACTGGAGCTGCAGCACAGCATACTAATTGCAGCATAACCCTATCAGAAATGAGAGGTCTGGGACATATAGTCTGTTACTTTACTTTCTTACTTTAATACATGTACACAAACTCTTTCATACATGTTGGTGTTAACACTGATGTACAAGGTTCAGCTTCTTCCATAGTCAAGCCCACTGGACGCTGTACGAAGTGTGATCAAAAAGTAAGGTGACTTTTCAAATTTCGCGAGCTACGTCCGTTCGACCTTCGATTTCTTTTTTTATTATGTTGGTACACTTGTCTTGAACATCTGTGAAAAGTTTCAAGTGGATAGCATTTTTTGTTTGTTTGTGAGAGGCATTAAGGTTAGAAGTGTTTTGCGTGCTCGGCGATTTTCTACTGTCGAAAAACATGGAACAAAGAGTTTGCATTAAATTTTGTGTAAAAAATGGAATCGAGTGATCTAAAACTCTTGAATTGTTGACTGTGGCATACGGTGAGTCTACTTTAAGTGAAAAAATTGTTTACAAGTGGTATAAACTCTTCCAAGAAGGCCGAGAAGACACAAATGACGAACCTCGCTCTGGACGCCCCAACACGTCATACACTGAAGAAGTGAAGAAAATAGTGTTGCGGAATCGTCGAATTACTATAAGAGAAGTTGCTGATGATATCGGCATTTCATTTGGTTCGTGCCAAGCAATTTAACGGATTTTTTGGGCATGAGACGTGTGTCAGCGAAGCTTGTTCCCAAATTGCTAAATTTTGACCAAAAGAACCGTCGCATGAGCATCGCTGAAGAGCTGTTTTTTGGCCAAGAACAACACCATAATCATGCCACAGCCACCGTATTCACCGGATTTAGCCCCCTGTGACTTTTTCTTGATCCCGAAACTCAAGAAATCCATGAAAGGACGGCGTTTCGCAACAATTGAGGACATAAAGACCGCATCGCTGAATGAGCTGAAGGCTATACCAAAAAGTGCTTATCAGAAGTGCTTTGAGGATTGGAAAAAGCTTTGGTACAAGTGTATCTGAGGGGGGTTACTTTGAAGGGGACAAAATAAATATTGATGAATAAATAAATATTTTTTGATAAAAATAATAAGTCACCTTACTTTTTGATCACACCTCGTACATGTATATATGTGGATAAACCTTAAAAGGAATAGGATATACGAGTACCCCATTAGACCTTTAAGACTGACACCCATCAGTACACTCAAACCCACGACACACTGCATAAACGAACACGAGGTTTAGAAAGAGACGGAGCGTGCAAAGCGAGTGCGTGCGAGCGAACCCACAATAGCGGTCTGTACGCCGCGGCAGTAGTCGAGACAGACGGTGTGAGCGCAGTCGGCGGCGGCCAGCAGCTCCGGCGCCACGTAATCGGGAGTTCCCACCGCGATGCCCGACGCCCCGCCTTCAGATAGACGAGCGCACGAACCGAAATCACCGAGCTTCACGTGTCCGCATCTGATAAAAATACACAATTGTTACCGTTACCGTTACAGCCTATTAAAGTCCACCGCTGAACATAGGCCTCCCCCATAGATTGCCACATAGCGATATTTGCCATAGTTGCCACGTTTAGCAAGCAGGAGGGCAACCGCAGTTTTTTATTTTTAGTCGTTATTAGGAAGATGCTGCTGTCCATCTCCTGATTTGTTTCGCCTGTCGCCTTTTACGACACCCACGGGATATGGGGTAGTGGATATTCTTACACCGCCACTACACTACACAATTGTTAAACAACTTACAATACGGGTCCGTAATGCGTCAGGTTAAATATCGGTAGCAAATAGAAGTGTGCAATAAAGTGTATTTTGTGCTACTGAAGACAGAATCCTCTTGCATAATACAAATAGTAGTAGTATTTGATGTCATTGTGAATCCTTGTTGGCCAATTGGATATCTTTTGTTTTTAAAATCAAAAGATATCTTTGTTTAATAAAAAATAAAACTTGATGTTAGATCGACCCTGTCTATTTTCTGGGACTTAGTTATAGAAGCATATTATACATTCCTCTATGAAGAATGTATTACTGACTCTGTGAAGTCGAGCGACAGGTGTCACTAGCTTGTGTTTGTGTGTTGAGGTTGCAGAATGTATATTACTTCTTTATAGATATTAAAAATACTATGTACTCTGCAAAATTGTTGACAACCGAAAATTGAGTTATTACTATACGCAAATCAAAACATTCACTGCTGAACATAGGCCTCTCTCGTTTTAGAGAGAATATGCTTTTATTGTCATGCATAGCAGGTTGATTAACGATCATAGTACCATATGTCTCACTATATTGGATGCTGTTCCTTGTCCACCATATATCGGAAGTCATTAAATTTCTTTGCATTTCCCATATTCTCCTCTTACGACACAGGACGATATGGGGTAATGAATTCTCATGGCATAAATTATTATACTAATATAAATAGCTGAGTATCATAAAATAGAGCCTGCTGGAGCTATATTAGAGATTATATATAAAATAGTACAGTTGTAGCATGAATGGGTCGGCTCGACCGGGGAAGGACTACGCTCTCACAGAATACCAATGTAAAATAGCAGCTTAACGCTGCTGTGTTTCGTATGGTGAGTGTAGTGAACCGGAGACCCTTTTTACTGGAAACGAGGCATTCCATCTTAGTCCTCGGGGTTGACAACGCATCTGCATTTTGATTCTTAATTAAGGATAGATGTAGATGTTTATGGGCCACAGCATCCAGTTACCATCAGGTGGGCTGTGTGCTCGATTGTCACCCTTATTCCATAAAAAAAATCTAGACCGGCAGCGATAAATAGCGTCAAAGTTGTCGCCTGGCAAATCGTGCCCATTGTAAGAGAAGCCATGTTCAGTGTTTACATGCTGATGAGGAAGAGAACGCATGAATTACTTGCCTATCAATGAAGATATTTTGAGGTTTGATATCTCGATGAACGTAACCCATAGCATGGATCGTTTTTAGTGCATGTGCCACCTCAGCTACATAAAAAGCGGCATCTCGCTCCGACAGTGGGTGGTTACGCCGCGCCATCAAACCTGCTAAATCACCACCGTTGCACAGCTCCATGACTAGGTAAAGGTTACTACTGTCCTGCAACAGAATTGTAATAGGAAATTAATGGCATTATCCATTGTAAGACATGCGAAATTTCAAAGCATAATACACAAACACACTTACTTTACTCTCTATTTAAGGAAGTTGCTATTTATAAGTGTTTTACAATTTAAGTGTGTTTGTTGGGCTAAAATAATAGAAAGTTAATGCCCATGCCCAACATATATCTTATTCATATAATACAACATAATAGTTGTATTAAGAATATTAATATTAAAGTAAACGCACATTTATCAGCACAGTACACGCCGTACGCAAATCTATAGTATTGCCAACAACTTTTGCAGATTTTTCTAACCACTGGTGTGAAACGGTACAGTGACATTGATTTAGCTATGGAAAAAAAATTGTAATAGCCTGCTTATTGGCAGAGGAAGAAGAAAATAAAATTCGAAGAAAAAGAAGATTCTGGATTCACAATAAACATTTAAAAAGGCAGTTGCATGTCTTGTCTGACGAATCATTGTTGCATACACAATAAAAGTAAACGCTCCTTGAATGAAGTAAAAATATATTTCGAAACGTGTAAGTGGCTTAATGGTGGAGTGATCATCTTGGCATTAATTAAAACTTAATTCTACTGAACCACTAGAAAAAACACCAGCCACTAAAAGCAATAATTCCTCACTAGAAGGGGCGATGAAACCACCAGTTTTAGTGGAAAACCTACTAAGTTGGCAACATTAGGCAGGAAAAAATAAAATAATATTTTTTCCTATAACACATATTAACAACATTCGGCAAAAAAGCACCATCTGGTAAATTCAAAGTCATTCTACTGCTTGGAATGTTCTTAAGTGCTACTTATTGATTTTGTTCTCATAGTTTATTAAAATACATTAAGAGGTTCTTGTCAATCACAATAGTGTGAGATGGAGAGGACGTTCAAATTGCTCTCTTGCTTACACAATTAATCATTAGCAACAATAAAACAGTGTACCATATTATACATTCGTTATAGAGCAGTTACAATTTAACCATACCGTAATACATATAGGACACAATGACATAATTAGTGTAGGACGTAGTTAAGATACCACCAAAAACAGATTTCCTAGGAAATGTATATAATTGTTAGTGTTTTGTTATTACTTTCATTAAATGTATGTAACAAATGTAAAAATGTAACATACAATTTCAACAATAGGACCACGTGTGGCTCCAACAATGACGTGTACAACCTATGCTGCTACTGCCACCTGCACGAACTATCTGCCTGTAAAACCTCTCAATCTCCCCAAGAACCTGGGGTGTCCCAGAAACGATGCTACCACATTCGGTCTTCAACTTCGACAGATGGCTCTTTCCAGCAGCCAGATCTCTAGCAAAGACTTTGGAGCCTCAGTTCCACTTAATCGCAACTTCAATACAAGCTGTATTGCAGTTGCGTAAGACTCGCTGCATGAATTTGGAGATCTGCCTGTGCAGTTGTCAATATGCTGTCATATCTGCTGAAGACTGCAGCTTCATTTCCCATCTAACAGCCATGAGATTCAGAGTGTGATTGGAGAGTTTTTGAGTTCTTCTGCGACGTCTTGCAGATCTTAGCTCCAACTGCATGGACAGTTTTTCACTAGCTAGTAACTAATCTTCTAGGTACTGAAAAAAGTTTTATAATTCGAGCTGAAAGTTTTCGGGGCTTTTGATTAAAGCATGAAGGGGATGGAGCATTGATTTCATTAGATCGTGACCTCTCCAACTGAACATTAAGGTTTAGTGTGCCTCTTCCCATTCAATCATAGATACCAACCCTGAACACTCTATCTGTTTGTGTAATGAAATCAATCTCATTTTTTGATTTCCTCTTTTTTGCTGCCCATCTTCTGTTTATTAACCTCTATTGCATCTTGCGACACCCAATGAATAATATGGGGTAGGGTAGGGATTCTCGCCGCAATTACACGGAGCTGACGTTGACAGATAACCTTATTATATTTATTTTTATACTGATACCAAAGGGATGAACATAGGCCTCAAGGTAGGGTTTGGAATTTATGGAACACAACCCAAATTCATTCACATGAGGAACTTTCTACTAAGCCCAGAGGAAGTCAAAATGCTCATGGCTAAGCAACTCCTGCAATTTATTAAATATAAGGTCGCGTATTTTGTTCGATAACTTGTCGCCATCATGTAGGTAGTGACATAATCCTGTTGCATGCAGTAGAAATCTTGGGATTTTTGATCAAAAAAATGCGACAGTCCTCTCTAGATGTTAACCTATCACTACCCAAAGAATTCTGAAGAGACCGAAACAGTTGAAAATCTGAGGGTGCAAGGTCAGGACTATATGGTGCATGCATTAACACTTCTCAACCAAGCTCTCTTAATTTTGCTGAGTGGCCAAAGATGTGTGTGGTCTGGCATTATCATGATGAAAACCACTCCTTTTCTGTTGATCAATTCCGGCCGTTTTTTCTCAATTTCTTGCTTCAGTCTCATTAGTTGTTGGCAGTAGATTCGAATCGATGGTTTTGTCCGGCGGTAAAAGCTACATATAATATAATATAATATACAATAAACTAATTCGCTACAGTCTGTGGAGCTTGACTACAATTTGACCATGATCTTTTTCGTACATTCTTGTCGTAAGTGATCCACTTTTCATCACCAGTGATCAACCTTTTCAAAAATGGTTAGGTTTCATTATGTTTCAATAGAGAATCGCAAATGAGTACACACACAATTCATTAGGTTTCTTTCAGTGAGCTCGTGTGGTACCCAAATATCGAGCTTTTTTGTATAGCCAAACTTTTTCAAATGGGTCAAAACTGTTTTGTGGTCAAACCTCAATTCCTCGGCTATGTCGTAACTAATATGCCGACCTTGCTCTACTTTTTCAAAAATGGCATCAACTTTATCCCTATGAGATCAAAATTCCCGGACTGAAAACGCTTGAACCAACTTTGTGCTACTCTTACTGACACTGCATTAGGTCCATAAACGTCACAACTTTTTCGCGGTTTAAGTCGCATTTTTCCCTTTTTTGTAATAAAACTTCAGAATGTATCGAATTTCTTCATTAGATTCACTCATTTTGGCGGACTAAAAATCTATTGAAAAATGGCGGGAAATAGTTTTTAACTTTTTATTTTTCTTTTTATTAATGTATATGTACTGATATTAAAACCACCCAGATGCAAACTGTACAAACAAAGATATTTTTCTTCAATTTCATACAAACAAAATACGAAGGAACTTTTTCCCTGACCTATTATGTAGTTCTTAGCGGCGAACTATAGCCATAGCAGCAATCACAATAGCTCATACTGGTTGGTTTCAATGATACTGATCTTGGAAGACCTGCATAGCTGTTCACACAAAAAAAATGTTTTATATGCCTAAAATGAAAGCAAACCTGAAATGCATATTGCAGTTTTGGTATCCAGGGCCCATTGGCGTTCGCTAACACGTCCCTTTCGTCTTCTGCTCCACTCGCCACTCGCTTGCGAGCTTGCTCTTTACGCATTGTCTTCAATGCATACACATCACTGGTTTCTTTCTCCCGTACCATCTGTAACAATCATTTATCGTTTTCGATGAAATCAGCCTATCAAACATTTAGAACACATTTTTGGCGCTTAAACTAACCAAAGGGGGATGAGTCGCTCGCGTCCGTAGGTTTCGATCACCTAACCCTAGGCTCACCCTACACGTGTCCCCCGGGTGGTGCTAAACGAGCGACGAAGCCGAAAGGATAGACTCGGCTCCTCGCCGTATGGTAGCGGCGTAAAATCTACCACCCCTTAGTTCGCACTATGAGCCAGCAAACAAAAGAAATGGCCCCCAGTTCCCGGCGCCCCTTTAATGGGGCAGGGGTGCGAAGAATCTCCGGGAGAAAAACCGGCGACGAGGTTCGCCACCCGTCACGTTCTGTCCCCCGAAAGGGGCGAAAAGTAGATTGCGGTGGCCCGTCTGGCTACGCTGAATGTATGTGGAGCAATGAATGATAAGATGGATGAAGTATGCGAAATGATGAATGATAGAGGAATAGATGTGTTATGTGTAAATGAGACGAAACGAAAGGGAAAGGACGCCACTGCACATGGCATGTATACCGCTTACTGGTCTGGTGTAGACGAGGCCGAGCGGGCATGCCAGGGAGTCGGTGCCATCCTTTCAGAAAGAATGAGCCAATGTGTGAAAGAGTATGAATGTGTAAGCCCAAGGCTGCTATGGATACAAATGAAAGTGGGCTTAAAGAAGTTGTTTGTGCTAGGGGTGTACGCCCCAGACATGTCTAAGCCCACTTATATCCGAGAGCAGTTTTGGGACATGGTAAGGATGGTGTTGATGAAATGTAATGGAAATGAGAATATTATTATGTTAGGATTTAGTGGAAGGGTTGGGGTGAAGAGGTCTGGTTATGAAAGGATATTAGGAACGTTTGGCGATGAAAGTATAAATGAGAATGGAGAAGACATCCTCACCGTATGTGTGGAAAAGAATCTTTTTGTGACGAACACTTTCTTTCGCCATAAGAGGATTCACATGTATATATGGGAAAGAGGTGATGATAGAAGCATGATAGATTTCATAATAGTGGATGAAAGAATGAGGAGCACAGTGGTAGATACAAGGGTTTACCGGGGGTCCAACATAGGGACGGATCATTACTTGGTCTTATACCAAATTAACGGTCTATTCAGGCGTTGGTGGCATCGGACATCTGTGTCTACCACTGCGTTACAGCATATAAGAATAGAGAGGTTACAAGATGAAGGTGTGAAAGAGAAGTATAAATGTAGACTAAGGGAAAATATAAGTGGTTTGAATGAACTATGTACGAGTGATTTAGATTTGAAGACTATATGGAATAATGTTAAGAAAGTTTTGGTGGATGCAGCCACTGAAGTATGTGATGTAAGAAGGAAAAATAGTATGTTGTGGTGGGATGATGAGGTACGGATGGAAGTTGAAGCAAAGAAGAGAGCGTATAAATAAGAGAGTAAAAGAAGTTGTTGAAAGGAAAAAGCAAGAAAGAAAGGATAAGAATGATAGAAGGATATCTGATAACTTCCAGGCAAATATTAAAATGTTCTGGAAACTCGTAAGAACTGTCAGGGGAAATTCAAAACAGCCTAGAATGAATGCTATACGAGACGAGAATGGCTGTATGCTGAATGATGAAGTTTCAATTTAAAAGATGGAAGGAATACTTTGAAAGCGTGTTTATGAGTGATGAGTCGTCTGAATTAAGTGAAATAGAAACTCCGAAGAAGTGGAGAGGTAGGAGATAAGTGTAGATGAAATAATGAAAGCAATGAAAGCAGGTAAGGCAGCGGATATGATAGAGTATCACTCGAAATGCTAAAGGCTGGAGAGGGAGTGGTGGCAGGCCTGCTGTACACCTTGTTTAATTTATGTTGGGAACTGAAGCGGGTACCGGATGACTGGTGCAAAGCCGTTATAGTTCCAATATATAAGGGAAAAGGGTCACAGCAGGACTGTAAAAACTGCTGTGGTATCAGCATGATTAGTATTGTGGGTAAACTATATGCTAAGGTGTTAGTTGAAAGAGTTATGGAAGAAACTGATGGAAAAATTTGGGATGTGCAAACTGGATTTAGAAAGGGGATGGGGTGTACGGATCAAGTCTTTCTAGTGCTTGTGTCAGGATCAACGGGGTCTACTCGGACTGGTTTGGCATCCAAAAAGGTGTCAGACAGGGCTGTGTAGCTTCCCCGTGGCTGTTTAACCTATTTATGGACAGTTGTTTGCAAATTTTGAAAGTTGAAGAATGTGGGTTGAGAATGGGTGAGTTAACCGTCAAATGCCTTTTGTACGCAGATGATCAAGTCATATTTGCATCGTCGGCGGCCGAGTTGCAAATAATGGTTACTTTAATGAACTGGTCATTATAAGAAACCCAAGTGAACGAAAGTAAGACGAAAGTTATGGTTTTTGAAAGAGAAGAAAGTAAAACGTTATGTGAAATAAGAATAGAAGGGGAGTTGATTGAGCAAGTGAATGAGTTTGTATATTTGGGATGTTTATTTAGCAGGGATGGTAGATATGATAAGGATATAGAACGACGAGTGAACGCAGGAAATAGAGTGAATGGGGCTCTACACGCTATTATGAAGAATGTGTCAAAAAGACACGTTTGGCAATTCATAATGCTGTGTTAGTCCCTACTTTAATGTATGGTAATGAAAGTTGGGTCTGGCAGAAGAAGCATGAGAGTAGAATAAATGCTGTAGAAATGCGGTCATTAAGGAGTATGCTAGGGCTGAATCTGAATGACAGGGTGAGAAATTGTGTGATAAGAGAAAAGTGTGGTTTGCAAGATGATGTTGTGACCAGGATTAAGAAAGGAATGCTTCGGTGGTTTGGTCATGTAGAAAGAATGAACGAGGAAAGAGTGACAAAGCAAATTTATGTTGCAGATGTGAACGGCAGAGTCGGGAAGGGACGCCCTAGACGAAGGTTTATCGACCAAATTGGCATTATATTGAAAAAAGGCCAGATTAGGAGTACCCTTAACCGACGAGCGTGTATGCGTAGATATATGGATGTTAAGGAGGCGAGAGAGGTGTGCCAGGATCGTGCCAAATGGAAGTCCGTAGTCTCTGCCTACCCCTCTGGGTGACAGGCGTGAGTGTTTATGTATGTACTAACCATTTGAAAAATCTAACAAACCTCGCACTTAAGCTATTTTGGCTACAGGAGGCAGCATGTGTTGTTCTGTCTGATTACAATTGTGGATATCTTTAATGTAAGAGTGAATAGTTTCGTTAAGCTAAGTCAGTGCATTTTACCATCTTCATCATCATCTTTGTGTAGTTCGCGAACGATGAACAAATAGGAAACGTATCTTAGCACTGTACTAAAAGAAACGTTTCCGAATGATGATTGTTAAACGGTCTAATAACTCTTTTCGTACAACTACGGAAATCTTTCTCGTAGAGCGAGTGAACGAGAGCGAGAGAGTCGGCGAGTACGTCATTCGAATAAGAGTCGACGTATAAATGCTACCATTGATGAAGAGAGATGACCTATAATGCTACCATTGACCAAATCCGTTGGAATTAGACGTTAAAGAAATATACATGTTAGGTATATCAATGCAATAACATCTGTTTTAGTTTATCATCCGAAAGATGCGGGACTCGCTGTGTTCGCAAATTATTGTACTTATTATACTTAATAAATAAAAACAAACAAACATTTGCTAGACTAAATTTCCGCACTCGCGATCGCGTAATAATTTAATAAAGTTGAAGTTATATTATATCAACTATTGAGGAGTGTTTTATGTGCTGTTTATCATTGCCTTAATACTCATTGCGTCTTTGGATGCTTTTTATTTTCGCATGCTATAGATATGGGATTTCATTTCACTAACACAAAATTATTTTATCAACACTAATTTGCTTTAGGCTTTTATTCTGACCAAGAAATTATCAAGCGAGTGTGTACGAGTGATGATTGGACCGACTGAGATAACCATTCCATACCGATAGATACAGTTTAAACTGTTTAGTGGTACTAACAACCAAATTGAGCTAATAGAATAAAGCAGTTCACGGTCCAAAATAAACTAGTACAGAGCTATCTTTAAAATGACCGAGCAGGCCCAACTACATCTTCTGCTACATCACCACTTACATCAGGTGGGGTTATAATCAATCACAGCCTTATCACAATTTAAAAAAAAATAAGAAGACAATTAATCCTTACATGTACTTCACCAAAATGACCCCTCCCAATAGTTTGTAGTATTTCAAAATCAGAATAGCAAACACGGGCGCATCGCAACTCCGCCAGTGTACTGCGATCTGGAATATAGAAATAATTTTAGTGTAGTCATTATATATAATATGTAGTAGTGTACTCATTACTTTTATGTATATGATGTAATCATCACCATACTATGATTTTTTGTTATAGTATAAGGGAGCACACAGTCTACCTGATGGTAAGTAGTTGCTGTGACCCATAGACATCTACATCCATCCTCAACTACGAATCAAAATGCAGATGTGTTGTCACCCGTGAGGACTAAGATAGAATACCTCGTTTCCAATAAAAGGGGTCTCGGTCTCTACGCTCACCATACGAAACACAGCAGCGTTAAGCTGCTATTTTACGATGGTATTCAAAAAATATCACTATCAAATTAAATTAGTATGGTAATGATTTGCATGAAGAGCAAGGTAACAATTTTGGAATATTATCTGCAGCTGTCAACTGTATAGCTTATACTAGTGGTAACTACCTAGACTACTACTAGTAGTGCACACTACTACACTAGGAATATTGTATAGGGTATTATTGCATTATTAGTGTAAAAATAATGTCCTCCAGACCAAATATAGATCATGGTGGATAACAGTGCATGGGTGCACAAGCACAGATACAGTCTATTCTCTCACACTCAGTACAATGGGATGGCAATCTGACAGGACCAGAGAGAGATCAGGTGCAAGCCCAAATGGGAGTTAAACACTGCCAACTTCCTCATTCCAGGCTGCTACTGAGAATTTCTTGATAGAAAAATCCAATATTTAATTTTGACCTGACCTGGGATTCAAACCCAGGACTACATTTCTAGAGTTCAGCAGTTGTGCTTACTTACAAAAGGACAAAGCATTCATTATTTATCTATATAAATGAAGCATTTCTTTATTTATAACTTTAAATTTAATACAACTTAAAAAGTAAGAAAAGAATACATTCCTTTTTGCCCTTATCCCAGAAAAACTACAATCATAATTTTTTTTAGATAATAAGCATAACATATACAGGGAGGTTCAGATGAGTAATTGCTCTGTGTATATGAGTACATTTTTATCATTATATGTCCTGCGCAGTTCAATAAGTATTCAAATGTTTTAATGCCATAGCAGCCAGTGGTATATACCATACAGCCCATCACACTCTGTTGTTGGATATGGGTCTCTCCAATAGTAAGAAGATACTAGGTATCATAATTTCTATGCTAGATAGACAATATGAAAAGTCTCACAATTATGGCATTACTTCCCATAACAAGACTTTATTTTGGTATATTTAGATTTTACTATTATTTCAGTAGAAAGTCATGAGATCTAACTAGTTTGGCAATATTTGGCTAATGGTAAATCAATTAATTCAAGTAATTTTTCTTATGGCTATCTACAGTACTAACTGAAATTGTATTATAGAAATTTTAGCCATGAATCCAAAAGTTCCATCCAACTAAAAAATTGTTAGTAGCAACTGATCAAAAGGTATATTAAATATTAATATTTATAAATAATATTACGATTAAAACGAGAGCTTTTTAATGCTCCCATTAGGAAGATGTTCATGTTAGGAAATAGGAAAATGAAAGGTCAAAAACCACGTTTAAAAAAATAAGAACGTACACTTATCCACAAAGGCTCGTACGAGTTCATCACATTTCTTAACTGGATCATCATTGCACTCATCATACAATACTGTTAGAGCATCTAACAAAGTTTCACGGTCTATCTTTTTGTTCAATTTGTTTAGACCACTTGTGACTTTTCCTATTATCTGACGGTTCAGTCGTGTGATGCGAACTGCAATCGCTTCCTTCGAAGGTTCCATGTTTGTCCTGTATTTAATCGTTAATGTATTTTCATGGTAAGCTTTGTTTATTTTATTATCCAAACAAATATTTTGTTTTATTCTCTTCTCAACTGCCCGGTATTTCTACCGTTATATTTTGAAAACTGAACTCATAGATTAGGTACTGTATATATACCATAGATAAATAAATATGTAGCAAGCTAATATATACTAGAAACAGATGCGCAACTCAAATTTAATTTTCGTTATTGCGCTGTGCTTTGCCCAACAGATGACGCTAAATTAAAAGTGCTTTAAGCTCGACCTTTATTTGCACTTTTCAATTTATATTTTATATACAATCATTAATTACATAGCAGCACTTGTGCACAAGTGCTGCAATGTAATTAATACTTGTTTATGTTTCTTGTGCTAATTGTTAGTTCCTATTACAAAAAATAAAAACCGGTTATATTTAAAATGTTATTGTTTAAAAATTCTTTGCTTAGTTATTGATTAACATTAGATGTGTTAAATTTAACAATATTTGCACAATATAAATTGACTTTTTTATACAATGCCTCTACTGGTTAGTAAATATCTTATATTACAAGGAATAGAATAGAATAGAATAGTATAATTTTTATTCAATATAGATTATGACATAATACTTATTGAAAGTCATATTTTATTTACCACTGGTTCGGAAAATACCTCTGTATAGGGAAGAACCAGCAAGAAACTAAGCGGAACTTTTTTTAAACATGTTTCACTTTACAATAATTTTGTTTTTGTTTTTGTTTGTACAAATGTTATTGAGAAACAATAAACAATTTATTATTATTATTATTTGTTTAATTTGTTTCTAAGAGACTCTTTACAATTTAAGTTATAAATCGCCTGTACGGCTCTCTTTCGCAAAACAAATATGACTTCAATGTCAGTCGCATGACCCCAATAGTAATACCAAGAAAACAGTGGTATCCACAAGACTCAACTCCTCCCCATTTAAGAGCACATTGGTATTTGAATCCGCTCCAAAGTTTTGCTCCTCCTCCAAAATTTCATGAATTAGTATCAAATAATTGTTAATAGTGATGCATCTTAAATTTAATATAAAAAGATACATTTTGGAGCAGAATTATTAATCTTTAAAATATGTACTTGATTGAACTCATTCCTTATAATATATTACTATACTCTTTGATTAGGGATGAAACGATACGAGTAAATACAAGTACTTACTCCATACATTCCTTCCGATACCAAGTACTTTTTGTATCGATACTTTATAACTGAGTATCAAGTAGGTATCGGTCCAAAGTATTTGTATCGGTATGCCAATGTCACGCTTTTATTTTAACACATTGATTGATAGATAATATACTCATCTATGCTAATAATTTTTTTTGTGTCATATCTTGAAAATTTTGAACGCGTCCTAGTTTTGTTAGTTTTGTGTAGTTGGCAAGTTTGTTAGTCTATGCCCAGAGAATAAAAACTGTCTGCAAGTCAGTCGCCATACATGCATAATGTTTGTGTCGTCTTTGTTTTCATTCTGCGTTTGTAATCCTAACCTCTGACTGTCGTCGTAAGCATTTTAATTCTTCAACTGATTGAAAATGGGACCCCCAAAGTCTAGTGTTTGGCAATGTTTCACAAAAGACGATGAGAAAAACGCAAACTGCAAAAAATGCTTTAAAACCGTGCACTTTTGTGGCAATACGTCTAATTTGCATAAGCATTTAAAAAGCCATTGATTATATTGCACCTGATAACGTATCAATAAAGAATATCAATACTATTTACTGTTTTAATTTAGTTTATTCCAAATTTTACAAATAAAATTCGATCGATATGTGTAAGTATCTATACTTTTCAAACGATACTGAGTAACTATCGATACTCTACGACCGATACTGTATCAAGTAAAAGTATCGATACCCCAGTGGTATCATTTCATCCTTATCTTTGATTGAACCATAGATATAGTATTAAGCTCCATAGATTGGGCTTATGAGTAAAAGAGAGCTACCGCGCCATACGGGACTTTCGTGTGTTAGAAAGAGAAAGCCAGTGAACCTGTCAGCGTGACTAAAGCTAAACACATATTTGCTACCGGTACATAACGGCCAGGGTGATGCAACTCTGTATGAAGCCCGAGAAACTTGTACACAATCATGATTTTATCTATGTGTGGGGTGGGCGTGTAAAATTAAAGCGAGAAAAAGATATCGCCGTTTCATACTTTCGCGTTGTTTCAGATTGCCATTTTAAAAATTAGGTACAAATATACATAACTATTATATCGGAAGAAACTGAATTTTTTTAATTCTATGCTATATTTTTCTTTTGTTTGCACCTTACAGTAATTATATACATATTACTTTGAGGTTTGCACAATTAATTGACCTACTAATTGATTAAAATTAAATTAATAAATATTAGCAGAATTCTATCAAGAGAAGCCATGAACTAAAAGAAGAAAAAAATGACATTTGTTTGTCAACGTCTTTCATATTGAAAATATTTTCTAAAGTTATTATCGGTTCAGAATACTTCATTTTCGTTTATAGGCAATTTTTCGCGATTGTGTGTGTGAAGATTTTTGTGAGATACTGACTCTGTATGAGGTATTGACTATAAATTAATTTATTATTTAAAAAAATTATGCAAACAAAAAGCACAAAATCATCCGATCACTTTCTGCAGGTTTCCTACAATAAAAATAGAAAAACTTTTGATAATATTGTGGTAAGTCTTTAAGCATTTTGAATTTATTCATCGTTATTTGTAGGGATTATTACTATATTAACTCGAATTTTATCTATTTCAGATCATGTATTTGGGCTGAGTTAAGTTTTCGACATGAGAATTTTGCTGATTTAAATTTACGTTAATGTTTTGTGAAGAATAGCTCTCACGATAACATATGTTATAAATCAATATTACGCGTGGAAATATTATCTGCAAAAGCAATAGAAAACATAAATAATAATATATAGTGTATAAAACAATATCTTCCAAAAAATAAAATTACATAACTATACCTATTTTTAGTTTTATTTTATCCCACATACTCCTCTAAAGTAAATTCGAGTAATTATGGTGCAATCTCTCAAATGTATGGAAATTTACCCCATAGGTTTGTGAGGCTTGAGCCAAAATTACTCGAATATGCCTTAAATAAAAAGTTCAAAGTTACACATTACAAAGGTTTGAAATTCCCGCTAAAAAAGTTTTATATGGGCGCCCACCGAGGCGCTTTTCGTGTACATTCATAAACACGTGTTTCCTTTTTTTAGTATGAAGTTGGCGTTCTTCTCTTGGTAGAGAGTAATTGTGTTCTGTGATAACGGCCCAGTCATTAGTGAGCGAATACATTTCGGCAATTTATTTATTTATTTATTTATTTATTTGCTTCTTAGTATGTATGTTACATGATATACTGTTAAATATTATGCATACACACTAAGTCTCTAATGGAGACATGCAAATTTATTTATTCTTAGAAATTATATTTATATAAAATTAACACATCAGAATCAATCATTATTAAATCATTAAATTAGCAACAACAAACAATCCATCCAATTATATTCTAAAGATATCAAAATTACAACTAAAAAAAAAAAAAATTTATAATTAACAAATAAAGTAAATTAAATTAAACAATATTATATACCATGTCAGTTAATAACAAAAAATGTCAATTATGAGCTATAGTCCTATAAAAGTTGTCATCAGTAATTTAAAAGCTCATTTACGGAGTAAAATGTTTTTTGAAGAAGCCACTGGTATAATTTTTTTTGAAATGTTTTTATAGGAAGATCTTTGATTATGTTTGGTATTTTATTATATATTGTTTTACCCATCCAGTAACAGTTTTTGCTAAAGCGTTTACTTTTCGGTATTTCGCTAATTACTATCCGATCTGGGTATCTCGTGTTCATGGATACCACTGCTTTGTTAAGTTTATAAAACTTTTCCCGTGTTGTTTTACAAACTTAGCAACTTCTAATATATACAAACAAGGCACGGTAAGATTCCCAGTGTCTTAAATAGAGGTTGACATGAGACATGTGGGCCAACACCATGAATGGCACGAACACATTTTTTGTGCAATAAAACTTTATTAATCTCTGCACTGTTGCCCCAAATTATAATCCCGTAGCGGATAATCGACTCAATATATGCAAAATAAGTCATAATTGCAGTTTGTTTTGTTGCCACTTTTGTTAGTCTATAAAGCGCATATGTGAACCTGTTTATTTTATTACATATTTTACAAACTTGTTCTTTCCACTTTAATTCTTTGTCAATAATTATACCTAGGAATGTCACATTAGTTGCACTACAAAGAGTTTGTCCATTATAATTAATATTTATTAAATTATTATTTATATTATTGAAATTTATATATTGAGTTTTACTTAAGTTTATTGTTAAATTATTATTAGTTAGCCATTTAGTTACCTCAAATATTGTTTGATTAATGTCAAAAATATGTTTTGTTAGTGACATATTTTTATTTGTTGTGACTATTACTGCGACGTCATCTGCGAATAAAATACTTCTATATTTAGTAATTTCAGGTAAGTCGTTTAAATATATCAAAATAAAAGTGGACCTAGTACACTACCCTGAGGTACCCAAACGCATTTTTCTAAATTTGGATCTATAACTTTGACTTACATGTCTATTGTCAAGTTTTAGCACCTCAACACATTGATGCCTGTTTTGTATGAATGACTTAAACCAGTGATATGCTAGGCCTCTAATTCCGTTTTGATCTAATTTGAACAAAAGCTGATCGTGTGATACGAAGTCAAAAGCTTTTGACATGTCAAAGAAGATAGCCGTAGTAAATAGTCCGTCATTAGTATTTTGTAAAATATTTTTTATTAAATTAAAAGCGGCCAGTGTCGTGGATTTTGATTTTTGAAATCCATACTGATTTGGATTTATTCTATTAAACTTATTTAGGAAAGTCATGACCTTTTTGTGCATGACTTTTTCAAAAATTTTTGATAATATAGGTACCAATGTCACTGGACGGTAATTTTCCATTAGTGTTTTTTCTTCTTTTTTATATAATGGTTTTACAATAGACGTTTTTAATTTTTCTGGAAGGTGCCAGATTCCATTGATAAATTAACTAAATAGGCTAATACCTTACTAATTTGATTTTTGCACGCTTTGATAACATTTGTACATATGCCATCATAACCTTCTGAATTTGTATTATTTAATGTCATTATAATTTTAATTATATCATATTCATCGACCGGTGTTAAATAAATTGAATTTTGAAGTCTATTTTTTGTATTACTGTATATAATTTTATTATTTATTTTATTTGTCAAATTAATATAGTAATTATTAAAGGCTTCAGCTATTTTCATAGGTTTAGTTATTATAGAGTTATTGTGTTTAATTAAGTCAATGTGTTTATCTGCTGCTATATGCCCTAGTTCATTCTTAATAATTTTCCAAGTTGATTTTACAATATTTTTACTATTGAGTATAAACTTATTATTACTATGTTTTTTTTGCGTAATTGATGCATCTTCTTAGAAGCCTTGTGTAATTGTTATATGCAACTTTATTATGATTTGTTTTATTAATGTAATATTTGTAACGTAATATTTTTTTCGTAGAACAACTTTTTTTAATACCTTTTGATATCCATTTTATATGTGGTCTAATGTTAGATTTAATTTTATTACCGGAAAGCAAAGTTTATATGTGTTATGTGAATTATAGTGACAACTAGTAACTTTATTGTGTATAATATGATGGTTTCTTGTTCCGTACAAGTATGTGATTCTTCCAAAAGGAATAATCCCCAGCATTACTCATTTCACCTAGACATGGGCAATGTGTATCACTTAAAAGAAAAGATTGTTATGTATCTTTTGTCACTGGGATATGTATCACTCTTTTATATCTTTATATCCTTATGTATCAGTATCTCAAGCTCGCGTTCACGATACGCATCGTATTACGTTGCGCTGCTCACTCAGCGTGGATCACTTCGCTCAGCTCAATCCTATCAGTAAGAGTGATAGATAAGTACCTATAGAGCTGTTTGCATTTTGCATGGTCGTAACATTGTGTATCTTTCTGATATATTTGGCTGCTGTTTCTTTCTAGGTATCTATTTGTTATAGTGGATAAAAACCTGAGACCATCGAAACATTTGTTACATCGTTTCCGCTAATAGTTAACATACGCAGACATTTAATATAGATAGATAGATAGATAACACTTTATTGTACGCCAATAAAACATAAATATTTATCATATAAAACAAAAATAGACTCTGCGTTAGTAGTAACTATAGAACGGGTTTTATTCCGAGTTTCACCATTGGATATGTATGGTTCATTCGAGAGGTTTAAAAGCTCCAATGAGTTGGAAAAACTGGAGTAGATAACTACAAAATAAAAAAATATAATTTTGTCAAGAATTTATTGTTAACCATTAATTTCTCGTAATAGAGAAAATCGATAAGCTGCCAAAATATTATGCATATTTCAAAAATATCTATAGTCACAATTAGAATTTTACAAACTTTAAATGACATTAAAGAATACCATACCACAAATTATTAAAATTAATCAATTTGCTCCGGACGCCAATTTACAAGTTTTATGCTGTTTAGTTGTACCGTTAGGTTGGTTCAGAAGGTAGGTGGGTTCTTAAAACAGTCAAGATTTGTAGTAAATTATTTTTATTTATCTTACTTCCGCACACGTACAATGATTGAGCTCTAGGAAGTGGATCAATGGCCTGACGCTGAGAGTCCAAAGTCCAAGCGCTATTCCTTCAGGGTCGTAGACAGCCAGCTAGCGGAAAGAGGATGATAGACAGGTCCGACGGTGATGATGGCCGTGGGTAGGATGGTAGGCCAACAGTCTGTTAGCTCACGGTCGGCAAGCAAGTAAGCCTTAAGTGGTAGGTGGATCCTGGAATCCCTGACGTAGGCCAGCATTAGGGAAACTTTCAATAGCACTATATGCGCCCTATTCAAGTTCCAGCAACCCTTATAGGTAGTTAAAAATTCCTAAGCACTAAGCAGCCTCAGCAGAAGAGATAGACATTAAGCAGAACAGTTACAACGTTTGCTATTGTTAAAATAAATAAGAACTCACAACAGCAGGATGAACTGCACTTGAATAATTTAAATTTTTGAAAGTAGGTAATCAGTTACAACGGTCGTTCGTTTAGGGTCACGCGCGTTGCGTACTTCAAACAGTCTCAGGTAGAAATGAACAAAGAATGGCCCGAAGTGCGCGGCTCCGAATTTTACCAAGTACTTCCGATTTAGAGATCGGTGAACAACGGTTTATGGGTGCGCGAATTAAAATTAAGTATTTTAAAGTTCCGTAGAATAGTATTTTAAATTAATAATATGTAATAATTGATTTGTTTTTATTTTAAGATTAGAATAAATTTTATTTAAGATTACTTAATTATAATTATTTGTAAGGGTGCATTCAGATGTTCAGACTGACGTCTGGGATATTATCGGAATAGTGTCGGATAAGACTTGGTCTTGGATCGTTACTCACACTTGCGTGTGGCTCCAACGATGACGTGTACAGCTGCCCATAGAACCTCTCAATCTCACTCAAAATCTCAGGTGTCCCGGAAACGATGCTGCCACATTCAGTCTTCAGCTTCGACAGTTGGCTCTTTCTGGCAGACAGATCTTTAGCAAAGATTTTTGAGCACTGGTTCCTCTCGATCGCTTCTTCAATACTGATCTGTCTGTTCAGTTGCCTGTATGCTGTCAAATCTACTATAGACTGCAGCTTCATTTCCCGTCTAACAGCCATGAGATTAAGAGTGTGATCGGAGAGTTATTGTGTTCTTTTGCGGCGTAATTGCAAAACTTAGCTCCGACCGCATGGACAGTTTCCACGAGCTTGTCATTCATATCGTCTACTGCATTGCAATCTTCTAGGCACTGAAAACGGTTTTGTAACTCGAGCTGAAAGGTTTCGGGACTTTGAATTAGAGCACTAGGGGGACGGAGCGTTAACTTCATTAGACGACACCTCTCCAACTTAACGTTTAGGTTCAGTGTGCCTCTAACCATTCGGTGATCGCTACCAGTTTTCACTCTCACGATCACTGTGACATCACTGAACAGTTGCCGTCTAGTCGTCATAATGAAGTTAATCTAATTTTTGTCGAACCGTCGTTCGATCGGTCGATGACACTTCACACCACACGTCCGGGGTGGACGTGTGGTGTGAAATGTGTGATCTTGTTCTTCAAGAAAGATGACAATGCTCTCTTGAAGAACTACAGACAAATTCTCTTCTGAGTCGCGTCTACGTGCTGTTTTCAAGAGTCATTACGAATCGTCTCGCACGCAGTCTCGACGACTTCTAGCCTCCCGAACAAGCCGGTTTCAGAACGGTAACAGAATCGCTGGAGGACCTAAGCACTATGCTCAATGACCTCAATAGTGACTCCCAACGGATGGGTCTTAAGATGAACATGGACAAAACGAAGATCATGTATAACGTCCATGTCACACCTATGCCGGTAGTTGTTGGAAACACTAAGCTCGAAGTTGTTGACGAGTATGTTTACCTGGGACAAATAGTCCGACTAGGTAAGTCCAACTTCGACCGAGAGGACTACACATTAAATGAAACTAATTTTTACGGATTCTATCGCGTTTAATTTAACTTTTTTAATTCCCGCAGTTTCGGGTGCTTTACAGCACCCATGGTCACAGGGGGGGGGGGACTGAGGTATTTGACGTCCCTATGTCATAGTTAGCCCGGCTACCTTCAGTTTTTGAATATTAATTTTTGGTCCGATCTACGCAGTATGAACTTATAGTATCTTGAAGTCTTGCAGTTGTATACTTGGGTTGGGATTTAATTTTATTAATTATAGGATCCCAAGCAGATGGTAGCACCAGCTATCTTCTCATCAAATCTAATGTAATGGCGGGGACGATCTTGAACATGTTCACAAACTGCAGACTTCCCGGAACGTCGGTGCTTCAAGTCAGCTATATGTTATTTTACGCGGGTTTTATAGATCTTTTGAATGTCCTATGTAAGAGAGACCACATTCACAATCCAGCTTGTACACTCCTGCATCTTATAGAGGATATGACACTTGACGGATGGTAAAATTGACTAATCTTCTTCGGCGGCTTGAAGTATGTTTTAATGGAAGCTCGCTTCAAGATGTAGCCAACCTTGTCTGTGACTCCTCTGACATAGGGTAGTACAGCAGGCACTGTACAACACGCTCGACTGTGGCCGGCTTCACTCGGTCACTGTGACGTGGGCGCAGGACCCGAAGCTTGTTGTCTTGCAATACTTGCTATACGTGTTGAAGCTCGGTGGCCAGATGTTTTCTGTCACAGATCCCTCGTGCTCTCTGAAACAAAGATTTTCCCACGGTAGCTAACTGTGATGGATGATGGTGCGATTCACCATTTAAATATCGGTTGGTATGGGTATTTTTCCTATACACAGTGTGACTAATAGTGTTATCAGGATTATACTTATAATAAATCTGTAGAGAGGTTAATTCTGTACATGAAATATATTTCCAAAATAACTATCAGGGGTGATTAGTGATCGATACTGATGCCAAAAATGCAAACAGTAAAATTTTTGTCTGTCTGTCTGTCCGTCTGTATGTTCGTTATAGAAACAAAACTACTCGACGGATTTTAACGAAACTTGGTACAATCATTCTTCATACTCCTGGCCAGGTTATAGTATACTTTTCATCACGCTGCGATCAATAGGAGCAGAGCAGTGAAGGTAAATGTTGGGAAACGGGAGAAATTACTCCATTTTTAAGCTTCCGTCGCGTGTGCAGCTTTAATGGTTAAAGCTACACAGAAATCATGTATAACGGAAATGTTCTCCTTAAAATTATGTAAAAATATCCCGACAGCATATGTTTATCTTTTATGGTTGACTCACAATAACGTGTAACTCCCGATAGCTTAGCAGTTCGGAGCTTTCTGATTATATTTGTCTACTCTTACGTTTATAACACTCTCACTCATCCCTAATTAAAAAGTTAACATTATTATCTATTCAATAAAAAGAATCATAGAAATCGGTATAGAAACACCAAAGTTATACATGAAATACGGTAATAAGCCATCGCGTGAATACTGAATCATGATATAAGGATTATTTTTGTGTAACGGTCGCCGCGCTCGACGCGGCTCGCGGCGGGAGGTATAAAAAGGCGGGGGGTCCGAGTGCGAGCTTCAACTTCGATTCGATAAAAGAACATAAAAATCCGTTGGTGAATGCGGCGGGCTCGTACTCCCCAGTGAGGGACGCGGCCCCTTGCAGGAGACGTCCCAAGAACGTTCTTCTTGATCCCGATGACGAGATCACTTCCATTAATAGGTCGATCCCGTCCCCCTCCTCAATAAGAGGGGAAATTAGTTTAGTAAATAATAACACTCACACACACTCAGACACTACTCTAGCACAGAACACTAGGGCACACCGCGTTCGCCGGCGAGCGCGAGGTCACAGACACACCCCGTACACGAGGTTCTATACCCGTAACACGGGGCGTTTCTAACTTTTGCGACCCTTAAACAAAATTGCGATAGTGATTCAAGCCGAGGTTCGTACCTCCTTCTGAGGGGCCCTTGAATCACATCAAGCCCCCCCCTAGCTTGAGGAGCCTCACTCCGAAAGCAGGGGTCGGGGTGTCACGGGACTGCAGTCGGCGACGCGGCGCTTCGCGCCGCCTCGCCGCCGGCAGAATCGTTACACTCAATAGCTCGTAGGTCCTCGCTTACGAGCCTAAATTCGATGAAGCTGTAAAGGCCGCAGGGCCAACAGCGTACACTTTCAGAAAAAAAAAAGCGAGCTTCATACAATATTTGGCTGTTGATGCGAATAGACGTTCAGAGTGTTCGACCTTATTGACAGACAATAATTGATTTTAACAAACCGTGCTTATCAGCGCGACTTTTAGTCTACTCTTACGTTTAATAATTTATTTTTAGATTTCTTTGGTTGTTATTTTATAAAATAGGTATTAGTTATTTTGGTAGTGTTTAAATATTTCTTAGTATTAGCTTAATTATAAATTAAACTTTTTTTATTTAGCTGTAGTTTTAAATAGGTACCTAGGTATCAAATAGGTTATTTCATTCTATTAGACGTAGTTTAGGTACCTACTTATATATTTTAAAATTTAATTTTGGATTTAAGGATTTATTTAGGATCCGTTTTATTATTTAAGTAGGCATTTAGATTTTTTTAAGTGTATGGTAGCTATAGTTAGGACCTCTAACGTAGATTATTTTGTTAGGTAACTGAATGCCGTCGATTAAAAATAAAATACACAATGCCACCTAAAAACGATTATCTTTATCTCGAAATTCGAGAGAAGCTAAGAGAATGAGAAATGTGCGTTCTCAAGAATCGGTAGAGGAAAGAGCACATCGGTTAAACTCTATGAGTTAGTGCCTCAACTTCTCGAGCCAATGAAAGCTCTCCAGAAAGAGAGATGCGATTAGCAGCTGACAGAGCGAGACGAGCTACTTCACGGGCGTCTCAAAGTTCTTCTCAACGAGAGCTAAGGCTTACCATTGACCGAGAACAACATGTGTTATCCCGAGAAGCTGAAACTGCTTCACAACGGGAATTGCGGCTCACAGCTGACCGCGAACGGCATGTACTATTCCGTGAGTCCGAAACCTTCACTGAGAGGAATTACGTCTCACAGCTGATCGCGAACGACATGTACTATCCCGTGAGTCCGAAACCTACACTGAGAGAATTACGTCTCACAGCTGACCGCGAACGGCATACATTATCTCGCGAGTCCGAAACCTACACTGAGAGGAATTACGTCTCACAGCTGATCGCGAACGTCATATTTTATCTCGAGAATCTGAAACTTTTACTCAATATGAAGACCGTTTGACAAATGATAGGGTGCACCATAATATTATTCGATTTCTTGAAGATGAACATGAGCATGAACAACGACTAGAGTCGGGACGCGAATATTACAATTCTTTGAGACAAGAACGATTAATAAGCTTGTCTAATGAAAGATTAAGAATTGAAAATATTCGGTCTCTTGAAACGGACGAACAGCGAGAGGCCCGTCTTACTGCAGACAGATTTCGACATAGTCTTAATGACTTAGATGTGCACATAGAAGATCAATCTACAAATTCGGTGGCTCACTTACCCACTGCGCGCAGTTACCCTGAATGACTCTACACTTATTTCTTTCCATAAATTAAAATTTATTTGAGTTTTTAAAGTGAAAACATACGACATAAAAATAAGAGTGCATAGACGTAAGGAGATCAGTGATTAAAACGCAATATTCTTTGCTTTCCTGACCGCCTGGTACTTCCATTGCCAAGCGTTGACAGTGAAAATATTCGAGGAGAGCAGAACAAGTTTACGGACGCCATATACAGGTGAGCGCTGCTATCCTAGTATTACCACGACACATTTATACGTCGCGCGCGCAGCCTCCACCATCTTTGCAACTCTTGAGGCTCCGCCCGCCCTGCTACGCTATTTGCTGAGTTGGACCCGCCTCCACGTCCTCCAGAAGTGACCGTGTTAGCGCCTACCGCTTTACTGTCTCTTTCGCTTGCTTTGCTCACACACTACTACGACATCTTTGCTGTCATATTATCCTAGTACTACTAATAGCGCACTTAGCAAATAAAGCCGTATCTGAACCAAACATAGCTGAACAAGAAGCGGAGTGTCTTCACTTACACCACCAAACTACATATCTCAACGTATAAAGAGAAAAAGGAGAATGAGGCGGTCACTATGAGTGATTTATGTGACTTTAAAATGAAATAAAATTAATAATTCAATCAATGTTTAAATACACAAGAAAATGAACTCAAAAGATCACCCGGCGCTTATAGAAATTAAGCAAACCAATGTAAACATTGAGAACTCCATGTCCTTCCTTGCAGAACAAAATGAAGAATTTAAGAAAAAATACTGGACTTACAGGAACAGGCTAGGAAGGACAAAGAGTATATTAACCTATTGGAAGACAAAATTGAAGACATTCAACGAGGATCTCGCAAAGCAAACATAGAGATAAAAATGTTCCTAGAGCGACTAAAGAAACGAAAGAAGATCTACTAAACATGGTTTTCTCTTTGTCTAAGTCGATAAACTGTAAAATAGAAAAATCAGATATCAGGGACATTTACAGGAACGTGGGAAAAAGAGGTAAAGGCAAATCTCTTAACGCCGAGACGTGTGTACGTGTACAGTGCGGGCTTGTACCGTCGATTGTGTTACACCTAGCTACGTTCTGGGTTATTATAATTATGGAGTGCCAAAAATGTAAGAAAGTTCTAGCCAAAAAGGGATCCCATTTCCTATGCCAAGGACCATGCCAGGGAACTTTTCATAGGGGATGCGTGAAAGGATTAGCGGCGGATATAAAAAAATGGGAAAAATAGAATCTATTGCAATAACTGTGAGGATGAAGGGTCGGAAGATGAAGAACAGGATGATGAGTTGCAGGATTATGCCAAAATTCTCAAGGACATACAGAGAAAAGTCGGTGCAATACCCGAATTCAAAAAACACCTCGACTCGATAACCCAAAGCCTAAGCGTTCTCTCTGATAAATACGACTCACCGACTAAAGAGCATAATCAGTCAAAAGATAAAATTCAGAAGCTTGAAAAAACCGTTACCAGTATTAACAATAAATGTGTCTATTTGGAGAAACAGAACACTGCTTTGGAACAAAAAATTCACGAGTTCGAACAGGCATCTCGTAAACATAATCTCGAAATAGCAGGCATTGAACAGTTACCAGACGAGAACATTAACGAAATTGTCAAAAAAATAAGTAACATAATCAACGTTAATAGCTCGGAAATTGAATGGGTGAAACGTATGCGACCAACAAAAATGAACAACAAACCGGCTCGTGGATTGGATCGCGGGACAACTGGCTTGCTGAACGTCGTAAGCTATCGGAAACCACAAGTAATATCATAACAAGTGGATCGGCGACTAACAAAATATATATAAACGAGGATTTGACCAAAACTATGCGAGCCCTATTATGGAACACAAAGAAACAACTGAAGGGATTTTACAAATACATATGGGTTTCAAATGGAAAGATCCTAGTCAAAAAAGTTGAAGGAGAAAATTCAGTTTGTGTGCGGGCAGAAAGTGATATTCACGACCTAATTAATAATAAGTGACTTTATGTAGGTAGGTTGATGGTTATCAAGTATATCTTACGGCATAAAATTCGATAACTTAAATAATTTAGACTCAATAATTAATGGGTCTGTCAATTATACGTGTGTCGATAGTTTAAATCCGTGGTTACAACAAATAAGCAATTATAAAGATTTATGTATTTTACATGTTAACATTCGTTCTTTAAAAAAACATTTTAGTGAATTTTTAGTGTCTCTGGGAAATGATTTGAATCGATTAGATGTCATTGTGGTAACCGAACCAAACATTAATTTCTCATTACTCTCCTTTTATAAAATTCCAGGATTTGTTGTTAATGTTTACACCCGTAAAGGGCGCACCGGCGGTGGCGTGGTGGTGTACTCGCGAGCCGAGCTCGGTGCACGTGTGAGCGAGTCAGCCGCCAATACTATGCGCTCGGCGGAGTGTGTTTCCATTACGCTCAATATTCGTGATGAACAAATTTATTTAATTTCCATGTATAGGCCACCCAGATTTTTTAAACAGGATAGATTACAAGAATTTTATTTAGAATTGCGTAATTTATTAGACAATCTGCCGCGGTGTCCTAAAGCTATTTTTTGCGGAGATATAAATATTGACCTTTTAGATAATTATAATAACCGAGTCATCTTATATGAAAATATATTAGCGGAGTATGGGTTTATTAAATGTATATGTGATGTTACTCGTAGGGAAATAGTTAAGGGTAATTTGGTGGAATCATGCTTAGATCATATATATATTAGAGCGCCTTTAGCATTAATTAATTTTGCGGTAATAAAACACAAGATTTCAGACCATTACTATGTCTCGGTCACAATACAATGGAAACGCGTTCTCTCCACCCTTATAACATCCTCCTTAAGGAGAATGAAAGGGTCGTCCCGGTTGCTAATAATAATGGTCTTCCTTACATATTAGCAACCTATTAAAAGCCAAGAGCTGCTCTCCGGAGAGCAGCACTCTATCCAACCCCCGAATATAGACGTACGGCCAATCGTCTTCAACGAGAAGTCCGTTCACGCCTTTCCGAACTTCGAGACCTCGAAAAGAGTAATCTCATGGAGAATATCTCTCCCTCTCATACAGCGTACTATCAGATGGCAAGAGCCCTCCGCTTAGACGCTATCACTCATACTCCCCCTCTCTCTCGCCCCGACGGTACTAGTGCCTTCGAGGACGAGGAAAAAGCTGAGTGCTTCGCAGACAGCATCGCTGCTCAATGCTCTCCCAGCTCTCAACCCACAGACCCCTCCCACATCCAGACAGTGGAGGATGAGGTCCGCCGCCGGAACTCAACCCCCACAGCCTCTGACCCTATCACTGTGTCCAATGATGAGATCTCATCCCTCATCAAAGGACTGAAGCCTAAAAAGGCTCCGGGCGCGGATGGCATCTCCAACCAAGCCCTTAAACATTTTCCTGAGCAGGTGTTAACCCTTTTAGCTATTATCTTCAACGCCTGCTTCAACCTTAGTTACTTTCCCACCACGTGGAAAGAGGCAACTGTCATTGGTATCCCCAAGCCAGGAAAGCCTCACAACCTCCCCACCAGTTATCGTCCCATCAGCCTCCTCAAGGCCATGGGCAAACTATTCGAACGAGTCCTCCTCACTCGCATGAGGCGCCATCTGTTTCCCACAGACGATGACCCTCTTGTCATCCCTCACCAATTTGGTTTCGAGCGAAACACTCTTGTCCCCAACAAGTTCACCGTATTGTGGAATATATCTTCAGCGGTTTTATCCTCGCCGTCATAAGACCATCGCGGTCTTCTTCGACATAGCGAAAGCGTTTGATAGAGTCTGGCACTTAGGCCTTATCTACAAACTATACAAAATAGGTTTCCTGATCGTCTTGTTCGTCTCGTGGCCTCCTACTTGAAAGACCGTGCCTTTCGTTACAGACACGAAGGCACGCTCTCCTCTTCGCGTCCAATCAAAGCCGGTGTCCTCAGGGCTCCGTACTTGCCCCTCTTCTATATATCCTGTACACCAACGACATTCCCATACCGTCGAATGGTGTTCAGCTCTCCTCTTGCAGACGACACTGCCCTCTGCAAAGGCACATCACTACCCTTTATACGGAACAAGATCCAAAAGTCAGTTAATGACTTGGAGCTTGGTTCCAAAAATAACGTATCGATGTGAACCCTACCACTACTATTCCGCCAATCCGTATGTTAGGGACCCCTGTCCCCTGGCATACATCCGCCAAATACTTAGGTGTCACCCTTGACACGAGGCTCACTTTCGAGCCCCATGTCAAGAGAGTAACTCGAAACGCGCGATTTTATCTGGGTAGGCTCAACAGTATGTTGGGCCGACACAGTAAAATGTCCCTCCGCAATAAGCGAACCCTTTATAAGGTCTGTATACGACCAGTAATGACATACGCAGCCCCAATTTTTGCTCACGCAAAACCTAAAACCCTGTACAAACTCCAAGTTGTACAAAACTATTTCTGTCGTCGGGCTACGAACGCACCCTGGTACGTTCGTAACGCCGACCTCCACCGAGACTTAGAGCTCCCCACAATACAACAGTTCCTAAAAACACTCTCTGAGAACTTCTTCAAAGCCTCAGAATCTCACTCAAATCACCTTATTCGTGAGGCAGCTTCCTATGCAGCCCCACTTCCCTCTCGCTATCGAGTCCGCAGACCGAGAAACTCTCTCTCGGACCCCCCCAACCAGCTTTCGGCCGACCTGAACTGCCTCTTGGCGGCTCAGGCCGAGCCTTCTTCCAATGTATAGTATGCCCTAATTGGGCGCAACTCTCAGCGGCTTATCGCCGCCTGCGCCCCCTTTCCCTTAAGGGGGTCGCATCAAATCTCGGTAGAAAGGCCACTATGGCTAATACCGTTCCCAAGGTGGTGTTTAGTGGGTAGGCACTTAGGTTAGGTTAGTCGCAGTGAGTCCCACATAACCACGCAGCCGGCTGCGTGGTATGCTAGAGCATTCACCACCTCCCTCCCCGCTTTCGGAGGGTGCCTTTGCATTGGCGCAAAAAAATGGAAACGTGAACCCGATCCGGGAGAGGATTTCAGCTTCGGAAGGGAGATAAAGTGACCCACCTTTCCTATATGGATGATCTCAAGATATTCGCTCCACTCGCTCCCATCTTATTGAATTGCTAAATATCACTTGTCAGTTTAGCAATTCTATCAGAATGGAGCTATAGGACGGATAAGTGTGCGGTCCTCTAAGTCGAAAGGGATAGGGTTGCTAATTCTGAGGAATAGATTTATCTATGCCCATCAACATATGGATCCTTACCGAGGCTGAAATATACCAATACCGGGGTATGTTACAAAACATTAGGTATCGATGAGGCGAATATGAAACGGTCAGTTTGCGATGTAATTTTGCACGCTTGACAAAAGTGTCGGGCGTTAATAAGACACGCGCATATAAAGGTTGGGTCATGCATGTCTTCATGTATACCTTTGGCATACTCAGGTGGACTCAGAACGAACTGAACGCTCTAGATAGAAAAGTCACTGTTATGACGTCTCCCGAGATCACCCGAGATTATCAGTAATGAGGCTATACTTGCCGCGAAAACATTAAATCGCTCTGACCATGCATAATCGTGAAGTGTGCAGCTTCGTAATTACTTCCTGGCAAGATGGAAAGATCCATTCTACAAGGACGTCATTTCGTGTGATAAAGGGCTTATCCCTCTTTCCTTAGCAAACGAGCAATAGTAAGACCCATCAGTACAAAGCATTTCCGACCGGAGACCGTATGGAAGAAGAAGGAGCTCCACGGAGATTCTACACGGCTCTTCACGAGCCTTTCGTGGACTCAGTTGTCGACCTCTTCGGGGAAACCGAGGGTTTTGTCTGTGCAATACATGATCAGGTTATTAAGACCAACAATTATCGGAGATGCATCCTAAAGATGGCACCGTCGACATCTGTCTAGCTTGTCGCCATCCGGTGAGTCTCTTAGGCATGTCATCTCCGGTTGTTCGGCGCTTTCTAACTCTGAGTACTTGCACAGGCACAACCAAGTAGCCAGGAGGTCGACGTCATTTTGAGAACTACTCAACAATGAAGTTTTTAAGTGTTTCGTTATCTCGTTAAGTTATTTTAAACTAGATACAAGGTGAGTGATAAAGAATAATGTCGGTACTTATAGCGTAATATGTTTCTGTGATCTGAAATCCACTATTCCTTGAAATACGGTCCGTATACTTACTATAAGTTATGTGTAATTGTATTATTCGTATCGTCCGTATTATTCGGATACAGTTACACATACCTTACGAAACACCTAACATCATAAATTATTGACGTGACAACGTCTTATAAATTGGTTTGCGGGTGACACTTCAAGAAACTGCGTTACGCTCCGCTCACGTTATGCGCTCACAATGAGAGCGAGTGAGAGGCACGCGTCCCTTCCACTCGGGCATGGTTAGCCCGCCTAAGAGCGAGAGAGACAGACATAATAAAATTATTTTACCACTCAAAGTCGTTGTCACGTAAAACTTTCGCCCGTATACCGACTTTACAGGCAACCAATTTTTTTATATAGAATAGAATAGAATAGAATAGAATAGAATAGAATAGAATAGAATAGAATAATTTTTTATTCAATATATATTACATGTAATTCTTATTGAAAGTCATTTTTTACTTTACCACTGGTTCGAAAAAAAACCTCTGTCCTGGGAAGAACCAGCAAGAAACCCAGCGGGACTTTTTTTTTAAAGTAAATTTTACATTAATGGTTGTACAAACTATTTAAGTACAAAATTTATTTTAGAAACTGCTTGTAGCGACCACCTCATTCCCAGGGTTATTATCAATCATATATTCATTTGTACTATAATAACCCTTTTATACAGTTTCTGCTTAATAAAACATTTAAACTTGGTAATAGAGAGCCTGTACACTTTCCGGGACCTTGTTGTAATAGCGTATACATTGCCCCAAGAATGAATTACTGACTCTGTGGAGTCGAGAAACTGGTATCACTAGCTTGTGTTTGTTCCTAGTGTTTACAGAATGTATATCACTTTTTACTAAAACTACCTTTGTTTTGTGAACATACATTAAATTTTCGTAAATATACTGAGAGGCCAAAGTTAATATATTTATTTCTTTAAATTTATCTCTAAGAGACTCTCTCGGTTTTAGGTTGTAAATAGCTCTAATGGCCCTCTTCTGTAAAACAAAAATAGTTTCTGAATCAGCCGCATTTCCCCATAGCAAAATCCCATAAGACATTATGCTATGGAAATAACTGAAATAAACTAGTCTAGCTGTCTCGACACTAGTGAGACCTCTAATCTTTTTTACAGCATAGGCTGCAGAACTTAGTCTGCTTGCTAGTTTGGATATATGGGGCCCCACTGAAGCTTTGCGTCGAGTGATGCCAAGAAAACAGTGGATTCAACAGGGCTCAGTTCTTCCCATTTAAAACACATTGGTACCCAGATTTTAACATTCGTTGTTGTAAATTTAATACATTTAGTTTTATTTCCGTTTAAATGTAGATTATTAACGTTAAACCAATGCACTAATTTTGATATAGCATTATTCACTTCGTCACATTTAAATTATTGACGTTTAAGTTTAAAAATCAAGGAAGTATCATCAGCAAATAATACTATATCATGATTATCCTACAAGGAAGGTAAGTCATTAATATATACCAGAAATAGGAATGGGCCGAGAATCGAGCCCTGAGGACACCATTAGTACAGGTGACCCGGAAGAACTTTTACCATTGATAACAACTTTCTGCATTCTATTACTTAAATATGAAATAATAAGTTTAAGCGCTATGTTCTTGACACCATAGTACTGTAGCTTCCTGATTAATGTCTCATAGTGAACACAGTCGAAGGCCTTGGAAAGGTCACAAAATATACCCAAAGCATCCTCCGAATTCTCCCATGCACAAAAATATGTTTAATAAGCTCAACTCCAGCGTCAGTTGTCGAGCGACCCTTGTAAAACCGAATTGATTTTTATGTAGCAATTTATTAATATTAAAAAACTTAAGATCTGATCTAAAATTATTTTTCAAAATTTTACTAAATGTTGGTAGTACAGAAATCGGTCTAAAATTGGCGGGGTCTGATGTACTACCAGATTTAAATAAAGGTATGACTTTACTATGTTTCATTAAATCAGAAACACACCAGATTCGACGCTTGTATTAAATATAGTGGCTAGATAAGGTGCTATTATATCTATTATAGATAAAATAACTTTAACGGAAATCCCCATAAGTCTGCCGTTTTCTTAACATCAATTGTTTTAAAATATTTAACGATATCTTTTGGCAATACTCTATGGAATTTAAAAGTATTTGAACAAGCCTTTACATTTTGTTTAAACAATGATATATATATATATATATATATATATTAGAGACCTAACATGTCGAAGTGTGACAGTGTCAGGCTTAACCCGATGATCTTGTATGAGAATATCGTAACTGGTGATGACACAGCCTATCGTTTTAACCGATTTTCAAAAAGGAGGATGCTAGAACACACAGGTGCGCTCGGTTGGAAAAACCGTTGTAATTTGAATCGCACACAGAGGAACGCGCGTACGCGTTGTTGTTACCATAAATCACATTCAATATGGGATAATTTAAAATAAAAATAGAAGCCTTATTTACTCGTATTTTCAAAACTGCAATAACGGTGTATAATTATTTATATATTTGAACTTAAATATAAAATTTAGATACTCTTTGAAAATTAACCCTGTACATAATATACTTAAGTATTTACTTTTAAAAATCTTTTAATACCAAGGAACAAATACATGTCAAAGAAAAATGTCAGTGGATGTCAGAAGCAGAAACAATGAATGCTATCCACAGAACACAATTACTGATGCTATCGAAACAGATACAGAAGAAAACCCCAAGGTTTTGTTTTGTTAAACGACAAAGATTACGTTTTTTTTCTTTTTTTCTTTTAATATATTTAAAATTAACAATGTTGTTATTCATCTAAAAATGGCATATATAATACAAATACCATAGCATTATGATAATATATCCATAATTATTGTTGTTATTGATTGTTAACGTTTCCGAATTAAAGTTATTTTTCACTAAGCTTTGTTTTTATTACACTAACAAAACACCCGGGGGCAAGTGTGACATCACAATATGACAATATCGGTTAATAACAGTCACACTTGCCCCATGCTGGGAAAAATCCATTATTACACAAAAATGGACGTTCTAATTGTTGTCATAGATCATAAAATATATTGACGTTTGTATCATCTTAACAATTCTGTCGAAAACCACAGACCATAATAAAGTTACTACAAAAACAAGCGTACTATCACACCTATCATATCATATGATGCCTCATTGATGGGTAAGTGTAACAGACTTGCACCTTAATTAGTTTTAATTACCTTAAATGACAAAATGCTCAAGTGCTTGACCAAACAAACAACCACTTAATAATTGACTAGCTAATACCCGCGACTTCGTCCGCTTTCCTTGATTTATCAAGAAAACACACATCACTGAACACGTAGTGCTTATAAAATCGTTGTTTCTTAAAACTTTAATAACTTTATATTAAATGAAGATATCGCAATTTTTTTTTTGATAAGGTCCGAGTGTCTAAGAAATAAAACTTAGAAAACCTAATTGAAATCTATCCAGTAGTTTTTCTGTGATGTGCGCACAATCATCACATCGAAACCTCTATCATATTATTTATATAGAAGATGTTTTAAAACTGTATTCTCTAATTTAAACCCTTACATAGTAGAAGTATTTAAATGTTCATTATTTAAATACCAAATCTGTTAATAGCTCAGGCTTTCTCAAGCTTAGAGTCACACATATTCCAGACAATGACGAATCCCTTAAAAACTGCCTAAAGACGAAAATAAGGTAATTCATTAAAAAAAAAATACAGTCACAAAGAGCAATATATTTTAATTAGTGTGATGTGACAAAATAACAAGTAATGCACGCGCAAAGCCTGGCCCTGTGTACGCTCCACCTATGTCACGCCGCAGCATAGATAAATAAATATGTAACCTACTACACCGCAGCCGCAAGCAATCACGTTGGTGGTGAGTCACACATGCAACATAGAGACGTGCTATGCGTGATGCGTGTAGCATCTGTAAATCGATATATCCGCAGTCAGTCGCTAGAACATAAATCTTGTCGCAAATCCCCTAAGCTCAACTGGCGAATCCCTAGGGGTTCGTGTAAACTTCTCTGAGAAACACTGGCTTAGCTAAAATAACAAACACTTCAATGAATTTTCGTAAAAAAATAGAAGTTCATGTAAATTAACTGGTGGCTTAAAATTAATGACAGTAATTAGTGTATTGGTTTAAACGACCAACTGCTGGTTCATCTTTATTAAAAAGGATGATTATGCGTAAATTAAATTTGGACTGTAGGGTGCGGTGCGAGCGGTGACAATTTACTATTTCGCGCTGCTAATGCCCTAAATTCGGGCTACAGGAAGAACGTGAATGAATGCATGCGCACTCACCTGGACTTCTGCTGATCTGCCTCGTGGCTCAAGGGTTGCAGCCACGATGATTCGGCGCCGGCCTTCTTCACACATATTAACTTCACAGATAATCGCGAAATATAGCGTTATTGCATATGTGTATGCACTTTACGATAATTTTGTATAGTTTAATATCTAAATTACACAAAGGTGGGTGCGATGTCGCGAGATAGAAGCGATTGCTTGTGCGGTTGGTTGCGTGTCTTATGCGAACTCCGTTAACATAAGAGTGCGCATGCT
Organism: Parnassius orleans; assembly: GCA_029286625.1. Lineage (NCBI taxonomy): Eukaryota > Metazoa > Arthropoda > Insecta > Lepidoptera > Papilionidae > Parnassius > Parnassius orleans. Next base: position 1,994,550 of record JAGSMP010000008.1, read on the forward strand.
AAAGACATAAAAGGTGGCACAAGTCTAGCTCTGAACGAAACGTGGAGGGGACGCGCACGAATTGAATTGCACGATACGCACGAGCCAATCAGCGCGACTTATGCGCATTAACGGTCACCGCTAGACTTTCGTGCCGCTACTTATAGATAGGAAACCCGGAAATGGACTTTTTGCAGTACTCTCTCTTATTGGATAATAATTAAGCAGTGCAAAAGTGGCGCAAACATACCCCGGCCTTGAAGTATCCTCAAATAGCAAAAAAGTACAAAATAATATATTATTTTTTTTATAGGAGAGGGGGCAAACGAGCATGCGGCTCACCTGGTAAGTGACTACCGCCGCCCATGAACAACTGCAACACCAGGGGAACCAGAGGAATTGCAGATGCGTTGCCGGCCTTTTAAAAGGAGTAGGCTCTTTTCTTGAAGGTCCTAAGTCGTATCGGTCCGGAAAAATCGCTGGTGGTAAACTATTCCACAAGGAAGTTGTGCGAGGAAGAAAACATCTTCTAAATCGCACAGTGGTGGACCGCCACTCATCCAGATGGTGTGGATGGTATCGGGAGTTCTGCCGCGATGTGCGTTCGTGAAATTTGGCGGCTGGGATTAATCCGAACAATTCCACAGAGCACTCCCCGTGGTAAATGCGAAAGAAAATGCAAAGAGATGCAACATCTGAATCGAGCCGATCGGAAAGGACTCGGTCGTCGACGATTCGAGCCGCTCTGCGCTGGATGCGGTCAAGTGGAAGGAGCTGGCACTGGGGAGCCCCAGCCCAGAGATGGGAACAGTATTCCATGTGAGGCCGAACCTGCGCCTTGTAAAGTTGCAGGCGTTGTGCCGGCATGAAATACTGTCCGCTCTGCTGAGCACGCCAAGCTTTTAGAGGCCAATTTGGCCTTCTCTTCAAGTGACCACGAAACTGCACGTCACTCGATATGTCGACGCCGAGTTCCGATACTGGCTGAGGCAACAAGGAGTGCCTTGAAACTGAGGAGACACGACAAAGGGGTTCTTTTGCGGTAAACGCGCAAACTTGTGTCTTCTGAGGATTAAACTGGACTAGATTTAGTCGCCCCAATCCGAGACTTTGTTCAGCAAAGACTCGACTTCGAACAAGTTTGTTCCGGTACTCAGCGACGTTTTCCCGAGAAATATTGGCACGGCCGGTGTATAGAGCATCACCAGTGCTGTCATCCGCATAGCAATGAATGCTACCGGTTTGCAACATATCATTGATATGCAGAAGAAACAGCGTTGGTGATAGCACGCAGCCTTGTGGAACACCAGCGTTAATAGGCTTGTAGTCGGAGCATGCACCGTCTACAACGACCTTGATGCTCCGATCTGCAAGAAGGAGCTTCGAAAGAAGCGCTTTGTGCCAAACCCGATCGAAAGCCTTCGCAATGTCCAAACTAACGGCCAATGCCTCCCCTTGGACTCTACTGCCTCCGCCCATCTATGAGTCAGGTAGACCAGAAGATCACCAGCTGATCGACCCCGACGAAAACCGTATTGGCAGTCACTAATCAGCTGGTGATCCTCAAGGTACCGCATGAGCTGGCAGTTTATAACGGACTCCATTATTTTGGAGAACAAGGGGGTGATGGCGATAGGCCTGTAGTTGGACGGGTCTGAGCGGTCGCCTTTTTTAGGGATCGGTTGGACAAAAGCTGTCTTCCATGATTTCGGGACTACGCCTAGGGAGTAGGAGTACCGGAAAAGACGCGTTAGAACCGGTGCCAACTCCGGAGCACACGTCCTCAGCACAATTGGGGGGATTCCGTCAGGCCCACTCGACTTGTGGATGTCCAGGAGAGTGCTTTGCGAACTGAGCGCTGTGAGAACCGCACATCAGGCATGGAGCACTCACACCGCGGGATGGTCGGCGGTGTGTTCCCCGTCATCAAGAGTCGAGTTGGACGCAAAAGGAGCCTAAACGGTCGGCTTTCTCTTTTGCGGCGTGGGCCAGTGAGTCGTCCTCCCTGCAGAGATGGTAGTGATGGCTTACAGAAATTCCTTGGACAGCCTTAGCGAGACCAGAATGCACGGGTTCCCGAAGGAAGGCGAACTAGTTTCTCGCCAATTCTGCCTATGGTCTGACTTTGCCTTGGCAATAACTCTTTGAAGGACCTGGAGGCGAAGTTATACTTCTTTTAAGCATGCTGGTGTTTACATCCCGAGCCGCCGAAGCCACAGCCCAGGCCTGATAGCACTCCTGCTTACTGCGTAATGCAGTCTTACAGGAGCGACCAAACCAAGGCTGAGATCTGCCTCCGATGGGTACCACAGATGATGGAATAAATAGTTCCATTCCTGTAGCACCACATCAGTGACAGAGTCAGCAACAGCGCTGGGATCATCCGGCGAGAAGCAAACCCGCCCCATGGGTAGGATGCAAAGAAAGACCGCATTCCGTCACAATCCGCCGACCTGTAATGCCAAACACGGCGGCAACCTGCAGAACGCAACCGCGAGCGGAGCGTGGTGGCACCACTCCGGATCTGACAATGGTCCGAAGAGCCGAGAGGGGCATCGACGGAAACCTGATATCCGTCCGGATGAGAGGTCAGCAGAAGGTCCAACAGGGAAGGTGTATGATCCTCCACATCTGGAATCCGCGTAGGCGAAGTAACCAGTTGTGTCAGACCATATGCCAAGGCAAAGTCATAAACAGATCTTCCCGCATGATCGGTTAAACGTGAACCGAGCTATTCGGCGTGGTGGGCGTTAAAATCGCCAAGGATCACGATCTCTGCGGATGGGACCTGTTGTAGCAAGGAATCTGTAGCCATTTGGACGTGGTCGATGAGTCGGTCTGTTTCGGCATTACCGCTATGGGACCTATAGAGGCACCCGTAGACGCGCGGATGGTCGTCGCTGTCTACGCGTAGCCAAAGGATGGACAGGTCCGAACCTTCAAGACTGCCGAGGCGTCGAGAACAGATGTCCTCTCTGACGTATACGCAAACTCTAACCCGAGGCACAAAGGAGTGTTCCAATTTGTACCCTGGGTAGGAGAGATACGAAGTATCAGCCGGAGAGGACAGCTGCGTCTCGGTCAGAAAAACAAGGCCAGCTTCGCCGTCTCGATTGTTCTGAGCGAATTTTGCCCCAGAATACGCGGTGCAGCCTGAGCACCCACGCTCAGGAGTGGAGTAGCATGGTCGTGGATGCTCAGCGAGGATTCTCCTGGGGTGCTGGTACCCTCCTGGGGTAGTCTATTATTTAATTCCGCTACCATGTTGATGGGGGGGGAGGGGAGAATTGGGCCTCCGGTCACCTGCACTCACCAGACGAAACGCAAAAGCAGAGCTTCCACTTCACGCCGGTATTCTGTGAGGTCGTGGTACTAACCCGGCTCGAGCCGGCCCATACGTGCAACAGCAAAAGCTGCTGCGTGGCTCTACCACTGTTAAATAGCGAATAAATATTTATATAATAGCGAAACGAAGCGATATAAACAATAATGCAAAATTAACTTATAATATTTATAAAAATATCGACATATTTAATAACAAAGTAAACAATTTCAAAAAATCGGTATTGGATATACTTTGTAAATAAGGCATTCAAGGCTTAAAATTTAAATTTAAATATAAAGGATAATAAACGTTATTTTAATAAAGACTTAATTTTTCTAAATTTTCCACAACATAAGTTTATAAGTATATAATATGTACGTTTATAAGTAGGTAAGGTTTGCGCTGTAAACTCGTTACTGTTACCTATTTTATGTTCCGTGCTGTTACATAATATCATGTTGTGTGCACATGTTTTGGAATACCATCCAGACTGTAACTTTGAATTTATTATGTTTAATTTTACATGTTTTGATGTTATTCTGTTTTGTGTACCTAAATAAATAAATAATGTACCCAATCATTGTGTTGGTAAAGGACACAGTTTGACAAGAGGGCGTTTCAGAGTAGAATTCTTAAGTTTAACTAGCGCAACGCGTGCCACACCATCTCTACCAGGATACAATTCGGTAACAAGTAACAACGCCTAGAGGCCACTGAAGCAATGGAGTATTATCCATGTCTATTAGAACAACTGTTCCTACAGAAATGGCGGCAGCATTCTTATTCCACTTTGCCCCACTCTGTAATGTATGTAAGTATTCAAATCTAAAGCGTTTCCAAAAAGACCAAACTAAAGAATCTATTAAAGAAAAGCGTGATAACAGATTAATACATTCTTTACTAAAATCGGCGGCTGGTAAGCATTCAAGTGGTTTTAAATTTAGGAAATGTGCGGGTGTGAGTGTACATAAAGCCGGCGAGAATTTAAGATACACTCGATTTGACAGAGTGTAGTAAACATTCCTTTATACGTGAAGATTTGCTTGCTTATTACGCGAAACAAATGGTTTTTTACAACCTTAATATTGGACTCCCATAATCCCCCCAAATGTGGAGCGCTTGGAGAGTTGAGTTTCCAAACAATGCGATTATCAGTGAGCACCTGATTAAATGCTTTATAATATTCTTCAGATTGTAAAAGGCAATGTAATTCATGTAAATATGAACGCGAGGCGACAAAATTAGTACCGTTATCGCTGTATACAAATTCACTCGGACCTCTCCGAGAGATAAATCTCTTAGATGCGTCTAAAAAACTTGCCGAACTTAGATCCTACGCTAGTTCTAAATACGCGCGGTAGCGTTAGTATCAAGGCATACGAATAAACATAAATAAGCCTTTTGGCTGCATATACCACGCTTACGCGTCAATGTAATATAAAGTGAGCCCGAAAAATCCACACCTGTGTGGGTAAACGCATTGCACTGCTCTAAGCGGCAAGCAGGCAAAGCAGACATCATAGGGCACGTAAGTCTAGCGGTGACCGTTATTGCGCTTAAGTTAAAAATAAGGTATCATGGGGTAATAAGCGGGTCGCGGGGCGGGCGTGCGTTTCTTTCGACGCGCTGATTGGCTCTCCAGTCGCATTCCGTCCCCCGTACTGATACGTGATACGTGCTCGACAGTACCCATGCACAGCTATCCCCTCCACGTTTCGTTCAGCGCTAGACTTACTTGCCGCGACTTGTAAGTAGGTTTAGGTTTATGTCTAAAACAGATGTTACTCCTATGAATGCGGTATTCTAACTATGCGGCGAGTTGATAGTATCCAATTTTTCTCCAGTAATGCAGCAAGTAAATACTGAGGACCGGCCTGAAAATTCTCATAGTGATAATAATCAATCATAAGATCAACAATATGTCCCTTTTTTGATAGCAATATTGGGTGCTTTTGGGAATCCGATAAAGATGAATAATCTAACCGACCACCTATTCGAAGCAGACCGTCCGCGATAAATGGCGATAACCTGCGTATTGTTGATGAACATGGTTGCAATTACAACCAATTTACAATTTTTTTATATCCTCGGCAAAAGCAATACTTTGCATAATTTTAATGGCTGTGATTTCAGAAATCTCTATATCGGACGCTGTTATTATTTTATTGCTTCGCGGTAATTTTTTTAAAAACCTTAAAACATAAACAACGCATCTTAGATATTTATTCCAATTTAATGTTTTATTTACATAACATAATATACAATATTTTATTATATACAATATTAAAAACTATAATAAAAAAAAAAACTAAAACTAGTAATTTAATTATCAAACACTCCACGCGGTATCGTGCCAAGAACGCTGGCTGCGTTTCCCCGCTGAATGGCTATACTTAGCGTTTGAGCGAGAAAAGAGCCAGCCCTCTTATCACCAGCAGCAACGACCACCCGCGGATGGAGTTCCTTTAAGAACTTCACCGCACGTGGACCCCACGGACCGATAGTCTCTACAGGAAATGGCAAAAATATGTAGTCATCTCTCAGAGACTCACATTTGCGCCACTTACTCAGTTCAGCTGCCTCTGATGCCGCCCCGGCTCTAAACGAGGTACCCCTGAGATGAGAGGCCGCCAAAGTGTCTACGCAAGTAGCATCCCACACTAGGGCTTTACCTCTCCCAGGGACCAATGTCATACCGTCGGGTCTCCTGCCATCGTCTCTAAATATTCCACAAGGCTCTAAAACCGAGGGAACATTTATAGAGACAAGAGCCCTTCGGATGACATCGTTCAAAGAACCGTGCTGTGAAAACCTACCAGCACTTTTCTTACAAGAAAGTCCGTGGGGCCCAAACTTGTCGACGCTGCTACCACAGGGCACTGATGGGGTTGACAAATCGCCGCTCCTATTCGGATTCCTACAGCGATGCGCAAGCTTTCCCCATCAAGTAATGTGCCGAGATTACTTGATGGTAAAGCGTAACCAGTGACTAGATTCCTTAGTCGAAACAGCTAGAAGGCGTGCCTTATCTTGGTCACTATGGAAATTATGAAACAAATCTTTCTGCACCCTCTGTACCAACGGAATATCCCACTGTTTTGTTGGTTAACTTCCAGTGGAACATTTTCGCCGGGACAGAGCGTTTGCCATGTCTGCCCTGCCTCCGTAGCAAAGCACAGGTCTACTTTATTATTTAAAATTATGTTACATAAATTACTGACACTATGCACGGAAGCAAGGAAAGCAGGCAATGCAACGCTAGAAAGATTTTCACACCAATACCACCAAATTTTATAGGTAAAGTAGCTTGAGTCCAGGCTGTTGTATTTAAAGTTAAATTTAGAATTTTTTCTATAGCTATTTTAAGATTATTATCAATATCTTTTAAAATATCCGAACATTTCCAGACTGGACTCGAGCGGAGTAAGTATGTAAATCTAGGTACAAGGAGACAATATTTGATGGTAACAGTCCACGCGTAATATGATCTGCAGGATTTTCCGAACCCTGCGATGTGATAAAAATTATCCGGTAATAAATAAGACTGTATCTGCGAAATACGGTTAGCAAAAAAGGTTTTGAACTTGTGCGGTGAAGAACACGCCCAACAGAGTGCGACTTCTAAATCTGAAAATGTGTAAATGTTGTCAATCGGATGACTCAATGACAACGAATTGGAAACGTTGCGTACTAACTTAGCGAGCAAAACTAAAGCACATAACTCAAGCCAGGCTTATAATGGGACGATTATTTCCGTTAACAACGTGCGAATAAATGACACACCCGTAAGCCTTTTCACTAGCGTCGGCGAAAGCGAGTAGCGACACATGCAATTTTTCATTTACGGCTATATGACGTGAAAACTGTAAATGTGAGATTAAAGGTAATTCTGAAATATATTGCTGCCATATATTGACAATATTAGCGGGTGGAGTCTCGCCCCAGTTAAGTTTAAGAACCCACAAAGTTTTAATTAATAATTTAGCGTATAAAGTATTATAGGACCGACACGTCCTAAAACATCGTACAAGCGAGCGGTTACGGAAAGGATAGCGCGTTTGGTACAAGTGACCGGTGGCGACGAGACAAGAAAAGAAAACTTATCGGTAACGGGAAGCCAACGAAGGCCTAAAATTTTAATAATGCCATCATCATCAAATGATACCGAGTCTTGTTGACGATGTGACGCTGGTATATGTTGTAAAAGCTCCTTGCAGTTACTTGTCCACTTAACCAATTCGAATCCACCTCGACGAAACATTTGGATTAAATAAGTGGCGATGTCGACTGTGTTGTTGATGTAAGGCGCGGATGAAGCGAAGTTATCCATATAAATATCCCTCTCTACTACAGAAGCAGCAAGGGGATAGGACTCTAATTCCGCTCAAAACAATAACTGCTCGATGCAACAAGACTTTCTGCAATATCAGGGGACGTCACTCGAACCTAAACGCCATCCACTACCATCTCGAGACGGCGAAGCCGACCTTGCTCTTTCTGACCGAGACGCAGGTGTCCTCTCCGGCTGATACTTCGTATCTCTCCTACCCGGGGTACAAATTGTAACACTCTTTTGTGCCTCGGGCTGGAGTTTGCGTATACGTCAGAGAAGACATCTGTTCTCGACGCCTCGGCAGTTTCGGACCTGTCCATCCTTTGGCTACGCGTAGACAGCGACGACCATCCGCGCGTCTACGGGTGCCTCTATAGGTCCCATAGCGGTAATGCCGAAACAGAGCGACTCATCGACCACGTCCAAATGGCTACAGATTCCTTGCTACAACTTGGCGATTTTAACGCCCACCACGTCGAATGGCTCAGTTCACGTATAACCGATCATACGCCTACGCGGATTCCAGATGTGGAGGATCATGCACCTTCCCTGTTGGACCTTCTGCTGACCTCTCATCCGGACAGATATCAGGTCTCCGTCGATGCAGCTCTTGGCTTCTTTGGACCATTGTCTAGTCCGGAGTGTGGTGCCATTCACGCTGAAATCGCGGTTGCTTTCTGCAGGCAGCCGCGATTTATAGGTCGGCCGATTGGGATGGGATGCGGTCTTTCTTTGCATCCTACCCTTGGGTGCGGGTTTGCTTCTCGTCGGACGATCCCAACGTTGTTGCTAATTCTGTTGCTGACGTGGTACTTCAGGATATGGAACTTTTTATTCCTTCCTCTGTGGTGCCCATCGGAGGCACATCTCACCCGTGGTTTAGTCGCTCCTGTAAAATAGCATCACGCTACAAGCAGGAGTGCTACCGGGCCTGGGCTGAGGCATCAACGTCCCGGGATGTAAACACCAGCGCCCTTAAAAAGAAGTATAATTCCGCCTCCAGGTCCTTCAAAAGAGTCATTGCCAAGGCAAAGTCAGAGCACATAGGCAGAATTGTCGAGGAACTAGTTCGCCTTCCTTCGGGAACCCGTGCATTCTGGTTTCTCGCCAAGGCTGTCCAAAGGAACTTCTGTCAGCCATCTCTTCCATCTCTGCACAGGGAGGACGACTCACTAGCCCATGCCGCAAAGGAGAAAGCCGATCTGTTAGGCTCTTTCTTTGCGTCCAACTCGACTCTCGATGACGGGGGGAACACACCGCCGACCATCCATGTGAGTGCTCCATGCCGGATGTGCGGTTCACTCGGTTCGCAAAGCGCTCCTCTCCCTGGACATCCACAAGTCGAGTGGGCCTGACGGAATCCCCCCAATTGTGCTGAGGACGTGTGCTCCGGAGTTGGCACCGGTTCTAACGCGTCTTTTCCGGTACTCCTACTCCCTAGGCATAGTCCCAAAAACATGGAAGATGGCTTTTGTCCACCCGATCCCTAAAAAAGGCGACCGCTCAGACCCGCCCATATGGGCTTCCGAGGTGTGCAATTGGATCACCAGTTTTCTTGCAGATCGGAGCATCAAGGTCGTTGTAGACGGTGCATGCTCCGACTACAAGCCTATTAATGCTGGTGTTCCACAAGGCTGCGTGCTATCACCAACGCTGTTTCTTCTGCATATCAATTATATGTTGCGAAGCGGTAATATTCATTGCTATGCGGATGACAGCACTGGTGATGCTCTATACACCGGCCATGCCAATATTTTTCGGAAAAACGTCGCCGAGTACCGGAACAAACTTGTGTCTGAAGTCGAGTCTTTGCTGAACAAAGTCTCGGATTGGAAACGACTAAATCTAGTCCAGTTTAATCCTCAGAAGACACAAGTTTACGCGTTTACCGCTAAAAGGAACCCCTTTGTCGTATCTCCTCAGTTTCAAGGTACTCCCCTTGTTGCCTCAGCCAGTATCGGAATCCTCGGCGTCGACATATCGAGTGACGTGCAGTTTCGCGGTCACTTGGAAGAAGGCCAAATTGGCCTCTAAAAGCTTGGCGTGCTCAGCAGAGCAGGACAGTATTTCATGCCGGCACACCGCCTGCAACTTTACAAGACGCAGGTTCGGTCTCACAAGGAATACTGTTCCCATCTCTAGGCTGAGGCAACAAGGGAGCTCCCAGTGCCAGCTCCTTCCACTTAACCGCATCCAGCGCAGAGCGGCTCGAATCGTCGACGACCGAGGCCTTACCGATCGGCTCGATTCTCTGGCGCTGCGAAGAGATGTTGCATCCTTTGCATTTTCTTTCGCATTTACCACGGGGAGTGCTCTGAGGAATTGTTCGGATTAATCCCAGCCGCCAAATTTCACGAACACACATCGCGGCAAAACTCCCGATACCATCCACACCATCTGGATGCTTGGCGGTCCACCACTGTATGTTTCACTAAGAGTTTTCTTCCGCGTACGACCTCTCTGTGGAATAATTTACCATGGGCGATTTTTCCAGACAGATACGACTTAGGGACCTTCAAGGAAAGAGCTTACTCCTTTTTAAAAGGCCGGCACCCCACCTGCAATTCCCTTGGTGTTGCAGTTGTTCATGGGCGGCGGTTGTCACTTACCATCAGGTGAGCCGTATGCTCGTTTGTCCCCTCTCCTATAAAAAAAAACTGCAAGTGCCCTAAATTCGGGCTACAGGAAGGATGTGAAAGAATGCATGCGCATTCTCCTGGACTTGACTGATCTGCCTCGTGTCTCAAGGGTTGCAGCTACGATAATTCGGCTCCGGCCTTCTTCACACATATTAACTTCACAGATAATCGCGAAATATAGCCTTAGTGCAAATGTCTATACACTTTACGATAATTTTGTATAGTTTAATATCTAAATTACACAAAGACGGGTACGATCTCTATTAACATAAGAGTGCGCATGCTAAAGTCATAAAAGACGGTAGATAGGAAACACGAAAATGGACTATTTGCATTTCTCTCTCTTATCGGATAATAATTAACGAATCACATAAGCGTTAGGCAGTAGTGCAAAAGTGCTGCGAACAGTAATAATCTTTATGACTACATTCTCTCCTTTCGTTCGTCTTATACCATACTTCAAAAAGGAACACCCTTAGAGTATAAATAAGCAAAGAATACCTAAGAAATACCTAAGTGTTGTGCTCTTTAATTTTTTGAACATTTTAAAAATCTTTTTAATTATTTCACTTTTAGGAATATTTTGGTTTATCCATTTTTTTATCTAATAATATAAAATGCATATAATTAATATTTCAGAAACAATCATTAATCTTTACAATTTTCTAACAATTTTACTTCCCCGCCATGAAATCTGTCAAATATTTCACAGGAGAAAAAGTTGTGGAAGCCCTCATTAATGAAACACACAATTCTCGTTTAATCACAAATTATGTTTATTATTTTGTTGCCTTAGCTGACCCCATAACAATATTATACATATTGCCGGTGATTTTTCCAGCCTACGAAAAATTTTTTCATAAGAACTATCTAATATAACACATAACAATTGTCTTTGGCACTCAGGGTTGCCTGGCAGACAATGCTACATGGCATTAAGTCCGCCCTATGTACCCTTAGCTTTAAGGTGTTACATTTAAGCTTTTAAATAAATAAATAAATAAAATAGCGTTATGGTCCTTCAACTAATATTGTTTTATGGACCCGATCGACTCAAATCAGATACACGTAGAGGCAATTTTAGTTTCGAGAACAAAAAGAAGACGAGCCCAAATCTGGTTTTCAACAGTTTTTGCCACACAAACGCTTCAATATGTCATGTAGGCTTTACCGCATCTTAGTCATCCATGGTGACCACGCATCTGTGGCAGACTGTTTCTCTTCAGTCAGTTCTCTTTAAACTTACCTTCAGGTGGGCTGTTAGCTCATTTGCCAGCCTAATATTACTAAAATATCATAAAATAATGGTGACATCTTGTATCGCGCTCACGAATCCGGCTGCAATTACTATATAACCTTTTTTCGATGGGGAAGGCCCATGTTCAGATATTGATATTTAGGGGCCCGAAAACTTAAATATAAATAAAAAGGATCATAAATTAATGAAAAAGATCTATGGCTTAGCAAGAGGCCTATAATACATGGTTTATGGTTAACTATTTCTGCAAAGAAATGAAACAAAGGTATATTCGTCGATATGTCATTTATTTATTAACTTAAATAATGGCTAGTTAATGCTAAAATTAAAATATATACTATAAGTACTTCTTTAAAAATGTATATAAGTACTTTCTAGTTTTTGAGACCACATTATTTTAGTTTCATATTTAGTTTCATAGAATTATCTTTTACACCAATGAGTGTAGATGAGAAAAGATATGGTGCTCTTTTTTAAAATAATTTATGTAAATATATTAAATAAAAAATTTGGAGCTAAATAAAAAATTTTGAGCTATATAAAAATTTGGAACTAAATAAAAAATTTATAGCTCACGCTAGCAATATTTCACGCGCTACTGAATATTTTTTTGCAACTTTAATTGCTAATTTTAATTGCTAATTGTCTGGCAGTGAAGTAAAAATCATGAGAAAATGCGTGTTGTATTCAGGCAGCGCGGCAGACTCACACAGACAGATCTAAAGAATATTGTTGATTAAAAATGTAAAAAAAATGATGTGAAAAATGTTGTAAAAATGTGGTCCGTGTCCAACAGCACTTTATTATTAATAAAAACTAATCGGGTAATCGGCGTAGCATGGAAGTATCTTAAAAATTAAAAAATCATTAAAAGTTTTCTACAGTCTTTGAATATTATTTAAAAATTAATACAACAATATAATTTATTATTTTAATTATCTTGGCAAGCGCATGTTGTGTTGTGTGCAGATTATCTCCTTTTTCAGAACTTGCAATGTTATGTGTTCGTAATATATTTTGATCAAAAGTATTCAGTAACAGCAAATTTTTAGATGTTTTGAGATTTTACTAGTACTATTATAAAGATAAGGCGGAGGAGCTGATTTTCATCACCAAAATGCCGCCATCTAAAATCTGCCGCCCGGGGCAATGGCCCTCCCGGCCCGGGCAATAACTATGCTGCTGACACAGGTTTCCGCGTATTCGCTTGCATGGAATTCCTCCAGGCAAAAGCAGAGAAAAATCCTGAAAGGCTCTTTGCTATTTTATTCCATGATATACATAATGTAATCTCTGCTAATGCTAAATATAAATCAAATTCTTCCATTATTTAAAGCGTAATTAATTCACATTTATTATAATAATAAGAAGTTGGATTATATACATATACGATATAATATACTTAATCTATATCGAGCTTTCGAAACGCGCCAACGGTACCGTATATATCACTATCGAACTTTGGCTGCGGTGTGACGGTGGAAAGCTCGCTGAGTTCTCGGAGGTAATCCCTTAATTCGTCCACACGACGCCTCCACTTCTTAGTAATGACGTCAAGAGACTCCTCTTGGCCTCCCCACTCTGCAGGCAACACGCGTGCCGGGATGTGATCCAGCAAATCCTCAACTTTTTGGTGTAAGTAGTACTGTAATAAGAAAAATGTACGTATGTTTATTCCAGCTATACATGAAATTCAGATATTTTTATATCCTATTACTGGTGAAGTTTACACCAATCTTTTTCATAAGTATCCCTTAAAAAATATTATAATGTTCTATAACTGCATATAACCCATATTATTATTTGTAATGAGGCCAACTTTATGAAAAGTTTCAGATAACATCATCGATATAATATTATGTACTAAGTATAATAACTATTGTACTTATGAACTAGTGCATTGGCATAACATTCTGAATTTTTGTTAAGAATGTCAGGAGAGTTTTCTCAGCTTCTCATACAAAATTTTACATAGCCGCGAAGTCCACAACTCACATGAAATTTATCATCGTAATGTAAAGAAAAGTTGCGCAGAATTATGTTGGTAAGGATTTGTAAGGATCTTAAAATGCTAAAGTAAAAATAGATTACATTTCAAATTGTGGCCCTTAGATTAAACTCACGAAATAGTTGGGTAATGTAGTAGTAAGAATTAGGCAGTAGTATAATAGTATATTATATAGGGGTATTTAACATAACAGTGTAATGGCGATGTAAGAATATCTACTACCCATTGATATATTGTATGTACTACGCACTAGATTTCGCATTCCGAACATTCACTATGTTCAACTTCAACTGAACTGTACTGCAATCCGTACACCTTACTTTAGTGTCATTTACTGTGGCTTCAATATTCATACAGTGTGGAGCGGCGATAATAATACGAGATTTCAAATTAAAGTTTAAACCTTACGTAAATAACAATTCAGTAGTAATGTTGTTCAAGTAAATAAATAGGTAATAATATCGTAATATTTTACTATCTACCGCGCATGCGCGAAGACATAGATAGAGTAGCGCACATTTTTTGTTTGGAAGAGCTTCTGTAGTACCTACGTAGTACATATAACTCAATGCTACTAACCTATATCGTCCCATGGGTGTCGTAAGAGGCGACAGAGGGAACCTAAAACAGGAGACGGGCTGCAGCATTTTTCCTGCTAACAACTCAAAATAATAAAAACCTGCAGCTGCGTGGCCATGGCAAAATCCTCCCTATGAGGCAATCTATGGGGAAGCTCATCTTCAGCAGTGGACTTTTATAGGCTGTAATGGATGGATTATATAAGCTAGTATTGAAGTGAAACTTTTTACGGGAGGGCTTTGAAATTCTGATCCGCAACCTTTTTGTGTGACGAAAAGTGGTGGGGGTAAACACTACGTACCGGGTCACGGGTCATTCAGGCTGATCATTCAAATCGCGAACGTATGCCATTACATACCATAAAGTATATAGTAATACAATTACAAGATTACAACGGTCTTTCGTTTAAATACTAATGTTATCTAAATTTTATTTAAGACAGTTATTAAGATACACGTATTTATTTTAGAAAGAGTGATCGCATTTGAGTAATAGCGCCATCTACTACATTCTATAGGTAAAGTCATTTTAGCGCACAAAAATTGATTGACTCTCAAGGTGGTACGTAGAGTAAATGCTAGATGACATAAACCAAAAAAAAATATATTAATTGGTAAGTTTTGAAATCATGAATTGTTAAGAATGGATTGGACAAACATAATAATATTTTTTTGTGTTAAGCCATCTAGCGTCTTTCTACGTACCACCATGAGAGTTAATCAATTTTGGTACGATAAAATGACTTTTGTAGAATGAAGTAGATGGCGCTATTACATGAACAAGGGAAGTAATTTGAAGCCCGTTATGGCAGAGCAGCGTTTATTTTAAATAACAATTTGTAAGTTTTCATTTATCTAAATAAATTTTTGTTGACATAATATAAAACTTTGGTTTAATTAAAATAAAATTACATAAATAATAGATAATTACTAGAGATGGGCCGACTATGGTATTTGCCGATTAGCCGACTAGCCGACTAATCGGTTTTCAAATTGCCGATCAGTCGGCCGACTAGTTGGCAATGCCGATCATTTTAATACTAGCCTTTCGGAGGTATTCGGCTATGTCGTCATCACTCGGCACGCTTGCGCATGCGTACGAGCCATCGTGCGGCCACGCCGAGCGTGTTGTGACTTGCGTTGTGAGCTGTGACGTGTTTTGTTTACGTCATAGAATTATGGTTTACGTTTTAATCGTTTTGTGTATATTCGCTCTGGCGGTGTAACCTAGTTGAAATAAATAAAAGAATTGTGTGTAGGGTCGTAAAATGTCGAAAAAGATATCGCGAGTGTGGACATTCTTCGATGATGTTGAAGGACAACCGACAAAAGTGAAATGTAAGCAGTGCCAGGGAATCATTTCACGCGGTGGTCAAGGTAGAAAAGCAAATGCGACAAGTATGACAAATCACATAAAATATAAGCACAACGAGTTGATGACTCAATTGGCAGGTTCTATTAAAGTAGTTCGAATGAAGTCCATTTGTCTTCATCTTCTCAATCGCAACCTGAGCCCTTGTCACCGACGGCAGTTCCATCAACTTCAGCGAGAGGCGAAGTATACATACAACAAACTATTCAAGACAGGGTAATGGTCCAGTGGTCGCTTCAGGACTCCCGATCAAGAGAAATAAGTGTTGCCATAGGAGAAATGATTGCCTTGGATAACCAACCTCTATCTATTGTGGAAAACAGTGGTTTTATCAGTCTAATGAAGAAGCTTAAACCAAAATATGTACTCTTAAATTCCTTATAATATGGCAACGAATTAATAATTAATATAATGAAGCGCAGCTAGGTAATTATCATAAAAACAGCTAGCAGCTAGCACAGCAGATTAATGAAAAAGTATAATAAGAAACAATTATTAGGAATAAATGTTGGTTTGATTTATTTGCTAACCACCGATTATAATCGGCGGTGATACTAGTCGGCGACTAATTGGCATATTTTGCCGATTAGTCGCCGACTAGTCACCGACTGTAAAAGATGCCGAATAGTCGGCTTTCCCGACTAGTCGGCCCATCTCTAATAATTACCTAATTAACAAACTAAACCGATAATTTCTCATCTTAAGATCGAAGAAGATGATGCACTGTGACTGTGACACATATGTATATAATTTTATGCATGTAAATGCATGATATATAAACAATCTATGTTATTCAAAAGTCATTGATGAATAATTGAAATGTTTCCCTGTAATTCAAAAGTTTCACTTATATCGTGTGTCTTCACGACACACACTGTTTTTTATTAATGTATAAATAAAATATAGTAATATTAAATACTTCTGCCGCGCGTAAATGTCATTATGGTAATTGTGTTCTGTGTTATTATGTATCTCATTTTTATAAATATAGGTATGTAGAAACCCAGACATAAACCGAGTTACAGTGTGTTTCTATTTTATTAGCTTCGCGTGTATCTATCTATCTAGGTATGTAACGGAATCTTTTAAAGTAATTTTCACCAACTTGTAGACGGCCGATTGACTTGAAAATTTATTTATTGAAATGTTGTCAGATTCGGATTGACGTCACAACGATGTTTGTGTACCTAATACAAGAAGAATGGATAACCTGTTTATTGGAAATAATCTTTTACACGCGCATTTTTTGCAAAACTAAAAAAAAATTTAATTTGTAATAAATATCATGACTAAATATATTTGATATGTTGTTTGTTTACAAGCTGTATTGATAAAAAAATTATGGGTGACCGTGATGAGTGAATTATTCCGAGACTTCCTTAATGTTATTTTTGTGCCTCCTCTACACTACTCGCGAAGTAACTTTGACGAAGTGCCCGTCGAAGTCGATCGCAGTCCGAAGAACGTGACTACACACTCGTGCTACTTTGCGAAGAGCACAGTGGAGGTGGGCAAAGTGTATCATTTTTGCGATTGGAACATTTGCAATTGCATCTCGATCACTGAAACGTTCCGAAACACTGATATGTTTCATTTGGCTCATTTGATTCATCGACTTAAAAGCATGGACGTAAAAGATATAAAATACAGAATGTTACGAATACATTAAGTTGCGTCGCGGGCGTTTATTACTGAGTCAGTGAAATGTTATGTGGCAACAATGCTGAATGATATAAGTGCTTAGGTTATTTATTGTGTACCGTAATAAGATTGTATATAAAATCGATCCTCCTTCATACATTTATCCAGGCGTAAACAGGCGCGAACGAACATAAACAATTTGACAAGTGCCGCATCAACGTAAAATGACAACTTGTTAATGCAAATATTACATGCAAAAAAAGACCGTATAGTATTTGATACGTAAGCGCCTTAGTGGTTATTTTTACGTGCATGAATAACGGCAGCGAAAATCCGTACGAGTTGAGTGATACACTTCTCATTTGTTATCTCTTTCTGACTTGTATAGATTGTAATTATTTCGCCCGCTCACTCGCCACTCGCGAGTCAATAGTTAAGTTACTCAGTGTCTCAGTCTGTCTCTTTCACTCGCAGCTCAGTCGCCTCGCGAGCGACGCGTCGCGCGAAATGAGCACAAAGCAAAGTAATGATTCAGATCCAAATGATGCATTTGAAACGTTGTTACTGAAACAATCTTTTGAATCACTTCAGTGATTCGGATCAGTGAGGTTCTGTAAAGAGTTATACACGCCTAGAGCACCGTCGTCTTGAGTTGAGTCTGCTTGAGTCGCCCACACCCTTAACATGAATAACGTTCATGAGGCAGATGCTATAGGTACCTAATTGTGTGAACAGTACGACGTTAATGCATTAACCATAGATAAATAATTATGTAAAGCTACATATTTAATATTTATATATAAAAAATTTAATACATAATATATAACTAGCGTACGCCGAGTAGTGTAGTGAGACGCTTCGTGTAACTTCGGAGCACTTCACGAAGTCCTTTGACTCGGGCGCAAAAAACCAACAGCGATCGGAAGTCGCCCGAGGCGAAGCGAGGTTGCACGAAGCGAATCGAAGTTCCTCTCTACACTATTCTCCTCGCCCAACTTCGATCAACTTTGCGAGTAGTGTAGAGGGGCCATTATAATCATTTGAATCTCGGTTTTATTCGCGGCCTGCGAGCCCTGTGTAAGATTAAGCTGTAAGAGCCGCATAGGCTAACAGCACTTACATCACAGAAAATAGAATAGATGAATAGATCATTATAAATTCAATTTATGTAGGTGCTCAATTATAATCAATTGAATGAATGGTCAAAGTTCATAACGTAACATACCGGTAGGCTAAATAAGTTTCATTTTAAAAATGCAATAAAATGAACAAAAATACCTTTTATCCAAATATTATGGCTATATTAGATAGAGCAAACATTTCTATTATTTATAGAACTGGATTTCATTCATGTGGCTGCCTAGGCTGGCTTTGCAGTATCTTTTATATCTTTGCGTATCCTGATCGATTGTCCTATCGGTTTTTAACGGTACGTACGATTACGATTCTTTCATGAGCTGTATGGTATGTCGCGCCATCTTGCAGCAACCGTAGGCGATCAAGTTTATGTCTTTGTTTTTTGAGTACCCAGTTGCTTCAGTTTTGCTAGTTAACATAGCCCTTATGGAAATGCGCCTCATCAGAAAAGATGATTTTTCGTCCGCTTTTAGCTGTTCCAAGGCCCAAGTTGAGCAGCGTGAGTTTTGCCTACACAGCAGTTACTTTGATAATAAATTTTGAATGTTTTCCAACGTTGATATAGTGTAAATCGATTCATTTTGTCACGCGGATTTATTACTTAGTACTAATCTTTTGACATTTTCAGCGGGAAAGAGTGGCCAGTTTCAAAATAACTTATTTAGCAGGCGAACAAATTTTAAAATCATGTATACCATTTATCTGTAAAATAAAATATATCTAAGTGAATATAAATTAATACTCGCATTAACATAAGTAACGTGTATATAGGTATGTGTTGAAATTGTAATCTCAATAGAAGTTATAAGTTATTCTTGCGGCATTGATTTCGTCAAATTTGTATGAGTAGAGTTAAAGAAATGTATACCTAAATGTTTGGATAACAGAAGATTTTTAAAATACTTGAACATCTTTGGGTTCAACAAGATATTACATAAATTTATGTGCTTAAATAGTTTTAAGACTGTTAATTATAGCTATAACTGAAGCTCCTAATTATTTTACCAAAAGCATTATGGTGGCCAAAAATCATGATGTTCCATTAACAACAATTAAGAAGATTCATTTATGTGATGACCAGTAGTATGCTTGGAATTTTAAAATCCTCCAGCTGACCACTTCACAATGTCAACGCGTGGATTCGCTTAGACTTGAGGACTATGCTACCCAGCAAAATTTTTGTCTAGGCCTCGTAAATCTAAGTCTTAATGCACCCTGAACTAAACTGTACTACAATCTAGAGTTGTGGTACACGTAGCTCAGGAGATAAGCGTTTGCCTTTAAATTTCATTATCGGCACCAGTAATAACATTGATAAAAGGTATTTCAAGCGATGATTTACTACCTGCTCGAAGGTAACGGAAAATATCGCAAGGAAACCTGCAGTTTGAGGAATTAGAAATATTTTAAGGGCATGTAAAGTCTGCCAACACTCCTATTATCTATGCGATCCATCTATTATCTATGTCTCTTTCCTGCCCTTAAAACTCTCAGAAATGTGAAGACGCATGTGCCCAGTTGTGGAAAGTATACTAAAATATGATATCGCTTTAATTTATTTTACTTTTACTTTACACTCTAGCTCTTCTACGAATAAAACTCCTTAATATATATATATATATATATATATATATATATATATATATATATATATATATATATATATATATATATATATATATATATATATACTAAAGCTCAAAACAAAAAAGAACATTAAGCATAGTAAAACCTATTGCTGTAATTAAATTTCAGGTGAAGTTAGTGTTGGCATACGTCCTTTATTTTAAAAGCCGTCCTCTATTTCAGACCCAAAAGTCCTCCTGTTGATTTGAAATCTTTAAAAGAGGACAAGACAATATCGCGCGTATTCGACATTCCTTCTGCTGGTTGAGGTCAAAGAGTTTAAAAATCACTTTGAGGTGACGCGCGATGTTAGAGAGACAAACTGCATTTTATTGAAAACAATATGATATTTGTCATTTATTTAATCTTATCAAAGCCTCTAAAACCAAAGCTGACAACCCCAGGTGTAGTCCATAAAATATTTTTAGCTTGGTTAGTCTGCTTATTTTGTTTTGACAGTCATAAAACAAACCACAGTTCCTGGTTACTTACACGTCTCCTGATCTTCTCACTCACGCAGGAACGTATAAAATTGATAGAGGAGGCAATCAGTGGCGGTGCGCCGACGATATGAATACGGCGCATCCGCTGCGGGTAAGCGGCTTGTGCAAGATGTATAGCACGACGTACTGAGTTGGCTGCACTCGCTATGCGCGCTGCGAGAGACGCGCGTACGTTTGACGCCTGTGTTACAATATTCGGGACTTAAAAATACATCAACAGAACAACAACAACAGAATATTTATTATCTATCCGTTTTTAACAACGCAAAAAGTATAGGTAAAAGGAAGGTAAAAGGAAGGACGGTTAGCTAAAGGTAGGGAAATTTGAAATAGGGCAAAGAAACACAAAGGGGGGGAAAGGGGCCTTTGGGCCCAGCTAGCCGACTTTGGGCGGAGGACTGACTGAGGAGGAGGGACTCTTAATGATTATTTTTTCTTCCAAAATCTGCTCTATGGAAACTGGACCTGGTCTAGCCTCGAAGGTTCGTCGAAAAATGAGATTAACTTCGTTATTACGACCAGACGGCGGCTGTTCAGTGATGTTTCAGTGATTGTGAGGGTGAAACTGGTAGCAATCACCGAATGGTCACATTGAACCTTAACTTCGAGAGGTTTTTTTCAGTGCCCACGATATTGCAATACATTGAACGACGTAAGGCGCAGAAGAACCCCAAACACTCCGATCATACTTCTAATCTCAAAGCTGTTAGACGGGATATGAAACTGTAGCCACAAGCAGGTATAACAGCTTAGGTACAGGTAGCTAAACAGACATCTCCAAATGCATGCGGTTATGCAACTTCAATACCGTTCGTATTGAAGAAGCGATTGAGTGGAACCAATTTTTTAACTGCAGCGTGGCGCATCTATTACGCCTCTTTCAAATGACAGTCACAAAATCTAGTCTAGCATATTAGGAAACATTACCTATCAATTCGACTTTGAAATCATCTATGCACACATAAGCCCCAGCTACACGCAGAGACTTGCATGCGCAAACACTTTGTACAAAGTTTTTGCAAAGAACATGCGGACGTCCACACGCCGTCTTAACGTATGTATATGCTTGCTTGTGCGACTTTTGTTTGAGAAAATTAGGCATTTGTACAAGCCATTTGCACGGTATACCGTTTTGCCGGCTTAACGTCATGCTTGCTTGTGAAAATTTGAATTTGTGCAAGTAAGATTGAGCGTGTAGCCGGGCCCAAAAACATCATAGATAATGTTACGCTACAAAAATATCAATTAGGTTTTTGAGTCCCTAGTCAATTGAATTACTTTTAAGGAGTTCTCAAAAAAACAATTCCATATTATAATAATATTCTATATATTATTATAACGTCATAGTTTTGTATCGAAATTATAATTAATACAATTTTTTACGTGGTAGAGCCATGTTGCAGCTATATTACAGGTATAGTTGTAGTACGAATGGGTCGCCTCGACCGGGGAAGGACCACGCTCTCACAGAATACCAGCGTAAAATAGCAGCTTAACGCTGCTGTGTTTCGTATGGTGAGTGTTGAGAACCGGAGACCCTTTTTACTGGAAATGAGGCATTCCATCTTACTCCTCTCGGATGACAACACATCTGCATTTGGATTATTAATCGAGGATAGATGTAGATGTCAATGGGCCACAGCAACCACTTACCATCAGGGGGACTGTGTGCTCGTTTGTCACCTTTATCCTATAAAAAAAAACTATTTAGACGAAAAGTTTAAAATCAACCTAGTTTTAACTAACTACCCTACTCAATTACGAATTATTTATGGACTTAATTATTTATTATGTTTATGTAAATATTATTATAGTAAAATTGTATATTCATACCTCCCAGATGAAAACATCACCAGCTAGAAGAGTTTCATCATGCATTCGTGCATCGCTGACCAACAGAATAGCCCGCACGGCTGCCACTATATCGGCGGAGGTTTCTGGATAACTTTCTCGAACACGAAATATTGTGACTCGTAGACCCTCATCTGTGAGCTTCGGTAAAGGCGCTATGTCCCTGGTAGTAGACGTAAGATAAATTAATACACTTTGTTAATGTTCTGAAATTATACAACTATCTCAGATATCATAGATCACTCAAAAGTCTCGGTAAGTAAAGGTTCAGTCGAGGTTTTAATCCTTATTCTCCTTATCCTCAAAACCCCATAAAAAGTCCTTTCCCTTAAAAAGTCCTTTTAGGGAGGATTTGCTGTATTTATTGCGTTTGGCGAATTGGTGATTGCAGTGCCAGAAGTCTCACATATTTAACGCTACTTCTGCATAGGTATTTTACATCCGGTAAATACGGTCCAAAAAACGTCACCACAGACTAGTTAGCTGAAGTGATCATTACAGCCCACCACAAGTCCACTGCTGAACATGGCCTCTCCAAAGCAATACCACAAAGCACGGTCTTGAGCAAATTCATCCATCGACTTCATGCATCTCTTACCAGGTCGTCACTCCATCTAGTGGAGGGCCGCCTAACACTTCGCTTACCAGTACAAACCTGCCGCTAGAGAACCTTTCTTCTCCATCTGCTGTCGGTTTTCAGAGCTATATTATGGCCGGCACATTGCCAGTTGCCGCTTCAGGTTACAAAAATCAACGAGACTTCGTGCTTCGTGGATCTAGTGTTCGGGAGTAATCATGTGATCCCGGGTCGGGCTGAGTAAATCAACCATTGGATTTTTCTGTCAAGAAATCCTTAATAGTAGCCCGGAGTCAGGAAGTTGGCGGTGTTTTACTCCGTGTAAAGAAAAAACACGTAAAGCCGTTGATCCTGCGCCTGAACTCTCTCCGGTCGTGTTGGATTGCTATCCCATCATAGCTAGTCTCTGTTGAGTTGAGACTGGCCGTCTGCCTTTCCTCAAAGATCCGTATTCGCGACTTGTCGCCGTTGGTGATAAAATGGGTTGGTTCTTTTCTCGCTCAAAGGTTAAGGTATAGCTATGACGTGATCGCGGAACAAGAAGAATTTCAAATTATTGCAATTCATACAAATGTGAACTTTATTTACTTGAAAATAAACTCGGTTTTCGAATCACAAATATTGTTCAAAAGGTCCTAAAACTATCTTAATTGCAATAGAAATAAAACTTTTATGATGGGAATTAAGTTTAAAAATGCAAAGCAATAAAAAAAATCCTGCTCCGCGACCGTGCTTTATCCAATGAGGAAACGCTGAAAACGCAGCCAGCGTTCTTGGCATTATACTGCGGGAAGTCGGACTATATGATAATTTAATTAAGGTATTAATTACCTTTTTTATACTTATTCAAAAAAAGCAGCCTTTTTTACTTATATTTTAAAGATATAACAATTAATTAGCTAAGAGCCGCGTAAAAAAATATAATGGTTTATCTTGCCTAGTTAGCGGATCGGAACAAATTACTTTTAAAATCTTTAGCTTTTGTTTAATAAAATATGCATATTGAATAAAACTATGTTAACAGATTTTATCGCCTTTAATTTACTTATTTAAATTCCCGACGTTTCGGGTGCTTTACAGCAACCCATGGTCACGGGAGGGACTGAGATGTTTGACATCGGGACGTCATCAGTTTTTGAATATTAATTTTTGATTCGATCTACGCAAAATGAGCTTACAGTATCTTGAAGTCTTGCAGTGGTATATAACTTCTGATAATTTTATCGCATTTGTTGAAATGCTCGAGCAAAAGTTTCGCGAATAATTCGACCTTGAAATAAATATTGTCAAAGTTGGCAACGAAATACTTAAACGTATTAAAGATTGTCATGCTATGTCATGATATGCCATGTGAGTGTTTCCCGTTAGATTACTTGAAAAAACTTTATCTGAGATTCAGAATTTACCACACCATTAAAAGAAAAAAATTATTATTAAAAAACAAAAATTATTAAAAGAAAATTGTTAGAATAAGTAATTTGTAAAGTATTCTATCATACTGAATAATAAAACTATTTAACAAATGTTTTGTTTAATTTGTCTTCACCTATTGTGACAACCCTACCAAAATAGGTAACAATTTTGCACGTTCTTAAGAAGCTTTATCTCTGTTCCGTTTATTTACTCATGTGACAGACGTGTGGTCGCCTTGACAATTGAGACGGCAAGTGAGCGAGCGTTCTATAGTCTATACATAGATTACTGTATATATATTATATAATACTAGGTTCTATAATATAAAGCGAATTACGGAAGGCTAACCGCTACATACTAAAATGTATGGCATCGGCAAACGATTTTCGCTAAAAAAATGAAAAATGAATGTTGTAGGCTTAGATTATTGCTTTTTAGTTTTAATTAGAAAAAGAAAATATGGTGAATGTATCATCTATACTTTCATCTCACGTTTAAACCAAAAATATTTTCTAAAATAAAAACGAAATAGCCTAGAGAGTTCAAATAGAAAAGGCCGTTTTAGATGTTTTTGACTGTTAACTAATTGAGATTTTTTGTGTTGTTATTCAATGAAGTCAGTTCTTTAATATTTTTAAAACCGTAGGAACTGCCTATTAGCTGCAAATAACTTTGTCGACACTGTTTCACACCGAATATTGAATAAGTTGTTTTAATATATTTTCCTTTGTACACGTCTAATGACCTACTTTGATGCCAAATTTCAAGTTTCTAAGTCACATAGAGGTGGTTTAGATTTTTGATGAGTGAGTTAGTGAGTCAGTCTAGACACACAGCAGTGTGACAGCCAAGTTCGGAAAAGAAAAGTTCGAAACACCGTTACCGTTACAGCCTATCAAAAGTCCACTGCTGAACATAGGCTAGCCTACAGATTACTTCATTTGCCATAGTTGCTATGCTTGGCAGGCATGTGCGTAACCGCAGTTTTTATTTTTATTTTGAGTTATTATGAGGAAGATGCTGATGCTCATCATCTGTTTCATTTCCCCTTTAGGCGCCTTTTACAGCACTCACAGGATGACATGGGGTAGAATAGAATAGAATAGAATAGAATGGAATGGAATGGAATCGAATAGAATAGAATAGAATAGAATAGAACAGAACGGAATTGAACAGATCAGAATAGAACAGAACAGAATAGAATAGAATATTTTTTTTATCCAATATAGATTACATGTAATTCTTATTGAAAGGTATTTTTTTCTTTACCACTGGTTCGGAAAAAAACCTCTGTCCTGGGAAGAACCAGCAAGAAACCCAGTGTGACTTTTTTTAAAAGTAAATTATACAATATGAAAGGTTGTACTAACTATTTACATAATTTATTTTAGAAAAAGCTTGGAAACGACCACCTTATTCCTAGTGGTACTAATTATCAACCATGTATTCATTTATATTATAATAACCCTTTTTATACAGCTTTTGTTTAATAAAATATTTAAACGTATTTTATTAAACAAAAATACGTATACGTATACGTGGTAGAGCCATGCTGCAGCTATATTATGGTTGTAGCACGAATGGGTCGGCTCGACCGGGGAAGGACCACGCTCTCACAGAATATCAGCGTAAAATAGCGGCTTAATGCTGCTGTGTTTCGTGTGGTGAGTGTAGAGAACCGGAGACCCTTTTTACTGTAAACGAGGCATTCCATCGTAGTCCTTAAGGGTGACAACGCATTTGCATTTTGATTCTTAATCGAAGATAAATGTAGATGTCTATGGGTCACAGCAACCACTTACCATCAGGGGGACTGTGTGCTCGTTTGTCACCTTTATCCTATAAAAAAACTATTTAGACGAAAAGTTTAAAATCAACCAAGTTTTAACTAACTACCCTACTCAATTACGAATTATTTATGGACTTAATTATTTATTATGTTTATGTAAATATTATTATAGTAAAAATGTATATTCATACCTCCTACCTGGATGCAGTGGATTCACTTACCATCAGGTGGTCTGTGTGCTCGTTTGTCACCCCATTCTATAAAAAAAAACGTAACAAAGAGACCTTGTATATTTTCTGAGACTTTGTTGTAATAGCGTATACATGGCACCAAGAATGAATTACTGACTGTGGAGTCAAGAAACTGGTATCACTAGCTTCTAGTGTTTACAGAGTGTATATCACTTTTTTTTACTAAAACTACTTTTGTTTTTGTGAACACACATTAAATTTTCGTAAATATACTGAGTGGCCTAAGTTAATATATTTATTTCTTAAAATTTTTCTTATAAAGATTCTCTCGGTTGCAGGTTTTAAATAGCTCTTATGGCCCTCTTCTGCAAAACAAAAGTCGTTTCTAAAACAGCCGCATTTCCCCATAGCAAAATCCCATAAGGGTAGTGGATTCACTTACACTGTTATTACACGGCGAGAGAAAGAGGCCCTACCCTGTCTAAATGAAAATGAATGACGGTTTCTTCTAATTGAGTTAAAATATAAAAATATTATTATGTTACATACAGTCTGATTTAAATCTGCCAACCCTGGTGCTTTTAATGTATGTAACATAATAATATTTTTATATTTTAACTCAATTAGAAGAAACCGTCATTAGAAATCGTAATAGGTAGAAAATGAAATAAAATTGGCTTAAAATAAGGTAAAATCTTTTATTGTTTTATGTTATTTTTATTATTTTACTTCAATAGTCTCATAAACTTTGGAAAATCAACAAAGACTGTAGCGATGAGGTCTGTCAGTCTCATAAACTTAGTAAAATCAACCAAAGAATTTTTAAGCAATTCACACTTAAGATATGAACTGTAATTAATACAGTATTAATTATTTTACTCCTAATCAGTCTCATACATATGTATTCATAAACTTTTAATCCTACTATGTCAAAAAGTGTTACCAACTCGTGAATTTCAAAATATACAAAAAAAATCATAAAAATCAAAAAAATCATGATTTAAAAAAAACAGTATGATTTGATTAAAATTAAAAAAATCATGATTTTTTTCATCCCTGAAAAATACTTACATAAACTTGACTACATCGTTTAATGGTGGTTCGCTAAGAGAGCGATGCTCGTAGAGGTCCCGGCACCGCGCTCTGGCAAAACAAAACGCCTCAAACTTTGCACGGGCGCGCTCTTGGTTCATACGACAACCCCGAATAAACAACTTCAGGATGTTTGTATCTGAGAACGAATAAAGAATAACACATGAAATTTAATTTCAAGCAACAGTAGCTTATTGCTTAAGGGTACAGACAAGAAGTCGCGGGTTCGGATCCGCCATTCGTCTACTATCGTAAACAACTCCTATATAATCCTATATAATTATAGCTTAAGTATTATAAGCTAAGATAAAGTGGTTAACGGGGAAATTAAAAAAGTTAATAGCATTAATTCATTCCAGCCTATCAAAATACCACTCCTGAACGTACTTAGACTTCCTCCATAGATTTCCTCATTGGGTGGATATAGTGGATATTCACCAAAGTTGTCATGCTTGGCTGTAATTGATTATATTACGTCACCACTACACATTGAATAACATTGTCAGTAAGGTTTATAGCATCGTTATTATCCGAATTTAATAGGTAGGTACATTTGACAACATGATTTTGATGCCCTATTCTCAGACACAATGTTTCTGTGGGTTATTGTGGCTAAGAGTAAGCAGATTTTATTATAAACCTTCTTAAAGCGGTCAATCATCAGATATATTTTGTTGAAATTACATAACTAATATAACTACATATTATCTACTTTAATAACATTTAAAAAAAATTATGTATTTAATTATTCGCGGTAATAATTAAATACATAATTTTTAGTATTTAATTATGACCGTTAAGTATGACAGATATATGTATATAATATGATAATTAAATACATAAAATATAAAGTTCAAAATAAAAATAAAACAATTTGCGCTTAAAGGTTTGTGTAAAAAATGTATAAATTACATTTTGAATAACAAGTGATCCTTACTATGTTTTATGTTGTTTATACGCAAAAAGATTTAAAAAATTACAAAGTATCAATATGTTTTAATCAAATTTCGTCTAATCAAAACTTAACTAGTTTTTTCGCAGCGTTGTAAGAAAATCATGGATGTTAAGAAAGTGAAAAGTGAAATACCACGTTCTTGCGACTTCCACGAATGGTGGCACAACTTTCGCGAATGTGCTTAAGGCTTAAACCGAGGCGACGACGACAGGTTTTTGTCTCTGGAAACTTGCGAACATACTGTATAATCTTATCTTGATGCTAATCCGCCAATCAAAGCTAATAATTCTCTAAACTGTGAGAAAGGTCACTTCTACTGCCGTCTTTGTGGGTGCAGCTGGGGTACTGTGGACTGAGGTTAAATAAAAATGCACGAAATAGAATACAAATGGCAAGGCAGTGGCCTGCGGTTCGACTGCCCAACTGTTCGGCGGAAGTCTTCTGACTATTGGTTATTGACCACGGTTGTCGAATACGGTTGGTTATCTACGGTTGTTCTATATCGGTCACTATATTTTTCAGAAGATTTATTCAGTTGACTATTTCTTTAAATTGTTCGGTAGTAACTTACTACTACTAGTGCTATCTGCTTTTATTTTCACTGTTTATCAAGCTGCTATTATCAGCTACTATGTTGCTAGCTACTATTCACTATATTCTATATTCAGCTACTTCTTGGTTCTGCTACTAGTCACTTCAGCTACTACAATGTTACTGGGCCCCAAAGCATAAGGTAGACTCGAGCGTTACTTTAAAGAGAGCCGCTTGCCATTGTCCGTTTTGCCTCTTTATTGCATAACATTTTCTCTATACAATTGTCTTAAATTACAATTTTTTCTATACACGATTACTTCTTACGCTAAAATACATTGTTAAATCGGTAATTCAGTTATCTATTAGCACACCGTATATTAACAATGTAAAAAGTTATTAACCAAAATATCCCAAATTTTTACAATATTTGGGTACATTAATTCTTCAATTTTGCTATAAGTAGGAAATAAGTTTCATCACGCTAAATATTATTTTATTTCCTTAATCTATAAACCTTAATCTAATTCACTACCATGCTTACAATTCTTCTAGAGCATAAAAAATATTTCCATCATTTTCGTGATCAATAACGCAGTTAATTAAAAACGCCTAGAAAGTTCTATAATATAAATATTTGTATAAATAAGAGTTGTTTTCCTAACTATTACCAAATGATGCTCTATACTAACATATTAAGGTTTTAAACATGTTATAAAATTATATTATTGCACTTTTCACTCAGTTTTGTCACCAATTTCATTTTTAATATTATTTTTCAATCACTTTGTTTCCAAACACTTTTCACCGTCGCAAACAGTAATATTAAAACTCAAATATTACTAAATAAATTCCATAACAAAAATATTATTTTTTAGTTTGAAACTTCTTTAGTGTCGTTGTGATTTGAAATGCGATGAAACGAAAAAGTGACACTAAAAGGAGACAATTATATACATCTTTATGATTTAACCTGCGAGAGAATGAGATAGAATACAATGTAGTAAGCGACAGGAGCCTAATGGCAGGGTGCGAACCGCAAACTCAAAAGCTTGTAGGTTCGAAAGTTCGAATCCGCCATTCGACTACTGTCGTGAAACACTCCTAACCACAAGCATTTTCTGCTTACCAGTAGTGGTGACAAAAAAATCTCAAACATTCTGTCCATTTTATCTTTTAAATTTAGAATCTGTGGCAAATGCATTATTTTAACTGATTGTAATTCATAAATATCTAACGCCTACTATCTTACTACGCACGCACTTCTTCCTCTGTCAATAAGCAGGCTATTACTATATTTTTTTTCCATAGTGATTTCGAGCGATCAATGTCACTGTACCGTTTCACACTAGTGGTTGGAAAAACTGCAAAGTTGTTGGCAATACAAAAGATTTGCGTACGGCGCGGACGGTGCGTACGTGCAAATGTGCGAGGCCATCAGTAAAATTCGGCGCGTACGGCGCGTACGGTGCGGACAAATGTGCGTTCAGCTTTGATCGGCAAAAAAGTTGTGAATTAAATTGCACAAAGAGGAGCGAGCGTACGCGTAGTTGTTGCCCATAAATCACATTCAATTTGGAATAATTTCAAATAAAAGTAAAAGCCGTATTTACTCGTATTTTCAAAAACTGCAATAACGGTATATCATTATTTATATATTTGAACTTAAGTATAAAATTTGGCTACTCTTTGAAAAATAACCCTGTATAAGTTATTATATGTTTATTTTTAGTCATAATAATGTTTATTTACTTAATTAAAAAGCCGTGGATCACTCCAGGTTTATTACGATGTATGCGAAATAGAGATAAACTTCACAAAAAGCTAAAAAAATAATCCTACCAACGGAATTCTAAAAGTGACATACACCCGTTATCGAAACTTCTGCAATAACTTGTTGAGAAAAATTAAGAGAGAATACGAAGAACAAGAGTTAATTAAGGCCAAAAGTAATCCTAAATTATTATGGAAAACCATTAATGATATAACAAATAGACAAAAAGCAGAAACACCTGCAACTGAACTTATATCCAACTGTACAGTTCCAAATAATAATATTGAACACATAAGTGAATATTTTGCAAACGTGGGAAAAAATCTTGCCGAGAAAATACTTAAAGAAACGCCAAGGTCAAAAGACGAGGATTCGTGGTCTAGCAAAATGGTAAATAATCTCCGATCTTTGGTAATAATGCCTACTGAAATAAAAGAAGTCGAAAGGTTAATTATGTCACTAAAAAGCGATGCTATTGGGTGTGATAATATTAGTGCTAACATATTAAAATTACATAAACATATAATAGCACCTCCTTTAACACATGTCTGTAATTTAGCTCTAACAAATGGCATATTTCCTTCTGCTTTCAAGAAATCTGTTATCCTTCCTATTTATAAGAATGGAGCTAGAGACCGTGTAAATAACTATCGACCAGTATCAATTTTACCATCAATGTCTAAGATTCTTGAAAAGGTCATGAATAACCGATTAACCTGTTTTCTTGAAAAGAATTTACTTTTCTCCAAGGCACAGTTCGGATTTAGATCTGGTTTATCAACAACAGATGCGGTCCATGATCTTACAAACTATATTTTCAAAGAACTTGACAATAACAAAAAGTGTATGGCAATTTTCCTAGATCTAGCCAAGGCATTCGACACGGTTTCTATCCCAATTCTGGTTAAGAAACTTGAAAAGGTTGGAGTTAGGGGTACACAACTAAAACTCTTTACTGACTATTTAACAAACCGCACTCAACGTATAAAGATAGGAAATATTATAAGTAAAGATCTACCTGTTACCTATGGTGTACCGCGGGGAAGCATTGTGGGTCCTACCCTCTTTCTTGTCTACATAAATAACCTATGTAAATTTCAGATACCAAATGGTCAAATTACATCATTCGCAGATGACACTGCTCTAGTTTTTAGCGCTGACAGTTATGGAGATCTTTTTCACTATGGACAAAATGGCTTTAACTTAGTTATTCAATGGTTACATGATAATGTTCTAACATTAAATATTGACAAAACGAAGTATGTAATATTTAATAACAAAGGAAATATGCCAACTCTTCCTCTTTCAATTACTTCACATAACTGTTCTTTCCTAAGCAAGAAAGAAAACTGTAACTGTCCAAAATTGAAGTCCGTTAACACTATTAAATATTTAGGAATTTACGTAGATAATAATCTAAGCTTTAACAGTCACATAGATATGCTTACAAATAGAACTCGTAAATTAATGTATATATTTAAGAGGTTACGTAATGTAGCTAATTCGAAAATTATTAGAATGTTATATTTAACACTATGTCAATCCATATTAATTTACGGAATTACAATTTGGGGAGGAACATCCAAATCTATTCTCATAAAACTGGAAAGAGCTCAACGCGCTGTACTCAAAACATCACGTTCCCTTCCGTACACATTTCCAACGCGCGATGTATACATATAAAAATGTCAAGTCCTCACGATTCGACAGCTTTATATTTTATACACCGTAAATAGGCAACATTCTCTATTACCTTATGATCTATCAATACTAAAAGGAAAATGACGTAAGGATGCTATATGTAAAATAAAACCTCATTCGAGCTTCACAAAAAAATCTTTTACTTTCTTGGGAGGTTATTTATATAATAAACTTAATAAAATTTTAAATCTCTTCCCACAAACAAAAAACTCCTGTAAAAGAAATGTCTCCAAATGGTTGGAGACGCTACATTATAATATGACAGAAAACTTACTAAGTGTTAATTGCTAATTCATATAGTGTTCAACAACATAAGTGTTTTGGTTTGTGGTTTAAGATCCTTAAAAGCTGATAACTGATCCTAAGTCATTGGCGTAGAGTAAACAGAAAACACACACACACACACACACGCACGCACGCAGCACGCACGCATGCACGCACGCACGCACGCAGCACGCACGCACGCACGCACGCACGCACGCACGCACGCACACACACACACACACACACACACACACACACACACACACAACACACACACACACACACACACACACACACACACACACACAAACATGCAAACTCATTCTTTCTTTCTTATCGGTATTTTCATATTACAAAGATTGTATTTATCCGAGGGGTGGAGGCCTGGTCATCCATAATACAGGTTTGTACCTAGTTTGGACACCAGTCCCCCGCACATCATTTGTATTTTTTTAAGTTGTGTACAATCAAATTGTGGGAAATAAATAAATCTGTTATCTGTTATTTACTTAATTGAACTTCACCTAAAATTACAAATTTTATGAAGCACTACTTTTAAGTTAAAAGATAACTTGTGTTCAGGGGCATCAGTTATAATAATCTTTGGGTTAATATACTCTCTGAGATTATATTACTTTTGAGTTATAAATTATAATATATCAGATAAGCAAATTTATTCCAAATGTTAACTTCACCTGCATTGATGCGCCTTCTGAGTGACGAACGAGGGCGATAGTTTGCTGGCGGAAAATATAAGTAAAATATATTTTTAACAATGAACTTGATTAAATCCGATGGGGATGCATTTGATTTATATATTCGTGTATTATTTGATGTCACTAGAAGCTCATTTATCAGTATGTTCATCCATAGTGATTTCCTAACTAAGTTTCTGACTCAAATCAATAAACCTTCACCACGGCGCAATGAGGAAGAGCAGATATCGTAATAAGTAAGCCATGTTGCGACTGACTAGTCTATGACGTCACAATATAGTACTTTTGGGCATTAGTGCTTGCTTCCTTCTATACAGTTAAAAAGGCTAATCAAGGTGATCTTGGTTAGATATAGAATTGCGTGGTTGACTCGATTTTCAATAGCTTTTTTCAACTTGGATTTCGACGAATACTTACATTATATGGTATTTCACTAACTTGTTTTTTTTTGTGGTTAATCATGGCTACGTTACGGCGCTCCGGACCGCAGGTTGGAATCCCGCCCGAAATATATAATATATTTGCATAGCCTGCAAATAATTGTTTCAGGTTTTGAACAAATATTAAAAAATCCGTATGTAAATAGCCTCCAGGAGGGAGGAAAAGATCCTTGTTTAAGTTAATTAAGTTAATAGCCTCCACGACGGAGGAAAAGTTCCTTGTTACCTAAAAATTCTTCTTTTAAAAAAAATTAAATATATCCTAGAAGCCATGCACCCAGCAGGAGAAAACAGTGCCGTAACAAATGCAACGGCAACCACGCGATCTTGTAGACTACAACGGAATTGGTTGATCCAGCCAAGGTTACCTGATAGCCGGTAATTCCAACGGTGTTGTTGTAATGATTGCTCCGTGACCCTCATTTATTAATAAACATAGGTTAACATACGTTGTAAGCACATTAACATAAATGAATTTTATCGATAAGGAAATCGAAGTCTAACATGAAATGACGTGTAATATAATTTGTAGGTGGACAAACTATAAATTGTTATTACACGTCTTTGAAAATGGAACATCATTGAGAAATATAATATTAAATATTCACGATTCATTCTTATTAGAAAAGTAATAAAATATTTTGATTAATATAATTTTATGTAGAATAAAATTACGTGACGAAAAATACGTTTCCGCCTTTATAAAATTAGGTACCTACCTATAAATCCTAGATTTTTTAATATTATTAGAAATACTGCCAAGTTAACAGTTCATCTCATGGTAAGTGGCTAGGCCCATGCATATTTTTCAACCGACTTCAAAAAACGGCGGAGGTTCTCAATTCGACTGTATTTTTTTGTGTTACCTCAGAACTTTTCTTAGGTGAACCAATTTTGATGATTCTTTTTTTATTTGAAAGCTGGTGCTTCTCATGTGGTCCCTACTTATACCATACACATACCATATAAATTTTATCAAGATCTGACCAGTAGTTTTTGAGCTATTCTCTAATAATGCACAAATTGACTTCGACTACATTGATGATGTTCTCATTTTATTTATATTGAAGTAGGTTGTACAAAATTTTTAATTTTCCCACTTGTAGCCAACTCCAATACAAAATCATCATCATCGTCGTCATTACAGTATTTCACAAGTCCACTGCTCAACATAAACCTCCCTCAAGGAATGCCTGGTTCTGAGCCAGCTGCATCCATCGACTTCCTGCATGTCTTACTAGGTCGCTAGTCCATCTAAAGGGGGCCTCCCTACAATTCGTTAACCGGTACGAGGCTGGAGAAGACCTGCCACTTGAGAAGAGTAGTTTCGTACCCTTTGTTCCCATCGGCTGTCAATACAGAATAATCAATACTAAAAAAATCCTTACCAAACTCGTTTGAAAAATGACAATACATAAACACATAGGTACAATACATACTTATCAGAAAATATAGACTCAGTTAACCATGAATGTAGAGATCGCTTTAATTAGCAAAAGTAATGTTAACCAACCGTTATAATTTTAAAGGAATGTAAATAATAAGTAAATTTATTTAGATTTTCAAAATTATAAAGAAGGATGGGACCGGTAAAGCGATAATACAAACGATAGACCTATGGAAATCGTCTATAACACATAAAATAAAATTACTATAAAAATAAGGAGAAACATCGTAGCTATCGATGATGTGATTGATAGTTGCATGTACGCCAGTTTATACTAAGTCTATGGTTGCATGCGACATAGAAAAATATAGGTCTAACAGTAGAAAAATAAATCCACCTTCGGAATAGAGAAAGATAAAATCGGAAATAAGAAGTTTTGACGACTCCTATGACACTGCGTGAAATTAGAAAAGTATCTCATACAAAAGCAGAAGATATTCTAAGCGACACATCCAAATATATGAAGAACTGTTGTTGTCTAAAAGAACGTTTTAAATTGCTCAGCTCCTGTCATAATTTTTCCTTACGATCCAAAGAAAATCTTTCCCTCCAATGTCCTGTGCACTCCTCGACTTATTATGACAAATCATTTTCTGTTCTTGGAGTAAGCCTTTGGAACTCCTTACGCCAGTCAATTAAAAGTGCTCGATCTTTAAATGTGTTAACAGGTTAAGGCGTAGATGCACAGACCGCGGCCCGCCGGTCGAATACTGGTGGCCCGCCGACAGCAAAAATAATACTCTCGTACATTCGAAAAATATTGAATTATATTCCAGAATAAAACCAAAAAAAATACGTTCGAAAAGCAATTTGAATCTCGCTCGCGCGCTCTTAAGTGCGCTTATCGGTGCGCCGTGCATGCGTCGGTAACAGCGGTCGGTAATGTTCGTGCTGATCTCGGTTAAATTCGTTTTCTTGAGGAACGCGGCGACGACGGTAGCGCGGTAGCGGCTTATCCACGGGTTATATTGTTAGAGCAAGCGAGATAGTAATAGTCCCGAATTCCCGATTGCTCGCGTAGGTAGATACACGAAGCTTCCAGAGTCGGTTTCGTGATTTCTCCAGACAGTTTTCGACTCTATACACGCGGTATAAAAGCCACGCGAACCGCAGCGACCGACAGTTCGGTTTTAATTTGAGTGAAGTGTCAACAGTTCTAGTGTAGATTTTAACTCGACTAGCCGGTGTCATATATTTTGATCCACATTCAACGTAGATTTCCCGTCAAGTGCCGTGTATAATTATGTTGTGAAATCGTAAGTAAAACTCTGTTATTAATAAGTGTTTTCCTACCTATTTAATCAATTATTTTTGGTAATTTAAAAAAGGATGGGTAATTTAAATAGGTACTGTAATTGTTTTTAGGTGCTGTGTTAATCCTAGCCAGGATTAGAACGCAACATGGACAAGCCAGGACCTAGTAAAAAACGTAAGGTTAAAGATGAAAATCGGCAGTTTCAAGAAATTTGGACCGAGAAATACTTTTTTGTATGGTCGCATAACAAAGTCGTTTGTTTAATTTGCAAGAATTCTGTTGCGATTGCAAAGGAATATAATGTAAAAAGGCACTATGAAACACAGCATCCTACTTTTACCAAGTTTACAGGCGAATTAAGGAAGCAAAAAATGTTGTCTTTAAAACGGGAGCTTATTGGTCAGCAAGCTATGTTTACAAAACCCATTCAAGATTCAGAAACAGCTACAGAAGTTATTTATGAAATTTCTCGAATGATAGCAAAGCGAAGTCGCCCCTTCAATGATGGAATTTTGTAAAGAATGCATAGAAATTGCCGCTAAGAAAATGTGTCCAGAAGCAGCAAAAAAGTTTGAGAAAATTCAACTGAATCGTATGACTATCCAAAGACGAATTATGTCTTTGTCAGGTAATATTACGGAACAATTAAATGAAAAAACTAAGATCATTGAATTTTTTTCATTAGCACTCGACGAATCCACTGATATTAGTTCCACAGCTCAACTTCTGATATTCATACGAGGTGTTACTCAAGATTTTGAAGTCTTAGAAGAGTTATTAGGAATGTGTTCATTGAAAGGTCAAACCAGAGGAGTTGATATACTCAATGTACTTTTGGATGAGTGTTCAAAAACTGATTTGGACTTATCAAAATTATCGGAGTTGCGACTGACGGTGCTCCTTCGATGATTGGTGTCAATTCTGGGCTAGTTACTTTGCTGAAAAGCATCTGCAAGAAAAAAACATAAACGCTGAAGATCTCATGCAGTTTCACTGCATTATACACCAAGAAGCCCTCTGTTCTAAAAAAATTGAATTTCAAAATGTCATGAAAGTGGTTGTTTCGACTGTAAATTTCATAAAATCACGAGGACTCAATCACAGGCAATTCAAACAATTCCTTGATGACATCGAAAGCGAATATGGAGATTTACTGTATTATACAGAAGTAAGGTGGCTAAGTCGTGGATTGACACGAACGATTTCTAAATTTAATAGAAGAAATTGGAATATTTCTGGCGGAAAAGCAAAGGGATGTCCCGGAAGTTAAAAATCCTGATTGGTTGTGTGATTTGGCTTTTTTAGTTGATATTACAAATCATTTGAATGTCTTGAACACACGGCTTCAAGGCAAAAATCAACTGATATCCCAGCTCTACGCTCATGTATCATCCTTTCAATGCAAGCTGACACTTTTCAGATCGCAATTGAATTCTGGAAATTACAATCATTTTCCGAATTATAAGAAAATGGCTGAAAAATTCAACAAAATTGCGATTAATTTCAGTTATGTAGAAAAGCTAGATATTTTGATTCAATCTTTTCAAGAGAGATTTTCGGAGTTTAAAAAAGTGAAACCTCTGTTGGACATATTCAGCAATCCTTTCACGATTTCAGTTGAAAATGCGTCAGAGTCAATGCAGTTAGAAATTATCGACATTCAAAACGACCAAGATTTACGCAACAAATTCAACAAAGGAGACTTGCTGAACTTTTACCGCTGCATTGATAAAAATACGTACAAAGAGTTGCGCATAAACGCTCTGAAATGTGCCAGCTTATTTGGTTCTACCTATATATGTGAACAAACCTTTTCAATACTATACTATACTATACTATATTATATTATACTATACTATACTATACCTTTTCAATAATAATAATAAAACAAAAAATCGAAACCGCCTTGCAAATGAAAGTTTGGAAGCAGTTTTACGTGTTGCTACAAGTAAATTTGAGCCAAATATAAAAAAGATTGTAAGCACTATGCAGTGCCACGCTTCAAATTAATAAATTCTTTTTCAATTTTAATACATTATTATCAATTCTTTATTGTCTTTTATTACCTATACTTTTGGCGACCCGCCATCAGTTCATAATTTGCCCGAGTGGCCCCTAGTCTTAATAAGTCTGTGCATCACTGGGTTAAGGAATACTATTTGGCTCTCTAACGCCTCTCCCTTCCTCTACTTAATTATGGTCATTGATCTACCTGAAGAATTTGTCTTTTTAATGCATAAGTTTGTATCTTTATTTTTTTATTTTAGTGCACCCTACCCAATCTTCTTTTTCTTATTTTTATTTATTGAGTAAGTGAGTAAGTGGCGCAAATATGAGTCTCTGAGAGATGACTACATATTTGTGCCATTTGCTGTAGAGACTATCGGTCCGTGGGGTCCACGTGCGGTGAAGTTCTTAAAGGAACTCCATCCGCGGCTGGTCGTTGCTGCTGGTGATAAGAGGGCTGGCTCTTTTCTCGCTCAAAGGCTAAATATAGCCATTCAGCGGGGAAACGCAGCCAGCGTTCTTGGCACGATACCGCGTGGAGTAGGACTGTTTGATAATTAAATTACTAGTTTTAGTTTTTTTTTAATTATAGTTTTTAATATTGTATATAATAAAATATTGTATATTATGTTATGTAAATAAAGAGTTAATATTTATTTATTCTTCTGGGTTGTCTGGAAGAGATTGCTATGTAGCAATAAGACCGTCCTTTGTATTTCCCTCAATTGTTGTTTATTTTTTCTTTTTGATATTTTTATCTTTTCTTGGTGTACAATAAAGAGCACCTATTGTATTGTATTGTATTGTACTGTTGGCAGGATTAAAGAAACAAAAATAATGTATAATAATTAGGAAAACGAATTGATAACTTGGGCGCTTTTTTCTCGTATTCGTGATTTTTAAATTCACGAATACTAGAAATAGCGGATTACTCTGCGATAGGGGCAGGTATACAATAGTAATAAATGAGTAAAGAAATTGAAAAACTACAATCTACAATAGTAGTCTTAGACTTTCTTTACTCATTTGCTTTGACTGCAATTAAAACCGTATGGATAAGAGTTTGCAACTCTAAGAAATAGTGATACATGATACATATACGTTTTTCTCACCATATAAATAACTTTAATCGTCAATCTTTGTAATATACCACCATTCTTCAGACGCTCGTTAGCAAATATCTCCTTACAATACACATACACATGTATTTTGAAATTTTCTTTTGGAAAAATTACTTGTTCAGCTTAATTGCTCATTTATCAATTACAGTCTATCTAAGATTCAATGCTGAACATAGGCCTCCCCAATATATTACTTCATAGTTGAAATATTTGTCGTTACCACGATTAGCAGATGGGTTGGAAAACGCAGTTTATTTATATTAGAGCTGTTATCAGAAATATGCTGCTGCCCATCTTCTGATTCAGTTTCCCTATGTCGCCTCTTACGAAACCCACGGCACATGAGTAAATAAATTTGTATGAGCGTGGTAGAGCCATGCTGCAGCTATATTACTGGTACAGTTGTAGCACGAATGGGTCGGCTCGACCGGAGCTCCTTCCACGCTCTCACAGAATACCAGCGTAAAATAGCAGCTTAACGCTGCTGTGTTTCGTATGGTGAGTGTAGAGAACCGGAGACCCGTTTTACTGAAAACGAGGCATTCCATCTTAGTCCTCACGGGTGACAACGCATCTGCATTTTGATTCGTCATCGAGGAAAGATGTAGATGTCTATGGGCCACAGCAACCACTTACCATCAGGTGGACTGTGTGCTCGTTTGTCACCCTTATCCTATAAAAAAAAATTTACTCATGTGCCCACGGGATTAATTTGGCATAGTGGATTATCTTACGCTCTCACTGCACATTACAATAGCTTAATTAGGTATATCTAAAAATAACTTTTTAACGTTCTTATTTAAGACTTTGTTTTCTTCATCAGACATTTTACGATCCACTGCTGAACTTATATATCCGTTAGTCCCAATGTAGGGAGGATTCATCTCAATCGTCATGCTTAGTAGGCAAATAACGAGTACCAGACGTATTGTCGCTTTGCCGCTGCTCACCGTGGCCGAAGCACCCACACCCTCATGATGAAATTAATGTGATAAGTAGTAAGGCCGGCCACATACATAGGGAATTCGAACGGGTCGGCCACACAAATACGGAATCCCGTTTTGCCCACAAAATAGGAAAACTACCGTACGTGTGTGACGGGTCATAGATTTTATATGGACCGTACCATTACATAATAGGCAATAATTAATATATTATAAAGCGGTTTTGCGAAAGCAGTTCTCGATTCGAATACAAATTAAAAGTGTGTAACAAAAGTTACGGTGCCCAACGCACATGGAATAAAAATTACAGATCGAGTGTGGTCTGTTTTCTAAACAACGATGTAGCGTCTCTTAAATAACTTTAAATGTTAATAGCTTTGTCTAGATTTCTATAATAATACAATAGTTGGTTTCTTCATTAATAATAATCACTTTATGACTTTGAGCTTATCTTGTCTTTATCTTGTGCTTCTGCAATTAAAATTTTTTTGCATATTATACAAATTTTCGTTAATTAGCTATTCAACTATCTGCACAGAATAAATAATAGTACAAGAACTATCAGCTTGTAACAGTCCCCTGTTTACGTAGTAAGATTATTTAATCTGTGCTCCTGTTGAACTATCTATTATCAGATTAGCAACATTTGCTGTGAGGGAAAAGCTTGATGGTGGTAGATATATATATCACCACACGGCTAGCAATGTAACAGCTACTACCCGTGGTCACTGTGTGTTAAACAAAATATTTTAAAATGTAAACACGAAATGCCATATTATAATAATTACCTGCCCCGGTTTCGCCTCATTTATATTTTTTAAAGTAATCAGAAATGACCATTTATTTTATGAAATTTTCCATTTCACAAAAAATCTCCAATTTTTTCGGATAAAATATAGCTAAGATCACTACTCGCATTGCTGTCGATCCGTTCGTAAAGTTTCATCACAATCGGGCCAGCCCTTAGATTATATAAAACTAAGGGCCAGCCATTCCGAAGATTAGCCCAGACAGAGAGACAAAAATTTTATAAAGGGTTATTCATGTCATAATGACATGCAATCAACCGCCTGAGCTCGATAAAAGGCAGTTATTTCGATATTACAGACAGACACTTTAATTTTACTTATATGTATAGAAAAATAAATATGATTAGGCTTATTATAAGCTTATCGACATGATCATTTAACAAAACTATTGTACATTAAACTCGCTTTTTGTACTTTACAAGTAGGTACGGATTTTCTCATTGTGCATTAATTTTAATGTCAATGAAAAATCATAAATCCCTAATAATTAGGTCAATGATATTGCGATGAGTCAATTTCTAATTGAGATCGGCGTAAGACGAACCTATTGTCTTTCTGAAATGTCTCTGTCTGCAAGGTCGTATCGGGAAAAAAGCAATGATTTTCTTATATAAATAAATTTTTTATAAGAAAATCTTATATAAATAAATGTTTTTTTATTTATATAAGATAGCCCAACAGATTAGTAAGCTGAAGTGGCAATGGGCCGGCCATATAGCTCGAAGAACCGACAACCGATGGGGAAAAAAGGTTCTCGAGTGGCGGCCTCGTACCGGCGGACGAAGTGTAGGCGTCCCCACTAGATGGAGTGACGACCTGGTAAGACATGCAGGAAGTCGATGGATGCGGGTGGCTCAGGACCGTGCTGTGGCATTCCTTGGGGAGGCCTATGTTCAGCAGTGGACTTGTGAAGGGCTGTAATGATGATGATGATGATGAAGAAAGTCATTGCTTCATTCTCATTCTTTCCTTTAATTTGTCATTGTTATTAGTAATTAGAAAACTTTTTTTATAATATTAGAGTGAAAAATAAGTAAACTCTGCCACCAGTTTCAAAAATATAAAAATGCAATAATTTAATAAAAAATTAAAATTATTTATTTGCTTCAAACATGGTTGCTTGCACAAATACGTTGAAAATATTGGTATGTCCTCAAGTTTTATTATTTTATTTGCATTAAAAAAACGCTAAGATATTTTCACACAATAGGATTTTTGCCTGTATCATGTCGGTGGCTTAAATATTCATAAATTCAACAAGGACACATAGTGCTATGAACTAGCAGACTATTTACTTTAATTCCCACAGCCCAGATTTTTTTACTGTAGAGACAATCGACCAGGGAGGTCGCCGCTGGAGATAAGAGAGCTGGTTCTTTTCTCGACCAAAAGCTAAGCGTTACGCTTCTCACTTATTGACATGGTTATTCCGGCGATTGTGTCACAAATTTTAACCAAAGGACCAAATATAGTATTTTATGTAAAATTTAAATAAGCTAGCAAACTAGTATTGCCAACCGTTGCTGTCCAGATGCGATTGATATACAACATTGGAGTCAAGGTTTTAGTAACAATTATCTATATAAATAAAATGATAGAGGTTTGCAGTTGTGCGCGTATCTCGGAAAAACTACTGAAAAGATTTCAATTAGGTTTTCTAAGTTTTATTGGAACGAAGTTCCTTATCGGACGAATTGGGCGGATGGGGGCTAGGCGAGAAAAAGTGTAAGATTTTTCCGTCACGACCCCTTCTGACGTAGTGTAGACGGGCTTGGCGGCTATAAGGAAGCGAGATGGAATAATATCTATCTCCCTCGCACTTTTTCTTATCTTGCCATGAAAGAAATATTATATTATTTTAAATGCCGCTTCATTTTAATAGACGCTAGTAATTCATTTATTTGTATTTCTTAATCAATAATATAATTAGTTTATCAATAATAATATACTACGGAAGGAACTTCGTTCCAACCGAGTGTTCCACGACACTCACGCATTCTTAGACACTTGGCCCTTATCTAAAAAAATATTGCGATATCTTCATTTAATATAAAGTTATTAAAGTTTTAAGAAACAACAATTTTTATAAGCACTACTACGTGTTCAGTGATCTGTGTTTTCTTGCCGCGGAGAAGATCGGACACTGTTAATATATCAAGCAACGCGGACGAAGTCGCGGGTATCAGCTAGTAATAAAAAAATCGACTTTATTACATAAAAATAAAAATAATGATTATGTAACAGTGTGTCAATTGTACGACGTGTAATCAATCATCTATCTCGTTCAACCGCCTTGTTTGTTCAAGTACCTACCTATGTAGAACAATCCGTCTGGTAGTCTTCGCGGGAATCATAAATACACCGAGAGACAGACGTTAGTGTCGCAGGAGGCGACTATGAGAAATGCAAGAAAAAAATCACACGGATTGAATCAAAAATCAAAGTGAATGTGTAAAAAGATATTACAGTGCAATGAAAGCAAAATTAATTATTAGGCTAGATTATAGGTACGTACACCTACCAATTATAGTAAGAAAATTTCTCTTAAAGGACTTAAAGGGATGTTCTTAATAATAAACACATTGAAAACATAAAAATTCCATGTTTACATAGTGTGTGTTTTGTTGAAAACAAGTTATCATTTAAATAATAAAATTATGTAATGTGGTTACGTGTTACAGCCACAGTTGGTTACCTATTAAAAAAAGAGACGCAATACATTGTGTATATATTTAAGTTTTATTTTGTTTGAGCTTCATTACTAATATTAAATCTTTACCCAATAAGATACTTAATTTTGACGAAATACCTAATAAAATAAATACTTTTTTTAGCTGTCGGCCTTGCACTTTGTTTCGTATCAGTCAAATCAATTTACTTTTATGTGGAGTATAATTATTAAAATGCCTTTACATACCTACCTACTCATAGTATATGAATGTTCATTTGCATAATTGCTTCTGTTATTTCCTGTACGTTAACAATGTTTCCTTCGCCTGCTGCGTTATTTTTTTTTAATGAATTACATTTAATTATAAGATAGGAAGGTTATAAGTAAGTAATTATTATGACTAAAAATTATGAAGCAAAAGTAACTCAATATATTAATTTGGGCCAGGACCTAGAACGACAGGTGGAACATCCGTATAATATTCTAATCTCTAAATATATAAATCAATCGCTATAACTCTACAATGGCTCGACTGATTTTGATGAAATTTTTTGTGTGTTTGAGTGGGTCTCTGGATGGTTTAGATTCACAATTGTCGAGATCCAGAAAGTCCTTCATATTTTTATGCAACAGAAAGCCACATTTGGCGCACACATCAGTTTAAACCCAAATAAGTACTCACCCACCATTGCTTTTTTGCTTTTTACTTTTAAGCTTAAATTTCAAATCCCGCAACAGCAATTCCATTTACACACAGTAATCATTTGATTATTATATTTACATAAAAGCAGACGACAGTAAGTAGGTATGACTTCTTGTACAATTATTTATTCTGTGGTATGACCAAGACTTTTAATATTTTGAGGCAAGTAGATCCCTGAGCTACCAGCTACCACGGTTCTCTCAAGGGCTAAGGCGCTCGTAATAATTTTAATTGCAATTTTAAGTGTTTATTTATTACTAGCT
This sequence comes from Parnassius orleans, assembly GCA_029286625.1. Taxonomy (NCBI): domain Eukaryota; kingdom Metazoa; phylum Arthropoda; class Insecta; order Lepidoptera; family Papilionidae; genus Parnassius; species Parnassius orleans. The sequence goes on from JAGSMP010000008.1 coordinate 2,039,463, forward strand.
CGGCGGTGAAGGAGAACATCGTAAGGAAACCTGCCTATCTGAAGAATAAATATATTTTCACCAACCAGTACTGGAGCAGCGTGGACTACTAAATCTCCGTTCGAGGGTCTATAAAGTTAAAGTTAGGTACAGCCTATACGAGTATATACTCGTACGTCCCACTGCTAGGCACAAGCCTCCTCTCATTTCTGAGAGGGTTTTAGGGCAAGGAAATGTCTATAACCCTCTCAGAAATAAGTGGACCATTAATTAGCACAAATAATCAATGAATATACTATAAACAGCAATTATTAATAAAAATAGTTAAAAAAAACAGTATGTAGCAGTTCTTGTACTATTATTTATTCTGTGGCAGCAGTAGCATTTTTGTTTAAACCAATGCGCATTCTAATGCATTTACTCACAGATCAATAAATAATTTTAAATTTTAAATAAAAACCTTCATTCAAATCAATTATTTTATTCTTCCATACTAGATTATTATTATGTAGCGAAACCTGACATCTGAAGATTCATACACAATTAGAGAGTTTACCTTTGAATTCACCGCAGTCCAGAAAAAAGTATTACAACGTATTAAAAAATATATACCTGTGTATAATATTGCAAGTACAAGTGATAATTTTATTTAAAACTGGCGACCTGTCCCGGCCTCGTCTGGGTACGATCTATTAATGTGGCGTTATATAGAATTAAATAAAATTAAAACAATTTTGTTCATTTTTTAAAATGTTCAAGTTTTTAGGATAAAATATAGCCTTGATATATCCTGGCTTTGCTCTCTATCTGTTTGTGGAGTTTAATTACAATCGGTTTATCCATTCACCCGGACAGACAGACAGACAAACATTTTAAAAATGGTTTTTCATGTCTTAATGGTACCTATGCAAATAACCTCCTCAGTTTAATATAAATCAGTTATTTCGACATTACAGACACTCCAATTTTATTTATAGGTATGCATTTATCAATGATGCGTCTAATAAAAACAAATTAGACAAATTTTCTGCATATAAGTAAAATAAATTACAAAATTTTACGTACGCGCCCTAAGTATAAACATAAAATTTTGCATTTCTTTTTTAATTTATTTTAATATTTTCAATTTATTTTAACATATTAAAACGAAAAAATATCATCCGGTAGTCGAAATTTCACCGTAAGTGCTTTCCATACCTATGACTTCAGGTGGCGGCAAGTAGGGTGAGGCTGCGCACATACTCTGAAGGTCTCGGACTCCTCGCTCTAAATCACCAGATCCTTCACCCAGTTCCTGCTTAATTATTTCTGCTTGCTTCGGCGAAGGTCCCTCAAGAAACGCCATTGTTATCCACTAAACTATTAAACTGTACTATAACTTTGTCCGATTTATTATTTTTATAAGCGAAACCAATACACCGAGTTGCTTACACCATCTACGTAAGGATATGACTGTGAGCGACCGGTATACAGCGCTTTTTATAAACAAGCTCCGATTAAAAATTTACTCGCAAATAGATCCTGCGCAGACTAGGCGCTTTGCGACACACCTGACTTATATTTATTAATATATATACTTCACTAAATTATTTTAACTTTTATTTTTACTTATTTTATTAAAACTATTTTTATAAAAATAACGTGCTTGTCGTAAAATATAACTCACATCACTGCCTTAATTTTACTACATCATGTACCTACGTGTATATTTTTGAAAACTATTTCTGCCCTACATAAATGTGTCCACATTTGCTGAAGAGCGCAAATTTTGATGACGCCGTAAAACATGAAGTGTTAGTGGCATTATATGCATCGTATGGCGCAGTATTTGTGCAGCCTAATTTTCACCTTTTTACCTGTATATAAATTTTTTGAAAGTCCTACAAAACTTAAGATTATTGTTATTTCATTTTGTAGTTTATCTGCAATGACGAAATAAGAAATAGGGTGGTACTACCACGGACGGACTTCTAGGGAGAACAGCGGGGTTAGCCAAGTTGATATTCTAATGTATAATCGTTATTGCTAATAGAAAACTAAAATTATTTTTTTATATAAGAGGCGGCAAACGAGCGTGCAGGTCACCTGATGGTAAGTGACTACTACCGCCCATAAACAACTGCAACACCAGGAAAATTGCAGGTGCGTTGCCGACCTTTTAAAAATAGTAGGCTATTTTCTTGAAGATTTTTAAATCGTATCGGTCCTGAAAAATCGCTGGTAGTAGCCGATTCCACAAGGAAGTTGCGTGACAAAGAAACTAGTAAATCGCATGAGTCAAGTCGATCGGAAAGAAGTCGGTCGTCGACGATTCGAGCCGCTGTGTACTGGATGCGGTCAAGTGGATCAAGCTAGCACTGGGGTGCCCCGGCCCGTAAAATTGCAAGCGATGTGCCGGCATGAAATACTGTCCCGCTCTACTATGCATGCCAAGCGTTTAGAGGCCAGGTGACTGCTGCATTGAAAGACGTCATTCGATATGCCAACGCCGAGGATTCCAATGTTTGCTGAGGGAGTGCTCGAAATTGCAGAGATACGATAAACGGGTTGATTTTAGCGGTAAACGCGCAAACTTGTGCCTTCTGGGGTTTGAACTGGACTAGATTTAGTCGCCCCAATCCAAAAATTTGTTCAATAAAGACTTGTGCCTTCTGGGGTTTGAACTGGACTAGATTTAGTCACCCCCAATCCAAAAAATTGTTCAACAAAGACTTGACTTTAGACACAAGTTTATTTCGGCACTCGTCGGCTGGTTCCCGAGAAATAAGCATCATCTTAAAGCATCATAAAGCATCGCCAGTGCTGTCATCTGCATAACAATGAATGTTACACATAGTGCCGGATTAACTGCGTAGCAAGAGTAGCAATTTTTGCTACGGGCCCCGCGCAAAAGGGGGCCCCGCGTATCCAAACCCGCCTACCTCGGACTGAGCGTAATTTTTGGAGTGAAACTTATTAAGACGTGGTATGTTGAATTTACTTGATGTCACAAAAACGTGAAACGTTAAACCTTTTCCGACCAAGGTAATCCACGTCAGACAATCGATAACCGATTATTTCCTTGGCAAAAATAAAACAAGTTCTTTAAAAAGTCGCTCGCATAAATGTATATAATTTAAATTAAATTATAGAATTTAAATAAATGTATAGAATTTAATTTAATTTCGGCCCGATAATCGGCTTTACAAAAAATCTGACGTGTGCAATCATACGGTGCTGTGTTTTGCGTTTTAATTTTTGAGTAAGTCATTACAGTAATTTCGATATCTTTTAAACGTTGTTAAGCCACGCTGCGGCTATATTATGATTGTAGCATGAATGGATCGGCTCGATCGGGGTAGGACCACGCTCTCACATAATACCAGCGTGAAATAGCAGCTTAATGCTGCTGTGTTTCGTATGTTAAGTGTAGAGAACCGGAAATCCTTTTTACTGGAAACAAGGCATTTCATCTTAGACCTAAGGGGTGACAACGCATCTGCATTTTGATTCTTAGTCGAGGATAAATATAGATGTCTATGGGTCACAGCATCCACTTACCATCAGGTGGACTGTGTGCTCGTTTGTCACCCTTATTCTATAAAAAAAAGGTGAACTGTGTGCTCTTTTGTCACCTTATACCATAAAAAAACCTTATTTTTAGAATTTCGTTATGTGGATTAGTACTAAGTGTTTAATGGTAATAAAAGTCGACGCGACCGTGCGTCAGTAGCCGTGCGGAACCCAATTTTCAACATTAAATAAAAAGTGCTGCTTAAGGATTTCCGGGAGTCAAGACTTTTAAAAAGAAATTTCCTCATCTTTAAGAATATTTTTTCCGATTTTCGAAACCCCTTTATTTATTGAGTTATTGACAAAAGACCCTTATTGCACGGTAGTGCTTTACTCTCGACACGTCAAGGTGAAGCAATTTTGTGTTCTTAAAATGCCTCTATTATAATCATATTGCAATTATACGTTAATAGGAGTCGCCGTATATCAAGAAAACACTCTAATTAATCCATCTTATATTTTCTACAAAATCATTTTATATTGCTACTTTGAAAAAAAAACGGTTTGAAAATTTTTTTACGTGGACGTCCGGATGTTGATTTTGTATGTGGTCACGTTAACTCCCGAAAAAATTGACGTATCGAGACCGGGTTTTTTTATTAGTTTCAGAATTACATCAACTGGTTCGCTATTTCATATCAATGGCGTAGTACGCGAAGTTTGTTAATAAAATGCATCGATATATATGTACTACGCACTAGATTTGGCACTCCGAACATTCACTATGTTCAAATGAACTGTACTACAATCCGTACACCTTTAGTGTCATTTAGTGTGACCACCATTGAGTTCTATGTACTACGTGTACTAGAGAAGCTATTCCAAACAAAAAACGTGCACTACTCTGTTTTCGCGCATGCGCGGGAGATAGTAGATTTTAGTCTATGATTGTAGATAGTGTGGCATATAAATGAAGAAATTTATTTTTTCTATTGTAATATTATTACCTATTTATTCACTTGAACAACAAATAATTTTACTTATTTGACTACTGAATTATTAATTACGTTCAGGTTTAAACTTTAATTTGAAATCTCGTATTATTAGCGCAGCTCCACACTCTATGGATATTGAAGCCACACTAAATGACACTAAAGGTGTACGGATTGCAGTACAGTTCATTTGAACATAGTGAATGTTCGGAATGCCAAATCTAGTACGTAGTACATATATATCGATGGTGGCCACAGACTAATATGATGCTTACACATAGTGTGGCTTCAATATTCGTAAGAGTGTGGAGCTGCGCTAATAATACGAGATTACAAATTAAAGTTTAATTAAACCTGAACGTAAATAATAATTTAGTAGTCAAATTAATAAATAGGTAATAATATTACAATAGAAAAAAAAATCTTCATTTAAATACCTACCTAATCTATTATGACAAAAACTGACCGCGCAGGCGCAACGCGCTTATATCAACTGCGCATGCGCGACTCTACTATCTCAGGCGCAGGCGCGAAAACAGAGTAGTGCACATTTTTAAAAAAAACGGTTTGAAAATTTTTTTACGTTGACGTCCGGATGTTGATTCTGTATGTGGTCACGTTAACTCCCGAAAAAATTGACGTATCGAGACCGGGAATTTTTTTATTAGTTTCAGAATTACATCAACTGGTTCGCTATTTCATATCAATGGCGTAGTACGCGAAGTTTGCTAATAAAATGCATCGATATATATGTACTACGCACTAGATTTGGCACTCCGAACATTCACTATGTTCAAATGAACTGTACTGCAATCCGTACACCTTTAGTGTCATTTAGTGTGGCCACAGACTAATATGATGCTTACACATAGTGTGGCTTCAATATTCGTAAGAGTGTGGAGCTGCGCTAATAATACGAGATTTCAAATTAAAATTTAATTAAACCTGAACGTAAATAATAATTTAGTAGTCAAATTAATAAATAGGTAATAATATTACAATAGAAAAAAAATCTTCATTTAAATACCTACCTAATCTATTATGACAAAAACTGACCGCGCAGGCGCAACGCGCTTATATCAACTGCGCATGCGTGACTCTACTATCTCAGGCGCAGGCGCGAAAACAGAGTAGTGCACATTTTTTGTTTGGAATAGCTTCTCTAGTACGTAGTACATATAACTCAATGATAAAATGATTTTCAACTTTTTTAAGTATTATTGCTATTAAAAATTTAAGGGCGCTTTCATTTTTTTTAGCTATTGATAGACAAAGGACAAATGTACCATACAGCCTATATCGATTTTATACTTTGTGTAATCGATTTATTTTGGTAAACATCATTTTTTTCCCCTGTACGTTAGGACACTACCTGTTAAAATAATAGAGCGCTAAATTAAAACACGTAAATAATATATTTTAAAAGTCAGAAATACAATTTTTTTCATCAAAATTAAACGAAACGCTCATGAGGCGGCACTTTTGGATTTTCCAAACTATTTTTGTTTTTTTGTTAATAACAAATTGAAATTTTGACTTCCAGAAAAAAGTCTTTCTCAAAATTTTATTCCGCATTAAATGAGCTATCGCTCATATTTTTGCAACAATTCTAACGATTTTTCGCAGGAAACTCACTTCTCGACTAGACGGTATAACATAGTAATGATTAACATTCTACATTGGGATTATAAATATTCTCTTCTCTCCGTGCAGTAACCGAAAACTAATTAACATAAATTGATTATAACTTGAATTCTCAATTGAATAGCCTTCGAGGGTTGCCGCAATACTTTATAACGTATTCTACTTTATTTTTGATATATATACTTTATACTCTTGCATTAAAATAAAGTAGGTATGCGCAAATACTTTATTTCGAATATTTACGTAGTGTTTAAGAAAACACTTATATACGTAATATTTGAATGATTTTTCGATTTTATCGATAACTAAGTTAAAACAGAACGGAGCACACGATTAATATTCTCGATATTTTAAAAATATCCAAAAATTGTTAGTGTGCTAAAATCACAAAAAAAATATGTATTTAAAACAATAAAAACTTAAAATTGAAAAATACTTTTTTTTCTTGCAAAAACTTTTTCTTATTCAAAAGAATTAAATAGGTTTTTTCCTCAAAAAAAGTTGACAATTCTATAAGTTACTAAAATGCAATCGCTCTAGATAGGCATATTTTATAGGTAGGTCGGGTGGCCAGATGGTGTTGTTGTTTTTTTTTAAAGTATCGCTAGTTTTCTTGCTGGTCCTTCCCGGGGTTTTTTTCCGAATCAGTGGTAATTAAACAAAAGAGTGACTTTCAGTAAGTATTATTTATAATATATATTGAATAAAAAAGTTTCTGTTTGTGTTCTGTTTCTGTTTCATGTTTTTAAAATAAAATTATTTTAAAATTAGAATTCTTTGCCAAACAAAAATTATTTTGATTTGAAATGGTCAGTACTGCAGGTATTTCATACAAAGAGAATATAATCACTACGTTAAGGCGCGTACAGTTTTGCGAAATGTAGCATGCAATGTAACATGAAAGGAGCATTTCATAAGTGTGGACGCAGGGCGCGCACGGACCGAGCATGTACATACTCGCATCTGTTTCCGGCATGCGCGCGGCGAACATAGCTCAGTCTGTCGAGAACACGCGAAGAGAATGGATAGTGATGACCAGTTACTGACTACGTTGATAGTTGGTGCTTCATTGATTATCATCAATCATGTGATAAAAAGACGCCGAAGACCTCGACGTTGGTGGCGTACAGAGTTGTACAGTCAGAGAGCTGGTGCACAAATAATGGCCGACGTGAGATTAACCGGACAATTATTTCAAAATTTCACAAGGATGACTCCAACGACATTCGAAAATCTACTCAGATTAGTCGGACCAAGAATTTATTGGAATCACACACATTTAAGGGCCCCAATTTCAATTCAAGACAGACTGGCAATAACACTTCGTTTTTTAGCTAGTGGTGACTCTTATACAAGTTTACAATATACCTTCAGAGTATCGAAACAAGCCATCAGTGGTATTATTCCAGAAGTATGCTCTGCCATTATTGAGGAATTAAAAGAATATATCAAGGTAAGTTTTATTTATAATCAAAATTAAAAAAAAATTTAAAAAAGTAAAATCACATTAAATCATTAAAATCGTCATAGGATGGCTGAGATTCAACAGACGATAGCTATTGATTCCTATCGTATTCTTCGTTCCTTGTCGTGTAGCCATAGCGTACTTGTTGATTTGTATCTTCAGGTGGTGCGGAAGTAGAGTGACGAAATACGGAAGTTCCAGGACGATCACCGTATCCGGTCATATCCACATAACCTTGTGTTGTCTTCGCACAATAGGATTCTTGGTATGAAGTCGGACTATATGACGATTCGTAATAGCCTTTGTCAGCCTTCATCAGGATTTCGAAAATTGCATATTCGACTTAATTTCTAGTTTGAAGGGAATAAGTTTTCATTTTAGCTGATACATAGGAAGCGAAATTTGTAGTTAAATCTGAAGCGCCTGTACTTCCCAACTTATTGGCAGTAGTTTGTAATATGCCCACTAAATCTGAAAGTTCACTACCGTTGTCATCCTTTCTGGCTTGCTTAGCTCGCGTAGGTATATATTCATTCTGTTGACGTGGAGCAGTAAATTCGTTCTGTGGATTTTCATCAGCAGTCTTAGGTTGTTGAACCGCCACCTGTAAAACATAAAAATAATTTATAACTGTAGACTGTAGGGCCCATCTCTTGATATAAGCTACTAGACGGGAGGGTACAATCACAGCCTCGTAGCTATCAATATAATAATCGTTTTTTGTTTTAGATTCCAACGACAGAAGAAGCTTGGTTGGACACAAGCAAACAGTTTGAAGAGAAGTGGAATTTTCCACACTGTGTAGGGGCATTGGAAGGAAAACACGTTGTGCTTGAATCACCTATCAAAAGTGGAACCGAATTCTACAACTACAAAAACTTCTTTAGCTTCGTTCTTTTTGCTTTGGTTGACGCCGATGATAATTTTGTATTTGTAGATGTGGGATGCCAAGGAAGGATCTCAGACGGCGGTGTTTTCAAGGATACAAAACTTTATGATATGATAGAAAATCGTTTAATAAACCTTCCATCACCTCATCCACTCCCAGAAAGACATATCCCAATACCATACTACTTTGTGAGGGATAGTGCCTTTGCTTTAAGTGAAAATTTGATGAAACCATATGCTGGGACACATCCAAAAGGCACTTCAAAGAGAGTATTTAATTACAGACTAAGCAGAGCTAGAAGAATAGTTGAAAATGCATTTGGTATCATATCGTCTGTGTTTAGAGTTCTAAGGAAAGCAATGCTTTTACAGTCTGATAAAGCTGAGCTAGTAGTTATGGCTATTGTTCTTTTACATAATTATTTGAGACGTCACTTTATAACTACATATTTTAATCAATTAATTGAAACTGAAGAAGAAGGTATGAATAAAGAAACATGGAGGCAAAATAATAAAGAATCACTATTGCCTTTAAGAAATATTCCTCGACGATCACCAGCACACTTAAATGCGTTGAGAGATGAACTCTCTGATTATTTTATGAAATAAGGGAAGATTCCTTGGCAAGACAGATATTCATAAAAAAAAATTCAAACCAGTCTTTACTTACCGAGTTCATTCTTTTTCTAGGTTTGTTACGGTCGTCTAAGAACTTTGATGCTTCATAGGCAAACCATCGGCTTGTGTATGTCACCGAAGCACCTGTAAATAAAAAATAAATAAAAAACAAAACATAAAAAACACAATTATCATCGCCCTCACTCAGATAGAATATATAAAAACACAATAATTAAAAACAAAGAGATCCAGCTCAGTAATTTTTAGTAATAAAATAAATCAGTATTTTTTTTAGTACCTACCGTAGAAGTCGAAGTCGCGGACATTCTTTAGATTACAGTAAATGAATAAATAAATGAATATGAATAAATAATAATCAAGTGTTTTCTTACCTTTTCCTGTTCTTTTTGATTTTTTCTCTTCAGTTTTTCACGACGGTAGGACGATAGGAGACCAATAATTTTATTGTTACATTTTTCATGCGTTGTTTCCATCAAGTTGGCAATTTCCAACCACGCATCCAGTTTCAGATGTTTTTTGTAAAAATATTCATTTTGTGGATTCCACAAAATTTCTCTTGTTCTGTACAACTCAATTAACTGCATTACTTTTTCTTCACTCCATGATTCAACTGTAGCCTCTGCCGTAGCAGTGTTTTCTTCCATGGTTCACGCGCGTTCCAGTACAGACACACACAACCCGTCCATACTGGCGCTCCGTGCACACTGCGCGCCCTTTGTGTTCGGCGAAAAAACCGAAAAATGGCGGATCGCGGCGCTCATGAGTTGAAATGCTCTGTGTGCCTAGTGCGAGTTCCACAAAATCATTCGAATGACTTCACCATCGCGTTAACCGCGTTAACGTCATAGGTATCGACAAGCGAAGACAAGCGAGCGTGAGTTACTATCGAAGCTAACCCTTCGATCCGCGTTTGCTCACTGTGAATGGCGTTCTTTTATTCTCTTACATTGGCAGCGCGTTCCCGGTGCGAGTTCCACAAAATCATTCGAATGACTTCACCATCGCGTTAACCGAGTTAACGTAGGTAACGACAAGCGAAGACAAGCGAGCATGAGTTACTATCGAAGCTAACCCTTCGATCCGCGTTTGCTCACTGTGAATGGCGTTCTTTTATTCTCTTACGTTGGCAGCGCTTTCCCGTCGTAAGATAAACTAACCAAATTGAGAACGTCATTTTTATTTAGTGGTCTTAATATTAGCATCTGTCTATGTATGTACATTGCATGCTACTTTTCGCAAATCTGTACCCGCTTTTTAATTTCATAGGTAAATACCTATTATTTAAATGTCTTTTACATTAAATTGATAAAATTTCTAAAGATGATACGATATTCATATAATTATGATATTTATAATAATATTCAATTATAAGACACTGGATGGGTCGCTCGCGTCCGTAGGCTTCGACCACCTAATCCTAGGCCCACCCTACACGTGTCCCCCGGGTGGTGCTAAACAAGCGACAAAGCCGAAAGGATAGACTCGGCTCCTCGCCGTATGGTAGCGGCGTAAAATCTACCACCCCTTAGTTCGCACCATGAGCCAACAAATCAAAGAAATGACCCCGAGTTCCCGGCGCCCCTTTAATGGGGCAGGGGTGCGAAGAATCTCCGGGAGAAAAACCGGCGACGAGGTTCGCCACCCGTCACGTTCTGTCTCCCGGAGGGGCGAAAAGTGGATTGCGGAGGCCCGTCTGGCTACGCTGAATGTATGTGGAGCAATGAATGATAAGATGGATGAAGTTTGCGAAATGATGAATGATAGAGGAATAGATGTGTTATATGTAAATGAGACGAAACGAAAGGGAAAGGATGCCACTGCACATGGCATGTATACCGCTTACTGGTCTGGTGTAGACGAGACCGAGTGGGCATGCCAGGGAGTCGGTGTCATCCTTTCAGAAAGAATGGGTCAATGTGTGAAAGAGTATGAATGTATAAGCCCAAGGCTGCTATGGATACGAATGAAAGTGGGCTTAAATAAGTTGTTTGTGCTAGAGGTGTACGCCCCAGACATGTCTAAGCCCACTAATATCCGAGAGCAGTTTTGGGACACGGTAAAGATGGTGTTGATGAAATGTAAGGGAAATGAAAATATTATTATGTTAGATTTCAATGGAAGGGTTGGGGTGAAGAGGTCTTATGAAAGGATATTAGGAACGTTTGGCGATGAAAGTGTAAATGAGAATGGTGAAGACCTCCTCGCCGTATGTGTGGAAAAAATATTTTTGTGACGAACACTTTCTTTCGCCATAAGAGGATTCACATGTATACATGGGAAAGAGGTGATGATAGAAGCATGATAGATTTCATAATTGTGGATGAAAGAATAAGGAGCGCAGTGGTAGATACAAGGGTTTACCGGGGGTCCAACGTAGGGACGGATCATTACTTGGTCTTATGCCGAATTAATGGTCTATTCAGGCGTTGGCGGCATCGAATATCTGTGTCTACCACTGCGTTACAGCGTATAAGAATAGAGAGGTTACAAGATGAAGGTGTGAAAGAGAAGTATAAATGTAGACTGAGGGAAAATATAAGTGGTTTGAATGAATTATGTACGAGTGATTTGGATATATTTGGACTGTATGGAATAATGTTAAGAAAGTTTTGGTGGATGCAGCTACCGAAGTATGTGGTGTAAGTAAGAGAACGAATGAAAGGAAAAATAATACGTTGTGGTGGGATGATGAGATACGGATGGAAGTTGAAGCAAAGAAGAGAGCATGGCTAGATTTACTGGCAACCAAAGCTGGTAATTCTGGCGGTATGAATGATGAGATTGAAAGAAAAAAGGCAGACTTTAGACTTATAAATAAGAGAGTAAAAGAAGTTGTTGAAAGGAAAAAGCAAGAAAGAACGGAAAAGAGTGATAGAAGGATATGTGATAACTTCCAGACAAATATTAAAATGTTCTGGAAACTCGTAAGAACTGTTAGGAGAAATCCAAAACAGCCTAGAATGAATGCTATACGAGACGAGAATGGCTGTATGCTGAATGATGAAGTTTCGAATTCAAAGAGATGGAAGGAATACTTTGAAAGCGTTTTTATGAGGGAAGAGTCGTCTGAATTAAGTGAAATAGAAATTCCGAAAGAAGTGGAGAGAGGTAGGGAGATAAGTGTAGACGAAATAATGAAAGCAATGAAAAGCATGAAAGCAGGTAAGGCAGCCGGATATGATAGAGTATCACTCGAAATGCTAAGGGCTGGAAAGGGAGTGGTGGCAGGCCTGCTGTACACCTTGTTTAATTTATGTTGGGAACTGAAGCGGGTACCGGAAGGCTGGTGCAAAGCCGTTATAGTCCCAATATATAAAGGAAAAGGGTGTAAAAGACTGTAAAAACTACCGTGGTATCAGCTTGCTTAGCATTGTGGGTAAACTGTATGCTAAGGTGTTAATTGAAAGAGTTATGGAAGAAACTGATGGAAAAATTTGGGATGTGCAAGCTGGATTTAGAAAGGGAATGGGGTGTACGGATGAAGTCTTTTTCATGCGCATGATTGCGGAGAAGTTTTTGGCCAAAAACCAGAAAGTTTTTTGTGAGTTCATGGACTTGGAAAAGGCTTATGACAGAGTGGACAGGAATGTGTTATGGCAAACACTGAACTCATTTGGTTTGAGCGCTGGTTTGATACAGGCATTAGGGTCTCTTTATAGGGACTCTAGTGCTTGTGTCAGGATCAACGGGGTCTACTCGGACTGGTTTGGCATCCGAAAAGGTGTCAGACAGGGCTGTGTAGCTTCCTCGTGGCTGTTTAACCTATTGACTAAAGCTGTAGCAAACCGTATGTATTCGGTACTGAGGAACGGGTGCGCCATCTAGTACCGAGTAACGAAACGTTACACACGAATGCATTTCGTTACTCGCATTTTTCATATTATGGGTACATACACTGTTTCAGTTCACGCAAGTACCGTTCATGCGTGTAAACATTTGCTGATCGTATGTTTTACGTATGTGCACGCTTATTCAATGAATTTAAAAACATACGTTACAAAGAGTGATGTTTGTTTATTAAGCAAAGTATAATTTGGAAATTTGTCGTCTAAGTTGTTTACTGTTTATTAAAGGTAATGTGTGTGTAGCCAAAGTTTTGTTAATGTAATATAAGTATGTTTTCTACAAATTATGAATGTTGCGACGCCGCGACGTCAAACTGTACGCGTACGCAATACGACTTGATTCGATGCTCTAACATAACAGTATGTTATGAGGTATCAGAAGTAACGAGTAACGTAACGATACGATAGTAACGAGTACTAATTGTTATAGTAACGAATACATACGGGTACGCTTTTTTTCGTTACTTTTACACCTCTACTATTGATGGACAGTTGTTTGCAAACTTTGAAAGTTGAAGAATGTGGGTTGAGAATGGGTGAGTTAACCGTCAAATGCCTTTTGTACGGCGATGATCAAGTCATATTTGCATCGTCGGCGGCCGAGTTACAAATGATGGTTATTTTTGAAAGAGAAGAAAGTAAAACGTCATGTGAAATAAGAATTGAATGGGAGTTGATTGAGCAAGTAGATGAGTTTGTATATTTGGGATGTTTATTTAGCAGGGATGGTAGATATGATAAGGATATAGAACGACGAGTGAACGCAGGAAATAGAGTGAATGGGGCTCTAGTTCTATTGTGAAGAGTCAGAATGTGTCAAAAAAGGCACGTTTGGCAATTCATAATGCTGTGTTAGTCCCTACTTTAATGTATGGTAGTGAAAGTTGGGTCTGGCAGAAGAAGCATGATAGTAGAATAAATGCTGTAGATATGTGGTCATTAAGGAGTATGCTAGGGCTGAATCTGAATGACAGGGTGAGAAATAGTGTGATAAGAGAAAAGTGTGGTTTGCAAGATGACGTTGTGACCAGGATTAAGAAAGAAATGCTTCGGTGGTTTGGTCATGTAGAAAGAATGAACGAAGAAAGAGTGACAAAGCAAATTTATGCTGCAGAAGTGAACGGCAGAGTCGGAAAGGGACGCCCTAGACGAAGGTTTATCGACCAAATTGGCGATAAACCTTCGTCTACCCTTAACCGACGAGCGTGTATGCGTAGATATATGGATGTAAAGGAGGTGAGAGAGGTGTGCCAGGATCGTGCCAAATGGAAGTCCGTAGTCTCTGTCTACCCCTCTGGGTGACAGGTGTGAGTGTTTATGTAGGTATGTATGTAATACACTCCACTAGATAGAATAATGACCTGGTAAGACATGCAGGAAGTCGTTGGATGCAGGTGGCTTAAGACCGTGCTTTGCAGCGTTTCTTGGAAGTTGCCGATGTTCAGCAGTGGACTTGTGATGGGCTGTAATGGTGGAACAAAATGATGAACATGAAAATGACCAACACCACTGAAAGGCCCGCCCTGCAGTGGCACCGCCCAAATTTCAACGGAATCAAAAGCTTTCCACAGTCCACATACACAAGACAAAGTCGCGGATTGTTATCTCCTCTTCGGTCTTATGTACAATTTGCCAAAGAGTATGTAAGGTGCATCGGGGTAATTGCGAAAATGGGTATACAGTTGACCCGCGGTAATCAGACAAACGTTTTGCAAAGCAGTATCGAATTATCAAATTTGCCGGACTATAGAGTACTGCCACAGCCCCCTCGTACTCCGGAACTTTTTGAAAAAGAGTTCTTTGTAATACGACAAATTATATATCAAATATAAAATAATAAAAAAACCTCCCCCCGTGGCGGATTCATAACGCAATTCGACTGTACCTACGAGTACATGTTATAGGCTTGTCAGATAACAAAAGGGGGGAGGGGGGAATAAGGCTGTGGCAGACCTCTGTTACGCTACATGCGTGAAATAATTACCTAGAAGTAAAATCGCGAGTCGACCCGGTCTACATACATTATTATTATTATTATATTATTAATACCGTACAACCGTACAACTTTGCCCAAATTTCATACGATTTTTTATTCTAATTTAATTTTTTTTTTAAATAATATTATTTTCAATTTGCAATTGCGCTACACCAATGATAAATGTATTTTTCTTTGCATAGAACTTATGATAATATCAAGACAATGTTTATGTGCTAAAAACCTTAATTTGGACGGCGGGCCAAATATATACTTTTTATAAGTTTGCCCATTTTGCAGAATGGAGGATTCTACAGAGGAACTTCGTTATTTTCTACTTTAAAAACGTTAGATTTAGGGGTCATTTTAGTAAAATAATCAATCTATCATAGGACCTTAATACAAAACGTTAAAAGTTCATTTTAGCTGTAAAATTTGAGTGGGCAGTTGCAACAATTTTTTTGTAATTTTTCATTCAAATGAAAGGTTGAACTAGGGTTGTCACTTTTTATTGATAAAAGTACGGTGTACGTAGGTACGTTACGATCACGTAGCTTGCTCTTAAACATTAATCTAAAAATATTGAAACAATCATAGAATTAGAAGTATTTAAAGCAAATGCTTACTAGCTTTAAAACAAATAATACCTATAGGTAATATTAAGCTTAATATCAACTCTTAATATAAACTTTGACTCATATAAATCTATATTGAAGATAAAAATTTCTAAAACAAACAATATAATACTATTGCGCGCCACTATTAATGTTTTGTACATGGCACCACTAGCCACTAGCGCCCTCTGGTATCGAGTAGCAGAACTAGGAGATAATTAATAGAATCAGGCGTTACTTTGCGGAAATCCATTATATTAAAGTTGTAAATATTTACTTTGCAAATATCCGCTTAGTAAAATAAAATGATGTGTCTTACCTAGTTTGAAGAGCACCTCCGCCCTCCCTCAATTGCGTGCACTATCCCCGTATCGTTTTTGGCTCGCCGCTCACTTAGCGGTCAGCCACCGTAGAGTCTACTACACCTGATGATGCCTCGCATAGAGCGCGTGTAAGCAAGTCAGGACTGTAAATACGCGTCAGAACAGTCTCGAATGGCCAGGACGACGTTATTAGTCACGAAAGGTTACGCGCGTTAATTATTTCTCTCGAGGATATTTAATACAATTTTTAGTTATCGTGGTGAAATTTGCAGTGTCACGATTTACAGAAGCAAAATAATTTTTCAAAGGGAAAACACTGATTTTAATAAAATTACTTAGGGCGTCAGAGAATATATAGGGAGACGCGCGGCGGAGGCATCACAGCACGTGGCCCACGTGGGTTCGGGTTTTCCCCGAATTAGAGCTAGTGCTGTGCCACGTTGTACTTGAATATTTTTTTAATAACATGATTTCTTTCGTAATGATTATAATATGATTATAGTATTTTCTAATACTATAATAATCTTTACTTCTGTAAAGATCCTTTGTATTCCTAACCCATATGGATCATAAAATAAAAGATTTAATAGCTTTGTTATATAGGAACATAACAAAGTTTAACAAATAAGTGGGTGTTAGCGATAAAAAGGTCCAACTGGGAACCCACCATCAGGAGTTCTGTATATTTCTTGCTATGATATGACGGATTTGCAATTTATAGTTGATTGTGGAAATGATTTGGCATTACCTGAGACTTTTCTATATAAGCCATCAAAATAAGTGATTTCCTACATAGCTGGCTATGTATTCAGATTTTTGCTACAGACACTTGCTTGTGAGGAATTTAAAGGTGCACTCGTATCAGAAGGAAGAAATCATTTTCATAAATGTATTATAATAAAAATAGAGGAGGTATTATATACCCATCACATGACGTAATAGACATTTGTATAAAAGTGGAAACAATAATTTAAAAAAAAACATATTTCAAAAAGAATGGCAATATTATGACTCTTAGTTTAGTTACTAAGACCTTAAAGTTGTTCATAGGAAAATATAATTTTACGTGTCTTCATCCACACCTATTCCATTAATCGCCATGCATCAACCATTCAAAAATATATTGATATTATGATAAAATATCTTGTTTGCAAAACTGCGATAAAGGTAACAAAAAGACAGCTATATAATAAATTGAACCTTTTTTTAACGGGCAGTAACTTAATTAGATTTTCATGTTTATTTAATAATCATCGTTTTATAAATTCATTCCTGTTTTTTATTGACTTACAAAAACCTACCATAATATTTACTTACCTACCCAATATTTACTAAATACTTACCTATTACTTTAACTAATTAAAATTATAAATTTAATTAAATTAACACGTAGGTGTCAATAGAATAGAATAATTTTTATTAAATATAGATTATTACATAATAATTATTGAAAGTCATTTTTTTATTTACCACTGGTTTGGAAAATACCTCTGTCCTGGGAAGAACCAGCAAGAAACCCAGCGGGACTTTTTTTAAATGTATTTCACTTTACAATAATTTTGTTTGTACATATTCTCGGGTATTTGTCATTTATATATTCTTTGATATTATAATAACCCTTTATGTACAATTTATCTTTAATAAAACAATTAAACTTGTTTGTTGACAAATTTTGTACATTTTCTGGGATTTTGTTGTAAAAGCGTATACATTGCCCCATAAATGAATTACTAATTCTGTGGGGTGTAGTAACTGGTGTTACAAGCTTATGTTTGTTCCTAGTGTTTAAAGTATAAACATCTTTATTCTTATCAAAGTTATTTATGTTTTTATGTACATACATCAAATTTTCATAAATATATTGCGATGCCAAAGTTAATATGTTTATTTCTTTAAATTTTTCTCTAAGGGACGCATTACAATTCAAGTTATAAATCGCCCGTACGGCTCTCTTTTGCAAAACAAATATGGCTTCGATGTCAGTCGCATTAGCCCATAGCAAAATTCCATAAGACATTACGCTATGAAAGTAACTAAAATAAACTAACCTAGCTGTCTCAACATTGGTGAGACTTCTAATCTTTCTTACAGCATATGCTGCAAAACTAAGTAGTAATTTAGATATATGGGGGCCCCATTGAAGCTTCGCGTCAATAGTAATACCAAGAAAAACAGTGTTATCCACAAGACCCAACTGTTCCCCATTTAAGAACACATTGGTATTTGAATGTTTAACATTAGGTATTGTAAACTTAATACATTTTGTCTTATTGCCGTTTAAGAGCAAATTGTTGGCGTGAAACCAATGTACTAAATTCGATAGAACATTATTTACATTGTCAAAATTAATTGGCTGTCATTTGACTTTGAAAATTAAAGAGGTATCATCAGCAAATAATACTATATCGTGATTGTCTCCTACAAGATAAGGTAAGTCATTAATATAGACTAAGAATAGGAATGGGCCAAGAATCGAGCCCTGAGGAACGCTCATTGATACTACTGATCCGGAGGAACCTTTACCATTGATAACGACTTTTTGAATTCTGTTATTTAAATATGAAATAATAAGTCTAAGCGCAATATTTTTGACACCGTAATGTTGTAGTTTCCTGATTAATATCTCATGATGAACACAATCGAAAGCCTTGGAAAGATCACAAAAATACCTAAGGCATCTTGTGAGCTCAACACCTGCGTCAGTCGTCGAGCGACCCTTTGTGAAACCAAATTGATTTTATGGAGTAATTTATTTTTATAAAAAAAATTTACAATTGATATAAAATTATCTTTTAAATTTTTTACTGAGAGTTGGTAGTACAGAAAAAGGTCATAAATTAGCGGGGTCCAATGTACTACCAGATTTAAATAAAGGTATTACATTACTATGTTTCATTAAATCATGAAACACACCAGATTCGATACTAGTATTATTATGATATTTCATGGTAAAGTTCATATAATCTTCGTCTGCTCTTATGAATTCCTACTGTCGCCCACTCATTAAATTCCTTGTGACTGTTACTGTAGAATGTTTTAGAAGTAAATGTTTTATTAAATTCATTGCTTATTAGGGTAAAAAATAATTGCGCATGGCGCATCACAATTTAACCGCTTCATCTATGTATCAGTATCCATAGAACATCTGTTTACACTTGGCATAACAGGGAATGAGCGTTACGCGCGCTCTATAGCTTGCTTATAAATACTCTAAGGTATGCCTGCTCTCGACCTCCATTTTAAAAATGTTATAACTATATAGTCTGGTGCCCGCAAGTGCGGCTGTTTCGATCCCCGAATTGACCAGTGTGATTGAGTTTTTCCATTATATCTAGCAGCCAGGGGCGTAGCTACCGCCGTATCAGCCGTATCAATGATACGGGACCCCCATGGGCCCATGGGCTACATGGGCCCCGAACGCTTATAAGCTAAAGTTCTAATGACTTCTATGGGACAGGAAAGGCTTGTCACTATTATCTATAGAGGGTGAAAATTAAAAAAAACTGAAATCGTCTTCAGCTATGAATTATATGATATAATAAATAAGTTCGCCGAACAAAAGGCAAGAATAGTATGGAAAATTCAAAGTGCACGCATCATGAGCGTTTAATTTAATTTTCACGAAAAAATAAATTGTATTCCTAACTTTTAAAATATATCATTTACGTGTTTCAAATTTAGCGCTCTATTATTTTAACTGGGAGTGTCACCTACAGGGAAAAAATGTTTCCGAAAATAAATCGATTACGCAAAATACACGCTATTATGAAAAGTCAGATTGTGTCAAACAAGGCACGTACGGCAATTCATAATGCTGTGTTAGTCCCTACTTTAATGTATGGTAGTGAAAGTTGGGTGTGGCAGAAGAAGCACTAGAGTAGAATAAATGCTGTAGAAATGCGGTCATTAAGAAGTATGTTAGGGCTGAATCTGAATGACAGAGTGAGAAATTGTGTGATAAGAGAAGAGTGTGGTTTGCAAGATGATGTTGTGACCAGGATTAAGAAAGGAATGCTTCGGTGGTTTGGTCATGCAGAAAGAATGAATGAGGAAAGAGTGACAAAGCAAATTTATGTGGCAGAGGTGAACGGCAGAGTCGGGAAGGGACGCCCTAGGCGAAAATTTATCGACCAAATTGGCGATATATTGAAAATGGGCCAAATTAAGAGTACCCTTAACCGACGAGCGTGTAAGCGTAGGTATATGAATGTGGAGGAGGCGAGAGAGGTTTGTCAGGATCGTGCCAAATGGAAGTCCATAGTCTCTGCCTACCCCTCTGGGTGACAGGCGTGAGTGTTTATGTATTAATATATTATTATCAAAATGTACAAATCCCGTCATGTCTTCAAAATTTCTGTCGATATTACCCCATGTGATCCATATAAGTATACTTACTAGTCTTTTCGGAAACCGGCTTGTTCAGGAGATTGGAAGCCTTGCTATCGCCAATCTTGGAAAACAAGTCCACCGCACTTCTGATCCACACCTCCAGAGTAGTGCCACCGTGGAAGCCGAAATTGAATAGCTTCTGAAGGAGTTTAAGTACTTGTTTTCCACCCGCATTCAGAAGCTCTACTGTAATTCAATTCTTGCACAGGGCCTTTCTATTTTTGAGATGCTGGAGAGCCATTTTAATCAGAATGACGTACGGGATATCATCCGAATAGTGACGGATGAGACTTGCCTTGAATCTTGAAGAAAGGGCCCTGTTGCCTTATTCCAATTATCCCGTCTCCCCGTATCACCGTTCTTTCTTGTGCCCAGTTTTGCGTTGAAGTCTCCCATTAATGCCGTATGATTAATGGGAGGAATGCATGGCTATAAAGATATCTTAATACTTTCTTTCATGTGTCGAGGTAATTGCGTAAACCTGTATGACCTTGAACGAATACAACCTTTACAACTTTATTAACGAGAAACTTGTGAACGATAAATCCCGACACCTACTTGGGACAGGTGATCACCCTCCAGGTCATAGAACAATTTGCTGGATTCAAGGATTACCGTGTCCCCCTCCCCCCCTCTCTCTTCGGTCTTCAGATAAAGCTACTGTAATACTCCAGCGCAACTTTTCTAGCTCTTCTTTCAGCTCCGGTTTTCTCAAATAAAATTGTCTTTAAAAATGGTTAATTGTTATATGAGTGGCTGCGGTATTAATAAAAGAAATAATCCTGATAATTGCTCATTTCACAAATTAATTTTCAAGACGTCATCACTTCTATGACGCATTTATTTTAGGTTTTAAATATAGAATAATTTCAATAACATTGTTGATTTTTATATTTTGCAAAGAAAAAAGTCATGTTGTTGATAATTTGCATGATTTTGGGGGAATGTATCCCCCAAATTCATGCAAATTATCAACTATTTTAATCTAATTTTCATCAAACTATTTTACATGGACGCTAGGGATTGACTTAACTTTATTAATATAATTGTCGATATTTATCTTGAATTTTATAATGAATCGATAGACTTGCACCCATAGATATAGTATAGTATAGATTGGCAATGAAGTGATTAGGGCGAGACCAAAATCAAAATACAGAAGTGTGCGTGTCATGTGCATGTATGGGTGACAAATAGTGCTACACCATGCATTGCCTGCCTCAACTATAATTATCGATACCGATTGCAGTATATTCGTGTCTTCTGATTTGACGCAGATGATGTAATTGAATATTTTTACCCAACTACGGGTAAGCCAAAAGGATGGTTACAATTATAAGACGCTATGTACGTATGTATGTTCATCTGTTCCCTCAGATCTTCTAAACTACTCATCGTATATTATACAAATTAGATATCTTTAAAAGCATTGTGTCCTTTCGCGGGTTTTAAGCTGCATGAAGTCACATAAAAACTAACATGGCGGCTTATTGTGGACATAATGAAACCTTGAAATACATTCTATTGTTTGTATTTTTTAATATTTCAAAAATCTATATATAAGAAAAACAAACTAAAAACTTAAATTATCATACAGTCCTGCTCCTTGTGGTATTGTGCCAAGAACGCTGGATGCGTTTCCTCGCTGAATGGCTATACTAATTAAATAAATATTGAAATATCGTGTCTGCGATCCAATAAAAGGTGTAATTCAGAATATTCTCGACATTCCGAAAATACATGTTATAAAAAATGTTAAATTTATTACGATTTATTAGTTAAAATATTTTTATTTAACTGAAGTATTCGACGCACTTACAGCGAACCTGACAATGGTAAGTGGCTACTGCAGCCCATGGAAACTTGCAGCTAACTTCAAACTAAGAAGGTCGTTGTTACCTAAACGGACTGAGGTGGAATACCTTACAGCCTGTATTTATACTGGTACTAGGTAAGAGGGTAATATCTATCCAAACGACCTCCCAGGCAGAAATGGGGTCCTACCACTTAGTTCATACATAAACTTTAAAAATTGTTAATATAAATAATAATTCACTGAAAGAAACGCTGTGCTTAAAAAATGATATGCGTGTTATGATGTGTACATAAATAAAAAGTTAGTAAGTAAAACCAAATTGCGATAGGAAATGTACACTAAAAAGGTATTAAACAAGACTACGATGTAAATTTTTAGAATATTGCGAAACATATTCAGATACCTATTGCTATTCAGGTACATATCTATAATAAATAAATTATATTATTCTTATAATAAAATAAGCTTCAATAATATGTAATTCTATTAATTAGTGTTTATGGTTGGATGTGTTATAGTTTTTCCCTTAATGCACCTCTATGTTACTGTTACAGCCTATTAAAGTCCACTGCTGTACATAGGCTTCCCCCATAGATTGCCCATAGTTGCTACGCTTGGCAAGCGGGTTGGCAACCGCAGTTTTTGTATTTTTGAAGTTATACTTCTTTTGGAGCGTTTGGGAAAAATGATGAAAGTGAATTTTTTATGATGCGCGCGCATACCGACAGTTGAAAACGACACCATGAAGTTGTTACGATGCGCGCGCACACTGACACCTCAAAGCGACAACTTCAGTGGGTAACTGTCTCTCAAGTTTTCGTGGGAACCGATAACTATATTTAAGGTAGTTATTTTTGTTTTGTTACGCTAAAGTATAACTACGTGCGTACATAAGTACATACACGTTTTTGTCGTTATAAAGGCTGCTGCTGCCCATCCCTGATTTGTTTCCCTCTGTCGCCTCTTACGACACCCACGGGATGATATGGGGTAGTGGATATATTCTTATATCGCCACTACACAGTGGGCACCTCTATGAGAAAACATTTTTCTTCAAAGTACTTGCTGCATATAGTCGACTATTTTCTTTTGGGAACCAATTCTTCTCTATTTATAATTTTCAACCATTTTTGTCGAATATCAATATTTTGTGAAAATCTGTCACAGCATCCACTTACTATCAGGTGAACTGTGTGCTCGTTTGTCACCCTAATTCTATTAAAAAATAATTTTTCATACGTTTAGAAGAATATTTAACTACGGTAACCTAAAAATTTAAAAAAAATTACTAACTTGAATAAGGCTGTATGCAAGTGTATACCTTTGCTTGTTAAGAACATTTCGATAAGATATTATCGATAATGTCAATCTCTACAAAAATGAGGTTAAAATTAGCAGAATTTAACGTATTTGTAATTATTTTAAATTGAATTGCTTTGCATTGAGATGATGATTAATATAAAATTTGATAATATTTCCTATCCATTGGAGTACAAATTGTCTTTACCTGCTCTAAAAGACAGCATTTAGACAGCTAAACATTTCAATCGCACCTATGAGTAAAATGTATAATAATGTGGTGTTTCTTTCTGAGTTGAGTTATATTTAGGTACTACGCACCTAGTTATAATTAACTACGTCTATTAAACATTAATTTTCACTTTTAAACCTGCGATTTTGCAAATACAAGCGGGATTTGCTTTGTTCACGAATGACACCAGGCTGATACAGGCCGATAGTGTGTACGTGAATGGTCTAGTCTATCTTTCTCGCTCTAACATATGCGTAAATTATGCTCTTGCTCTTTTGCATTGCCAATATATTCTAACGTTAGTTAGTTACTAAATCTATGCTTGCACAACAAGAAGAGGAATGAAAAGAAATGCTCGATTTGCGTTGTAATACGTAGCTTTATTCTGATTTTACTTTTTATACTATACTTTAATTCTGATTTTTAATAATTTAAGTAAGGAAACTTGTAGGAACCATTTAAATAAGATTGTACTGTTTAAAAGTAATTGTAATTAATTAGTTAAGTAGTCAAGCGTGTTGTCAAGTCGTCTATACACCAGTCATAGACTTAGAATATACTGGCGTATATACCAAGATAGTGTGCAAGGGAGAAGAAAATTCCTTATGGCAAAAATGCAAGATAGAAAAGGATACCAAATCTCATGACTCTGTAACCGATTTTGAATGACAGCTCGGCACGCAAGAAATAGCTCCTAGATATTTTGTATTTTTTTAGAGTGTAATAGAGGTTACTTAATTAGTGGTAACTTTTTTCCAAAATGTTTATTTGTTCTGTGAGTGATTGTAGTGTTAATAATAGGAATAATCCTGATAATTGCACATTTCA
Source organism: Parnassius orleans (assembly GCA_029286625.1). Taxonomy (NCBI): domain Eukaryota; kingdom Metazoa; phylum Arthropoda; class Insecta; order Lepidoptera; family Papilionidae; genus Parnassius; species Parnassius orleans. Next base: position 2,063,883 of record JAGSMP010000008.1, read on the forward strand.
CAGGTAAATTCTCAAGAAGTCGTCAATGTTATGACGCATTTATTTTTGGTTAAAATTTATGTTATATACTGTTTAAAATATAGAATGTTTTCAATTATTTTGTTAATTTTGATATTCTGCAAAGAAAAAAGTCACGTTGTTGATAATTTGCATGAATTTGGTAAATACATTTTATACAAAATATTTTACATGTACGCTAGGGATTGACTCAACTATATCAAAATTAATGTCGATATTTATCTTGAATGTTTATAATGAATCGATAGACTTGTCCACACAATAAGAAAATAAATTCTCGGTTTGCGTTCTAAAATGTAATTTTATTTTGCCGTTTGTCAAACAGATTACCTCCGGATTCTATAATTAGAAAAAAAAGATTAAGGTTAATTGGACGGGTTGGTTGGAATGTAAAGAAGAACTCAACAATTTGCAGCAAACATTTTCATGAGAAGTATAAAAGAAAAAGTAGAATAAAAACTTTTATTAAGGGTGCGTTTGCAAATCGGGCGAAATTATGCTGTTTTTCGGTACATTTTGTGACAAAACTAAACCAAATCAAACAGCTAATTGCTACCACGTATAGAATGGTTCTTCATCTTCAAATGGTGGTGACTTTTTTTGTTGAAAATAATAGTTTTTTATATTGTCAATACGATCTTCCTTAGCCATTTTCTACAAAATTAACGATACCGGCTCATGTTTAGGTACATTTTTGTTCTATTATCAACATATATTAAGATTTATAAAAATACTATAAGTAGGCAGACATATTCAATAAAAAATAGTGGTGTTTACTTTTTATCAAAATGTCACAAATAGTCGTAAAAAAAATAAAAACTGATGCTTATTTTTTCACATATTTTGCTAATATGGATGAATCATAATGGATTGCAATAAGGGTTATTTTATTTTTGGTGCCTGTTTTGATTTATTGTACAAAAATTTCGATGAAACCTCAGTCCGCGCTCGGTCATGCTCGGTCGCCGTCATGAGTGGACACTGTATCGCCTGCCTGATTGCAGCAGTCGAAAAAGATCGCTGTACATACACAAAACATTCGAATTTGATACATAGGTACTTGACAAGGCAAAATAATATTATTATTTTTACAATCATACATTTTGTTATAATATTTTGTTTCGCTGAAAGTAAGTGGGATTTATATATACAAATAATTATATAAATGCCTATTCGTCTTGGACTTTATGGAGTGATCTGAAAGTGTTCATCGGTGACTGCTACTGGAACTCCCAGTCGAGTAGAACTAGATGTGCCGAGTTTGGGCTCGTTTTGTTAGTTATGATGAGACTTTACCTCCGGACTTGATGGAGAGACCTGATGGTGTACTTCGGTGACCATTACTGGAACTCCTGGACGAGTAGAACTAGGTGTGCCAAGTTTGGGCTCGTTTTGTTAGTTATGATGAGACTTTACCTCGGACTTGATGGAGACCTGATGGTGTACTTCGGTGACCATTACTGAAACTCCTGGACGAGTAGAACTAGGTGTGCCAAGTTTGGGCTCGTTTTGTTAGTTATGATGAGACTTTACCTCCGGACTTGATGGAGAGACCTGATGGTGTACTTCGGTGACCATTACTGAAACTCCTGGACGAGTAGAACTAGGCGTGCCAAGTTTGGGCTCGTTTTGTTAGTTATGATGAGACTTTACCTCCGGACTTGATGGAGACCTGATGGTGTACCGGTGACCATTACTGGAACTCCTGGACGAGAACTAGGTGTGCCAGTTTGGGCTCGTTTTGTTGTTATGATGAGACTTTACCCGGACTTGATGGAGACCTGATGGTGTACCGGTGACCATTACTGAACTCCTGGACGAGTAGAACTAGGTGTGCAAGTTTGGGCTCGTTTTGTTAGTTATGATGACTTTACCTCCGGACTTGATGGAGAGCCTGATGGTACTTCGGTGACCATTACTGGAACTCCTGGACGAGTAGAACTAGGTGTGCCAAGTTTGGGCTCGTTCTGTTAGTTATGATGAGACTTTACCTCCGGACTTGATGGAAAGACCTGATGGTGTACTTCAGTGACCATTACTGGAACTCCTGGACGAGTAGAACTAGGAGTGTCTGTCACTCCATCAAGTCCGGGGGTAAGTTCTTATCATAACTAACAAAACGAGCCCAAACTCGGCACACATAGTTCTACTCGTCCAGGAGTTCCAGCAGTAAGCACCTAAGTAAACTATCAAGTCTCTCCATCAAGCCTGGAGGTTAGGTATCATAATAACTAAGATAACGAGCCCAAACTCGGCACAGCTAGTTCTACTCGTCTAGGAATTCCAGCAGTAGTCACCGAAGTACACCACTAGGTCACTCTATCAAGTACGGAGGTAAGCTCTCATCATGACTAACAAAACGAGCCCAAACTCGGCACACCAAGTTCTACTCGTCCAGGAATTCCAGCAGTAGTCACCGAAGTACACCATCAGGTCACTCTATCAAGTCCGGAGGTAAGCTCTCATCATGACTAACAAAACGAGCCCAAACTCGGCACACCAAGTTCTACTCGTCCAGGAATTCCAGCAGTAGTCACCGAAGTACACCATCAAGTCTCTCCATCAAGCCTGGAGGTAAGGTATCATAATAACTAAGATAACGAGCCCAAACTCGGCACACCTAGTTCTACTCGTCCAGGAATTACAGCAGTAGTCACCGAAGTACACCATCAGGTCACTCTATCAATTCCGTAGGTAAGCTCTCATCATGACTAACAAAACGAGCCCAAACTTGGCACACCTAGTTCTACTCGTCCAGGAGTTCCAGTAATGGTCACCGAAGTACACCATCAGGTCTCTCCATCAAGTCCGGAGGTAAAGTCTCATCATAACTAACAAAACGAGCCCAAACTTGGCACACCTAGTTCTACTCGTCCAGGAGTTCCAGTAATGGCCACCGAAGTACACCATCAGGTCTCTCAATCAAGTCCGGTGGTAAAGTCTCATCATAACTAACAAAACGAGCCCAAAATTGGCACACCTAGTACTACTCGTCAAGGAGTTCCAGTAGCTGTCACCGAAGTATACCTTCAAGTCACTTCACCAAGTCCGAAGCTAAAGTCTTATCATAACTAACAAAACGAGCCCAAAGTCCACAGCCACCATCTCACTACTAGTAGTGGGCTTCTAGTGCCTAGCAGTCTCTGGAGCAGCTATTCGTATTTCGTATGTAATATATTTTTGTATGTATAAGAAATGAGAAAAAAAAATCAATCTTTCAAATTATCAAAATGTTTTTACTTGATTACGATTCCCACACCCGCAGCTAACCGTGCGTACACTTGTGTGTGTGACCCGTGTCAATGTAATAGTTCGATTCTATACCTATCAATTTTGCAAACGCGTCCTTAAAAGGAGTCATTTCTGCATTTTTTGTACCTGTAAGTAAAATATTGTTATAATAAGATTTCAAAAATTTTACTTTCAAAACTTTAGATAAATATAGAGACAGATTTTTATACGTAGTACTTACATTAAAGAATCTTGAGATTATCCTCTTGAAGCCATTATGAATCCAATTTATCAACCAAAATAAATGTATAACCTTACTTAACCAACCGCACAGCCTCACGGTCACACTAATACAATATTCATAGCATCACGCTATTTTCCCCAAGGGGTTGAGCACAGCTTCGGAACTTAAGATTATATTCTCAAATCACAATGATAAAACTTTTAGCGTAGTTAGGTATAGATATTTAGTAATGCTCCCGAAGCGCCACTAGCCGCCCGCGCATGAGACGCTATAGTATAAATTCCATAGTATTTGATACTCACAAAGCTCGAAGCCCGATTCATGCTTGATGGCCGATGACATTGTGCCGAGGGCTTAAATAGCGTGGTTCATCCCCTATAGCGTTAGTCGTAGAGAAGAGGAACTCGTGGTTAAGTAATAGCAGCGGATCATTAGATCTGCGAGACATTTTCTTAACATACCGAGACTGAGAGAATAGAGAGTGCATCTGTATCTTGGTGCACTTTACTCTGTTAAGATCATTTTTTTTAAATTCATGCAGCTAAAATGATTATATGCTTATTATTACTTTATACTTTTCAGGGACAGATGACAGAATATAAACATGAAGCATGATGAAGCCTCATAAACATATTGGCCTTTAAACAAAGCAATCTTATTTAACTGATTCCTACAAGTTTCCTTACTTAAATTATTAAGTTTACATTCATATTTAAGTCGAATGTTAAAATAAACTTAAATAATGTATTTAATTATTAATTATTAAATGTTTGTAATTATCAAAAGTAATACTTATATGAAAAATAAAGCAATCATCATGTACTCCGTGTCCCCGTTTTTTATTTCCCCATCAAAATATTTTATAAACTATATACTTACTTAACTATGTATATACCTATTTATATTTAACAATATGTTAAAAAAGAAATTCCCGGGAAACTGCCCACGGCAGTAAATATTTTTCTCCAAAGATCATAGCTCGAAAATACAACTTTCCGATCTGGTTCTTGGGGAGTTTTTTTAAGTTTATCGGTAAAGTCACCTGGGATTTTATACATTTGAATTAAAATCCAACAAAAGGCAAGTAGGTTCAGCTTATTCCCAGGAACATGTTATATGAATATTTTTTAATTATTTTAGAACTATCATGGTAAAAATGAATAAATGTATGTGCAGCAATGAATGATAAGATGGATCAAGTATGCGATATGATGTATGTTAGGGGAATAGATGTGCTATGTGTAAATGAGACGAAACGGAAGGGAAAGGATGCCACCAAATGGCATGTATACCGCGCACTGGTCTGGTGTAGACGAGACCGAGCGGGCATGCCAGGGAGTCGGTATCATCCTTTCAGAGAGAATGGGTCATTGTGTGAAAGAGTATGATAGTGTAATCCCGAGACTGCTATGGATACGAATGAAAGTGGGCTTAAAAAAGTTGTTTGTTCTAGGGGTCTACGCCCCAGACATGTCTAAGCCCACTTATATCCGAGAGCAGTTTTGGCAGATGGTAAGGATGGTGCTAATGAAATGCAATGGTAATGAAAATATTGTTATATTAGGAGATTTTAATGGAAGGGTTGGCGTGAAGAGGCTTGGTTATGAAAGGATATTGGGAACGTTTGGTGATGAAAGTATAAATGAGAATGGTGAAAGCCTCCTCACCGTATGTGTGGAAAAGAATCTTTTTGTGACGAACACTTTCTTTCGTCATAAGAAGATTCACATGTATAGATGGGAAAGAGGTGGTGATAGAAGCATGACAGATTTCATAAATGTGGATGAAAGAATGAGGAGAGCAGTGGTAGATACAAGGGTTTACCGGGGGTCCAACGTAGGGTCGGATCATTACTTGGTCTTATGCCGAATTAATGGTGTATCGAATTAATGGTGTATGGTGTATTGGCGGCATCGGACATCTGTGTCTACCACTGCCTTACAGCGTATAAGAACAGAGAGGTTACAAGATGAAGGTGCGAAAGAGAAGTTCAAATGTAGACTGAGAGAAAATATAAGTGGTATGGATGAATTGTGTATGAATGATTTAGACTTGGAGACTGTGTGGTATAATGTCAAGAAAGGTTTGGTGGATGCAGCTACCGAAGTATGTGGTGTAAGTAAGAGAACGAATGAAAGGAAAAATAACACTTTATGGTGGGATGATGAGGTACAGAGAGGTACAGAGAGAAGCAAAGAAGAGCATGGCTAGATTTACTAGCAACCAAGGCTAGTTATTCTAGCGGTATGAATGATGATATTGAAAGAAAAAAGGCAGTCTTTAGACATCTAAATAAGAGAGTAAAAGAAGTAGAGAAAGCAAGAAAGAACGGATAAGAATGATAGAAGAATATCGGATAATTTCCAGGCAAATATTAAAATGTTCTGGAAACTCGTAAGAGCTGCCAGCGGACATTCAAAACAGCCTATATAGAATGAATGCTATACGAGACCAGAATGGCTGTATTCTGAATGACGAAGTGTCGAGTTTAAGGAGATGGAAGGAATACTGTGAAAGCGTAATTATGAGTGATGAGACGTTTGAATTAAATGAAATAGAAATTCCGAAAGAAGAGGAAAGAGATAGAGAGTTAAGTATTGATGAAATAATGAAAGAAATGGAAAGTATGAACGCAGGTAAGACAGCCGGATATGATAGAATATCACTCGAAATGCTAAGGGCTGGAGAGGGAGTGGTGGCAGACCAGCTGTACACCTTGTTTAATTTGTGTTGGGAACTAAAGCGGGTACCGGGAGACTGGTGCAAAGCCGTGATAGTCCCACTATATAAAGGAAAAGGATCGCAGAAGGACTGTAAAAACTACCGTGGTATCAGCCTTCTTAGCATAGTGGGAAAATTGTATGCTAAGGTACTAATTGAAAGAGTTATGAAAGATACTGATGGAAAAATTTGGGATGTGCAAGCGGGATTTAGAAAGGGAATGGGATGTACGGATCAGGTCTTTTCCATGCGCATGATCGCAGAGAAGTTTTTAGCCAAAAACCAAAAGGTTTTTTGTGCGTTCGTGGACTTGGAAAAGGCTTATGACAGAGTGGACAGGGATGTGTAATGGCAAACACTGAACTCATTTGGGTTGAGCGCTGGGTTGATACAGGCATTAAAGTCTCTGTATAGGGAATCCAGTGCTTGTGTCAGGATCAACGGGGCCTACTCGGACTGGTTTGGCATCCATAAAGGGGTCAGACAGGGCTGTGTAGCTTCCCCGTGACTCTTCAACCTATTTATGGACAGTTGTTTGGAAAATTTGAAAGTTGAAGAATGCGGGTTAAGAATGGGTGAGTTAACGGTCAAATGACTTTTGTACGCCGATGATCAAGTCATACTCGCGTCGTCGGCGGCCGAGTTGCAAATGATGGTTACATTAATGAACAGTTCATTAAAAGAAAGGGGAATGAAAGTGAACGCAAGTAAGACGAAAGTTATGGTTTTTGAAAAAGAAAAAAGTAAAACGATATATGAAATAAGAATAGAAGGGGAATTGGTCGAGCAAGTAGATGAGTTTGTGTATTTGGGATGTGTATTAAGCAGGGATGGTAGATATGATAAGGATATAGAACGACGAGTGAACGCTGAAAATAAAGTAAATGGGGCTCTACACTCTGTTGTGGAAAGTCAGAATGTGTCTAAAACGGCACGTATGGCAATTCACAATGCTGTGTTAGTCCCTACTTTAATGTATGGTAGTAAAAGTTGGGTGTGGCAGAAGAAGCACGAGAGTAGAATAAATGCTGTAGAAATGCGGTCATTAAGGAGGATGTTAGGGCTGAATCTGAATAACAGACTGAGAAATTGTGTGATAAGAGAAGAGTGTGGTTTGCAAGATGATGTTGTGACCAGGATTAAGAAAGGAATGCTTCGGTGGTTTGGTCATGTAGAAAGAATGAATGAGGAAAGAGTGACAAAGCAAATTTATGTTACAGAGGTGAACGGCAGAGTCGGAAAGGGACGCCCTAGGCGAAAGTTTATCGACCAAATTGGCGATATATTGAAAATGGGCCAAATTAAGAGTACCCTTAACCGACGAGCGTGTATGCGTAGGAATATGAATGTGGAGGAGGCGAGAGAGGTGTGTCAGGATCGTGCCAAATGGAAGTCCATAGTCTCTGCCTACCCCTCTGGGTGACAGGCGTGAGTGTTTATGTTATGTTATGTTATGTATCATGGTAAAATTCAGTTAATTTTTGAAGTTATTCAATTTCGTGCACCAAACAATTTTTTGAAATCTTTTTACCTTAAATTACCTTTAATCATTTTTCGATAGTCTTTGTAAATAAAATTTACATCACTAGCTAACGCACAAAATGACAAATCAAAATTGGTCACGCGTTTTCGAGCTGTCAGGTGGTGTATACGCCAGTATATTCTAAGTCTATGACACCAGTATATATTCCATAGACTTAGAATATCCAGTATATTCTAAGTCTCTAATATATTCTAAGTCTATGGTATCAAAGGTAATTACCATAGACTTAGAATATACTGGTGTATAGACCAACATAGTGTGCAAGGGAGAAGAAAATTCCTTATGGCAAAAATGCAAGATAGAAAAGGATACCAAATCTCATGACACTGTAACCGATTTTGAATGACAGGTCGGCACAATTCGGCACGCAAGAAATAGCTCCTAGATATTTTGTAATTTTTCAGAGTGTAATAGTGGTTATTTTTAGTAAGTAACTTTTTTCCAAAATGGTTACTTGTTATGTGAGTGATTGTGGTGTTAATAATGGTAATAATCCTGATAATTGCACATTTCACACGTAAATTCTCAAGACGTCGTCAATGTTATGAAGCGTTTATTTTTGTTTAAAATGTATGTTATACAGGGTATTTTTGAAACGCTCCCGAAAACGAAGACAGACGACAGTACTAACTATATCTTAGATGATGGGTGAAATATAAAATCGATCCTGATGAAAAAAAAATCATCTTTTCACAACGTTTTATTAGCTTTATTCACGCTCCATCGTGTTAGTATAAATCATCGTGTTAAATAAAACGTTAATTTCATTAAAATAAAACATGAAAATACTTAAACATCAAAGCAGCAATGGAATTTAAAATAAATAAACCATAAAATCAGCTGACTAGGGTCAATATCCGCGTCGAAGCCAAACTCAACGTCACGTAAAAAGAACGCTGAGCGATAGTGGAGGGGGTGTGTCTGCGCATGGGTACAGTCGCGTTCTAAAGTACTACATGGTACTAGGCTGTTGTTTTATAATATTATAATAGTAATTAATGGTTTTATTGTAGAATCATAATAGGTACTTTACTAGCTACTTAGAACTTTGGAAGAGGTTGAAATTCAAAATGGATAATGTTTGCTTGAGCATTATTTTTATTTCTATCGTAAAATAAAGTAGTTTGTAACAAGAAAACTTAAGCTAAGGGTGACACGCTGTCCATTATACCATTGGAACATGGAACATGGAAGCCAAATGTCGATGGTGTATTGGTGTTACTGGATGCTACTTCATCATCACTCATCAGAATCATCATCATCAATGCGAATGATAAATGTTTCCGTCATCAGGTTGACCACATGGTAATTTTTCGGTATTCTTCCTCAATACATTTAACTTTACTGCACAATTTTCCCCATTCACCTTCTATTTACCTTTTCGTTCACTAGTTCAGTCATAAAACAATAGATATAAATAATTTTTCTTTCCTTCCTTTTAAAACCATCGTCGCGCGTCGTGCAAAAGCTGTGTGTGCGACTGTACATTGGGAAACATCGCTTTTCAAAGCGCGGGAAGAATGAGGAACCAATAGCGTGCGCGCACAGTAATACTGGCGAGCATTCCCCGTCGCGCCCCTTCGTACCACGCGCTGCCGCCGCCCGGCCGACTGTGTGTCACCTCGCGTCAGCGCCAACATATAAATTCCCCAAATTTACCTACTAAGATTTGTTTGCAAGCGACATAAGAATTAGAGGCGGCAATTACAATAAAACTTGCAAGTAATTTTAATAGTTTTGACGTACCTCTTTTCAAATCAAAGTATTGGATGGATTAAAACGGAAAGTCAATAAAAGTAAAGTAAAATAATTATTTTTAGATTAATTACCTGTCGATCATAATTGCAATTGATTTTAACTATTAAATTATTCAATACCATTTTATTTCTATTTTCTTGTACAAAATCAAAGATAACCAAACCCAAGTAAGTACGTTTATTAATTTCAATATCATTTTTGTAGTAACGAACTGCTTGTTTCGTCAGGGTACAATTGATTGTCTAATTGTATTAAAAAATTACAACTATAACTTCTAAATTCCATATGAAAGAGTAGTCGTAGGGATCATATGGAAACTAAACTTATAAAATAAAAGTTGGCAATGTCATAACATTTGACGGTCTGTGGGAATGTTCAAAGTGTAGGCTTCAGTTTTATGGGATTAATTATTGATTTTAGTTTTGAGACAGTTCCGTGTTGACTTTGGACACGCATGCGCAAGCGACAGTTCAATTGTTTTTTTATTAAATTCTTATTGTTATTACTTGGTATTACCTACTTGTTATTACGTGTTATTCTTGTTGTTACGTTTTGTGTTTTTGTTTTAATAATGCCTAACGCGTACGTTTATAGTGCTCGTGAATACGGCAACATATTAATGTGCCTTGGAGAAGCTCGCGGAATGCTTCGCGTGCATTACGAATTTACCGAGAGAAATTCCCGACCGCTCGACACCCAGCTGACTCTCGTCTGATAACAGCAGCATTTCAGCGAGTGTTGGAAAATCGGCCCATTGCTCCAGTAGCGGCAGGAGGTGGAAGTCAAATGACTGTTCACCCGAGGAGCGCATTTTAGATGTCGTTCGCCGGTATCCGAACCTAGGTACACGAAGTATCGCTAAATTGTTAAGACGTCGGGATGGAACAAATGTGTCATACTGTTCAGTTCACAAAGTGTTAAAGCGTAACCGAATGCGGCCATACAAAGTGCACAAAGTGCAAGCTTTAGTTCCCGGCGATCACGACCGCCGACGAGTTTTCTGCCGTTGGTTATTAGAACAACAACAACGTGTGCCTGGTTCCATTGAGCACGTTATCTGGACGGACGAGTCGACATTTACCAGAAACGGCATGTGGAACCGAAGAAATACACACGTGTATTCAGAGGTTAACCCGTACGCTGTTCGACAAACCGGGCACCAAACCCGATGGTCGGTTAACGTATGGGCAGGTTTATTTAAGGATCGCATACTGGGACCAGTGTTTCTGCCACAGCGACTTAACGGACAGGGATACCTAAACTTTATAAATGAACAGTTGGTTGACATTTTAGACGACCTATCGTTGGATGAATATCGCCGTACATGGTTCCAGCATGATGGTGCACCTCCACATGTCGTGAGGTTCGTCCGTGAGCGCCTTACCGAATTATTTGATGATCGCTGGATTGGCAGACTAGGACCACACGCTTGGCCACCTCGCTCACCAGATCTGACCCCGTTAGACTTCTTTCTGTGGGGTATGTGAAAGAAAGGGTTTTAATCGTGAGTGTGATAGTGCTGACGAAATGCGCCAAAGGATCGTGGATGTTTTCGACAAACTACGTGCGGACTGTGTCGAAGACCACACGATAATGCCCCGCCTGCATGAGGAGACGCAACACCGAGCCCACATCTGCCTCGAAATGAATGGAGCACAATTTGAGCCGCATCTCATAAGACCACGGAGGATTTAGAGCGGTAAGCTGTTTCATACCTATTTTTTTTAAATAACTTGGTACTGAACTGATCTGAATAGGTACATAACTGAATACATCAGAATAATAAACATACCTACACGATGAATAAAACGCATAACTCTAACCTTGTTAACTTTTCATTTAAGTATTTTTTCATTAGCGGGGAATCGAACCAGTTATTTGGTTTATTTAACCTGTGAATTTGAATTAAAGTGGCTACGTGAGACAAGCACAGTGGCAAAATAGTAGGTTAAGTAGATAAGTTAGGTATTTAGACAAGTGTTGTAAATTATTATGTATTGTGGTACCATCGTTAGTTACGGGCCGCGAATTCGGCGTTCGCGCGTACATTGACCCCTAGTCAGCTGATTGTAATTCAGTAATTCCACTGCTGCTTTTATGTTTAAGTATTTTCATGTTTTATTTTAATGAAATTAACGTTTTATTTAACACGATGATTTATACTAACACGATGGAGCGTGAATAAAGCTAATAAAACGTTGTGAAAAGATGAATTTTTTTTCATCAGGATCGATTTTATATTTCACCCATCATCTAAGATATAGTTAGTACTGTCGTCTGTCTTCGTTTTCGGGAGCGTTTCAAAAATACCCTGTATACTGTTTAAAATATAAAATGTTTTCAATTATTTTGTTATTTTTGATATTTTGCAAAGAAAAAAGTCACGTAGTTGATAATTTGCATGAATTTGGTAAATACATTTTTATACAAAATATTTTACATGTACGCTAGGGATTGAATCAACTATATCAAAATTAATGTCGATATTTATCTTGAATGTTTATAATGAATCGATAGACTTGCCCACACAACAAGAAAATAAATCCTCTGTTTGCGTTCTAAAATGCAATTTTATTTTGCCGTTTGTCAAACAGATTCACTCCGGATTCTATAATTAGAAAAAATGGTTAAGGTTAATTGGACGGATTGGTTGGTATGTAAAGAAGAACTTTGCAGCAAACATTTTCTTGAGAAGTATTAAAAAAAAGAAGAATAAAAACAAATTTATTAAAAGGAGTCATTTCTACATTATTTGTACCAGTAAGTAAAATATTGTTATAATAAGACTTCAAAAATTTCACTTTCAAAACTTTAGATAAATATAGAGACAGATTTTATACATTATAAAACTGTAGTATATTAAAGATAAAAAAATTTGAGACTATCCTCTTTAAGCCATTATGAACCCAACTAAGTATCTATTTATCAACCAAAATAAATGTATAACCTTACTTAACCAACCGCACAGCCTAACGGTCACACTAGTACAATATTCATAGCATCACGCTATTTTCCCCAAGGGGTTGAGGGGAGCTTCGGAACTTCGGATTATATTCCCAAGTCACAATGATAAAACTTTTAGCGTAGTTAGGTATAGATATTTAGTAATAGTCCTGAAGCGCCACTAGACGCCCGCGCATGAGACGCGATAGTATAAATTATATAGTATTTGATACAACGTTCGATGTCCCATTCATGCTTGATGACCGACGACATTGTGCCGAGGGCTTAAATAGCGTGGTTCATCCCCTACAGCGTTAGTCCATGAATGAGTAACCATTTTCTTAACATACCGAGATTGAGAGAATAGAGAGTGCATCTGTATCCTCAGACACTTGGTGCACTTTACTCTGTTAAGATCATTATGTTTTTAAAATTCATGCAGCTAAAATGATAATAAGTTTATTATTACTTTATACTTTTCAGGGACAGATGGACGAATATAAACATGAAGCATAATGAAGCGTCATAAAAATATTGGCCTTTAAACAGAGCAATATTATTTAACTGATTCCTACAAGTTTCCTTACTTAAATAATTAAGTTTACATTCATATTTAAGTCGAATGTTGAAATAAACTTCTAGAATGTATTTAATCTTTAATTATTAAATGTTTGTCAAAAGTAATACTTATATGAAAAATAAAGCAATTATTATGTACTCCGTGTCCCCGTGTTTTATTTCCTCATCAAAACATTTTATAAAATATAAATAGGTATATAATTAGTTAAGTATCTAACTATTTATATTAACAATATGTTAAAAAAGGAATTCCCGTGAAACTGCCTTTATACATTTGAATTAAAATCCAACAAAAGGCAGGTAGGTTCAGCTTATTCCCAGGAAAATGTTATATGAATATTTTTTAATTATTTTAGAACTATCATGGTAAAATTCAATTAAATTTTGAAGTTATTCAATTAAATTTTGAAGTTATTCAATTTCGTGCACTTAACAACGTTTTTAAATGTTTTTAATTAATGTAATTAATTAATTTTTTACTTTATTTAATTTCCATATTCTTTTAAATGCTTCGCTTAGTTCAATATATTTACTAATCTTTTCGGCGATTGTGTTTTGTATTTTTTTTTAATATTATACGTAATTGGTATTGCTATGTCGATTATAGAGGTTATATTGTTAATTTTGTCTTGCAAAGTTAACAATATTATTATTTTTTTTTTTTTACTAACTTCGTTTATGTTAATTACTAACAAATGTGTATGGATATGTATATCTGAAATAAACATTATTATTATTATTATTATTATTATTTTACCGCTTCCTTAACAATCATTTTTCGATAGTCCTTGTAAGTAAAAACATGTACATCACTAGCTAACGCACACAATGACAAATCAAAATTGGTCACGCGTTTTCGGGCTGTCAGGTCGTCTATACGCCAGTATATTCTAAGTCTATGGTAATTACATTACATTACATATACTTAGAATATACCAGTATATTCTAAGTCTATGGTCCATTATCAAAAGAAAAGTTGGCTCAGCACCCCCCCTACCCCAGCCTACGAATTAGGAGTAAATGTATTTAAAAAAATACTGACAGACGTATTTCATAAAAAAAAAAAAAAAAAACATCTCAAATATATTGATTATTTAAACTGCACCCATGTAGTTTAGAAATAAAAAATAATTAAAGATCACTCACTTTATAACGTCGATATCACTTCAAGTAATTAGAATTGGGTACTTTTTACGATATAAAAAAACTGCACCTTGATTGAATATAATTGCACCATCGTTAAAAATGCATAAAGTGCAATGATACGCACAAAAAGTTAATAAAACCAAATTTGCCAAGTGTCGAATGCACCCGCCCTACGCCATCCTACGAATTTGGAGTATATATACACAAAATAAAAAATACTGACAGATTTATTTTAAATAGCACATCTTAAAAATATAAATTATTTAAATTGCACCTATGTAGTTTATAACTAAAAAATAGGTAAATATTGCTCAACTCATAACATCGATATAACTTTAAATAATGAGAAATGGGTAATTTTGCAATATGAACAAACTGCACCCTGTTTGAATATAATTATACTATCGTTAAAAATGCTTAAATTGCAATATTATAAGTGCAAGAAGATAATAAAATCAAATTTGTTAATTGTCGACAAAGAGTGTTTAATCACTAGATTTAATAGGCGGGACTTCCTTAGTAAAAGTAAATGTATGTAACGGTTCAAAAATATTAATTATTTAAACTGCACCTATATCTATACAAATAAATAAAACTGAAGTGTCGGTGAACAAAAAATCGGTGAACCTGTAGGTGAGAGCTCATGCACATCGCTGCTCTATGTATACCCAAACATATGTATGCGTGTACTATTTTACTCTTATATGATTTTATTAACTTTTTGCACTTAATATTGCATTTGATGCGTTTTTAACAATGGTACAGTTATATTCAAGCAGGGTGCAGTCTTTTTATGCTGTATAAAATACCCAATTCTAATTATTTAAAGTTATATCGACATTATAAGGTGAACGATATTTACCTATTTTTTTATTTATAAACTATATAGGTGCAATTTAAATAATAATTATTTTTGAGATGTGCTTTTTAGAATACGTCTGTCAGTATTTTTTATTTTATATATACTCCAAATTCGTAGGCTAGGGTACAATCGACACAACAAATTTGGTTTTTTTAACCTTTTGTGCTTATCATTGCATTTTATGCATTTTTAACGACGGTGCAATTATATTCAATCAAGGTGCAGTTTTTTTATATTGCAAAAAGTACCCAATTATAATTATTTGAAGTAATATCGACGTTATAAGGTGAGCGATTTTCAACTATTTTTTATTTCTAAACTACATGGGTGCAGTTTAAATAATTAATATTTTTTAGATGTGCTATTTGAAATACGTCTGTCAATATTTTTTAAAATATATATACTTCAAATTCGTAGGCTGGGGTAGGGGGGGTTGGCTCAGCCGGTATATCACAAACCATAGATATAAGTTTTCTTATATCTATGTCACAAACTAATATGAAGTGCTAGCGCACCGTAGTAGCCAGTAGTAGCGCACAGACGACCGTCTTCCGTACTAAAAAAAAGGCCAATAGCGAGCCTCCAGAATTGAAAGTGACATTTAGCTTTTTAAATTAATCTAAGGCAAAGGCATGTATTTGCTTCAGCCTAACATCCCGTAGTAGAAATAGGATCCTCTTAGAACTTTGAAAATTTATCTTTATTGATTTAAATTTATGTACGTGTACACAATGTGAACATGTTGATAAATTTAAACCATTAATAATTTTAATTTAGGTATAAAGAAATAAAATACAGTAATATTTATTAAGTCTTTTATTTTTATATTTCAGTGTAAATTTACAAGTGCAAGTGCTTTTTTTCGTCATTGGAGGCAAATTCTCTCCTTCTTGAATTGCTACAATCTTTGAAAACTCTTATAGTTACAATCCAATTTTTTATCGAAGTAACTGATGATTCTTTGCCACAAAGGTATTCAATTCAATTCAATAAATATTCAATTCAATTCAACTGATGATGATGTAGTGACTTTACTTTGTTTTGTGCTTCTTGCCCCATTTACGAAATAATTTATCGAAAAGGAGAATAGTTGATGCAGTGTTCTTCAATGTTTGGCTCACCTCATTACCATGAAAACCACAAGCTAAAAAAATATAATTTAAACTCATTAATAATTACAACCATGGTAACGACGGGGCAGGGGGTGCTGAGAATCTCCGGTGGAGGTTCGGTTGCCACCTAAGACAACTCGACCTGGCAACATACAACGCACGCACCCTGAGGACTGACGAGAAGATCCTGGAGCTGGAAGAAGAGATAGACAAGTTACGCTGGCATATTATAGGATTATCCGAGGTCCGAAGAGAGGGGGAGGACACGGTAATCCTTGAATCCGGCAACTTGTTCTATCACCGGGAGGGCGACCATCTGTCCCAAAGAGGTGTCGGATTTATCTTCCACGAGTCTCTCGTTAACAACGTTGTAAAGATTGTGAGTGTGTCGACGAGGGTTGCGTACCTTATCCTAAGAATCACCAAACGGTATTCGTTGAAGGTCATACAGGTTTACGCACCAACCTCGGCACATCTCGATGAGGAGATGGAGGAAATGTATGAGGATATCTCTAAAGCCATGCATTCCTCCAAAACCCACTATACGGTGTTAATGGGAGACTTCAATGCAAAACTAGGCACAAGAAGGAACGGTGAGCTGAAGGTAGGGAAATTTGGAATAGGGAAACGGAACCCAAGGGGCCAGCAGCTGGCCGACTTCATGGAGAAAGAGGGACTCTTTATGATGAACTCTTTCTTCCAGAAGCGGCCCCACAGGAAGTGGACCTGGTCGACCCCGACGGTTCGACAAAAAATGAGATTGACTTCATTATGACGACCAGACGACAACTGTTCAGTGATGTCTCAGTGATCGCGAGGGTGAAAACTGGTAGCGATCACCGAATGGTTAGAGGCACACTGAACCTAAACGTTAAGTTGCAGAGGTCTCGTCTAATGAAGTCAACGCTTCGTCCCCCTCGTGCTCTAGTCCAAAGTCCCGAAACCTTTCAGCTCGAGTTACAAAACAGTTTTCAGTGCCTAGAAGACTGCAATGAAGTAGACGATATAAATGATAAGCTCGTGGAAACTGTCCATGCGGTCGGAGCTAAGTTCTGCAAGACCCGCCGCAGAAGAACACAAACACTCTCCGATCACACTCTTAATCTCATGGCTATAAGACGGGAAATGAAGCTGCGATCTTCAACAGATTTGACAGCATACAGGCAACTGAACAGACAGATCTCCAAATGCATGCGGCGGGACTTACTCAACTTCAATACACCTTGTATTGAAGAAGCGATCGAGTGGAACCAAGGCTCCAAAGTCTTTGCCAGAGATCTGTCTGCCAGAAAGAGCCAACTGTCAAAGCTGAAGACCGAGTGTGGCAGTATCGTTTCCGGGACACCTGAGATTTTGAGTGAGATTGAGAGGTTCTATGGGCAGATGTACACGTCATCGTTGGAGCCACACACAAGTGTGAGTAACGATCCAAGAGCGAGTCTTATCCGACACTATTCCGATGATATCCCGGACGTCAGTCTGAGCGAGATTAGAATGGCTCTCCAGCACATTAAAAACAGCAAGGCCCCAGGTGAGGATGGAATTACAGTGGAGCAGAAGTGCGGTGGTCTTGTTCTTCAAGAAAGGCGACAACGCTCTTTTGAAGAACTACAGAACGATTTCCCTTCTGAGCCGCGTCTACGTGCTGTTTTTGAGAGTCATTACGAATCGTCTCGCACGCAGATTCGACGACTTCCAGCCTCCTGAACAAACTGGTTTCCGAAAAGGCTTTATAACCATAGACCACATACACACCCTTCGGCAAATTGTACAGATGACAGAAGAGTACTATCTGCCACTTTGCCTTGCGTATGTGGGCTATGAGAAAGCCTTTGATTCCATCGAAATTTCGGCGGTGCTACAGTCCCTTCAGCGGTGCCAAGTTGACTGTCGGTATATCAAAGTGCTGAAGTGTTTGTACAGTAGGGCTACGATGGCTATCCGAGTACAGAATCAGAGTACGAAACCTATCCAACTGCAGAGAGGTGTAAGACATGGTGACGTTATATCCCCGAAACTCTTCAATGCTGCATTGGAAGAAGTTTTCATGCTACTGGACTGGAAAGGATACGGTATCAACATCAACGGCGATTACATAACTCACCTTCGATTTGCCGACGATATAGTCATTATGGCAGAATCGCTGGAGGACCTAAGCACTATGCTCAATAACTTCAATAGTGTCTCCCAACGGATAGGTCTAAAGATGAACATGGACAAAACAAAGATCATGTTTAATGTCCATGTCACACCTATGCCGGTAGTTGTTGGGAGCACTAAGCTCGAAGTTGTTGACGAGTATTTTACCTGGGACAAATAGTCCAACTAGGTAAGTCCAACTTCGACCGAGAGGTCAATCGACGGAATCAACTCGGCTGGGCAGCGTTCGGGTAACTACGACACATCTTCTCGTCAGGTATACCTCAAAACCTGAAAACGAGATTGTACAACCAGTGCGTGTTGCCAGTGATGACTTATGGATCTGAGACGTGGTCTTTCACTGCTGGCCATATGAGGACGCTCAAGGTCGCTCAGCGAGTTAATGGAGAGGGCTATGCTCGGAGTTTCTCTGCGTGATAAACTTATAAATGAGGATATCCGCAGTAGAACCAGAGTAACCGACATAGCCCAACGGATTAGTGAGCTGAAGTGAACGGAACGGATTAGTGGCAATGGGCCGGCCATATAGCTCGAAAAACCGACAACCGATGGGGAAAAAAGATTCTCGCCACTCGAGAATCTTTTTTCATGCGTTTGTCATTACGTGGCTGAAGTCATCACAGAAAATAGTAAAGCGAGCTAAACAAGCTACTGATACTTAAATTATTGAATAGAATATTTTAATATATTCATAGAAAACATAATGGACTGCTTCTTTAGATCTTTTTTAATATCTTCAGTTCTTGTTATTACATTATTGAATAAAGCAAATGGCTATACAATCACAGTCGACGCGCATGCTGAAGAGTGCTTTTACGAAAATGTTGAAGCCGATACAAAAAGGAGTAAGTTTAACAACCATGTAATATAAAAGTAAAAACATAACGGTATATTCATTTAACCTTTACTTCTTACTCCACCCATCAAGTTTAGGAGAACATTCTACTGTGTAGGTACTTTCTATTTATTGTTTTCATGGATAAAGTAAATTAAAGTGATATCAAGTTCTTAATTTGTAAGCCATTTAATAAAAGGAGGAGGTTCTCAATTTGTTTGTTTTTGTATGTTCAGACATAACTTCTTTGTTTATGAACTGATTTTAATATTTCTTTTTTATTGAATAACAAAGAGTAACCTACATAG
Source organism: Parnassius orleans (assembly GCA_029286625.1). Classification (NCBI taxonomy): domain Eukaryota; kingdom Metazoa; phylum Arthropoda; class Insecta; order Lepidoptera; family Papilionidae; genus Parnassius; species Parnassius orleans. The sequence goes on from JAGSMP010000008.1 coordinate 2,083,343, forward strand.
CCCAACGGATTAGTAAGCCGAAGTGACAATGGGCCGGCCATATAGCTCGAAGAACCGACAACCGATGGGGAAGAAAGGTTCTCGAGCGGCAGCCTCGTACCGGTAGGCGAAGTGTAGGGCGACCGCCCACTAGATGGAGTGACGACCTGGTAAGACATGCAGGAAGTCGATGGATGCAGGTGGCTCAGGACCGTGCTTTGTGACATTCCTTGGGGGAGGCCCATGTTCAGTAGTGGACTTGTGAGGGGCTGTAATGATGATGATGATGAATAATTACAATATATTTAATTTCTAACTAAAATAATTTATATCACATGTTAAACATACAAAAATTTGCAGCAAAATTCAAATAGGTGAGAACTCTTAGGCAGTTTTTAACCTAAAATAAAAATAAAATTGGTTGAATAAAAGTCGACTTTGTAAGGTGGTATAATATTATTTAACATTGTGTGAGTATTGCAAAAGTCCTTTTTAGATACAAGCAAAGTCACTAAGGGCTAATTTTTCAATGGCGACATAATTTATTCATAAAATAAAATACAACATAAACAAACGATTGAATAAAACTATTTTTACGGATTTTATCGCGTTTAATTTACTTTTTTTTAAATTTAATGATACATAAAACATATTACAATAGTGCATAATTACTATTCAGCACTATTAAACCGCAAAACGGTTTGTATTGGTGCTTGCAGACGTCTATACGCATAAATAATATATTATTTTTAATAACTACCATCGTAAAATTGGTAAAATTAAGCATGATAACAACTAACAACCTTTGTATTAGCGACATGTTGACAAACAGGTTTCGCTAGTTTACCGCGATGAGCGTGTACGGTATGCTATTCCTAAGATAATTAGGTATGTAGTGTGTGTGCGCGTTTCATATACATATACAGAATGATTTCTATAGCAATTTTTTTTTAAATAATTATTTAATAAACTAATTTTATACATATATATTTAATATCATTTGAGGATTTATTAAGGAAGACTTAATTCAGGTTTCCTAGTATATAATGTTTAAATTTATATTTTAAGTTTTTTTCTGTCAATTCGTTCTTAAGGTTTTCTGGAAGATAATATATTAACAGTTCTCCTGTCTCCATAAAAGTTATTTGATTTTATTTTTGCTACAGATTTTTTATTACTTTGTCGTGTTTTATCACAATATTTTACCATTTTTTATGAAGGAATCGTATTAAAATCTTCAATCATGATATGATATTCAAGTTTTTTATTTATAGGTATGACGTTACAGTATTTAAAAAGACCAATATAGTTATTTTCTTTATATTTTTGTTTTACCTTGTCATCTACAATGAGCTTTAAGAATTTTAGTTGTAAATTAAAAATCCTTCTTATGTATGTTTTGAATGTACGACCATAACTTGTTATTCCATATGATATTATCGAATCTACTAGCGCATGGTACATTGATAGTAGTACTGAATATGGTACTTTATTCTTGATAATGTAGAATGTTGCAAGCAATGACCTTAGCTTATTACAAATCGTATCAATATGAGGACCCCAGTTAAATCTGTTGTCTATGATTAAGCCTAGGTATTTTTGATTTGTAACTTGTTCTATAGGTGTACATATGCATTTTTGAATAAGGCCATGCATACATTCGTGTGTATGCACAATTATTGATATTGGACTATATACTGTGTTATGACTCGACCTAATATGCATGACTTTAGTTTTTTTCTGCGTTAAGTACTAGTCCCATGTCATAAGACCATTGATTTAAAAGCGTTATATCGTCTTGAAGAGTTTTTTGAGCGGCGGCAATGTCACGTTCTGCTGATACGAGACAAGTATCGTCCGCAAATTGATAAAGCTTACACTTTGTTATAAGGTGGTTAAGGTCATTTACATAAGCAAGGTAATGCAAAGGACCCAATACTGATCCCTGTGCTGTTCCTTCTGTAATGTTTATTTTATCACTAAATGTATTATCCACCCTAACAACATATTGTCGGTTACAGAGGTAGTTTTTACTCCAGTCTAATAAAGGTCCTCTGATACCTGTGTCTCGAAGCTTTTTAATTAGAGTTTCATGTCGTAAAGTATCGAAAGCCATGCTGTAGTCAATAAAAGCAACTAATACGTGTCTTTTCTCATCAAGTTAAGTATTAATATCATTTGTAAATTTAGACAGTAGCTGTGTAGTGCTTTTACCAGATTGAAATCCGAATTGATTATCAGATAGAATAGAGTTTGCAGTGTAAAATGTTTGTATTTGTTCACATATATACTTTTCTACTATTTTATCGATAATCGGAAGAATTGATATCGGTCTGTAATTGGCATATTCTTTTTGGGAGTGTTGCTTATAAATTGGCCTAATAATACTTGTTTTTAATCCATCTGGATAAATACCTTTTCTAATGCTCGTGTCTATAAGTTTTGTCAAAGCAAAGACATCTTTTCACCTATGGCTTTTATGCCAATCGCTCGAAATTGAGCCTCGAATGCCATCAAAACCGGGTGCTTTATTGACGTTAATATTTTTAATATTTTTGCTACTTGCTGTACACACGGTTTTTTATAATAAATAGACAAGCAGGCCGATTTTTTATAACTTTTTGTGTCCAAAATATTATTTGTACAATTTGGTATTATTTTAGACACATTTTCTTTAAAACTAAAGGCAAAATTATTCGCTATCGTTTGAGTATTTATATTGTTTGTTTTAAAAGCTTTATTTATTACTTCGTCTACAGTTCGGGTTATCCTCCCTATCATTTTATTAATAATATCCCAGAGTTTTTTTGTATTTTTTGTATTTTAGTTTATTTCTGTTTTATAAAATAAGTTTCTAGATTTCTCTATTGTTTTGTGAGTTTTATTTCTTATTTTATTATACTCTGCTCTTAACACGGCGTTAGTAGGATCTTTTTTCCATTTTAAAAATAAATTATCTCTTTTATTGCAAAGTTTTTTTATACTTTTATTTATCCATGGTTCATTATTTCGTGTAGATGTTGATTTAATTTTTATGATGTATTCCGATTTTTTATAACATTCAGTAATTTTAGTTATTATGTCATTGTATAATAAATTTGGGCAATCTATTGTAATAATCAATTGTAACAATCTATAGTAATCCAATATATTATGTAATTCTTTACTCAGACGATCTTGTTTAAAACGTATTAATGTAATAGGATCAGCCTGTATACGTGGCGGGGCGACGCATGCAATTGCAATCATTCGATGGTCCGCCAGTACAGTACCCAACGCCGCACTGTACAGTCCTTGTTTACGAGATCGCACAAAAATATGATCTATGCAACTCTTAGTTACTATATTTTTACGTTTTTCGATCCTAGTGTAATCAGATATCCCGCAGAATAGGCCGTACTCGGTCATTAGGTTTACATATTGTGATATTGTGTTATTTATAACTTTAAGGTTTAGGTTTATGTCACCTATAATCAGAAATTTATCACAGTGCGAGTATTTATTTAATAAGTGTTTCAGCTCAGAAAGAAATAGCGTTTTACTTTTGTCTGGCGGTCGGTATAATGCACACAGAGTGTAGGTACATTTATTCGATGTTGCAAGTATTCCAACAATACATTCAAAACCCAATGGAGCGGTTTTAGTTATATGAAAGTTGTGTTTATTATTCACATAAATTATGATACCACCTCCTTTTTTATGACTTCTTAACTCTGTGTGCATTGTATAGCCGTCAATATCATATAATGAACTCAGTTTATCTGATATACTAGCTTCTGTAATAATAATGATATCGATTAGATTCTTGTAGGATTCAATACACTGTAAAAGACATGAGTAGTTTTTAATCAGACATCTAATGTTTATATGAAAGCAAGTAATTTTTGATGTTTTAGGTAAACATGATAGGAAGGTTTCGATGTTTAAACAGTCCCTAATTTCCTTAATGCTACTTATATCTATATCAGTGGACAAACCCGTTAGGAGAGTATCGTTGACTTTAGCAGAGCAGAGTCCCAATATCCGCTTCCTTCCTCAGAATGAAGACCTTGCTTTTATTTTACTTGCCTTGCTTGCTTATTTTTCCATCCTTGAACCATACATATTTAAAGGTACCTGATAACTGCTGTTTTGCTTTCCACAACAATGACTTATTATAGGGTGTTAATGCCTCGCGTACAAATATTTTCCTTCCGCTTTCATTTTCATCAGTCTTGGGTATCAGATCTCCGAGTACTGGTTTCACAGTTCGCGCTTTTTGCAGCCAACAACAACGCTTTTCCTCCTTGAGCTCCACCAGAATATATCCTGATTGTTCTCCGTAGTTTCCTACACGTTTGGCAGTTACCACTCCTGGGTCTTCTATGTTTAACTTGTTTGCTAGATTTCTCACAACTAGAATAGGATCTTCATTTTCTAGGGCCGGTAATCCAGAAATTTCCATATGGTTTTTGAGCTGGCCTTGCTCAAGTTCATGGACTCGCTGTTCAACTGCACACAGTCTTGTTTCCATATTTTTATTAGCTTTGGTAAGTGAGGCATTTTTCCTTTCTAATTCAATTATTCTTTGTTGAAATGCTTCGATATTCTCGCATATTTCATCCATTTTGTCAGTCAAAGGCTCTAACGCCTTTGCAACTATTTTGTCAACCTCTTTAGAGATATCCTTCAGTAGTTTTTTTGATATCAATATTATGCAAGGTAGTTTGGCATCCTGGGGTACCAGCTACGGGGTGTGAGTAGCTGGCTGGTACTTCTTCCTCCCCCTCAGAATCCTCCTCTGGTACTATAAAAGAGCTGTGTCGTGGACGATTTTTCAGGCAGTCTTTACATGTCCAGTCTAAGCTGACTTGAGCTCGTAGCGCGGTTATTTGTTTGGTAGTTAGAGTTGCACAAGATGTAGTAGCATGAACCACTTTTTCACATACGCTACACTCAAGACCTGGCGCCTTTTTCGTAATTATTATGTTTCTCGTATAACATTTTGGAATTGGTGCCATAACGACGGTTGTTAGAAAATAATTGGACGGTTGTTGAAAATACTTATTTTAATTCCCGGCGTTTCGGGTGCTTTACAGCAACCCATGGTCTCGGCCAATGTTTGGCGTCCCGATATAACAGTTAGCCCGGCTACCTTCAGTTTTTGAATATTAATTTTTGGTTTGATCTACGCAGAATGAGCTTACAGTATCTTGAAGTCTTGCAATGGTATGCTAGGATTTGGATTTAATTTTGTTAATTATAGGATCCCAAGCAGATGGCAGCACCCATCCATCTTCTCTATTGAAATAGGGATGTTTTTTAATTTCTATAGCCCGATGGGGAAGAAAAGTTCTCGAGTGGTAGCCTTGTGCCGGTAAGCAAAGTATAGGGCAGCTCTACCACTAGATGGAGAGACGACTTGGTAAGATATGCAGGAAGTCAATGAATGCAGGTGACTCAGGACTGTCCTTTGTAGCATTCATTGGGGGTGGCCTATGGTCAGCAGTAGATTTGTAAAGGGCTGTAATGATCTGTAATGATGAACTACAAGTTTTGTTAGCAGTAGAATAAAAGGAAACAAAACCACTGAAAGCAATACTTAAGGTTTAATAAGACTTATTATATGGATGTTATCCCATTTCATTTTCTGACCTTTAACACAATAAAGTCAGGGTAATATGCTTGAAAGCAAAATAGGCATAAAATTATAATGTATATAACTGAGTATTGTAAAATATATGCCGAGGGATTACAGGCATAACCCTATGTAGTTTTGTGATTAATTATTTGGCGAAAGTATTTCAGTACCAATATAAGTTATAGCCCATACTTGTAATGACACTGGTATTGTCACCATAATTTTCATAATTAACATTGTAAAGGTATTTAGATTACATTATGAAGACATACTGGTGTTCATTTTAATAAAATTAATGGAAAATTTTAGTCAACTCGCCTGCCAAGGGTGGCAAGCAAGGCATTGTACTACGACAAAATCCCCCCTAAGCGACAATCTATGGGGGATTTCTATGTTCAGTAGCGGACTTTTATAGGAGGTTTATATAAAGGATTAATTAATTTATGAAAAATTTAATAGAAAAATTACTGACGGCTGCTTCGTAACTCTTAATGGAATCCCAGTTGTGATCTCATCTTCCGTAAACAACGTGGCAAATGCATCCTGGTGAATACGAGATGTATTCGAGATAACGAATCGCAGCTCAAAGTTGTTGTGGCAAACATGCTACTTATTATATAAGTTCTTGAACACATATTCTATTTAAATTTTAAATAATACACAAATATGGCGTCGCACATGTTAGACAAACATTAATAATTATAATTTAATGCTTATAATAAATTAATTGTTTAATAATGGCGTCGGCGCTTGCCATGTCACGTGTGTGGGCAGAAACGTCAACCCAAATCAGTAATTTATTCAATAGCTGTCAAAATCAATTCTTGAGGGCCATAGACATAAGGCTAGAAATATTTGTATAGAGATTACCACCCGTGAACCATATTCAAACATAAAATTGAAAAGGCTGACAGCTCTTGTCAATATCAAATGTCAATGTCAATTATGTCATGCGTTTGTCATTACGTGGCTCAAGTCATCACAGAAAATAGTAAAGCGAGCTAAACAAGCTACCGATACTTAAATTATTGAATAGAATATTTTATTATATTCATAGAAAACATAATGGACTGCTTCTTTAGATCTTTATTAATATCTTCAGTTCTAGTTATTACATTATTGAATAAAGCAAATGGCTATACAATCACAGTCGACGCGCATGCTGAAGAGTGCTTTTACGAAAATGTTGAAGCCGATACAAAAATGAGTAAGTTTAACAACCATGTTATATAAAAGTAAAAACATAACGGTATATTCATTTAACCTTTGCTTCTTACTCCACCCATCAAGTTTTAAGAGAACATTTTACTGTGTAGGTACTTTCTATTTATTGTTTTCATGGATAAAGTAAATTAAAGTGATATCAAGTTCTTAATTTGTAAGCCATTTAAAAAAAGGAGGAGGTTCTCAATTTGTTTGTTTTTGTATGTTCAGACATAACTTCTTTGTTTATGAACTGATTTTAATATTTCTTTTTTATTAAATGACAAAGAGTAACCGACATAGCCCAACGGATTAGTAAGCCGAAGTGGCAATGGGCCGGCCATATAGCTCGAAGAACCGACAACCGATGGGGAAAAAAGGTTCTCGAGTGGTAGCCTCGTACCAGTAGGCGAAGTGTAGGGCAATCCCCCACTAGATGGAGTGACGACCTGGTAAGACATGCAGGAAGTCGATGGATGCAGGTGGCTCAGAACCGTGCTTTGTGGCATTCCTTGGGGGAGGCCTATGTTCAGCAGTAGACTTGTGAAGGGCTGTAATGATGATCATGATTAAATAGGTTATACTTTAGAGGTAGTCCTATATAAATTTTAGAAAAAAATTCATCCTTAGCCACTCAAAAGTTTAAAAAAATCAAACCTTTGATAAAGTATGAACTGCCTTCAAAAGCTAAAAAGAAAAAAAATCCACATCATAGCTTCCGAAGTCGGTGGCATTAAATTTTCGATATTCTATGACTTCAGAAGCTATTATGTTTGTATGTATATTTTTTTTATTTATTATGTTTGTTTGTATTTACATGTATTTTTTCTTTTTAGTTTGTGAAGTTGATCTATGAATTTTCTTTAAAGTTTAATGTTTTATTAAGTGTAAAAAATTAATCTATAGAAATTTGTATTCAATTTAATTTATTTCGGTTTTCATGCATACTTTAGTAAATCTATCTTTTGGTTACATTCATCTTGGGTGATGAAACAAAAGACACAGGATATTAGCTGCATTAAAAAATTGTAATTTATCACAAGTATTTGAAAAAATATTATTTACAGAAATAATAATATAACCTGATCAATTCCTTCACAAAATTAGGCATAGTTCTTTGGGTGCCAATCCACCCACGGTGGGTGGATTTTCAATTTACGTAGCGCCACTGTCCCACTGTGAGAGTAAGTTGAAGTGTTTCATATTTCGACTTTTATCTAATTTTAACTCTATGGCCACTAGAATAAGAGTTTCCCAACACTTTAAGAAAAGAAAGACATTGGCATGGCATTGTTCTTTTTCCTTTTCATACATTTGCCTGTCTCAGTTTAAATTATTGCAAACACCTTTCGACACCGGTCTGCCTCTTGGTTTGGTAGAGTGACAAAGATGAAAAATTTCTCATCATAATTAGAGTTGTTTTTAATGTATTTGTTTATTTCTGGTGCTTTTTCGGCCTTCTTTTACATAATGCGGCGCACATTATTTGTATTAAATAAAACCTATGTCAACCAACACAATCTTTATTTTCTCACCTCCAAGAAGCCTACCTAGTTTAGTTAATTCTTTTAACAAATCACATAATAATTAATTTTCGCATGCAAAGACCTATTAGTGCGTGGCTGTTTAAAGGCCGCGGCACAAGCGTGGTCACGTAGTACCTTGGCCACTCGAAGGGTTAAGTGAATTATTGGATAATATATAATTTGAATAGTAAACATGAACTTTACAAACTGGTAATATTGATTGCAGGTTTAACATTTGAAATAGCAGAAGGAGGTTTCTTAGATATAGACATCACAATCACTGGTCCTGATGGAACTGAAATACATAAGGGAGAGCGGGAGTCTTCTGGTATTTATACATTCTCGGCACCCACTTCAGGCCGGTACACATATTGCTTTAGCAATAAAATGTCTACAATGACACCTAAGGTATATACTTTTACTTACTTATAATTTTTAAGTAAAGTTTATTATTAAAAAAATTAAATACAACCACAATGCCCAACTGATTATATCACAATTTTAGTAACTGCTTTTATTGACATATTGTTCTTTTGACATATATTTTACAATATAATGCCAATTTTAGTAACAATGTTATCTATTACACTGTCACAAGGCATAATTGTAAACAAACACACCCAAAATGTTGCACAGCTAATTTTTGTAAAATTGTACAATAATAAATAAATCTATGTAAGATCTTTAGAAAGAAATAAACTAAAATAATGAATACGAAATAAAGAAATATTTATGGCACACACATCACACACAATTAGCCGCTCGCTCTGTATCGCCCGTATTGTGCAATAGAGAGAGTTGCAAGTCTTGGAGACAATTGCCTACATTTCCTTTTGAAATATTGTTTCGGGCGATAATTTTTCACCCCTAAACCTTTACGAAATGAGACAATTTTGGTTTCATTAGATTCAGTACACCTTAATTTAGGTCGGTACGTTTTCTTTTTTAGTAATTCAGTTTAGTTTAATTTTTAAAAAGAAAACGCTCGAGAAAGGTCAAAAACATAGATATTTAGATGGTAATAACTTATATCGTACGTAATATTTCTTTAAAATAAAAACATACATACCTAGTTTTTCATTATATCTACAAGATTTCCAAAAATTATGAAAATTAGGGGGAAAACATTATCGTTTTTTGTACGAAAATTTACAGCTTCACAATCCTCTTAAGATAAAAAACTATAAAAATTTTACAGATATAGTATATAACAAAAGTATATTTACAATTTACATTTATAATGAATTGTCACATGTTGTGGTGCATTGGGCAAAAAGACCTCACTTTGCCTACACTGTTGCCAAAACAGCACAGGTCCTTAGGGAGCCCTTTGCTAGTTTGTAAATATCTACTTCTTATTAATCATATTACTACAATGTTTCATATAAACTTCTTAATTCAGGTGGTGATGTTCAACTTGGAAATTGGTGACTCACCTAGCAAGAATCCTGGTGAAAAAGACGAGGTGGACCACAACAATCTGGAAAATATGATTAAAGAGCTTGGTGCCACTCTTAAGACTGTTAAAAATGAGCAAGAGTATATGCAGGTAGTTTTCCATGTTCTAGGCAACAGTATATGTAGTATAATATACCTTGTATTATAATCACAGATCTTAAAATAGATACCACATATAGAAAAATAATAATAACAATTTCTTTTTATAGAATAAGGGTGACAAACGAGCATACAGTGCACCTGTCGGTAAGTGGATGCTGTGGCTCATACACATCTAAATTTATCCTTGATTAAGAATGAAAATACAGGTGCACTGTCACCCGTGAGGACTAAGTTGTAATACCCCTCGTTTCCAGTAAAACGGGTCTCCGGTTCTCTACACTCACCATACGAAACACAGCAGCATTAAGCTGCTATTTTACGCTGGTATTTTGTGAGAGTGAGGTTCTGGTTGAGCCGACACATTCGTGCTACAACCATAATATAGCTGCAGCTTGGCTCTACCACGTAAAAATTTCATTTGGCTGTGGCTAAGGTCAGTAGGAAGCATACTGCCATACTGATTGTTTACTTCGATGTTACTTTAGCTGATTTCACTAAGAGTACAACATGCTGCACCGTTGGTGAAGCCTACATTAGTTATTATTGATATGCTTTAATTTATTAACAGTTCAGTGCTAGACATAGTAGAAAAGATTTACTGTAATTACAACACCTGCCTGGTGGATTAGCTACTGTAGTAACAGATATTTCATACATTTGAAGCTGCTTCCAACCAGAATATTTTATGTCTGGCTTAAATATGAAATGTTACCACCTATAAAATAAATATAACACAAGATCTCCTGAGATTTTTGAAGTTGCTTCTTACAATACTTCTTACTAAAGACAACCAATTTGTATTTTACTTTTTTTTATTTCAAGCCAACATTCCACTTGATTGTAAGTTGCTACTGTGGCCCGTTGTCACCTGCAACAAACTTCTAACAATTAATGAATAGCTCAAGAGCTAGAATAACGGCTAAACTGAAATAGAAGGGTGGTTACGGAAACAGGAAAGAGCAGTACAAAAAAATTAACTTTTAATAAAAAGTAAAAGTTTCTGAAGTTGGTGCTAAGATAGTGTGTAAAACAATTTACGCCCCAACTTTCCAAAGTTATTATGTAGAATAGAATTATGTGAAAAAAAGTGAAAAACAAAAATGTTTGCGAAAATTTACCAAGTTTTACTTTTTTAACCTTTTTAAGTGTACTAAGGAATATCACAAGTTCAAGGTAACAACTACAATGATAACCAAATAGTAACATTTAAAACTTTATTCTCTATTTTCCACCTTTAAAAACAGAGTTTTTTCTTCAAATTCATATGGGACCATCACTGAAGTATAACCTATTTAATAAAAATTGTCATTAAAATCGGTTCAATTAGGCAAAGAAGAATTTATTATTTGGGGGAAGATATTGCATAACATACATTTAAAAATTAAGTACATACTGTTGAATTAGAATCTCCTCCTTTTTTGAAGTCTGTTAAAAAGGAGCCTTATCACTGAAAAGTAAACTGAAAATAGTATTTGTTGAAAATAGGGCAATCGCACCTATGCACATGTAGTGTTAAAAATATCTTCACTTTAAAATGTCACAATGAATTTCTTAGATGTTTTCCTATACCTGGTTCTCAAAAACAGTGTACATTAGCAACATTACGGTGCTGTGATTCATACAACATGAACTGTAATAATTTTTCAGCATAGACTTATTATTATTAATTATAAATATTGTAATTATAAATACAGTAATTCATTATAGTAAGGTGTATGGTACCTTATTTGAAGAGCTCCTCCCTCCCCTCCTCTCCACATTTGATTGGGGACCACTACACTACTCTGTGGTAGCTAATGAGCCAGTTTGTTTCTTCCTGATAATTCCTCATTTAAAGATAATAAAAATGACTGTCATGTGTATTCTAGAGTCAGACTGTAGACGAGAAGCAATATCAATGGTGTAAAACATCTGAGATAGCCATGGCAATTGTGCCTTCCAAGCTTGGGAATTATATATAAACAAATTCTTCCAACTATAAGGGCTATATCAAATTGTTGCTCAAATCAATAAGTTTAATCAGGCTGTTAAATTTTCTTTCATACTTGAGCCTTAAAGTATGAAAGAAAATTATGTGAAGAAATTGAATCTCTTATAAGTAAAAAAAAAAACAGAGAACCCATCTATTCCGCCAACTCCCACTGATGACATGCAACACAGTCTTCTGCTCTATAAATTACTGAAGCAATATTTAACAATTTAAATTTTTTAATATAATTGTTTTTGTTCAAGGTTCGTGACCGCATCCATCGAGCGATTAATGAGAGCACAAACTCTAGGGTTGTGATGTGGTCTATTTTCGAGGCTTCCGTTCTACTAGTCATGACTCTTGGTCAAGTCTACTATCTCAAAAGATTCTTCGAAGTGCAACGTGTTGTATAACAGTTGTTGTGTTGTTTTAAATTAAGTTACATAAAAATTTTACAATAAAAAAATATAAAGAAATAATTAGATTCATTTATATGAAGTCAAAGTTTGTTTCAAAAGTATTGTAGATTTTTGTGAAGATGATTATAATTATTTATTTTTCCACTTTCCGACTATTTTTTAAATAACACAATTTCAATCTATATTTTAACAGTTGTTTTAAAACAAATAAACGAATGGTTAACATATTGTTTAACTGCGTTGACAAACACCTAATTTAAGTACTTACACATATAAACTCTTTGCACCAAAACAAAATCAAATAAAACGGCTAAAATTATAATTTTATTGTTAAAAAATTATCAAGGATTACAAGACTAAACTTAAAATAATGTACAAAATGGCGCTTTTCCACCAACGTTTTTGGCAATGGTATTATTTATTACTAATTTACTAGACTAGAACTCCTTTTCTGTGAGGTAGTCCATCTTAGTCCTCAGAGGTTATATCTATAGCCTTTGTTTGAAGTTGGTTGCAGTTGTCAACGGGCTGCCGGAGCCACTTACCATCAGCTGGACTGTAAACTGTAAGTTCGTATAAATAAAACATACATAGCGCAGTTGACTTCTATGGTGCAAATCGGTTTTTAGTACACATACACACAGCTCCACACTACCGACTAATGCATTACTCTACTGTCTCAAAACGAGAAAAAAATCGTGAAACACCGTAGCCTTTTTTAAATTAGTTACATTTTTTAACTAATGAGAGTATAAACACTAAAATAGCATCTCACATTAAAATAATATTTACTCACCTATTTTCTGATATGCCCGTTATATGATATATCGTTACTTTCTTGTTGAGAAGCCTAGCCTTCCTATCAATTCTTAACAATTTTTCATCTATACCCTTTTTTTTGGCTAAACGTAGTCCGAGTGGCTCGCTGCTTTTTGGAATCTGCCTATCCCCTCTGGGATTACAGGCGTGAGGGGCCGTTCAAGTATAACGTAAGTAGAATTTTTGTAATTTTTGACCGCCCTCAACTTATAGTGGTTTGCTATTAGGGCGATGGTAGCCCAGTGGATAAGACTGCGCGCCTCACATACGTGGAGTTGAAAGATCATCCCCAGACGCACACCTCTGGAGTTTCGAAATGTAAGTGCGGATTTAGGGAGTGAGGGAAAACATCGTAAGGAAACTGCAGTTCTAGAATATCTAGATGTGTAACCGTGATCCAATTTGTCTGGTTCCCCTGTCTAAGGGTTACGAAGGTCAGATGCCAATCGCTTCAATGTAATAACCAGACTCGCCAAATCCTGGGGCATGGTCGTACATGGTTGCCATTATGTGTTCAAATCAAAATCGACTAAATTTTCCAGAAAATCCGAAAAAGTAAATAAATAAATATTGCTGACGTAATCACCATCCAGAACCACCCAACCCCCATGTCATCAAAAATAAGCAAATGCTTATGTAATACTTGAATGCCCCTGACGTATATTATGTTTAACCTTTGACACTGAAAGTTCTTAGAAAATCAAAAACTGAACAAACTAGCAAGTTATTAGTTTTATTATATCTTTTCAAAATAGTGTCCATTTACATCAATACATCGCTGCATCCAATGGAACCACTGAGAAAAGCAGTTCGCCCACTCGTCCTTAGGGGTCTCTTCGATGGCATTTTGAAACGCAGCCACTGCTTCCTCGGCGTCCATAAAACGTTTTCCTCGAAGGTTTTCTTTTATTTTCGGAAATAAATAAAAATCGCAAGGTGCGAGGTCGGGGCTATAGGGCGGGTGATCCAGTAATTCCACGTCTGACGTCGCCAAGTAGTCGATTGTTTGGTTGGCGGTGTGCGACGAGGCGTTTTCGTGGTGAAGGAGGATCCTACTGCGAGGTCGTTTCTCCCGAACTTTTTCCAAGACAAGTGGCAAATATTTGTTAGTGTATCACTCTGCAGTAACTGTTTTTCGATTCTCTAAAACAATTGTTGCATAATGACCTGTCCTTCCGAAGAACGAGACCACCATCTTTTTTCCCACGCTTCGACCTCTCTTCACTTTAGTTGGCAACTCCTCAGAAGGAAACACCCAGACAGCAGACTGTCTCTTAGTTTCAGGATCATAACAATAAATCCAGCTTTCGTCACCCGTATGTCGCGAACACAGCAATTGAGTCACCTCCGTTAAATCATTGAACCATTTCACGACACCAAACAACACGACGGAGTTTTTGGGCCTCTGTCAAATTATGAGGTATCCACCGGGCACAAAGCTTCCTGACCGCTAAATGTTCATGGAGGATTTTGTGAACTTGACTCATACCGATGCCTAAGCTTGTCAGAATCTGCTGATAAGTCACTCTTTTGTCAGTCTCTATCATACGCCGCACAACACTGATGTTATCTTCAGTCGTCGCCGTAGAAGGCCGTCCCTCACGCAGATCATCGGTGAGATTAGTGCGACCACGTTTAAACTCATTAAACAAGTTGTAAACAGTGGCACGAGATGGGGCTTCATCGTGAAAGGCCAATCGAAGTCTATCATAACTTTCTTGTTGACTTAAATGACATCGAAAGTCATAAAAAATCAAACTAATTTTTACGGATTTTATCGCGTTTAATTTAACTTTTCAATTCCCGACGTTTCGGGTGCTTTACAGCACCCATGGTCACGGGGGGGACTGAGGTGTTTGACGTCCCGATGTCATAGTTAGCCCGGCTACCTTCAGTTTTTGAATATTAATTTTTGGTCCGATCTACGCAGAATGAGCTTACAGTATCTTGAAGTCTTGCAGTGGTATGCTTGGGTTTGGGTTTAATTTTATTAATTATAGGATCCCAAGCAGATGGCAGCACCCATCCATCTTCTCTATTGAAATTAGGATGTTTTTTAATTTCAATAGCCTCGCGAATCATCCTTGGTAGGAATCGGTGTTCTTTTGCGAGGATTTGTGGTCTATCAAATCTAATGTAATGGCGGGGACGATCTTGAACATGTTCACACACTGTAGACTTCCCGGAACGTCGGTGCTTCAAGTCAGCTATATGTTCTTTCACGCGGGTTTTAATAGATCTTTTTGTTTGTCCTATGTAAGAGAGACCACATTCACAATCTAGCTTGTACACTCCTGCATCTAGTAGAGGGATATGACACTTGACGGATGGTAAAAATTGACTAATCTTCTTCAGCGGCTTGAAGTATGTTTTAATGGAAGCTCGCTTCAAGATGTAGCCAATACTACATAGGGTAGTACAGCAGGCACAAGCTCGACTGTGGCCGGCTTCACTCGGTCACTGTGACGTAGACGCGGGACCCGAAGCTTGTTGTCTTGCAATACTTGCTCGACGTGCTGAAGCTCGGCGGCCAGATGTTTTCTGTCACAGATCTCGTGCTCTCTGAAACAAAGATTTTCCCACGGTAGCTAACTGTGATGGATGATGGTGCGATTCACCATTTAAATATCGGTTGGTATGGGTCTTTTTCCTATACAGTGTGAGTGCTATCAAGATTTCGGATGACTAAAACATCTAGGAAAGCTAAAGAATTGTTTGCCTCTAACTCCATTGTGAATTGTATTTTAGAGTTTATGGAGTTACTTTGTCAGATGGTAAAATTGTGAAAGTATCGTCTACGTACCGCTTGTAGAATCTTGAGATTTACAGGAGCAGTAAGAAGGGCTTTCTCCTCAAAGTCCTCCATGAATTATTTCTCTGTCTACGCCTTTTACCAAATAACAATTTGTGTTCTTAGGATTTAGCTAAAATACAAGCGGAGCCCTTATAATTGCGTACTATTATTGAACCATCTACCTTGAATAGAACTACCCTACTTTATTTACTTGAATCACTTAAATTTTTACCAAATTACATAAAAATAGGATATTATTTTTTCGATGTTCACCGTGTAGTGGTGTACTAACTTCTGCTATGACGATATGGGGTACCATATCGTCCCGTGGGTGTCCTCAGAGGCATCAGAGGGGAAACAAACCTGAAGATGGGCAGCAGCGAATTTCTAATAACAACTAGAAAATGAAAACCCGCCTGCCAAGCGTGGCGACCATGGCAAGTATCCCCCTTGTGAGGAAGGTCTATTATTATCAGCAGTGCACTTTACATGCAAAAATTTTCTTATTGACAGAAGTATCATAAGGTTTTTAAAATAATTGTGTGGTTTCATATATCTTTTAATTGCTTAGTTTTTGAAGTATCAAAGTAGTCTGCAATTTTCCTGCCTCGGTGTCTCATCCCCTTCCCTTTTGATGGGTAATATTAATTATCCAGGCCTGGAGGAGGCGGTGCGATTTTTATTATAATTGCGGTGAATATATATTATTTCGCGATACTGCAAATGTCCCCAAATTCGGGCTACAGGACGGACGTGAAGGAAGGCATGTGCACTCACCTGGACTTTCGCTGAGCTGCCTCGTGCCTCCAGTGGCTGTGTTGCATGTAGGTTGGATGACGGCTATTTAATAAAAATAATAAATTTTTTAATTCAGATAAATCAGTGGTCTCGTATTTCTTGGGTTAGGCACACGTTTCGGATATGGAAGAGGAATAAATACTCATCGCACTAATTTTAGCTTTAAATAATAATAAAAAAGAGACACAAACGAATACACTGTATTCATCCTCTTAATGTGAACATAGTAAGGGAAAGTCAGTTCTACATTACAACTTCTGTGTCCTACAATTCCCCTGGTGTTGCGGTAGTCTATAGGCGACGGTAGTCGCTTACCATCAGGTGAGCCGCATGCTCGTTTGCCCCCACTTCTATATAAAAAAAAACTTCACAAGTCGCATCACGTCTAGCCGTTACCGCTCGCAGTGTCAACTGAAATAATTCATAATCTGATTCCGGTATGTGTGTGCTTGCGTGCCCAAATGTATAGGAAAACGCGCGTTATGAAATCATAATCAAAATTGCTGTTATGGTTTTCACACCCAGAACCCACAACGCGACGTAATAGTCAGTTATGACCATAAGGCAAATTCCTAATCTATACTTATAAAAAGACTTGTCCTGACTGCTTTCACTGCGGGACCTCAATGTCGGAGGTCCGTATCACAAATAAGGAGGTTCTTAAAATCTTGCGGTGTCTAGACGTGATAAAGCTAGTGGACCAGATGGTATACCAGTTATAGTTCTAAAGGCTTGTGCAGGTTCAGGTGCACCTGAGTTGTCTCCTGTGCTGACACGCTTGTTCCGCCTCTCATTTAGGACTGGAATAGTGCCAAAATCCTGGAAGCTGGCCAACGTACAGCCTGTTCCAAAAAGGCAGCCGTGCCGACCCTGCCAATTATCGTCCAATCTCAATTACCTCCATACTCTGCAAGATTATGGAGCGTATATTGAACGCCCGCTTAATGGCATACCTAGAACAGAATGAACTCCTTAGTGACCGCCAATACGGTTTCGCCGAAATCGGTCAGGTGGGGACCTTCTAACGTATGCCACGCACGTATGGGGCGAGGCACTCGAGAACAGTGGGGAATCACTTGCTGTTTCTTTTGATGTCTCGAAGACCTTTGACAGAGTTTAGCACGCTAGCCTTTTGGGTAAGCTTCCAGCATACGGCTTATCCCCTGGTCTGATTGACTGGGTAAAGGACTTTCTGAGTGAACGGTCTCTCCGGGTCGTCGTCGAT
Organism: Parnassius orleans; assembly: GCA_029286625.1. Taxonomy (NCBI): domain Eukaryota; kingdom Metazoa; phylum Arthropoda; class Insecta; order Lepidoptera; family Papilionidae; genus Parnassius; species Parnassius orleans. The sequence goes on from JAGSMP010000008.1 coordinate 2,101,255, forward strand.
GGCTGCTCATCCGATCCTGTTGCGACTAACGCCGGTGTCCCGGTATCTATGGGTATGCAGACGATAGTACAGTTGTTGAGAGATACCAACCAAGTCCTCGGGCCAGTCGGGATCAAATCCAGTCCGAAAGAGAAACTATGGGAGAGCGTGTGAATCTCACACTACAGGCAGTCTCCGAATGGGGCGATGCCAATCTTGTGAAATTCAACGCCTCCAAAACACAGCGTGTCTCTTCACTGCCAAAAGGAGCCAGCTCATCTTGGCTCCTTCTTTCCGAAATGTACCACTAGAATACACCGACCGCCTTCAGTTGTTGGGGGTTGAGATATCCTCTAATCTGAACTTCGGGCGGTTCATTGAGTCCAAGGCCAAAGCACCTGCAAGGAAGCTAGGAGTCCTTGCAAAGGTAAGGCGATACTTACTTCACGCCGGGACAGCTGCTTACTTTATATAAAGCGCAAGTCCGGTCGTGCATGGAGTATTGCTGCCATATATGGGCTGGTGCTGTAAAATGCCACCTAGCAGCTTTGGTCTCAATGGAAAGGCGTGCTAAGAGGCTTATTGGTGACCCGAATTTGGTTAAAACCAATCTTACCAGCCTCGAACACAGGCGCAAAGTAGCCAGCATTTCGGTTTTCTACAGGATGTATTTCGGCGAGCGTGCGCAGGAATTGCATAATTTAATTCCTCCCTCTCCCTTCCACCATCGGACAACCAGACGTTCGGCCAGTCTCCACCCCTTCGTTGTTGACTTACCACGCATTCGAACCAAACGGTTAGCTACATCGTTCATCATGCGTTCAGCAAAGGAGTAGAATAAATTGCCAGCATCTGTGTTTCCATCCGATTACAATGTGGGTGTCTTCAAGGCAAGAGTGAATAGGCTTTTATTAAGTCAGTGCGCTTCACCATCTTAGGCTACATCACCACTTACCATCAGGTGGGATTGTAGTTAAGCGCTGGCTAAGAATAATATTTAAAAAAAAGACTGACTGACTGACTGATCTATGTACGCACAGCCTAAACCACAGAAGTTAGAAACTTGAAATTTTGACAGTAGGTTTCTTTTATGATGTAAGCGAGCACTAAGAAAGGATTTTTTGAAATTCGACCCCCAAGGGGGTTAAAGTTTGCATGAAAATCCGTCATTTTTCAAGTTTGGATGAAACTCGTTATTTAGGCTTTAAATTAAAAACAAAGAAGTACGTATTTCACAGTTTTTGAAAATTCTACCCCCAAAGCGGTTAAATAGGGGTTGATAATTTGTATGAAAGTCCGTCATTTTTGAAGTTATGTATATGAACTTTAGTATTTTGGCTTTTGATTAAAAACAAAAAAGTATGTGTTTTACAGTTTTTGAAAATTCTATCCCTAAAGGGGATAAATAGGGGTTGAATGTTTGTATGATAGTCCTTCATTTTTCAAGTTATGTTTATGAAACTTGGTATTGTGGCTCTTGATTAAAAATAAAGAAGTACATATTATAAAACTTTTTGAAAATTTTATCCACGAAAGGGTAAAATAGGGGTTGATAATTTGTATGAAAGTCCGTCATTTTTCAATTTATGTATATGAAACTTGGTATTTTGGCTTTCGATTAAAAACATATAAGTATGTATTTCACAGTTTTTGAAAATTCTACCCCTGAAGTGGTTAAATAGGGGTAGAATATTTGTATGAAATTCCGTCATTTTCCAAATTATATTCAAGAAATTTATTCAGTTTATAGTATATATTAATTCAGCACAGTATTTTAGCTAAAGATTTAAAATAAAGAAATACCTGTGTTTTACAGTTTTCGAAAATTCCACCCCCGAAAGGCTTAAATAGGACTTGGAATTTTGTATTAAATTCCGTCATATTTCAAGTTATATACACGAAACTTGGTATAGTATAGTGGCTTTAGATTTTAAAAAAGACGTATTTTGTGGGCAAGTGCGAGTCGGACCAGCATACAAAGGGTTCCGTGCCATTATACAAGACAAGTCTTTTTATAAGTATAGATGTAGGATTATACAGGTTGTTTAACAGTAGCTCGCGCAAAAACAAATATATGGGTCTCCATATTTCTTTAATTTTTTACTTTTTTTTATAATTTGTTGTTATTACGGCAATAGAAATATACATTCTGTAAAAATTTCAAGTATCTACCCATTACAGTTCATGAGATACAGCCCGCTGATGGACGGACGGACGGATGAACGGACAGGGGAGGCTTAGTAATAGGGTCCGTTGGCAACCTTTGTATGCGGAACCCTAAAAACGTAGGTTTGGGTTTCACAGTTTTACAAAGTGCAGCATTTTTAAATTATATATCCATTAAAATTGGTAAGTAATTTATTTTAGGGTTAGGGTACAAGACGACTCCAAATTAGTTTTGGATACAAATATACCTACATACTATTACTAGTACTACATCATCATCATCATCAATATCATTGTCATCAACAGCAGCAGCAACAGCAGAAACCTATCATCGGCTCAATACTGAGTGCAGGTCTCCTTTCAGATAAAGGTTATAGACCATAGTCCACCATACTGACCCAATGCAAATTGGGAGACTTCACACACCTCTGAGAAAATTATGGAGAACTCTTAGGCGTTCAGGTTTCCCCACGTTGTTTTTCTTAACCCTTGAAGCATGTGATATTAATTGCTTAAACGCACATGATTATAACTCCGAAAAGTCAGAGTTGCGTGCCTGAAATCGAACTCGCGACCCCCTAGCCTGCGTAGGCTGCACATAAATGTATAATTTTCTTCTTCTTCATGAAATTCGAGGGCCAACACGTGTAAAGCTCTAGGTTTGCTTGAAGATGATAAACACTGGGATGCCACTATGGAAGAAGCTGCTCTTTGTGATAGTTCTTTTATATTGCGAGAACTATTCTTAGTTTTGTTAATATTCTGTCAACTAACAGAAGCATCCAGTCTATGGGAGAAGTACAAAGACAGTCTGTCGGAGGATATAAAGCGTCAAGTTCAATCAGATTTGCAAGAGAATGTTCTTCAGACAATGGATGAAGTTTATAATAATTGTCTGATTTATATAGAAGACATTGTATTATCCTTAGGAGGGCAGCGCTTAGATAACTATGGTTTGCCGAAACCTTGAAGACACGGAGATGTGATACAAAATAGAGCGTATATCAGAGAGATAAGCTATGACACACATTTATTGGCAGAAGTAGTATTTAATAGAGAAAAAGCGTTAACCGAAGAACAATTTCAAATTTATAAACAAGTTTTAGACTATAGAGAACGGCACTGGCCAATTTTTCTTTTGGATGCTCCTGGAGAGGCACAGGCAAAACTTTTCTTTAAAATTAATTGTTAGCCAAGGTAAGGAAAAATCATAGAATAGCTTTGGCAGTTGCCTGTTCCGGTATTGCAGCGACGTTGCTGGATGGTGGTAAGACAGCCCATTCTACATTAAATTGCCCTTAAATTTGATGCATGGAGAGACAATTCTATGCAACATTTCAAAGCAGAGTAATATGCAGCAAGTTTTGAAAGAAACAAAAGTTATTGTACGTGATGAGCGCACTATGGCCCATAAAGGAGCCGTGGAGGCTCTCAGTAGAACATTGAGAGACAGGCGCGGTCCGAAGAGGAGGATCACAGGGGACATGACCCCCCACCCCCCAAAACGTACACGTCAAATTGACAAATCTTATAAAAATTACTGACAGACTCTTCGCGATAATTATCAAGGAAATGACGAGGAATATTTTCGGAGGACTGTTTATATTCCACTGTTAGATAGCATAATGACTGACCTACAGGACCGACTTCCTGCGGATACGATGAACCTGTTCGGATTAGGCAATTTTATGCTAAAGTCTGAATATACAGAAGAAGATCTTAATGTGAAGAAAGTATCAGAATGTTATTCCCATTTCTTGAGTGTTGCTGCTGCCACTCTCGTTGCAGAGTATCAGCTATGGATTTCAAAGTGGAAACGGGAGCTCAAAGAAAATACTGATACAAAATTTCCTAAGTGTGTGGTTTCTACAATCGAAGTTTGCGACGATGATCTCTACACAAATATAAAGACTTTGCTGAAAATTCTGGCAACTCTTCCTATAAGCGGTGCGGTATCAGAGAGATCATTTTCTATGCTAAGGCGTGTAAAAACTTGGTTGAGAGCAAACATGTTAGAAGAGAGGCTGACAGGTTTAGCTCTTCTAAATATTCATCCGGAGATAGCCCCAGACGTCTCAAATATTATCACCCGATTTGCCAATAAAAATAGAAGACTTCCATTAATTGTTTTATAATGTGTGTAATAAAATTTGTATTGTGCAATAAAGTCTAATTTACTCGACATATTTTATTATTAGTGACCCCCTCAAAAATTTCAGGCTGCGACCGCGCCTGTGAGGGATATAAGAGAAAATGGTACATTGATGGGTGGTGTTACAGTTCTTTTAGCGAGAGACTTTCGACAAACCTTACCGGTAGTACCGAGGAGAACACGAGCCGATGAAATAATTATGGTCTTGTTTAAAGTCTTCATATTTGTGGCCTCATATTCAGAAGCTCGCTCTTAAGACAAATATGATGAGAGTACTCTTGTCAGTGATCAGAGATTTTAATTCGAATAGGGGACGGAGATTATCCTACAGTAGATAGTAAAGTTGTAATAACACCAAGTCTGGCCTGTAAAAACTCTTGCAGAGCTTACCGCCAAAGTTTACCCTGACATCGCTAATATTATGACAAAACCCATAGACTGGTTATGCGAGCGTGCTAATTTGACGCCTAAAACTGACACAGCGGGTGATATTAACGGTCTTTTGCTAAAATCATTTGAAGGGGAAGAAATCAGCAATAAATCTGTGGATTCAGTGATACAAGTTGATGATGCAGTAAATTATACCGTCGAGTTTTTAAATACCCTTAACCCAGCAGGCCTTCCAGCTCATATTCTCACCCTTAAACTGGGCGCACCAGTTATGTTATTGAGGAACTAAAACCTCCAAAATTATGCAATGGTACCAGACTACAAATAACAGCTCTCCATAAAAATGTTTTCGAGGCAAAAGTAATCACCGGATGTGCTCAAGGGGAATCAGTTTTCATACCATCAGATTACCCCTTTGAGTTCAAGAGATTACAATTTCCCCTAAAAGTGTGCTTCGCTATGACCATTAATAAAGCACAAGCGCAGTCACTGAAACAGTCACAACAAAAATTGGATTAGACATAAGGGAGAGCTGCTTTTCTCACGGACAGTTTTATGTGGCCTGTTCGAGAGTAAGTGCAGCAAGTAGTCAGGTGATTTTAACACACGAGAGCCGTGCCACAAATGTTGTATACAAAGAGGTCCTTAAATAAAAACAAACTATTTATTATCATGTAGGCCAAAAACAAGGAAGCAATAAAAATGTCGTCAAAAATGCACAATATTTTGTGGATCCGCATGGAATTAGCGTGGAATGTGAAACTAAAAGGGGTATTCTAATGGTATTAAGTATTCGTGGTATGAATACTGTTTCCCTTTGAGCACATCCGGTGATTACTTTAGCCTTTAAGGATATTTAAAACTCAACGGAATAACATAACATTACTGCATCATCAACTTGTAATAAATACTTGCATAAGCTTTATATAGCCTCTATATAGGTAGGCCTTTTGCAGCGAGAAAATTTCATAATCTCATAGGAAATCAGAAATTGTACGCGGACGAAGTCGCGCATGAAACTTATTCAATTTTAGTACCTAACAAAAATTATGAAAATATTATTTAGATTCAAATTTATTAAACACATTAACACAGTACGCGAGCAACCCGGGTTAGATCCCCGCCGGCACCAATGAAATTGTTAATTGCAATTTTAAGTGCTGATTTACCACGTGCTCGGCGGTGAAGGAAAACATCGTGAGGAAACCTGCATGTCTGAGAAATCAAAAAAAAATATTTCGAAGACGTGAAATTCGCCAACACGCATTGGGGCAGCGCGGCGGACATTTCCTTGCCCTAAAACCCTCTCAGAAATGAGAGGCCTGTGCCCCCAGCAGTGGGACGTGTATATAGACAACTGACGCTGGAGTTGAGCTTATTAAACATATTTTTTGTGCATGGGAGAATTCGGAGGATGCTTTGGGTATATTTTGTGACCTTTCCAAGGCCTTCGACTGTGTTCACCATGAGACATTAATCAGGAAGCTACAGTACTATGGTGTCAAGAACACAGCGCTTAAACTTATTATTTCATATTTAAGTAATAGAATGCAGAAAGTTATTATCAATGGTAAAAGTTCTTCCGGATCACCTGTACTAATGGGTGTCCCTCAGGCTCGATTCTCGGCCCATTCCTATTTCTGGTATATATTAATGACTTACCTTCCTTGTACGGGATAATCATGATATAGTATTATTTGCTGATGATACTTCCTTGATTTTTAAACTTAAACGTCAATCATTTAAATGTGACGAAGTGAATAATGCTATATCAAAATTAGTGCATTGGTTTAACGTTAATAATCTACATTTAAACGGAAATAAAACTAAATGTATTAAATTTACAACAACGAATGTTAAAAATCTGGGTACCAATGTGTTTTAAATGGGAAGAACTGAGCCTGTTGAATCCACTGTTTTCTTGGCATCACTCTCGACGCAAAGCTTCAGTGGGGCCCCATATATCCAAACTAGCAAGCAGACTAAGTTCTGCAGCCTATGCTGTAAAAGATTAGAGGTCTCACTAATGTCGAGACAGCTAGACTAGTTTATTTCAGTTATTTCCATAGCATAATGTCTTATGGGATTTTGCTATGGAAATGCAACTGATTCAGAAACTATTTTTGTTTTACAGAAGAGGGCCATTAGAGCTATTTACAACCTAAAACCGAGAGAGTCTCTTAGAGATAAATTTAAAGAAATAAATATATTAACTTTGGCCTCTCAGTATATTTACGAAAATTTAATGTATGTTCACAAAAACAAAGGTAGTTTTAGTAAAAAAAGTGATATACATTCTGTAAACACTAGGAACAAACACAAGCTAGTGATACCAGTTTCTCGACTCCACAGAGTCAGTAATTCATTCTTGGGGCAATGTATACGCTATTACAACAAGGTCCCGGAAAGTATACAGGCTCTCTCTATTACCAAGTTTAAATGTTTTGTTAAGCTGAAACTGTATAAAAGGGTTATTATAGTATAAATGAATATATGATTGATAATAACCCTGGGAATGAGGTGGTCGCTACCAAGCAGTTTCTAAAATAAATTTTGTACTTAAATAGTTTGTGCAACCATTAATGTAAAACTTACTTTAAAAAAAAGTCCCGCTGGGTTTCTTGCTGGTTCTTCCCAGGACAGAGGTTTTTTTCGAACCAGTGGTAAAGTAAAATGACTTTCAATAAGAATTACATGTAATCTATATTGAATAAAAATTATTCTATTCTATTCTATTCTATTCTATTCTATTCTATAGGCTTGTAACTTTATTAAAACAACCATGAACAGTGTAAAATATTTATTTAACAACATAGGCACCATTTTCCTTAACATACAATATTCAGATCTAGATATACTAGTCGCCCATCGGCAAGTGACCGCCAGGATATTCTGCATGTACATGAAAAATTATCGGTAAAAACCTAAAAAGGGGGGTCTATCTTAAATACTTTTAAGTTATTGAATTTTTAATTTTTTGAATGATGTTGGTCACCTTGTTCCACACTTTTTGCTCTAGCTCCAATGCTACGGGCACGATTTCGATTCTGTTTTCTTATTTCATCAGGTTAATAAGTTGTTTTGTTGGATTACGTAACATTTTTAGTTAAAATAAGGCGAATCATAAAAATAAACGTAGACAAAGACATTTTTTCTAAGCAAAAAAGTGATATTTATTTACAAAAACACGTGTAAGTACATAAAATGCCCCCTTAACATGGGCTTTTTACTCATTATTAATAATCTAGAGCATAACTACTACACATTTACAATACACTATCAATATCTATCTCTTAAAATTTTTTAATAACAGCGTGTCAAAACAGGTCCCTCCTTGCTGTGCATCATCGTCATCAGGTAGAGAGCGGTTCCTAGAAACCGGTAGATAGATAACGCACGTGCGCACCCTTTAAATAATTGATGCGGACGACATGGCGACATAGAGTTAAAACTATTAATGCAGAAATGCCTATTTATAATAAAAATAACAGGCATGATTAAAAAAAACAACAATTTTAATTAATTAAGTTTTCAAAATGGCCCCCACCCTCCTGTAAGCAAATAAAAGCCCTCGTGGCTACACTATTGGTTGTTCGCAGTAATTCTGCAGGATTTTCTTTAATTTCCTCTGCGGCAGCAAAAATCCTAGCCGTTAATTGTTCGCGGCTTTCAATGCGCGCGGCATACACCTTCTGTTTCATGAATCCCCATAAATAAAAATCTAAGGGTGTCAGGTCGGGCGATCTCGGCGGCCAAGCAACGGAGCCTCCTCGACCGATCCATCGCGGATAATTTTCATTCAGATAATTTCGCACTAGTCGTGCGAATAATGAGACTCCGTCTAGTTGCAGATGCATTCTTCTTCTCGTTGCCAGCGGCACTTCATCCAAAAGTGAGGCAACGTATTTTGGAGAAAATCTAAATATGCGTGTTGATCTAGCCTGTGAGGCAATACGTAAGGGCCAATGAGCATATTGTCAATTATTCAGCCCATACATTAACAGAAAATTCTTTCTGAAAAGATGTTTTCTTCTGACGTGTGGGTTTCAGCGGCCCAGACATGAAGATTTCGGTGGTTTGTAATACCGCCCTTGTGAATGTACTCTCGTCCGTCCACAAAATCTTCTTTAGAAACTCAGGATTGGTTCTTTGTTGCGATAAAATCCAGCTACAAAACACAGATCTCGCACGGTAATCCACATCTTCCAAATGTTGAGCACGCCGGAAGTGATAAGGATGGAGCCTTCTTTCTTAAGAATTCTCCAGATTGTTATTCTTGGTACATTCAGTCTTATTGACAAGAGACGAATGCTTGTCATAGGGTCAGCGCGCACTAATCTTAACACTTCCTCTTCCATGTCCACGTGAAGTGCCACGCCAGGCTCATTTTGTCGTGGAAGTCCTTGCTCACAAAAACGACGATGCACAGCAATGAAGGACCGGTACCCAAGTACTGGCCTACCTGGATAACGACGTTTGTACTCTTCGACAGCAGAACGCATTCCCATCACAAAACCGTATACAAAATGCATATCAGCTACGTGAGAAGGCGGTAAATCACGCAATCGTAGCATTACGATGCTTGAAACGCACAGAATGGTCCTCGAAAAGATAAATAGCGCACAAATTAAAAACGTAACGTCCGGGATCAGTAATCGAGCGACTGAATGATGCACAAACAACCAACCGAGAAGAGTGCGCGTGCGTTATCTAGCGGTCTCTAAGAACCGGTTTCTACCTGGATGACCTTTTTTGCTTGATATGGAGCAAATTTTTGACACGCTGTTATTAAAAATTTTAAGAGATAGATATTGATAGTGTATTGTAATGTGTAGTAGTTATGCTCTAGATTATTAATAATGAGTAAAAAGCCCATGTTAAGGGGCATTTTATGTACTTACACGTGTTTTGTAAATAAATATCACTTTTGCTTAGAAAATGTCTTTGTCTACGTTATTTTTATGATTCGCCTTATTTTAACTAAAATGTTACGTAATCCAACAAAACAACTTATTAACCTGATGAAATAAGAAAACAGAATCGAAATTAGTGCATTGGTTTAACGTTAATAATCTACATTTAAACGGAAATAAAACTAAATGTATTAAATTTACAACGAATGTTAAAAATCTGGGTACCAATGTGTTTTAAAGGAAGAACTGAGCCCTGTTGAATCCACTGTTTTCTTGGCATCACTCGACGCAAAGCTTCAGTGGGGCCCCATATATCCAAACTAGCAAGCAGACTAAGTTCTGCAGCCTATGCTGTAAAAGATTAGAGGTCTCACTAATGTCGAGACAGCTAGACTAGTTTATTTCAGTTATTTCCATAGCATAATGTCTTATGATTTTGCTATGGGGAAATGTATGATTCAGAAACTATTTTGTTTTACAGAAGAGGCCATTAGAGCTATTTACAACCTAAAACCGAGAGAGTCTCTAGAGATAAATTTAAAGAAATAAATATATTAACTTTGGCCTTCAGTATATTTATGAAAATTTAATGTATGTTCACAAAAACAAAGGTAGTTTAGTAAAAAGTGATATACATTCTGTAAACACGGTAGAACAAACAGCTAGTGATACCAGTTTCTCGACTCCACAGAGTTTAATTCATTCTCAATGTATACGCTATTACAACAAGGTCCCGGAAAGTATAGGCTCTCTCTATTAGTGTTAAATGTTTTGTTGTTGAAACTGTATGGGTTATATATATAAATGAATATATGATTGATAATAACCCTGGAATGAGGTGGTCGCTACCAGCAGTTTCTAAAATAAATTTGTACTTAAATAGTTTGTGCAACCATTAATGTAAACTTACTTTAAAAAAAGTCCTGCTGGGTTCTTGCTGGTTCTTCCCAGGACAGAGGTTTTTTTTCGAACCAGTGGTAAAGTAAAAAATGACTTTCAATAAGAATTACACATGTAATCTATATTGAATAAAAAATTATTCTATTCTATTCTATTCTATAGGCTTGTAACTTTATTAAAACAACCATGAACAGTGTAAAATATTTATTTAACAACATAGGCACCATTTTCCCTTAACATACAATATTCAGATCTAGATATTTAAGTTTAACAAGAACACATAATCCGAGAGGACATAACTGCATTTTATAGGTGTAAAACAGTTTCATAATTAAAATAATGGTTGCATGTACATAGTTTCTATCCTTTCACATAATTACCATCAGTTTTAACATATTTATTACTGTAACAACCATAGATATGCATTTTATATCGTGTTTCAAGTATCGATTCCTTTTTAATGCCTACTTACGTAAGAATACGTGCAGGCCTCTTGTGTTTATTACAGCAGTATTTATAAATATACTTTTTTATACAATTATCTTAACCCCTTTAAATTAATATCATGTCATTAGAACAACCGGTATTGTGATATAAATGATACTCTTACTACAAAATGTTTGGTCCTAAAATAAGCACAATATTGGCACAACGTGGCCATAACATGTTTTAATTAAAATTCAAATAGTTAATACTTCAACACATTCTATTAGTGACTTACGGTTCATTATAATTGTCTTTCCCCTGAATTTCTAGTCCTAAATGTCGCTCTTACAGACGTTAACGAAAATTATCAGCATTAACATAGTTAATAATAAATTATTTCAATTCATCGGACTACCAAATATAAAGACGTGTTTGTATATTTCAAATAAGTCTAATTTATTTTATTGAATACGGGTAACAACGAGCACACAGACCTCCTGATGGTGCGCGGACGCCGTGGCTCGTAGACACCTACATCTACCCTCAATAAAATAAAAAAAGGATGCGTTGTCACCCCCCGAGTACAAAGATGAAATACCTCAATATTAGTAGAAACGTTATCTAGTTCTCTACACTCACCATATGAAACACTGCAGCATTTATCGGCTATTTTACGCTGGTGATCTGTGAGAGCGTGATCCTGCCCGGTCGAGCCGACCCAATCCTGCTGCAACCATAATATAGCTGCAATGTGGCTCTACCAAGTTAAAATAAAAACTCACATTATAGAACTTAATATATAAATACCGCTTACATAATTAATAAGTGCTGTTTAACAAGCTTGGTAAAAAAATAATTGAACATCATCAATTTTGGTATTTATAATATAAATGGAACCCTGGTTACCATCAAAGTCGAGAAGATGGCCAATATCTAGATGTGTTCCAAGCGTCCAGTGATAATAGTTGGCAACACATGTCCAGCAGGGAGGCAATCTAGGTTGTCACTGGCAGGAGGTAGTTCTAAGAGAACACTGGCCCCGCAAGCACTAAGCAATCGACTGCTGCACTGTTGAATAACATTATAAATATAATAAACACATAATACATAAACACTCACGCCTGTCACCCAGAGGGGTAGGCAGAGACTATGGACTTCCATTTGGCACGATCCTAACACACCTCTCTCCCTCTTCCACATCCATATACCTACGCATACACGCTCGTCGGTTAAGGGTACTCTTAATTTGGCCCATTTTCAATATATCGCCAATTTGGTCGATAAACTTTCGCCTAGGGCGTCCCTTCCCGCCTCTGCCGTTCACCTCTGCAACATAAATTTGCTTTGTCACTCTTTCCTCCTTCATTCTTTCTACATGACCAAACCAAAGAAGCATTACTTTCTTAATCCTGATCACAACATCATCTTGCAGACCACACTCTTCTCTTATCACACAATTTCTCACTCTGTCATTCAGATTCAGCCCTGACATACTCCTTAATGACCGCATTTCTACAGCATTTATTCTACTCTCGTGCTTCTTCTGCCACACCCAACTTTCACTACCATACATTAAAGTAGGGACTAACACAGCATTGTGAATTGCCATACGTGCCTTTTTGGACACATTCTGACTTTCCACAATAGAGTGTAGAGCCCCATTCACTCTATTTCCTGCGTTCACTCGTCGTTCTATATCCTTATCATATCTACCATCCCTGCTAAATACACATCCCAAATACACAAACTCATCTACTTGCTCGGCCAATTCCCCTTCTATTCTTATTTCACATATCGTTTTACTTTCTTCTCTTTCAAAAACCATAACTTTCATCTTACTTGCGTTCACTTTCATTCCCCTTTCTTTTAATGACCTGTTCATTAATGTAACCATCATTTGCAACTCGGCCGCCGACGACGCAAGTATGACTTGATCATCGGCGTACAAAAGGCATTTGACGGTTAACTCACCCATTCTTAACCCGCATTCTTCAACTTTCAAATTTTCCAAACAACTGTCCATAAATAGGTTGAACAGCCACGGGGAAGCCACACAGCCCTGTCTGACACCTTTATGGATACCAAACCAGTCCGAGTAGGCCCCGTTGATCCTGACACAAGCACTGGAGTCCCTATACAGAGACTTCAATGCCTGTATCAACCCAGCGCTCAACCCAAATGAGTTCAGTGTTTGCCATAACACATCCCTGTCCACTCTATAATAAGTACATAGGTATACATTATAAATATATATGCGCTGTGTAGTGGCGACGTAAGTATATCCACTAACCCATAATAATCCCGTGGTTGTTGTAACAGGCGACGGGGGGGAAACTGAAACAGGAGATGGGCAGTAGACCAAATCATTTCAAAATACCCCCTACGAGGCAATCTACGGAGGATGCCAATGTTCACCACTGGACTTTCGATAAGCTTTGATTTTGATTGATTTTAATTAATGACTTCATAACCCAAAAGTTATTTCAAATAAAGTTTCAACGTAATCATCGAATCAATCAATTACTAAAACTACTACTTTTACACAATAAAATAAAAAATTGTTATAAGGCAAAATTATTTGCGAAGCTTTTTTGCTTCCTGGAAGTAAATTCACAAAACTTTCATATGTTTTTAAATTTAAAATATGCCCAATTATGGGTTAGTACATGTATATTTTATACTAGTTTTTACCCGCGATTTCGTTCGCGTGGAACACTTGCAGATCTAAAAAACCACATTACATTCAGTTTTTGCTATTATCTCGAAAACTACGTGCGATATGGGAAACTGGTTCAACTAGAAATTGGATATTTATTCATTTCACGTAAAAAAGGTCTTATCACCTCATCCTTTACAACAAAATTATAAGTGTTGTTGTAAATGTCTTGAAAAAAAGTTTAAAATCGATTCTGCGACTAAACTATAATAGACTTTTAATGTAAAATTACAAACCAAATATTTTTGTTTGATTTTTTTTTTTTTACATATCATGGTGTAAGAGGTAATCAGCAAAAACCATTTATTTTATCAAGTTTCAATTTCACATAAAAAATCTTGCATGCTTTTCAGATATAATATAGCTTAGATTACTCCTAGATTTGCTCTCTATCTATTCGTGAATTTTCATCACAATCGATTCAGCTATTCCGGACAGACAGACACAGAGATAAATTTTTTAAAGATTCATGTCTTAATAACATGCACATAGCCCGTCGAGCTTAATAGTGGCCAGTTATTTCGATATTACAGACATATGTAAAGATAGTAATTACAAATATGATAAAGTTCATAACAGAAGAAACAAAACAAAAAAAAAGGGAAATCGTATGTATGGGCAAACATCGAGGCATTAACTCACTAAGATGCAGTGTCAGAGACACAGGGCAGTCACAACCTAACCAGAACGGAAAAATAATAATAGTGTATGATTTAGCTAAAAATTAGATCCGGCTGAAATCTAAATCCGGGTCCAGCGGCGTACTAGATGGGTATACCTGACTAAGAAAAAACCTTAGTTATTCTGACGTAAGAAGTTGAAGTGCGATTTTTTATTACACTGCTTACAATAAATATGTATGTGTCGTCCTACGCTGTTCTTACACTTTTGCAATAAAAATCAAATGAAACTGCAAGAAAAGACGACCAAACCCTTACAGCACTGGTGTAGGTGGCCAGGGTTTAGCGAGAATATCTATACAAATAAATAAAATTGGAGTGTCTGTTTGTAATGCTTTTACCTAAGTGCATATGAAAGTATTATATATTTATACGATACTTACAAAAAAAAATATTAAAATTTTTTGTCTGTCTGTTTGTTCCGGCTAATCTCTGAAATGGCTGAACCGATTTTCACTGGCAGATAGCTGATGTCATAAGGAGTAACTAAGGCTACTTTTATGTTAGAAAAACAACGGTTCCGCGTGAAAAAAATAAAACCCATGAAATCCAACCGTAATAAATTCCACGCGGACGAAGTCGCGGGGAACAGGAGTAGTAACTATAATTAAATTTTTCTTTTAGTGTTTATTTGAATCCATTACCGTAGCATGTAATATTTAGTGCAGTATGTGCCGTGAGAAGCGATGATGGGAAGTGCCAGTAAAAACTTATGGCTTCCGACAGATGGAGATATAACCATCTGTTAATCTGTTTTCGCCTGGCGTAAAATACCCAGACCGACGACGGGATACAGTGTGCAAGTCGCGGCACGTAAGTCTAGCGCTAAATGAAACGTGGAGGGGATGCGCACGAATTGAATTGCACGAATGCGACTGAGAGCCAATCAGTGCGTGCGAACGATACGCACGAGCCAATCAGCGCGACTTATGCGCAATAACGGTCACAGCTAGACTTTCGTGCCGCTACTTATAACGTATGGTAATGCGATCGTCAATCCGTAACAATTAAGTCAAATCCGATAAACAGATCAATAAGACGGAAGAAGCCCATGTCTTAGCAGGGGAATTCAACGAACTGATAAAGAAGATCGAGATATTTAATCAATTGCTATGTAAAATAATAAACGGAAACAATAAGATAATTTGCAATAATGGTTTTGTTAAACAAAAATCCCGCCCTATTCCGTTTCCGGTGCAAAGGTGCTCATAACGCTAGTATGGGATTTCTTTTTCCGATATTGCGTTACGTGCATAAAACAAAAATGGGAAATTTTGTTCAATATACTTAAGATAAGATTTTTTTTAGGTTCAGTGGTGCTATAATATCTATAAATATACCTGGTTACCGAGAACTTCAGCATGAGGCAGGTCGTCTTCAGTAAATCTCAGCACTGCTCTCACATACTCCGGTCGCGGGTCCAATGGGAAGGAATTATTGAGACGCACGCGCATGCGCGGGAATTCGCTTCTACGACCTTCACAAATACGCAACGCTCGTATCACAAATAGCAGGCAACACACATACGCCGACACTGAGTTACCTGTTGAATAGAACGAGATAAAGACAAAATATATAAAATTTAACAATACATGAACATTACATGAAATGAAATTAAATATATTAATGAATATAAAAATACATGAAATAATCTCCGGGAGGAAAACCGGCGACGAGGTTCGCCACCCGTCACGTTCTGTCTCCCGGAGGGGCGAAAAGTGGATTGCGGAGGCCCGTCTGGCTAATAATAATGATAGAGGAATAGATGTGTTATGTGTAAATGAGACGAAACGGAAGGGAAAGGATGCCACTACACATGGCATGTATACCGCGTACTGGTCTGGTATAGACGAGACCGAGCGGGCATGCCAGGGAGTCGGTGTCATCCTTTCAGAAAGAATGGGTCAATGTGTGAAAGAGTATGAATGTGTAAGCCCAAGGCTGCTACGGATACGAATGAAAGTGGGCTTAAAGTTGTTTGTACTAGGGGTGTACGCCCCAGATATGTCTAAGCCCACTTATATCCGAGAGCAGTTTTGGGACATGGTAAGGATGGTGTTGATGAAATGTAAGGTAAATGAAAATATTATTATGTTAGGAGATTTTAATGGAAGAGTTGGGGTGAAGAGGTCTGGTTATGAAAGGATATTAGGAACGTTTGGCGATGAAAGTATAAATGAGAATGGTGAAGACCTCCTCACCGTATGTGTGGAAAAGAATATTTTTGTGACGAACACTTTCTTTCGCCATAAGAGGATTCACATGTATACATGGGAAAGAGGTGATGATGGAATCATGATAGATTTCATAATTGTGGATGAAAGAATGAGGAGCGCAGTGGTAGATACAAGAGTTTACCGGAGGTTCAACGTAGGGACGGATCATTACTTGGTCTTATGCCGAATTAATGGTCTATTCAAGCGTTGGCGGCATCGGACATGGTGGATGCAGCCACCGAAGTATGTGGTGTAACTAAGAGAACGAATGAAAGGAAAAATAATACGTTGTGGTGGGATGATGAGGTACGGATGGAAGTTGAAGCAAAGAAGAGAGCATGGCTAGATTTACTGGCAACCAAAGCTGGTAATTCTGGCGGTATGAATGATGAGATTGAAAGAAAAAAGGCAGACTTTAGACTTATAAATAAGAGAGTAAAAGAAGTTGTTGAAAGGAAAAAGCAAGAAAGAACGGAAAAGAGTGATAGAAGGATATCTGATAACTTCCAGGCAAATATTAAAATGTTCTGGAAACTCGTAAGAACTGCCAGGGGAAATTCAATACAGCCTAGAATGAATGCTATACGAGACGAGAATGTATGCTGAATGATGAAGTCTCTAATTTAAAGAGATGGAAGGAATACTTTGAAAGCGTGTTTATGAGTGAAGAGTCGTCTGAATAAAGTGAAATAGAAATTCCGAAAGAAGTGGGGAGAGGTAGGGAGATAAGTGTAGATGAAATAATGAAAGCAATGAAAAGCATGAAAGCAGGTAAGGCAGCCGGATATGATAGAGTATCACTCGAAATGCTAAGGGCTGGAGAGGGAGTGGTGGCAGGCCTGCTGTACACCTCGTTTGATTTATGTTGGGAACTGAAGCGGGTACCGGAAGACTGGTGCAAAGCCGTTATAGTCCCAATATATAAGGGAAAAGGGTCACAGCAGGACTGTAAAAACTACCGTGGCATTAGCTTGCTTAGCATTGTGGGTAAACTGTATGCTAAGGTGTTAATTGAAAGAGTTATAGAAGAAACTGATGGAAAAATTTGGGATGTGCAAGCTGGATTAGAAAGAGGATGGGGTGTACGGACCAAGTCTTTTCCATGCGCATGATTGCGGAGAAGTTTTTGGCCAAAAACCAGAAAGTTTTTTGTGCGTTCATGGACTTGGAAAAGGCTTATGACAGAGTGGACAGGAATGTGTTATGGCAAACACTGAACTCATTTGGGTTGACCGCTGGTTTGATACAGGCATTAGGGTCTCTTTATAGGGGCTCTAGTGCTTGTGTCAGGATCAACGGGGTCTACTCGGACTGGTTTGGCATCCAAAAAGGTGTCAGACAGGGCTGTGTAGCTTCCCAGTGGCTGTTTAACCTATTTATGGACAGTTGTTTGCAAACTTTGAAAGTTGAAGAATGTGGGTTGAGAATGGGTGAGTTAACCGTCAAATGCCTTTTGTACGCCGATGATCAAGTCATATTTGCATCGTCGGCGGCCGAGTTGCAATGATGGTTACTTTAATGAACTGGTCATTAAAAGAAAGGGTATGAAAGTGAACGCAAGTAAGACGAAAGTGATGGTTTTGAAAGAGAAGAAAGTAAAACGTTATGTGAAATAAGAATAGAAGGGGAGTTGATTGAGCAAGTGGATGAGTTTGTATATTTGGGATGTTTATTTAGCAGGGATGGTAGATATGATAAGGATATAGAATGACGAGTGAACGCAGGAAATAGAGTGAATGGGGCTCTACACGCTATTATGAAGAGTCAGAATGTGTCAAAAAAGGCACGTTTGGCAATTCATAATGCTGTGTTAGTCCCTACTTTAATGTATGGTAGTGAAAGTTGGGTCTGGCAGAAGAAGCATGAGAGTAGAATAAATGCTGTAGAAATGCGGTCATTAAGGAGTATGCTAGGGCTGAATCTGAATGACAGGGTGAGAAATAGTGTGATAAGAGAAAAGTGTGGTTTGCAAGATGACGTTTTGACCAGGATTAAGAAAGGAATGCTTCGGTGGTTTGGTCATGTAGAAAGAATGAACGAGGAAAGAGTGACAAAGCAAATTTATGTTGCAGAAGTGAACGGAAGAGTCGGAAGGGACGCCCTAGACGAAGGTTTATCGACCAAATTGGCGATATATTGAAAATGGGCCAGATTAGGAGTACCCTTAACCGACGAGCGTGTATGCATAGATATATGGATGTAAAGGAGGCGAGAGAAGTGTGTTAGGATCGTGCCAAATGGAAGTCCGTAGTCTCTGCCTACCCCTCTGGGTGACAGGCGTGAATGTTTATGTATGTATGTATGTATGAAATAAAATGCCATTAATTAGGTCATCCGTGATCATTTGTCTCCGGCGAAATAGAACCCATCACTCCATTTCGTCCCGTAAATTTCGTATGAGGCGACTATAAAAAAGGGGTAGAAAGACCCAAGAGCATCTGATCGGTAGCAGTTTACCTACCATCCGTATCCATCCATTACAGCCTATAAAAGTCCACTGCTGAACATAGGCCTCTCGCAGATTGCCTCATGGGTGGATTTTGCCATAGTTACCACGTTTGGCAAGCGGGTTGGCAACCGCAGTTTTTTTCTACCGACTTCAAAAGGGATTTTTTTTATGTGTGTTACCTCATAACTTTTTCTTGGTGACCCGATTTCGACGATTCATTTAATTTGAAAGCTGGTGGTTCTCATGTGGTCCCATATAAATTTGATCAAGGTGTGACCAATAGTTTTTGAGTTTTTTACCACTTGTTATTATTTTGAGTTCTTATCAGGAGAATGCTGCTGCCCATCTGTCTCCTTCTGTCACCTCTTACGACACCCTCGGGATGATATATAGCTACTAGGTACCATCAGTATATTATGACATATTAATCATTCCGGACGTCGACGACGGGCAGCGTCAAAAGTTTCGCGCCTTTGCCTTGTGCCAAAGAGCATATAATCACTGCCTCGCACTGCAATCACTAATCCGCTTACCAAGCGAGACGATTATGAAAAATTCTTCATACGATAGGAGAGGTACTGAATAGAAGACGAAAATCGAATTTGAAGGTGTTATGTCGGCCGTGCACTTCCTAATACATAAGATCCATATTAGATATAAAACGTCACATTTTACGGTATCGTTGGTTTCCAACAATATTTTAAGCCCTACCAAGAAACAGTGAGATAATAGGTATTCCCTTAAATAATTTTGCAGATAAATCCTAAACACAGGCTATATTCACCGCTAATACACACGGTTAGCGTAGAACTTCGCGTTTACTATTATGTTATAATATTATTGTTAAAATACTTACCGGGCAAAGCAAATATGTACTTCGTCCTTCCTTCAAACTGGCAAGTAGCAAAGGTGCTTGGCTTGC
Organism: Parnassius orleans; assembly: GCA_029286625.1. Classification (NCBI taxonomy): domain Eukaryota; kingdom Metazoa; phylum Arthropoda; class Insecta; order Lepidoptera; family Papilionidae; genus Parnassius; species Parnassius orleans. Next base: position 2,121,164 of record JAGSMP010000008.1, read on the forward strand.
CGGGCTTCATGCACACTCGTCCGAAATGAACTGTCGCCCCAAAGTCCTGACATCGAAATTAATGTACAGTTTGAAATATATTACCGTTTGATAAAATAAATCTTTATATAGTTTTATATAATTGAAGCTTGTAGAAATTTAAGTGAACAAACATAGAACTTACTTCTTTGGCCTACGTTCAGCAGTGGACTTCAGAAGGGATGTAATTATGGTCATGATGATGATGATGATGATGATGATGATGATGATGATCAAACTTCATCTTATTATGTAAGGCAGTAATATAACCATGAATCATTTAAACTGATGATGAACTTATAGATGTAAAGTATATATCGGGTCATGTACATGTACCCGAGCGGCAGATTTTGGAAAAGACTTTTTAAATTAGAATAAAAATTTTAGAAAATATAAAAAATATGCACACACTTGCCAAGTGTAAGAATAAGTATAAAAAATATATTATACTGTATTATTTCATTTTCAACTTGCGAAGGTGTGAGAGGGGCGCTGAGAGGTGTCATTTTGACGGCGACAACTTTACGGTCCTATAAGTAATTAAGGTACGATATTAACTGCACAGGAGATTTTTAGTGCTATAATTGAACGCAATGCCATTTTTACTCTTAACCTACCCGTAACCGTTAGCGATACAACATATCAAAGTACCACTACTGAAACTAGGCCTCCCCCGTAGATTGTTTCATAGATTTATTTATTATTTTGATAGATTGATTGTTAGATAGATTTTTTATTATTTTTGTTAGATTTGCCATAGTTGCCACAGTTTATTTTTTGATTAAAAAATAAATAAATAATTCTTTATTCATAAGACTTAGCCTACAATTACAATAATATGCGTGAATTCGTATTCGAGATTTGTGTAGGATTTGTAACCTTAACTAACTAACTAACCTAACTTAGTTGTCATCAGAAAGACGCTGCCGTCGACCTCCTGGTTTGTTTCCCTCTGACGCCTACTACGACACCCATGGGACGATATGAGGTGATGGATATTCTTAAACCGCCACTACACGGTATCCTAGCCCCTATGTAACACTTTTGCGATAAAATATCAGAGAGGCTTATAATAAAGATAATTTTAACAAGTACCTGAAGCAATACGGGCTTAAGAAGGTCCTTCTCGCCCATTGACACGCCCCCCGTGCAGACGAGCACATCCGCGCGTTTAAGCGCGTCGGCCAGGAGCGCCGCCAACTCGCCCGCCTCGTCCCGAGCAACGCCCATACACACGCTGGGATAGCCGTTCTCTCTGTAATAAACGTGACGTGCTGCCAACTTTTTCCACTTCCTTTACCCACACAAAAACAAATACATTAGATATATTTAAATAAAACTAGTTTTTACGGATTTTATCGCGTATATTAACTTATTTTATATTCCCGACGTTTCGAGCACTTTACAGCACCCATGGTCACGGGGCTGAGGTGTTTGACGTCCCAATGTTTCAATTTTAATCTGGAGGCGTGATTAACTATTTTAAGCATGCCTCCAGATTAAAATTTTTAGAACTTTTGTCGGATGTAAGCACTTATAAAAAGATTAAAAACACTCCGAAAAATTAAATCTGGACGTAAAATCGATAATACGTGCGTGTGTCAAACCACCGAAGTTGTATGGGTTATCAAAAATACACAAGCCCAATGCTCCACTACGTCTCTTAGTGAGCCAAATCGATTCTCCAACTTACAGATTGGCTCAACACTTAGCGACTCTCACCGCTCAGGGGACATACAAAAGCACACACAAAGGATTCCTACCATTTTGTCAGCAAGATTAAAGATCTACATCCGGCAGACAATGAAACTATGGTCAATATTGATGTGCAGTCACTGTTCATATGCTTACCTGTTGAAGACTGCATCTCAATTGTAACTAGAAGGCTGGAAGAAAACAACATCCCCGTAGAATATGCAGTATCACTCAGTCACTGCCTTACATCTGGCTACCTATTGTGGAAGGAAGAGTTCTACAAGCAAGTAGATTGTGTGGCGATGGGCTCACCTGTATCTCCCATTGTTGCCGATATATTAATGGAAGACTTTGAGGAGAAAGCCCTGCTTACTTCTGCCGTAAATCCAAGATTCTACAAGAGGTACCACAGAATAAATAATAGTACTACGGCGGTACGTAGAAGACACTTTCACAATTCTACCTATAGATAATGTAACTACATTTTTAGAATATCTTAACTCCATAAATTCTGAAATTCAGTTCACAATAGAGTTAGAGGCAGACAATTCTTAAGCTTTTCTAGATGTGTTAGTAATTCGGAATCCTGATAACACCTTGAGCAACACTGTGTATAGAAAGAAGACCCATACAGATAGACATATTAACGGTGATTCTCACCAACATCCTTCACAGTTAGCTACCGTGGGTAAATCTTTGTTTCAGAGCAGTAAACACCCGGTCGCCGAGCTCCAACACGTCAAGCAAATTTTACACGACAAGCTTCGGGTCCCGCGCCTACATCACAGAGAACGAGTGAAGCCGGCCACAGTCGAGCGAGTGCCTGCTGTACTGCGATATGTCAGAGGTGTCACTGACAAGATTGGCTACATCTTGAAGCGTGCTTCCATTAAAACATGCTTCAAGCCGCCGAAGAAGATTAGTCAGTTTTTACCACCAGTCAAGTATAATGTCACTCTACAAGATGCAGGAGTGTACACGCTTGATTGTGAATGTGGTCTCTCTTATATAGGACAAACTAAAAGATCAATAAAAACCGTAGATCGGAACAAAAATTAATAATTTTAATCTGGAGGTAGCCGTGGTTAACTATGACATTGAAACTTGTTAAAAATTGTTAACTATGACATGACGTCAAACACCTCGGTCCGCCCCCGTGACCATGGGTGCTGTAAAGTGCTCGAAATGTCGGGAATATAAAATAAGTTAATATACGTGATAAAATCCGTAAAACTAGTTTTATTTAAATGTGTAGTGTTCGTATAAATATAAGTAATCATTACATTAGATATATAACACATACGTCTAAGTTCTCACTCACACCATAAAAGAAACAGCACCATAGTATATATTTTTTATACACATGCGGAAAATGGGCGGTGTTTTATATACATACGGTGTTATATACATATAATAAAGGTATAATTACTTAAATTTAGAACAAAAGTTAAGATAGGTGTTTGACATCTTCACTTTAATAAAATAAAGTCTGTTTCTGTGAATAGGAACGCCCAATTACATCAGATTTGATAGACCTCTACTCCAAAACCCCATATCATCCTGTGGCTAACCTAAGAGACGACAGAGATAAATGAAACAGGAGATGAGCAGCAGAATCTTCTTGACAACACCTCAATAATAAAAAATTGGCGTTTGCAAACCCACCTGCCAAGCATGGCAACTATGGCAAATAGGAGGAATCCCTATGAGGCAATCTATGGGAGAGGCCTATGTTCAACACTAGACTTTAATAGCTTGTAATGAATAAAAGTATGAATGATGACTTTAAATATATTTATTAGCTTAGTTAAATAAAAAAAAAGGTGTTGACATTACGTGGTATGAATTCTTGCGCTGACCTATTCTTTAATCTTACTCATAAAGCTTGCTCGAACCGTTGACTGTAACTTACTTGAGAAGCGCCTTTAGCATCATCTGATTAGAATCGCGAATATGCGCCGGTTTCAAAGTCGCCTCAGAAGGGTCCTGTAGCTCGTTCCCCGTTGATAATATTGCCACCTAAAATATTTAATATGTAGAAATGGGAAAGCACTATGAACTGGAAAAGACTACTGCCAGCTTATTATTTGGTAGTCTGTTCTAAAAGACAGCCAACGTGGGATTTGAGGGCGCTAGAGTGCGTAAGTAGAGTATATAATACGTACATAAGTCAGTGAAAATTTACATTTTTACTTAGTGGTTATAAAAGATCTATAATAATTTCATATTTTAAAATAAATATACTTTTGCATACATTAACTGTTTTATTCTTGCACAATAAGTTTTAAAGATTTATTTATATCATTTTCCGCCTTAACGATTCTATTTAAATTTACGAACCTCTGATGCGGACAAAAGACTTTACAATTATAGTTCAGGAGTAATAACAAGCAGTTGTAAATAAATTAATTATAATAATTAATATTATTATGTACCGTAGGTTTTGTTCTGACTTTCACATGCCGATATCCTGCTCCAGCCAATATGCCGATAAGCGCAGCATCTACGACCGCACCTGACCAAAATATTGTTAATAATATAAAAACAACAGCCATAGTATTCGCGATACTGTGAGAGTTGTGTACATAATATTTTTGCGTCGCCAGCACCTTATCCATCAGTCAGCAGAATTCTGTTTACGCAGAAGAAGAGATGGAGGAATTGTCCACTCCTGAGGACGGGCTGCTAGTGGGCGACAGACGCTGGTTGGGTGTGTCGCTCACTAGCAGGTGTGCGTGTGATCCCGTGGCGCTGCTGATATGAGGTGCAAATAAAGCCAGACATAGTCCATCCTTGTGCCTGCGTTTTCGTTAAGTATTTCCATGTGGAGAAATAGAAATAGGTTTTTTTTTATTCAATATAATCTATATTGATACATAATAATATATCTTATTACACAATACTTAGTCGTTTTAAGTTTAATTTACTCCCGGTTCGGAATATACCTTTGTCCTGTGAAGAACTAGCAAAAAACCTTGCGGGAAGAATAAGTTACTATACGAGTTTTCTCACTTATTAGTCTAGATTCACTGTATTGAATTAGTTAATGATGGTATTGCTGTGCTGTTGATTAATAAGAGGATAACTAAAATGAATACTAAAATGAATAACTAAAATGAAGGAAAACATCATGAGGAAACCTGCGTGTCTGAGAAATAAGAAAAAAATTATTTCGTAGACAAGTGAAGTTCGCTAACACGCTCAGGGGCAGCGTGGCGGACACTTCCTTGCCCTAAAACCATCTCAGAAATAAGAGGAGGCCTGTGCCCAGCAGTGAGACGTATATAGGCTGTAACTTTAACTTAACTAAAATAAATACAAAAGTAAAGGGATAATTCTCAATACTAACCTTCACCAACGAGTTCAGCGCCTAAAGCTACATCAAAACCGATCGGGCGCACATCTTGCTGCGGTTTTGGTGCTTTAATGATTTCTACTTCCAACTCAGTTTTATTATCCGGCGAAGCGGAAATGAGCTTTGTATCCTCAACCTAAAAAAATATTATTCCATCTTAATAACCCTTAGACCCTTATACATTTTTAGATCGGTTAATTAAAATGTTTATGTCGTCAAAAAAATGTCTTTCCCCTCATCAGGCGGACATCTAAGCCACCATTCCCCGAACTTATTCTCCCGTACTGATGTCTCTAAAAGTGTCAGACCAAAGTTCGATGGGGAACTATAATTGTAACTATGTTGTTGAGGAATATTAATCAGAAAAGTATTCCAATGTAGTGTCGCCACCAGAAAATCCAATTCATTAGACAAATAAGGTACGGCAAAAAAAAATTAAATCTTTAGCAGACATCTGCTAAAGATTTAACTTTTTTGTAGTTGCAGAAATAGTATATTTCGAAAATTTTCAGACCTGAGATATCTTGAACAATGAGGGGACAAGTATATCAGACACATGACATCTTCTATTAAAATCACCTATAACTTGGTAAAAGTGCAAATTAAGGCATATGCGTTTTGTGTACTCTCATTGCAAGAGTATAGCTATCAGAACTGTTTATGGATTCATGAGGTTGGAAATAAATTGTTGATCACCTGTACTACGCAATCGGCACCGGGAGGCAGTGGAGCTCCGGTATTGATGCGGACGCATTCGCCAGCTTCTAGAGGCGCTTCGGATGTTTCGCCTGCCGTCACTACTGTACGAACGCGTCTTACGCCAGCTCCGTCAGAACTTAGACATGCGTAACCTAAAGAATTTAAGTAAGATTGCACAATAAATTTTTCATAATTTGTAAAGGCGTTAAGGCTACCATATTTCGAAACCGAATAAGGAAAAGTACCTTCGTTTAACATTTACAGGAGAGCGAAGAAACATAAACCTTGGAAACATAAACGGATGTGAGAACCTCAGGGAGGAGGGAGCGGCTGAAAAACAGCTCTGTATGAGATCTGTATCTCATTACAGACAAAGCTGAGCCGTCTCCTTTTGTCTCAAATAATTATAATGTTCTTTTGTTTTTAACGTGAATGTAACTGTGTGTTTTAGAGGCAATAATTTTATTATTATTATTATTATTATATTATCTATCTGTAGAAAATTAGCATGTAAGTGAATAGGCTTTTTCACGCTAAGGGTCACACAGGGACGCGATGATGCTTGAAGAGGCCAGTGGTTTCGCACCTCGCAGCGCGTCGCCGCGAGACGCATCGTGAAGTCCATAGATAATATACTATATAGGTTATAGATGAGCCACTCTGACAAATTATTAGGTGACGAAACGAGGGAAGTTTCTTCTGCGCTTTTATAGATGGCGTTGGGATTATAAATTACAGAAAATTACACTAGAGAGCGCTATCAAATAGGTTCAGTATTATTTCGTACATATTTCAGTAAAATTAAAAGGAAATATTTTTAATTACTAACTAATATGTTTTAAATAACTGTTCATTTAGTTTGTTTTGACAGAGCGATTTACCATCTAGAGCTTCATCACCACTTACCACCAGATGGCATTGTGGTCAAGCACTGGCTTATAATAAGTAAAAAAGTATGATTTTGAATAAAAACATTTTTAATGTAACGTACTGGGTTTTGACATGGAACTGCGGAAACATCCAGACCCTGCTACGCTAAGTCTGTGCCCGGATTAATAAAATGTCTTTATTAATTTCGACTTAACAAAGTAGACAGCAAATTAATGCATTTGGCATATTTTGCTGCCTACTTCATTTAAAATGCTAGTTACTATCATACGCTTTCTGCACACGAAGAATGTATAACTTTCCATTGATTTCACAGCAGCAACTGTTGCGATAATTTAAGTATAATATCAACTAATATAAATAATAAAATCTTTAAATAATAATAAATTGCTTTGGAACAATATTAAAAACATTACATACTCGAAAAAAAACATAACACTAATTCTAAACTGCTCAATTTAAGGTCCTCGCCCTCTGAATCGGCAAACTTTATTAATGACTATTTCGCCAATATAGGATTAAAACGATACAAGGACATCTAATACACTTATAGAAAATAAACCGGCACAACCAAATTCTTTTGTACTACTGCATACTCATATTGATGAAGTTCGTAGCACTATCCAACATATAAAATCAAACAGCGCCCCATTATGGGATAATATCCCCAATAAATTTCTTAAGTTGGCGGTTGATGACTTGGCTCCCATTACCACCCACCTTGTAAATCTTTGCTTCTACAAAGGTGTGTTTCCTGCACCGTTGAAGCAATCAATTATAACACCCGTATACAAGGGTGGGGATGGTGAAGATATTAGCAATTATAGGCCGATCTCGGTTCTGCCAGCAATATCTAAAATCTTAGAGAAACTACTTAACACTAGACTACTAAATTACTTAAATAATTTTAATAAATTATTATCTTCATAATTTGGTTTCAGGCGGAGAAAATCGACAGAAGATGCAATCATGGAGTTAAGCTCTTTTGTAACTAGGCAACTTGACGAAAGTAAAAAATGTCTGTCGGTTTTCCTCGATCTGAAAAAAGCTTTTGATACTGTGTCCATCCCCATTCTTGAGCATAAACTTGAAGATATGGGAGTAAGGGGACTCAGCTTGCCTTTTTTGAGAGTTACTTAACGGACAGGAGACAAAGAGTAAGACTACCTGGTTGCACTAGTGAAGCTGTTGATGTGACCTGTGGCGTGCCGCAGGGCAGCGTTTGAGGACCTACCATCTTTCTCATCTACATCAACGACCTATGTATCATGAAGATCTATAACGCCAGAGTCTTGTCATACGCTGATGACACGGCCGTAGTCTTTGCCGGTGATTCTTGAGAGGCGGTCAAAACTAGTGCTGAGGCTGGTCTGTTGCGAATCGCTCAGTGGCTGAAACACAACCTCCTGACGCTAAATACTTTTAAAACAAACTATATCTGTTTTAGTACTAACAACAACTCGCAACCTCAGGCCAACTTCAGTCTAAAAATTCATGAATGTACAATGGACACTAATAAAAACACCTGTAACTGCCCCAGCATCGATAAGGTAGCTCAGACAAAATATTTGGAGGATATTTGGAGACAATTGTAGACCAAAGACTATCATGGTACCCACACCTTGATCATGTCATCAATAGAACAAGGAAGCTAACATGGATCTTCAAAACCTTCAGACATGTAATGCTGGGCAAATCGGATGAGGACTCACCAAATTATCTCCTCAACCAAATCTACATTGCTCTTGCTCAATCCGTCTTGGCCTACTGTATTCCTGTCTGAGGTGGTGCAGCAAAAACTCCATTTCTGGAGTTAGAGAGGGCGCAGCGTTCTCTTATTAAAGTTATGTACTTTAAGAAGAGACGCTTTTCTACTGATCTTCGATATCGTATCCGTGGTTTACTCTCTGTCAGGAAGTTGTATATATTCTGGACAACCCTCAAAACTCATAAATCAGTATCTTATGATCCATGCCATTTAAATAAACGACGTAGAAACATGATTGCCCAGATATATATATATATATATATATATTAAAATCCATTTAAATAAACGACGTAGAAACATGGTTGCCCAGATATATATATATATATATATATATATATATATATATATATATATATATATATATATATATATATATCTGGGCAACTATACGACATATATACGACAAAACATATCATAACTGTAAAATCTTTTTGTTAAAATGGATTCATCATAAGACATATGACGAAACTGAGAAGCTACTGGATCGTGTTGCATGATTTGTTCAGATTCAGACACTGTAATCACACACACTCATTTTAACTCACGCAAGCATAGACATAAACACACACACACACACACTCACACATACACACAAGTAAATAAACTTTCACTCACATACCCTACAGTATTTATAAGTAGACTAGTTCCTAACGTTTGATTGTCCTAATTTTAGAATTTAAGCAATATATAACATTAATATGTACGAGTATATAGAATATGTTTACCCATACTGCCTTGTAACATGGATATAGTAATGGAAGGGCGGACCCTCCAAACACAGGCATTATTTGCTTAAATGGAGGTTCCAATTTACTAGTTTTTAAGGCATGTACTTTTTAAAACGAAATGAAATTTATTTTATTTTATTTTATTATTTTAACTATAGTTCGGCCGTTCAGAGAATGCGTTCCTGACACGTCGCGATTGAACTGACGACGTAACTTTGTAATGGCGTTGCAGTTACGATAAAAATATTTTTGCTGGTTGTTTACCGTTTTAACAATTGATGAGCATTAAAACAACATTATTATATCAATAAGCAATGAATGTTATAATTTTGTGCCAAACTGAGTGTCAAATAACTTGGTAAACAATATTTTTCTAAATCTATACTGCGCTATTACAAGATTATGTCAGCGCTTTATATTTGTAGTGCTGTGCTAACAATAACAGGCAATAACAGTATCGTAATCTGTTCTTATACAGTTATACTTTATAAAATAATACGTTTTGTTTTTCTTTTTAAGAATTTGAAAATAATGGACTATAAGATAACTTTTATTAAATATAAAAATAAAACTACGACCCCAAATAACCCCAAATGGCGTTATGGGCCGCCATTTTGTGACGCTAAAACAGTCGTCTGTTGTCGTTTCGTGCGCATAGACCACGTTCTTCAAGTATTTTCGATCTGTTTTTATTTGATTACCCAGCTTTCGTTTAATGGACTGTTTCTGCTTTTCAAACTGACATCGGCGCTAAATCGGACTTCGATTGTGTTTTGTATTGCGTTCTTTTTACTTTTGGTGCATAATAATGCCTAAACGTGGACAAACATTGAAAAGTGGAGCCCGTGAGTTAATCATCAAGCTGCAAGATTACTTTGAGCGGGAGCGGCAAAATGGCGGACCCCTGTTACCTGTCGAACAAGTACAAGAACGCGTCTCTCAGGCGCTTGGAGTTAGCAAACGAACGATAACAAATATTAATAAAGAAAAGTTCGGCTCTACTGGCACGGAAGATAATATTTTACGTACTCCGAAGAAGAAACGTAGAACTAAACCCGTGACAGATATTGACACCTTGACGCCAATGCAATCAGAAATCATATATATGGTTACTATTCCAGAAATGAATATCTCAACAGGAAGAAGCTTTTGCATCGTTAAGAGAAGCTGGACTGTTTAGCGGGGTAAACTGCTTTAACCAAAATCTTAAAAGATATTGGGTTTCGTATAAAAACAGACAAAAGAAAAATTTTATTAGAACGATACGACATAATTTTAAAACGGATAAGTTTTTGAGAGAAGCAAAAATATTGATAACTGGGATAATGTCGTGTTCATTGACGAGACATGGCTAAACGCAAATCACACGGTTTCCCGTTCTTGGACGGATGATACAAGCGTCGACGTCGAAAGTACCAATGGGTAGGGGCCCATCTGATAATATGCCACGCAGGTTCTGCAAAATACGGCTTTGTGGAGAACGCGTTACTGGCATTTCAATCAAAACCACAAATGACTACCACGAGGAAGTGAATGCCACTACATTTAAAGAGTGGTTCCAGAACGTGCTTTTGCCCAGCCTACCAGAGCCTTCTGTAATATTCATGGATAATGCCTCCTATCACTCGGTTCAAATACAGAAACCACCTACCCAAGCTAATAAAAAAGAAGAAATGGTGGCTTGGTTACAAGCAAAAGGCATTGACGCAAATATGCAGATGCTAAAACCAGAGCTAATTAAATTAGTTAAAGAAAATAAAGCGGCAAATGTGCGATACGAAATCGATGAACTGGCTCTGGAGTACGGTCATCGCGTTCTAAGAATTCCATCGTATCAATGCCAATATAACGCGATTGAGCTAATCTGGGCTCAAATAAAGGTTACGCCGCCCGCCACAATACTTCCCGCCATTCAGCACGAAAAGATGATGACCCTATTAAAAGAAGCCTGCGGGAAGTCACAAGAGATGACTGGGCAAAGGTTGTTGAGAAGACTAAAACCTGATTGTGGAACATTTTGACCGAGATATCAGGATTGATTCTGTTATTGATAATAATATAATTATACATGTAGGCGAAGATGATGATGAAGACACCACCTCCTCAAGCGAATCGGAGTCTGATTAATATTCTGTACGCACATTCAATTCAATGTACTTTATTGCATAGAAATACAGATTGTAACTTTGTAACAAAGAATAAATAAAATAATTTTATTATATTAATATTACCTTTTTTTGGTTTCCACTTAAATTACTAAAATATAAATTTTAAATGATTCCGCCAATTTAAAACGAAAATAATCTTAAAAATAACGCGGCGGTTCATTTTGGAGGAGCGGTAATGAACTCAGTGTTATGTTGTGCCCATCACTAGTCGTGACTAACTGATAGGTGTCAGGAACGCATTCTCTGAACGGCCGAACTATACCTATTTTCAAACATGAAGGTCATAGGTACTAAATACTTTTTGCCGAATATACCGACACATTAACGTTTTTGCGTTGTTTTTAAAATTCGGGACCATTTTTTACATAATATTACGATAAAACAAAGACAACGCAAATGCTTGGATAACAACTTTGGCCGCGGAAAAGGAAACTCTACCACCGGGCAAAGTGTTGCCCGGGGAAAGGCCAACGCTCCCTGGGGTAGTACGGAGCCAATTCTACAGAGTCGTTTGGAATCTTCGATTGTGTGATTTTTGGCTACAGTTCGTTTATGCTACCATGGATGTGGCGCGAGGACAGCCAGCGTTACCACATTATAGCCGAAAAGTTTTACACTCGGAAATGCGTACTCATTGTATTTAGGCAATTAAATAAAAGGAAATTAAAATAACGACATTTTTTCTTAATGAGATGACTATTTAAATAGAAAATTGCCAGCAATGTCTTGTTCATTATCTGGATTTAGAACACTATTGTGAATAACTTCAAACTAAGTCTCTTTAATTAGATAATTCATAAACTATTTAATACAGATACCTTTGCTGGACCTTTATGTAAAATCAAAGTAAAATGCAAACATAATACAATCGTTTGAAAATTACAGAATGATAAGAATAATTTAATATTTATTTTCGTCACTTGATCAAACTCCAACCCTATAGGTAGAGTACTAATGAGTAATCGATTAGTGAAAATAGTTAAATTAATTTAAATACAACAGGCCACAGAAAAACGCCCGGAGAAGGACCACACTCTGTGCTTCGTATGGTGAAGAGGTAGAGAACCGGAGACCCTTTTTCCTAGAAACGGGGCATTCCATCTTAGACCTCAGGGGTGATAACGCATCTCTATTTGGATGCTTAATCGAGGATAATGTATGTGTAGAGGATAATGTTTCAGTACGGTCGACGGTACGGGGGTACGAACTTTGAGAGATAAAGGAAAACGCAGTTGCCCTGGACGGCTTTACGGAAGGAAATGTATATGATGTAAAATGTAATGTAATACTTATGAAGAGATTCAGTACATATTGTAGATTGGATCGGGAAGCGTTGACGAGATTTTACACGAACACCTTCGCCTGAGTAGGATAGTTTCGCGTTGAGAGGATAGCAAGCCCGCGTGGAATGGTGCCGTAACTAAAAAATTGGTTCAGACCCATGTAAATAAGTTTTAATGCTGGTTGGAGAGTTCTTTGAAAATATTTAATACTTTAATAAGTAATTACTTTAATCATAGAACTTTTTAAGTTTCGCAAAACGAACGGGATCCTTGTGTCATCGCGGAAAGCTTAGTAGCCGTGGCTTGGTCACCCACAGTGAACTAAGAGGAACCTACACGGCTGGCCTAAGGTGAATGGCTCGCCCGTTGAGGTGGGACCGCTGGGGGAAGAGGAAGTATTGGTATTGCGAGGCACTACTATCCCTATCCGCGGCTGAAACTTGATTGGCAGCGGAGTCCGCCGCTGGGATCAGAAATGCTGGCGTTTCCGAATGCTCGTTTTTCCTGGCATCATGGCCTCCGCGTATCACAGTCGGGGGTTCCGTTACGCAATAAACGTTGGACGCTGCGGAAGAAGGCGCGCCTCGTATTCTGGTGAGCCTTACCTAAGAAGGCGGCGGTGTTGGAGGGGCCGTCATGGGGCTGTCCATGTTTTAGTCGGTGCGAGTCCGATACAACCTGTCCTTACCCCCGCGAGGAGCGTTTGCGTAGGCATTTTCTAATGTATAAAAAAGACTGCTACTAATTATGACTGAAATATGAACAGTTTGACTGGCAAAGGATCACTCTCTCATAGAATACTGGACTCATATGGTGACTGAACAAAACTGGAGACACTTTTCACTGGCAACAAAGCATCTTAGGCGTCAAGGGTGACTAGGTGATGGAATAAAGTATGTCTATGGGTGTCTATGGGTCACAGCACCAGCTTACCATATGGCACACCATATGGTAAGCTGATGCTATGTAGTACACATACTTACTGTGGGTTTCTTTGTCACACTTACTTAAATAAAAAAATATAATTCCTCCCATCTCATCAGACCACAATCAGTACACTGCAGATTTTATCCTAAGAGTTTGTCATGCTTAGCAGATGGTTTAGTCTAAATTGCCTAATCTATAGAGTAACGGATTGTAGACAACTGCAATCACAATGAAATATATTTTTAGTGGTTATGTTGACACAAGATCTATGAAACCCAAGGGGTGATATGTGGTGGATTCTTATTTGAAGTAAATCTTCATGCAATGCACCCTTATGGTGGAAAAACCATAAAACAAAATCTGAATTCAATTTTCACTGCCTGGTATGAAAAACAACATTAACAGTGTAAGGGTATTAGCTCCAGCACACCTGCCCATCTTCAAAGCCTAATATTTGCTAGCTGACACATTGGCAGAAAGGCTATTGATCATAATGCTCCTTTAACATAGGACTCGATTCAAACATTGACCTACTTAAATATGTTTCCAAAATTATCATTTATTTAGAGAATGTTATTGCTTATATTATATTTCAGATAACCTTTTACTGTTTTTTGTGTTTGTGTTATCAGAGCATAGTAGGTATTATTATCATAAGAACACATTTGATAAGTCAAGGTCACTTCTCGAAGAAAAAATTTTAGGTAACAGTCTACATACATCCCACAAATCTAAGTCTACTCTTCTTCCTTTGTATATTGAGAGGACATGTGTACTTCTCTAACATAAAGGGTAAGGGCAGCATAACCATACCCTGCTCCAAAACCTCATAAATATAAGTCTGTCTTAACAAAAAATAAGTTGTCAAAGTAATGACCATACTTCACCTTCTTTGACTTATATCAGTCAACAGATGGACATGATCTTCTCCAATTATAGGGCGTACTTATTTGCCAAAACTAAGTTGCACTCCTGTGATGTTGACTACTTGCCGACGTTTTAATAGCCTACATAAAGTTAAAGTTACAGCCTATATACGTCCCACTGCTGGGCACAGGCCTCCTCCCATTTCTGAGAGGGTTTTAGGGCAAGGAAATGTCCGCCGCGCTGCCCCAATGCGTTGGCGAACTTCACATGTCTTCGAAATATTTTTTTCTTATTTCTCAGACATGCAGGTTTCCTCGCGATGTATTCCTTCACCGCCGAGCACGTGGTAAATCAGCACTTAAAATTGCAATTAACAATTTCATTTGTGCCGGTGGGAATCGAACCCGGGTTGCTCGCGTACTGTGAAACTTACAGTGAGCGCTAACCATCTCAGCTACCACGGCTCTAATAGCCTTCATAATTATTATTAATGAGGGCTAATAATTTTCTGCTCACCAGATGTCGCTAGTTGACACTGAGGTAAAGTTTTTGTTACACAATGTAATTTAATTGAGAAGTTGTTTTTTAATAAAAGTTTATCAGTTTCTAGAGTATTATATTAATACACAAAACAATGCGTCAGTGGTTTGCTCTTTAGTTTTTTGCACATCTTTAACTTTTTTTTTAATTTTTCTACTTTTATGAATTAAATAATTTTAATGTTATTAATATAAAATATAGCAGAAACAATAACTTTTACATTTTCCGAACAAATTAACTTCCCCGCTATGAAATCTGTCAAATATTATACCTCACTTTCTAGTGGCGCCGCCCTGGTGGCAGAAAAAGTCGTGGATCATTAGATAAATCACGCACACAAGCTAAATTAAACTTTAAGGCTGCGCCAGGCCTCTGTCACTCTTGCTACCTGCGTGAAATAATTACCTACAATCGCGAGGCGCCCCCGAGTTAGAACGCAATCGGAGCTAGCGCGTTCTAGGCGATTGAATGTTAAAGTTTATTAACGCTGTTTACGTAAATAGTTTTTTGTAAATACTTGTTGAAATACTCGTAGAAATAGTTTTTGTTTAGTATTTAGTATATTTAATTGTAGGATAAAATAGCTGAAACAGTTTTATTGTAATTTAAGAATAATATATACATATATATTATTCTTAAATTACATTAAAACTTTTTCAGCTATTTAATGTTTTGCCATTATAATTCATGAAATAGGTAATATACCTATCTATTTGATAAATTATAATGGCAAAACGTCGTTCCAACTATAGTTGTTGCGGGGATGGATGCTTAATGAGCAAACAAAAGGATTCAGATATATTTATTTATTTATTTGTTTGTTTAAACTTTAATGCACAAAAGAAAAATCGTACATATGGCGGGCTTAATGCCTTAAGGCATTCTCTCCCAGTCAACCATTAGGCTAAGCAGAGATAAACATATGGGAGGTAGTGCAGCAAAAGTAAACTAATAATGAGAAAAAAAAGTTATATCATTTTTAAGTTACGGAAGGATATTGAAAGGTGAATTTATTTCATTTTTTTGTTAGATAGGTACTTATAGCGAAAAAAGAATTAAGTAGTAATTTAACTACAGAAGTAATACCTAAGTAGGTACTTTATTACAAAGCTTAGTTGAAATGTACTTCACTACCCAAGTACCACTTACATACCTATACTTGTCTTTTGTAATTAAAATATTTTATAACACAAAATACTGAAATTAAAATTTTGTTTAGAAGATTTTAACTAAGTAGAATACGATCACATTTCTGTTAGGAATCGTATTTCGGGTTTATTTGTTGTTTATTCTATTTACTTATTTCTTACGTTGCATGCGTTGGGCATCACAGAACTCACATAGTAGCGGAAATATGGTCGATCATAGTCAGAATAGGTACTTTACCTAAGTAACTTACCATTTTGCAATGTATTTTTTTACTCTTTATTAACAGCCTTTAGTAACCACGGAAAGTCCGTTGTGACGTAGGAAGGAGAAAAGATGCAAAGTAATACGGACACTCGTGCTCAGCGATAAAGATTTATTTAGCTTGCGTGCGCGATTTATCTGATTAATTATAATTATGTAGGCTTTTAAAACGTCGGCAAGCAGTCAACATCAAAGGAGTGCAACTTCTGTACGTAGTACTATTATTTATTCTGTGGCTGCGCGCGAGTGTCGGTCGGTATGGCTTTGAGTCTTTTCCCCTTCCTACGGCACGGACGATATTTATTGGTTACCCAGGACTTGCAACAAATAGTAACAAATACAGTACGTATTACTATATACTTACTGTATTTGTTTATTGATATTGATATTACCTTTTGATTATTTATTTAATTTACTTACTTTAATTAAATGTCTTATATTTTTTATCGTTCCACATCGTATGGCTACCCTGCTTGTGCGTCGCGAGAGACACGAGCGCGTCTAAAGTTCGCCCATTTATGGAATGGCGTCGGTGTCTAGCTGTCTAGTAATGTGAAACAAAACTATGATTTGATAATGGATAATCAAGGCAGTACTACTCCTACTTCGCCAGTAGTCAGTGGTAAAAAGAGACGAACACAATAATAGCACAAGGAACTTCATACATTAATTTGTATTTGGGTATATTTGTAGGAGCAATGGTATTAATAATAATCGCAGTACTGTTACGTTACACTAACATCTGCATAAACAAGAAAATTGAAAAGAGAGCATGCACGGAAGTATTAAAGGTAAAAATAAACCCAGTGTGAAATGGCGTGTGAGGCGACCTGCGTGAAATAATTACCTACAATCGCGAGGCGCCCCCGGGATAGAACGCAGTCGGGGCTAGCGCGTTCTAGGCGCTGGTTCTAGGCTTCTTTTTTAACGCTGTTTACGTAAATAGATTTTTGTAAATACTTGTTGAAATATTCGTAGAAATAGTTTTTGTTTAGTGTTTAGTATATTTAATTGTCAGATAAATTAGTTGAAAAGTTTTAATGTACTTTAAGAATAATATATTTTATGTATACCGGGTGTTTGTGAAACGCTCCCGAAAACGAAGACAGACGATAGTACTAACGATACCTTTGATGTTGGGTCAGAAAGAAAATCGATCCCGAGGAAAAAGAAATCTTTTCACAACGTATTATTAGCTTTATTCACGCTCCATCATGTTAGTACAGCTAAATGAAACGATAATTTCATTAAAAAAATCATGAAAATACTTAAACATAAAATCAGCAGTGTAATTTAAATCAGCTGACTAAGGTCAATAACCGCGCGGACGCCGAACTCTTTTATCTAGCTCGGTACGAAACTGACGAAACAATGCATTAGGTATTACTACTCACCCTTCCCTTCCCTTTCACTCACGCGCTGCCGCCGCCCGGCCGACACGAGTCGGCCGGGCGGCGGCAGCGCACACATTTCAACGTTGCCAACATGTGAAGAATTGCCCAAATTGCGCGGAATTTAAAGTTGGTTGGGGATTTTATGGGGGTTGGGAAAACGCGGGGATTTTGAAAATGGATAGCCCGGGCCAAGTCAGAACCTTTTTTTATGAAAGCTAAATACTTATCTTAACATTTTTATTAGGTTACTTATGAATATCGAATGACTCCCTTTTTTTAAATATCTTCATTGCACCACATTTAATTTTTGGATTTATTTGGGCAACTTTTGTGTATCATTTAATGCTTTTCATTTCTTTATTTTTTTAATTTTAAAGCAGAGATCCGCATGCATATAAATGCAGATACTGTGTTACTTTTTAATGGCAACCAGGGAAGGAATTAAAAATACTCCATGAAGTAATTAAAAATACTACATGCTTGTTACAAAAATATGCAGTGTGAAAAAAATTCGGTAAAAAAGAATAAAAATGTTAGTTAAAAAATAAATCTTATGAAATAAGTTGAAAATTGTATCATTTCTTAAAATAAAATTGAGGGGAATTTGTGGAGAATCTGTTGAAGTTTTGTCCTTAAATTGGGGAATTTGACATGGATTTTCGGAGAATTTGACAAATTGGTGTTGGCAACGCTGCCATGTTGCACCGAAATTTACCTACTAAGATTTGTTTGCAGGCGATATAAGAATTAGAGGCGGCAATCACAATACAACTTGCAAGTAATTTTAATAGTTTGACGTACCTCTTTTTAAATTCAAAGTATTGGACGGATTAATAACGGAAAGTCAATTAACATAAAGTAAAATAATTATTTTTTAGATTAATTCTGATAGATTAATAAACTATCGATCATAATTGCAATTGATTTTAACTATTAAATTATTCCGTACCATTTCATTTCTATTTTCTTGTACAAAATAAAAGATAACGATGAAATAGTGTTTATAATTGTATAAGTGAGAACCCAATTAGGTACGTTTATTAATTTCAATATCATTTTTGTAGTAAGCTGTTGCGTCAGGGTACAATTGATTGTCTAATAGTATTAAAAAATGACAACTATAACTTCTAAATTCCATACAAAGACTAGTCGTAGGGATAACTAAACTTATAAATAAAATAAACGTTGGCGATGTCGTAACGGTTTTACGGGCTGTGGAATGATCAAAGTGCTTACCTCAAGGATGTTAGGACGCACGGTAGGCATTTGTTTTGGTGGGATTTATTATTAATTTTAGTTTTTGAGACAGTTCCGTTACCTGTTGACTACCACGTAGAGCGACAGTCGTTTTGTTTATTAAATTCTAGTTGTTATTATTTGTTATTATTACGTTTTGTGTTTCTTGTTTCTTGTTTGTCTTTGTTCTTGTGTGTTGTAGTTTATAAAGAAATATATGTTTCGGTTTTAATTTTTATATCGATAGCTAATCGATAATTTTTGCTTTGCTTTGGGTATCGTAAATCGCTTTTTTAAATCGATTTAACAATGTTCCATCTCTAGACACGCCAAAATTGTAAGCTGTCACCCGCACCATGCTATAACGCAAATACTATAGTTGTAAATAGTTTATTACAATTTTTTAAATACGCCATATTAATAATGACAGTCGTCGGTTACGTCGTTGATAAGCACAAATGTTTATTACTAGCTGATACCCGCGACTTCGTCCTCGTTGCTTACACACATCACTGCTGGACACGTAGTGTTTATAAAAATCGTTGTTTGTAACTTTATATTAAATGAAGATATCACAATATTTGTTAAGCCATAAGAATTTTCTAGCATTTCCCATAGTTACTTTTTCACAAAACTCCTGGCTCAAAACAGGTTGATTGATTTTAATAATAGCAATATGCTGCTGTGTTTCTTATGGTGAGTGTAGAGAACCGGAGACCCTTTTTACTGGACCTTTCCAGTAAAAAGGCATTCCATTGTAGTCCTCAGGGGTAACAACGGATCTGCATTATGATTCTTAATCAAAGAAGAAATGTAGATGTCTATGGGTCACGACATCCACTTAACATCAGGTGGACTGTGTGCTCGTTTGTCACCCCTATTTTATAAAAAAAAGTTTCACTAAACAGCTAATATAAATGACAATTTTATAAAAACAGATCTTTACCTATGAAATTGCCGTTCTGCAGTACTGGCCATTTCAAATCAAAATAATTTTTGTTAGGCTAAGAATTCTAATTTCAAATTAATTTTATTTTAAAAACATGGGATTCTTTTTGCTAAATTAGTCATTTGTTTATTGATTAGCGTTATGTTTTTATCGCATTTGAATCTTTTTTGTCATCATGGATACGTTAAAAATTCGAGTAATTATGGAATATGAGTACCGTCGTGGCAGCAACGCGGCACAAGCAGCAAGTAACATCAACGACGTTTACGGAGCGAATACTAAAAACAAATGCACCACCTGTTATTGGTTTGCCTGTTTCCGTTCTGGAAATTTCGACCTGAAAAATGAACTCCGTGGTCGTACGAAAACTTTGGTCGACAATGACGAATTAAAGGCGATTGTGGAAGCTGATGATACTCAATCTTCGGCTGAATTAGCAGCAGCTTTCGACGTTAGCATCAAAACAATATTGTTCCAAATGGTCAAATGGGCAAGGTAAAAAGCTTGACAAATGGGTGCCTCACAAACTCAATGATCACCAGAGCAAAGTACACGTCGAGATGTGCCTTGCACTGTTCAATAGGCACACAAACGAAGGAATTTTGAACTGCATTGTTACTTGCGATGAAAAACGGATTCTGTTTGACAACCACAAGCGCTCATAAAGTTGGTTGGATCCTGGTTCAGCACCTAACAATGCCCTAAAAACTTACCCCTAGAAAAGTGATGGTCTCTGTTTGGTGGTCTAGCGCCAGTGTGATTCATCACAGCTTCTTACCAAACATGAGCATTACCACAGATGTGTACTGTGAAGAACTGAACACAACGATGGAGAAGCTTGCACTTCTCCAACCAGCCTTGGTCAATCGCATCGCACTGCACAACAGGCAGTAGGGATGATCGATGTTGCAGAAACATCGATGATGACATCGATGTTAGCATCGATAGCCCAACATCGATGTTCGATGTTTATCCTACTCAAAACATCGATGTTAGCCATTATCGATGTTTTTTGCACATGTATTTAATAGGTTAGAATTAGATGAATAAAAAAATAGTCATGTTGTTTATGGTCTATAATTAATGAAATAAAAGAAATTAATAGACAATGTAGTGTAAAACAGTAATCAAAAACAATTGGAAGAAATTCACAAATATCTAGTTCATTTGTTATATAGTCCAATATTTTTGCCGATTGATTCAAGAAATAGTAATTTTGACAAAGAGGTACCTTTCAATCTGTTTCTCTGTTGATAAAGAGTTGAGCCAGCTTTTGAAAATAATTAAAAATTAAAAATTTTGTACAACCGACTTCAATATAAATTATTAAGGATAACGCAAAAACTATTGGTCAGACTTTGATGAAATTTATACGGGACCACATGAGAAGCACCAGATTTCAAATAAAAAATTAAAGAATCATCGAAATCGGTTCACCCAGAAAAAAGTTATGAGTACACACATTAAAAAAAATAACATACTGTCGAATTGAGTACCTCCTCCTTTTTGAAGTCGGTAGATAACCGCTTAGATGGCGTTGATGTAGCGATTGTGATCAAATATCTCACCGCAAGTTTATTTTTTATTTTAGATAGGTAGAACCATAGAATTATTACGTATAGAAGCGCAGTCTAGTACAAAACACGAGCGTTAAAGTGAAGCAAGGTCATTATGTTAGTGGGCGCGAGTCGAATGTGCCTACGCTCGTCACACGCACACATACACGCCATTCAGTGATACCAGTTTCTGGCGTTTGCAATCAAATTGTGCAAATCACTATTTTATTGATTAATTTTAAATAATCGATATAATAAAGATTACGTATTGCGTACGAAGACGTATTTTATGAGAATAATAAATGGAATAAAATAAACACGATAATGATGGTACTAATATAACTTTATTATACATATTTTAATGGTACAAAAATGCAGACGTAATAAAATTTAAGAATATTATTAAACACAATTAATTTGCTCGAATACAATAAGCACATCGTGTAATGTTTAATTTTAACCGACTTCAAAAAAGGAGAAGGTTCTCAATTCGGTGTATTTTTTTAATGTTTTTACCCCAGAATTCTGTTATTTCTATACCGATTTAGATTTTTTTTTATTTGAAAGGATATACACACAGATTGATCCCATATACACGCTGAAATTTTAATGGTTGTTTTCCCGAAGTCAAATGATTTTGTCTTGGTAGTACAATAGATTTATTAATATAAAAATTATTAGGATGCAAAAATGGCAGATTTACAATAGAGAAAAACAAAACTCGAATGCAATAGCAATATCTCGCGAGTAGGTTGGACGTGCAGGCTAGCTTATGCCGTATTACTACGCGTAAGAATTTATTTAGCTCTTTATATTTATTAAAAATAAGTCATTATTTGTTAAAGCAAGTGATATACATCCTCGAAATCGACATGACCCTGACCAACTTGTCCTAGATGTCATTCCTAGGCTCGTTAAATATACCAAAAATTGTCTTAATACGAGTATGTGTGTAAAAATATTTAATAAAATACCTACAGAATTTAAATTATTAAGCGAAAGATTATATAACAAATTTTAAATTAATTTTTATTAAAAATTATTTTTTTAATTTTAAATAATTATCAATATTGTCATTATATACCTAAACATATTAAAATTATAATTTGCATTGAGTCAGGAATGCGGGAAAACAACCACTAAAATTACAGCATGTATATACGAATTAATCTAGAATCGTCTTAGAAATCAGCGTACATGCATAATTGATAACCTCTCCTTTTTGGGAGTTGGTTAAAAATAGACTATGTTTGGGTGTAAAGTGACATCTGCTTTGTAAAGGCGTTCTTATTAATAATCTCTTGATGTAGTAAATAAAAAAAGTTTTTATTCTATACTCTAAAACGTCGACTTGGTCAATGAACAAAGCAATAAAAATAAATTTAGTTTTTTTAGCTGATCACTCCGTATTAGTTTTAAATAGGCACCCATTGTTAATATTATGTTAATACTTAGAGAAGTAGGTATCTACATATAAACATTTGAGTTTTACACAGAGCGTTGCGATTAAACGTTTTAAACACAAATAGAAAATAAATATTTTTAAAAGAAAATTGTGATTTTTTTCCCCACAACTAGCAACATTTGTATTATGATAGCTTAGGTAAGTATTTTTTTAGTTTTACGTACTAATAATGAATTAAATATATGAACTTACCTGTGAAATGTAATACCATCACTTTTTTTATGTTTAACATCACTGTTGTGTCAATATTTTACAACACAAACGGTCATTTTTACAATTTTTCGCGAGCTCTTCTCCGTACGACGTGACGTTGCGCACTGATGCGTCGCTGAGTGAACTTACGCGGTTTCGCGTTAGTTTTACTTGCTTCACTTTCGGTGCGCGTACTAGTATTCTATACGTAATAATTCTATGGGTAGAACCAATAACATTGTTTTAAACGTGCATTGGATCTTGTTTAAGATCAACCATCGGATTTTTTAAAAAAACAACCGACAAAGAAACAGACAACCAACAACGACACCACAGAATAACAATGCGAAATCAGTGACAACTGCGACATTACAGTTGACACTTGACAGTTAAATTTGATACACCATACCTAATGATATATTTTTAGGTTATCGATGCGTTCCACTTCCCCTCAGTTTAAGTCAGAAACTTACTCAGCTTACTTCAATAACTAACAACATTCCCAATTCTACAATGGAATTGTCGGAGTATCAAACATAAAAAGAATGAACTTATCTTTCTTATTAACAAGTTTAGTCCACTTGTTCTTTCCATCCAGGAGATGTGGCTTAGACCTGACTCCCTTAGGATCTCAGGTTATTCATGTCTTCAGGATGATAAGAGCGATGGACATGCTGGTTCCTCCATTCTGATCTCAAAAAAAATTACATATTCTTCTATACCTCTTCCTTCCCACAGCTCCTCAATTAATGCTGTTGCAGTCAAGGCTCTCAACATATCTTTTCTGTCTGTATACATTCCTGATCCTAATGTTACCATCTTAAATGAACTTTTTAATCTTATTTCTTCTCTAACTCCCCCTGTTGTTATCATGGGAGATTTTAATGTTCGCCATACTTCATGGGGCTCACATCACTGCGATTCTATCATCTGCGTTTCTAGATATGATAGACGACTTAAATCTTTGTATCCTTAATGATGGTTCTCCTACCCGTCGTGTTTCACCTTCTCAGAATATAAGAAGCGCAGTGGACTTGACTCTTTTTATTCTCCTGGCTTAGTTTCCCTTCTAACATGGAAAACATTACCAAATTCACATGGTAGTGATCACTATCCAATTTCTATCACATCTGTTGACTCTACAAGAGCAAATTCTGAATTCAACCCCAGGTTAAAATATAATTTATCAAAGGCAGACTGGCATCATTATTCTTCTGTCTTAGATCAAGCGATATCAACAATTCCTTCATTGCATCATGAAAATATACATGCAGTCTATACAGAATTCAAAAATGCATTATTATCTTCCGCCAGTAAGACTATTCCTTTAAAACAACCCTACAGAAACAATTTGGCCTCCTTGGTGGGACCAGGATTGCACATCTGTTTGCAAAAAAAGGAAAGAGGCTGAACAAAAATACTCTTCATCATTGACCATGGAAAACTATATTTTCTATAAACAAATAGCAGCTGAAACGGTAAAATTGCTATTTCAGAAGAAAAAATCCGGCTGGCATAGGTTTTGTTCTACCTTATCTCCTTCCACACCTTCTTCTCTAGTCTGGAAAAATATTAAAAGATATCGCTGTTCTAAGACAACTGAACAAAATGTATCTTCCAATGACCCTTCAATTTGGCTTGAAGAATTTGCACTTAATCTTGCCCCTCCTTCAGCGCCCACACATGCTGAATGTTTAGTTTTTAATTCTCCTTCTATACAATCTCTAGATAAATTTGATGCCCCCTTTTCTTACGAGGAATTATTTACAGTTCTTCAGGGTCTTAAGGACTCCTCTCCAGAAGTAGATGGAATTCCTTACTCATTTATCATTCATAGCAGTAAAAAAACTAAAACTGCATTTCTTGACATTCTGGACCACATATTTCACTCAAGAATTCCTCCCAAAGAATGGAAGACCCAAATAATACTTCCTATTCTCAAACCGGGTAAAGCCAGTGAAGACTTTTCAAGTTACAGACCCATTGCACTGCCGTGTACAATGGCAAAGATATTAGAACATCTGATAAAAAATCGGTTAGAATGGTTCCTAGAGAGTAAGGATGTTTTACCAAAAAGCCAATTTGGCTTTCGAAAAGGCTTAAGCACTATGGATAACCTCAGTACACTAGTAACTGACATCCGCATTGCTTTTTTCTAAAAATGAATACCTTGTTGGAGTCTTTCTCGATGTTTCGTCGGCATACGACAATGTACTTCTTCCTGTACTCAGGCAAAAAATGCTGAAGCTGAGTATACCAGTGAAGATATAACTATATATCAAACTTTTTATCTTCTCGGTCTATTTTAATAAATTTTCAAAACTCACTACTCCCCCCCCCGACATATTTGGAAAGGTCTCCCACAAGGCTCAGTCCTCAGTCCTATTCTCTATACTATCTACACTTTCGACTTAGATCTTGCAGTCAATTCATTTTGCAATGTCCTACAGTATGCAGATGATTTAGCCCTATATATTTCTATAGACAACCTGACTACAGCTAATTCCCGGTTAAATTCGACCATGGAATATTTACAATGCTGGTTAACTGATCATGGTCTATCTCTCTCTGTTTCCAAAAGCAGTATAGTGATCTTTACTCGCCATAAGAATGTCCCTAATATTCCAGTTTTATATAAAAGCTTACCTATTCCTATTCGGGACAAGGTAAAATTTTTAGGTATGGTACTAGATAATAAATTATCTTTTACACACCACATTGAATACATTTCCAAAAAGTGTGAGAAGAATTTAAATATTCTCCGTTCCTTTCAGGAGTATGGTGGGGATCGCACCCCTTTTCACAAAAGCTATTATATAATGCTGTAATTCGTAGTTATTTAGATTATGGATGCTTTCTTTTGGAGCCATGCAATAAATCATTACTTAAAAGTTTAGACAAGATACAGTATAAATGTCTCCGCATTATAATTGGTGCAATAAAATCTTCCCCGATTAATGCCCTTCGGGTATAGTGTGTTGATCCTCCTCTCAACATAAGAAGACAATATCTTTCAGACAGATTCTTCTTTAACATCTGTCAACTCTCTTCTCATCACCTAATTCCCAGGCTACACCTCCTCTCAGAATTCTTATCTTTAAGTAGGTACTGGCTCCATAAAGATTTTCCACATTTATTTAATAGCTTAGTATCATTTCTCGAAATTCCTGGGCCCATATTCTCATACAATACAAGTCCACTCTTTAATACTCCTTTAGAAGCTATTATATATCAAGCTAACATTCACCCCGGCCTAGATATTAGAAAAGGTTCCCCTGGGGCAGAATTAAAATTAAAATAAGCCATAGGAAAAAATTGGAAAGATTGGATGACCATGTATACAGATGCATCCAAAAATACTGATGATGGCTGTACTGGTGCAACTGTCTGGATCCCCAGGTTTAAAATAATCCTTAGCTTTAAGTGCCCTTCATTATGTTCCACTTTTTACTGCTGAGTCACATAGTCTAGACAAGACAGTGATTTTTAGTGATTCTAAGAGTTGTTTATCTGCTATTTTGGCTAACCAATTTCAAAGTAAATATAAATTTCCTCTAATTCTCGATATAAAAAGCATTCTGTATAGGTGTCATCTTAAAGGGATTTCTGTCTGTTTAGCCTGGATACCTAGTCATAGTGGTATCTGTGAAAATGAAAAGGCAAATATGTGTGCCAAAGAGGATACTAGAAATGGCACCCCACTAAATATTGCCTATTCCCATGACTTGCTTTCACTTGCTAGGAAAAAGCTTGTTAACACATGGAATGAGATATGGAAAGCATCACAAATACTAAAAGGCAAGCACTATGCTGCTATACAAGATAATATTCCATCAAGACCTTGGTTTTTCATATTTAATAAAGCAAACAAACATACTACTTCTATTGTCTGCCGGTTGAGAATTGGACATGTCTGTACCTATGTTCGCCTAGCTAAACTCAGGATTAGGGATAGTTCTCTGTGCGAATGTGGTTTAGATGAGGGAAACACTAACCATATTTTTTTTAACTGCACCAAATTGTCATCATCTCTTTATGATTATCTGCCCCTGACATCCCTCATCCCATAGACTTTAACTCCCTTCTAATTTTCACAAATACCTCTTTTGTATATATTTTATGTGATTTTATTAATTCCAACAATATTAAACTGTAATTTGTTTGTAATATAATAACACATTAGTATTGTTTTAACAACATTGTCTGTTTTTTTTTTAGGTAATTCAACAGATAAGTTGACCAAAATCATTCACATAATATTAGTTGTTACCGTTTCTTGTATTATCCTATATATTTCCCTTTTGTAAGCAGAGTTTGTGTCCCAATTAAACTTTTTCGCATGTAACATGTCATTGGCGAATTCATCGTAACCGCCATAAAGGAAGAAGAAGAAGAAGATGCGTTCAGGAATTCTCAATTATTCCAAATTTTAAATATTTTAGGGGAGATGCAAGATTTAGTTGATATTGATTTTGCGGGTTCGCAGTGTTCGCAAGTTCCCAATAATCGACTATGGGCTTATTGACATTGATGTTTAGATGTTTGACATGTGGCAACATCAATGTTAAAACATCAATGTTTTAATTTTTGACATCGATGATTATCGAACATCGATGATCATCGATCATCCCTTACAGGCAGTCTCCAAGTTACAAGAGCTGGGGTTGGAAGCTCTCTGTCATCTGCCATATTCACCAGACCTTGCACCTACAAACTTCTACTTTGTCCAGAATTTGGATAACTTTTTGTCGCGAAAAAAATTCAATACCTACTAATATGTACTAATAAACTGCCACTGCGTTGGCAAAGATGCATCGATTGCATGAGTGATTACTTCGATTAATAGAAATAAAAAATATTGAACAAAATTATGTTATTTCATAAAAAACTGCAATTTCATAGGTAAAGACCTAATTCAACATATAAAACATAACTCACCATCCTTAATAGAAGCAGGAAAAGGTGGCATGGTTCTTTAGCTAATAAATGCTCACCAACAACACAACCCATACTGTCTTCAATTTTAACTTGTTCGAAAGATCCCTCATACTCTTTCATCACAGAATCTATAACTTTAAATGCTTCAGCCATCTGTAGCATGGGATATGGAGATTCTCTAGGTCTCAAAGCCACCTTTGACAGATCAACATTGCTACTAAATTTTTTATGTGAACAGACATGATCTAATTGCATTGAATTGTGAACAGATTTCACTTT
This sequence comes from Parnassius orleans, assembly GCA_029286625.1. NCBI lineage: Eukaryota > Metazoa > Arthropoda > Insecta > Lepidoptera > Papilionidae > Parnassius > Parnassius orleans. Next base: position 2,149,519 of record JAGSMP010000008.1, read on the forward strand.
AGTCACTTCATTCTTAATTATTGCTATTGCATGGTTTAGTATAGGCCGGACTACTTCAAAACATTCAATCACAGCCTTCTTACTACCTGGAAAATTTATTATAAGTGTTTTATCTCTTATACCAGCAACTGAACGAGATAACATAGCCATTGGCGTCTTTTTAAGACTTTCAGTTGTTAAAGCAACAGTTATTGCTGGAATTTCTCTTTGAATCACTGCTTTTGTTGCCTCTGGTGTCACATCTCTACTACTCAAACCTGTTCCTCCAGTAGTAATAATTAAATCAACATCCATTCTACAATACTCTTTGATCTTTGCTTCTATAACTTCTCTTTCATCAGGGATTACAGCGGTGCTTATTACAGATTGAGGAAACATTTCTCTAGTTAGTTGAACAAGAGTTGGGCCTGATGTATCACTAGATGCATCCTTTGAGCAAGTATCACTAATAGTAATCACTGATATGGCTTTAGCAGTCATTTTATTTAATTGTTAATAATATTCGTAAAAAATCTTATATTTAATTTTGCTTTAGTCAGGTAAACACTAAAACTTATGCAATTGTATTGTTTAAATATTTACGTTAATAAATAAATTGCATAATTTTACCCTCTATTAAGTAATAAAACTAAGTTCATATAACTTTTCTATTTAGAAAATAAGTTCAGAAAAATAAAGAACACTCTTCTTATTATTCTTATTGTGACGGTCTGGCAATGATTAAGTCAAACGAAAACTTAAAATTGATGAGTTTAATTAATAAGTCTATGGGGTATACAGAGTTTACTTTGCCTCCTAATATATTAGCAAAATTTGCTGTTTGTGCGAGTGCGACAGTACAGTGACACTGACAGTCAGTTTCATTGTTGTTGTTTTTATTATTCGCTCGAGAGAGCAGGCAAAGGAACTATGCTATACAGCCTTATCTTTTTTATTTTGAACATATAGAATTTTAAGGTATAAATGCCGGAACAAAGTCTTATTTTTCTTCTTTCCGTTTCTTCAAAATCCATAAAGGCCGAAGCCAAGTCTTATTTTCTTTAATTTTCATTTTCAAAAACCGTAAAGGCTAAAGCCAAATCTTTATATTGAGTTGATCAGTGACAGGCTGACAGGTAAACAAAAACAATTTTTTTTTATAACTGGCTTTACGGCTTTGGGTTCTGAGCCTGAAGTTCAATGTATAGTTATCCTTCATAGTACACTGCTTCACAATATGTTGATGCGTCACATTGTGCAGCCCTTGGGAGATTTTGACGGCAACTTGAGCCAGCAGACAGCTGACAGTTGGCGATGGTATCTCAAGGCGCCTAAGCAGACAGACACCTTATCTTGAGAATCACATCACCATCAGAGCACTTGTATCACCGTTTCCACTAATAGTTCACATGCGCAGACATTTAATACACAAAATCGCACCATTTTTACATATCAAAATCCACTTCAAACCATTATTTAAACAATAATACAGGAGCAGCAAACCGCCGCCGGTCAAGTTCCCGCCCTCCAACTTTTGAGCTTTTCACAGTCAGTTTCAGATTTGACAGTCAACTAGGAACACAAACTATAATAAGAAGTACTAGACTAGGAGTGAGGTGTATTTATAGTAACAGATAAAAAAAACAGATATCCTAAAATAGCAGACTGTAACTGTGACAAACAAACTGTAAGAACAGTCACAATTTTTTCTTTATTTATACATAGGACAGTTACTTTTGTTAGAATAAGATAAAAAATGTTACTGTGACACCCTGTTACTCGTCACAAGCTTTCCTTTCCTCACATAGGTTCAACACCTTAGTTAGAAAGAGAAGTACCCTATGGAAGTATCTTACAATTATTCGACGGCTCCGTGGCGCAGTGGCTTAGTAATGAGTTGCAGCATTGGAGGCCGCGGTTTCGAATCCCGCACGGAACAAGTATTTGTATGGCCTATAAATAATTGTTCCGGGTCTGGATGTTTGTTCTTGTGCAATCTATTTTGTAAACTGCCTCCACGATACAAGAGAAAATCCTAGAGTGGGGTAACATTTTTCTTTTTAAATAATGATAAGTAAAGAATGGTAATAGCAGCCTGTCACTGTGACAAACTAAAAGAACAGCTCGTCTTTATTCATAAAAATGTTACTAGTTACACTCTGACACCCTGTTACAGTTGTCACAAGTTTTGTCCTTTTCTCGCATATGTTTAACACCTTCGTTAGAAAGAGAAGTACCTAACAAGACTGTAGTAACAGACTGCTATTTTGCAACAGGTTTTTGGAACTGTTATTTATGTGGAACTGGAACAGGCAGAACAGGTATGCCATTTTACCTGTTACAGCTCACTCCTTTTACAGTCAACTCAGTCAATTGTCAATTGTAATTCTGGCTTTCACGTTTCACGCTGTCAGGGTGTCAGGCTGTCAGGTGTCGGCAGTGTTGCCAACAACTAAACTAGCTATTCACCAGATTCAACTTCTAAAAGCACCAGAAAACCTCTAACAAAAAGCGACCCTATACTCATAATCCCTAAATTTTCCACAAAATAAATTTTTGTTTACTACAAAAGAAAAAAAATGGGTATATTAGTAATTGTTTACCTTGATGATTACATACTGTGTAACAAAACATTTACATTTTATGTAAATAATCAATAAATAAACAAGTCAACATCAAGAATATATTATTAAGTTAACTGCTATTTTAAATCAAATCGTCTTCTTCAGTTGATTCATTTTTGTCGGTATCATTGTACGATAAAATTTGCATTTCGCTACTTGACCAGTAGTTCTTTCAATCACTTGGAACCAATCCTTTAAATGTGGGTCTTAAATCCAAGAATCTCGAAACTTTTGTGTATACTATGGTGTCGACATAGTGACGTATTAACTAGTGAAAGAATGCGATAACTAAAATGAAGCTACTACTAAAATATATCACGAGGAATCCCAGTAAATAGTGTAGCGCCAGCGGGATGGATCGTCACGTCATGTCTAACGAATCAGTGCAGCCTACACAGTAAAAGTAAATTATCCTTATATGAAGTAGAAATATATTTCAATACGTGTAGGTGGCTTAATAGTTAAGTGATCATCTTTCCACTAATTGAAACTGAATTCCACTGAATCACTAGAAAAAACCACCAGCCACTAAGAGCAATATGTCTCCACTAAAAGGGGGATCTCGAGGAGAGAAAAATTTTATCTACTTTTAAAAATATATTTCACCATTATATTTTAAAACATATATTTTTACACAATTTATATTGCCATATATGTTTCAGATACATATGAAGATTATAAATTGAAAATAATATTAAAATACATTTTTACGTGGTAGAGCCACGTTGCAGCTATTAGTAGTATAGTTGTAGTACGAATGGGTCGGCTCTACCGGGGGAGGACCACGCTCTCACAGAATACCAGCGTAAAATAGCAGCTTAACGCTGCTGTGTTTCGTATGGTGAGTGTAGAGAACCGGAGACCCTTTTTACTGGAAACGAGGCATTCCATCTTAGTCCTCACGGGTGACAACGCATCTGCATTTTGGTTCGTAATCGAAGATAGATGTATATATTGAGTCATATATTTTTCAAAATTCCAGTCGGCCCCGGGCGGCGAAATCCACGCTACGCCACTGTATATATGACAATTATTATACTCTTTAGCGTTAATTTCTAGTACATTTTAGTAGTTTCTAATTGTGGACGGAAGCTAGTGTAGAGTTAGATAAAGCGTGGAACAGCGTTTGCCCTCTCGCGAAGATTATACATCCCTCTATCATTTAGGGCGTCCCCTGCGTAATTTATGCGGGACACGCGCTTGTGCGTCCTTGCGCGCGTCTGTTTCCTCAAAATACAAGAGTACCACTATGGCGTGCGGGCAGCCTACAACACACGTACACGTCGGCGTCGCCGTTAGTGGCGCTGCGTTAACCGGGAATCCCGCGATGGGTATGACGGTGGTCAGTGGTCACATAGCACCTAATTATTACTGAGGAACGGACCTACGCAACGGAGCCCGTTGCGTGTACCCGCGACTGGATCACGGCGCCCGACAAGGATCCCGATTAACTCAGCGACGACCTCACGGATTATATTGCATATTGTATAGCATGAAGTGGCGTGCGATACTGTGTGGACAAAAAGTTACTTCGTTTGAAAATATATTTTTTTTCATATATTTTGTGTATAAATTATGTACTTAAAATTAAACCTTATATACTCCAAAGCCCTCACCAAAAATCTATCACTTAAAAAAACCAACTCACAATGCTAAGAAGAAATTCCTCCGTTTTCTCCCTGGATAGAGAAAATATTTTTCTTATGATGCAATATCAACCAAAACCCTATGATTTTTATTGAGTTTTGGCGGGAACTTGATCGGCGGCGGTTTGCTGCTCCTGTATTATTGTTTGAATAATGGTTTGAAGTGGATTTTGATATGTAAAAGTGGTGCGATTTTGTGTATTAAGTGTCTGCGCATGTGAACTATTAGTGGAAACGGTGAAACAAGTGCTCTGATGGTGATGTGATTCTCAAGATAAGGTGTCTATCTGCTTAGGCGCCATGAGATACCATCGCCAACTGTCAGCTGTCTGCTGACCAAGTTGCCGTCAAAATCTCCCAAGGGCCACAATGTGACGCATCAACATATTGTGAAGCAGTGTACTATGAAGAAAATTATAATAAACCGAATAAAAATACCTAAGACTTGGCCTAAAGGTCTAGATACCAAGCCATAAACTCCAAAAAAAATGATTTTTATTCCATAAATAAATTATTTTTAAAAATGGGAACCCTATAAAATAATTTTTTTTTTTATAGAATAAGGGTGACAAACGAGCACACAGTCCACCTGATGGTAAGTGGTTGCTGTGGCTCATAGACATCTACATCTATCTTCGTTTGCGAATTTAAATGCAGATGCGTTGTCAGCCGTGAGGACTAAGATGGAATGCCTTCTTCCAGTAAAAGGGTCTCCGGTTCTCACACTCACCATACGAAACACAGCAGCATTAAGCTGCTATTTTACGTTGGTATTCTGTGAGAGCGTGGTCCTTCCTCGGTCGAGCGACCTATTCGTGCTACAACTATACTATTAATATACTGCAGCATGGCTCTACCACGTATAAAAATTGAAACTGCTTATAGTAATTTATAACCGCTGTGATTAGACTATACTATAAAAAAATAGACATCGAGCAAACAAATTTAACGAACATAATGAATAAAAAAACGGCTAAAATTCTCTTAGGTTGTTTTTAAAAGGAAAATTGAAATCGGTCCAGTTTTGGAGGAGGAATAATAATTTCGTCAATTTTCCATAGGTACACTCCGTCTTAACAGTATAGTAATAAAATCAGTCTGAGATGCAGTTGTTTCTCTCTGTTCTCTAGTTAGGTTGTTCGGGCACTGCGCGACTAGTGATTTTTAAAAGCCATTGGCTTTAAATTTGGTGCAGCCGCGATATCCTCTTAAAGACCAAATGTTGCCATACGTTGTTTTCGGTGTACCAGAAATTTGCAGTAATTTATGACAATAGCATATATTTGAGAGAATAAAAGCAAAGACAGCATAATACAATACAACTTTATTTTTATATATCAAAAGGAAAGCACAAATCTACATACTTAATTGCTTCCTGAGCATACTCATTAAACATATAAGAAAACATAATTTTAAAAAATATCACACAAAAACAACTTAAATACGTGAAACATATCTTTTAAATGCAGTCTTAAAGGGAAATGGGAGTATAAACAGTATAAAATTACAAACTATTTAATTGTCAAAGATTTATACTTCAATGATAACCCGCTAACGACATCCTTATCTAATGAAATCTGGTGACAGGCATCTATTAAACGACTAATTGGTTTATAGCGATTAAGTGCAGTCGAATTACCTAAAACTATAAACTTGTGTTTTGCACGCGTGACGCCAACAGCTAATCGACGCTGGTCATTTAATATTTCTTCCTTCTGAAATAAACAAAAAAATATATATCAAAATCAAATAATCCGTTGAAATGGATGACTGCAGTTGGCTTAGGACCTTGCTTTTTGACATTCCCTGGTGGGAGGTCTATGTTCAACTGTGATCTTGGGAAAGCCTGTATTGATGATGTGAGCTCAAATGAGCCCAACTGTGATGTGACTGATAGAATAATTTGAAGAGCGTGCAATATTAGCAACAAGGTAAGTAAATCCGTTATTACATCGACTAGTCTCCTTGTAGTAATAAAAATTGACGGCAAAAAAACTCATATGGTCTCCGAAAGATGGCCGAACCTTGTCGAAAATTATCAAACATATATATTTCTATATAATAGTGAGCCTCGCGTCGGATAATAAGATATTTGGTGCTGCGGTGTAGATATACTATTTATTTATTTATCTAGTAGAGACATTATAATATAAAAATCATTCACCTTAACTGTGTTATTCTTCTGACCATCATCCTTTTTGGTGCAAGAATAAATGATTACAGACTTATCTCTTCCTTGAAATTGGTCAACTGTACTGGCCTCTATCTGTAGATGTGCTAGTGAACGTCGAAGCAGTGAAACTTGATCACGGTATGGTGCTATTACTCCTATATCCGATGGCCTAACACCTCCCTAAAAGTATGATAATGTTAATAAATTAATTTCAGACACTAATGGAACGAAACCTATTGATGTATGTTAAATAAATAATAAAAAGGTTAACAGCTTTTATGTGGAAGAGCCATGCTGCAGCTATATTATGGTTGTAGCACAATGGGTTCGCTCGACCCGGAAGGATCACCCTCTCACAGAAAATCCAGCGAAAAATGTGTTTCGTGTGGTGAATGTACGGGCTTTATTACACTGGCGATTTGCAAGAGAGTTCAAAGCGCGGCGAGTGCGCAGCGAAGACACCGCGCTACAGAATAAATAATAGACCGCGCGAATAGCGCCATCGACGCCATTTTGAAAGCTCCCGTTCAACAGCCCGCCCCACCCCACTTCAGTCGTATCAAAGAGACGAGTGTAACCAAATGAGGTTTCCTGACGCAAAAGGAAATTTGGATTTTTAATACCCATTTTTATGTAGAAACTATATTAACGTTTTTTTTTTTTTTTTAACATTACTTAATGTCAGAGTATTTAAAAATATCAACACTAGGATTTGCTCCTGTATCGTGGAGGCAGTTTGAAAAACTTAAATTACACAAGAACAAACATCCAGACCCAGAACAATTATTTGTAGGAAATAGTGAAATAGTGACCCCAGCGCTGCAACTCATTGCTAAGCCACTACACCATAGAGGTGTCAAGTTTTCTAAACGCGGAAAGACTATCTTTAACCTCTAATGCAAAGCTAAGCGATCATTTTTGTGCCAAGCTGAGCGATTACTATAAATTATTATTCCATAATACAATACATAATATATGGACATGATATATAATATACACATAATATGGATACATTATGTCCAACAGTGGACTTTCGTATGCTGAAATATTGCGAATGTAGTCTGAACGTATACTGACCTCTTTCAAAGCCTCAACAAGTGCTAACACTAAGCAAACCTCTTCCCTGTTTGAAATTGTTTTATTCTGCTTATTGATGTCACCATCTGGGACGACTGTTTCCAGATTAATAAATACAGCTGCGAATTTTGGTTCTGGGCTACAGGCGATTAGCATCCAATCTGTATTGGGTGTGTGCAAATGTGACAGTTTCTGCAACAAAATACAAAGTAGTAAAAAATCCTGGTTGTATACAATGTTTTGTTTTTGAACGAAGTTCCTTATCGGACGGTACGAATTTGGTGGATGGGGGCTAGGCGAGAAAAAGTTTAAGATTTTTCCATCACGACCCCTTCTGACGTATTGTAGACGGCCTTGGCTATAAGGAAGCGAGGTGGAATAATATCCAGCCCCTTTTCTTATCTTGTCATGAAAGAAATATTATTTTATTTTAAATGACGCTTCATTTTAATAGACGCTAATAATTCATTTATTTGTATTTGTTAATCAATAATATAACACGTTTATCAATAATAATATACCACGAAAGGAACTTAGTTCCAACCGAGTGTTCCACGACACTACGCATGTTTTTTTATTTAATTTTATTTAAGTTAAAGAGTTTATAACTACATTCATGAGAATGGGTGAATCGATAAAAATGTTTAAAGTGGAAAATTAAATTACAAATATCTACCCCATACTTACCCATCTTATACAGAAACATATTTCGTTTTATAATAATATATTTATGGATTAGTAAATAGCAGGCTAAAAACTATATGATCGCATGGTTTAAGATAATATTTTAAAGGTTACCTGCAGATCAATGCTTAAACAAGCTTCTGCCACGGTTTGGTTTGCGCACTTCAATCTGTTATTGTAAGCGATACGGTTTGCCAAATCAGCCAGCGCTTGATTCATACGATACTGCAGTTTTAGCGTGGTAGTCGCTTCTTCACTCATCAGCCTATGGAATAAGCTTTCTTCCATACCCAAGTGTCTGAAATATTAATATAATACATGTATTCTCAATTGATGTGATATTCTCAAAGGCTCGGATACCGCAGTGGCTAAGAATGCTGTTTCGGCGCTGCGGGCCTCAGATTTAATTCCCGCGCCGAAAAAGGTATTTGTAGTAAAGTAGTCTTACAGCGCATCTAAATCTTGATTCTTTATGAAGTAAGACCTTGCGTCTTGCCAAATTTCATAATTCTAGGTCAATGGGATACCCTACAGGTTTTGATAAAAAAGTTTGCGAGTATCAACATATGTAACATAAACGACCGTATCTTTTAAATGCGTTGACTTAAAAGCTTGATATTTTTAATCCTCCAAGAGATCATAGACCTTGGTATTCGCTATTTATCTCAACTTAATACCTCTCCCCGTTCTTGAAAAAGGGCCTTGACAGGCAGACAAGTGGATGAACAACAAAGTGATCATTTAAGAGTTCCGCTTTTTAATTGAGGTACAGAACCCTAAAATAATTATAACTTTTAACAAAAAGTAAAACGACTGAATAACATCTTTTTTGGCAATTTGAAAATGGCTAAAAAATAAGTTATTTACTACCCTTAGAGGTTTTTATATGGGTGGTCCCATTTACCCATTACCCCTTGAAGTATAACCTATTTAATAAAAAAGAATCATTAAAATCGATTCTCAATCTGCGAAGATATCATATGAAATTCCTTAAACTCCAATATGACCAAATATGTAACTTTTTCCCCCTATTTTCCAGTCTGGGGGCGGAATTTTTTCTTCAAAATTTAATGGGACCACCCTTGAAGTAAAGCCTATTTAAAAAAAAAGAATCATTGAAATCGGTTCACAATCTGCGAAGATATCACGTAACATACATACAAAAAAAACATACACTCGAATTGATCCTTTTTGAAGTCGGTTAAAAACGAATAATACGATAATATCGCGTAACATATATACAACAAAAACACACTAGTATTGAGAACCTCCTCCTTTTTGATGTAGGTTAAAACGAATAATACGATGATTTTAGTTAGGTATTCGATTGTGGATTCATTCGGACCGATAGTTACTACAAAACGACACCGTAACTTACATTCCGTCAACTCAATCAAACGCGGTCAAGATTAACAATAATTAAACGTTAATACTTAATACCTCGCAGCATTTCTTCTTACTACAGGTGGCAGTTGCTCAGGATCACCGACGAGAATGAACCGTTTCGCTGCAAACAGCGGCCGTAGGACTGTGCATTGCAACACCTAGAAGTTAATAATGTATAAAACAATGTTACCAACGGATGAGGACGAGGTTGCAAAATTAATAATATCTCTCCGTAATGACTGTGCTGTGGGTTGGGATGGCATATCCTCTAATCTCCTTAAAAGGCATATTAATGTAGTTGTCCCACCCTGACATATATCTGCAATCTGGCTCACAACCGGAAAATTTCTGAAGCTTTTAAAAATCGATTATACACCTGATAAGGGTGGACAGAGACCGTGTCAATAATTATAGACCTATATCTGTGCTGCCTGCCTTGTCCAAAATACTCGAACGCATAATAAACAACAGGCTCGTAAATTACTTGGAAAAATAACTTACACCTTCACAATATGGTTTTAGGTCAGGAAATCTACATCCGATGCGATTCATGACCTTACTAATTATATTGTTACAACTTGGACAATGGGCATAAAGTTCTTGGCATATTTCTAGATCTCGCCAAAGCTTTGACATTGTTTCTGTACCCATACTTTTACGTAGTATGGAAAGTATGGGAATTAGTGGTATACAACTGCAACTTTTGAAGACTACTTGAGGACGTACTCAGTGCGTTCAGGTGGATAATTCATCAGTGCTGAACGCACAATTACTTATGGTACGCCCCAGGCAGTGTACTCTCTCCCACTTCTTTCTTTATATATATTAATGAACCGAGGCTCACTCTTCCAAAGGGCGGATCATAAGTTTTGCAGATGATACCGTCCTCCTATTTAGCGCAGCCTCATGGTAAGATGTTCATACGTACGCCCAGGGCTACAATACAGTCTCAAACTGGCTTCAAAGTAATGTACTGACACTGAACATAGACAAAACATGTTATGTCACGTTTAGATTAAAAAATACATTAACCACATCGTCTCTACCATATACCATCGTAAGTCACTCATGTTCCAACCCACTTAATAACGCAGATACTGCATAAAACTATGTCAAGCTGACAAAGTAAAATATCTAGAAGTTATAATTGATAGCACTCTACGTTTTCATGAATACATTAATGCCCTTAATAACAGGTTGCGTAAACTTATATGTATTTAAAACTTTGAGAGACGTGGCTGACGAAAACTAAAGAAATCCGTCTACTACGCCTTGGCCCAATCTCTGTTAACATATGGTATTACCTCCGGCGGTGCTCCAAAATCTAAAATGCTTCAATTGAGAGAACGAGAGAGCCATCTTAAAGGTCTCTTTTTCACTGCCGTATCGCTATCCTACAGAGTCTTATATAAAGAGTTGAAAATATTAACTGTGAGACAACTGTTTATACAAAGAACCTTACTAAAACAACATGCTCTACTAAAATACAATCCTCACTCCCAGGTAAAGGCGCTTTGGCCCTGTGGACCGTGTGATATAACTCTATCCACCAAATTATCTAAACGTTTCTTTTGTCACCTTGAGGTTTTTTTATACAATAAAGTCAATAAGATTATGCCTATATTTAACGTTAATAAAACTATGTGCAAAAAAATAACTATCTGGCTCCAAGAATTAAATTATTATGACACTGAAAAGCTACTACTAATCCTACCTAATTAACCAAATCAAATTAATTACTAACCCAGTCACAAACTAAGAAACAAAAGCACGCGCACACACGCGCGCACACACACACACACACACACACACACACACACACACACACACACACACACACATGTAGCGCGCACGCATCGCAACACACACGCGCATGCACGCGCACGCGCACACACGCACACGCGCACGCACGCGCACACGCACACACACACACACACACACGCGCGCACACACACACACACGCACGCACGCGCGCGCACACGCACACACACACACGCACACGCGCGCGCACATACACACACACGCACGGACGCGCGCGCACGCACACACACACAATGCACATTACACAAACGCGCGCGCGCACGCACGCACACACACGCGCACACGCACACGCGTACGCACGCGCGCGCGCACGCGCACACACACATACGTACGTACGCGCGCGCACATACACACACACACACACACACATTACATATGCACGCGCGCGCACACACACACACACGCACACGCGCGCACACACACATGCACGCATGTGTACACACACGTGCTGCACATGCACACAAGTACTTGCACGCACACACACACACACACACACACATACACACATACTACTAACACACACATACACACACTACTACTACACACACACACACACATACACACACACATACACACACACACACATACACACACATACACACACATACACACACACACACACACACACACACACACACACACACAAGCATCGCGCGATATTGCAGCGCGCGCGCGTATATAAATTACCTGCGTCGCTTCATCCACAATGCACACGTCGAAGGAAGTGCGAGCGAGCATAGCGTGGGCTGCTCCCAAACACGTCACACCTACAACCTCCTACGAAATAAGAAACGGCCTTGTTAAGAAACGATATACATATTATAATTATTAAAAAGAAGTAATTCAAAATTTTTTTCGACAAATGTCAATACATTTTATTCTTCATAATCCCTTTTACAAACAGGGAGTTTAACCTTTCGAACCCTAATTTTTTATATAATAAATAAGTTATTGCACATGGTCTTTCAGGCCGGATATGTACCATTTAGCAAAAAAAATATATATATATAAGATATATATTCTTAAGTGTCTTAATCTTTGTTCTTTGTGCTTAAGTTCCGATTAAAAATGAGAATTTAATTTATCGAAATCTAATTTTCTGCCTATTATTGCAAGCCGGACAAATTAAAGAAAGAAGATAGGTAAAGACCAGGGCGGATCTATATATGGGCTTTATGGGCTGCAGCCCAGGGTACCGTGGATAGAAAGGGCAGACAATAGCTGTCAAAGCTTCAAAAATAATATTATGATATTATATTTAAAAAAAATCATGAGTTTTAGTGGAAATGAGGATGAGAAAGTTAATTTTCGAAAAGAGGCACGAAATTTATTTAAGAAAGTGGCGAATCTCAATACTAGTTTTTGGGATGAAATTTTAGAGAGGATATTTGTGAAGGCAACAAGTTAATTATGTTATTAAAAGAGTTTGTGAGCAACATATTACACCAATCGGATTACACATTAAAGATAAACGAGAAGAAAGCTAAAAAACTAAATACTAGTGTGGAGCAGAATACAGACCTAAACACGAAACGGATTACTTCAAAGTTTTCAGATTAAGTCTCAGTTATTCAGCGCAGAAAAATTTAAAAAAGACACGCTAAAAGTTGCGTTTGATAATCTGTTTTGGATTTAAATAGAAGAAGCAGCGTCTATAAGACATATTGTAATAAATTCAAATTTTTAATGGATGTGCAAGACAATAATATGGAAAACATAGATCTAGAAAGTGTACGTATTATTATTGATTATTATCCAAACCGACGTAGAAGAACATATAATGAATGAGTGCATTCGGTTAAAATGTTACTAAAATCTAAGTTAGAGTCCTACACCTCTTGCAGTGAAATGTTTATGCTAATTAATGAAAAGAAACTTGTTGATGTTTTTCCAAATTGCTTTACTATGTCATAGATTTTTTTAACGTTGTCAAGCACTAGCTGTAAGGCGGAGCGGTCTTTCTCTTGGATGTAATGTATAAGAAAACAAATATAGGACAACAACGTTGAACAATCGACTAAATAATTTATCAGTTTTTTCCATAAATTGTGATTGAATAAAGGACTTACAATGTGATGAGTAAATAAATAAATTTGCAGCGCAAAAATCTGGAAGTCTTAATAATTTATTCAACATAACTACACCTAACATGTTAATTTCTTTTGCAATTATGTCTTACAGTTGCTGTTTGTGTATCTAAGTTATATTAAATAAATAAAATATTTCATTGTCCTAATTTTTTTTCCAGACCGTATACAATGTTATAGAAAACAGTTTTTTGACAAAGTGACCATTAGTTTAATTAATTTGGATGTCGTGTTAGCCCAGGGCCTCACAAATTCACAGTCCGCGCCTGGTAAAGACAAACAAGAGAAGGGATAGTAAACTGCTATTGCAAAAAGTAACTAATTCCGCAATAACTACACACGGTTAATGAATATGAACATTCAATAGCTTTGCTTTCTATAGCCAGTACTGAATAAAGATAATCAAAGTTTCGACTAAATCTTTATTAGCATTATCTCTTATATGTTGGGGGCGTTTTACATACATAAAATGTACATTGACAAACGTCCAGACCTTTTTAGTATGCCGTACAGTCTTGTTTCGTGCGGGATAAGAACCAGCAGCGCTGTAGCACTACAACCAATCGCTTATCGACTGCGCTACCGAGGAGTCGAAAACCATTTGAAAAACCAATAAGTAGTATTTTTACTGCATAGCGACCGTTAGCCATAAAAACACGGAATATAAAAAAAAAACAAGAGAAAGCGCAAAGTTGGTGGGACACGCATGCCACATACTGCCTCATTGACAGTTAGTTGCAAGTCTTTATTATCACAAGCTGACGTGTCGCTACTTAATAGATATAATATGCGTAAATATGCCGATTATGCAAAATTGGAATGCAAAAATAAATATACATATAAGAATTACGGGGATATTCGTAGTATTAGTGCACTTTCCCATAAATTCTGTAAAGTTATAATTTATTTCCACACTTTAATAACAATTAAACATCGTAACATAGTGTTCTTGTATTCTTCTCACCCATGCGGTTAAATAATGGGATTGAAAATTGCGCCTCTATTCAACTTTCGCTCGCACACTGTCGCTATCTATACTCACACCCGCCGGTAAAGACTGCAAAAAAACTACGTTGCGATATGCGTTTTTCGTACGTTCTATAACTTCAGTCCAACATATCATTGACATCAATGATAACAAAATGCCATAAACGACAAAAATATTTGTCCGATTTCACTCATTTGTAAGCTACGACGCGTTTTGAGTTTTTTTTAAATAATTATTTTTGATTTAGTTAGTTAATTTTTTTGTATACAATATTTGCATGTTATTGAGACACGAGTAACCATTTTTAAAAATTTAATTTGTCTGTATGTCCGAACTAATCTTCGAAATGGCTGAATCAATTGTAATAAAACTTTACGAACAAATAGAGAGTAATACCAGGAGTGATCTAGACTAAATTTTATCCGAAAAATTTAGAAATTTTATTGAAATATATTTATATAGATAAGATAAAATAAATGGTCTTTAATGATTATTTTAAGTCTAAATAACGCCACATTAATAGATCCCACCCAGGCGAAGCCAGAGCGGGTCGCTAGTTATGTTATTTTAAAATTAATGTGCCTTTCCTATTAATAGAAAAATTCCAATTAACTGAATAATATAACGTTATAACGATATACCGTTATAAGTGGGTTTTCGCTATTAGTACTGTGCATGTTAACGTTACGGGCTAGATGAACCGCCATTTCTAATCAGATTTTTTATCCGTACGAACTGTCCTGTACGTCATGTTGTTGTTGAATCAGGTGATTTACGGTAAGGTCAACTTAGGAAATTGTTATTGGGGCTATTCTAGCACAAATTATGCGCTTTGCAACTCCCTCTTGTTTTTAATATTCCGTCCATAAAAATGTGTCTTTTATTAAACCTATTTTTTATTTTACTATAAGAGATAATAAAATAACTAAGTATAATTATGTATTATTACCATAGAGTCATAAAGCCGCGACAGTTGTTCTGAAGTTTCGCAGGCGGACGTCAGTTTTTCTTCGCAGCGATGCAACAACTTGGAAGCGACACGAGCAGAAGAGCCCAGGCGCATCATTTGTATTGATTCTGGAAGCCTGTAAATATAATTTAAATAAGAAATTAACCAAGTTTTGTTATGGTACGGCAACTTTGCTGCGTAGGCGTTCATCTAGATTGGTACCGCTGTCTATATCTGCCACCAAGCAGCAGCGTACCCACTGCTGTATTCCGATCTGGAGTGTATGATAGAAACCCATATAAAATATAGATTGTTCGGTATTATATCTAAAAAAAGTAAAAGTAAAGTAACAGTCTATATACGTCCCACTGCTGGACACAGGCTTCCTCTCATTTCTGAAGGGGTTTTAGGGCAAGGAAGTGTCAGCAAGCTGCCCCACTGCAAAAAAATTTTTTCTTATTTCCCAGACATACAGGTTACCTCGCGATGTTTTCCTTCACCGCCGAGCACGTGGTAAATCAGCACTTAAAATTGCAATTAACAATTTCATTGGTGCCGGCAGGGATCGAACCCGGGTTGCTCGCGTACTGTGAAATTTAGAGCGAGCGCTTGGCCCCTAGGCTACCACGGCTCTTCAGCTACTACGGCTCTTCGTATTAAATTACTTTCACCTAAGTTCACGGAATACAGCAGCCATTTATAATCAGGTTTAGTGTTAGGTTGTTTATCACTTATAATCCGTGCCTGTGGTTTAAGCTTATCCTTCGTTTACCTTCTCAACCTAAGGTCTTTTGATGTTGTATTAGTGATGGTAGTCAATGAAAATTTTTGTGCCATGATTTACGTAATTAACCACTGAAACGTAGGTCCTAGCTTCGAAACCCAGCCCAAGACGCTAATACTAATGTCCTACAGACCGAATTTCGGTCACGAGGGCCAGTGTCAACGAACACTTGACATTGCGCTGGACATGATTATAGTGTACAAATGGGGCGGCAATCTCAAAAGACCAGAGAGAGATCAAGCGCAGAACCAACGACTTTGCGTGCTTTCCGACGCACTAGGGTGAAACAACGCCAACTTCCTGACTCTGGGCTGCTACAAATTTATTAGATTAGATTGAAATTGTAAATGATAATTTCGTCGGTGGCGGCGGAGATCAAACTAAGTGTGCTCGCGTACTATGGAAGACAAAAACAGGGAGCACTTATCCCCTGAACTATCACGGCTCATTCTCCACTTAAGAAAGTGATAAAATGTATATACCTGCATAAGACCGTGTCGACAGCGGAGTGCGTGTGAGCCGTGACGAGCACGCGCAGTTTCATGGCGACAAGCATTTGTATGAGGACGCTTATTGTCTGAGTCTTACCTGTAACAAGATTTTAGTTTAACATATCAAGAGTTTTACTATAAGACTCAATTTGCTGGGTAGTGGCAAATCGTCCCGTGGGTGTTGTAAGTCGACAAAGGGAAACAAACCAGGAGACGGGCAGCAGCGTCTTCCTAATAACAACTACAAAATAAAAATCTGCGGTTGGTAATCCGCCTGCCAAGCGTGGCAACTATGGCAAGTGTTCCCTTTATAAGGCTTTCTTTGGGGACGCCTTTGTTCAGCAGTGGACTTTGATAGGCTATAATGATGATGATGATGATGACACTACTACAGTATCTAATACAATATCTGCAGTATTAAAACAACTCCTACTGGAAGGCACAATATAATTATATAACAAGGACACCTGCACCATACTCCAAATGTAGGAGGTCAAAAATAAACCCTGTCCCGGGTTCTATTTTGGCCTGAAGTCTATCTAGCTCGGTACATTCACCAACCTATTTGTGGCGCCAAGCAGCCATGCAGTCACTACTATGTTCCGGTTTGAAGGGTAAGAGGGCCAAGATATTTTTGTCGTAAGGTATTTCGTCTTACCTAAAAACAGGTGGACTATACTTTACTATTATAATATCATTAAAAAAACTTTCACCTTGTTTCTCTACTTATATTCTACATAATTTAAAAATAAACTTTACCGGTGCCTGGGAGGCCTTGTAACAAAGCATAGTCCTCAGCTGCAAGTGCCTTCAAGACAGCTCTCTGCTGCTCTATGTTCAACGAACGCATTAACTTGGCACCAAGGCGACCCACCTCGCGAGGCAGCTTTACAAATTTTGGTGTTTCCTTGTTTATTATTAATCTGCAAATTATAAATGATACCATAATTTTGTACTAAAAATAATATATTCTAAGGGCTGAATGAATGATGTATAAGTGTAGAAATAACATCAGTAATATGATCAAATTAAAAATATATAGCAATAAATTTATATGTCACTTCATAGTATATGTATTATTACTATGAAGTCATCAATTTATATGAGCTTCATAGTATATATATTACTATAAAGCTCTAACGCCATACCATACTTAGATCCCATACCATCCCATAAAGTATCGTAAAAGACGACATAGAGAAATGAAACAGGAGATCGGCAACAGTATCTTCCTGACAACAACTCAAAGTAATAAAAAATTGCGGTTGTCAAACCACTTGCTAATTAAACAAACTATTGCAAATATTCCCCCTAAGTTCTGCAGTGGACTTTTGATAAGCTGCAATTAATGAATTAATGATGGATAATATCGATTTATTGGTAGTTGTGATCTAGCGACAAAAGAGAAGGCAGACCGCGGTCGTGCCGCTGTTATTGTACTATCGTAGCAGTGCCCTCTGTGTACGTTCCGTGACCAGCAAACCCAGTGTCGATTAAACAAACACAGTTATTATTCTCTGTGAAACCCCATAATAAGTCTAAGGATAATTTGGCGAAAATATACCAGCTGAATTTAAGTAGATTTCATAGCGACCTTTTCACGATATATTTTAAATTATACAACGATAGTACGAAATTCCGCATTATTTGACTACGTTTTTGTTGTAAGATGTCAGATGAAACTTCCATAAACTTTCATTGATTTAAACCGGATTATGAATTTATCGACAACGTTTTTTGTTTCGCTAATGGCACATCAATAGAGATGTCTATAGAATGGAAAAACGGTAACAACCTTGCAAAAGAAAGAAGGTGAGAATAATATAGCTATGTTATTTTGTACCAAAAGAAGGTGAGAATAATATAGCTATCTCATTTTATGTTAAACGT
This sequence comes from Parnassius orleans, assembly GCA_029286625.1. Taxonomy (NCBI): domain Eukaryota; kingdom Metazoa; phylum Arthropoda; class Insecta; order Lepidoptera; family Papilionidae; genus Parnassius; species Parnassius orleans. The sequence goes on from JAGSMP010000008.1 coordinate 2,168,098, forward strand.
CATATGTATAAAGAGTTCAGCTATAAGAATTTTGTTCTTATTTTAGGACTCTCTCTATGCTAGTAATTACTCTGAGGTTTGATGACATTTGCGATGTGACAGAAAGTTAGTTTTATGTTTGACATTTATGAAATGGGTCGCTTTTCGCTTGAACAAAGTTGGAAAATATTAAAAACTTATTTCCAAAGTGGTGTCTTCTACTCAAACTGTAAGAAATTAACGAAAAAAAAATTGACAAAGGATGTGCCAAAAACGAAGTTTGTGGTTCAATTTGTGAAGCGAGTTCGTGAAAATGGATCGTTGTTGGATAAAACGACCCGTGTACGTACTCCAATGCGCTCAACCAAAAACATCGCTGCTGTTGCTCAGAGTGTGCATGAACAACCATACACATCAAGTCGTCATCGTTCTCAAGAATTGAATATTTCACGCACTTCTTTGAGAAGAAATTTGCATAAAGATCTCGCTCGGTATGAATGCGTACAAAGTTCAATTAGTGCAAAAGCTGAAGCCGCATGACCATCCGATGCGTTTTGGATTTGCTCAATGGGCCGAAGACCGCTTGATCGAAGATGAGCATTTTTACCGAAAAATCATCTTTTAAGATGAAGCGCATTTCCACCTCGGAGGATACGTCAATAAACAAAATTGTCCTATCTGGGGCTCAGAAAATCCACACGTCATCGTGGAGAAACCAATACATCCACAACGAGTGACTGCCTGGTGCGGATTTTGGTCTGGCGGCATTATTGGGCCATTCTTTTTCGAAAATGAGCAAGGAAACGCCGTTACAGTGAATGGCGATCGCTGCCGCACCATGCTAAGCGATTTTTTGTTTCCCAAAATTGAAGAGGATGACATAGACATTTGGTTTCCATAAGACGGCGCAACGCACACGCACACACACAGCCAACGTAATAATCAATCTTTTGCGCACTGTTTTCGTAAATCGCATAATCAGCTGAAATACTGATGTCAATTGGCCACCTCGAAACTGCGATTTGACTCCGTTGGACTTTTTTTTGTGGGAAGCCGTTAAGGACAGGTGACGATTGACGATTTGAAACATGAAAGTGAAGTTGCCATTGACGAAATAGAGGCCCAAACAATCGAAAATGTACTGAAAAATTGGACTGATCGAATGGGGTATTGTAAGGCTAGTCGTGGCAGTCATTTGAATGATGTTGTCTTCTATTCCTAAATGGAAAGACAATTCAATCTTTATAAACTCATAACTTTGAAAAAATATTCATTAGTTTATTTTTTATAGCCGATTCAAATTCCAAATCTTAAATGGCCCACCCCTTATGTATAAAGTATAAATGTATATTACAAGTTATTTTAACAGAATTAAATTACAAAACAAAATGGGAAATTATAAAATCTTTGGAGCCTGTACGAATTAATTTTCTATTTCATAAATAATATTCGTAAAGATAAATTGACAATGATTTCAGATCTGATGATATTTGTCAGTATTGATGAATTACTAAACGGTTTTATTATAATCGAGTGACAAAAGTAGTAAGTAATTGCTTATAAAGAGTACCTTCTTAATCTGTGCGCTCTGTCGCTATCTTCCATAAGGACTCCTAAATTGGTTAAGTTCTGTACGGTGGTAGCATAAGACTCGTACGTGTCTATATGAAATACTGTATCTTTACTCTGCCGACTACTTAAATCTCTGAAAGGCAAAAATATATATTTACAACATATTTATTCTTTGGAACAACAAATTTTACTAGACTTAAATAGCCCCCCGAGGTATTTGTAGGCTAAGGAAAAAGCAGTTAGTGATTGACAAACGAGTTTCGTATCTCGAGTTCGAATCCAGACGGGGTCATTATAATGATGATTGCACTGACCTCTCCAACAATATATTGACTTCTGTATCGCCCGCCAGCACCACGACACCAGCAGCTAACCATGGGCGGTTGTCCTTACTCACTATTGCGAAATCACCTTCTTGAGGACCACTCGTTTTACTACTCTTAAAGTTAGGTTCTTCTGAAATATATTTTAAAATATTAAGTCATTAAGAAATTAAAAATAAACTGCAATATAAACTTAATTTTATTTCTCACCTGACGTGATTCGTTCTCTGTGAAAAACATGCAAGTATCTATCTCGGGATGAACGAACTGACTGTAATTTGAGATTTGCTGCACAAGTGCCACGCTTGACTCTGTTAAAATAAATTTATCACAATTATATGTCTACTATTCTATTCTATGCTTTTATATAAATATTCTATCGACTAATGTTGGCACAATGTTGGCATACCGCTGCATTCAATTTTATAAGCTCTTTATTCGCATACGACATAACTACATTGCGCGAGTTACACTTTAAAATTTATTACAAACAACAGCTATTCATCATGGTTACATTGTTATTATTTTTCATTTTCACCATTTGCTTTAAATTAAATGGTATAATTTTATTCAATAAAAATAATATAATTATTCAAAGAAATCATTAAACATTGGTAGCTTAAAATATATCCCAGGGTTCGAGCCCCGCCGGCACTAATCAAATTGTTAATTGCAATTTCAAGTTTTGAATGAGAGAAGGTGCCCAGCGGTGGGATGTATATAGGCTTTAACTTTAACTTTTGAAATATATTTATGTTACAAATAAAAGGTAAAACTATTTGTTCCACAGTCTTCATTAATTTCCAGAAGAATTAAAAATAATAAGCAGTGATAATAATAAAGATCGTGACGTGACCGAGACGACGTCTGCAAAGCAACGTGACATTTTTTTAAAATCATTATTTCCTCCTTTATAATTATAATATCTAGTATTATTATTTAGTTGGGGGTTGAGTCGCTCACGTCCGTAGGCTTCGACCACCTAGACCTAGGTCCACCCTACACGTGTCCCCCGGGTGGTGCTAAACAAGCGACAAAGCCGAAAGAACAGACTTCGCTCCTCGTCAGGGAACGGCGTAAAAAATCACCCAGGTGGTATTTTTACGCTTTTACTTTCGCACCATGAGGCACAAAATAAAAGAAGTGGCCCTGAGTTCCCGGCGCCCTTAATGGGGCAGGTGCAAGAATCTCCGGAGGAAAACATGCGACGAGGTTCGTCACCAGTCACGTTCTGTCTCCCGAAGCGAAAAGTGGATTGCGGAAGTCTGGCTATGCTGAATGTATGTGGAGCAATGAATGATAAGATGGATGAAGTATGCGATATGATGTATGATAAAGGAATAGATGTGTTGTGTAAATGAGACGAACGGAATGGAAAGGATGCCACTACACATGGCATGTATACCGCATACTGGTCTGGTGTAGACGAGAGAGTGGGCATGCCAGGGAGTCGGTATCATCCTTTCAGAAAGAATGGGTCAGTGTGTGAAAGAGTATGAATGTGTAAGCCCGAGACTGCTATGGATACGAATGAAAGTGGGCTTAAAGAAGTTGTTGTAATTTTTTGAATTCCAAATCACATAATATATATTCGCAGCCTTACTTGATTTGACATAAATAAAACACATTTGGAACACATGCATTTTTAAAAACATTTTCTTTATCACATGACACATAAACGACTGTGTTGCGAAGCTACCACTAAAGACGAATTTAATTTTAGCTTTTAAAGCGCAAATGCCGTATCTTTAGCCAAAGCTTGGCTACTACACCACCTGATGGTAGGTGGTGATGCAGCCGAAGATGGTAAAACGCACTGACTTAGCTTAACAAGAGCCTATTCACTCTTGCCTTAAAGACACCCACATTGTAATCGTATGGTGTGACAGATGCTGGTAAATTACTCTTAACACTTCTTTGTAGTACGCATGACGAACGACGTCACCGTTACCATTACAGCATATTAAAGTCCGCTGCTGCCCATCTCTTGATTTGTTTCCCTCTGTCGCTTCTTACAACACAAAAAAAGAACAAAAGAAATTAAGCAAACCGTTTGGTTCGAATGCGTGGTACGTCAACAACGAAGGGGTGGAGACTGGCCGATCGTCTGGTTGTCGGATAGTGAAGGGGAGAGGAAGGAATTTAGTCATGCAATTCCTGCAAACGCTCTCCGAAATATATCCTGTAGAACAACGAAAATATGGCTACTTTTCGCCTGTGCTCGAGACTGGTAAGATTGGCTTTAACCAGGACATGAGAAATGTGCACAACAAACTGAAGGAGCATCGCGGACTCTTTGCGCTCCATTAACCAAATAAGAGCAGCCTTCCCTCTTACCCAACATTAGAGGAAACCTGTGTCACCCAGCAGAAGGTTATTTTCTCATTAAAATAAGTCAACGTTCCCTTTCACCTTTTCTCAACGCTATCGGTCCACAATGCATGCAACGGAGCCGTGGTCAACTGAACTTTCTCCTCTAGCTTCAACAGTCTCGTCCAATGCAGAAAGTAGTTAACATGCTCTAAAGACAAATGACCAATCGCATCGTTGCGTAGCCTTGAAAGTGGATGAGAGTTTGACACCTTGGGGCCATCAGTGTGCCTGAAATAAAGTGTTTTAGTAAGAAAGGATAACGATAGTTTTGCCCTTAATGAAAAGTAAAGCTTTAAACGTACGTGGTATATAATCGTATCAGATGATTTTATAAGCCAGTTAGTTGTGCTAGGCCGTATAAGTACCGGCATACTATTAAACCATTAACTGACTGATTAAAAAAAGAAAACATCAGATTTGGCATGACTTCGAATTTATTTTCATCAAACATAGGTCTCCCTGCGATGTTTTCTTTTATCGCCGAGGAAGTTGCAAACACGGTGCTTAAAATAGAACGTTTTTTTTTTTCAAAACTATTCAAAGTGTTTAATAGAGTATTGTACTACTCTCAAAGTTTAAAATTTTATTTTATTAAATAAAGATATAACTTAGATTATATGTGTAAATAAACTATTAAATAAATAAACAAATAAATCAATAACTTTACAATGTTTCATTAAGCCCCATTAAACATAAAAGGGACAAAGATTTATGGATACGGTACACTATAATGACAGACAAAATACAGATTCTTAGCACCAGATCAGAACATAAAGGAGTAAGAAAAAATTAAGAGAGAGAGAGAGAGAGAAGTTATAGACTTATAATATATGTGATTTTTAAACGAATCTAAGAATTAAGCATTGTATTGTAGCCACCACAATATATATATTAGTGTTAAGGTAGAATAAGGAGGAGTATAATTAAAGTTCTTGTACAAGCAACACGTCTCCTATTTATTAAAAACCTTCAACATTACATGGCGATTTGCCAGGCGGTGCGCTGCTGTTACGCGCACCGCCGGGCCTACAAGAATAACACAATGTTATAATAATGAAATATTATATTAATTAAAAAAAGAAGAAAATCATCATCATGGATTGACTTGTAAATATTATTAAAATATATACATTATAATAACGCGATGGAGGTAATACCGGATGGGACCAGAAAACTATAATATGAAAAACGCAAGGAGAGGTCTCAAAATATATTGTTTTAGAAGCTGACTGAAAAATTAAAATGGCGGATTCATTGAAAAGGAAAGAAGGGTTGTATTCTTGCGAGCATCACCCAGAAAATGTGAAAATTGAGTCAAAAGAACAAAGAAGATGTTAAGAGGTAACTTCGCACCTGTGTGATTTTAATTCCATTTAAAACTTTATTTATCAATTTGAGATTGTTTTATGTTCTTTTTGCTATTATTTGAAGTTATGTATTAAATATTCTGTATGTAATTTACTATGATTAAGTTAAAAATATTTATCAGACACTTAACGATTCAATAGCATTTTATTAGTTTTATTACTGTGCCTAAATAAAAACCATAACGCAATATTATAAATTAAGTTACGTATACACTTATGTGGCACATCTATTAAGGCACAAGACGATTTTATATTCATTTTTTATATGAAAGATTAAATTTTTACGTACTTAATTTCACCAAATTTATAGTTAAAATAACACTGTGATACGTTTTTATTTCTCGAATCCAAATTTTAAAAAGGGTTATAATCAATTATTTTTTTTTCTAAATTCACGATCACGATATACCTTAAAGGTATATTATGATAAATAATTTTTTTTTCAATATTTTAAATAAATTAATGTTTTGTTATATGTAAACTCGATAGCTGCTACAGCGATTGTTTAATTTTTTTTGTATGCGATATAACTAACATCATAATATTTCTAGCAACGTTAAATTTAAGAGCCAATGAGTTATTGGATGTATGTACTATAACTATGAACGACGAAACTATTTAAATGTCTGTGTAAATTAAAAAATGCTTAGAATCTCATTTTAAGGTTGCATTCATATTATAATATATTGTACAAGTTATATTAAAATTAGGTATGAATCACACGGTGTGCTTCAGTTCAGGCTTAGGTAATCATAGTTCGATGCAATCGCAAACGTTTCCATATACTTACTTTCGAATTTAAACAAAGGTGTCTCAAATTGCTAGCGCTGCTATGAGTACAATTTGTATTTTGATCTGTTTGTTGTTATAATAGTGATGACGACTTACGTTCCATTATTATTTCTTTTGTTTTGTTCATTTTAATATGAAACGTAATAATTTACTTTTGGTTTTATATTGTTTGAACTTTTAAAGCTTTTAAACTATTATAATCTCTTAAAATAGTACTGTGTGGATTATGAAAATAATTACTTGTTTAATTCGATTTTGAAACTCATTACATAAGGTATACAATTAATTGATTTAAATTTGTTGTGCCCATATTGTGAGCCTCAATTCCTGACTGACAATGATGTAACTAAATATTTTACGAGACTATGTCATATTTGTAAAAGATGTGGTAAATTTATGGATAAGTAAGAGAATACATAATTAGAAATGAAAAGTAATGATAATGTTGTAGGTTTGAGGACATAGGCAAAGAAAATTGTCGGTGGTTAGCATATCCACATACAATCAGCCTGATCAGCTGAGAGTTTGGAAAAACTAATAACCGATTAATTTTTAAGGTTGTTCGGATGCGATTAAAGACGTTATGAGTTTTAAAGAGGGAATGATAATTTATTATGAATTGTATAGAAATATTGTCCATAATCTTGGGTACAATTAAATAATGACTAATAAATATTATAAATGTAAAGAAATAAATAGAAATAAAACAAAAGTTGACCTGCATAAATAAGTAATGGAGAGATACGGGAACGTCCATCACTGGTAAAGCATATAGTCCTCGAGCAGGGTATGTTTCCATGTTTGGATGATAAAATCGGAGATAACGGGTACTAGGGAACAATACCTTCAGTACAAGTGATGTGAAAGAGTTTACTCATATTAGTACTGTTGGGGACCAGAGAAGTCTTAAATTTGTTACCCTTAATAATGGTACATTGAGGTCGTATCCTTCATTGGATCATAGTGTGAACTTAGTTTCCTCCGTGACAATTGTTGGAGTCTTTTAAAATGACTTAAACGTTGACCTCAAGGTTGTGCACAACCCAAGGTACAGTTTACCTTGATATAGTATGATTTAAAAGTTTATGTACCAATAAAATAAAATGAATGTAATGAAAATGTAATATAGTACCCAAGTAAATGGGGCCCATATTTATAAAGTACCCGCGTGATAAATATCATGAAATAAAATATAAATGAAGTGAATTAATACTCCGTTTCCGATATCTAATAAATAAATAAATGTATAAGAGAATAGAAATACTAGCTAAAGGTCAAAAATATTAAGAAATAAAAGAAAGTACGTACAAGAAATATGAAAAAAAGGCCTGATAATCGAAAACAAAGGATATGAGAGTACTGTTAGTATGAAAATAAAGGACATGAGAACAATTAAAATGAGGTAAATTATTACCTCATTTCAAGGAATCCTGAACAAATCTAAAATGTGAGATATTATGTTGTTATTTTGCATTTCTGTATTAGGTGCTACCTGCAATGCTACTCAAAATGCTACTTACAAGCTATACATCTAGTAACTATAGGATCGATCCACACAACCACATGTAAAAAACAATTAAATTTGATTAATACATTTTAGCGTAGATTTACATGAATTTACAAGATTTTTTTCTCATATTTAGCCACATTGATTCATAGTTACAATAACTCTACCTTAAATTTCTTTTGTGTTATGTTTTTTTTTGTTTATGTATAATTTGTACAATTTTAAACTAAATTTGGTATATTGCTTACTAAAATCAAATCCAAAGCGTATCGATAGTCTATTATTATAAGTTTGATAATGTAATAATTTTTTTTCTCTATATAGACAGTCAAATCTAAATTTACGTTAATACATATTTACTTTTAAAAAATTGTCTTTTCAAATGTTAAACAAATATTTTGTTATAACTCTAAATTAACCTTATTACACTTTTAAACTCTGTATTCAATTAAGATAAACATTTTCTATGAAAATCTTTTTCTAAAAGAGAAAAAGTAGTAATCAGTTTTCGACTATTATAAATAACTTAAATAATAAACACTGATAATGTATGTAAATGTAAATATATTATAACAATGCAATGTAACGATCTCAACTACGTACATTAAAAAGTGTTTAATACTATAATTTTCAAATACTTTTATGTACCATAATAGAACATTTTAAGTTATGTTGAATTAGATATTATGTTTGTGTCATACGATGTAATTGAAAACCTTCCTTATACGTGCTTTGGATATTATAACAAAGGTGTTCTGTCACCACCGCTTACGCGGCTGAGATTGCAAAATGTATTTTGATATCTGAGGGTAGAATCAAAGGCAGCTATATCCAGAACAAGTCGTTTTAAACTGTGAATGCCATCTTAATCTTCATACTATTTTGAATAAATTTACAAAATTGTTTGGCATCTAAATCAGCTAAATCCCAGCCAAAATTCACGTTAAAGAAACGATTCAGAACCAAAGGTAGCTAAATCCACACAGTTTGGAAACAAACACAGCTAAAATTGGCTGGCCAATCACAGGTCTACATTGTCGAAATAACAAGATGGCGGATCTCATACAAAACAGTGTTTGCGTGGTGTGATTTTTATCGAAATTAAATAGGATTTCGCATCTATTTTATTAAAAAGAGTGGAACGACAAATAAAAAGTGCAATGGAAGTGCCTGTAGCAGAAGCATTGCCAGGTAAAGGAAAAAAAACGTAAAAGACAGCCGGAGAAATGGAAGGCGAACAAAGCGAAACTGACAGGTGAGCCTAGACTAGTGATGTACTTAACCTGATGGAGTTCGATCGATCGATCGATGTTTTGTTCAGTGTAAATTTTCCTATTCTGTTTTATGTATTTTAAATTAGGTACATTATAATGCAAAAATGAAAATAAATAGGCTATAACAGTAATTGTCACGTTTACTTGTTTCACAGGTACTGGCAAAATCTTTGCCAGAAAACATAACCTGCAATCATAACACTAAATCATTTGCGTGTAAACAATTAAAATACTAGATCTCGTGCATTTTCACAGATCGTTTTACTCAAAACCATCAAACATCATCAAGATGCGTTAATATTAAAGTGCTGTTCAGTGAAGAAAACAGTCAGAAAGCGGCCCGTAAAAAACACTAGAAAAAGTAGAGATTTTGCGATTAAATACACAATTTACGCAAAGTCACTTAAGAAGGCAATTCCAGTTTGCCAGAAAGTATTTTTAAATACACTAAAGATAACGAAGTATCGTGTTCAGTTCGTCATGCAAAACTTCTTTAAATCTGGTCGGATTCCTACAGAAAAAAGAGGCGGTGACCACAAGAAACAGAAGTATGCAGCACAAAGACAATCAGTTCATAGCTTTTTAAAGTCTTTAAAATGCGTTGAAGCACATTATTGCAGAGGATCATCGCAGCAACGTAAATACCTACCTAATGAACTCAATGTTAAAAAATTATTTAAACTTTTTAAACAAGTGCACCCAAACAGCCCAGTCAAACCATCTTACTTTAGATCTATCTTTAATGAGGACTTTAATCTTGGTTTTGGGAGTCCAAGGACGGATGTATGCTCGAAATGCATTGAACTGCAAGAAAAACTGAAAAACGAAAATGATCCATCGAAGAAAAGCCAACTGATGATAGAGAAAAGGATACACAAACTAAGAGCACAAGCATTTTTTAAATTACTCAAAGATAAAAAAGAGCAAATGATTACGTTCTCATTCGATTGCCAAAAGAATTTGGTGCTTCCAAAAGTACCCGACCAGAGTTGTTACTACAGCAGACAGCTGTATCTGTATAATTTTACAGTAGTCCAGGGTTCATCGAGAGATCCTTGAATGAAAACACCACATTTGCATACATCTGGACAGAAAATGAATACGCTAAAGGTTCAAACCAAATAGCTTCCGCTGTACGATAGGCTCAACAAACTGACCTGACTCATGTAACCCACGTCCGTTTAGTGGCAGATGGATGCGCAGGCCAAAACAAAATTTAATTATGATTTCCATGTGCATGCGTTGGATTTTGGAAAATCGACAAATAAAGCAAATGGAACTAGTGTTTCCGTGACAGGCCATTCTTTCATGCCGCCTGATCGAGTTTTCGGCAATATTGAAAAAGTATCCGAAAATGGGTCATCACTTCTCCAGAAGAGTACGTCGATGTAATCAGTCAACACTCTACAGTTACGAAACTACGAGATATACCCGTGCTTGACTGGAAAACTTCTATTCACAGTATCGTAAAACACCGGCTCAAATCCACTTCAAAATTCTCAGTGTAAAGATTTATTATTCGAAGATCCAAAACTCAGGAAGTGTGTTGGTACGTGGTGAATTGTATTACAATTCTGACACGGACACTCCAAAAGTTTGTAAAGCAGGCAAAAAGCTGAAGCTATACGACCAACAATAATTCCTTCTGGCATAGAAGTGAATCCACGAAAGTTGCGAGATGTCAGAAACCTTCTCCAAAACACTATGGTGACTCTTGGAAAGATCTTGCACATTTAAGATATTTCCACGCCATGTTGAATACTCTAGACGAAGATGAGCTTCGGCTATTAGAAGAAAGAGGAGTTGAAGAAGAAAACGGTACTGTGAAAGTTTTGTGAGGTTCAAGAAGAAGATAATTTGAGAGTATAACAGTTTAAATAATTAAGATTTAATTATAAAATAATACTTTTCATAAATATTATTTTATTTACATGTAGTTCTTCAAAACACTTCAAAATGCACGTATTTTGGTTATGTTATACATTTGAATTTACATACTTTTAAACACATATCTTTTAACGTTGACTATAGCTACGATATGACAAAATTTTAGAAAAGTTAAAATATACATCACTAGTCTTGTGACGTCATCACCAAAAATTGCAAACAAAACAGCTATATCCAATACAATCAGAATCAAAAACAGTTAAATCCTTTGGTTGGTATCAAATGCAGCTAAGTGATTTTAAAATTACCGCTAAAAGTAATTTTATCATTGGATTGACTGATGTGTGTGTGTTCAGTGGTACCACCATTCCAATACTTCTTTTCGTTTTTTTTTCATCGTATTGCCACAGTAAAATCAAATAAAACGTTTTTCTGTTTAACGAAAAAAATACCAGGTGGATATAGCTGCCTTTGATTCTATACGCCTCATCTGTTTTAAGTTAATGATCATGATTACGTTGCATTATGTTCTTTGTTCACTTCATCTTAAAATGAAATGCAATATTTTCGAGTTATATTATTGAACCTTCAAATCATATGTATATAACTTTTATAAGTCATCATCTTCTGAAAAAATTGTAGAGTATTAATATATAACTTATTTGCGTGGATCATGAAAGTAACGATTAATCAAATATAAAGGTATAAATAAATGAAGTATAAAGTATGCAATTATAAATATAAATGTGAAAAAAAATATACAAGGGAAGAGTAGGTACTACTTAATGCGAGTGTCTGGATAAGTTACTTAATAAGTGACTAAATAACTCAATATCTAAGTATGTTACAATAATGTGTCGACCAAAAAATAATATACCTTCGCGAATGTTCACTAATTATGTCAAATACGTATGTTGTATGTATGCATAATACATTATACTAATTTTAATGTGATTGAGCAATTATGCATAGGAGGTTTGGCCAGCCGTCCTACCCAATCCAAGACGAATTATATATATTATCCGTAATTAAAACGTAAGATTTTATTTAGGATTAACTTTACAATATAAAAAAATGTGTTTTAATTTTTTTTTTTTGTCAGTGGGAGGTGTATTGTAGCCACCACAATATATATATTAGTGTTAAGGTAGAATAAGGAGGTATAATTAAAGTTCTTGTACAAGCAACACGTCTCCTATTTATTAAAACCTTCAACATTACAGCATATTCAACGGACTAACATAATATAACGCATAAATGTACACGATTCAATAAAAGTGACAGAACCGAAACTGAAAGATTTTCCTATACAATAAGGCAACTTACCATAAATGCAAAGAGCATAGTGTGAGATAGGGACACTTTGAGCAAGCTGCCTCATGATGTACTGGATCAGGAAGACTTTGTCCTGCTTCCTCTATATCAACATCATCTGTAGGTACAAGAATATAAATATATTATTTTATTTCAGTAAGTAAGAAAAAGTAAGTAAAATTCACATAAGCCACTTTATCATTATGTTGTGGTCACAGACTTCAATTAACACACACATGTCAATCTACAATCAAGAATCACTAACTGCTTTGTGACATTCCTTGGGCTACCTCTAATCCTCTAATCAACCTATGTATGATGATGATGAGTAGCAGCTACTCCGGCGTGCTACTTCAGTGTCCATTGGCGAACTGCATCTGTCTTCGAAATGTTTTATTTGACATGCAGATTTCAAGATACAGCACGTGGTAAATCAGCAATTTCGTTGCTACTGATAGAGATCGAACTCTGGTTGACATAATACGCGAGCGCTTTGCCCCTGAGTTTCCACGAATCTAGGAGATGTGTAGGCTTTAATGCATCATAGAAACGTTTAAGCCTGCATAAAAGACTGTTCTTCTGAACAAATGATACAGAATTGACATACTACTTGAACCTCAAATTTGGAAATCGATAAAACTACCACATGAAATCTGTATTCAAACATCGCTTTGTGATAAAACACTATTACAATAAATTCTGCAATTTAAAACTTCATTTGCGCATTAATAAACGTAATATCTTTTTAAGTACTTAATCAAGGATAATAACTCGCATTTAGTTTACTTATCAAATACCTAGTTACGACAATCAATACTGAAGCAGCACGGTGGACTTTCGGATCTATGCTCTTCACAGAAATAAGAGGAACCCATCCTGTGCCCTCTAAGAGATATATACCTACGTCTGTATATCTCACAGATAAAGTCAAGTGGTGTTACCTATCGAGACGGAATTTTAGACAGAAAAGTCACCTAGACTGAACAACGTGGTAGAGCTAGGCTAAGGATTTTTCTGGGAACATTAAGTTTTACGCCCTAGAACTACATGCTGAAAGAAAAAAATATTACAAGGACTAATATACTCGTGAGTCGTAAGAGCTATACGGGATATTTTTTGTGGTACTAACATAATTATTATTTGCCGTAAGGCATTAAGTCTGACATGATTGTTTACTATTTTTGTGCATAAAAGTTTAAATAAATAAAGAATTTGTTTAAATAATATTGGTATTATAAGCTCAAAATTCATCATTTACACGTCGTGAAAATTAAATAATTTTTAAGCGATGCAAGATCCCTCACGATTTTACATTCACCACTGAACACATTGTAAATCAGTACTTTTTTTTTATATAAGCACAGAATAAAGAATAGTACAAGAACAGAAGAATCACCCTCTGACAGCAAACTTGCGAGTTTAAACCTAGTTACATCGTCGCTAATGTTTATAATATTTTGCACGCCTTGGATGCGACCTTCACTAAAATAGCCTACCGACTTTGCCGACGTTGCGGCGCGCGTATTAAATCAAAATGTACCTTAAGTCCGCGTGCGAGTGTCTATATCACTTAGCCCGTTACGCGCCTTTGTTAAGGCCGCTCCTACTGTAGGGTTTGGTGTTGTGAGAAAATAAATTTAATCCTTTGATATTAGTTGCTAGTAGAATACACGGAGGTGTTATGCAATGTATTAGTAATTTGATGATAATAAGAACATTATAGTTCAATGTGAGGAAGGTTTATATGCACCATCTAGAAAAATTAAGATTATAACAACGTGAACGTATCTTTGAAAATCAGATAATTTAAATATGTACTTACCATTTTCTGTTTCACATTTATTGCTATTTACAAACATGCGATACGCGACGGCATTATTAATGAAAGAGTGGCAATGAGAAGTGCTGCTATTTTCAATCTCTTTCTTTTATCGACCAAGTGTTTAACTAATAACCAGTAACTATTACTGGAAGGTCTACTTACACTGAACGATTATCTAAGGTCATTGGCATTATACGCGAAAAAAATCGAAAACTGTGAAGCTGAGGTCGGGTCGCTAATCAAATAATAAATCTGTAACTATGGTTCAGTAACTAGGTACCTAATTATCTAGCTAAAACTATACCTATAAATAATAATATCTTTCCTAACTGTTCCAAAGGATACCGAAAGGAACAGTTCTTGTACTATTATTTATTCTGTGGGAACAGTAAAGAATGAAAAGTCAACATTCCTATTGTTATTTAAACACCCGTATGATATGCAGTACCTTTTGGCTTTTTGAGAGGCCATAATTAAATAAAAACTCAACAATAAATATCAAAAGTGCCTAAATACTTATAATAAAAATACTTTTTTGTTAACGCGCGCGTCAGCTCAAGCGCGCACGTGACAACCTCACGGAATTAGCTTGTGGGGGGCCGCGCAGCGTAGGTATATTTTCATGCCTAAAGCGTAGAGTGAGACAGGCCTGATATAAGTAAGTATGACAAACGAGCACAAAGTCTACCTGGTGGTAAGTGGATGCTTAAAACTATAAACAGCTACATCTTTCTTAGATTACGAATCAAAATGACTGAGGACTAAGATAGAATGCCATTATCAATATAATCCCGTTGTGGTAACTCGCCATACGAATCACGGCAGCATCATGCTGCAATTTCACGCTAGAATTATGTGAGTGCGTAGTCTTTCCCTGGTGGAGCCGACCCAATCGTGTTGCCGTCACAATGCAGATGCAGCGTGGCATTTCAATAAAAAGATTACTGCTCTCGGTGAGGACGAAAACCGACATGTATTATAAAAATATAAGGAAAGCTTAGCCTCCGTGGAAATCGTGAGAGTCGACCTAAGCGCTATTTATAAATGGCATTATACCAGATTATAATTATCTCTATCTAATTCCTATACCCAAATGTTTTCTTTTTTATCTACTTTCAGGTAGGCCCATCATAATATGCTCTTCTTATAAGTTGTTAATTGAAGAAGACGCGCATTTGTATTATTAATATTTCATCGAGTCTTTATATTGTGATCGACAGCAGTATTACTAGTGCGAGGGTATTTGTTCTGGGGCTACAGTTCAGTACAGTAAAGAACTAAAAAGCCTGCTTATTTGATATAAATACAAACCAATACGACAATCTGTTGGCCCAGCAGCTAAATGCTGAACAAGTTGGTTCCGCAGCATAATGAGATCACGACGTTCTGGATAGCCGCAGCTTACTTCGCGGAGCTCGATACGTTCCCTGTTGGTGCATTTTTTAGGAAAATATATAAATCACAGTGGTGATTTGATCTTAATTTCAAGTAGGTATACCAGTTTGCCTTAAAGTTAAGTTTTGATTTAATTGTAAATGTGGTAGCGGCGTAAGAGACCAAACAGCTGCTAATTTAGATGACCTCCAATAGATGGCGGTATAACCATCTAATATCTGCCAGATGTAAGTAACAAGACCAGTTATTAGACACTCAACTATAATTATCGATACTGTTTGCAATACATTCGTGTCTTCTGATTTGACGCTGATGATATAAGTGAATATTTTTACCCAACTACGGCGAAGCCAAAAGGATGGCTGCAATTATAGAAGGCCATGTATGTATGTATGTTCATCTGTTCCCTCAGAACTTCTAAACTACTCATCGTATATTGACAAATTAGATATCTTTAAAAGCATTGTGCCTTTTCGCGGATTTTAAGCTGCATGAAGTCACATAAAATTAAAAACTAACATGGCGGCTTATTGTGGACATAATGAAACATTGAAATACATACTATTGTATCTATTTTTTTAATATTTTAAGAAACTATATATAAGAAAAACTAAAACAAAAACTTATTACCATACAGTCCTACTCCCTGTGGTATTGTGCCAAGAAAGCCGGCTGCGTTTCCTCGCTGAATGGCTATTTTAATTAAATAAATATTAAGATATCGTGTCTGCGATCTTGCGATCGTACGTGAATGGTCTAGTCTATCTCGCTCTAACATACGCGTAAACTATGCTCTTTCTCTTTAGCATTGCCAATCTATTCTAACGTTAGTTAGTTACTAAATCTATGGTTATTATCATCTGATATTGCGATAGCCAATCCGCTTGCCGAGCGTAACGATCGCGACAAATCGTCCATTTAATGGGGATTCATATACATCAAGTCTTTAAAGCCTAATTCGTTAGTCAGAATATACAATATAATTTATTATTATATATTATTATAATTATACTGTACAGGAAGTCTCAATCAGGTCAGAAGAGGCTGTTTTCAAACAGGTGAGCTTAGATTTTAAATAAAAAAAGTTTTTTTCGTTTTCCCGCTTTCTTCAAGATATTCACATTTATTTACACTTAAAAGGTCTATACCGGACAAGACAAAAAACCAGAATGAACGTGTTTGTATGTGCCATCTTATAAAGTGAATATATGAGCGAATGAAATATCAGAGTCGATAAGCGAGTCAATACACTGTCTTTAACCCGCCGTTGGTCGCGCTCAATTTTTGTAACAGGGTTGGTCACCTGGGGTCAGCCAGTATCCCCAAAAATAAACATGAATTTTATAAAATCTATGGCTTTTTTAAAATCAATTTATGATTTAGTGAATAGTTTAGAATATAAAGAAATAAAAATCACATATATGTGTGGTCGCGTGGGGTCAACTGACGCCCGTGCACGAAAAATACGTCCGTAGCGTTCAAGCGCACGGCGCAAACTGAAAGATCACTCGTTTGTGTCGCGTATTTAGTCGTTATAGGAATGTAGCTAGAGTTTGAATGTGATAAAAATATTAGTTTTTTAAATATTAAGAAAATAAACTTTTAACGGGCGTTTATTCGACCCACGCTACCAACGGCGGGTTAAAGACCGATTTACACTTCGCTTCGACAGTTTACACGGTTGACAGTAAACGGTTAAGTGGGCAGAAGCGTTCAAATGTCTTCGTGGCGAGTTTAGTTAAAAAGTACAATTTTATATTTTGAGGGTCGAACGCGAACACTTTGCGTCCTGTCAATGTATGCACTGAACTTGAACTAGACTTGCTCTTTCACACGAGCTGCGAGTTTAGTTACGGTTGGCGGGAGACGCGCGAGAGGGCAACACTTCGAACATAACTCGCCGAATAATAGCCCGGCCAGCTATACCGTTCAACTTAATTATTAACTTGCTACTTAACTCACTGATTGCCGTTCAAACGAGATTTTTTACTTAACTCGCCAGGTTCGCAAATTAACTCTCTACTGCACTTGTCGAAGTGTAAATCGGCCTTAACATGCTACCACGCACATTGTATGAAAATATAGGTGTAATGTTAAGATTAATATTTCAATTAAGTTTCTAAGTACAATAAATGCTTAACTAAGTACAATAAATGCTTATAATAAAATAAATGTTAACAAAGGCTAGCACCTTTTTCGTTTCTTTCGGTTTTAAAAAAAGTTGGCCAAGAGTAACTAACTATTCATGTGAGAAATGACGGAGTAACCATATCAATAATTGGTAATAATATTATTTTAACCTTCACCCTCTTACCTAACCTACACCTCTGCTGTATTTCGGTACTGAAGGGTATAGAGAGAAAGTATGATTACAGTCTAAGAGGCTTTCCATCTTAATCCTCAGAGGTGACAACGCATTCTATAACCTTCTTTGTTTGAAGTTGACTGCAGATGCCCATGAATTATGGCAGTAGCCACTTACCATCAGGTGGACTAAGAAGAAAGTTTTCACTTCAGTTTATAAGAGACAGAGACACAGAATATGAGAGAGTATGATCGTTATTTCGTCAGCCAGTCGTGTTAGAGGTGTTTAGATGTTGTAGGGTAGAACATGTTGATGAAAAATATCTAGTCCAGCATATTGTGTACTAGTGTATTTGTTTTGACGAAACATAATTATATTATGATTGAAAATTGTATTATTTGCCAGTGTTTTGCCTTTTTAACCACCAAAGCTTCACAAATAAGGTTTTACTAAAATTATATATATTATAAATTATATACTCACTATAAATATGTTGTATACTCACTTCAAATAAAGGAGCAACCCACGCTGCAATGCAGTAGCTGGATTCTCTCCCCTCTGCAGACTCAACATCATGCCATATAGGACAAGTTGTCCGCGGTGCTCCGCTGATACGGAAGCTCGACCGCTCTTCAGCTCTAATGGCACTATTTCACGCTGCTGACCTTGTATTCAAATAAAAAATAAACACGTTATAGTCGCTTCCTAACATAAAAATGGATTTTGCTCGAATACAATTAAATTCCTTTACTGTTCAAACTAACTAACAATAGCCGTTACAGTCTATTAAAAGTCCACTGCTGAAAGAAGGCCTCCCCCATAGATTGCCTCATAGGGGATAGATTTCGCCACAGTTGCCACGCTTGGTTGGCAGGTTTGCAACCGCAGTTTTTTTTTATTTTTAGTTGTTATTAGGAAGACACTACTGTCTATCCCCTTGTTTGTTTCCCTCTGTCGCCTCTTACGACACCCACGGGATGACATGAGGTACAGTCAGTCAGGTCTGGCAACTTTACCAATGGATGTTAATTTTGCCATCAGGGATGTACTGGTACAAAATTACGATTAACACGGAAAATGTAACGTTTTTCGAGATAAGCCATGTTTTGGATGAAAATACAATAACTAATTGACAGCATTGCTTTCGATATGGCAACATGAGAGTTAATTTTGGCATTTTATTTTAACGCGGAATTGTGCCGGCGAAATAACCTCTTTATTCAGTGCTCCAGAACTTTAGTTTTTTTTTTGTTTGAAATACTGAATATAGGTATCTATATCTTTGTAGTAACGTAATATTAATGGTTATCAAATGTAATATATCGTTTTGAACATGTTGGTCTTAACAGTTATCTATAAAACTAACTTGGCAAAATTAACATACTAGTGATGCCACGATGTGACGGTTACTTTGCCATGTTTTATTACAACCAAGGATTGTCACTATCAACCTGTATTTTAACCGATTACAACTATTTGAACAAAGTATTCTGCACTTGACATTCTATGTTTGTACGTATGTTTGTATTGATGTTTCACCATAGCAGCCCATTAGACCGAGTTTACCAAATGAGATCACTTTTAATAAAGATGAAATCAATTCATCTTTATTAAAAGTGAAGGAAAAGAATAGAGAAATCTATATTATTTTTACTGCGTTGTCGGGCATTAATAATATTATTACTACTCAGTATTTTTCATAACTTCAACTTAGTGTATTGATAACATTAATTGTCATTTTTAATGATTATTAATGTTTTGCTATTGTGGGAAAACAATATTTAGATTGATTACAATAATTATGACCTGACATCATTTTATTACGACCCGTAATAAAATGGTGATGATGACTAATAAAAAAACAGATACTTGTTAAAAATTATTGTAACAAGCTTTTTTTTTATTCTATACTATAATTGATTTAAGCTTATTATTGCACCAATTTTATTTTTAATTTTAGACGAGAGTATTTTTGTGAAACCACAACCACCACCTGTGAAATTCAGGATCCAGTTTGACGGATACATTTTCCGCAAACAATCACCAGAACCTTATCCATCCAGTTGGCATGGTGCATCGAGTTCAGTTGATGTCGTTATTTGGAGAAAGGGTTGAAATATTCTCCCTCTTAACGTAAACTAAAATTACAGACTGCTACTATTTACGTCCAGCAGTGGCTGGGCGCAGGCCTCCTCTCATATTGAAAGGATTACAGACCAATAAATCCGCCGCGCCGCCCCAGCGCGCGTTGGCAAACTTTATCCTGCATATATACTTTATTAAATTGCCTTATACATGCAGTTTTCTTCCAAAGCGTGGTAAATTGCAATTAACAAAAACATTAGTGTTAGCAGGGATCGAACCAGCGATGCTCGCGTACTGTGATATTTACGGCAAGCACTTAGCCCCTGAGCTACCATTGCACCCTATATCCACTTATCCTCACATATTTTTCGATCGGTTAGTACAATACGCCTTGCATTTTAAATGACGCTCGTACCACCAGAACTTAGAATATTAAATATCTAAAAATTAATTTAAGAGTTAGTATTTTATCTTCATTACTTTGCCTTTCATGAATAGTGACTTCTAACGTAGCATCTATTTTCCCCTTTAAACCTAACTGAGGGCAGCAGATATTCTCTTCTATATCCAGAACTTTTTCTATATGTCCAGTCCATTTATTATTCGGTTTTGGCTGAAAAATTGATAATAAGGGCATAAATACTGGGTCAGAAATTTAATGAAATGAAAAATGGAAATCGTATTATTTTCGTACCATGCTATTGAATGAGTTATCAGCTACGTACATGCGCATAAAATCGCTTAGTGGTATTATGTACAGTTCCATATTTGAACGTGCTTCCGTTTCACAAAGACCTGCATCGAACAGCATCTGTATAGATTCTTTAATAATCTTATCCGCTTCTAACCGCAATTGTTCGGGACTGAGTATTTGATGTGTAAGTGCTTTTTGAACTAACTCATGTATTAAAATACCAACGGTCATCTGAAATATTGTAACATACAATAATGTAAGAAGGCAATCCAACGACAGTAAAAATTAATTCCACAAGCAAATGTAGCAAGTAGGCTCACACAGGCGACAACTTTCAAATACTATCTGAAGCTGTCGTCAGTTGCGTGGAAGATAATGTTACGACAGCCAGTTGCGTGTTGCATCACATTGAGCGAGAATGATCTCGAAAATATCTATAAGGCGTAAACATAAAAATATACAACGATCAAACTAATTGATACAATCAAAACGCAGCTTTTTACGTGGTAGAGCCATGCTGCAGCTATCTCATGGTTGTAGCACGAATGGGTCGGCTCGGCCGGGGAAGCACCACGCTCTCACAGAATACCAGCCTAAAATAGAAGCTCAATGCTACTGTGTTTCGTATGGTGAGTGCAGAGTAGAGAACCGGAGACCCTTTTTACTGGACTGGAGGAAACTTAATCAACGAAATATGTAGATGTCTACGGGCCACAGCATCCACATACCATCAGGTGGGCTGTGTGCTCAATTGTCACTCTAATTCTATTTTTTTTAAAAGCTTTTTCTTTTTTGGACATGTTCATTGCGAATATTCCTGTATTTCCCCACTGAAAGAAGTGAATGTTTGAATGACCCGGATTATTCAAATAAGAGAAATATAGAATATTCTATATTTCTCTTATTTGAAATAAAATTATGCGCCGGTATATACGAGGGTGACACTGAAAGTTCTTAGAAAATCAAAAACTGAACAAACTAGCTAGTTATTAGTTTTAATATATCTTTTCAAAATAGTGTCCATTTACATCAATACATCGCTGCATCCGATGGAACCACTGAGAAAAGCACTTTACCCACTCGTCCTTAGGGGTCTCTTCGACGGCATTTTGAAACGCAGCCACTGCTTCCGCGGCGTCCATAAAACGGTTTCCTCGAAGTTTTTCTTTTATTTTCGGAAATAAATAAAAATCGCAAGGTGCGAGGTCGGGGCTACAGGGCGGGTGACCCAGTAATTCCACGTCTGACGTCGCCAAGTAGTCGATTGTTTGCTTGGCGGTGTGCGACGAGGCGTTGTCGTGGTGAAGGAGGATCCTACTGCGAGGTCGTTTCTCCCGAACTTTTTCCAAGACTAGTGGCAAACAATTGTTAGTGTCTGTAGTAACTGTTTTTCGATCCTCTAAAACAATTGTTGCGTAGTAATGACCTGTCCTTCCGAAGAACGAAGCCACCATCTTTTTTCCACGTTTCGACCTCTCTTCACTTTAGTTGGCAACTCCTCGGAAGGAAACACCCAGACAGCAGACTGTCTCTTAGTTTCAGGATCATAACAATAAATCCAGCTTTCGTCACCCGTAAGTATGTCGAACACAGCATTTGAGTCACCTCTGTTAAATCTTTGAACCATTTCACGATACCAATCAACACGACAGAGTTTTTGGGCCTCTGTCAAATTATGAGGTATCCACCGGGCACAAAGTCACTTTTTGTTAGTCTCTATCATACACCGCACTTCACTGATGTTATCTTCAGTCGTCGCCGTAGAAGGTCGTCCCTCACGCAGAACGTCGCCGAGTACCGGAACAAACTTGTGTCTGAAGTAGAGTCTCTGCTGAACAAAGTCTCGGATTGGGGGCGACTAAATCTAGTCCAGTTCAATCCCCAAAAGACACAAGTTTGCGCGTTTACCGCTAAAAAAGAACCCTTTGTCGTATCTCCTCAGTTTCAAGGCACTCCCCTTGTTGCTTCAGCCAGTATTGGAATACTCGGTGTTGACATATCGAGTGATGTGCAGTTTCGTGGTAATTTGGAAGAGAAGGCCAAATTGGCCTCTAAGAAGCTTGGCGTGCTCAGCAGAGCGGCACAGTATTTCATGCCGGTACACCGCTTGCAACTTTACAAGGCGCAGGTTCGGCCCCACATGAAATACTGCTCCCATCTCTGGGCAGGGGCTCCCCAGTGCCAGCTCCTTCCACTTGACCGTATCCAGCGCAGAGCGGTTGGAATCGTCGACGACCGAGTTCTTTCCGATCGGCTTGACTCATTGCCACTGCGTAGATATGTTGCATCTCTTTGCGTATTTTATCACATGTACCACGGGGAGTGCTCTGAGGAATTGTTCGGACTAATTCCAGCCGCTCAATTTCATCATCGCACATTGCGACAAAACTCGCGATACCATCCATACCACCTGGATGATTGGCGGTCCACCACTGTGCGATTTAGAAGAAGTTTTCTTTCTCGCACAACTTCCTTGTGGAATCGATTACCACCAGCGATTTTTCCGGACCGATACGACTTAGGTACCTTCAAGAAAAGAGCCTACTCCTTTCTAAAAGGCCGGCAGGCAACGCATCTGCAATTCCCCTGGTGTTGCGGTTGTTCATGGGCGGCGGTAGTCACTTACCATCAGGTGAGCCGCATGCTCGTTTGCCCCCTCTCCTATAAAAAAAAAAAGATCATCGGTGAGATTAGTGCGATCACGTTTAAACTCATTAAACCAGTTGTAAACAGTGGCACGAGATGGGGCTTCATCGTAAAAGGCCAATCGAAGTCTATCATAACTTTCTTGTTGACTTAAATGACATCGAAAGTCATAAAAAATCATTGTACGAAAAATTTCTCGCGTTAAATTCATGCTGACGTGACACAGATAATTTTCAATTTGCCGCCAAATCGTAAACAAATGACAAATTAATAAAATCCATACACAATAATATTGGCAAAGAGTTCCATTTTCAAAATTTGAACTTATTTTTTTATTATATCGTTTACAAGTGGCCAGTTCTAAAAACTTTCAGTGTCGCCCTCGTAATCAGAGAATTAAATATTTCGAGAAAGCGATAGTAAATTCTGTTCCGGCATTTATTACTCACTCCGCATGTAATAACAACTGGTGCCAGAAGTGGGAACATTCTTGTGTAACATCGCAATTGACAAGGCCAACGATTTTTGTTGTGTTTTTACAAAACTAGAGAAAATTCCAAGAAAAATTGTGTTTTTATTTTTCCTTTCTTAAAAAATTGTTGAGAAGACTAAAGTGCGCTTTCCCGCGCGATGTTATCGTCAAATTCGGCCAGCCGAACAAAGCGCGGGACGTCATCACTCGCATCTCACTGCGCTCTATGCACTGCGCAATAAGGGAACTCACTATTTAGTTTACAATTTCGAGCGGGTCACTTACCGCTGTGATTATTATTTTTGACTAAAATTGTCAAATAAATATTGTGTAGTCCCCGAGTGTTACAATACGACCAAAAACTAATAAATAAATTGTATGTTTATGGTCCTATACTAGACAAATATAAAAAAAGTGGATAATCGTTTTATAGACAGCAAATTCTATTGGACCAAAAAGTACCGCATTACGTTATGAGGATCATTTTGATGTTAGATCATTTTATATTATTGTGTATTTGAAAAATAATAATAATCATGATTCCAATAAAAGTACAGGGTTATTTTTCAAGGAGTAGCCAAATTTTAAACTTAAGTTCAAATATTTAAATAATGATATACCGTTACTGCAGTTTTTGAAAATACGAGTAAATAAGGCTTCTACGTTTATTTCAAATTATCCCAAATTGAATGTGATTTATGGGCAACAACGTTTTTGCCTACCGATCGACCCTTACGAATGTGTGCGTGCGCAGTAAAATCAGTTAAAATAATACATTACCACGCATTTTGAATTTAAAAGATAAAAAGAACAGAACTATTGAGATTTTTTAAATTAATTTTTCTTCACCATTTGTATATATTACTTATTCTGAATCTTCTTTGCAAATTTGGCCGGTTATTGCAAAATAATCCTGTATTACACACTAGGTACTCGCATCGAGATTAGATTTCACATTTGGTATCACACTGCCACCGGCGTGTAAAGGTCCATAAGAGTGCATTCAAAAATAAATATAATATATAGGTAACTAATATGGCTTACATATCTAAATTTTGTTTATTTTATTATAATTGTTTTTTTTTTACATACAATGCAGGGCTGTTCAACCTACAGCAGTTAGTTTGCCGCATTATTTGTAACATATTTATAATAATGCAGTTAAATATGTTGTATAGCACAGGCAAGCCTACTAAGCTTGAGACCCGCATTTAAAAAATGTGTGTGAAATATTTCTAGCTATGCTTAGCACCTGACTATTTTGAATAAACATGGCTCTAAAAATATCACTCATCCAATAATAATCTAACCGGAATCGTTTCCGCTCGAATATCGTACCCGGAGTCCCTGATTGTGAGCTACACCACACAGGCCGCCATAAAATAAATTCATTTTTGTTTTCAAGTTAAAAATGACATGGTATGTCTATGTTAAGTATAAACGAGTATGTGGACTGCTGAAACTTAAGAAAGGCGTATTTCCCTACAAGTTTGCTTGTCAAAAGTAGTTAAATGAAAACCTGTCCGTTGTAGAAAAACGTAAATAAGCAGAAATTATTAAGATACTCGTAGTTCTGTGTGAACATGTAAGTGGAGATGTTGTGTCTACTTCACACAAGTTTAGTTCTTACTAAACTTTTCGACTAATGCGGCTCTGTTGTAACGACACTGATTTAGTTACATGATAATATGTAATATTCCTAATGTACCTTCTACAACTTCATAGATAAGTTAATGCTTACCTTGCTGTAATAGTTACTATTTTTAATAAATATTGAGCTACCATAAAACCATTCACTTTTGGTAAATTGTTAGATAGACCTTTTTCGTAACCAACTTTCATGTTAAATTGTTAAAATTAACCGCCTACAACAACTTAAACTTTTTAAATGAGAAAAAATTGCGGAAAAACTAGCGAGTCGACCGTTGCGTACGTAGGTGAATGGCTGAGCACTAACTTCCAACTTCTTGTAGTAATAACTTCGGTATTACAGCATGTATTGACTTAAAACAAAAACGATTGTGATGTACGTAAAATAAGCTTTTATATATAAGCATTTCCGCAAGGGGGGAAGAGTAGGGGGGGCTTCCCTCAGAATCCAAGTCTGCTTCACGTGCAAGATATAGTGGCGAAGTACGAGTTAATGATAGAATTTCAATAGAATACTAGCTTTTATACATACCGCTACATTAGCTGAATCTATTCCTCGCCAGCGCTCTTGTAATGCAGCCTTTCTCTTACAAAACACCCCTGCTACAACACTTGTAGACGATAGCAGATAATCGGGTCTTAATACTATCAGACCTGAAGTGTTGTTTACATGAAACTGACCAGAAGAATTACGAGATGCTAATATGCTCACAGTTTCTCCTGGCTGCAAGTTTAAATCTAACCTAAAAATAATCGTTTTATTAATAATGGAATATAAATAGATAATAATTTATGTACACAGGACAGGCAGTGTCATACAGGTTTACACAGCAATCTCGACACATTCCGAAGAGGAAATGTTCTCTAGAGCCATGCAAACAGGATATGGGCAGCAACATGTTGGTAGACCATGCTCTTACCTATTACTGCCTCCCAATAGCAGTGCGTCCACTGTTTTATTTAGGTCTAAAAGATATAGATAGCCAGTATCATTACACGTCGTGGCTCATCCTTACCTTAGAGGTGAAAACGTAACACATCTGTAGCCTTATTTTTTAGAAGTTGGTTGCAGGTGTTCATGGATGAAGTCCCAGCGAAGTCATATAACAATTTCTTTTTTTTTACTTTTCTAGCAATGACTTGATAATCATCTTTACCTATTAATGCTTGGTAGTGACTTTAATAAGTGACTTTTTTGAAAAACCGCTTTTTCCACAGTTAACAACATTAAGATACTATCATGATTATGTAAGAAAATAATTTTATATACACACCACATTTTTCACCATCAGCAGATAGCTAATGAACAAAACTACTGATGTTGATTGACATTTCACTCAAATAAGTTTTATCAAAATGTTGCAGATTGGTGACAAGGAGCAACATCAACAATGTTATGGTAAACTTCACCTGGTGAAGCTTTGCACTTACAAACCTGCCTGCCTAGTATATACGTCAATATTTCATTATACCAGTCATTAGATCCATGCTTGCTTTGATAAAAGACTTTTTTTCAGAATTGGATTAAAAGGCTAGTAAGGTCATTTTCATTGTCATTAATTGGGCCATGTACCTGTATGAGAAGGAGAACCACTACCCCAAGTCATCCCATGAGTACCTATCGTAAGAGGCGACATAGGAAGACTGCAGCATCTCCCTGATAACAACTTAATAATAATAACAAAACTGTTGCCAAGGCCAACCCAAAAGTAGTGTAGCAGCTAAGGCAAATATGACGGATATTTGCCATAGCTGCCACACTTTGCTATGATTCAGTCTATAAGGGAGGCCTTTGTTCAGCAGTGGACTTTTGATAAGCTGTAATGATAATTGATAAATGAATGAATAAATTATCATTAATCAAAAATACACATTTTTATCATTAACCTGTACTTTTTACAAGACTTACCAAATTCCTTCAACAAAACAAGTGCCGCTTAAGTTATCACTTCTTAAACTTAGTTCTAGATTTGTTGTACGAAACCTCACAGATATTATCTCACAACGCTGCATTGTTGTCAAGTCAAGGTTTTCTTGGGTATCCTTAAACAAACATTTACAAATTTTACCACAGTATTTTTCTATGGGATTCCTAAAATTACTTATAGAAATAATTAAGTGGATTATACCAACTCAGACAGACTATACAAAGACTACATTTAGATTAAAAAATACCACTTTCTTACTTTTAGAAGTTTCTCTTCATTGTTCAATTCAATCTTTAATGATACTTGAATGACTTTTTAATAACTATTAAGACATAAATAACTATTTTTAAAATTGGCCGCAGTAGAACCAGAGTGACCGAAATAGCCCAATGGATTAGTTAGCTGAAGTGACAATGGGCCAGCCATATAGCTCAAAGAACCGACAACCGATGGGGAAGAAAGGTTCTCGAGTGGCAGCCTCGTACCCCGGCTGGAGTGACGACCTGGTCGACATGCAGGAAGTCGATGCAGGTGGCTCAGGATCGTTGTATTCCTTGGGGGAGGCCTATGTTCAGCAGTCGACTCGTGAGGCTGTAATGAAGATGATGATGATGAAAATTGGCCGATGCTAGTCGTCTGTCAATCGGACAACTATATTATTTTATTCGTCCACTTATGGACAACATAGTTCTTAGTGGGGGTCAAAATTGATGAGAAGCAGGTATTTATCGAACCATGTAGTGTATTAACTCACTGTTGATAATGATCTTAAGATAGTCATATAAATAAATAAATACTTATTCCACTGATAATTTTTAAAATTAAAAATTTCAATTCTTTCGATATTATATTTGAATTTATTTATGGTTGACGATTATATACTGTTGCGCGCCACAATTAATACATAGTACATGGCGACACTAGTTACCACTAGCGCCCTCTAGTATCGAGTAGCAGAACTAGGAGAGTCAAGAACTTTCTAGAACTATCGACACCTAGTCAATCGGGACCGATATGTACTCGAACATTCTAGATGTTTCTATAGTAGAAGGTTCTGGAAACTATCTGAGGCCCTATATAAGGCCGGTATAGACCGTGACCGAGGCAGTATTGAATTGGCGATACAAACGAATACTTCGAAGCGATACAACTGCGAACTAAAGTGATCTGTAGTACAATTGTGTTTTGTTATTAGTGTGGTTTTAAGTTGTAATTAGTGTTGTGTAATTAAAGTGTCAATTTTGGTAATTCACTCGGCAGTTTTTTAACTGTCTCGAACCCCAATCTCGTAACAATTGGTGCCAGAAATGGGATTCAATCATGCTGATTTTACCTAAAGACGACACGGAGGGTATCCGTACCCGAAGTCAACGCCAACAGGAGACGGACCAGAGACGATTTGGTGGTGCAACGTCGCAGACGTCGGAGGGCCAGCTGCCGACCACGGAGGTCGGCCCGTCAGCAGCTCCTGCATCTGCAGCACCTGACCAGGTGCTCTGATGATGAATCTACAGGAGCAGGCCTGCCGACAGGAGGAACAGGCCCGCCGACAGGAGGAACAGGCCCGTCGACAGGAGGAACAGGCCTGCCGACAGGAGGAACAAGCCCGTCGGTTGGAAGAGCAGCTACAGCGGGGGCAGGAGGAACAGGCCCGACGTTTGGAAGAGCAGCTCAAACACGATAAGGAAGAGCAGATGCTCATCATGAAGGACCTTCACGCTACCTTCGGATAAGGGAGGTGAAGAATAGAGTTGCTCAACATGAACACCGCCTGTCGGAAGCTGAAACCGATTCAACCAAGTGAACAATCGGGTTGACAAAGTGATGGCTGACGTGAAGAAAACGCTGGACGACCTCAAACTTGAGGATGGAATTACAGCTCCAGTAGTAGCTACAACACCTTCGCTACGTGGATTCAAAGTGCCGCCGTTCGACGAGACTTCTTCCGTCTACAAAAGGTCGGCCTACAAAATCCAGTTCGAGGCTGTCATGAAGGCGAACGGCTGGAATAAAAATCTGGCCATGACTGCTCTCACCCTAGGCCTGCGCGACCAGGCCTTAACTGTTCTGGAAGCTCTCGGTAAGGAAGTGACATACGAGCAACTCCTTGAGGCATTGGAGGCGAGATATGACGACGCTCACCTGGAACACGTCTTTCGTGCGCAGCTCAAAGATCGCGTGCAACGCGGCAACGAAACCTGCAGCAGTGGGCCCTTGAGGTGGAAAAGCTGGTTCGAAAAGCATACCAGTCTGTACCTGCGCTCATTGTAGGGAACCTGGTGCAGACATTCATCGACGGCATCCACGACCTTGAAGTCAGAGCTGCTGTGAGGCCCGGGCACCACGAGACGCTTAAGGACGCGTTGGCCATGCATTGGAGGTGAAAGCCGTGCGGCAGGATCATCGTTCCCATCGCGTCAGGGAGGTTGCAGCAGCTACAGTTCGCGACTACAATAAAGGATACAGCCCTAAGTGCTACGGCTGTGGGGAAAGGGGCCATCTTCGATCCAGCTGCCCTAAGCGAACTGTAGAAAGGGGAGGTGATCGATCTCGAGAGGGTAGTGCGGCTAACAGCACCGCCCAGTAGCAGCAGGGAAACGAGTAAAAAAGAGTAAAGCCAGGACTGCGGGGCGGGAGCCCCAAGGATTTCGATCTCACAAACACATGATGGGAACAGCCTAATCATCAAGGGCGAGGTCAACGGAACGCCGTGTAAACTGACCATAGACACTGGAGCCTCTCGCACGGTTGTCAGTTCCCAACTTATAAGTCAGTTCCTTGGGGACTCCGCATACAACCGAGAACGCATTAATTTGGTGACAGCCACCGGTCAGCGCATACCCGTCCGTGGAGAGAAGGAGATGGAGTTGAAGCTAGGCAACATGATCTACCTGCATAATGTCATCGTGGCTGATATAATGGACGACTGCATCCTGGGCCTAGACTTTATGAGGAAGAATTGTTGTGAGATCGACGTTAAGCAAGGTGTTTTGAAATGTGGACAAAAGGAACTTTTCGTGGAAGGGGCGTTACCAGGGAATGTGTACAGCCTTAAGAAGATTGTTCTTCCGCCGAGATCGGAAACGATTGTGCCGGTTAGTCTTCCTCGGAATCCTGGGCAAGCTCATCGTTGTGTACTCGTGGAAGGGTAGACAATGACCATCCATGGAAAGTGGCTCGAACCTTGGTCAGAACCACCGACATCTCAGGGTACGTGTGATGAACCTTGTGATCAGGAACAGATTATAGAAAAAGGCACACTGGTTGGTACTAGTGAGGAAGTGGATTGGTTGCGTCGGTGCCAATATCTATCGACTGGGACCCCCAGCAAGGATGCACAAACGAGAGTGACCACACTTTTAGAGGACTGTCGCAGCGTTCTCTCCCCGAATGAAATGGTCAAGGCGAAGAAGTTGTTATTCAAGTACGCCGATGTTTTCTCGTCAAACGATGCTGACATAGGAAAGACTGGCTTAGTTCAACACAAAATAAACACAGGAGAAGAATTGCTATCCGTCAGCGGCCAAGAAGATTGCCGGTAGCACGTGAAAATGAATTGGAAACCATGATTGAGGAATGGTGAAGGATGGTGTAATTGAACTTTCAGCTAGTCCATGGTGTTCACCTGTAGTGCTGGTAAAGAAGAAGGACGGCAGCATGCGGTTTTGTGTTGACTACCGCCGTCTGAACGACGTTACGAAGAAGGACAGCTATCCCTTGCCAAAATTGATGACACGCTGGACATGCTTACAGGCGTAAAGTGGTTTAGTACACTGGACCTGAAAAGTGACTACTGGCAGGTTGAAATTGACCCTAAGGACAAGGAGAAAACTGCATTCTCCACAGGAAAGGGTCTGTGGCAATTTAAAATGATGCCGTTTGGATTGTGCAATGATCCAGCAACGTTTGAAAGGTTGATGGAGCTTGTACTTGCCGGGCTAATTGGCGATGCCTGTCTGGTCTACTTGGATGACATCATCAACGTAGGCCATACGTTTGAGGAACAACTTCAAAACCTGGAACGCGTGCTCATGAAGATCCAAAGTGCCAACCTCAAGTTGAGTCCGAAGAAATGTTCACTATTTAAACGGCAAGTTAGCTTTTTGGGGTATGTAGTGTCGGAAGAAGGTATCCGCACGGATCCAGAGAAAATTGGCGCCGGCGATTGGCCGGTTCCAAAAGACAAGACGCAGGTTAGAGCATTTTGGGTTTGTGCTCCTGAAAGTTGCAATATCGCATTCCAGGAGCTTAAGGACCGTCTGTGCATAACACCTATTTTGGGGTACCCTGATGCTGGCAAGGAATTTATAGTTGACACAGACGCAAGTGATATAGGACTTGGCGGGACTTAAGACGGAATTGCTTGCTGTGGTAAAGTTGCTGCAGCATTTTAGCAAATATCTTCTGGGGCGGAAATTTCACTTACGAACTGACCACACTGCACTGAAATGGCTATTGCAGTTCAAAAATCTAGAAGGACAAGTTGCGAGATGGATTGAACTACTGCAGGAATACGACTTTGTGATCGAACATCGCAGCGGGAAATCTCATGGCAACGCAGATGCATTGTCAAGAAGACCTTGTCCTGAAGATTGCAAGCACTGTACTAGACAAGAGGGTAAGGAAGTGGTATCTGTGAGGATGCTCAGGACAGACCAGCTCAGCAATGAGTAGAAGGACAGCCTACAACATGCACAGCAGGATGATTCGGACATCAAGCCGATTCTGGAATGGATGAAGGCCAGTGCTCCTAAGCCCAAGTGGAGCAACGTCTCAGCGATGAGTTCGACCACAAAAAGCTATTGGGCTCAATGGGACAGCTTGCTGATTCAGGATGGAGTCCTGTGCCGAAAATGGGAAAATGTTCGGGGAGACAGTTGTCATTTGCAAATGGTTGTCCCCAAAGCTAAAGTACCGGATGTTCTAGCTGTGCCATAATGGTTGTTCAGGAGGCCATCTGGGAGTTAAACGAACTCTACTGAAGATCCGAGAACACTTTACTGGGTTCACTGTCGTGACGATGTCGAGGACTGGTGTCGCAAATGTACAAGTTGTGCGGCTGTAAGGGACCTCAGACTCGTAGTAGAGGTGCATTGAAATTGTACAATGTTGGTGCACCATGGGAGGATAGACCTTGACGTTGCGGGGCCGTTTCAGAAAGTGAATGTGGTAACAAGTATTTCATGGTTGTGATGGATTACTTCACTAAGTGGCCAGAAGTCTTCGCTATTCCAAATCAAGAAGCTTCACAGTTGCAGATAAACTAGTTCATGAAGTCTTCTGTCGTTTTGGAGTACCTTTAGAGATTCACAGCGATCAAGGAAGGAATTTTGAGTCTCAAATATTCCAGGAAACTTGCCGAGTTATGGGTACTCATAAAACAAGAACAACTTCTTACCACCCACAATCTGATGGAATGGTAGAACGATTTAATCAGACATTGGAGAGGTACCTAGCAAAAGTTGTGGAAAATCGGCAACGAGACTGGGACAGGCACATACACCCGTTTTGCTGTCATATCGAAGCGCTGTTCACGAAAGTACATCAGTGACACCAGCTTTTGCAAACTTTGGAAGAGAATTACGGCTGCCTGCAGACCTGATCACCGGAATACCACCTGATGCCCCACGCAGTATAACCGATTATGCAAATGACTTGCGGAACAAAATGAATGACATTTATGAGCACGTCAGACAATCAGGCCAGCAAATGCCTGAAAAGATGAAAACACCGTATGACCGCAAAATGAACAACAAAGGTTTCGACGAAGGTTAACTAGTGTGGTTACGATCCAGTTTGCAGCAAAGGAAATCTCTAAGCTTCAAACTAAATGAGACGGACCGTACCGGATTGTGACAGGATCAATGACGTAACCTACCGGATACAGAAAGGTGCAAGAGGTACTCTAAGATCGTCCATGTGGATAGACTGGCCAATAATGCTCGGGACGAGCATGTCTTAGGAGGGGGCAGTGTTGCGCGCCACAATTAATACATGGTACATGGCGACACTAGTTACAACTAGCGCCCTTTAGTATCGAGTAGCAGAACTAGGAGAGTCAACAACCTTCTAGAAATTTCAAAGAAGAACTTTCTAGAACTATCGACACCTAGTTAATGGGGACCGATATGTACTCAGACATTCTAGATGTTTCTATAGTAGAAGGTTATGGAAACTATCTGAGGCCCCATATAAGCCCGGTATAGGCCGCAACCGAGGCAGTATTGAATTGGCGATACAAGCAAATACTTCGTAGTGATACAACTGCGAACTAAAGTGATCTGTAGAACAATTGGAACTACTTATGCAATAAGGAACCAACCCACAAACCTACCAAATTTGAACTAAGTATGTAGGATACTTCAAAATGCACTCTATCATGTCTGTAAAATCAAAGTGATATGACAAATATTTCTCGAGTTATCACTACCTACTCAAGGAACCAACTCTAAAACTACAGTTTATTATTAAGCAAAAGCGATCCATGCTCCATGGTTACGTAGTAAAATTGAATTACAATTCTTTGTTTTTGTTAAAAAATCCACGTGGCATGGTTCTAGTTTGCAAAATAAACTTAGAGTATTTTAAAGCGACCAAGTCGCGTGGTTCTGGTTTGCAAAATAAGCTTTGATTATTTTAAAGGAATCATGTCGCATGGTTTTAGTTAGCAAAACAAACTAAACGTTAGCTGTGTTTTTGTGCAGCACCACACCATGGCACATGGCTCTGTTTTAATTAATTGCGTCTGCAACTAGGTAGAAACTAATCTAACGTGGTTCTTTTTGTTAAAATAGAAATAACAAGAAATTGAATTTAAAAACGTTTGATTATGTGAGATTTATGAAAAAACATTACGAAATTTTTACTGTATTTGAAATAATTTAATTTATGAAACTTACTTAAAATCTAATAATTTATTACTAAATTAATATTTTGTATGGCAACATTAAAATGTAACATTTTCTATTGATTTTCTCTGACAACTTTTTCCTTCTTCTGTCAATCTAGCCAGCGTGTGGTTGCCCTGTCCACTAAATTAAATGAAAAAAACAGAAATAACAGTTTGCAAATGTTATTGCACGTTTTTCTTATACACCTGCCTCAAATTTACCCATTAATATTAGAGCTATTGTCACTATGCCTGATAACTTAAAGGTGAAGGAGCTACTAAAACTATTCTAAAAGAACCTGTATTAGCTGCGACATCAATGATAATAAATCATGATATACTTACTGAGACAACGGCCGAAAAAGTATAGAACCCTCCATATTCTACTTACTCCACGCCCACTTGCACTAACAATATCAATGAAGGTGTGTGTAATAATTTAGAGGCATTTTCTAGTGAAATAAAAAAGCAAATGTTAACAGAAAGAAGACATATTTTAAAAGTACACACTAGAAGGTCTATCCGTTTGCAGGACATATTCGTCAAGACTTTCCAAACTTGATGAAGAGAATAAATACATCTCTTCAAAAATGCGCTCTACAAACGAAATAACTGACAGAAGAGATGCTGGACACAATAAATCCTCTCCTGAAAGTGTACAATTTGTGATTGAGTTGATAAAAACTTGCAACTTACATTTCTCATTATGGACGTGAGAAATGCAAAGGTGCTAAGTACTTAAGACCAGATATGACATTATCCAAAATATACGATCTTTACTGCGAAGAAGCAGAAAATTCAGGTGTTAAGATACTTTCCTCGAAGAAAACCGTATTTTATTCACAAAATTTAATTCGACTGCCCTTGATAAAAGATATCTGTAATAAGTGCGACTTTTGAAAATAAAAAGCTTTTTGCACCAAAGAAGAAAAATTGGAAATCGAAGAAACCAAAAGGCGACGATGAAAAAGCAGCTCTTCTACAAGAACAACTTAAAAGTGACATGAAGCTTGCCTCGAAGACCCTATGGTAAAGACACTTACTTTTGACTCCAAAAGACCCTGCCGTTGCCTCGCATACCTACAAACATAATTTTAGGCACCCATACTGCAGTAAAATTTATGTGATTGCAATGTGTATATATATATGAGGCTAAGCCGGAGCACAAGAAGTAGGCTCCTGTCTTATACAGCATATTTTACTAAGGATGGGAAACAACGAAGCGCTTAATCTTATGGTGTGACTCTTGTGGCGGGCAAAACCGCAACATAAAACTAATTTTAATGTTAAAGGCTTCCTAAAAGTTTGCATTAAATGAACATCCATCTATAGAAGAAATCAACATTCGATTTCTTGAATCAGGACATAGCTTACCTAATGATGCTGACTTTGCTAAAATCTAATGGTTTAGAAAAGGCAAAACAGCCAAATGATTATATTCAAATAATGAAAATAGCAAAAGAAACAATCCTTAAAAGTACACAGAATGAAAACTTCAGATTTTTATCTACCTCAATATTAGAAAAAAACACAACAAATAGAAAAAGACCGTTAACGGAAAAAAAGGTTTCATAAAGAAATAATGCTATGGAAAATTAAATGAATTATATAAACATGAGAAGCAGCTCACGAAGATTTTAATAAGATCAACATAAAACGAGTGTTGGGGCAGGACAAGTTTTGAGATATCTATGAGGTGATGGAACCTCTTGGTCGAATGGAAAACCCATTTCAGACGAGTTAAAGGACCTTAAAAGTATTTTGCATCTCATACCAAGACGCCCACAAATTTTATGTTAATCTTGTCGGAAATGACCAAATTGAGGACTGGAAGGCTTTTCAGGTCATATATTTCTGAGCTTGAAGAAGTTCCTTAAAATTACTAAATGCTGAAAGGAACCAACCCACATAAGTGCATTTTTGCAGAAAGGAACCACATATATTTTTAAATAAAAATAACACTTTTTTCAGAAAAAGACAAACTTTTAAATAAACACATATGGGACGGACTTCATTCATGACACTGCAAGTTCAGAGTTATTATGATAAATAGTTCGTTTTTCTTTACGATTTTATTTAAAACCTTATTTTCAAAACTATCATTGTGTGGGTTGGTTCCTTATTGCATAAGTAGGTCCAATTGTGTGTATTAGTGTGGTTTTAGTTGTAATTAGTGTTGTGTAATTAAAGTGTCAATTTTGGTAATTTACTCGGCAGTTTTTTAATTGTCTCGAACCCCAAGCTCGTAACAATACCTTAGCCTACTGTTACTAATATTGCAAGATTGGTGTAATGTTTATTAGATGCAAATAGCCTAATCATACGAGTATCAGAGTATTTTTATTCAAATATCATATTATCTTATTTATTTTTTAAATATAAAATATGTCAGACGAATAAAAATAAATAAATCACACTATAATCATGTAGATAAAAAAAATATCATTTGATTATCGTATCTTCCACTTCCATCCAATTGACAGATGAATAAATATTAATTATTCATTCAATTAGCAGATGACAAACACACCGTTTAAAAATTTTGTCTGTCTGGCTAATCTTCAGAATGGCTGAACCGATTCTGATGAAACTTTACAAACAGACAGAAATCAATGATCAAGATCTAGGCTATATTTTATCCAAAAACCTTGAAGATTTTATTTTTAAAGAAACTAAAAATTGATAAAATCTCTCTTTGATTGATTGTCTTAAGTCGAAATAACGCTACATTAATAGATCCCATCCAGGCAAAGTGTGGTAGTAGTTCTAGTAGATAATAAATGCAATCTTTAACACATTTAATAAACATGCCAAATTTTATAACTGAAGGACTGGTTTGTATTAATTACACTGTCTGGGCTGGGAACCTATTGCTATAAGGTGGCCATGGCTATGTTGCTGGAAACATCACAATAATTATTAAATTAGTGAAAAGATATTTTACCTCTTGAAAATTTTCAACTTCCCACTGTTCTTCAAACAAATCAGTAATTTCATTCCCATTTAACTCAAATACCTTTGATGTTGAACAAGTTTTTGATGGGGAATTTTCACATGATTTGTTTTGTTTCTCAGAACTTGAGTCATTAATGCCTGTAAATGCAGAAAACATTAAAAAAATATAAATAATTTAAAATTATCTTAACAAACTAAACTTCTCTTTAAAAAATTTGGAGCATGTACAAAAGTAACCCTACGTCAATATTTAATTTAAAAAAATAGTTAAATACCTTCAGAATTTTTTGACGGTGTTAGTATTATATTACTATTAGTTATATCTTTGTTAACTACTTTATTAAGAGATTCATATCTCAACAAAATATATTCTTGGTTCTCCTTTTCCTTCATTTTGGATTTAATTTTAACAGGACTTTTTCCACTATTTAATATAGCATCTGTATCTACATCTACATAGGGCAAAGGTGACTTATTATTAATATTCTCAAAAGTTTGATCACCAGCATTTGTAAATTCTTCCATAAGCTCAAGTTTATGTTTTTCAGGTGATAATTCACCATTCACATTTGCCTTGTTATGTATTGAGATATTATTATGAATATGATTCAAAATATTTTCTTTCAAAATAATCTCACTTTCACCATTGTTTGTAGCCTTAAGCTTTTTGGATACATGTTTAGTTGGGCTTGATTTTTTGTGAGATTTATTCAAAAGATGTTTATGTTCTAAGCTTGAATCTTTTTGCAATGGTGAAATTGCCTTCCGTTTTGCAGGCACTACTTCTGCTGTAATATCAGGTAATTCTTTCTTTTTTGCTGGTAAAGTGGATTTTTGAGTCCCATTGATATCAGAATTTTTAAAAAAATGTGTTATAGTCTTCTGATTTTTTAATCAACTTGATGAGCCTGAAAGAAAATAAATAATTATGTACCTGTATATTTATGATGATATATAAAAATATTTGAACTAAAACACTACATAAGAATTACCTTTTTTAGGCTCAGAGGCTTAGGCATGATTAAATGTTACAAATAATTCTTAAATTATTGATATATTTTTTTAGTATTTGTATTTTTCCCATCAGCCAAGGTTGTAAAAAAACTGTGTTAGAAGCCAATTTTTTATGTGATTCCAATAGAAAAAATATTTTTGATTATATTGAATAAGCATTAATAAACAATAATCTTTTAATTGTTCTTCATTCTTCATTACAGCCTTTGTAATGGTACACACAATCTTATTTCCCGCGGTTTCTGACTTTGACATAAGACATAATCAAAACTTGTATTTTTTTTTTTATTTTGTCAACTTTTTTTAATTTATTAAGATTTTTGACTTAGATGCTCATCTTTTAAGCCATGTCTGCATTTTTCTCAGTATCAAGTGATTAATAATTATTTAAAGTATACTGCTTCACAATATGTTGATGTGTCAGTAGACAGTTGGCGATAGTATCTCAAGGTGTCTTATCTTGAGATTCACTTCACCATCGGAGCACTTGTTTCACCGTTTCCACTAATAGTTCACATGCGCAGATATTTAATACACAAAATCGCACTACTTCTACATATCAAAATCCACTTCAAACCATTATTAAATAATTTAAAATTAAAATTTTTGTACAACCGACTTCAATATAAATTATTAAGAATAACTCAAAAACTATTGGTCAAACCTTGATCAAATTTTTATGGAACCACATGAGAAGCACCAGCTTTCAAATAAAAAAAGTATCATCGAAATCAGATCACCCAAAAAAAAGTAATGAGGTAAGACACATAAAAAAAAGAACATACATTCGAATTGAGTACCGTCTCCTTTTTGAAGTCGGTAGAAAACCCTTGCCTACGGCTAATCGTAACAACTACAGAGTACCTTTATCACAACCGATAACAACTCGACAACTAACAACCAACTACCATAGATAAGACCATAGACTTAGAATATACTGGCGTATAGACGACCTGACAGACAGAAAATGTGTAACCAAATTTTGATGTCATTGTGTGCGTTAGCTAGTGATGAACATTTTACTTACAAGGACTATCGAAAAATTATTGTTGAGGTAGCGGTATAAAGATTTAAAAAAAATGGTTTAGTGCACGAAACTGAATAACTTCAAAAAATTTCTGAATTTTTACCATGATAGGTAGTAGGTAGTTAAAATATTCAAATAACAAGTTCCCGGGAATAAGCTGTACCTACCTGCCTTTTGTTGGATTTTAATTCAGAATGTACATAGTCCCAATAATCTCTGAAGAGGTGAGTCTACCGATAAGCTTAAACAATTCTCCTTTACCTTTGGAGAAAACTACTGCCATGGACAGTTTCCCGGAATTTCTTTTATAACGTTAATGAACTATAAAATATTTACCTATTTATACATTATATATTTCATAAAATGTTTTGCTGTTGAAATAAAAACGGGGACACGGAGTATAATGGTTGCTTTATTTTTCATTAAGCTATTACTTTTTATAATTACAAACATTTAATAATTAATAATTAAATACATTATAGACATTAATTTTAATATTCGACTTAAATATGAATTTAAACCTAATAGTTTAAGTAAAGAAACTTGTAGGAATCAGTAATAAGATTAATCTGTTTAAAGGCCAATATGCTTATTAGGCTACTCTCTTTCATCTGTCCCTGAAAAATAATAAACTTATTATCATTTTAGATGCATGAATTTAAAAACATAATGATCTTGCACAGATTAGCCAATTACGCAGGAGATATTAAAGAGTATCAGGTGTCTGAGGATTCAGATGCACTGTCTATTCTCTCAATCTCGGTATGTTAAGAAAATGGTCACCCATCCATGGACTGACAGCGACAAGTTCAACTTAATCTCGCAGATCTATTGATCCGCGCATCTGTCAATTAATCACGAGTTCCTCTTCTCTACTACTAACACTGTAGGCGATGAACCACGCTATCAAGCTCTCGGCACACAGTCGTCGGGCATCAAACATAAATCGGGCATCGGGCATTGTTAGTATCAAATACTACGGAATGTATACTATTCTGGCACACTAAACCGCACGTCTCATGCGCGGTCATCTAGCGGCGCTTCAGGAGCATAACTGAATATCTATACCTCACTACAGTAAAAGTATTATCATTGTGACTTGGGAATATAATCCGAAGCTCCGCTCAACCTCTTAGAGAAAATAGCGTGATGCTATAAATGTTGTACTAGTGTGATTGTGAGGTGCTGGTGGTTAAGTAAGGTTATACATTTTTTTTTTGGTTGATAAATAGATACTCAGTTGGGTTCATAATTACTTAAATAGGATAATCTCAAGATTTTTATTTTTAATATAATAATAATCAGTTTTACAATGTATAAAAATATATCTCTATTTTTACCTAAAGTTTTTGAAGTTAAATTTTTGAAGTCTGTTTTTTTAAGTACTGTAACAATATAATACTTACTGGTAAAAATAATGTAGGAATGGCTTCTTTTAATGAAATTGTCTTTATTCTGCTTTTTCTTTTATATTTCTCAAGAAAATGTTTGCTGAAAATTGTAGAGTTTTTTTTGATTGATTGTTCTTCTTTGGATTTCCAACCAACCCGCCCAATTAACCCTATCCATTTTTTTATTCTATCCATCTGTATGACAAACGGCAAAATAAAATTACGTTTTTAGTATGCAAATTGAGCATTTATTTTCATTCCTCTCCTTGTTGTGTGGGTAAGTCTATCGATTCATTATAAATATTGAAGATAAATATCGACATTAATTTTATATAGTTGAGTCAATCTCTAGCGTATATGTAAAATATTTTATTTAAAAATTAATTCACCAAAATCATACAAATTATCAACAATGTGACTTTTTCTTTGCAAAATATCAAAATTAATAAAATAATTGAAAATATTCTATATTTTAAAAGGTATATAACATAAATTTTAACCCAAAATAGACGTGTCATAGCAGTAACGACGTCTTGCGAATTTACCTGTGAAATATGCAACCATTAGGATTATTCCTATTATTGACACCACAGTCACACACGGAACATGTAACCATTTTAGAAAATTATTATTTATAAACATTAACGTCTTATGAATTTACCTGTGAAATATGCAACCATTAGGATTATTCCTATTATTGACACCACAGTCACACACGGAACATGTAACCATTTTAGAAAACTATTATTTATAAACATTAACACTATTATAATCTAAAAAATTTACAAAATATCCAGGAGCTTATTTCTTGCGTGCCGACTTGTGCCGACCTGTCATTCAAAATCGGTTACAGAGTCATGAGATTTGGTATCCTTTTCTATCTTGCATTTTTGCCATAAGGAATTTTCTTCTCCCTTGCACACTATGTCGGTCTATACACCAGTATATTCTAAGTCTATGGATAAGACTAAGAGTTAACATAACATCTATAATGCCCGTTGACAGAGAATCCAATATACAGCGTGATATGTTTTGTTTCATTAGCAAAACAAAGGACGCATATATCATAAGAAAGAGATATAGCTATTATATTGTTGTCCTTATTCCCGTACCACCAACCAGTTGTTTGGCATTAAATTTAGTGGCAGACACTGCAACTGACACGGAGTGTTTCAAGGTTTATTATTTTGTTTAAATATTTATTTGGAAATAAAACTCGATAATTGTACGTTTTAAGTTAGAAAATTATTTGATTTTATACCATATCATGGTTTCGTGCAGTGTTATGGGCTGTAAAAGCCGCAAAGAACGAAAAATTGAAGGCATTACATTTCACGCGTAAGTAAACTAATTTCATGAATATATATTTAAATAACTTTCAAAATCACGATTTACATGGAAGTATTAATTAAAGCGATGTTCACAGTCATTTTTTTCTATAAATTATAATGATATTATCATTATTAGCGTTATTATAACCTCAAACCTATGTTGCGAGCTAAAGTTTATAATAACCCGAGGTACAATCTCATCGTTTACAATTACGGCGAGAGTACCTAATGTATTATACTATATATTTACCATTGTGTTAATATACCTGTGCTTATTATGTCATTTCAATTTATTCATCTTTGTTTTTTTATTTGTCAGTTTCCCAATTGATTCGGAAATAAAAATAAATGAGTTTTAGCAAACCGTAAGAAGAATTGGGGGCCAACTAAATACTGTCGACTTTGCTCCAGGCACTTTGAAAGGAATTTATCAGTCCGAAAAAGGACAAGAACTGAATTGTTTCGTAATGCTGTCCCAACACTTTATACAATAAAGGTTTGTATGCTTAAATATGGTCGTATTTTAAATCTTCTAACTGTGTTTCTTTTATGTAGTCGATGCTTGCTTTTGACCAGAATTTAACTCTTTCGCTGTCCCGTGTACTACATGTAGGTCATTGTCTTACTATTGTGTCTGAAATTCGGACAATGAATGTGTTAACTAAAGTGTGTAAGTTATAATATGATCTATTATGATAGGATAAAAGGGAATTTAAATCATTTCTTTTACACTGAATATATAGAAAAAAATTGAAAATGTAACATTTTTCCAGGAGGATGTTGCAAACATAGAAGGACCTGAGCGTGATGATTTAGTGATGGAACACCCAAATACGGTGCGCCTTTAATTTTCATTGCCTTGCTAGCTGAACACTATTATTAGTGATAAGAATTAATATAAAAGTTATAGTTATCATGTAATTATATACTGTTATATTTTTATTGAATGCTAAATAATATTTAGAATATGTGATAATTTTCCAGGAGGAAGTTAAAATTACTAAAAATGGGTATCAAATTGATGATCTAGTTATGAAACTACCAAGTACATTTACGGTAG
Organism: Parnassius orleans; assembly: GCA_029286625.1. NCBI lineage: Eukaryota > Metazoa > Arthropoda > Insecta > Lepidoptera > Papilionidae > Parnassius > Parnassius orleans. Next base: position 2,211,150 of record JAGSMP010000008.1, read on the forward strand.
ATTATAAGTTTTAAAAGATTGTGTTGTGCCAGTTACAAAACTGGTAGTTCTAGCTGTCATACAAGTGAGCTAAGGGATTAAATACTCAAACCAGAGACTGAATAGTAGCGTATGTTATCTTTACCTATAAATTTGTATATTTAAAAGAAGCTGAACTACTCACTGACACACACATTATTTGTCGTTGTTTTTGACAGTCATTTGTTTCAAATAAAAGATGATTTGCGAGGCTATTGAAATCAAAAAACATCCTAATTTCAATAGAGAACATGGCTGGTGTTACCATCTGCTTGGGATCCTATAATTAATAAAATTAAATCCCAACCCAAGCATAACTGCAAGACTTCAAGATACTGTAAGTTCATACTGTAGATCGGAACAAAAATTAATAATTTTTAATCTGAGGTGACTGTCGTTAACTATGACATTGGAACGTCAAAACCTCAATCCCCCGTGACCATGGGTGCTGTAAAGTACTGAAACGTCGGGAATATAAAATAAGTTAATATACGCGATAAAATCCGTAAAACTAGTTTTATTTAAATGTGGTGTTCGTAAATATAAGAAATCGTTTTTAATTTTTTGTTAACGAAATTAAATCTTTCCTTCCTACTTTTTGGCTTAGGACTACTAATTAATAAAAGTTTTAAATTGTCTCTAAATTCAATATACACGTGAAATAACAATTTAAAAATTAGGTCACGGTCAGTAGGTTACGTAATCAGTTCACAATAACGACTGAATTTACAAAAATCCAAACAAAACTTTTTTTTCCTCGAATATAAACATAATTTTATTACTTATACGACGTGTCCAGCCGCGGTGTCATATTTTGTAAATACTTGCATAGGAATTCGACCCGTTTTCCATGTTAGCCTACTATGAATAGGAGCAAATATATAAATAAAAATACTTTGAAGTTCAAAGTTTTTTATTTATATCTTATTACTATCAAGATATGGATCATTTTCCCATGCAAGTATTATCATGTGTAGTGCTCATGTTCTTCGAACAACTATAACTTTTAACAACACATACTCATACTTGCAAATATTTTTTGCTCAAAAGGGCGCCGTACTTTGAAGTGAAAACCTGGTAGCGTAAATATCTCATTGCGACGCGAGCGACGTGTCCAGCCGTGGTTTCAAAATTTAAAAATACTTGCATAGGAATTTGACCCGTATTCCATGTTATCCAACTATGAATAAGGAGCAAAGTCATAAATAAAAATACTTTGAAATACAAAGTATTTTTCATTCACAATACGATTGAGTTTTTATTTCTATTGAGATATGGATCATTTTCCTATGCAAGTATTTTCATGTGTAGTGTTCAAGTTCTTCGAACAACTAACAACACATACTTTCATACTAGCAAGTATTTTTTGCTCGTACCAGGGCGCCGTACTTTGAAGTGAATACCTAGTTTTAAAACCTGGTAGCGTAAACACGTCTCATCTTTAGCCATATTGCTTATTTATTTATTTTGTCTGTAATCATTGTGTCACTGAGTAATATTATTACTTTTTGGTTGCGTTTATTTATTTCCGCCCTCTCTTTGAATTTTCTTTGCATTTACTTCTAACAACCTATTGCCTTTTACTTTAATAAAAGATCAACATCTACTATTGATGTGGAAAATACTTTAAAAGAAATTGTTGCGGCTGTTGGTGAGACAGGATAACATTAGTCTCAGATCAAGGGGCTACTTTCAGATCTGCTCTTTAACTACTGCAAGAGGAAACTAGAGCTGTTCAAATAAGAAAAAATAAAAATCCAGGTATAATTAATTAAAACTTCACCGCTCATGTTTACTCTTAATAGAATTGCTTTATTATTAATTTGTTTTATATTTTTAGATGACCTGGTACATATAAATGGTTATAATATGCTTGTCATATTTGATGCACCACATTTAATCAAAGGAATGCGAAACAATTTTTTAACAAAAAAAAAATACAATACCAAGAAAATATTTCTACATTTTTTTATAGGATAAGGGTGACACGCTAGCACACAGTCCACCTGATGGTAAGTGGTTGCAGCGGCCCATAGACATCTACATCTATCCTCGATTACGAATCAAAATGCAAATGCGTTGTCACCCTTTAGGACTAAGATGGAATGCCTCGTTTCCAGTAAAAGGATCTCCGTTCTCTACACTCACCATACGAAACACAGCAGCGTTAAGCTGCTATTTTACGCTGGTATTCTGTGAGTATTCATGGACAGATATTGTAGATGCGAATAAGAGAGACTGTGAACATGCAGAAACACGGTAATTACACAAACTTAATGACCAATATATTATTTCTGATAATAAAAAATGAAGGTATAAAATGATTGTAATTTTATTTCAACTACATGTAATTTAATTTTTGTACATGTAATAAACTTATTCTTAATCAAATTCTTATGGATTATTTGCAGGTTAAGGATTATGTTCGTATATTTAGTAAAAACGTGGCAGGAGCCTTAATTTATACCTCTGCATTTTGTAAGTTATTATATTAATTACTTTATTAGCACCATAAAACTGTACCTAGTATTTTATATGGTGAGTACTGAGAAACAAAGACCCTGGTAACAAGGCATTCTTTTGTCTTCAAGGGTCACAATGCATTTGCATTTTGATACTTAATCAAAGATTAATGTAGGTGTCTGTGGGCTACAGCATTCACTTACTATCAAGTGAAATGGGTGCTTGCCTGTCGTGTTTAATTCTATAAAAAACACAAACTTCTTCTGTAACTTAAATATATTGTACAGAGTACTTAATTATATTTCATTTTATAATATTTCAAATATTTATTACAGATCATTATTCGGATGGGCGGCCAGTGAACAAAATACTGAAAAATACTGAAGAAATAGTATCTTTTATGGATGACCTACTTGACAGTGTGAATGGAAGTGCGGTGATAAATAAAAAAGAAGAGAAAAAGATTTAAGAATTGCTGTTACAGAAAAATTTAGACACCATGCATTCTGGCAGCAAGCTTTGTTAAAACTAGAAAATTTTAAATTTATTAATAAAAATGGTCATGAATGTACAGTTTGTACAGTGCCCAGTATAAAGAACTGTATAAGTACCATAAAAAGATTTATGAATTTGTGGTAGTTTTGTCCAAGAAAACAAAGGTTATGAGACCCGCTATATATATTTTGATGCAATCTAATTTTTTCGGTCAAATAAGATATAATTTTAGGGACAATAATCCAACTTACAATTTCATAAATGCTAAATCTTTATTAATTACAGGTTTCATTAAGTTCCACCACTCATATTGTAATTGTGGAGATGATGTTAGTGCACAATTATTATAAATAAAGCGCCTGTTTAAAGGACATGAAAGAAGTGAGTAACGAAAGTGGTAAAACTGGTGAATCTTGTATTGATACTTATCCATTAATTCTAAATAGAGGGCTGGTTCTTTTCTAGCTCAAAGGCTAAGTATTACTTTACTATATGGTAATTAAGCTACTAGTTTACGTTTTTTTTAATTATAGTTTTAATGTTTAATAAGCTAAAATGGGATCAAAAAACAATTCGCATTCTAAATTTGTTAACAAACTTATTGTAAAGTTAAAATGAGGACTGTATGATATTTAAGTTACTAGTTTTGGTTTTCAAATTATAGTTTATTTTTTAATATTGTATATATTAATAAATTAATTATTAAATTTGTTAACAAAATTATTGATTTCTTATATTTACGCGAACACTACATTGAATTAAACTACTTTTACGGATTATATCGCGTTTAATTAACTTATTTTATTAATTCCCGACGTTTCGGGTGCTTTACAGCACCCATGGTCACGGGGACTGAGGTGATTGACGACGGTAACACATAGCTGACGTGAAGCACCAACGTTCCGGAAGTCTGCAGTTTGTGATCATATCCTAGATGGCCCCGCCATTACATTAGATTTGATAAACCACAGATTCTCGCGAAAGAACATCGATTCCTGCCAAGGATGATACGTGAGGCTATTGAAATTAAAAACATCCTAATTTCAATAGAGAGGAGGCTGGTACTACCACCTGCTTGGGATCCTGTAATTAATAAAATTAAAACTAAACCCAAGCATACCACTGCAAGACTTCAAGACACAGTTAGTTCATTCTGCGTAGATCGGATCAAAATTAATAATTAAAAAGCTGAAGGTACTCCGGATTAACTTTGACATTGGGACGTCAATCACCTCAGTCCCCGTGACCATGGGTGCTGTAAAGCACCGAAACGTCGGGAATTAATAAAATAAGTTAATTAAACGCGATATAATCCGTAAAAGTAGTTTAATTCAACAAAATTATTGTAAAGTTAAAATGAAGACTGTATGATAATTAAGTTATTAGTTTTAGTTTTTTAAATATTGTATACATTATTAAATTAATTATTAAATTTGTAAATAAAATTATACTAAAGTAAAATTAATAACTAATAAAAAATATTTCAACATTTGTATTTACCTCGTTTTATTTTCAATATAATAAAATTAATTTTGCAAGTGGCTATTATTTGGGACGTCCTTTGCCTGGTATAGCTGCTTCAAATTAAAAAAGAAATGTTGTATATCATTTTGCTACAACCAATCAGAATACAGAAGCTAAGTCGAGTAAGTTTACCTAGTTCGTGAGATCGTGAGATGTCCGTCTGATTCGGTAGATTGTGTTCTGTGTACTAGCGAGTCTGTGGTACACAGAACACAATTACTCTCTACCAAGAGAAGAACGCCAACTTCATACTAAAAAAAGGAAACACGTGTTTATGAATGTACACGAAAAGCGCCTCGGTTTGCGCCCATATAAAACTTTTTTAGCGGGAATTTCAAACCTTTGTATTGTGTAACTTTGAACTTTTTATTTAAGGCATATTCGAGTAATTTTGGCTCAAGCCTCACAAACCTATGGGGTAAATTCCCATACATTTGAGAGGTTGCACCAAAATTACTCGAGTTTACTTTAGAGGAGTATGTGGGATAAAATAAAACTAAAAATAGGTATAGTTATGTAATTTTATTTTTTGGAAGATATTGTTTTATACACTATATATTATTATTTATGTTTTCTATTGCTTTTGCAGATAATATTTCCACGCGTAATATTGATTTATAACATATGTTATCGTGAGAGCTATTCTTCACAGAACATTAACGTAAATTTAAATCAGCAAAATTCTCATGTTGAAAACTTAACTCAGCCCAAATACATGATCTGAAATAGATAAAATTCGAGTTAATATAGTAATAATCCCTACAAATAACGATGAATAAATTCAAAATGCTTAAAGACACCACAATATTATCAAAAGTTTTTCTATTTTTATTGTAGGAAACCTGCAGAAAGTGATCGGATGATTTTGTGCTTTTTGTTTGCATAATTTTTTTAAATAATAAATTAATTAATAGTCAATATCTCATACAGAGTCAGTATCTCACAAAAATCTTCACACACACAATCGCGAAGAATTGCCTATAAACGAAAATGAAGTATTCTGAACCGATAATAACTGAATTAAAGCAAAACGCAATAACAAATATTAAAATCTAAATCATTTTAAATAAATTTGAATCAATTTCAGAAAATATTTTCAATATGAAAGACGTTGACAAACAAATGTCATTTTTTTCTTCTTTTAGTTCATGGCTTCTCTTGATAGAATTCTGCTAATATTTAATAATTTAATTTTAATCAATTAGTAGGTCAATTAATTGTGCAAACCTCAAAGTAATATGTATATAATTACTGTAAGGTGCAAACAAAAGAAAAATATAGCATAGAATTAAAAATTTCAGTTTCTTCCGATATAATAGTTATGTATATTTGTACCTAATTTTTAAAATGGCAATCTGAAACAACGCGAAAGAATGAAACGGCGATATCTTTTTCTCGCTTTAATTTTACACGCCCACCCCACACATAGATAAAATTATGATTGTGTGCAAGTTTCTCGGGCTTCATACAGAGTTGCATCACCCTGCTGTGGTATATTGTCTATGATCTATAACAACAAATTTTAGAGAGGTTAGGTTAGGCCAGGTTGTTTCCCTAATAATAATTAATCGTAAGAATGAAATAAATTTTATTTCATTCTTACGATTACGATGTTTTGAATTAAATCATTTATGATAACATATGAAAATCAAATCAAATTATAAAAAATAAGGAAATGTCAAAGAGGCCTGAACATCAAGCTCCGCCTGAACTTGTATGTTTTATTGTCTTGCATATTAGTTTATGTAAAAAAAATATATTAATAACTATAAATTTGTGTTTTTGTTTATAGTTTTATAATGAAGATGAGGCGAGAAAATATACACAAAAGTAAGGTACTCCCTATTACTCATTATCTAACGATTATAAATACTGTAATCTAGATTTGTACAATGTCTTGTCCTGCAGCTCCCGTATCATTGAAATCCAGGGACAAATGACTGAACGATGCATTGAATTATTGGTTTTACCTGAGGATACACCATGCCTGCTCTTAGATATCGGATGTGGTTCAGGCCTATCAGGAACAGTTCTAGAAGAAAATGGTCATTTATGGATTGGACTAGATATATCCTCTGCTATGCTGGGTATGCTTAGTTAAGATGAAGTATTAATTCTCTTTATAAACATTATATTAAACTTATGTTTTGTTATCAAAGAACATTCTTTCAATTTAAACAAAGGTATAATGGAATTTTACATATTTTTGTAATTTGTAATTCCTTTACTAAATGATTTTTTAATTTATTGTGCAGATGTTGCTCTAGAACGTGAAACTGAAGGTGATTTAATACTGGCAGATATGGGAGATGGAGTTCCTTTTAAACCAGGATGTTTCGATGGAGCTGTGTCTGTGTCAGCATTACAGTGGCTCTTTAATGCAGATAAGAAATCACATCATCCTGTCAAGAGACTCTATACATTCTTTAGATCCTTATATGCCTCCTTGGTATGAAAACCTTATTAGCCTATTATTTATTTACTTATATTGGGAATATTTCAAAATTTTCAGATAAGAGCAAAGTACCTATGCTTTCCAACTTTTAATTACAATTTATATAGAAATAGTTATAAAATAGACATAGTTATATCCCAGTATTTATATAATGAGACTTTTTTCTTAGCGAAATAATAATAAATTACCTTTCAACATTTGCTTAAGTAACAATCACGTATATAACTAACTGCTCTATGGTCTGCACTTAGTTCACAAGAAATGATGAGACGTGTGTCAGAACTAGACAAACATATATCTGTATTTCAGATCACAAATATCTCTTTTAAAGCTATGAGTCACTATACAATGTGTTCAATGTCTGAATCTATACTAGGCTATACAAATATTTTGGTAAATCCAATTGGGCATGCCCTAAGCGCATTAAAAAAATTATGTATAACATGATTATACGGAATTTTTTAAAGTAGTTAAATACACAACTTTTCACTAATAACCTTATTATACTTCCAATTTTCCGATAATTTTATGTCAATCTTAAATTTAAAAAAGTTTGGAAAATCAAAAGTACGGACTCATAATGCTTATATGATCATCATATCATCATTCAGGTCACTCCATAAATTCCAAGACGATTTAAGTATAAATACATCCTTCTTACTTTTAGTACGCATACTACTATTATTTATTCTGTGCTTTTAAAATATTGTAATAAAATCTTGATTATTATTATAATCAAGTATGTAAGAAATTTGGTTTTCGAATATTGTGTATTTGTACAGCGATCTTTTGAGCCGCTGCAAACAACCGATATAGTGTCCACTCACGACGGCGATTGACGCCGAACTAACTGAGTGAGTGACGGTCTCTATTTAGTAAAAAAATTCACACAAGGCTGCTAAAACACCGAATATATTGACATTTCAGCCGAAAAAAATTATTATAACTAAACTAAACAAAATTAGGAGTACCCTTAACCGACGAGCGTGTATGCGTAGATATATGGATGTAAAGGAGGCAAGAGAGGTGTGCCAGGATCGTGCCAAATGGAAGTCCGTAGTCTCTGCCTACCCCTCTGGGTGACAGGCATGAGTGTTTATGTATGTAAACAAAATTATTTACTTTTTTTATGTAAAAATAGCAATTAATTGATTAAAAAAAAAATTAATAAGTTCTACAATCATTTATCTTTCTGACAATGTGCTTTTTATATCACTTATATGTACAATATGATTGCTAGATACGATTTCATGCGACAAAACGTTGGAGTCTTAATTTTTAGGCCCTGGTAGAACATAACTGCTCGCTAGCGCTTTCATGGCATGCAATACCATTTTCCATGTGGGTTTCAAACTTGCAGCATTTAGCCACACCGTAACTTACTGCTAAGGCACTGTGCCACAAAGCTGTCAAAAAAGATAAAATTAAATAGATATGGAGGTGGAACTCAAACCTCATCCCCACTTGTTTGAACATAAAGGTCTTAGTCATAAAATTTGCAGCAGGCAACATGTTGGGTGATTCTGTCACTCATTCGCCCATTAACTTGTTTATTGCAAATTTGTTCTTATGAATCTTGCCAGTGTTACATCATGATAAGCAGTGTTGCTGTGTGAAGGTAACATTTTATTTTAAAAAAAAATGGAGATACTGTATTGAGCCGAGTAAGTGTTAAGCAAATCACTAATATTGCGAATTTTTTTTTGAAAAGTATAAAACAATTAAATTTTGTAACATAGTATGAAAGGTGTAAATATAACTGTATAACTCACCTAGACAAAAATTGTTTTACAAATATTATGATAACAATGGAAACAATTTTTCGCCATGCAGTTTTAGTTGTGTTTAGTCCTTTTACTTAGAAAATTGTACCATAGATAGGTTTTTGCTCATAATATGCTATACGAAAATATAGCATCATGGAGATCATTTGTATCCATAAATATGTAGTTTCATTAAATATATTATTAGAAATCAGATATGAAATATTGATATATAGTTTCAATATGATATTCAGAAAAAACGATATTACCCACTCCTAGTTTACACATAGTTGTACCATGTAATATCTGGCACATTGCAGTATGGTGAAGTTATATTTGTTCTACACTGAATGTGTGGTGTTCCTTGTTGTGAATGCTTCTTTATTGGTGTTAATGATTCATTGCGTAAGCAAGAGAGCAAGTTGAGCCTCACCCTAATCACACTATTTTATTTTTACTGTGAGGGCTAATAATCTTCCTCTCACTAGTTGGGACTGAGGTGAAGTTATTTGTTACCTACACACTGTCATTATGAATGAAATGTTGCATTTTAAATTAAATTTGATTAGTTTCTAAGGTATGCAAATGCACAAAACAATGCTTCAGAGGTTTTATAGAAGTATCCAAAGTTTGTTTTATCCATATCTAATCTAATTAAACATGTATAATAAAAATATAACTTTTTCTACCTAACAAATAAACTTCCTGGCCTAGAAATCTGTGAAATATTTCACCTCAGCCCTGGTGGCGGAAAAATCATAGATGACCTAATTGATGTCCCTAACATTATCAAATAGATTGCTGTAACATAAATAGTATTAATTTAAATAAAATTAAATAAATAAATAGTCAATTTATTCTGTTTTAGTCAAGGTCAGCACGAGCAGTCTTCCAATTTTACCCTGAAAATGAAAACCAGTTAGAACTTCTAACCTCCCAAGCAATGAAAGCCGGTTTTTATGGAGGTGTAGTTATTGATTATCCTAATTCAGCTAAAGCAAAGAAATTCTTTTTAGTTCTTATGACAGGAGGATCTGCACCATTACCTAAAGCTCTAGGTAAATACAAAGTTCTACATTCATTTTTGTTACTGTTGAAAATTATTAAATTGTTTATTGAGTAAAGTAATACAATTAACATTTATATATAATAACTTACTTCAAAGGTGTTGATGAAGAAGACAGTCTTCAAGTAAAGTATTCAAGACGTGAGGCTTCAAAAGGTGCTAGAGGAAAACCTCTTAAAAATACCAGAGCTTGGCTCCTTGAGAAAAAAGAAAGACGACGGAAACAAGGAAAGGAAACAAAACCTGATACAAAGTACACAGGAAGAAAAAGAAGTGGACGCTTCTAATATTATTTTATTACTACTACATTAACAATATTCAAAATATATTACTGTTTTATTTAAAAAAAAGAATTATTACTTATCATTTTACACTTTTCTTAATTACATATTTCCAGACTGTGTCTACTCCATTTCCAAATGTTTCTATTGGTATCATATTAGGCAATGGAAATCTACAAGCAACCACAACAGTATCAGGATTTGCTTCTTGCAATAATTTGCATTCAAACTCCTCCATCATTTGTTCAACTCCAAAAACTACAATATTATTATAAGGTTGTAGGTTAAATGTCCAAAGATTTTGTCTATAAAATTTTGTGTTTTGGTACTGACTATTGAGTAAAGCTAATATTCTTGAGTAATATACAAGTATTGTGTTGAGTTCTACACCATCAGCTTGAAAGCCTAATTTTGCAGCTGTAAATACTATCCTTCCATCACCAGAACCTACATCCAGTAACCGACCATTTCGTCCAATTAAAGCCTTAGAAACACCTGCCAATTGGTTGGTAGTAGCTGGAACATAAGGCAGACAGACTTTTCTAAGTGCCGGTGAAACAAATGGTATGCATGCGATACTTATACCAACTGCTAATCCACCAGTGACAAATAATATAATTTTTCCTTTGGACGATAGTTTCGTAGGAGCTGATGTTTTAGCATCGATTATGTCTAGGTCCATTTCATTATATATGACTGTTTTTAATAACTATCGTAGCAGGCTGTTTTCAAGAGTTAAATTTTATGATATTGACATTGTCATTTCATTATTCTAGTATATATTTTATTTTATAAATTGTGTAAGGGATAAATAGATTATTTAAAATGTCAATTTGACATGCAACATGTTTTTTTTTTGGAATTTATGGCCTGGTATCTAGACCTTTAGGCCAAGTCTTAGGTATTTTTATTCGGTTTATTATAATTTCCCCAAATGTTTATTCATCCTTCCTAGTACACTGCTTCACAATATGTTGATGCGTCATATTGTGCAACCCTTTGGAGATTTTGACGGCAACTTGAATCAGCAGACAGCTGACAGTTGGCGATGGTATCTCAAGGCGCCTAAGCAGATAGACACCTTATGTTGAGAATCACATCACCATCAGAGCACTTGTTTCACCGTTTCCACTAATAGTTTACATGCGCAGACACTTAATACACAAAATCGCACCACTTTTACATATCAAAATCCACTTCAAACCATTATTCAAACAATAATACAGGAGCAGCAAACCGCCGCCGATCAAGTTCATAGATAAATAGATATGTAGCAAGCTAATCATGTTCCCGTCAAAACTCCACATGCAACATGCATGGACATAGGCCACAGACTACTAAGAGGATATACACATAGACTTAGAATATACTGGCGTAGTATATTCGAAGTATATGGATATACATAGGCATAGCTACCCTATATATTACTTTGTCTATAACTATAGAAATGACTGCGCCCCCTTGCCCAAAAGGGGGTTTAATTGTGGAAATAATTACATAAAAATTTAACATATAAAATCGAGACGGCCTCCTGGTCACAGTTTCTTCAACGGACAGCCAACGAGTATCACAAGAGCGCAATATTTTTAAAGTATTCTCGCCACAATTTACTGTCTCATATTATATATCTTTGTACTCATCACAGCATTTGGGTGAATGTGACAACTAATTATAGGTTTATCTAATGAGAAACTCTATATTTCGCGGTAATGTTTGCTCTGACAATATGAAACAGTGTGAATGAGTGGGAAACACATCTGACAAAAATTTAATTAGGTACGCGTACGCCATTATCGATTCCAGTCATGACAGAAGCATTATCCACCCCGATTCCAATTAAGTTTTTTATTAGGAGACCGTCTTACATTTCAGTACTCATATATCAACCTTTCAGTATTCAGCACTCACTGAAACGTAATTAGTCGGGAAATCCCCAAGGTAGGTTTAGCATAACCAAACAAAGACGTCTAATTACGTTTTGTAAGATATATTGTTGCAGATATATTTAAAAATATCTTCGTTTTTTCAGCTATCCAACAAGGCGTAACAGTCAAGGGTATTACCAGAATTCCTACAAAAAAATTAGATGAAAGGTTCACAGGTAGTAGTAAAAAACAGTGCTGGGTGTTCAACAAGCCATATTGGTGTCGTACTCGGCTTACGTGATTCGTCCGTGGTAGATGAGATACTCAGTGCTTTGTATTTTCTACCCGACTTGGCTTGTATTTCTGGACTGTTTTTCTTTCGATTCGTGACTGTGCGCGCTAACTGGATTTTGATTTGTGCTTCTGATATCACTACACGCCTGTACGATTCATCGAAGAAGGAGATCCTTTGAGGAGATTGGATTTTGAGGAGGGTGGAGGTAGGATTTAAAATTATATCGACGTTATAAGGTGAGCGATTTTAACTATTTTTTTATTTACAAACTACATGGGTTCAGTTTAAATGGGTCGGCTTTTTAGTAACTGCACGATTTAAGTGTTCATTTTAGCTTTGTTGACAGGCAATGATGCTATTGATTACCATCTAGCTGCTTTTATGCCGGAAATCTTTAGTTTTCGAGATATCGATAATTATAATTTTGAGGTTATATCCATTTAAAATGATACGAAAACGAAACAACAATATAATTATTAGAAAGAGATAGCAATGGAGCATGGTCTGTATCTGTTTTAAAAATAACACGCAACAACAATATAACAATCAGAAAGATCCTTTATGGAATTAATTAAAGCAATTAAACATGTTTATAAATAAATGTTTTAATAATATTATATTTGGTCGTTTCTTTTGATCAAACCCTAGTACCAGAAGGTATAAATCACAAAACCGAATCTGTCAACCCTGTCTTCCACGTGGTCTTTCCGCTCTTACCCTAGAGTGTATATGGAAACCGGAAGCGCGGAGGGAAAGCAGCCTCGCCCGCTGTAACTAAGCGCAGGCAGCATACGAGCTGTAGTGGCTGAGGCTGGTCGCCCGACCAAACAGCCGAAGCTGCGCAGGTGAGCAGGTGAGTGTGCAGTGTGAGCAGGTGAGTGTGATTCGCACGTTTTTGAAATAAGTCTATCAATTTTTTTTTATATATATACTTCAAATTCGTAGGCTGGGGTAGGGGGGGGTCTACCTAAACATACAATTTGACATAAAACCATAATTTTCGTCAGCTCATTCAAATTAGTCATCAAACATCTGTAATTTTCTGTATTATTTAGATATTATTATAATTGATTAATTTATAGTAAACCAAAAAACAATATATCGAAAATTTTCGTATAAGAATGTAACTTTTCAGACATGGCAATCTAACTTTGACTAGCCAAGCCTTATTGGCAGCACTGGTATTATTCACAAACTAATAAGAAGTACTAGCGCAGGTTAATGATTTTTGGATATTTATCTATCAAAATAAATATAAATCAACATTTGCTCGAAACCATAGATTAAGCTACTTTAATATTATGAATAATTGAATAATATCTTCTATATCTATATACATATAATAAATCTGTAGAAAAATTGTGTATTCAGGATTCACGCAATAACTACTGGACAGATTTCTATGAAATTTCGAATGTACACAGTAAATAACCGTGTATAACATATAGGCAACTTTTTATCCGCCTACGAAAGCTTTTTTTTTAGTTCGTTGTCATTATGGTTGCTGATGGTTCTATTAGTCCTAAAGAGGATTTAGCTATACGTATATTAAATCAATAAAAAAGTATGTGTGTGAAAATAAACCATTCCATCTTAGTACCTCACGGTTGACAACGCATCTGCATTTGATTCTTTATTGAGGATAGATGTAATGTCTATGGGTCACAGCAACCACTTACCATCAGGTGGACTGTGTGCTCGTTTGTTTCCCTATATTATAAAAAAAACCAAGCAGAAAGGGCAGAATAACGTCTGTCGGGCCAGCTAGTAATCAATAATCGAACAAAAATATGATAAAATATACATCAGATTAAGATGTTTGGTCGAAGACCTTTGCCTGCCATAATTAATATATCGTTAACAACAATAATATAAATATTTATGGTCAAATCAATCGTTTTCATTCTGGTTGCGGGTTACCTACCTTTTCCTCGAATTCTATTTATTTTCTGCAGAATGACTGCATTCGAAGAATTTGGTGTTCTTCCCGAATTGGGAAAGGCAATTGATGAGATGGATTGGAATTTGCCTACAGACGTACAAGCCGAGGCTATACCGTTAATTTTAGGTGGTGGAGATGTCCTTATGGCAGCGGAAACCGGGAGCGGCAAGACCGGCGCATTTTGTTTACCTATCTTACAAATAGTATGGGAAACATTAAAGGATATACAAGAAGGAAAAACAAGTAAAATAATACAACAGACATCTTCGGAATGGACAATGTCATTTTTCGATCGCACGGAAGCGATGGCCGTAACGCCGGACGGTTTACGATGTCAATCCCGAGACCCTAAAGACTGGCATGGTTGTAGAGCTACTAAAGGCGTGCATACAAAGGGTGCATATTATTATGAAGCTACAGTAACAGATGAGGGTCTTTGTCGCGTAGGATGGTCAACACAAGCTGTGAGTAGATAATGCGATAATACATAATTGTCGAGTCTTAAGCACCAGTCTTACTTATTCCAAGACATGAATTTGAATGTTTCATTGGAAATTTGCTTCAGAAGCTCTAGGATTAAGTAAAAACAATATATACATTTTGGTGAGAACTCTGACTGGAAACTGTTATTTATAAATCAGCTGACCATTTTGGGACTGAGCAATTCAAAGCTAAATACATGCTAAGTCTTGGAGTTGCACAGACTGATTTGGGACACTAATCTAAGTTAAAATATTAATTAATTTGAAATATTAATCCTTTTGTTCTATATATTAAAATTCTTTACTATATTAGGCTTTTACAAAACAAATTTTTAGCTGCTGGTGAAGAAGATAAAGCTTAATGATAAATGTAAATTGAGGACCTTGCAGCAAAAGAGGGCAGATCCAAATTTTAACTGTAACCTTTTTTCACCTACATTTTAAACAAAAAATTAGCTATGGTTTGGTGCATTTAGGAGGCAAATCCGACGACAAACAAGCGCGCTGTAACAAAATTTGGATCTGCTACCTTATTCTGTTTGGTAAGAAGGGAGCAGGTCCGACCTGCCTCCTTCTTGCAACAAATGAAATTATTATCATTTGTTCAAGTCAGTGCACGCTTTGTGCTCGGCCCGAAAGGACATGTATTATTCTTTAAATAATTGTTTTAAGTTTGATACGTTAAGTGTGTATTAAAATGAGTGACACTGAACCGTTTAGTAGCGGCTCGCAGATATTTACCAGCCGCCTGTCTACGAGTCATGTTCAACCAGTTCAGATGATGATGGAAGCGATGTTGGTTTGTTGACATTTCAAAACCAAACTAATGAGGCGAACGATAAAGGTATGAATATTTTGGATGAATTTAATAGATAATCCATGCCCATCGACGAGTGGCATAGCGCCAAAAAGAAAATCTGCGAATCCATCACAATGGAAACGGAATGTAATAAAGAAGTCTATTGCTACTGGAAAGGGCTATTTAAACTATAAAGGCCGTGAAATAGGCGAAAGAAAACTGGACCGGATTGTTGTTGTAAGAAGTATAAGTGTTTTGTTCAAATTAATGAAAAAAAAATTTTAATAAATTGGAAGAAACCTGTGCAAAACGATACTTAGGCGGTTTAATTAAAACTGAGAATGTTGAAAGGGAAAGATCTAAAACTGGTACGGGGAAGAAACGGAGTTGTTCACACAAATATTATATTAAATTAGGAAATAGAAATATACAAATTTGCAGAAATGGCTTTGCATCTATCCATGGAATATCCAAAAAGCGTGTAGACAATGTTGCTAAAGAGTATCGGGATCCTACTGTAACTACACCAGCTCAGTCTAATCGTGGAAAACATCAAAATAGACCAAATCGTATTCCAAGTGAATGGGTTTCTAAAGTTGACTCATATTAGAAGTTTCCCGTCATGAGTCACACTACAGTAGAAATAAAGCTCACGTTATTATCTGTCTCCAGAGTTGAACATTAAAAGGATGTACGAGTTATATTTGAAAAGCATGAGCTTGGTCTTGAAGCATCTGCTTCTATAGTATCATTTGATTTTTACTACAGATACTTTAAACAAAATTTTAAATACAGTTTTGGGTCACCTCGTTCTGATACTTGCAAGAAGTGCGACATGCTGAGTAACAAACTAAAAGATAAGACATTGGATAGCGATGAAACCCAACAAATACAGATAGAGAAGAGTCTTCATCAAGCCAAGGCCGACACTTTTTTGTTGATTTAAAAGAGAAGAGTCAACTTGCTTAATAATGAAGAATGCGAAGTATTAACATTTGATTATCAGCAGAATATGCCATTACCTAAAATTCCAGCAGGTGAAGCATTTTATAAACGTCAACTTTGGGCATATAATTTTGTATTCATTCAGCAAAAACAGGGATTGCTCACTTTTATTTATATGACGAAACCATAGGCCGAAAATCACCAAACGAAGTCATATCTTTTATAAATCACTACATAAATGACATTTTACCAAGCACAGTTAAAGTACTGTATTTATTTTCTGATAACGCAGCAGCACAAAATAAGAACTCGACTTTAGTTCAGTATCTATATACGCTGCGGTGTTCATCTTTTGAGAAGATTGTTCATCGATTTCCAGAACCAGGACACAGCTTCTTACCGTGTGATCGGTGTTTCATGAATAGAAAGTTTAATAGAAGGAAAGATTACATATTTACGACTTCGAATATGCCGATTGTATTACGCAAGCATCTAAAAATTTTAAAGTTGTAAATGCAAGTCAAAATATGATACTTAACTTCAGCCAACATTATGAGAGTCATTTCAAAAAAGTAATAACAAATACAGAGAAGATTCGATTCAAAATATCTCAATATCGTATTTTTGAATATAGTAAAGACCACATTGAAACTATTGCAGTCAGTGTTACAACGGGAACGCCAGTATTTGATTATTTTCCTATAATGAGAAATGCTCAAGCCCAACTATCAGTTCTGCCTCAGAAACCGCTGTATGATCATGCATTGCCGTTGAAAAAGGCTAAATACAACGATGTTATGCAGTTGGTAAAGAACTATGTTCCACCAAATAAACTATATTTCTACAGGGCCCTTAAAAGTGAAGCTGTCGGACCAACAGATGATATTTCTAGCGAAGACGACGATGATCAAGCTGAAGTTAACCTTTAATTTTTTTTTTGTTCAGCACTCATTCGTTTTTGTATTTCTTTTGATTGTTTAATTCTTTGTGGACTGATTACTAATTCTTGAAATAAAAAAATAACCGTGTTTACCTGTTTTATTATCCTTAATACAAAATAGGGTAGTATTTTTCTTCAATCTTGGTGCAAACGGAGGTAGATCCAAACTTTAAAAATCGTAGTAATTTATTACTTCAATTGCCTTAAATCTTGAATAAAATGTATATATGTTCATATTATATAATACCATATAACGATAAGACATAAGTACATCAATCAATTTTAAAACCTTTTTTAAATACCCAACAGTTTTGAAATTGGACTTGCCTCCCTATTGCTGCAAGGTCCTCAATTGTGACTGCTACTTTATGTAGAGCTATTAAGCTTATCTATATGTATATATAAGCGAAATACTACTGACTGACTCATCACAATATCTCTAAAACTATACATCTGATTGACTTGAGGACTTGAGACCTGATTGATTGTCTAAAAGAATATTTAGAATGGAAAAATTAGTTTAATGATTTATATGCTCTACTTATAGATAGTTTTTTGTTTTATGTACCTAAATATTTGCATGTCTGCGAGCAGACTAAACACATGTACATTATAGATATTTAACTGAAGGCCCTGTCAACTGTGTTTTATGCAAATAAAGAATTTGTATTTGAAATTTAGTATAGTTACCTACTCATTTTGCAATGTAGACACTCACTAAGAATGGATTTTATGATAGTCCCATATTTTTTTTTTGATATCTACATTATTATCGCCTATTATCATGCGCCTAGCGAAGCGAGCGGGAATCAGCTAGTTAATTATATAACATGTTTATACATGTAGTTTGTTTAAGGAGGATTGTTGTAGTTTGATTAAGATCTTTAAGGAGGAATTGGTAACAAATATATAAAGTTGTTTTTCGAGAATATAAGTATGTCAAGCTTATGATCTTTGCATCTCTATTAATTCATATATTCATCATCATCATCATTATAGCCCTTCACAAGTCCACTGTTGAACATAGGCCTCCCCTAAGGAATGGCACAAAGCATGGTCCTGAGCCACCTGCATCCATATCTAGATGGAGTGACGACTGGCACTCAATCGATGGTAAGACATGCAAGGAATGATTGGCAAATAAATATTCTTGTAATGGATAAGATTAAAAATTCAAGAACTCCAGCAAATAAATAATATAAAACTAGATAATCAAGTATAAAATGCAATCATTTATATCTCATATTATATTTTTGTTTTTATTGTTTATCTCTATTTTAAGATTTTGCTTAAATAGTTATTATAAATTAAAGTAGAAATCTTGCCATAATAAACAGTGATATTTATTGTTTTATTTCACTATTAAAATGAAGGACCCTGTAGGGGGGTCGCAGGAAAATCCACTACTTCATATCATCTGATGGGTGTTGTAAGAGATTACAGAGACAGGTTGAAAGAGAAGGTGGGCCAGCAGCATCTTTCTGATATAACTCAAAACAATAAAAAACTGGTTGCCAGCCAGCCTGCCCGGAATGGCAATTATGATAAATATCCCCCTTATGAGGTAATCTATGGGGAGATCTATGGTCAGCAATGGCCTTTTAATAGGCTGTAATTGTTAAAGGAATAAAATTAAGGACTTCTACTGTTTAATTAATTAATTGATTTTTTTAAAGGCGAGGCTTGATCTTGGCACAGACAGACTTGGCTTTGGTTTTGGTGGAACAGGAAAAAAGTCCAATGCTAAGCAGTTTGATGATTATGGAAGTGCTTATGGAAAAAATGATGTGGTTGGTATGTACATTTATCATCTTAAATGTAGATAGAAGACAAAATATGTCTTAGTTAATATTTAAAATTGCTGTGTGATTTTAACAACTTTTTTTAAATACCTTACACTTTACTTTGCAATAAAATATTTTGAAAATCAATGAAATCCTACATTCAACTAATATATATTCACATTAAGGCATTGATGGACTTATACTCCCACGGTAATATTTGTTACAGGTTGCTTGTTAAATTTAAACAATGGAGAGATTCGTTACACAAAAAATGGTGAAGATCTTGGAGTAGCATTTAAATTAGATCAGTCCCGCAAATCAGACTGTTATTTCCCTGCAGTGGTATTAAAGAATGCTGAGATGAGTTTTAATTTTGGAACTGTACCTTTTAAGGTAATGCAGTGTTTTATTTACATCTAGTTAACTAAACATACAACTCTCTAACAGTATAAAACAATATATATATATTCTGGTTTATTAGAACTTCATTACCTTTTTTTGTTCTCATTATTAGTTTACTTTTGCTGCACTACCTCTCATATGTTTATCTCTGCTTAGCCTAATGGTTGACTGGGAGAGAATGCCTTAAGGCATTAAGTCCGACATATGTACGATTTTTCTTTTGTGCATTAAAGTTTAAATAAATATAAAACATAGATACAAATTTACTTAAATTTAATGTAAATTAATAAATGTTTGTTGCAGTACTCACCACCAAAAGACTATATTGCAGTCTGCCAAGCACCAAAAGAGTATGTAAAACACAATGTAGTGTCCGCTGGGGCTGCAGCTGATTGCAAACCTGTTAACAATGCACCACAAGCTATTATCATTGAGGTATACAATACAAAATTTAAGAAGTTTTGTCTGCTATTTTTATTAATTTTATTTTGAGAGGATAGTTATAGCTTGAAAGATGTAAGTTACATTGTGGTATAGTGCAGTTTTTGATTATAGGAAATTGAAAGCATAATATACTGCACATATAGTATACTTTATATGTATGCAGTATTGCACACATTTTTACACTAGATGCAATTAATCAATGCAATTGTTAATTTTATTAAAATTAAGCAAAAACTAATAATTTATCCAATTTGAAGTAAAATCAATACAATATAAAATTCATTTCTATTAGGGCATTTAAACAATATTTTTATGTATTATTGGCTGGCAGATGTTGTTCTGCCCTTTCCGACAACCCTTTGTCCTTTAAAAAATCCTTCAATTCGCTATTAAAAATATTGAGGTTCACTTATCAGGATAAAAACTATCCTATCTCTCAAGTTGAAGCAAGCAGTACACATTTGCAAAGTTTTATTGAAATTGGTTGATTGGTTTCGGAGATTAGCATGAACGAACATGACAAGGTATTTTTATATATAAGGTTTTGCTAAAATTTGAACAAGAGACAACATTTGCATTAATTACACCAACTGCTGATGCCATCATATTATGAAGTAATTGTTAGCGCAGTATTAATATTATGCTAGTATTATAAAACATTTTACTTATTATATCTTTTTGTTTTTTTAAGGAAATATAATATTATTTGAGTCATTTCTCACTAGTTGAAACAATTATTTTTATGTGGAATCTAGAATAAGTTCTAGTAAAAGTTTGCTATAATATTTCAATATCAATAAGTGTGTGAAATATTTATAACATATCGCTCCTGCCTTGCTCTTGTACCACACAACTAATCTTTTAGTACATATAGCCATAATGTTATTGAACCATTTGTCGGATTTTTACTTAACTAATTATTTTATGTCTACCCACTTTACTTTGTTTATGAATCGTCATTTAAAATGTGTTTTTTATGATTTTATTATTCTATTTGGAATGTATTAAATGGGAAGAGCTTAGCAGCTGTAACACAGGTCTGTGACCTAGCACGGTTGCTAAAGGTACCCTAATTATAGTATTGAGTTGGATTAAGTCTTGTCAATATAAATTTTATAAGGTTTTGTTTTATGTTAAGTGTTTTTGGGATCAATAAATATTATTATTATGCAAAATCATTGAATGATTCTTAATATGCTGATTCTCAAAAAAGCTATTGTATGTAATATATTTGGACATTATATGGAAGATATGTTCAGAGATAAAGCATAGCGGAATAGTTTGTACCCATATTTAATTTATTTAGAATAGTTCATCATCATAGTCATAATCACACCACAGCTAAACATAAAACGTATAACCTTTCTTCCTCAAAGTATCCCAGATATATGTAACAGTAAAACAATAACCAGTAAGATAATTTATACATAAATATATTTTTAGCCCTCACGAGAATTAGCTGAACAAACATGTAATCAAATAACAAAATTCAAAAAGTATTTGGAAAATCCAAAAGTGCGAGAATTGCTTGTGGTGGTGGCATCAATGTGAAGGATCAAATAAACCAGCTGAATGCGGGGGTAGATATAGTTGTGGGCACACCAGGAAGACTTGAAGATCTCATTCAAGGAGGTAACTTATCTCTGCTTTGCTCTTGCTGAGAATTGATCATGAAAATGCTAGACTTATATTTTCGCCATTTTCTATCCAAAAAATGTGAAATTAATAACTCGAGATAGAAAATATACAATAATGTACACATTCTGTAACATCATAAATTCAAAAATGGAACTACTTAAATGTTTCGTTTGGGACTTTACCGAGAAGTATTTATGTTTACTATTTCAACATATTTTACATTTAGATTTCCTTAAAAGGTGCTATTAAACTCTGTCCTAGCCAAAATATTTTTTTATAAAACTAAAGTAAGATACGAACTTAACATTCACGTGATGGCGAGTGGCTACTGAGGCCCATGGCCACCTGTAACCAACTTCAAACAATGGGGCTACACATACGTTGTCACTTCTTACCCTGTAATTATACTTAATCTATACCTTTTAGATAGGAACACTGTAAAATGGTCATAGAACAGCGTTTGGCGCGAATTTCCCGATCTCTAGGTTATGTAATTTGGTCAATGAACTTTCTTATGCATTCATTATTAATTTCGACTCCCCTAACAAGCTCAGAATCAATGCAAATGCTCAAACATAATGCAAATTTAATATTAGATCCTTACATATGAAATTGGCGTTTTGTACGGGAGGAATAGTCTTTTTTTTTTTGTAAAATATATTTAATTAATCAAAGTATCCACCGTTGTTATCTATGCACTTTTGCCATCTCATAGGTAGTTCATTGATCCCTTTACTAAAAAAAACATGGGGGCGAGAATCAATAAACTCTTTGAAGGCGGTTTGGACTGCCGCATCGGAGTTGAATTTTTTTCCTTGTAAGAAGTTGTCCAAATTCCGGAAAAAATGGTAATCTGTTGGAGCAAGGTCCAGGGAGTACGGTGAATGTCGCAGACATTCCAATTGTATCTTATCTAACTTAGTGGTTGTTTGGTGCAGTGTGTGGTCTTGCGTTGTCGTGAAGCAGCAGTGGCCTAGAGCGATTGACCAATCTCGGTTGTTTAGCAGCTAGTTCTTCCTTCATGGTTTGCAGTTGCTGGCAATACATATCTGCCGTAATCGTTAGCCAGATTTTAGAAAGCAGTGAACGACACCGGCGCTAGTCCACCAAACACTCACAAGTAACTTTTTCTGAGTCAATTTTCGTTTAGGCAGATTTGGCTGGGTCTCCAGGGTTCAGCCATTGCGACGAGCGCTTCCGATTATCGTACAGTATCCACTTTTCATCACAAGTAATGATTCGATTTAAAATCCTTCATTATTGTGTCGGTCGAGCAAAGTAACACAGCAGTCGACGCGTGTTTGCAAGTTCGATTCACTCAATTCATGAGGTACCCATCATTCAAGTTTTTACTTTCCGATTTGCTTCAATTGATTAATATAGTTTTATCACTTACCCGAAGTCTGCAGCTATCTCTGAAGTGCTTTGTGATGGATCCGTTCCACAATAGCCTTTAATTTTCATTTTCCACTTTGGTCTCCGGCCGTTCACGGGCTTGGTTGTGAAGGTCGAAATTTCCAGAACGAAGACGTTGAAACCAAAAACGTACCAAGCTGTCTTTTGCGACACCAGCGCCGTATACATTAATCCTACGAGCTGTTTCTGCAGCACTGGTGCCACGGTAGAACTCGTACTCGTAAATATACCGATATTTCATGTTTTCCATTGTGCGGTAATAAGCGACGCCAAAGAATAAAATAATGAGGAAAAAACAAATGAATGACTGTTTTCAAAACTGAAATGTACCAGCTAAATGAATTTATAAATTTGAATTTGGAATTCTTAACCAAACGAGATATTTCAGATCAAATTGGTCAGTACGACAAAACGCTAATTTCATATGTAAGGACCTAATAGTTTAAGTTTTCAGATTTTTTAAGAATGTTCTCGTTACTGTAAGAGTATGTTGCAGGGTACTAGTAAGTTATAGGATATTGTATACAAAATCTAAGAAATAAAATATAAATTTGCTGCTCCACACCGGATTGTGACATAGTAAGATAAAATACTCTAGAGCAGGGGTCACCAAATGGCGGACCGCGGTCTGCATCCGGACCGCCGACCTATTTTGTTCGAACCCAGAAGAATCTAAGAATATCAATGTAAAAATGACATTGTTCTGCGTCCATACAATGTTCGCCTAAGAACCAACAGTGAAAAAAAAATACCTTTTTAAGTCCGAAATTACACATAATTGTATGTAACAATAACTCCTGACGGACATTTCTGAAAATATAGATATTAGCAGTTATCATAGAGATTTTGAGGTTATGTTTTATTTTTATGAAACATTACCATGTTATTGCTAATGTAAGCAGTTCAGTCTTAGCCTAGCACTTATACGGTATATAAAACTCAGGTTGTGATTAGGTATTTATTTTATTCATACCAAATAAATGCAACTTATACACTCTCATTTAGTTTTGTTAGTCCGTGTGTAATGAAAAGTTACAGTCCGTAATTCAAGCCAGGTAGGTCGCTAAAGAAGGGTATCGATATCCGTTGTTCAAGCCGAGTCGTAATTTATAAAAACTTATCGCATAACAAACCAACTGCACAGTGCACTTAGATTCCGAAAACATTTGCAGAAATGTATCTTTTCAAACGAAACGAAAACGATCGCGCGTCTGACTACTATTTTAACGTCTTGTCATCTGTCAACGTTATTGAGGTTTTTTTTTGCGTGGCACAATGCTGATTTGGCCAATGAGAGTACAATAGTATTGTTATTTTAAATGAAAACAGATGATTTCACTGTATCACAGTGGCAAATATTAATCTGAGGTATATTTTAAAATATTAACGTTTTCGTAATATATTTGAGTTTATGACAACTTTGAAATATGTGAGTGAAAGTATTGTGCGATTGGCCAAATCACAGGATCCCATAAACGCAGCACATTAGTATTAAAAAATAGGTACAATGTTCAAAATCTAAAAATTCTTTTTAAAAGTTTTTTTAGTAAAGGGATCAATGAACTACCTATGAGATGGCAAAAGTGCATAGATAACAACGGTGCATACTTTGATTAATTAAATATATTTTACAAAAAAAAAAATTGACTTTATATTCCTCCCGTACAAAACGCCAATTTCATATGTAAGGACCTAATATTAGTCCGATGCATACCTTAAGTAGGTACGAGTACTTAAAAATATAAATTAAGTGGTTGGATAAAGATGTTTGAGAAATAGTTTTTTCCTAGTTACGCCTAGTGTCACTCTTACGTTGTGCAAATATTATCAAATACAGGAGATCAAGATTTATTTTCGTGTACAGAAGTAACTTCTGCACTTCTAAATTGTTAGAGGCCTTAAATTATATTTGTTCAACAGGATACCTGGCTCTCACACACTGTCGCTTTTTTGTACTCGATGAAGCAGACGGTTTACTAAAAGCTGGTTATGGGGAGCTGATTGAACGCATCCATCGACAGATACCAAAGATAACCACAGATGGCCGTCGTCTACAGATGGTTGTGTGCTCTGCTACATTACATGCTTTCGAAGTTAAGAAAATGGCGGTATGTAAATCTAAAGTGGTATTTTCAGTGGCGGGTTCTCGTAAATCTGTTGTCATCTGTTAATTAGGTTACAAATAATCTATTAAATGACAATATATTTCAGGATTATCTTCGTTCAACATTTTTGGGTAACGATTTTATTAATACTACAAAATAAATAAATTAAATACTGATATTAACTTCAGAAACAAAATCCTTCGCTGCTATAAAATTTTCTCATCTTACCTTATTAATAGGTAAAAATTATTTGTGTCATTTTCTTTCTTCTATCCATAAGATCTAGAATTGATTTACATTACATATACTGAAATCTGCAGGATTCGATATTCATTATACTTAATAAAATATTGGATAGATATTATGATATAAAATATCTGATATGTAGAAAAAAATGTTATTTAATCACAAATATAGCATTTCAAAGACTTCTCATCCCTATATTTGTTAACTTGCACTAAAGTATTTCATCATGCCTCTATCCACTGAATCAGTGAGGTGGTATTTAGAAAAAATTAAAAAATTTGTTATTTTATCAAGTGGTAAACTGAAACAAACAATTGTTTATGTACATTCATAAAAAAAATCTTATTATATATTTTAGTGCTATTTTTATGTAGTGTATCTATTAAATTTAATTTCGTATCTACCACAAGATATTTAAGCTATCTCTGTTTTTGCTCTGGTATACCAATATACCGGTAGCGAAGCCTCCATAGAAGCCGAGAAGCCGGGCTTGCCCTATCAAACTGCTCAATCAATAATAACAACTAATAAAATAACTCGTAAACTGTTTCAAACTATTTCAAATTTCCCGCACGCTCCTCTGTTCTACACAGGTCATGACCTCGTATCCTTATTATGTAACGTGGACCCCGGTCGCGGCAAAACTGCGCGATACTGCTGTCATAGAAAAATAGTTGAGTTGAAGTGCTAATCGGCGAGGAAATGGTAAAATCTTTAAACTTTGTTGAGAAAAAACAGCTCATATCCACGCCGAAACCAACGCCTGATCTGTGTATTTCTCAGACGAGTAAAACCCATAAACGGCAATTTAATAGATCTGTTTACAAAACTCATTGGATTGTTGGCTGCTCACATACCAATAAGTTGTACTGTTGGTGCTGCATATTCTTTTCCAACGACAAAACAGCTTGGAATACTACTGGATATGATAATTTAAATAACTTATCTGGAGCCATTAAAAGGCATATGAATTCTCAAAAACACATGAATGCGGTAATTTCGTTTAGTAATTTTGCTAAAAACAACAAAACCATATCTTGGGCTTGCCCTAGTTTGGGGCCCTAGCTTCGCCACTGCAATATACGTATACAGTAAATGCAAATATGGAGAGAAAGGTATTTCTTGTCAATGTAAATAATTCACAATAAATCCTTTAGTAGACTGCTATCAAGCAGTAATTTTTTTTAACTTGCATAGGAAAAACTGATGCATTTCCCAACTTGGGTCGACCTCAAGGGTGAAGACGCCGTACCAGAGACGGTTCACCACGTCGTAGTAATGGTTGATCCACAAAAGGACCGTTCGTGGGAGACGTTGCGCAAGTAGGTTGAATACATTTTTATAATTTGTTTCTATGTATTATATAGATAAATATAAACATAAAGGGTATCAAGAGCCAGGATAATTATAGTCAGTGTGACATTCCATCATAAACTGCAACAAATTAGAAATACCTTTTGAAAGCTGTCAGATTTATGGGACTAAGCATATAAATAAAAAAAATATACCTACAGTGTTTGAATCTTAAGAAGTATCAATAATGTAACTTTATTGTATGATATCGATTAATATTTTGTCTAGATTAATGCATTAGAATAAATTAGAATTGGATAACTCAAAACACGTAATTTATCAGTAATCCGTCTTTTGCTTACTGTTAATAACTGGAAAACAGAGTTAATTAAATTGACTGGAGACTGGAGTGGATTGAAAATTAGTTTAAACTAGCTGTCCCCCGCGACTTCGCTCGCGTAGAATTTACTACGATTTCATGGGATTTTTTTTCAATTTTTCATCAAATTTTTGTGTGAGACCCTAATTCTTTTTCTAGAATAAAAGTATCCTAAGTTACTCCTTATAACATCAGCTATCTGCCAGTGAAAGTCCCGTCAAAATTGGTCCAGCGGTTTCGGAGATTAGCCGGAACAAACAGACAGACAGACAGACAAAAATTTTAAAAATTGTTTTTTTGTTATTAGTACCGTATATACTTTCATATGCATTTAGTAAAGGCTGTTATTTTAACATTACAAACAGACACTTCAATTTTATTTATTTGTGTAGATAAACTTATTTTTACTTTACTTTTTAAATGTTTTTTTTTAATTTAATGCATAAGTTTAGAAATAATTATTTTATTTTAATGGTGTTCAATCAAAAAAATAATAAAAAATTAATGGCAAGTAAGGATCATAATCTCTCTTTAAAAAAAGGTTAATCATTAAATGAATACATCTAATCTGATGATTCAGTTGTTAAAATTATCACAAACGTGAGAAAAGCTCTGAATCAAATGTCTCTATCACAGACAAGTGTTATTATCATTAACATTATTTTGTCCAGGACAGTGCAAACGGATGGTGTCCACGCAAAGGATAACATACGCGGCGGCAATACCACCCCTGAGACTCTATCTGAAGCCGTTAAGATACTGAAAGCAGAGTACTGTCTGCGGGCTATCAGGGAGCATAAAATGGATAGGTGAGTGGTGTAGGTCGACGTGGAATGCTTTCGTAGTTTCCTTCTGGTGAATCTTCTTCTTCTTTAGCGAGTCCAGAATGCATATGCTCGATATATCACATAGGAAACATGTCTCTTATTACCTTGACTAATCAAAAATGCTCAATATGACTATATGGTAGACTGGTAGAGAACACCTTAAAGAGTTAAGTCTGCCTTTGTACAATTTTGTGCAACAAAGTTAAAATAAATAAATAAAATATGACATTGAGGCTTAAACTGCATCTGGCTTGCTTATTATTTGGTTTAATTAAAACGAAATCGCCTAAGTAACTCTATGAAAAGCTTACCTGGTCTAGATCTAATGAACATTATGCTCATAACACACATAATTACAAGTTACTAGTCCAGAGCACGTAGATACCGCTGCTTAGCAGGTTTCGTTATTTGGCAACGCAATGCCGTAACAATCAACCGCCACGTCTTTGTAACCCTAGTGTTACGGATGGCGAGGGGAGCGGCCGCCCCGTCACCCCCGTATGCCGCCACACGCTCCGCACCGCGACGTAATCGTACGATGCACGCAACCAATCAGCGCGCTTTAAGCTCGCGTGGGAGACCGTCAACCGCCGTGGGAATATAAGACGAGCACCTGGCCGGCGAAATTCATTCACATTCGCGGCAAAGGAAGAGCTCCCATAAGACAAAGAAGAAATAATCCCTCTAGTGCTCCCTATAGTTATAGTTAATTAGTGTAGTAAATAAGTAATTGCCGCGAGCATTGTAAATAGTTTAATAAATTGTTTCTTAAGTCGTTTCATTATTTCAATATTCAAAGCAAAGCAGTCAAATACTCAACTCATTTCAGTCTCTCATGCAGACAGATAGTCAGTAGACAATAATTTTTTTAGTAATACAGTTCACTTGCTCTCCCCGTCCTTTTCAGCTAGTTTGCTACATCTTAAAATCGGCAAAGTAACTCTTTGAGTGACTTAAAGCATATTTGCAGTACAAATTTTATAATAACTAAAAGGGGATATAATATTATACTCAATTGTACCACTAATGTAACTAAATGTAAATAACATGTCACATGGTGGTGTTAATGACATGCGTGAGTGATTTGTTGTTATAGCAAAGCTTACTAGTTAAACGGCTTGGGTTGGCTATAGACGTCCGGTACTTGATTTTAATTATGTTTTCAGTTTAGGTGGCTTGTTAGGGTTAAGCTTGAACCTTTTAACACTGTTTCTGGATGTCGGAAATGCGTTTTGAATTAATTACGATAAAAATAAATTTCACTAAAAATTGCGTGTTAACGAAACGCAAATATGTCAATTTGGTCTATAATTATGAAGTAGGCGTCCGGTACTTGATTTTAATTATGTTTTCAGTTTAGGAGGCTTGTCAGGGTTAAGTTTGAATCTTTTACACTGTATTTGGATGTCGGAAATGCGTTTTGAATTAATTACGATAAAAATAAATTTCAATAAATATTGCGTTAACGAAACGCAAATATGTCAATTTGGTCTAGTCTAGTATTATGAAGTAGGCGTCCGGTACTTGATTTTAATTATGTTTTCAGTTTAGGAGGATTGTCAGGTTTAAGCTTAGAACCTTTTATACTGTTTTTGAATTACGGAAATGTGTTTTGAATTAATTACGATAAAAATAAATTTCACTAACTAAAAATTGCATATATTATAACGAAACTGGTCACCCATAAAAAAGTTAATTACACCGACCCAGACAATCCATTTGATCTGAAGATTGGACTTATACACAACGAATTGAGTCGCAGTGGAGAGCAGTCAAAGAGTTATTTCAGAAAACAAAATTATAACAATTCACATTACATTGTTTCATTTACCACTATCATAGCAGTGTTTAGGGCAACCTGACTTTATTGATAAGATAGGTCGAATCTGTACTAAAACCGATCAGAACATCCCGACTCCACGTAGTCTTGTCTGCCCTACCCCTAGAGTGTTTTTGTAAAGCCGTAGGCGCGGAGGGAGAGCAACCCCCGCCCGCTGTAGTAAATCGCGGGCACCTGTGTGAGCCGTAGCCGTGGGGAGGTGAGCATGGATGCCTGTGATTTGCTACGCAAGGGCGAAGGGGCTGCACTTCCCGCAGCGCCGAAGCCGTTGCAGAAGTAAAATTGCTCACCTCCGCAGCTTCGGCTTATTCAGCCTCAGCCGCTACGGCTCACACAGGTGCCTGCGATTTACTACAGCGGGCGGGGGCTGCACTTCCCGCAGCGTCCATAACTTTGAGTCAATATTCCTGTGTAAAAAAGTAAGGTTATGATTTTACAAAAAAAATATTACTCATAAACTATACATTTCCGCAACGGGGGAAGGGTACCCAGGGCTTCCCCTGAACTCCTCCCACCCCCGTACGCGAGTACCGGATGTCTATAGTTTTGCCAACGGCATTGTCATATATTTATTTTAAGTGTTTCTGTTAGTTTTTTTTTTCGGTAATCCTTTTTATGGTATAATTTCGTCTAATAGCTATTGTTATTTGAATAAAATGTCAAATTTCATATCAGTCTGAAATATAACCCTCCTTTCGATCTCCGCCGCAGTCAGACAAAAGTCCACAATCTGTCCTAAAATAATCAATACAGATATGTTGATAAACTGACTTTAATAATCTTTTATCATTAACAGGGCGATAATCTTCTGCCGCACAAAGCTCGACTGTGACAACCTAGAGCGCTATCTCCGTTCATTCGGCAACGAGTTCTCTTGCGTATGCCTGCACGGCGACCGCAAGCCCGCCGAGCGAAAGGCAAACTTAGAGAAGTTCAAACAGGCCCAGGTGAAGTTCCTCATCTGCACTGATGTCGCTGCCAGGGGCATTGATATTTCTGGGCTGCCGTTTAGTAAGTATCAAATACAAACATATTATGTCTCTCTTGTCATATAAAGTACACCATTTATCCTAAATTAAGACTCAAAAATTTAATTACCACATTGAACAGGCACTGCTACAAGTATGTACTTAATGATAGTAGTCTCACACTTATAACCTACTTTACAAATTGCTTAGATTAAAAAATTGGTGTACACTGTGTAGTGGCGGTGTAAGAATATGCACAACCCATATCATCCCGTGGGTGTCGTAAGAGGCGACAGAGGGAAACAAATCAGAGATGGGCGTCTTCCTAATAACGACTAAAAATAAAAAACTGCGGTTGCCAACCCGCTTGTCAAGCGTGGCAGCTGTGGCAAATATCCCCTCTATGAGGCAATCTATGGGGGAGGCTTATGTTCTGCAGTGGACTTTAATAGGCTATAACGGTAAAATCTAGGACGTTAAAAACATAAAAATATAATTATTGTTTTAACAGCACTCTTCTTATTCAATATTTAAATTTACATACATATATATACTTTTTATAATTCATAGAATCTCAAAATGATAACGAAAATTGTTTTAATAAATCCTCCGGTTCTGTAAATTTCAACAAATTCGTAAGAGTTATATTCTAATCCCCCTTCCCCCCTCATCGTAGTACTACGGTCGGAAACAACAATCCACTTTTAGACATGGGCTTTTCCTGCAGTAGGGGGTTATTATTAATATGAGATGGACTGCTATCCTTCCCAAAATCTTCTAGTCTTTGATGATGGTGATTGATGATAGATGATGTTTATAAATTTAAACAAGTGCATAATAGTTGATAAAAATACATACGACGTACAGTTGGTATGTTTGCTAAATAGATCAAAAACAGGTTTTATTCATCCAAAATAGTTAAAGAAATTAATGAGCCGCTACTAAGGAAACATAAAACTCTTTCTAGTGATCAATATCACTCTGCCGGATGAGAAGTCTAACTACGTGCATCGCATCGGTCGTGTTGGTCGTGCCGAACGTATGGGTCTCGCTATAAGTCTCGTCTCCGCGGTACCAGAAAAGGTAACATTTATGTCTTAAAAAAGTAAAGATTACATCCTTCATCTCGGAGAGTTATGGAGCAATTAGTCTGCCGCGTTTAAAATTGGTAATAAATTCAAAGGTGGTTACATGTCAATTGTTTATGACAACTCAGAATTGTGACTCTATTTTTATGTTCCGGCACAGTCTAACTACTACTAACAGTCGGTCATCGAAGGCGTCTAGACGGGGCAATCGTGGAGACGTGAGCTGAGCACTTCCCGAGCGGCTAAGGGCTATCCGCTAGGGTTTTCCTGTCACACAAATAAATTAAAATGGTTCACACTACATGTGCAGTAAAAAATTGTGTGTCGTCCTCATTTAAAGATAAGGAATTAGTTTCATCAGTTTCTAGATACACATTAATATTTTGAAATGTGAAATAAAATAAAATCTGTTTCTTTTTTATTACTTCCCGTTCTGACAACCCTAGCAATTTATTGTTTATGTCAGCTTTTCCGACAACATGAAACGCGATGACTGACTGTATGTTCTTCCGGTATGGGATAGGAGTTGGCATGAGTTTTGACAATTTTGTTGGGACCTATTCTTGCAGGTAATTATTTAACTAAGTAAACTAAACTGTGGTGTACTTTGAACTCGTATTGACAACTGCACGAATGAGGAACCAATTCAGCGCTCATAAAACATGTCTCTGCTATGTTTGAAACAGATATAACAAAGAAGGAGATATGCCCGGTAGTTGAAAATGTATCGGAACCTGGTGTCTCCAGTTGGCCCCTACCACACGCCAACTACTACACATGCAGATCAGTAAAAGCAATAGATACACAGTCGCACATACACTCGCAATATATAAATCAGAAAGTACTACACAATCAATTATAAACTTTATTCCTACAAACAGAGCGTGCATTCACAACGCACCAATACTACTTACTCCTTTAGCTATAGATAGCCTATGTTAGTAGAGCACATCACTAATGCCCGCTACACACGTAACGATATATCGTAGCGATAATTCTGTGCAAACCGATTTGCGCAGATTTATCGATCGTGTGTATGACAAATCGTTGCAGATTATAGTTCATCGACGGCAGTTGCAATTTCTATCAGATAAATCGTTGTCGATTGCGTTTGCACAGTTTTATCGTCGCGTGTGGATGGCGGCCGCTTATTGTAGAAAACTTCATACATTCGTAGGAACGACCTGTAGCTAAAGATCGCAGTGTAGCAGATAATCTTTCATGAGGACTTACTGCTTCTCTCATTACAGTGTCCTGTTTCTTTATTAGTGGAGTTACTAAAGCCAGCAGATTTAAGTATGCCTCCTCGTTCATCCTTAAATAATTAACCTCGTGGCGCCCAAAGTACATTAAAAATGACAAAACAATATGCTATACAACAGCCCAGACAAATAAAGTATTTCGTTCCATAAACGCCTACTGTCCTTTGTAAATGACAATAAGTTTAAACCATTCCAAATTTTAAATTTCCCGCGTATCTTGCGTTTTGCTTGAATTGATGTATTCTTTTAGCGTTGACATTTGACAGGAGTCAAGAAAATCAAGTGTCACAGTTGATACATAATCAAAATATTGAAAAAATGTCGATGGCACCGAAACAAGGTAAGTTGAACTGAAAAATTTAATGAATCATGATAGTTTCTTGCTGTTTCTTTTATGGAACTATATTAATTGGTGTTTAATTTAAGCGACAATAATAACATTTTTACTAATTCAATATTCAAATAAAAAATAATGATATTTGTACAGTAAAAAGGACGTTGGGTTGTATTTCTATCATTAGCTCTTTTTTATTTGTGATTTTAAAATGACTTTGGATTTTAATTTAAGTGTAATTCATATTGATTGTTACATATAGATAGATTAACATGAACATTAATGGTTGCAGTATTGCAAGGTGAAGAGATCGAAGATTTTTTACCCAGCGACGAAAATTTAGGCGATTCAGAATTCGTTTTCAACCAAGACGATGGGGAATCATCTTCTTCATCAGAATCGGATAAAGAAAACGTTAAAACAAATCAACGAGGACGAACTTAAGGTGCAAGGACTCGTGGATGTCTTTTTCGCAGTCGAGGAACTGCTCGTCGAGTAGAAACTTCTGTTAATACTCTAAACAGCAATATTCCTTCAATATCTGGATCTACTGCTGAAGAAAACTGGTCTGTAAAGTCATCTTTACCAAAGACGTTTCATCTCACAGAACCCTCATTTTTGCCTATTAACTGTGAAGAATTTATTAATATAGATTATTTCAAGCAATACATAGATGATGAGTTAGTAAACATAATCGTAGAAAAAACAAATCAGACTTCTATTTTCAAGATAGGCAAAAGTTTAGAGTTGACATGCAGAGAATGCTATGTTTACATTGGAATCTGTTTGGCGATGGCCAGTATTAATTATCCGACTTTGAGAATGTACTGGGAATTCAAATTTCGTATACCTTTGATTGCTTATGCAATGGCTCGAAACATATTTTTGCTTCTTCGCAATTCCATAAAAATAGTATTTGACGAAGATATTACAGCTGATTTGAGAGTTATAAGTTGTGGAAGGTACGTCCACTAATCAATAAAGTCAAATCAGCGTGTCGTGCACAAGTAAAGGAACAATGTTTGAGTATTGATGAAATGGTAATTCCATTTAGTGGTAATTGTGGTATCCGGATTTATTCCACGGGAAAGCCAAATCCAGTAGGAATAAAGACATTTGTACTTGCAAATCCAAACTGTATGATTTGTGATTTTGATATTTATGAGGGTTCAACTACATATCCTGAATTTGAAAATAAAGATTTTGGTCTTGGAGAGAAATCAATTCTATCATTGACTGACACACTTACTCCCTGTCATATATTGTATTGTGACAGATATTTCACCAGTGAAAAATTATTGGATGAACTACTCAGAGGAGGTATTGGATGTACAGGTACTCTGATGAAGAACCGTATCCCTAAAGATTTACGTGGGATGTTAATGAGTGATAAAGATTTGAAAAAAACGAGAACGGGGCACTTCACAGGTAGTAGTAAGAAAATATGACACTATCTCTATAACTAAATGGTTCGATAACAAGCCTGTTGTACTGATGTCTTCCGTTGAAGTCAAAGAAGAAGAGGATTTATGTCAGCGATGGTGTAAGAAGCAAAAAAAAACGTAACTGTAAAGAGACCAAGATGTGTAAGGCAATATAATTCTAATATGGGTGGGGTGAATTTGGCAGACCGTTTATTAGCAGTGTGTCCTAACAGATACCGTACGAGAAAATGGACTCAGAGGTTCATCTCACATATGATTGATTTGTCAACGTCAAATGCGAGACTTTTATTCAAAACTTACACAACATAGAAGGCTATGTTGTTTAGGGACACTATTTGAGTAACTTAATTAATTTTCTTAATTTATTAAAAGAATTGTAATAATTTATTAAAAGTATTGATTTTATAAAATTTGATCTCAATTATTTCTATTAAAGTAATTTACAATTACTTTTGTTTCATTTCATTAAAGCTCAATGTACATCATAAAGTACAATTTATTTTCACCAACTTATATAATATCTGCCCAATGTCCTTCAAAAAGGTGTATTTCTGTTTGGTTCCGTGTGTTTGTAAATATCTTCTCTTAATTATATACTTACCTAAAAAAATTATGGAATATGCACTTTACTACTTTAACCCTAAAAAATACTTACAATCCATTGTGGGCGTTTGTTATTAGGTCATTTCTAAAGGACAGTGGGCGTTTTTAAAGAACTTCATTTTAAATAGTTGGGCGCCACGAGGTTAAGCCAATCTTTCGGAGCGAATTTCAATTCATTTAATAAGTAGGAATGAGAAAATAACTTCCTTGTCATGAGCCAGGCTTTTTTCTTTAAACACATAATCAAGCCCAATAACACAAGTGCGTCATCATCTTTCATCGTGGATGACATGTTTCTTGCGCGAGTTTTTGCGAAGAACTGACGATCGACGCCGATATCGGTGGCGTGTGGAGACACTAAGGGCGTTCGATTTATCTGCACAGTCTGAAATCGCTACGATATATCGTTACGTGTGTAGCGGGCATTACTCGTCGCAAGATACAGCGGCCGTACTACGCGATGCATCCGCATAAATAAAGTATCGTTTTGTGATATTTACATTGCTTGTTCAGTAACTTGGCGACATACATAGGTAGTGGTTAAGGAGCAATGTATTTACTGCAAAACAGTACAGTCGCTGTAATATTTGAAAACAAAAATAACGTAGTAAGAGCAAGAAATATTTTACGATTTGTTGTTTTTCATAATTTTAATGATAAATATAGTAAAATACATATGTTAAGTGATTCCATGATTTACAAAGTTTTTGTTTTGACTTCGGTTTTTACAAGAAACCACTGAACAACACGGCATTCTGATGTGATTCATGTTTCGCGATGACTGTCGAAAGCGCACTACTTCGCGGGAACGGCCATTTCCATAGAACTTGAGCATTTTGATCATAGCGCGCGAACACAGACACGCCCCCTTGCCACTTCTCGTCTTTTTTATATTTATATGGTTTGAAATAACATCTTTTTAATAATTATATAGCATTGCCTAAAAGTCAAACTAAATACATGACTAAAATAATATGTGTATAAAATTATTAAAATTAACGGTAATTCTGTTTACGTGTAAAGGTGTGGTACCACGGAGAATGGTGCTCTTCCCGAGGACGCAACTGCTGGAATACGAATCTCATCGACGACAGGCCAAAAGGATGCTGTATGTGGTACAATGAGCCGCAGGTATGTTGTGTCACGTTTAGAAATATTATTTATCAACTGTATTATGTATGTATAATAATTTGCACGTAAAAAGACTAGACTTCGACATAATATAACTATGAATAAAAATTGTTAATTAAATTTCCAGTAAATAAAATAATAAAAGTTAGTCTATATACGTCCCACTACTGGGCACAGACCTCCTCTCATTTATGAGAGGGTTTTAGGGCAAGGAAATGTCCGCCGCGCTGCCCCAATGCGTTGGCGAACTTCACATGTCTTCGAAATATTTTTTTTCTTATTTCTCAGACATGCACGTTTACTCACGATGTTTTACTTCATCGCCGAGCACGTGGTAAATCAGCACTTAAAATTGCATTTAACAATTGCATTGGTGCCGGCGAGGATCGAAGCCGGGTTGCTCGCGTACTACGAAATTTACAGCGAGCGCTTAACCCCTGAACTAACACGGCTCTTCTATATTTCTAAAATTAATTATATTATAATTTTTCTAAAATAATAAATACAATTATATGAGATTGCATATTTTTTTTATAGGATAGGGTGACAAACGAGCACACAGTCCACCTGATGGTAAGTGGTTGCTGTGACTCATAGACATTTACATCTATCTTCAATAAACCACCCGTGAGGACTAAGATGGAATGCCTCTTTTCCAGTAAAAAGGGTCTTCGGTTCTCTACACTCACCATACGAAACACAGCAGCATTAAGCTGCTATTTTACGCTGGTATTCTGTGAGAGCGTGGTCCTTCCCCGGTCGAGCCGACCCATTCGTGCTACAACTATACTACTAATATAGCTGCATCGTAGCTCTACCACGGATAAAAATATAAGATGGCGTCTGACCTTTTCTTTAGATCAAACAAGAACAATTAATAATATTGTAACTTCTATATAAATAATTTGTTTTTATAAATATTAGTAATCGATATAATAGTTATTAACGTTTAGCATAAAAAGTAGTAATCATTATTGTAAATAATGTTAATTTGTAAGCCATTTTGAGCAAAGTCCTTTGCCTATTTCACTGTGCTAGGACATAGTTTATTTCAGTTAAACAAAAGTGAGATTTTCCAAAAGTATACCTAAGGGGGATAAACCTAAAAATCTACTCATTCGATGGCCGATAAAATTACCGTAGCAAAAAGCCTAAACAGTCAAGTGCAAGACAAAATTTTGCATTCGCCAATCTACTTTCCAAGCAATCAATTTTCCTATTTGTACTGCAATTGTTATGTTGTATCTACTTTTAGTTTGCTGTCAATTTTACTCGTGTTATTTCATTTATGTACTCGTATCTTTCATATTTTCAGTATTTAGCTGACATTGAAGATCATTTGAATGTAACAATCCAGCAAGTCGAACCTGATATGAAAGTGCCATCTAACGAATTTGATGGCAAAGTAGTGTATGGTGAAAAGAGGAAACAAATCGGCTCTGGATATCAGGTATAAATAAAAATAATAAACTTATTTATTTCTACACTCTAGTTATAAACTATAGCATTTTTGTTGTTGTGGGAGACAGGAGCCCAAACTAGTTTACCTACCTGTCTATAATATATTATAATAAGATTAATATAATATAACTAATAAAAATAACAGTAAAAAAGTTGGAAGCTTTTAATTTAGTCCATTCATAAGTGTTTCTCCCTGGATTGACACTAGAAAGAATAGTTTTTTACTATATGACATAATATATGAACCACTGCCATGTTCCTGTTTTGTCTTATTTTCATAAAATAAAAGTATCCAAGTTCTTTTAGCATGCTCTATTCATATGGACGTGCCGCCATCTACTTGATGAATGCATCTTTAGTTTAAAAAGCGATTATAATATCAGTGGTGTCGACGAGAACGAACCCAGGTTTCTCGCGTACCAGGAAACGAAGCGCAGTAATCATGTAATTTGTATATAATTTCAGGATCACGTGATGCAGATGGCGCCAGTAGTACGCGCGCTCCAGGATCTGGAGTCGCAAGCGCAGCTGTATTATCTCAAGATGCATCACAACGTTACTGTAGCTTAAAAAATCTTCGTGCAAATAAAAATTTACTTGGTACACATGCGTAATTTTGTAATGTCATCGTATTGTAATAATAACGTATTGAAATAAATTTCAATATTCAATAAGAATACATTTATTCTTTTAGTGATGGATTTTTATTGGTATCCCCTTCATACATACCATTGTCATACATTCCCTCTTCTAAAGTCCACACTGCTGAACTGACTATAGTGATTACATTACATATACACATAAATAGCGAAAATTGTATAATTTGTCCACGGAAATTTCACACAGTTCACAACAGATTGTCTCAAAATGACAGGAGCTTTGAGCGTCGGTTATCAACCATTTATTATACTTGCCAGACTGTACTTACAATTTATTTTGTATCGCCGGGCAGCTAGCCCGACGTAGCGGTGCTCATGCATTTTGAAGAATGCATGCGGCAGATGCCTTTTCTATGAGATACAGAAGGCTGTACGAGTTTCAAGCGCATAATTAGGGTGACGCTAAGTTGCGCAGATTTTTCTAACAAATTCAACTTCGATGGTGGTTGCACTTATACACAGTAATGCGAGTGCTACTGAACGAACAACAAACCACCAATCAGACAGCGGAATAGGTGTTGCCTCCCTCGCACACGTTAAATTTTTTAAACGTCATC
This sequence comes from Parnassius orleans, assembly GCA_029286625.1. Taxonomy (NCBI): domain Eukaryota; kingdom Metazoa; phylum Arthropoda; class Insecta; order Lepidoptera; family Papilionidae; genus Parnassius; species Parnassius orleans. The sequence continues at coordinate 2,250,365 of JAGSMP010000008.1, forward strand.
TCTTCCCACTAGGATTTTGACCAGGAACCAATATTTAAATGCCAAATATTTGCTTATATCACCCAGCCAATCTAATGTAGGACGCAATAAAATACTCCAGACAGGCGACAAGCAGCAGTCTTCAATCCACCTGCCAAGCGTGACAATTAATGCAAATCCTTTCTATTACGGGAGAGATCCATGTCTATCAGTAGCCTTTAACGAACTGATAAAGGAGAATAAGATCGAAATACTCAATCGATTCCTATGTAAAATAATAAACAGAAACAATAAGATCATTTGGGTTATTCCGTTCATCCAGCCTAAAAAATCCACCCTAGGGTGGAAACTCGGAAACGCGTGTTCGTTTATCCACCCTAGACGGGGTGGATAGTCCGAATTCACTTTTTGATTGTTGTTCCGCCTTTCCACCCCAAGTAGGTACAGTTCAATATAAAATATATTCATACTTTAATTATATTATTGATTAATTTTTAATAACCACAAACTTAAACAAAAATCATATTAAGTATTGCATTTAAACCAAATAAACTTCCTCGTTTTAAATAATAAGTAATTTATAAGTTCTACAATATGTCCAGGAAATGACCAACACTAATTTCATTATTGAGAAGAGCAGTAGACGTAATTGTTATAGGATGGAGTTATAGGAAATTCGTCTGTTTTAATGTACATTTACAATCGTTTTTAAATTTCTTTGTTACAACTGAAACAAAGAAATTTAGAACTGTTCTTTGTGAAAACTGGGCGTTTTTTTGCAAGCAATCCTACTACGTCTTTGAATTGTGGTCTTTGAAGTAACCCAAAAACTTTACTAAATTTGGATGTTTGTCTTTAATTTCATTTGATATTGTTTTATGCCAAGATTCCAATTAATTTGTAGTTCTGTGAGACACTCCGAATGAATTCCAAACAGCCACATAATTTTCGTCCTTGAGCCATGTCTTTTCATAGTAATTCACAAACGCCATCATATCATCATCATTATTCAATGACGTAAATTGTCACATCGAATGATAATTATGTAATTGAACAATTAAGTGTTTCAGTTTTGACCTTTAAACAAGAAGTATGTATGTATTTTTATAAGTATGCTAATGTCTACTAAGTAATCTTAGGCCAGATTCCATCATGTTTTCATAAACGATTGTACACAGCCGAGGGAGAAAATCTGAAGAAAAATAATATACGAATTCCGATTATCCACCCCGTCTGGGGTGGATAAACGAATACGCGTTTCAGACTATCCACCCTAGGGTGGATTTCTTAGGGCGGATAAACGGAATAACCCGATCATTTGCAATAACGGTCTCTCCCAACAACTGGAGAGATCTATGTTCAGCAGTAGACGGGCTGATGATTATGTACATATAATTTACCTTGTAGTGGCGGTGTAAAAGGCGACAGAGGGAAACAAATCAGGAGATGGGCAGCAGCGTCTTCCTAATAACGACTAAAAATAAAAAACTGCGGTTGCCAACCCGCTTACCACGCGTGGCAACTTTGGCAAATATCCTCCCTATGAGGCAATATATGGGGGAGGCTTTGTTCAGCAGAAGACTTTAATAGGCTGTAACGGTAATGGTATATATAATGGTTTGGCAATTATGATGCATCATTAACAATATCAGATTGTTTTAGCTAACAAAAGTACATGATTATGCATGCTTGTGAGTTTATTTAATAAGATCAATAATGAAAAAAAAACAAATATTTAACATTTTAATTCACTCAATTCTCATCACTACTATTCAATTAATATAAATTCATGTAAAATAAATAAATTATTAAGTCTCATTACTAATTAGGAAGATAGCCTTTTGCAATATTCTAATCATTATTAGCTACGTTTTCTTTAACCAGATTGTAATCGTACATATATACTTAATTGAAAAAAAAAATGTATTAAAAACTTAACATTGCTAAAATTACAAAAATAGAATATTTTTCATGTATACCAGTTTGAGAAATACAAAATACATATACAGTCTACTTTTCGTTTATTTCACTTACGTTGATAATGAAAATAGGTAAATCGGCGTGTTTTATATTCCAACATTTGCAAATACAAGTTTCACCATCATTACTTACAATAACCAAGAAAAAAATTACAATCGTGATTAATATAATATGATACAACCGTTTTAGTTTTATATTGCTGCAAAATTGTTTTTCCATTGCCACAAACTAATCTAATTTAAGGTGGACATTGCACAGAAACTGTTTTATTCTTATTTTAATTTTTAGTCTGCAGTGTATAGCAGTGGATCAGCAACACTTAAGCTTCTAAGGCACTCTATTTATTTCCTGTTTGATAACATGTAATGTATAAACTGTTTGCTGGCAAAATGTGCTTATCAAAAATAGTTTAGAATAAGCAAGTTGAACAATTAGCGAATGTTGTGCGGTCAGTGCAAAAAATCGTTGAATCTCAGAATAGGGTATCACTGAGGTGAGGTAAGTCCATCAAAATGTAACGGGCGTAATACTGGTGCTTGAATAAAGTGCATTACGGAAGTGTCAACAGTCGTAGGACAACTTTTAGTGGCAAATGGACTTAAATATCTAAAAATTTCAAGCATTAGCAATAAATCGTGAGCAAACACTATTAAATATTAAGCAGAGATAAAAACGTGAGTTATTACAACATTATAATATCTTTCTACTTCGGGTAATTTTCTTTAAAAAATGCAAAACATACAATACTATTATTATATTACTCTTCTACTCAATTCATTAACCTAAGGAACATTGCTACAGTTGTAAGTTGGTTAAGCTTTACATTTACAATTAATATTTCCACTATATTCAATAAATGTTAAAAAACTTTAACTTATACTTAATACAGTTAGAATTTATACAAGGTTATTAATAATATTAACATTAAGGGAAGTAGGAACTACTAAAGCGATAGACACTATTTATGATAATGTTGTTGCCGGACTGTAAAACAGTTATTTTAGTTTTTGGATTAAAGTTTAAGCTTATTTGATAAAAAATATTCTATGCATCTTGATCACCAAAAAATAATATACAATAAAGCCTAGCAGCGGCACTAAGTCATTATAAAATAATTATGCCCTCCAACCAAATTACGGTTTAGCTAGTTTAATAAACGAAGACTAGCTCTCTGCGGAGATGGTCACTATTCCCTCACTCCCATAGTCCGATGTGGCGGCTATCCGAAACGACCGGAGAAATCAGGCTAGGACCGACGGCTTTATGTGATTTACGTGACACGGGGGTGAAACACCGTTAACTTCCTGACTACGGGACGCGACTGAGTTTCTTAACAGAAAAGACAAATAACATATTTTGGCCCGACCCGGCATTCGAATCCGGGACCACATTATCAGCAGTCGCGCTTACGACTACTAGGCCAAGGAGGCACTTAGTTTATAAAAGTTGAACAAATAAACAAGTATTAATTTATAGCTTTTACGGTAAGACATTCCATGAACTGCTAAAACGAGTACATAAAATGTTTTCAGTGCCTGTTCTTTTTAGAATTTATTTGTGAGCTTGATTATGTTTTTCTTTTCTACCGACTTCAAAAAGGAGGAGGTACTTAATTCGACTGTATGTTTTTTTATGTGTGTTACCTCATAACTTTTTTCTGGGTGTACCGATTTCGATGATTCTTTTTTTAGTTGAAAGCTGGTGCTTCTCATGTGGTCCCATATAAATGTGATCAAGGTCCGACCAATAGTTTTTGAGTAATTTTTGATAATTTATATTGAAGTCGGTTGTACAATTTTTAATTATATATCAGTTATTTCACGAAAGAATTGGCCCTATCGTGTGAAATAAATCCTTTTGAACCACAAATAAGAAAATGCAATTGTCGAACTTCAAAAGATGTATTAAGTCGCGTTTGCTTTGATATAAATATATTATATACTAATTTATCATAAATATATCATTTTTATTCCCAGCAACATTATCAGCTTTAACGAATAACTACACACAAATTTAAACGAGAAGGATATATACAACTTTACACATAGTTACAACTTTCCTAATAATGCAGAAATGTCAATCAGTCAATAATATTTGAACAATACTTTGAAAATAGATTCAATTCAGAAGACTACAGATTAGGTTTCTTACCTTTATAACTTGTAACTTTAACTATTACTATTATTAGTAACAATGGACTAACACAATACCTTATTGTTAACAACATGGTTTATCATCTAATAATTCCTTTTATTTATTTGGTGATTATTCCCCTAAGCCCATAAGCTTCTCACACTAATAATATTTACTAACGTACTGATATAAATGTATTAACTTTAAAAATGGACCTATATTATAATAAAAATATTATCAATTGAGCATTCTTAGTATAAAAATTGTTAACATTTTGTAGTTAACATTACCGAGTGTACTATTGTGTATTAATATCATTGTTACGACAATAATATTCGAAAGAATAATAAATGTGGTAAAATTTTCGAAATTTAAACTTTATATGAGTTGTAATTAGGTTTTTCGTGACCTTTCGTTAATCTAGAATGATATAAACAACTTTTTAATAAATTTTCAACGATTTTAGACTTCTATTTCGTATAATTTTTGGAATTTCTTTATAATCTTGATTTTAGGTATAAGGACGAAATTGGTATTTACATATTATACTAAGAACGCTCAAACACGTATTTTGACAGCGTATTTTATAACTATCATTTCACGTACTATATTGGGATTCAGGCTCTACCACACAAATGTAATCATGTAAATGGACTTGCACTTAAATGTTCCATAGAGGAAATGCACGATCATTTTTCAAGGCTCCCATTTACAATTTTATTAGATTCAGATTTTTTAAATAGTTACTTTTTGAATAAAGGGAACGCACATAACTAAATAAAACATGAACTATAAACTGCGCACCAGGACTGATAATCATTTGAATTATTCCTTTCTAAATCAATTCCAAAAACGAAAATGTTACATTACAATATTTGAATTTGATCTCATCTCGGTGGGTTAATAATAAAGTATTTGAATAATGTAACAGTAATTTTATTTGTTTCTTTATGGCTGGCAAATTTAAGCGTTCAACCAACAAATTGAAACAATATGAATTAGTGTTATTTATCACCTGTGAGCAACTCGTACAATCTTTATTCAATGTCATTTCCCTAAAAATAAGTATTATACTAGTGATAAATATTAACTATTCGAGTTTGCGTTCTAAATAAAATTTGTTATTTTAATTACGTAATTATAAATAAGTTAAACCGCATGCTCTGCCTAAAATGTATTATAAAAACTATTTTAACAATCAAAGGTAGAAAGTAAACAAGTTGAAGGAAAATGATCATTTTATATTCAGTTTAAATATTTTGGTATACAAATTTAAAAATTATAAAGAAAACGCTTGCAATAAATATTGTCCGCACGCTATATCTTTGATAATAGTGTTGGCTTCCACTATGTAATCATTTTAAAAATATATGACATGTAAACAACAGCTTGTAATAATATATTCAGTAGGTTTTTATATTGGCTTATATTGCTTAATTGTAGAGAACAATATTTAACATTTCAATTATATAGTCAATAGAACTAGCAGGAGCATGTTAGATTTCAATTTATTTTTTTCTTATTATAAGTCAGTGCTTTACCACAATTCCACCTGGTGATAAGTGGTGATATATATTATATACAAAATATCAGTGTTGCCATTTCAACAATCTAAAATTTCCACTCTAGGTCATTTATAATTTCAAAATTGCAATGTTGTCTTTTTCCTCATCCATTTATGTTCGCAACCATTATTTGGTTGGCGTCAAATATTCAAAGTTTGTATTTTACCAATGCCATTACCTACAAGCAATTTTATTATTTCCCTTACAATTCATACACATTTCAAAGTTTGTTGATGCATATATTTCAAAATGATCATGATTAAAATACTGGTAAAAGCGAATACTAAATTGTATTAAAATATTATCAGAAGAAAAATTCGTATTTTACAACTGTAATTTTTTTATTTTAATTAAGTTTTCGGGATTCTGTCCTCTTGAAGATAAAATTACATAATCTTCCTCCATTGGTGTTCATATATTATTGGTTACATACCTATTTTTTTATATGTTGACCCCAATAATGTTAGGCCCTTGTTTCACTATTCAAAAATACAATACGTGACAACTGTTATCAAAGATTTGTTTGAGTTTTAACAATTTGAAGTCCAAACACATCTTCGATAACAAACTTCATTATAACTAATTTTAAATTAATAAATAATGCTTAGGAGTCCATTTGAGATTTCTGGAACGACACCTGAAAGAAGATTATTATGTTAAAATGTTATCTTTCACTCTATGCATGCATAGCACAGTAAATACCAATGAAAAGAACTTGATATAATTAAACATTATAAATCATAAGAATATTCTATTGAAATTTAGGATATCCAGGCAGCAAGTGCAGTCAGCAACAAAATAAAAACAGTTAAACATAAAGTAAGCAAGCTCGGCTCCGAAACGAAACAATTGATTGACTGATTGTGGTGAAGGACTGGCTCAGGAGAGCCAGTCCTTCTACCACATATCACCAACCTTTTAAACAATATTTTAAGAACTGGAATATTACCTCGCAGATTTTGTCACTCATAAATTATCCTTATTCATAAAAAGGGTGACAAAACAGATATTGGCAATTACCGCCCCATTAGTCTGGGGTCACACTTGTACAAAGCTTTTATTAAAGTAGTCGAAAACAGAATTTCTGGGTCACTCGATAAACACCAGCCTCCCGAGCAGGCCGGTTTTCGCCCTGGCCTCTCTACAGTCGATCACCTCCACTCCATCAATCAAGTAATCGAAAAACATTTAGAATTTCAGCTCCCACTTTACCTAGCCTTCATAGACTATTCCAAAGCTTTTGATAGCATCAGACATGACTCAATTTTTAAAACTTTTTACGTCATGCTGCAGCTATATTAGTAGTATAGTTGTAGCACAAATGGGTCAGCTCGACCGGGGAAGGACCACACTCTCACAGAATACCAGCGTAAGATAGCAGCTTAGCACTGCTGTGTTTCGTATGGTGAGTGTAGAGAACCGGAGACCCTTTTTGCTGGAAAAGAGGCATTCAATCTTAGTCCTCACGAGTGACAACGCATCTGAATTTTTATTCTTTATTGAGTATAGATGTAGATGTCTATGGGTCACAGCAACCACTTACCATCAGGTGGACTGTGTGCTCGTTTGTCACCCTGCATCCATTAAGATCAGTTCAATGTCAGGCCCATCTTTTTGCATTAGTAAAGGTGTGAAGCAAGGAGACCCACTATCTCCAAAACTATTTGCGGCCGTATTAGAAGACGTATTTAGAATGCTGGCAGCTAGCTGGGTGGATAGGGCATTCAATTTATGAATGTGACATTATCCAATCTCCGTTTCACCAATGATATTGTTCTCTTTTCATTTTCAGCCGATGAGTTGACTCAGATGTTAGACGATCTTAGCAAGGCAAGCCTTGAGCTTGGACTTCGAATGAACATGTCTAAGACAAAGTTGTTGACAAACAGCACACATGTCAAGATTACTATCGAGGGTGTAGAGGTTGCATACGTCGATGAGTATCTGTATTTGGGCCAAATAGTCTCTTTCCAGGCAAGACAAGACAAAGAAGTTGCAAGACGAAGAAGAGTTATTGGTCTATGAAGGATATTATGAAGGGTGGTCTTCCTTTATGCCTTAAAAAAAACTCATGGACGTGTGCATACTTCCCATCCTCACCTATGGTGCCCAGACATGGTCTTTGACAGTCCAGCACAGGTCCACACTTGAGGTTTGTCAAAGAGCAATGGAACGAAGTATTCTGGGCATTAAACTTGTATACCGGATTACGAATAATGAAATCCATTCCAAATCAAATATTGCTGATGTCACACAAAAATCTGCTACGCTAAAATGGGACTAGGCTGGACACATCTGCCGAATGGCAAATGGTTCCTATAAAAGGCAAACGTCAGTGGGGCAGGCCCAGGCGGAGATGGCGGGATGAACTGGATTCCTTCATTAAGGACTGGTCTATGGTGGCTCTGGAGAGAGACAAGTGGAAAGAGAGTAGGGAGAGGCCTTTGCCCTGCAGTGGGACATTTCAGGCTAGTAATAATAATAACGCTGCAAGAAATTTGAAGCATAGATATTTAACATTTCTACTGCTGTATTGTGCTTGAACGGACGAGCTAGACAACTGAGAGAGACTGTTGCTCAGAATGATTGACTATGAAAAATTGATTCCTCTAAAACTTTGTGGCTATGTATGTATGTTTATCTTTTATTTTCTATGATTGTTTAATTTGTTTGTTGGATGTCTAATAACCACGATATAACTGGGCAGTTTTAGTAACTTTAGGAGGTTCCTAGTTACCAATTCTTAAAAATGAGATGGGTGACACTTCTGATAAAAATAATTATCGGCCTATCTCGTTACCTTGACTAATTACTATACACTTCTGATAAAAATAATCAAGGTAAAAATACGTTTATTTTATATATTGTATATTAGACATTTGTTTTATATTTTAATATGCAATTAAAATTGAATTAGAGCTTGCCTAATATACAAACTTAACTTAAATGTAGTTCGGTCGAATTTTGACCCCTGGCGACTAATAATAAATAATAAATAAAAATAAGTCACAGTCCTCACTCAACATAATTCTTTGATCCTTTAGCTATCGAGTGGTGTAATAAAATTTTGGATGTAGATGATAGATATGTAGCTGCAACACTAAACTCTATCCTCGGAGTTTGTTATCATCAGTTTTCTGAATTGCCTCCAACGATGGAAGCAAGGATATCCGCAGTAGAACCAGAGTAATAGTCATAGCGCAACGGATTAATAAGCTGAAGTGGCAATGGGTCGGTCATATAGCTTAAAGAACCGACAACCAATGGGGAAGAATGGTTCTCAAGTGGTAGCATCGTACCGTTAGGGCGGCTTCCCACTTGTGAATAGAGTGACAACCTGGTAAGACAAGCAGGAAGTCGATGGATGCAGGTGGCTCGGGACTGTGCCTTGTGGCATTTCTTTGGAGGCCTATGTTCAGCAGTGGACTTGTGAAGGGCTGTAATGATGATGATAATGATCATGGTAGCAAATTTAAGGACGTATTCAGGTCAAAAGGTGTGGTTGCATGAAGTGGCAGGTACCCAGGTCAGAGCGCGAGCCAGGGGTGGTGTCGCAGCGAGTCGCGCGAGCGGTCGCCGTAGTCGTAGGTGAGCTCGGCGCCGGGCGCGATGTCGTGCGCCGCCAGCAGCACGAGGCGCGGCCCGTCCACCCACAGCGCCTTGGTCACCAGGTTGCCGGCGCGCGAGTGGTTCACCAGCCGCCCCAGCCGCCCGCTCTCCGCGGTCGCGTCGATGCTGCAAACAACAAACAACCTCTTAAACTGAAAACTTTTTTAAAAGCGTTGTTTGTGATTATTGGAAATTGATGAAACGAAAGAGCGATACTTAAGACACTGTGACCGTTACAGTCTATTAAGGAGTCCACTGCTGAACATAGGGCTCCCCCATAGATTGCCTCATATAATATTCACAGGATATTTGCCATAGTTGCCACACTTGGCAAGCGGGTTGGCAACCGCAGATTTTTACTTTTATTTTTAATTGTTATTATGTAAATGCTGCTGCTGCTGCTCATCTCCTGATTAGTTTCTCTCTGTCGCCTTTTAAGAAACCCACGGGATGATATAGGGTAGTTGATATTCTTACACCGCCACCACACGATAGAGACAAACATATACATCTATACTTTATAGAATTTAGCCTGCGAGAGAATGAGATAGAATATTAAATTAGTCGTGTTTAGGCCATCTAGCGTCTATTATGCGTTCCACCATAAGAATCAATCAATTTTTGTACAATAAAACGACTTCATGAGTGAAATAGATGGCTATTATAAATTTTACTCGTAATTTTCTGCAGATTTCACTTCTACTGCATGTGAACTGCACACATGTTGTTTTTTACTTGGTAGAGCCATGCTACAGCTATATATGGTTGTAACACAAATGGGTCGCCTCAACCAGTGTAGGACCACACTCTCACAGAATACCAGCATAAAATAGCAGCTTATAATACTGTTTTGTGTTTTTACTGAAGACCCTTCTTAGTTTAGTTTAGTTTTCGACGGGCTGTTTTACTATCTTTAGACTATCTGTAACACCTATGATAAATAAATGTTTGTTAAAGTTGCCGTGTCCTGTGATAGTACTTGTTACTATCCTGATCTGCGGCTTGTTCAGTCTCATTAGAACCTTGGTTAAACAACTGTTTATTTCACGCAGGGCCTCCCTAACTTGTCTACAGTCTACTAGATTTTGTCCAAAGCTGAGGATGTTGATTAGTGAAGTGTCTACGTACCAGTGAACGAATGTTACCAAAGGGGATTGGTATGATTGGCCCTATAGTGGCCAGAGCCGATCCTCTTCTGGCCAGTTCGTCTGCTGCATCGTTGCCTCTGGATCCACTGTGTCCCTTTATCCATTGCAGAGTCACATTGTTGTGTTTACATACCTCATTTAATTGTTGATAGCATTCATATATTAGTCCCGAGTTCACCACATTACAACTCAGAGCTTGTAGTACCGCCCTACTGTCGGTCAGTATTCTGATGGAGAAGTCATTAACCTTCCTAGCATCTATTGCTATGGCCGCTTGAATTATACCCATACATTCCGCCTGAAAGACTTAGTGTTGTAGGTACCCAGCGGTGTGCATATGTGGATATTGAGGTCTTCAGAGAAAGTTCCAGATCCTACACCTTCATTTGTTTTAGAACCATCGGTGAAAACTCTAAGCTCTTTTGGGCTTAATCCTTCCGGCTGGCTGGTTTCATTTAATTGTATCTTGTACTTCTTATAGAATACAAACTGTTTAGGGATCTTATCATACTTGACTTGTAAGATAGGAATTTTTGAGTGAATTCTATCAATTATGCCTGTATGAGGGACTCTATTCTTACTCCAAAGATTTAGAGTCTTGAGTCTAATGGCAGCTAAAGTCACTTCTTGTTGTATGTGTAGATATAGCGGGGTTAGCTCCAGCATCGCCTCCTAGGCTGCTGTTGGCGTAGTCCTTATGCAGCCTGTGGCAGCCATAAATGCCAGTCTCTGGTAACACTGAAGCTTCCTTATAGTGGTGGCTCCATTTATCTTGGTCCACCATACCAGAGCGCCGTATGTGATCATGGGCCGAATTACAGTTTTGTACAGCCACAGTATGATTTTTGGCGTCAGACCCCATCTTTTGCCAATCATGTTTCTGCATTGCCAGAAAGTTATACTAGCTTTGTTGATTTTGTTTTCTATGTGTTTATTCCAGTTGAGTTTACTATCCAAGGTAAGACCTAAATATTTTACCTCAGAGGATAGCAGGAGTTTTGTGCTGAAAAGACTTGGGAGATGATAGTTATTCAGCATTCGTTTTTGTGTGAACATTAATAGGACCGTTTTATTTGGATTACCAGTTAAGTCGTATTCCCTGCACCATCTCTCCACTATACGGAGAGCCGCTTGGGTCAGGTCATCAGCATAACCTACTGTGTAGAAGAGATTGGCATTTAATTTGCTGATGAGTTCATTAATGACCATATTCCACAGGAGAGGTGAAAGAACCCCACCCTGCGGGCAGCCTTTCTTAATCTGGTTTGTTTGAGATTCACCAGCAATCTTTATTGTTCGTGTACTGAGCATGTTTACTATCCAGTCAATCAGTGCCGGTTCAACTTTGTCTACTGAGTGCACCTTTTATGCTGGAGAAGTTTGTTCTGTCAAAAGCACCTTCTATATCTATGAAGGAACCTAGACATATTACTTTGTTTTGGATGGCCTCTTTAATCTTTGTTATTACCTGGTGAAGTGCCGATTCTGTCGATTTACCTAAAGCTGTAGGCGTGTTTTTTGTCGTGTGCGGTAAGTTCATTAGCGCCGACCCCCTTAATTCCCTTTCACACGTCCTCTCCATCGTCTTTAGGAGAAAGGATGTGAGGCTAATGGGAGAGACCCTTCTTACTAAAAATTAGGCATTTCAGTCCTCAAGAGTGACAACGGAGCTGCATATTGATTCTTAACCAAGGATAGCCACAGGATTCACTTACCATTAGATAAACTGTGTTTTCGTTTTGAATAAAACTACTTTTACTTTTTGTCTGAGAAATAAAAATAAAAAATTTCGAAGACATGTGAAGTTCGCCAACAGGCATTGGGGCAGCGCGGCGGACATTTCCTTGCCCTAAAACCCTCTCAGAAATTAGAGGAGGCCTGTGCCCAGCAGTGGGACGTATATAGGCTGTAACTTTACTTTTTTTTACGTGGTAGAGCCATGCTGCAGCTATATTAGTAGTATAGTTGTAGCACGAATGGGTCGGCTCGACCGGGGAAGGACCACGCTCTCACAGAATACCAGCGTAAAGTAGCAGCTTAACGCTGCTGTGTTTCGTATGGTGAGTGTAGAGAACCGGAGCCCCTTTTTACTGGAAATGAGGCATTCCATCTTAGTCCTCACGGGTGACAACGCATCTGCATTTTGATTTGTAATCAAGGATAAATGTAGATGTCTATGGGCCGCAGCAACCACTTACTATCAGGTGGACTATGTGCTCGTTTGTCACACTTAACCAATAAAAAAAATATGAAATTTTCCAAATTCAAATTTATAAATTCATTTAGATGGTACATTTGGGTTTTGAAAACAGTCATTCATTTGTTTTTTCCTCATAATTGGAACCAAAGTGGAAAATGAAGAATTAAAGGCTATTGTAGAAGCGGATCATTACTTGTGATGAAAAGTGGATACTGTACGATAATCGGAAGCACTCGTCGCAATGGCTGAACCCTGGAGACCCAGCCAAATCCTGCCCTAAACGAAAATTGATTCAGAAAAAGTTACTTATGAGTGTTTGGTGGACTAGCGCCGGTGTCGTTCACTACAGCTTTCTAAAATCTGGCCAAACGATTACGGCAGATATCTATTGCCAGCAACTGCAAACCATGAAGGAAGAACTAGCTGCTAAACAACCGAGATTGGTCAATCGCTCTAGGCCACTGCTGCTTTACGACAACGCAAGACCACACACTGCACAACAAACAAGCACTAAGTTAGATGAGCTACAATTGGAATGTCTGCGACATCCACCGTACTCCCCGGACCTTGCTCCAACAGATTACCATTATTTCCGGAATTTGGACAACTTCATACAAGGAAAAAAATTCAACTCCGATGCGGCAGTCCAAACCGCCTTCAAAGAGTTTATTGATTCTCGCCCCCATGGTTTTTTTTAGTAAAGGGATCAATGAATTTACCTATGAGATGGCAAAAGTGCATAGATAACAACGGTGCATACTTTGATTAATTAAATATATTTTACAAAAATAAAATGACTTTATATTCCTCCCGTACAAAACGCCAATTTCATATGTAAGGACCTAATATAAGAAATCATTGTGTTTTCGTTTGTCATCCTTATTCTTTTATACTTTACTATGGTGGGAACGCAGCAATGCAATGAAAGCCAATCGAAATACAGAGACTTGTTTAGGTTATTCATTTTTATAATCATAGGCCTCTACATAATTATATTGCCTCATAAAGCAATTTCAATCAATTTGACATAGTTGCCATGCCTCCTGGTTTATTTTCTTCTGTCGCCTCTTACGACAGTCACGGAACAACACACACACACACACACACACACACACACACACACACACACACACACACACACACACACACACACACGCACGCACGCACACACGCTCACATGCACGCTCACATGCACGCTCGCACGCACGCATTTACGCACACACTCACACACGCACGCATTTAAAAAAGCAAGCGCTAAAAATAACATATAATTTATTATTCATATTTCTGTACCTTTATAACTAAATAATTTTAAATTATTAAATAGAAAATTACTTTTTGACTAAGCTTACTTTAAGGGTAGGAACTGGTTCCTGAAACACAGTCTTACTAGCTCAAGGACCAGGGAATTATGTAAAAAGATTGTGTTATAAATAAAACGTAGTAGCAGCAAAAGAGAATCCACTACCATATATCATCTCACGGTTGTCATATGGAGGATAGATGGAAATGTTTATGGGCCACAGCATCCACTTACCATCAGGAGTAATGTATGCTTGTTTGTCACCTTTATACTATAAGAAATGGTTTTGCTATATTATTAAACTGTACCTTTGCCTAAACAATGCCTACTCCACATTGTTGGTACAATACCAGTTTTATAGATAGATATACTATATGCACCCAATAAATTTTTGCTAAAAAGGTTTGTTTTTGGTTTTAGCACAAATCATCTCATCTCATCAACGTTAGCCATCAGGAGTGCACTGCTGGTGGGCCTCTGCCGTTGTACAGAGGTGAAATCGGTGCGATCGTTAATCCGCGTGCCAAATGTAGCAATTACGAGGAACCGACGTCTAGCAACTTTGACACTGCTCACCGTCGCCATTATTCACATTTTTACGACACCCCCGTGCCAAAGGGGATGATGGATACACTTACGCCGCCACCACACGACAAAATCAGAACTCGCAACACACCGCCTTAAGCCCATAAAATTTGTAACCCGTAGTTGAAAGAGTGTAGCAATAAAGGATAAATAAATGAAAATACAATAAATAATCTGGAACTACGAGGGCGACACTGAAAGTTTTTAAAACTGGCCACTTGTATAATAAACGATATAATAAAAAAATAAGTTCAAATTTTAAAAATGGAACTCTTTGCCAGTATTGTTGTGTATGTATTTTATTAATTTGTCATTTGTTTACGATTTAGTGGCAAATTGAAAATTGTCTGTGTCACGTCAGCATGAATTTAACGCGAGAAAATTTTCGTACAATGATTTTTTATGACTTTTGATGCATTTAAGTCAACAAGTTATGATAGACTTCGAATGGCCTTTCACGATAAAGCCCCATCTCGTGCCACTGTTTACAACTGATTTAATGAGTTTAAACATGGTCGCACTAATCTCACCGATGATCTGCGTGAGGGACGGCCTTCTACGGCGACGACTGAAGATAACATCAGTGTTGTGCGGCGTATGATAGAGACTGACAAAAGAGTGACTTATCAGCAGATTCGGACAAGCTTAGGCATCGGTATGAGTCAAGTGCACAAAATCCTCCATGAACATTTAGCGGTCAGGAAGCTTTGTGCCCGGTGGATACCTCATAATTTGACAGGCCCAAAAACTCCGTCGTGTTCATTGGTGTCGTGAAATGGTTCAAAGATTTAACGGAGGTGACTCAAATGCTGTGTTCGATATACTTACGGGTGACGAAAGCTGGATTTATTGTTATGATCCTGAAACTAAGAGACAGTCTGCTGTCTGGGTGTTTCCTTCCGAGGAGTTGCCAACTAAAGTGAAGAGAGGTCGAAGCGTGGGAAAAAATATGGTGGCCTCGTTCTTCGGAAGGCAGGTCATTACGCAACAATTGTTTTAGAGAATCGAAAAACAGTTACTGCAAAGTGGTACACTAACAATTGTTTGCCACTTGTCTTGGAAAAAGTTCGGGAGAAACGACCTCGCAGTAGGATCCTCTTTCACCACGACAACGCCTCGTCGCACACCACCAAGCAAACAACCGACTACTTGGCAACGTCAGACGTGGAATTACTGGGTCACCCGCCCTATGGCCCCGACCTCGCACCTTGCGATTTTTATTTATTTCCGAAAATAAAAGAAAAACTTCGAGGAAAACGTTTTATGGACGCCGAGGAAGCAGTGGCTGCGTTTCAAAATGCCGTCGAAGAGACCCCTAAGGACGAGTGGGTAAAGTGCTTTTCTCAGTGGTTCCATCGGATGCAGCGATGTATTGATGCAAATGGACACTATTTTGAAAAGATACAATAAAACTAATAACTTGCTAGTTTGCTCAGTTTTTGATTTTCTAAGAACTTTCAGTGTCACTCTCGTATAATCCCTGCGGTTGTTGTTTTTTATCTAAATATTTGAAATAAGTCTCACCAATACTGTTGATCGCCATGCCTAAAGTAGTACATGTAGCAGCCGGCTTCCGGATCCTGAGCGTAGCGTCGCTCCCGCTCTCGAGCCTCAGCCACGCCCACCAGCTCGCCTGCGTATTCCACAACAAACTGCCCGCGCCCGAAAGGACGCGTTGCTATTACACCGCGCCCTTTACCCTCGAAGTACGCAACCTAATGCAAAATTAAAAGGAAATATTAACTTATATAAATAAATATATATATATGTAAATTGTGACTTAATTGGGGGAGGTATTTATTTTACAGTGCACTTGTAACATTTATTTTATAGACTGCCAATCATAATATACTTCAGACCACTATAATTTGTAACATGGTTTTATAGTAAAAAAAAGTTGAACTTGTACTAAAACAATATTTCTGAATTTTAGCGTTTGAAACAATATATGTTTGTTTAATTTGTTTTAAAATAATAATGCACAATATGTAAAAACACCTTGGATGTTAATAATGCATTATTCATACTCAAAATGAGGTTATTAATAACTCTTTGTGAGATAAAGTCCCAGGTTAGATAAGTTGCATGTAAAGTTAACTTTCTGCAAATTTTTGAATTTAAAATATATATATATATATATATACAGGGTATTTTTGAAACGCTCCCGAAAACGAAGACAGACAACAGTACTAACTATATCTTAGATGATGGGTGAAATATAAAATCGATCCTGATGAAAAAAAAATCATCTTTTCACAACGTTTTATTAGCTTTACGCTCCATCGTGTTAGTATAAATCATCGTGTTAAATAAAACGTTAATTTCATTAAAATAATTAATTTCATTAAAATAAAACATGAAAATACTTAAACATTAAACCAGCAATGGAATTTAAAATAAATAAACCATAAAATCAGCTGACTAGGGTCAATATCCGCGTCGAAGCCAAACTTTTATCTAGCTCGGTACAGGTCCCGTCACGTAAAAGAACGCTGAGCGATAGTGGAGGGGTGTGTCTGCGCATGGGTACAGTCGCGTTCTATAGTACTACATGGTACTAGGCTGTTGTTTTATAATATAATAGTAATTAATGGTTTTATTGTAGAATCATAATAGGTACTTTACTAGCTACTTAGAACTTTGGAAGAGGTTGAAATTCAAAATGGATAATGTTTGTTGAGCATTATTTTTATTTCTATCGTAAAATAAAGTAGTTTGTAACAAGAATACTTAAGCTAAGGGTGACACGCTGTCCATTATACCGTTGGAACATGGAACATGGAAGCCAAATGTCGATGGTGTATTGGTGTAACTGGATGCTACTTCATCATCACTCATCAGAATCATCATCATCAATGCGAATGATAAATGTTTCCGTCATCAGGTTGACCACATGGTAATTTTTTCGGTATTCTTCCTCAATACATTTAACTTTACTGCACAATTTTCTCCATTCACCTTCTATTTACCTTTTCGTTCACTAGTTCAGTCATAAAACAATAGATATAAATAATTTTTCTTTCCTTCCTTTTTAAAACCATCGTCGCGCGTCGTGCAAAGAAAGCTGTGTGTGCGACTGTACATTGCGAAACATCGCTTTTTCAAAGCGCGGGAAGAATGAGGAACCAATAGCGTGCGCGCACAGTAATACTGGCGAGCATTCCCCCGTCGCGCCCCCTTCGTACCACACGCTGCCGCCGCCCGGCCGACTGTGTGTCACCTCGCGTCAGCGCCAACATATGGGAATTCCCAAATTTACCTACTAAGATTTGTTTGCAAGCGACATAAGAATTAGAGGCGGCAATTACAATAAAACTTGCAAGTAATTTTAATAGTTTTGACGTACCTCTTTTCAAATCAAAGTATTGGATGGATTAAAAACGGAAAGTCAATAAAAGTAAAGTAAAATAATTATTTTTAGATTAATTACCTGTCGATCATAATTGCAATTGATTTTAACTATTAAATTATTCAATACCATTTTATTTCTATTTTCTTGTACAAAATCAAAGATAACCAAACCCAAGTAAGTACGTTTATTAATTTCAATATCATTTTGTAGTAACGAACTGCTTGTTTCGTCAGGGTACAATTGATTGTCTAATTGTATTAAAAAATTACAACTATAACTTCTAAATTCCATATGAAAGACTAGTCTAGGGATCATATGGAAACTAAACATATAAAATAAAAGTTGGCAATGTCATAACATTTGACGGTCTGTGGGAATGTTCAAAGTGTAGGCTTCAGTTTTGGCGGGATTAATTATTGATTTTAGTTTTGAGACAGTTCCGTGTTGATTTTGGACACGCATGCGCGAGCGACAGTTCAATTGTTTTTTTTTATTAAATTTTATTGTTATTACTTGGTATTACCTACTTTATTACGTGTTATTCTTGTTGTTACGTTTTGTGTTTCTTTTTGTTTTAATAATGCCTAACGCGTACGTTTATAGTGCTCGTGAATACGGCAACATGTTAATGTGCCTTGGAGAAGCTTGCGGGAATGCTTCGCGTGCATTACGAATTTACCGAGAGAAATTCCCGACGGCTGATAACAGCAGCATTTCAGCGAGTGTTGGAAAATCGGCCCATTGCTCCAGTAGCGGCAGGAGGTGGAAGTCAAATGACTGTTCACTCCGAGGAGCGCATTTTAGATGTCGTTCGCCGGTATCCGAACCTAGGTACACGAAGTATCGCTAAATTGTTAAGACGTCGGGATGGAACAAGTGTGTCATACTGTTCAGTTCACAAAGTGTTAAAGCGTAACCGAATGCGGCCATACAAAGTGCACAAAGTGCAAGCTTTAGTTCCGGCGATCACGACCGCCGACGAGTTTTCTGCCGTTGGTTATTAGACCAACAACAACGTGCCTGGTTCCATTGAGCACGTTATCTGACGGACGAGTCGACATTTACCAGAAACGGCCTGTGGAACCGAAGAAATACACACGTATTCAGAGGTTAACCCGTACGCTGTTCGACAAACCGGGCACCAAACCCGATGGTCGGTTAACGTATGGGCAGGTTTATTTAGGATCGCATACTGGGACCAGTGTTTCTGCCACAGCGACTTAACGGACAGGGATACTAAACTTTATAAATGAACAGTTGGTTGACATTTTAGACGACCTATCGTTGGATGAATATCGCCGCACATGGTTCCAGCATGATGGTGCACTCCACATGTCGTGAGGTTCGTCCGTGAGCGCCTTACCGAATTATTTGATGATCGCTGGATTGGCAGACTAGGACCACACGCTTGGCCACCTCGCTCACCAGATCTGACCCCGTTAGACTTCTTTCTGTGGGGTATGTGAAAGAAAGGGTTTTAATCGTGAGTGATAGTGCTGACGAAATGCGCCAAAGGATCGTGGATGTTTTCGACAAACTACGTGCGGACTGTGTCGAAGACCACGATGATGACCGCCTGCATGAGGAGACGCAGCACCGAGCCCACATCTGCCTCGAAATGAATGGAGCACAATTTGAGCCGCATCTCATAAGACCACGGAGGATTTAGAGCGGTAGCTGTTTCATACCTATTTTTTTTAAATAACTTGGTACTGAACTGATCTGAATAGGTACATAACTGAATACATCAGAATAATAAACATACCTACACGATGAATAAAAACGCATAACTCTAACCTTGTTAACATTTCATTTAAGTATTTTTTCATTAGCGGGGAATCGAACCAGTTATTTGGTTTATTTAACCTGTGAATTTGAATTAAAGTGGCTACGTGGAGACAAGCACAGTGGCAAAATAGTAGGTTAAGTAGATAAGTTAGGTATTTAGACAAGTGTTGTAAATTATTAGGTATTGTGGTACCATCGTTAGTTACGGGCCGCGCGAATTCGGCGTTCGCGCGTACATTGACCCCTAGTCAGCTGATTGTAATTCAGTAATTCCACTGCTGGTTTTATGTTTAAGTATTTTCATGTTTTATTTTAATGAAATTAACGTTTTATTTAACACGATGATTTATACTAACACGATGGAGCGTGAATAAAGCTAATAAAACGTTGTGAAAAGATGATTTTTTTTTCATCAGGATCGATTTTATATTTCACCCATCATCTAAGATATAGTTAGTACTGTCGTCTGTCTTCGTTTTCGGGAGCGTTTCAAAAATACCCTGTATATATTTCAATTGTCATTTGGAGTACATTTTCTAGTACCCCATCACAATAGTTTACTGTAATGGATGCATTACAAACACTTGTCCCATGCAAAAATCAATGCTTTGATTTTCAGTGTGATACTAGTTTAGTTTACGATGGGCTTTTTTTTCGCAACTCCACGTCTGAGCGCATATTTTGCATGTGAGCAGGAATATCACAATTATTTGAGCCATTAAATCTCCTCAAAGAAACTCAACAGTCCCTCGATGTTGCCAGAAACTTCGGGAAGTGATCTCGGCGTGCCGAGATGTTTAACCCTGTATGCAGTGACCTCTGGACATGCCAGCGACACGTGGGCCGCCGTTTCCTCCTCCTCATACATGCTCTCCACTGTGGTACTAAGCAGTTAATTGATATATTATTATTAACTTATGGTTAATTATGACAGTTACAAAAAGGTGCAAAATGTATGATCAACAAATTTAGTGCCGTAGAACTGGTCACAACTTGTGATTTAAAAGTTGTACAGAATAGATGGCAGTCTAGCCTAGAAAATACATCTGGTAAACTTAAATTAAAGAATTTAAAAACCTCCGAAAAAAAAGCGCTGATGATCTTCTAACGCTTGAACAGATTTTCTTAAAACATAGCTATGAACACTCTCGATTAAGACACCTTTCATACAAATAAACTTAATCAAAATCGGTTCAACCGTTCAGGGAGCTATGATGCCACAGACAAACACACTACAAACTTATAATTGTTTTGTACGTGGTAGAGCCATGCTGCAGCTATATTAATTGTATAATTGTAGCACGAATGGGTCACCTCAACCGGGGAAGGACCACGCTCTCACAGAATACCAGCGTAAAATAGTATGGTAAGTGTAGAGAACTGGGACTTTTTTTAGTGGAAAAGAGGCATTCCATCTTAGTCTTCACGGCTGACAATGCATCTGCATTCTGATTCGCAAACAAGGATAGATGTAGATGGCAATGGGCCACAGCAACCACTTACCATCAGGTGGACTGTGTGCTCGCTTGTCATCCTTATCCAATAAAAAAAAATATATAATCCTGATTTGTCATTTAATATTTCTGTTTGATAATGATTTTATTAAAAAAAACATCCAATAAAATTTTAACATGGACATTGTTTTTATAAATATTAATTGCTAGTTGATAGAAATTAACTAGTTCTAGGTAAAATGGCAATGTAAATAAGATATTAAGGGGCAAACCCACTTCAGTCTTGTTATTAGCAATTTTTTTTATTTGTACTTAAAAAATTTGATATACCCCATTTTAATTTCTACATTGTCATCTGATTCTGAGCTATGTTCAAAATTTCAAGTCTCTAGCTCGTCAGAAAGTGCTCGAAATTTGAGTTGCAAGATTCCACCCAGAATGACAGACAGACAGACAAACAAGAGTGACTTAATAAAAATGTGGTAAAAAAACTGTGCTATTGATGTTATCTTTCATAATTCTTGAGAAGCATATGGAAGATATTATAAATCTTTATCTTACACTATATAAAGAAAGCAATCAAGCCATAGTAGCTCAGACGGTTAGCACTCGCTGCAATGAAATTGTTAATTGTAATTTTAAGTGCTGATTTACCACATGCTCCGCAGTGAAGGAAAACATCGTGAGGAAACTTGCATGTCTGAGAAATAAGAAAAAAAAAATTTCGAATACGTGAAGTTCGCCAACACACATTGGGGCAGCGAGGCGGACATTTCCTTGCCCTAAAACCCTCTCAGAAATGAAAGGAGGCCTGTGCCCAGCAGTGGGAAGTATATAGGCCGTAACTTTTAATCAAAGAATTGAAATATATTCAACGCAGTTTACCTGCAGTCCATCTTCCCTTTGTTCTCTTACAGCTCGTTCCAAGTCACGCATTTTTTCCGCCATTACACATTTTGAAGTCTTTCTAACACTACGCCTAACTGGATAATACTCTGTTAGTTTGTGGTTTGTTTGTCCATTAACAGATTTAGCTTCTACTTTGGCAGGCTTGTCAATGGCTAACAGAGGTGGTGACTCTACTTTGGGTTGATTCTTGAGCTCTTCTTTGAAGTACTCTGTTAGTTTATGACTTTCATTTGCTTTACAAGTTGCTTTTGGGGCACGAGAACGCATTGTGTTTCCGTTGGTCATATTGGTGATGCTACCGTTACTACTCTTTAGTGGCTTAGACTTTACTTGAACTTTTTTTAATGGTGCCTCAGTCAACAATTCCTCATTTTCAGTCTTTATAGGTGATGCAGCGACAATTCTATAAAAAGATAATATGGTGATTTATCATTTAAATGTGAAAATGTAAATTGGCTCCTTACTAATGTTCAAGTAATTAAATTTCAATTATATGTAATATAATCACAGTGCCACTTGTTTTTAGAGGAATTATTAACAATAAGATTGCCATAAATAAAAAGAGATATAATAATAATATATTTTATTTACTCTCACAATTTAAGTAACCAAAGGTAAAGTATAAACAATGTAAATGATGATTTTTATTTATTTTTATCTAATGGAGTTCTGGCCACTAGCAGCCTTCTTAAATTATAATTGTCTAAAAGGTACAAAAATAGAATACCTGCGCTTTCTATAGTTTCGTACAGGTCTATCCAATTTTTCCTCACAGAGCTCAATACGATGGGGAGTCTTGACACCCTCTTGGATCTGAGTTATTAAATTATTAACTGAAAATAAAAATTAAATAAAACTTTTTGAAAAAAGTTACATCACAATACAAATTTTAGGTTGGTATTAATATCTCAAACACATGTGTTATTCTAGTGATCCAATGTAAAGGATTGATTTGTCATAGGAACCAGGTAATTTGGGTCAGTCATTCAAATGAAATATTTGAGGTTTCCGTACCCCACAGACTACTGCAGTACCCTGTAATCTGTGAGCTGTTAGACCCGCTTAGTTATGCTGGTTCTCTGTTGTGAGTGCAAATCATTCGATCATTGCACATAATACAATAGTGCTCGCCAATTTCATAATACATTTTCTTTCACTTGTAAGCTGCTTGTATAAACTACAGATTGTGGAACTGCCATAATGCCCAGAGCAAGCTTATTTCTTGAATTAGTTAATAAATAGGAGATTCCAAGAAATACACAAATCTTCAAATAGTTTTAAAAATGTAAATGTAAGTAGTACTTCAAATAGTTTTAAATATATTAGAGTCGAGGCAGGAATTACATGATTTAATTCCTCCCTCCCCTTTCTACCATCTGACAATAAGGTGTACCCCTTGTTGTTGATGTTCCTCTCATTCCAACAAAATAATTTGCTTTGTCTTTCATAACACATCCTGCAAAGAAGTGGAATAATTTACCGGCATCTCTTTGCAATCTGGGTATCTTTAAAGCAAGAGTGAATAGGGTTTTGTTATGCTTAGTCAGTGCATTTTACTATCTGGGGCAAACTATGGTTGTGATGAACATTATAATATATACCTCTAATGCTAATAATAAGAAAAAAAAGTGAATTGTGGTGTAGCAGAAGCAATAAAGAATATTTTACTTAATTTCAAATTAATTTAGGAAAAAGTCCAGGCATCATTGCTACCCATAAATGGAATTCAAACTTGTTGCTTGCTTAGAAGTATGTGGGCATGTGCCACCTCTTGCCTATTTCTACCATCAAGCAGAAACACATTCACTTCTTTGTTCTAGTTCAAAGGAAAGGAATCTATTTAAAAGCAGGCTTTGAGGTAACATTTACAGTGGAAAAGGTGAAAAGGTTATAGTTAAAAAGGATTTATATGATATTTTCAAAGCATATTATGGTGTTGGACCTATATAAAAATTTCCCATTTAAAAACTATAATTTCTCCTAAAATAATAACATGCAAAATAGTTATTAGTTAGTTATTGATTGCTTACATGTTTTTGCCGCCATTACCACAATGCCTTATAGAGGCAAAAATGCAAAGGCAGAAAAACAAGCAGCATCAAATTTAAAACTAATGAAAAATGACACGCTATTCAAATTAAAATTTTATAGAAGAGGGTATGAAACGAACAAAGGCTTTTTTAAATCATCAGTGCGGTTATTTCATAGAAATAATACTAACCTCGAACCATTTTCACTTGGAAAAGATTATCGCTGACACAAAATCATAGAACACCATGTACTTAATAATTGGTTTAATTAGCAGGAGAAACAAACTGCATTACTAAAATCTCGCGTTACAATTGTTTTGTAATAGACCTTGTCAAATGTTATGTTTTTGAATAGTAATCGCTGACGATCACGATTTAGTCATTTTGTATTTATGATGGTTCTTTTTGATATTAACAACGTTCGTAATCAATCACAGAAACTTCTAAGAACTCGTTAGAGTACTTTATTCCTTGATCTGAAATTCTGAAATATAATAACATATAGCATAGCGCTCTAGAACGTCAAAACTATTTGTTCTCAGAAAATGGACGCTTAACAAATAGGAGGTACTCGTCAAAATTCAGAAAGCATTACATTTTTAAACCAAAGAGTACATAGATAACTAGGTAAGATGAGTATATAATCACTAACAAAGAGTATATAATCATTACCAATACCCTGCTAAGTATATGTAAATCATTAGTTATCTACTAATTTAAGCTTTATAACATAATAAACTGAGTACATTTTTAGGAGGTGTACTCTTGATCTTTGTAGGACTTGGATTTCTTATTAGTTTGTGGACTTGGACAAGACTTTAGAGCAAAGAGCAAATAGTTGTTGTTGTTAGATTAGTGTATAAGACGCGTAGATAGAGGATTGAGCAAAGACTTAGAATATACTGGCGTATAGACGACCTGGCAGCGAAAACGCGTGACTAATTTTGTTTTGTCATTGTGTTCGTTAACTAGTAATGAGCATTTTATTAACAAGAACAATCGAAAAATTATTGTTAAGGAAGCGGTAAAAAGATTTAAAGAAAAATTGTGCACAAAATACAATACCTTCAAAAATGAACTGAATTTTCACCATGATAGTTCTAAAATAATTAAAAAAATATTCATATAACATGTTCCTGGGAATAAGCTGAATCTACCTGCCTTTTGTTGGATTTTAATTCAAATGTAAAAAAATCCCAGATGACTCTACCGATAAACTTAAAAAAAAAATCAGATCGGAAAGTTGTATTTTCGAGCTATGATCTTTTGAGAAAATATATATACTGCCATGGACAGTTTCCCCGGAACATCTTTTTTAACATATTGTTAATATAAATAGGTAGATACTTAGCTAAGTATATACCTATTTATATTTTATAAAATGTTTTGATGGGGAAATAAAAAATTGGGACACGGATCACATAACGGCTGCTTTATTTTTCATATAAGTGTTACTTTTGATAATTATAAAAATTTAATAATTAATAATTAAATACAATAAAGAAGTTTATTTTAACATTCGACTTAAATATGAATGTAAACTTAATAATTAAAGTAAGGAAACTTGTAGGAATCAGTTAAATAATATTGCTATGTTTAAAGGCCAATATGTTTATGAGGCTTCATCATGCTTCATGTTTATATTCTTTCATCTGTCCCTGAAAAGTAGTTTTAATAAACTTATTATCATTTTAGCTGCATGAATTTTAAAAACATAATGATCTTAACAGAGTAAAGTGCACCAAGTGTCTGAGGGTATCATCAGCACTCACGCATGTGATACACTCTCTATTCTCTCAATCTCGGTATGTTAAGAAAATGGTCACTCATTCATGGACTGACCGCGGCAAGTGGAATTTAATCTCGCAGATCTATTGATCCGCGCAGCTATTACTTAACCACGAGTTCCTCTTCTCTACGACTAACGTTGTATGCGATGACCCTAGCTACTAAGCCCTCGGCGTCTAATGCGCGGGCGTCTAGTGGCGCTTCAAGACCATTACTAAATATATTATATCTAACTACGCTAAAAGTTTTATCAGTATGACTTGGGAATATAATCCGAAGCTCCGCGCAACACCTAGGGGAAAATAGCGTGAGGATATGAATATTGCACTAGTGTAACCGTGAGGTGCGGGTGGTAAAGTAAGATTATACATTTTTTTGGTTGATAAATAGATACTTAGTTGGGTTCATAACAATCATTTTGTATCTTTGATGTACTACAGTTTTATAATGTATAAAAATCTGTCTCTATTTTTATCTAAAGTTATGAAAGCTAAATTTTGAAGTCTTATTATTATATCAATATTATACTTACTGGTACAAATAATGCAGAAATGACTCCTTTAAATAAAATTGTTTTTATTCTACTTTTTATTTTCCGGAGGGAATCTGTTTGACAAATGGCAAAATAAAATTACATTTATAGAACACAAACCGAGGATTTATTTTCTTGTTGTGTAGGAAGTCTATCGATTTAATATACCTAAACATTCAAGATAAATATCGACATTAATTTTGATATAGTTGAGTCAATCCCTAGCGTACATGTAAAATATTTTGTATGAAAATGTATTTACCAAATTCATGCAAATTATCAACAATGTGACTTTTTTCTTTACAAAATATCAAAAACAACAAAATAATTGAAAACTTTCTATATTTTAAACTGTTTTAAACAGTATATAACATACATTTTAACCAAAAATAAACGCGTCATAACGTTAACGACGTCTTGATAATTTACTTATTATTCTTATTATTGACACCACATTCACTCGCGAAACATATAACAATTTTGGAAAACTATTAATTATAAACATTAACACTATTATAATCTAAAAAATTACAAAATATCTAGAAGCTAATTTCTTGCGTGCCGACTTGTGCCGACCTGTCATTCAAAATCGGTTACAGAGTCATGAGATTTGGTATCCTTTTTTATCTTGCACTTTTGCCATAAATAATTTTCTTCTCCCTTGCACACTATGTCGGTCTATACGCCAGTATATTCTAAGTCTATGGGATTGAGACGTTCATAGACTTAGAATATACTAGCGCCTAAGTCTATGGAGACGTTTTAGACATAGACTTAGCTCTCTATCTACGGTTTTAGACAATTAAGGCAGGCAAAAGTCTAAGACCATTCAGCCTAAGCTTATTTAAGCCTCTGTCATTCTTGCTACCTATGTGATGTAAATGCCTACAATTGAACCTTAGGTTACATACGCAGTCATGGCCAGCGCGTTTTAGTTGAGCGACGTACAAGTGAATTTCAAAGCTTTTATCACTGTTTACATAAATAGATTTTTGTTAATACTTGTTTAAATAGTTTTTTTATTGTTTTATATACTTAGTTAGGGACCGTTCATAAAATACGTTACGCAAAATTTTACCTTTTTAGACCCCACCCCCTTCGTCACACTATGTCACATTTTCTGCGACCCCCTCCACCCCACATCAATATTAAGTCACAAATGATAGACCCCCCTCTACATGATATATGGCAATTAATAACAGTACACAAATTTCAATATTTTAAATATTTATTGCTTGAAATAATAAAATTTTAATAAATTAATAAGAATCTGTAATAACAAACAAATAAATATTTCTGTTATTTATCAGAAGTCCAAGGATTTTTAAATGTACCGAAATATCTATAACCTAATATGCACAGTAGCTCTTGAGTTCGACGAGCTGCAATCCGACTAGTTTGTATACGACGAACCACTTCATCTTTTGGCTCCGCTTTGGGTGTAAATTTTTTGAATGTTGCAGTAACGATTTATTAGACGTGTGATTTAGACCACATTCTGTACATGTTTTTTGTCAATTTATTGTGAACCGATGGACAGAACTAATCGTAAGGAATTTGAAGAAAATCTGCGGCTTTAGGCTAAAGTTTTACAGTGAGACGACCAAGTAGATCAATATAATATATTCCATCATCAAAATTTACGTGCGATACAGTTAATCAATTTTGAGATTGCTCTAATTTAATTGGCGGTGGAAAAATCCGTTTGGAAGTAAACATCTCAAACTACTCCTAGTTTGACCACAACACTCTTCGTTTGTGTATTTTAAAATTTGCAGTAAGTATTGGGACTCACGAACATGCTTACTATACCAATCATCAATTATCAATTGCACTTGGTTGCCATCGTCTTCTTTTGGCAGTATATATTCTGCATCTACACTATGACTATCAATTTCTAACGACCTCCAAACATCAGCCAAAGTTGTTCCTGGATATTCAAAGTTTTGTTCTTCTAAATTGTTGTCTACAGTCTTACCGTAAGAATTTAAATGAGATCCATAATGTTCATGAGGCAAAATCAAGCCAGCAAGTTCATGACTTAGCGGAGCCATTCTTCTTTCCACGCGGTTGTAGGCGCTCTACCGGGTGCATTAGTAACAATGAATAAAGCATCCAAATTGAGTCTCGAAAATGCTGGATAGCGTAATAAAATTACTTTTCATTCATAAAGGTACGAAGGAAAGTTCATTCCAGTAACTAAATTAGTATTTTTAAATCTTAATAGTTTATATCACGAAACGAAAATAATTTTGATGATAACTGTTCTATGACTAGGTATATTGTTAAGTAGCCGTTACATGGAAAATAGAAAGTTATGCCTTATATGATAAAATATTTGTATGAGTTTTATTGTAATTTATATGTACATTATAGAAAATATAGTTATTAACAATTTCGAAAAGATAATAATGAAATAAAACGACCTAGCATTATGCTCTATGACCTCAATAGTGTCTGTCTCCCCACGGGTAAGTCTTAAGATGAACATGGACAAAACAAAAGTCATGTGTTACGTTCATGTCACACCTATGCCGGTAGTTGTTGGGAGCACTAAGCTCGAAGTTCTTGACGAGTATGATTACCTGGGACAAATAATCCGACTATGTAAGTCCAACTTCGACCGAGAGATTAACCGACGGATTCAACTCGGTTGTGCAGCGTTCGGGAGATTACGACACATCTTCTTGTCAGGTATACCTCAAAACTTCAAAACAAGATTGTACAAGCAGTGTGTGTTGCCAGTGATGACCTATGGATCTGAGACGTGGTCCTTCACTGCTGGCCTTATGAGGAAGCTCAAGGTCGCTCAGCGAGCTATGGAGAGGGCTATGCTCGGGGTTTCTCTGCGTGATTGACTTACTTACATAAAAACGAAGG
Organism: Parnassius orleans; assembly: GCA_029286625.1. Taxonomy (NCBI): domain Eukaryota; kingdom Metazoa; phylum Arthropoda; class Insecta; order Lepidoptera; family Papilionidae; genus Parnassius; species Parnassius orleans. Next base: position 2,279,600 of record JAGSMP010000008.1, read on the forward strand.
TGTCCGCAGTAGAACCAGAGAAACCGATATAGCCCAACGGATTAGTAAGCTGAAGTGGCAATGGGCCGGCCATATAGCTCAAAGAACCGACCATAGATATAGTATACATTAGATTGGCGATAGAGTAATTAGGGTGAGACCACAGAACACAATTACTCTCTACCAAGAGGGTGAGACCAAAAATGAAATGTACCGGTGTGAGTGAAATGTGCATGTGTGCGAGATGAATAGTGCTGCGCCATGCATCTACTTCAATTATCGATTTAGAGCGCTGTGTCCATGTCATAAAATGAATATTTTTGTTTGAGGGCATAAAAATAAACCTACAAACAAAAAGTTTGTGATATTTATTTTCCACCAAAAATAATTAATTTATTGTAAAAATGTGGTAAGCTCTCTTTAGAGTTATTTTGCAATTTTACTTCATACTTCAATCTAATAATCAAATAAGTTTCGATTATTAATTTAATAATTAAGTGTTTATGGTTCGATATTGCTGGCGAATCATACATATATATGTCAAGTATGTAAAAAATTATTTGCTTGTGTCCTGCAAATAATTTTTTACATATATATAAATATTCGTTTACTTATTTTCGAAACATATTTTCGTTTACAATTTTTCCTTTCATATGTTTTCGGAAAACTCGTTCAGAATGAATACCTATCTCATAAACGTCTTGAGAGAGATAAACAGAAACAAACAGGTGTGCTTACACTGCCGCGTTCCGGCCCATTGTGTATAGAGAGCCTTTATAATTATTTAAGGGATTCTGTCTTAGTCCTCAGGGGTGAAAACACATTTGTAGCTTTCTTTGTTTGAAGCTGACTGTGGACGGGGTTTTTTTTAAATTACGTTTTTAACCTTTAAGCTTGTTATAATATAAAACTGTATTGACAAACAAACCTACAATTCGATTGATGGTAAGTGGTTACTGCAGCCCATGGAGTACTTGGAGATTGGAGGACTTGCAGCCAACTTCGAACGAAGAAGGCTACAAATTCGTTTTCACCTCTGAGGATAATATGAAATATCTCTTTGTGCACTTCTATGAAACAAATAATTTTTGTTCAATGTGCTTGCTACATATAGTTGAATATGTTTGGGAACCCAGTCTTCTCTATTTATCACTTTTAACCATTTTTGTTTAACCTCAATATTTTTTGGAATTCTGAGACATTATAAGAATTTAAATTAGCTCATTATAGTATTTACTATAATGCCATTTGGCTACGAAACCCTAAATATTAAAAATAGAAAATTAAAAAAATTACGAAGTTACAAGAGGCTGCATCCAAAGATATGTCTTTGCGTGTTAGAAACATATTATCGATAAGATGATATTGATAGTGTCAATCTCTACAAAAATTAGATCAGAAATAACGGGAATCTCTTGGTAGAGAGTAATTGTGTTCTGTGACGGGAATTCACGTATTTGTTATTATTTTTAATATAATTCTTACGCATTTAGAGCATTATCGTAATAAAATGCGATATTTTTCCCTATCCATTTGTGTATAAAACATTTGTACTAGTTCTAAAATATTGCATTTAGAGTGCTAAATATTTTAATTGTACTTACGTGTGAAATGTATAATTTTGTGAATTTTCCTTTCTTGATGAACTGCATTCAGGTACTGTACACGTCAGCATATTTAAATCACATCTTTTAAACAGTTATTAATACTTCAAATTCAAAGATATCGCGAAAATAAGCGGGATTTGTTTCGTTAACGATTGACGTCAGCCCGATATAGGCCTATAGCGTGTACGTGTATGGTCTAGCAATTCTATCTCGTTCTAACGTAAGCATATGCTATGCCCTTTCTCTTTTACATTGCCAATCTAACGTAAGTATATACTAAATCTATGGAACCGACAAACTATGGGGAAGAAATGTTATCTAGTGGCCGCCTCGAACCGGTAGGCGAAGTATAGGGCGTCCCCCACTAGATGAAGTGCCGACCTGGTAAGGACGTCGATGGATGCAGGTGGCTCAGGAGCGTGCTTTGTGGCATTCTTTGGTGGAGGCCTACGGCCAGCAGTGGACTTGTGAAGGGCTGTAAATTAAATAAATAATAAAATGTACTATACATTTGTGATATACATGCCCTAGGTAACCAAGGAATATCGTTCGTGACGTAGCAAGGGTAAAAGATGCAAAACCATAGGGACACTCGCGCGCAATGATAGGGTATAATTTAGCCTGCGAGCGTGATTTATTTAATTAATAATAATAGTAATGTAGGCTTTTAAGACGTTGGCAAGTAGTCAACACAAAAGTGCACTATATTGTGAACATTATCACAGAATAAATAAATAACTGTACGTAGTACTGTTATTTATTCTGTGATAATGTTCACAATATACTGATGGTGCTTTGCCAAGTTCTTAGAAGATTTTGACAACAACTTGACGTTGTGAACATTTGGTGACGATAATATTTAAAAGCCCCTAGGTGGACAAAAAACTTGGGAAACCTTATACCATCGAAGTACTTGTTATATCATTTCCACTAATAGTTCACACGAGCATATATTTAATGTTTAAATTGCACTTTGTTTATGCATCCAAACTCATTTCAATGAAATATAAGAAAAGGGTAAATATGGTTTTTGATACTGTTTGTATGAACAATAATAGAACAAATAAAAAAATATCATTTTTTAACTATCCCAAAGACTCCACTAGATAAGTATTAACTAAATTGTAATTTAATATTTTTAATATAGCAGATAAATACCTCATACATATACCACAATATTGAAAGAAAACGTAAAAGTACCTAATAACCTATAAGTGATTGAATAGTTATTTTTATAATATCTGTAATTGAATAATTATGTTTATAAATTAAAAACATAGGTTCATATTTTTTATCATTTTGAAAAATCCTGCATTAAGTTTTCTAAAATAAGAAATGTAAAATGTTTATTTGGAAATGCTTTTCCAACACTCAACTTGCCAACAAATTACGGTGCCTATTCGAGTTCCATCCAATGTGAGAATGTATCTGAAATGAATGTATGAATTTCTTGAACATGAAATTTAATATATTGATCTCGAAAGAAATATTGTAAATATTGGTATAAAACATATTGTATCTTAAGTATATAATAAAAGGTGACAAACGTTTTGTTATTTAATTTTATCCTCCTGTGCCAACCCTACCAAAATAGGTAAAAATTTTGACAGCTCCTTAGAAGCTTTGCATCTGTACGGTTTCTTTACTCATGTGCCGGCAGCAATGACCAAAGATTTTTTTAAGGTCGTTGGCCGGTAGTCAAGTTCCCGCCAAAACTCTAGACCAAAGATTTATTGCTCTTTTTATTATGATTTGCCAATGAAGGAAGACAAAGATCTTCGACCTTACAGTCCAGTCTAAAGTGTAGTTTATTCAGAAAGTTCTTGAGAGCTTGTCGTCAGCTTACTCCAGCAAATCGTAGATGTGGATAATATCTCAAAACGTCTAAGGGGATATAAAATAACGATATTTATATCACAATCGAAGCACTAATGATATCGTTTTCACTAATAGTTCACATGTGCAGACATCGCACCACTTTTGCGTATCAAAATCCATTTCAATCTATTACTTCAACGATGATTCAGGAGCCAAAGTGGTCAAGTTCCCGCCAAAAACTCTGATCTAGGACTCTTTCTACTGGAAACGAAGCATTTCACCTTAGTCCTCAGGGGTGACAAAGCATCTCAATTTTGATGATCGCGCGAAGCCGCGTGACACCGCGTGGTTAGAGCATTCACATGACGCCATATGTACGCGCGGCAGTCTGACATTTTCGCTACTCATTTTTCCTGCATCTATGCGTCAGTCCGTCTCAACTCGCGCGAATCATCTGAATTCTGAACACGATATAGATTCGTAGAACTTGAACTGCGCGGTACCCCGCAGTATCTCGCGGTTCAAGATCTTGCGCGCGGGCCGGAGCGCGCTGCGCGTTGTCATGCGGTACCGCGCGGTCATGTAGACGATAATTGCCACTTACTTAGATCTTGTACCGCGCGGTCATGTGTACTTAGCCTAATGGAGGATAGATGTAAATGTCTATGGGCTACCAGCATTTACTTACCGTTACATAACCCTTTTTTTTACTTATTATAAGCCAGTGCTTGACCACAATCCCACCTGGTGGTAAGTGGTGATGCAACCTTAGATGGTAAATCGCAAATAACAAAAGCTTTTTCACTCTTGCCTTGAAGACGCCCAGATTGTATTCGGACGGAAAGATAGACGCCGGCAAATTATTCTAAAGAATAAAATAAAAATCAATAAATACATGTTTAATAGTTGCGAAAATTTGTTGTTAATAAATCAAGGAGTATAATAACTGTCCTATACAGGAAGATAAGAGCAAGACTAATAAGCTTATATACAGGTTTATAGAGATGCGTTCGTATGAATTAGGGAGACATTATAAAAAAATTGTACGTCTTTAAAAGTTACAGAACGTTAAAGCCCCAATAAACAAAAAAACATTGTCGATATTTTTGATAATTTAGTATAATTTAATAGTATTTAGTTATAATCATCAAAATGGGTTTTATATATTTAGTAGATATTTTTACTAAATGTCTGTGTTATTAAAATTGATTAAGAAACTTTAGCGGATACGTACACACGAACTTCGGACCGTTAAAATTAAAATTACAGGCTTTAATTTTATTTTACCGTGTAGTGCAGGCAAAAGGTTAAAAAAAAAATTTGTGATTTATAAACTCATTGATTTATAACGTAGTAATCGTAGTTGAATGGAATTAAATGGCATCGAATACAATGCAATGGAATGGAATAGAGTGGAATGGAGTGTAATAGTATAGTATAGAATGGAATGGAATGGAATGGAATGAAATGGAATAGAATGGATTGGAATGTAATAGAATAGAATAGAATAGAATAGAATATAATGGAATAGAATAGAATAAAATAGAATAGAATAGAATAGAATAGAATAGAATAGAATGGGATGGGATAGGATAGGATAGGATATTATATTCTTATTTATAGGAATAATTTTTATTTAATGTAGATTATTACATAATACTTATTTAAGGTCTTTTTTTTTATTTACCACTGAGTACCTCTGTCCTGGGAAGAACTAGGTACGTGCCTAGGAGTGCAAGGTTACAAAGGGGCGCACCGGGAAATAAATTCTACAGTATGGTCACGCAAGGCAAAAACTTCCGCGTAAATCGCACCGTAGTGGACCGCCAGCCATCGAGATGATGAGGATGGAATTTCGAGTTCTGTTGCAGTGTGAGATGGTGGAGTTCAGCAGCTGGAATTAATCCGAACAATTCCTCTGAGTACTCCTCGTGGTAAATGCGGTAGAAGATGCATAGAGATGCAACGTCTGTTCGCAAGGTCAGTGTATCAAGTCGATCGGTAAGAACTTAGTCATCGACGATTCGGGCCGCTTTGGAATACGTCTCTTTATATGTTGACTCCAAAGATTCAGATGCTGGCTGAGCCAACGAGGGAAGTACCCTGAAATTGAGGAGATACGACCAAGGGTTTTTTTTTTGCGGTAAACGTGCAAACCTATGTCTTTTGGAGTTTAAACTGGACTATATAAAGAAAAACTCGACTTCAGACACAAGTTTGTTCCGGCACTCGACGTGTTCCCTAGAAATATTAGCACTGCCGATGTATAAGGCATCACTATTGCTGTCACATGCATAACAATAAATGTTGCTAGTTTGCATCATATCATTGATATGCAGAAGGAACAGGGTAGGCGACAGCACGCAACCTTGTGGAACAATAGCATTCACAAGCTTGGAGTCGGTGCAATATAATATTAATACTCCTATCTGTAAGAAAACTGGAGACCCGATTGCATATATTCTCCGGAAGCTCATAAGAGGAAAGCTTTGAAAGAAGCGCTTTCTGCCAAATCCAATCGAAGGCCTTCGCTATGTCCAAATTAACCACCAGAGCCTTCCACTTGTTCTCGGATGCATCTACCCATCGGTGAGTCAGGTAGACAAGAAGATAATCAGCTGAGCAACCTCGACTGAAACCGTATTGACGGTCACTAATCGGTTGATGCTCTTCAAGGTACCACATAATCTGTTCTCTCCAAAATAATGGATTCCATCTCCTTCCATTTCTCCAAAAAAAAATGGAGAACAAGGAGGTAATGGCGATAGACCTGTAGTTGGATGGGTCCGAGCAGTCACTGTTTTTAGGGATCTGGTGCACTAAGGCTGTCTTCCATGAGCTTGGAGCGATGTCTAAAGAGTAGGAGAACCAGAAAAGACGCGTAAGAACTGGCGCCAACTCTAAAGCACACGTCTTCAGCACAATTGGGGGGATTCCATCAGGCCTATTCCACTTATGGACGTCTAGGAACAGTGGTTCTTTACGAACTGAGCGCTGTGTGAACCGAACATCCTGCTTTGAGCATTTACACTGCGAGATGGTCGGCAGTAGATTCCCCTGGACGTCGAGAGACGAGTTGGATGCAAAAAGAGAACCTAAAAGATCGGCTTTCTCCTTTGCGACGTGGGTCAGCGATTCATCCTCCCTTAGCGCAGAAATGGAAATGATGGCTTACAGAAATTCCCTTGGACAGCCTTGGCGAAAGAACAGAATGCACGAGTTCCTGAAGAACGGCAAACTAGTTTTTGCCAATTCTGTCAATGTGCTCCGATTTTGCCCTAGCGATATCTCTTTTGAAGGACCTGGAGGCAGAGTTGTGCTTCTTTCCGAGTGCGCCAGTGGTTGCATTCCGGGACGCTGATGCGTCGACCCAGGCCTTGTAACACTCCTGCTTTTGCCACGACGCAATTTTGCAGGAGTGACCAAACCAAGGCTGGGATCTGCCGCCGATAAACACTACAGATGACGGGATGAAAATTTTCATCCCCTGAAGCAGCACATCGGCGACAGACTCAACAACGATGTTGGGATCATCCAGCGAAAAGCGAATCCATGGGTAGGAATAAGATGCATAAAAACCATAGAAGCAGAAGCATCCCATCTCTATCCGCTGACCTAAAGTGCCACACACGCCGACAGCCTACAGATCAGGCAGTGATCCTAAGAGCCAAGAGTGACATAAATGACGACCTGATATCTGCCTGGATGAGAGTTCAGCAGAAGGTCCTTGGCATATGGTCTGAAAAGACCATATGCCAAGGCAAAGTCGTAAACAGATCTCCCCGCATGATTGGTAGTACAAGAAATGAGCCATTGGGCGTGGTGGGCGTTGAAGTCGCCAAGGAACACGATCTTTGCAGATGGGATCAGTTCTAGCACGGAATCTTTAGCTATTTTGTATTAATATAAGTGGTCGCCGCCGTCTATGTGTAGCCATAGAATGAACAGGTCCTGCCTTCAAGACTCCCGAGGCGTTGGCAACAGATATCCTCTCTGTAATACGCACAAAATCCGGCCCAAAATGTTCCAGTTTGTAATCTGGGTAAGATAAATAAGATGTATCAGTCAGAGAGAACTGCGTCTCAGTGAGAAAGAGCAAGGCCGGCTCAGGAGGAATATAGTTTGGGCGTGGATGCCCAGTGAGGGATTCTCCAGAATTATCGATGTTGGTACCTTCCTGGGGTAGATTTTTATTTTAAACAGCTTTCATCTTTTTTCCACTGAACTATATTATAAATTATAACATAATTTATTTGCAAAATACGTAATTATTACTTATAATAAATAGCCACATAGAGGGGCGCCGATGTGGTGCTAGCCTATGGCGCTGTCGACATTTAATCCACCTCTACCCAGCGGAATCATATTTTTCCAAACAAACCTATAACAATAATTTTGAACAATTTGTTTATATGAATTTTAATAGAACCATCATGGTGGCGATCACCTCATTCCCAGGGATTATTTTCACTCATGTATTCCTTGATATTATAATAACGCTTTTTGTACAATTTTTCTTTAACAAAAGTTTTATACTTGTTTATTAACAAACTGAACATTTTCTGCAATTTTGTTGTAAAAGCGTATACATGCCCCATGAATTACTAATTCTGTAGAGTCTAGTAACTGGTATTACATACTTATGTTAGTTCCTAGTGTTTAAAGTATGAACATCTTTATTCTATTTATGTTTTATGTACATACATTACATTTTCAAGTAATGTATGTACATAAAACATAAATTTAATATGTTTATTTCTTTAATTTTTTCTCTGAGTGACTCTTTACAATTTAAGTTATTAATCGCCTGTACGGTCGCCTTTGCAAAACAAATATGGTTTCAATATTAATCGCATTACCCTATAGCAAAATTCCATAAGATATTACGCTATGAAAGTAACTAAAATAAACTAATCTAGCTGTTTCAACATTGGTAAGACTTCTAACCTTTCTTACAGCATATGCTGCAGAACTAAGTCTACTTGCTAATATAGATAAATGGGGCGCCATTGAAGCTTGGCGTCAATAGTAATTCCAAGAAGAACAGTGGTATTCACAAGACTCAACTCTTCTCCATTTAAGAGTACATTGGTTTTCGAATGTTTAACATTAGTTGTAAATTTAATACATTTTGTGTTATTGCCGTTTAAAATCAAATTATTGGCGTTAAACCAATTTACTAATTTTGATAGAGCATTATATATCATAATTAATTGACTGCCGTTTGAGTTTGAAAATTAAAGAAGTATCAGCAGCAAATAATACTATATCGTGATGGTCCCCTACAAGATATGGTAAGTCATTAATATAGATTAAGAAAACAGGAATGGGCCAAGAATTGAGCCCTGAGGAATGCCCATGGATAATACTTATCCCGAGGAATCTTTACCAATGAAAACGACTTTTGAGATTTGTTATATGAAATAATAAGTCTAAGCGCAATATTTATATCAATATTTTCTGACTAAGGTCTCATGATGAACACAGCTGATTTTGTGATCTTTCCTGAGCAAAAAAATACCTAAGGCATCTTTCATTCAACACCAGCGTCAGTCATCGAGCGAACCCTTGTAAATTCAAATTGATTTTTATGGGGTAATTTATTTGTATTATTTTTAACAATTTATCCAAAAATTTTTCAAAAATTTTTACTGAGAGTTGGTTGTACAGAAATAGATCTTAAATTAGCGGTGTCCAATGTACTGCCAGATTTAAATAAAGTTACTTTTCTATGTTTCATTAAATAAGGAAACACACCAGATTCGATACTAGGTAGTATTATAATAAGCTAGATAAGTTGCAATTAAATCTATTATGGACGCAATAACTTTGACGGAACCCCATAAATCTGAGGTCTTCTTATTAACATGGGTTTTAAAATATTTTATAATATCGTGTGGTAATAATTTATGAAATCAATTTTTTTTATACAGGTATTAACATTCTGCTTGAGTAATGACTCAGCGACAAAACTTCACACACAGTCGGACATTAGAAACTTATGTTAGTTTCCTATAATTAAATTTCAGTGAATCTGTATACAAAGTTTATTTTATAGGTACTCTTTAGCTCTTCGCATTCGATTTTAAATGTTGAAGTATTCTCTTTAAACGAGTTTTGGCGGGTACTGACTGCCGGTGGATTACTGCTCCTGTTCTATCAAACTCTCTAAATTATATGTTTTAATTAATTTAATGTGAATTTTTATACGTAAAAAACAGTGTGAATTTGTTTATTAAATATCTGCACATGTGAACTTTAAGTAGAAACGATATAACAGGGTGCTTTGATGGTTTTGTGTAGTCCATACAATGATCTATGGTGTACTACGACATTATTTTCTAGTTACTTAAATTGCGACGAACCTCGACAGTCTTTTTAAAAACACAATTTAAAGTATAAAATGATTTAATGTTCTTTCGAAAGTGGTTAGTTACAGAATGAATTAATATTAATGTTAGAATAAGTCTAGTACAATTATCATATCGTTACCGGATAGGTTGTTCGTCTTACATTACTTAGAATTATCACTCGAGTTCTCACGCATATGCTGATGTGGCTGTTTGGAATATTGAGCCAGGGACGGATTGAGGCGATATAACTCTTCCCTCCACAAGTTCGGGATTATCCTCGGGATTATCTCGAATTTTCCAGATTTTACAGATATCAATTAATTTATGTTTAAAATAATACTTAAAATAATTAATATAATAACTAAGATTATAATGTTGATTAAACTAACACTTTTATTAGTAATTTCACTTTTTTCATTTTCACTTAACTCACTGTCACTAATTTCTCCCATACTCTTCTGTAGTAATAGATTCAGGAACTGTACGTCTGTTATATTAACTCCATCGAGATTCATAGGCTTCTTCAGAGTACTTGACGGGTTGAGTATTATCTTTGGTAAGTTTATTACTGGCTGTCTTAGGTAGGTTATTTCTTTACCTTGAGTCTGATGTCCTTTCAGTTCGTATCCTTTCATTTTCACCTTGCAGTTATCATCCATAGTTAAGAGGTAGGTTCCTAGTAGAATCTCTTGGCTTACTTCACTGTCGCAGAATTTAGTCATAGCTGTTTCAGTATTTGAGTAAACTATCCAGCGATTTGGTTGTATGAGGTAGATCTTCACATGTTCAAGGGTGACAGGGATCGGGTGACAACTTGAGATATTTGTGTGAAACTGCATGATTTCTACGACACAGTTGTCATTGGTGAAGAATTGTATATCGTTCTCATTACACAGGAATCGACGTTCGTCAACCTCGCGACATGACTGAGAGAGCGGTGTTGCTTTCAACCCTTTCACAAGTAGGTACGGGTTTTTAGGAAGGATGAGAGTCGTCTAGCCATTATGTAATACAGGTAAGGGAACTAATTTATAATAGTTAAAAATTTCATTTGTAATAAGTGGAATACTCATAATAAACTTTATCTGATTCTGTTTTATATAGGCTTTTATCTCGATACATCTTTCTAATTTTACAATATTTTCATAAGTGACAGGAAACACTAATTTGTCAGTTTGTTCTATTTTCTTTAACAATATTATAAGTTCTTCTGTTTCAATTATTGACTGGTGTAGTACATTAATTTTACTAAAAGCAATGGCTGTTTCGATTTCATTCAAATGGAAATATAAATTATGAAAATTATCAAGGAAGATATTATAAAGGTGGATGAGTTTGGTAATCGTTTGTCGAAAATCGGAGTTGTTTAAAGCTTGAATAATGTTTTGAATATTATCTTCTACTCGTATAAAATTGCTTTTAGTAGAATTTGCAATGGCTGTAAAGGAGCCCACCATTTCGGAAACTATTGTCATTTTATTTTTAATCGCGTTTTGTTCCGTATGTAGCTTATTTATTAATTTCTCATATCTAAGAGCGTCATTATTATCTAAGTTACCTGTGATGGCTTTTATCAAAGAGCCTACCGGATCAAGGAGACCTCTTTTGGTTCGTATTGAAGGAATTAATTGTTTAAATTTGTCGATGGTAATATTCATAGTATAATCGGTTTGATATTGTACGGTAGTAAAATCTGAATCAAATGATTTAGTATCGAAACAACTTTGAACATGCTTTTTAAGTAACCCATATCTATGCATACTTGATTCTAATTCATCGTAAATTAAATTTAAATCTAATATCTTAATAACTATCCAATTATCATAATTAACGAATGCTTGACCTTCGTCAACAGGTAACAATCCCGGATTCTTGTCAATGCGAAGCTGATCAAGGGCCTGGATTGCCATCGTTCGGATCACCAGTAGAAATAATCTACGAAGGACGTTTTATGTCTTTAATAGGAACATTAGTAATACGTTTATTGGTTTCAACGGGAACTACATTTCTTTTTATAGCACCGATGGCATGAGCCTTTTGGTAACGTGGTTTATCCTTGCCCCGTCTAGTACTAACACCTTTTATGAACACAGTATCACCTACGTCTATATCGAACTGCGATTCGCCTGCGTGTTTTTCTCTCACCGTCAACTTTTTGTCAATTATTTTATCCGTAAGATATTCATATAAATATTTGGTCCTTTTAACGTGATCCTTTACTAACTGCTGTGTGAATTGCTTATCGAAATTAATGGCAAATGTACTATTGGATTCGGTGTGTCCGAATACTACCTTTTTTTTTTTTAATGGCAACCTTACAATTACTGCCAACCTCCAGTCAATAAATAATACTTGTAAGAAACGACGAACAATAAAAATGAAAACTATGATTCTGATTAAAACCGAATAAAATTAAGAATTAATGAAGAATTAAATGACTTGTACTGAAGTTTAATAAATACTTAAATGAAGAATGTTATGAAGGATTAAAATAAAACTGAACTCTTTACCACATTTAAAATATTAAATAAAACTAAATAAAGACTATTAAATGCTAAATAATGAATCAAATTTTATAACTTAATATTATTTGAATCTAAATATTCCATAAGGCAATTGAAAACATTTTTACTTTTTTAGAATAAATTAAAAGAGTACGAATTTCTGTAGGTAGAGGTATTTTAAGTTTTACCAAAGTGTTAAATAATGAAGTATGATCATACAGAGGACACGAGAAAAAAATATGATTGAGGTCACCAATATCTAAACCACACTCACATATAGAAGAATTTTTAATATGAAGCCTAGCAAGGTGAACCGAATTACAGCAGTGACCCAAGGGCATTCTACATAACATTGATGTATGTTTCTTACTTAAGGTTAATTTATAAAACCAAGGCTTAGAAGGAATGATGGGTTGAATTTTGGCATAGTGACAGCCTTTCGTCGTTTTCGTTTTGTTCCAATGTTTTGACCACCTATCTCTATACAATAATTTCGTATTCCTTATAAGGTCATAGCAATAATTTTTAAATAGGAAAGTATCCCCACAGACTATAGCTTGTTTAGCAAGTTTGTCAGCATATTCATTACCAGATATACCAATATGACTAGGAATCCAAATAAGAGAAATGTTCATGTTTTGAAATTGGTATAAGAATAGAAGTTTCTTAATTTCAAATATCAAAGGATTGCGGGAAATGTCATAGAAAGGATTGCATAATAGTGCCTGTAAAGAACTAAGAGAATCTGAAAATATCACGCTTGATTTTAATTTAAAGCTATAGCAATATTTTATTGCTTGTAAAATGGCTAACATTTTTCCAGTAAAAACTGAAGATTCGGGAGGACTTTTCATTTTTGAACTATTCTCCAATTTTGGTGGTATATTGCAGCCAGTAGAACCTTTTGAGTTAATTTTAGAGGCATCTGTAAAATATAATGATAACCTGGGAAATTCTTGTCCAACGCAAATATAAATTTTTTATTTGATTCAATAGAAAATTTATTTAATCCTATATCTAATATAACATTGGGTTTGAAAAGTGCAACCTCAAACGAATTGGAGAAAAGAGGCAGAGTCACCGACCTATAAATAGGATGTAGTAAACAATTATATTGTTCATAGCTTTTTACTAGGTTAGGTGTTTCTTTATTACGCCAGTATTTTCCAGAATTAATTAAAATGTAATGAGAAAGTAAACGAATTTTAGGGATTAGTGGATGTTTGGAAAATTGAAGAGCCCGAAAAAAAAAGCATCCGATAAATATTGTCGTCTAATAAAAAGTGGAGGATCACCGCATTCAATCTGCAAGGCATTGATAGGCGACGAATTCATAGCGCCTATAATTAATCTAAAGACTTGTGTTGAACGATATCTAAAAATTTTAAACCTTTTTTATTAGCAGGTTCAAGAAGAAATGAGGCATAATCTAATCGACTTCTTATAATTGCATTATAAATTAATTTTAAGGAATATGGATGGGCGCCCCACCATACCCCGCACAAAGCTCTTAGAATGTTTATATTTTTTTCGCATTTTTTTGGGTATAAATGATATGAGGCATGCCAGATAATTTATTATCAAGAATTACACCAAGGAATTTAACTTGCTGAATATTTTCGAGCGGATAATTAAAAAGGCGAACCTGTATTTCAGGTAAAACTCTTTTGCGGGAAAAAATTACTGTATTACTTTTATTTGGGGAAAGTTCTAGTCCATGATCATCTAACCACGTGGTCATAGAGAGGAGATCTTGTTCTATCGCGTTAGCACAGGATTCTATACATTTATCATTTACATAAATTAAGATATCATCAGCATATTGCAAAATTCTACACTTTGAAATGGACTGGTCTAAATCTGACGTATAAATATTGTATAATAAAGGACTTAAAACGGAGCCTTGTGGAATCCCTTTGAAAACCTTTCGAGAATATTTTAAATCATCATCAATTTTAATATGTATATATCGATCTAGAAATAAATTGATAATCAAATTTGTAAATTTTTTGGATATATTAAGCTTAAACATCTTTTCTCTAAGGATATTGAGTCTGACATTATCGTAAGCAGAAGAAATGTCGAGGAAAGCAGCAAGAACCGATTCATTTCTCGAAAATGCTAGTCTAATATCTGTAGTGAAGATTGAAAGACTGTCATATGTGCTTTTACCTTTTCTGAATCCATATTGAGTATTTGACAACAATCCATGACTTTCTACATACCATTCAAGACGATTCTTGATCATGTGTTCAAAGGTTTTAATTAGAGTTGAGGATAGAGCAATCGGTCGATAGGAAGAGCCGTCGTTAGGGTTTTTGTCAGGTTTCAAGATAGGAATAATTACTTGAGTCCGCCAAGAGTCAGGAACAAAGCCTATGTCAAACAAAGCGTTAATGATATTTAAATAGTAAGTTAAAATTTGATCGTTACATTTGGCAAGTAATGAATAAGGAATACCGTCTAGACCAGGAGCTGAATCGTGAACGTGAGAAAGGACAAGCTTAATTCATATAGAGAGAATGGACGTTCTAAGGATCAAAAAAGATTCACATGGAATACTTTGAGAGCTCATCTCGCGATGGAGCAGAAGAGGGGCAAGTTTGTCTAGAAAATAATTTATTGATTGAGTGGAATGGCACCACTGTAAGAACAAGATGAAAACAACAGCGAAATTTTTTTATATTGCGCCAAACAACTGATGAAGGATTGAAGGAGATATTGAGGAACAAAAGGCATGCCAACTTGTTTGTTTTTTTGTGCGAAGAGTATTTTTAGTCACTTCTTGTATACGTTGAAGGTATGAATAGTTTTCCGCACTCATGTCTAATTTATATTGTTTTTCAGCTTTTTCTATTACGAATGGCCTCAGTACATTCAGAATCCCACCAAGGGGAGGGCTACACTTATTATTTAGAGTTTTAATAGGAATTGATTGTTCTGCTGCATTTATAATTGCGTTTGTAAATGCTTCTACAATTGAAGTTAAATTATTTTGAAATAGGAGCGATTTTAGAATTTCATTGTAAAGAATAATATTATACAGGTTCCAGTCTGCTCTGTCTAATTTGTATTTAATACATGTTTTTTTTGTTAATTTCTGCCGATTCTTTGTTTGGAAAGGAAATCAGAATAGGAAAATGATCACTGCCATGAGAGCTATCTAAAACTGTCCAATTTAAAGAGAGGTTAAATCAGGAGTACAAATTGATAAATCTACAGCACTTCTAGACTCATTGGGACGAGAGCGTTTGGTGATTTTACCAGTATTAAGGACGCCAATGTTAAGCTCGTCAATCATTTCAGCTAATAAACTGCCGTATCTATCAGAATTATCACCCCATAAATAATGATGGCAATTAAAGTCACCAAGAATTAAGAATGGTTTGGGGAAGGAGGCTATTAAAGATTTTATTCTGCGAACCGTAATGACAGAAGGGGAGGGAACATAAATAGAAACGAAAGTAATATTTTGAATTCTTACTGCTACAATATTAAAGTCAAATATTTCATCATAAATATCTATAATGGTATAAGCTATATTATTCTTTATAAGCAAAGCACATCCGGCATAACCATCAGATCTGTCATTTCGAACACAACAAAAACCAGGGATTCTGATGTTGGAATCCGGTTTCAGCCATGTCTCTGAAATAGCAGCGATACAAATATTGTATTTTTTTAATAAATAAATTATTTCAGTACGTTTATCTAAAATGCTTCTACAGTTCCATTGAAGGATCCTTGTGAGAGTGAATGTCATGGAGAATTTCAGGTATAGAATTTAGTAAGCGAGCAACGTGGGACGGTAACTTTGATGAATACGAAGATATGATTATGTTAATAAGGGAATTTATAATGCTTTCTATAGAATTAAAACTACCCTGTGAAGTATCTGGTGAAACCCGAAGAGCACAACCATCTTCTGGTTGCGGAATTGAAAAATCTTCAATAATTTTTGATGACTTTTTGTCGTATCCTATTTGTGTATGGTGACGGAATGATTTAGGAATAAATAATGATTTCTTATAAGAAGTTTTATTAGATGAAGCAGGGTGTGAAGGAAAATGATCCATTGAAGGATTTGTAGAAGGCGAAGAATTTATAGGGTTTTTTGAGATCAGAATATCAGCATATGATTTTGATGAAACTTGGGGATATTTTTGTGATGCTTCTAGGTATGATATTGAATTTTGTGCCATTTCAATTTTAATATTATTTTGTCTTGTGTGTTCAGGGCATCTAGAATCCGTGGCTTTGTGGTTACCTGAGCAGAACAAGCAACGAAAGATCCCATTATCTTTGTCGCAAGAAGAAGAAGAGTGATCATCGCCACATTTTGAGCATCTTGGCTTGGAACGACATAAATCTTTAGTGTGTCCAAATCGGCAGCACTGAAAACATTGAATCGTTGAAAGCTTATAAATTTCAACAGGGATGGAAGAATAGCAAAAATAAACCCTCGAGGGAAGAATTTGACCGTCAAATGTGATTACAACACTTTCAGAGCTTTCATATCTGACTTTGTCTTCGTTGCGTACTCGGTAATTTAATCTTCTTACTTTTAATACAGGTATGGTGTTTGGATACGTAGATAATTCAGAAATAATCTCTTCTGGTGTCCAATCTTTGGTACACCTTTATAACACCCATACGAGATACATGGAAGGATGGGATAAACGTTTTGTATTTATCATTGACAGAAGGATTTTCTAAAATAGATTTGCATCAATAAATTTAGAGAATTCAATCGTTATTCTATTCCTCCTGATACGTTTTAGGCCTCCATTAACTATATTTTTAATATTTAATTTTTTCAAAAAGTGACCAAATGAAATAGCATTTAAAGTTTTACCAGAATTAGGAGAATCTTCTTTTACTTGAACATGGACGATAAAAGGACCTGAATCTTTTGAATTATAAGGGCGAAGAGATTGAAATCTTTGTGAATCTATTTTTGCATTATCGCTATTTATATGTGTGTTAAGAGATTTAGAAGAGATTTGACTATAGGCAGAATTTAATGTTTGTGGTAGAGGAATGTCAGATGATTTGTTGATGATGATTGTTACTACTATGTCCTTCAGAAGCTGTGGCAGTGCTACTATTTGGAGATGGTATTGGATATGGAGATTGTCTACCATGTGAAGAGGGAATACTCAACGTTTCTGAATCGGATGATACTGTTACTACGTCCTCCGCCTGATTCGAATTACCTAGCTTTACAATTTTAGAGACTACATTGCTCAACTGGCGTTGCAGTTTTTTTTTCGTTTTTGTCTATATTCACTTGCATCGAAACATCATCGTTATCAGTTAAGGCGTTAATCTTAATTCTAGATAAAGCATCAGCGTTACAATTTTGTTTCCCGTTTTTATACACTATTTCATAATCAAATTCCGATAGGCGTAACTTCCATCTAGTTAGTTTGCTATTCGGTTCATTAATGGAATTTAACCAGGCTAAAGGGCAATGATCGGTGTAAATTGTAAATTTTTTTCCATATAAGTAAGGGCGGAAATGTTTGACTGCCCAAACGATTGCCAAAAGTTCTTTTTCTATTGTGCTGTATTTCGTTTCAGCATCGTTCAACGTACGACTTGCAAAGGCTATAGGCTTATCACTACCGATAGGTCCCTGCGACAGAACTGCACCGAGAGCAAAGTTCGACGCATCTTGCGTGAGAACGAACGGTCGAGAGAAGTCAGGATATTGTAAAAGTGGGGCGTTTGTTAAAAGCTCTTTACATCTTCCAAATGCGTCTATATATTCTTTCGTAATTTCAATTTTGTTTTTCTTTTTCAGGCAAGAGGTTAGCGGTTGTGTAAGTTTAGCGAAGTCTTTAATAATCCGAGAAAACTTTTTATTTCCGTGGCTGTACGCGGTAATGGATATTTTAGTACTGCTTTAATTTTTTCGTTATTTGGTTTCAAACCCTCTTTTGTAATAGTGTGACCTAGATATAGAACTTCTTTTCTCAAGCATTCACACTTATCTAACGTGACTTTTAAATTGGTTTCTCTGAGACGATCAAAAATATTCCTTAATTTTTCAATATGTTCCTGAAGACTTGCCGAATACACAATTATGTCATCGAGGTACAGAGGAGACCTTGGAGGCCTCTTAAGATATTATCCATTGCTCGCTAGAAAGTTGCAGGAGCTGTCTTTAATCCAAACGGCATGCGTTTGAATTCATAGTGACCGGATTGAGTTGTGAAAGCTGTCTTTGGCCTATCAGCTTCATTAACTTCTAGTTGGTGGTAGCCACTTGCCAAGTTAAGGGTACTAAAATATATAGACTTGCCTAACTTATCAAAAAGGTCAGTTATATTAGGTAACGGGTATTTATCGTCTATTGTATTCTCATTTAATCGCCGATAACCATTCTAAATCTATAACCATTAATCTATAACCATTCTAAATTTAGGCTGCCCGTATGCATCTAGTTTTTTGGGGACTAAGTGAACCGGTGCGCTCAAGGTGAGTGAGTGATTTTGGATTACGTTATCTTGAAGAAGTTTGTCTACTTGTCTTTGCTTCCTCATTTTGGGAAGGTGAATGGCGATACGGTCTGATATATATAGGATCTTCGTTAACTGTTCTAATATGTTTTACCTGATTTGTGAAAAAGGAATTTTCTCTATAAAATATGTCGCGTATTCATAGCATAATTTAGTTATAGCTTTGTTCTTTCTTCATTTGTATGATCTAATCGTAGTTTAATTAAATTTTCTTTTAAAATCTCATCTATCTCGCAATCGGAATTTATCTCATTTATGGCACATTATTTTCAAATACAGTTACATTAAACGGTTCTATAAATTTAATATTAGCTTTTTCATTGGACACGTTTTGAATAATGGTTTCGGCAAAAAAATTATCACACTTGATAAGGGCACATGACATACGAACTCCCTCACTAAATTGGGTAAAATTAACGATCGCGTCTCCGTTTTGTAAGTTGGTAGGTATTTTTACTCGTGTTTCTGATCTTGGTTCTAAATTAATTTCATAAGGTGGATTATAAATTATTGAAATTTCAGTATTAGGTGTTCGTAAAATTTGGTGGTTCATGTCGATATGCTGCCAATTTTTTTATAAGTCTGACCAATAAGGCCGTCGTATCTACCGTCCACATCGTATATAAAATTTATGTGGAAGAGTACTTTGAATGTTTTTAAAGCGGTATAAAATTATTTCATCGTGCCTGCTTTGCGCATGAGTACTTAACTGTGAAAGGTTCATTGTATTTAAATTCACAAAATATTGATCAGCCTGGCAGGACTAATAAAGGATCTACTGCTTCCGGTGTCTATTAAAATTTCGAATTTATTTCGGGAATTAGTATATGAGAATTTTAAAATGCTATCACAATCAATATAGGGCTTTCGAAGGCTATTATCGGAAAATTTTCAGGTACTGCATTATCTTCATTATTAATTTCATTAGAATTTTCTAGGTACTGACCTTCAAATGAAGAAGGTCTTCTGCCAAACCATCATAGTGGTCGTAGTAGTAACCGTCAGTATTATCGTGAGAGAAATCTTGACATGACGTTGAAGGTTCCTCGCTGAACAAATCATTCGTCGTCATGTTTACCAGGTGGTGCGGTACGCATAGATACGTCAGTGTCGTAAACGTTTTAAGGCGGTTGATTTTGTATGCCGAATTTGAATTGATTGGGTTGCTGTTGCATGCCATATTTAAATTGATTGGGCTGTTGTTGAAAGCCGTATTTGAATTGATTAGGCTGTTGTTGGCCATATTTAAATTGGTTAGGCTGTTGTTGATTCTGCACACCGTATTTTTGAGCTTGATGTTGGGGATAAATTTAAATCCACCAACTTGGAATGGTGCTCGTGGTTGTTGGGTAAATTGATTATTGAAATTACGTGGCATTGTGAATTTTGTGGTGATGCAAAATGGTATGCTGGGGGCCGTGAATTTATTCGTGTGCAAATTAGGCCTATATCCTATCTAGTTATTAGGTACACCAAACTTGAAATTACTACTATTAATATTACTGTTTGGTGTCAAATTTGAATTTATAAATGCAGTTGGTCTCACGAAACTTTGCAGAGCTAATTGTTGAACTGGTTTGGCTTTATTGTTTTGGCGTTATACTGAGCTAAGTTAATTTCTTCTGTGACTATACTTAAAGCGATCTCCAAAGTAGAACAGCCTTTGAGTCGGACAATTCTAATAAGGTCTTCGGGTAAATTGTACAAAAATACGTTCAAGGCGGTATTATTATAAATAATCATTTTGGCTGCCTTTATTCCTTCATCACAATGTCTTTGGACTTTAGCAAATAAAGAACTTTTTACATTTTGTATTCTAGTACAAAACTGAATAAATGACTCTCCTTGTTTGATTTTTAGAGATTCTAGCTCGATAGCAATACATTCCTCTGAACGGGGGTCGCCGAAATGCTGGGTCAAAATTTCTTTCAAATCTTCCCACGTACTTAAACTAGGGTTATCAGTAAGTAGAGTCGCAGCTCTACCACTAAGCTTACTACTTATAGCATGGATTCTATATAAATTTTGAATCGGAGTATTGTCGCCTCCTGAATTTAATAAAACGTATTCACATTTTGAAATGAATAAATTGAGCAATTTTTCATCTCCATCGTATCTAGGAATTAAATCTAAAATGTGTGCTGGAATAACAGTTACTGCCATTTTTATTTAAATTATCTTACTTAATCTAACTTAAA
The DNA here is from genome assembly GCA_029286625.1 of Parnassius orleans. Classification (NCBI taxonomy): domain Eukaryota; kingdom Metazoa; phylum Arthropoda; class Insecta; order Lepidoptera; family Papilionidae; genus Parnassius; species Parnassius orleans. Next base: position 2,300,583 of record JAGSMP010000008.1, read on the forward strand.
CTATTAACAAGTATATTATCAGCCTATTTTGTGCCAATAAAATCAGATAATTAAAAATAATATGGCCCGACGATTTTAGTTCGGAAAATGCGGAAAAGAATGGGATAAATGTAAACAGGAAGTGAAAAGGTTTACTCACAGTATATTCAATCCCATGTCCTCCAGTTGATTCTGACCACTTCGATAGTGCCGATGGTCCAGCGCGTAATCGATTGATTTGGAAACGATAGCGCGCGCGTCGGGAGCTATTTGTTTGGTTCGAGGATATCCGAACCTGACTGCTATACTGACGCTTAAACCGATTTTGGGGTCGAGGCGTTAGCACGACAGCAGAATATACGGATATATCTACTGGCTGCGCCACTTAAATTGCGACGACCTCCACAGTCTTTTTAAAAACACAATTTAAAGTATAAAATGATTTAATGTTCTTTCGAAAGTGGTTAGTTACAGAATGAATTAATATTAATGTTAGAATAAGTCTAGTACAATTATCATATCGTCACCGGATAGGTTGTTCGTCTTACATTACTTAGAATTATCACTCGAGTTCTCACGCATATGCTGATGTGGCCGTTTGGAATATTAAGCCAGGGACGGATTGAGGCGATATAACTAGTTAGTTTGTGAAACTTATAAAGTTGGTCTACATCATAGATAAATAAATATGTAGCAATTCTACATTCTACAATATAATGTACTGCCTTATATAGTATATTATCTATGTAATGTACCTACTCTGTGCGAGTACTTTTGAAATTTCGAAATTTCAAATTCAAAACTTACATAGATTATTTAATATTTATTAATTAATAATTTATTTTTAATCTGAGAAAAATTCAATGTAAAAACGTAGTGATTTTTGGTTAGAATTACTTAAATTAATGTTTCATAATAATAAAATAGAGTCTAGAGTTGTTTAATGTTAAATACTGGAAACTCAGATTAAAAATTGTATAAAAACAAATTAACTATGTAAATAATTAAGTAAATATGGAATAAGTGTACAAATGATTTTAATTAAAAAATACTCTGTGTAAAAGTAAAATATTAAAATTACGGATATCTAAATAGGTCTATTCATCTGTATTTTGAAAATGAATAGAAAAGCATGTTATATTTGGGATGAATCTTTAATAAAAGAATGTGATCGACTACCAGCAGTCTCTAATAGGGTTTGTTTACATTTTCTCATTGGTGTTGGCTTAAAACAATTTTCTAATACTTTAAGTACCTACTAAACTTTCCTGTTGCCGTGTAGGAATATCCACTCCCCATATCGTCCCGTGGGTGTCGTAAGAGGCGACAGAGGGAAAATGAAACAGGAGATGGGTAGCAGCATCTTCTTGATAACAACACAAAATAATAAAAAACTGCGGTGATAACCCACTCGCCAGGCGTTTCAACAATGGCAAAATCCCCCCTATGAGGCAATCTATGGGGAGGCCTATGTTCAGCAGTGGACTTTTATAGGCTGTAATGGATGGATGGATGGAAACTTTCCTTTACTACTAATTTACCTGGGTTTCTAATTTTGTTGAATAATGGAATCTGATAATATCAATTACAGGCTTCTATGGTGCACAACCTCATAGTGGCATATGGTCTAAATAATAATTTAAAAGTCATTCGACCCACAGCAGCAAGCTATCAGGACTTGAAAGTATTTCACTCAGAATTATACCTCGATCATTTAAAGTGTTTTATAGACATTGATGAAGACTACATAACAAATATTCAAGATGAAGAGTATGGAATAGGTAAGATGTTTGTTTGTTGAATATTTATTAAACAAAAATAAATGGTAATTTTGATTAGTTTTAGCTTACTGATAATCATTCTAATATCCATGTTACTCCCATACTGGTTTGTTAGAACCACTATGCGTGAAGTTGTTGATGAGTGTACCTGGGACAAAATGTCCAATTGGGTAAGTCACACTTCGACCAAGAGATCAACCGACGAATCCAACTTGGCTGGGCTGCATTCGGAATTTGGCCACAAATCTTTGACTGATATTCCTCAAACTTAAATGAAACTCGGTAACTTAACTGCCCTTAAAACTCCCTTAAAATTTCTACTTAATACGAAACATTGAAACATGTGACCTTAACTTAACTTATGCATATGTAAAATCTTTTAATTTTCAATGCATCACAGTAAGAGAATAATTCAGGGAAGCTTATCTAAATGTAGATTATATTCATGGCATCTACTTAAAAATAAATTTTTCCCAATACCCAATACAGAATGTATGTAGATAGATAATAATTATCAAATTGTTCTCAAAATTTCACTGAGGCGCTTGAGACTTTGTACTTCTATACAGAGAAGGCTAAGGTGACGGCACTGTGTGCAGAAGGTTAGTCAAACTTAAAGGAAAGCGACCGGTCACAAACACAAGTGTTGGTGCGGTCTTAAGATTGGAATTAATAATTTCATTCATTGAGGCTAGAACTCGCATGCTCTGTTCGCATGCAGTAAAATTTATTTGATTAATTTGAGCTATCATGGCTTTGCTAGTGCATGTTAAAATGCTAGTTGCGCAATTAACTGTTCAATTAAATTAAAGTATAACATGATATAAAGTTGTTTAAATGTAAAGAAATAAATATTTGAATATCTTTGTTTAAATGTTAACAACCAAAAAATGCAAGTTTGTCGTATGGAAAAATAATTATTCCTCAAAATAATTTCACCACTTTGAATAGACTTTACCATCTGCAAGAACCAGACATCAAACAAGTGCTCCCAGTGTTTCTTTTCATTTGAACCATACATTGAATCCTACACCATAGCTCCTTGGATTTAAATGTGTGCCTTTCATCTGATTTTAAGTGAATGGAAAGAAACCAAAATGGCAGGATGCCTAGATTTGACATCTTTTATTGGTTCTCAAGTATAGCCCAGTCTGAGTCTTTAGGTGACAAACCGCTGCGAAAGTTATTGAAGATAGATAGAGAGTGCAGTAACCGATGGTCTGATAAGGTTCTATGTATTACAATTATTTTTTTAATAATAAAGAATTGTATAAACAGCGTAGGATACTTTACCGTTAGATACCATTATTGTTGCAGTCTATCAACATAGGCTAATCCCATACTATTACCATACCATTAACCATTGCCTAATACGCGTGGGGGCATATTCGTCATAGTTGCCATGCTTAGTACGAGGGTTGGCAACCGCATTTTTTTGTTTTTAGTTTTTAGGAAGACGCTGCTGCCATCTTCTGATTTGCTTCCCTCTGTTGCCTCTTACACTACCATGGAGCAAATACAAAGAGGAGATGGCATAAGCAACTGTGCACTGTGATTATAACTAGATCCTGATGTCATCACAGTGGGCGTGGCTTTACTTAGTATACTGTCAGCATTCGTCCTGTGCGCTTATGTGTCGAAAATCACAAATCGGTGTATTTTCGTAGTATTAAGAAGAAAAGGATGAAGTGTTGTGTTTTATCGTGTAAAAACTACTCAGATAGACGCTCTGATGCTATGAATAGCATCACATTTCATTTGTAAGTAATTTTATACCTAATTTATTAAAAAGGTTCGCGAAAAATCTCTGCATCGGCGTTCAAATGTAATTAAATATATTCGACAGAGAGCTCAGTATTGGTAAAATAATCATACGAAGGTGTTGAAATTTGTTTTGCATTCAGTCCTAAAGAATTTTTAATCGCCAAAATATTGTTTTTATAGTTTTTATAATCATTTTGTGAACAGGTCGCCATCTATCGTCAAGGTAGCTAAACTACATTGCAACATCGATATGGAACGATGCGAGTAGTTTTACTAAAAGTAGTAAAGTGGGCGGGGGTTAACATCCCTTCACCCCGCAAATTGTCACGCGTTGTTACATAGTGAATCTAATTACAACACCTCCTCTTTGTATTTGCTCCGTGTACACTACCTACAATACGATAGTAGTGTATATTCTTACACCGCCACTACATTATGTAGGGTACTTTAAGAAAATGTAAATAATAATTATTCAGTGATGCACTTGTTGTTTAGCAACATTTATTTTGTAGATTTGACGGCTCCGTGGCACAGTTGCAGCGCTTAGAGCCGCGGGTTCGAATTCCGCTCGAAAGTATTGTATGGCCTACAAATAATTGTTCTTGGACGTTTGGCCTTATGAAATTTATGTTTGTTAACTTCCTCCATGATACAGGACAAATTCCTAGTGTGGGGATTAAGTTAAAAAAAATTACCTACGTACCTACCGGTTGTTTGTGAAACGCTCCCGAAAACGAAGACAGATGATAGTACTAAGGATACGTATGATGATGGGTCACAAAGAAATTCGATCCCGAATAATCATGAAAATACTTAAACATAAAACCAGCAGTGAAACTTAAAAAAGAAAATCAGCTGACAATAGGGTCAATATCCTCACGGACGCCGATCTCTAGATCGGTACACAATGTATTAGGTATACTACTCGCTCTACCCTTCCCTTTCACACACACGCTGCCTCATGTCGCCTCGCGCTGTGGAATTTACACATGCTTCAAGGACGTTACCTCGAGCGGATTTGTTTTGGCGGGATTGATTAATAATTTTAGTTTTTGAGACAGTTCCGTGTTGACTATCACGAGCGACAGTTCAATTGTTTTGTTTATTAAATTATTGTCCTTGTAGAAAGGTCATTAGGATATAGAGAACTTAAATGGAAAGCTTTATTCTCATTACTTATGAAGGATGTTATTATGATGTATGGAGTCACATGAAAAGGCTTTTAGAATAGAATAGAATCACTTATTCAATATAGTAATACTACCACCGGTTCGGATAAAACCTCTGTCCTGGGAAGAACCAGCAAGAAACCCAGCGGGACTTTTCTTTTAAATAAGGTTAATTTACAATAGATTACTTAATACAACTATAAATTGTACAGAGACTAATTTTATAGGTGAGAATAATAATTAATTCGTTTGTACGAATTAATTATCCAACGAGTCAAGGATAAGCTAGTAACGGAATACGACAAGCGCACCGTTCCACGCCAGAGCCAAGACTGCCCTAACGGCGGCCGCCCGTCCGTTTTATACAACCAGAACGGGCGCCACCGTAGGTGCGTGCATTGGCGCAGGTGTGCGGTGCACGTGTTGTTTACAAGAATTCTGTCTAGCTACACCGACGCCGCCGCACGTGCAATGGTGCTGGTGCCGTCATCCTTATTACTTGTTATTTATTACTTAATGATATTGTTCTTGTTGTTATGTTTTGTGTTTTTTGTTTTGTTTTAATAATGCCTAACGCGTAGGTACGTTTATAATGCTCGTGAATACGGCAACATGTTAATGTGCCTTGGAGAATCTCATAAGGCCACGGGGGATCGGTAAGCTGTTTCATACCTAATTTTTTTAAATTACTTAGTACTGAACTGATCTGAATAGGTACAAAACTGAATACATCGGAATAATAAACATACCTACACAATGGATAAAAAGCATGACTCTAACCTTGTTAACATTTTATTTAAGTATTTTTTTCATTAGCGGGGAATCGAACCAGTTATTTGGTTTATTTAATCTGTGAATTCGAATTAAAGTGGCTACGTGGAGACAAGCACAGTGGCAAAATAGTAGGTTAAGTAGATAAGTTAGGTATTTAGACAAGTGTTGTAAATTATTAGGTATTGTGGTACCAACCGGGTTGGGTCGCGCGATTCGGCGTTCGCGCGTACGACGCCTAGTCAGCTGATTGTAATTCAGTAATTCCACTGCTGGTTTTATGTTTAAGTATTTTCATGTTTTTTTTTAAATGAAATTAACGTTTTGTTTAACTATACTAACACGATGGAGCGTGAATAAAGCTAATAAAACGTTGTGAAAAGATGATTTTTTTTTCATCAGGATCGATTTTATATTTCACCCATCATCAAAGATATAGTTAGTACTGTCGTCTGTCTTCGTTTTCGGGAGCGTTTCAAAAATACCCTGTATATAAAAAAAATTAATTTAGCCATTCATTATTAAGACATTTTTCTTGTAGTACAAATGTTTTTTTAATGTTTTTAATTTAATAATAAATTTCCAGGATACGATTGTCCCCCTGTATCCAACATTTATGAATTAGTATCGGTGCTTGCCGGTGGTTCCATCACTGCAGCTAAATGTCTTTTGCTTGGTATTTCCAATGTTGCTATTAATTGGTGTGGTGGATGGCATCATGCTCACAGGTAATAAAAATGTTTAATGTTAATTTATTTCACCTACTGTTGATCATATTATTAAATATGAAAACACAAAATTATCTTTATTTATTTATTTAATACTCATGCAAGTTAACAGAATAACATTTCCAGTCAACAAACTCTAAATATTGTTTAGAGTTTGTTGACTGTTCGTTATTTCATTTTAAAAGTGTAATAATTAAAATTAAAGAAATAATAGATAATAGTGACATCTATCAAACTTATTAAAATTGATTTTTTTGAACTAAAAAACATCAATTTTCATACAGTTTGATACTGTACATCATCTGTTCACTGTTGTTTCATCTGTATGTCAACTGATTAAAACTGGTTTGCCTGCAATTATTGCAAAATTCGCATTAAATCATTGTTTCGTGAAATGGTGTAATTTCATGATATTTATCACTGTTTGTTGACCATGTCATGATATAGCTTAGCCAAATCAATGAATAGAGATCGTTTAACGATATTAATAACTAAACACAACATTGCTATTTCATTATAATATGGTCATATCGTCAAATAGTTTTTCACCGCTAGCGGCGCTGATAGCGTTTTTTTGACAGAAACAAATTTTTAACAGAATTAACATCACTTTATGCCTTTTTTATGTAATAAATAAATGTTCCCGGCTTTGGGGTGGCTCTTGAGCCAGTCGCACCCCTGCCTTCTATAGCTGATATGACTAGATAGTATAGTTTTGACTTTCATAGTTTTAATGTAATATAGCGCCTCTACTTTCTGCTAAAAGAACTAATCATAAGTAAGTGATAAAATTAAATTTTAGAATGCTACTGAATACTTATTCGTGCAGCACCAAAAACTGTCACACTTAAAAATATCTAGACCGGTGGCCATTATCGGGATGATTTACCACAATTACCACGTTTGGCAAAATGGCTAACAACACTGTTATACACAACACGTGTATTTTATTTATTGTATGGCTGTTGCGAAAAATACTTTAAATATCAAAGATAGCAGATTTTAATTAAACAAAGGTTTATTTTATTTTACTTGTCAAAGGCGTTAATCAAACTGATCAAAACGTAAATTTCATAGTAAGTATATATAAGTATTAATTATGTTTTTTAATATATGTTAGTTGCAATTTGAAGTGTCGATTTACCACGTTCTCGGCGGTGAAAGAAAATCTGCATATCTGAGAAGTTCCCCAGTTGAAGTCATCGCGCGTTGGCACTTTTTTTTGGCCAAAAGCTCTGTGGCCTGTGTCCAGTAGAGACATGTATGTAGGCTGCTGCTTTTTTAGTTTTAATAGGGCAATTATGTTGTTTTTATTTCATTCATATTTTCGGAGATGTTACTATTTTGTTTTCACTCTACCGTAAATATTAAGGGTAGCAAAGATTCGAAACGACCTATCAAAAGTCCACTGAACTGAACTTAGGCCTTCCCCATAAATTGTCAAATAGGCCGGATATCTTCTCTATTGAAGTTAGGATGTTTTTAATTTCAATAGCCTCGCGAATCATCCTTTAGGAATCGGTGTTCTATTGCGAGGATTTGTTATCTATCAAATCTGATATAATAGTTGGGACGATACTGAACATGTTGACATAGTTAAGACTTCTCGGAGCGTCGGTGCTTCACATCAGCAATATGTTCTTTTACGCCGCAAATTTTTATGGAATTTTCTTCCGAAGATGTGTTTTGTACAACCCGTTTAAATAAAAGTTAAAATGTAACGTGATTTATTAAAATTTGTTTTATTATATGTGTAGTATTAATCATTATAGAACTGCATCTATGAAATTTTTAAGTCTACTCGAACGTAGAAAAAATATCAGAATCTATTTTATGGTGCCAATCAATATTAAATGGGACCAATGATATGAATCAAATGTCGCATACGCAGACACAGACACCGAAGTGACTCTAAAAGTGATCGAATTTTGCTAAATTTGGCACGGAATAGAATTTAATGATGTTTCCAAATTGAAGACCACGCGAGCGAAGCCACGGGTAAAAAGCTAGTCGTATATAATTTCATATGCGTTTAGTAAAAAGCTGTTATTTTGACATTACAAACAGACACTTCAATTTATTTTATTTATTTGTATATATTTTTAAATTATTATCCCCCGGAGAAACTGTCTGCCCTTTTGTGAGAATTTTTTACTATACATAATAAACACGCTGTAAAAATGGCAGATTAAATCAAACACTTTTTTGGAATTTTAGAAAATACAAACTTGGGGTAGTCTGCCCCTATGTCAACCCCTTCAGAAGTTTCTGCCATTTTTTTTTTCTTAATTCTTTATTAACTTAGCTGACGGATAGTCATTATTATTATTTGAATCAAACACTTTTTTGGGCATTTTTTTTTTGCGTCTAACCTGTATGCGCAGTACCAGGTGTACCCAGGTTGGCCAGGCAAACAATCATATACCTGCTTATTGAGTGGACTGATACTTTTCAACAAAGTTTCATGATCTATCAAACACTTCATGAAAAATGCGTAATGAGCTCTCGGACCATATGTACATAATGTCAAAGTTACAGTAAATGTTTGGCAATAATACACAACATTCGATTTTAAGATTTTAGTTAACTATGTTTTTTTGTTTATATTGATTTTCTATTGTGGCAATTTTATTGGCAATGGTATTTGTTTGAAGTGTTTTGCATTCATGGATATTAAAGATTTTTTCTCCATGCCATACCCCACCGCAGCCGAGGTGGAGTAGCGGAGGAAGAGGAGTATTGATATGACGAGGCACCACCGCGGCTCTGGCCGGGCCGCACCGTTGGTGCGGTGGTGGTGGGGCCGCGGAGGAAATGGAGTGTCGTTTTGCGAGGTGCCGCTCTCCGTACCCCCCGCGGCCGAATCTTGCTTGGCGGCAAAGCCATTAGACATAGATCCGCCGCTGGGGTCAGGAAGGCTAGTACTTTCGAGTGCTCGTTTTTCCTCCGCGCGTCGGACACGGGGGGTGGGTGTCAGGTGAAGTAGGAGGCCGCGAAGGAAGTTGCGCTTTGTGTTCTGGTGCGTCTTACCAGAAAAAGGAGAAGTGGAATGCGTAGTGCCTTTCCAGAGAAGGGGCCGCCATGTGGCGGCTGGTCGCGGATGTGTGCGAAAGCGTTTCCATGGCCCTGACACAATATACAGCGTAGGTGGAGCACCATGGGTTTTTAGTAGGTGCAAGTCCGACATAACCCGTCTTTGCCACCGTAAGGCGTGTTCCCCATGTTAAAAAAGTGGACATTGTTAAAAATTTCAAGACGTTGTCTGCGGGGTTTCGGCGGTCATAGGTATCTCATTTCGAAACAGTAGTAGATTTGAAAAAAAAATGTATTTGACAAAATAATTCTTTTTTCTTACGTTGTAGAAATAAATATATTTCTTTTCATTGTTTTATGGCATTCCTTGGGGGAAGCCCTATGATAAGTTGTGAAACATTTTTTTAAAGGTTTATTCTTCTCTTCCAGATTCGGTGCGGAGGGATTTTGCTATGTTAATGATATTGTGTTAGCAATTGAAAAGTTAAGACTGAAATTTAATAAAATACTGTACATAGATTTGGATGTCCACCATGGTAATTTACAGAAATAATATTAAGACTTGGTTTTAGTTGAGGAGTTTCTTTTGTGACTCAGGTAGTAATGGTCTGGAAAAGTAGTACATTTCTGCTGTCAAGCAATAAATTTCTCCCAAGCTGTGAGCAATTATATTTTAATTCTCATGAGTACACCTGGATCCTTTTTTATTTTGAAATTGGATGCAGGTATCTTTGGAGTAACCACTTACCAACAGGTGGACTAGCAGCTTGTTCGTCACACTAATTATCCAAAAAATTACACTCTGGTGGTTTAGTGTAAAGATTAACTAAGCTTTCATTCGATAAATAATAAACATTTGTATTGGTGTGGCTTGGGGTTGCAATACCTGTAAAAATAATTGAGCTTACTAAAATATAAGAAATGACAGTAAATAATTTTGTTTAAATGATGTACTTCGGAATTAGATATAAAAATTGTGTGTTTTTTCTCACAGGTAATGGTGTACAAGATGCTTATAATTTAAGTAAATCAGTATTTACTTTATCTTTTCATAAATTTGAACCAGGATTTTACCCAGGCTCGGGTGGTATAGACGATATTGGTATCCATACAGGCAAAGGTTATAAGTGTAATTTCCCTCTTAATGCACTTTACACTGATAAAACTCTAAAGTTCGCGTTTGAAAAGTAAGTAGTTTCACTCATCTTTATGATATACATATGTATATATGACATAAGCTTTACGAAATACTTTATAATATATACAGGGTTATTTTGCAATAACAGGCCAAATTTGCATAGAAGGTTCAGAATAAGTAATATTGGCAAATGGTGAAGAAAAATTAATTAAAAAATCTCAAACATTCTGTCCTTTTTATCTTTTAAATTCAAAATGCATGGTAATGCTTTATTTTCACTGATTTTACTGCGCACGCACACTTTCGTAAAGGTCGATCGGTAGACAAAAACGTTGTTGCCCATAAATCACATTCAATTTGGGATAATTTCAAATAAAAGTAGAAGCCTTATTTACTCGTATTTTCAAAAGCTGCAATAACGGTATATCATTATTTATATATTTGAACTTAAGTTTAAAATTTCGCTACTCTTTTAAAAATAACCCTGTTGAACTTAAAAATTAACTTTAAAAACCTATAGCACGATTATTTATATTTTTTCTAGTGTATCGTGAACACTTTACTTACACTACCTGGGCAACCGAGCTTCCTATGGCGTTACATACAAAATATATAATTTTCTCAGGGATGACGCCCATTTAAATAAACTTTGAAAGTATAACATTGTCTAAATACGAAATTTCATTCAAATCTTTAGAGCCTTTCCGATTTCGAGAAATATGTAATATTTGCCGAAGGGCTACGGGTTCGAATCCGCACGTAACAAGTATTTGTATGGCCCACAAATAACTGTTCCGGGTCTGGATGGTTGTCCTTGTGCAATTTATAACTGCTCCCACGATACATGAGAAAATCCTAGTGTGGAGGTAATGTTTTAAAAAGAACAAATGTACAATTATTGAATATACATATACATTAATTATTTGAATCATAGAAGACAAGTTAAATGGAGATTAAAAAGGGAGGCTTTGTCCATGTCCATGGTGGGAAATTAAGGGTATTTATAACAATAATAATAATAATAAATTGTTATTCTTATAATATTTTATACTTAATTCAATAAATATTTTGGTTGCAAACTTAGGTGATTAATGTGGAGGAATAACTGAAATTATTAAAAATTTCAATAACTGTATCTTTTTTCTTTTAGGATTTTCCCATTAATCTGCTCCAAATTCAAACCAGATGCTGTTGTTATGCAATGCGGTGCTGATGCACTAGTAAATGATCATCGTGGTGGAGCATGCCTAACAGAACATGGCTATATTATGTGTCTACGTAAAGTGTTAGATCTGCAAAAACCTACTTTGCTTTTGGGAGGCGGTATGTAGCTATTGCCACTATTTCCAGTGTCGCCAGTCTTACCAGAAAATAAAAAAAACTGGCCAAGTGCGTGTCGGGCCACGCACACCGAAGAGGTAGGGTCCCGTATAAGCAGAGGTAGGGTCCTTCAATAACTACCAACTAAAAAATAAGTGAAAGTAGTAAGTAAGTAAAAGATCCTCTGCCTATCCCGCAAATGAAAAACTAAAGCCACAGATGTAATGTATATAAGTCGTTTTCTTTATAAAATGTTTATTTTTAACAGTTTACAGTAACATTACAAAGTTATAATGCAGCTAGTTTTAGGTCATTTTCTATGGAGTTGTAACGAAATTTTTACTAATCCAAGTGCATTTAATAAGTTGGGCGACCATTACTCGTCAACTTCTTAACTCTTCTTAGCTGTACTACTTTAAAACTAAATATTTCGCAAACAGACCCCTGAATCGAAAATATTTTGTTCCACACCCCCAGTGTTTTTGAAATACTTATCCAACGATACCCCACATGATGGAATAGATGGGTAAAAAAAATCATCCTCCATTTACTTGTATGGGAAGTACCCAAAATATAAATGTTTTTTAAGATTTTATTTCACAGTTTTCTAGGCGTGATTCAGATAGATATTCTATAACTATGCCAAATTACAGATTTTTAGCACCTAGGGTCTCTGAGCAAAACCGCGGACGGGCGGACGGACATGGCGAAGCTATAAGGGTTCCTTGTTGTGTAACTACGGAACCCTAAAAACCTGGCAAACAGAGTGCTATGAGGAGTATATATAATAAATAGTATACTCATAATATGTATTTAATAACTTCACACGAGGAAGTTATTGTAATGGGTGCGATTTCTCAAAATGTAAATTTCGGTTCAATATTTAAACTTTGGAAAGAAAATTCACAACTCTCTAGTATGTATGGAGCTTGTCATGACGAGGAAATGGTACTTGACGCTTCTGTATGTATAATTCAAATTCACGCATATTATGTTATTGCATTGTGCAAAAATCATTAGGGTCTGACTTTTTTTGTAACTTTTTTTCCGGTCATCCTGAAATTAGATCCTCCTTTATTAATAAATTCTAAATAAATCACAATTTCATACAAAAGCTAATATTTGTTAAAACTAGTTTTTACGGATTTTATCGCGTAAGTATTATTAACTTATTATTATATTCCCGGCGTTTCGAGCACTTTACAACAGCCATGGTCACGGGGAGGACTGAGGTGTTTGACGTTCTAATGTCATAGTTAACCGCGGCTACCTTCAGATTATAATTATAAATTTCTGGTCCGCTCTACGCAGTTACTACGCTAATTTTTTTTTGAATTCTAAAAGACTCTTAGACGTAGATGATTTGTATTTGGCACAGATATAATAGCTACAGGAACACGTGCATATATGTATATGTCTAGAAACACCTACTATTTTTTATATCGGGCGTGTCTTGCGATGTATCCATAAGAAAGGTAAATTGTCTTGGAGTCAAAATGTATTATTATTATTTACATTTTACTCTTTACATTCATTCATTTACGTGGTAGAGCCATGCTGCAGCTATATTAGTAGTATAGTTGTAGCACGAATGGGTCGGCTCGACCGGGGAAGGACCACGCTCTCACAGAATACCAGCGTAAAATAGCAGATTAACACTGCTGTGTTTCGTATGGTGAGTGTAGAGAACCGGAGACCCTTTTTACTGGAAAAGAGGCATTCCATCTTAGTCCTCACGGGTGACAACGCATCTGCATTTTGATTCTTTATTGAAGATAGGTTTAGATGTCTATGGGTCGCAGCAACCACTTACCATCAGGTGGACTGTGTGCTCGTTTGTCACCCTATCCTATAAAAAAAAAAAATCATAATTAAAAGTCAATTTAGTTTTAACAAAATAATGATGAATTTCATGGTCTTCTATCAATTTACGGTATCATGTTTATTTTAATATTTCATATAATTTGTCCTATTTAATATAGATTAGTGCCATAAAATGATGTAGATATTTTTTTACGTTCGAGTAGACTTCAAAATTTCATAAATGCAGGTAAATAATAATGTATACCACACATGGAATAAAACTAATGTCACGGATTTTATCACGTTTAATTTTAACTTTTTTTACGATGGGGTTTTTACGCATCGTTGGATGAAAGTTCCATAAAAACCCGCGTAAAGGAACATATCGTTAATGTGAAGCACCGACGCTCCGGGAAGTCTAAAGTATGTCATGATAGACAACAAATCTTTACATTAGAACACCGATTCCTACCAATGATGATTCGCGAGGCTATTGACATTCAAAAACATCCTAATTTTAATAGGGAAGATGGCTAAGTGTAAAGAGTAACTACCATCTGCTAAGGACTAGTTAATAAAATAAAATTCAAACCCAAGCATACTACTGCAGTAATTTTTACCAACTTTAATACTACTGCATCTATTCTATTCTATTATATTCTTACTATGACATCAGGAGGTCAAACCCCTCAGTCCTCCCGTTACCATGGGTGCTGTAAAGTGCCCAAAACATCGGAAATTAAAAAAGTTAAAATCAAACGCAAAAAAATCCTTAAATTTTGTTTTATTCCTTATAAATTTTATTCACAGTGAACGTGGGAAGCACTAAACTCATGAACGGGAGTAGAAATATGTTCGCCTTGTTGTGGCGGTGAAAGAGAATCTGCCATCTCATACCGTCCCATCGTAAGAGGCGACATAGGAGAATAAACAGGAGATGGGCAGCATAATATCTTCCTGACAACAGATCAAAATAATAATAACTGCGGTGGCCAACCCGCCTACCAAGCGTGGCAACTATAGCAAATATCCAGCCACTTGACAATTTATGGGGGAGGCCTATGTTAATTTCAGTGGACTTTTGATAGGCTGACGATGATGAGTTCTACTCATCTTTGCAACCCTTTAAATTTATGGTAGAGTAAAAACAAAAAAGAACATACCCGAAAATATGAATGAAATAAAAACTGCATATATTGCCCCATGCAAAGTAAAAAAAGTAGCAGCTTACATACATGTTCACCAATCAACAGATTCATCCTCGAGGGAATCGTACACGTTTTGTTCCCGTGCCGTGATGAAATGGCGAACTACACGGCCCTCGTATTTGTTTAAATACAATTCGTAAAGACTGAAACTAATCTTTTGCATGATTGTTGAGCCTACCTAGTAATTACACATCCAATGATGCCAAGAACGAATTTTCAATTATTTACATCGTATATTCAGTAGCATTCTATTATTTAATTTTATCATGACTAACCATTTTAGTTTATTTAGAAGTAGACGGCGCTATTGTTAGATGAAATAATGAAAGCCAAAACTATACTATCTAGTAGATAATATCAGCGATAGAAGCGAACAATATAAAAATCTCTTAGTGTTTATAAGCAAGCTATTATACTCTAAGAAAAACCTTATCAATTTTCATATTTTTGATATATGTCATTTTATCTATTGAAATTATTACACTTTAAAATAAAATAACAAAATATTAAAAAACTAAAGAATTTTAAATAATATTACAAATCTAATTATTTAAATTTTAAAGTCATTTATATTATTTAATTTATAACTATGTAACTGAAGGCAAAATATACTACTTTTTCCATTTGATGACAGATGGCGCTGTTGATAACTAAATCAGTGTAGTTTCAAATATATTACCAAGGCTATAACTAAATTTTAATCTTTATTTAAATATGGTATTTATTTGAAAACATTCAGTCATACCGCCTATAACTAAGATATAATAGTATTAACATCTAATGTAAGGAAATAGTTAACCTTATTTTTCGAAGTCCGTAATCGAATAAAAGTAGTTTATACTTGTTGCCCTGGTTACAACTACCTACATACAAAATTTCATGTAAAACGGTCCAGTAGTTTTTGCGTGAATCCGGAATACACAGTCAGACAGACAAAAATTCTAAAAACCACTAATTTGGCTTTGAACCTTTTAATTAGTCCCCTGGACTTGTTTCTTCAAGAATATATTAGAATTACAGACACGACTTTTCTACAGATTTATTATATGTATAGATAGGGTCCCAAGCAGATGGTAGCACCCAACCATCTTCTCTATTGAAATTAGAATGTTTTTTTGATTTCAATAGCCTCGCGAATCATCCTTGGAAGGAATCGGTGTTTTTAGCGAGGATTTGTATTTTATCAAATCTGATGTAGCCCACGGGGCAATCCTGTACTGTTCACAGACTGCAGACTTCCCGGAGCGTCGATTCTTCACATCAGCTGTGTTCTTTTACACGGGCTTTTGGTCTTTTAGTTTGTCCTATGTAAGAGAGACCACCTTCACAATTTAGCTTGTACACTTCTGCATCTTGTAGAGGACATTACACTTGACTGATGGTAAAAACTGACTAATCTTCCCCGGCGGCTTGAAGTATGTTTTAATGGAAGCATGCTTCAAGATGTAGCCAATCTTGTCAGTGACACCTCTGACATCTGAGACGCTTGACTGTGGCCGGCTTAACTCGTTCACTGTGACGTAGGCGCGGGACCCGAAGCTTGTTGTCGTGTAAAACTTGCTTGATGTGTTGGAGCTCGGCGGCCAAATGTTTACTGTCACAGATCCCTCGTGCTCTCTGAAACAAAGATTTTCCCACTTTAGCTAACTGTGAAGGAAGGTGGTGAGAATCACCAATTAAATATCTACCTGTATGGGTCTTTTTCCTATACACAGTGTGGCTCAAGTTGTGTGTTTCCGAATTACTTATACATCTAGGAAAGCTAAAGAATTATTTGCCTCCAACTCCATAGTGAATTGAATTTTAAAGTTTATGGAGTTAAGGTGGTCTAGAATGCAGTAACTTTCTCTGATGTAAAATTGTGAGTGTCGTCTATGTACCGCTTGTAGAATCTTGGATTTACAGGTGCTGTGAGAAGGGCTTTCTCTGCGAAGTCCTCCACGAATATATCGGCGACAATGGGAGATACAGGTGAGCCCATCGCCACACCATCTACTTGCTCGTAGAACTCTTCCTTCCACAATAGGTAGCCAGATGTAAAGCAGTGTCCGAGTAATACTGCATATTCTTCGTGCATGTTGTTTTCTTCCAGCCTTCTAGTTACAATGGAGATGCATTCTTCAACAGGTATGAATGTGAACAGTGACTACACATCAAAACTGACCATAGTTTCATTGTCTGCCAGATGTAGGTCTTTAATCTCGCTGACAAAATGATAGGAATACTTTGTATGTGCTCTTGTATGTCTCCTGAGTGGTTAGAGTATTTTCGCTAAGTGATGAGCCAATCTGTAAGTTGGTGAATAGATTTGGCTTACTATTCGACGTAGTGGAGCATTGGACTTGTGTATTTTTAAAAATAAATTAATATACGGGATAAAATCCTTAAAAACTAGTTTTATTTAAATGTGTAGTGTTTGCGTAAACATAAGAAATCATATTTGTTACTTACTGTAACATTAAAATCTGCATTGAATGTTAACGACCGCATCCACAAAGAACGCTATAGAATCCTTCGATATTACTTATCAACGTCGAATAGAAACACATTTATAATATACTACTGAATTTCGACACTACGCAGCGCATTTGCATTTTGATTCTAATTTGAAGATAAATGAAGATCCACTTACCATCAGGTGGACTGTGGGCTTGTTTGTCATCCATTTTCTATATAAAAAAAAACTAACAGATTACCCATCTGACAGTGGGTAAATGAAAGTACTTTCGTGAATATCCGCAATATAGGGTACGTGGAAGAGCAAAAATAATGGTCGGGCTCGACTAGGAAAGGATCGCGCTCGCATAGAATACCAGTGTGAAATGCAGCATCATATTGCTGTTTCGTATGGTGATAACAAAAATCGGAGACCCTATTTAGCCGACTTCAAAAAAAAGATGAGCTGAAGCTATTATGACGACATAATTTTATTCTTTTTAGTTCTTTGAAGTCTGCTTTCTCTCTTTATTAAGAGTCTAATTTTTGACCTTTATGAGTGGACAAAGGAATATCAAAAGCTACCATCTAAATTGCTTACATTAACAATTTCATCCCCTATTTTTCCACCATCCCAGAACTTATAACCTAATTAATAAAAAAGAATCATTAAAATCGGTCAACAATTGACGAAGTATATAATATATTATAAGTATATAATTGAGTGACATACATACAAAAACTAACACAACCGGATTGAGATCCTTCTTTCTTTTTTAAAGTCTACTAAAAAGGGTGTCGAGATAGATGACTCAACGTTCAATGTATGGTTCGTAGCTCGGTTGGTTAAATAAGATGCACTGAAGTCGACTGTTATGATATATTCAAAAATTTGTACTATGTCGTAAAAATTAATTAATAAAAGATGAGCAAGCGCTTGTGTTGGACTTAGTAACTGACTTACTGCCCGCAACCCGCGATGTCCCCGCTCCTCGGATGTCGTGTTGAGTTCGATGATCCAACAAGGGTCTTTTCACAAAAATGAAGTTTTCCTTGGTAGTACCTACACATCCTTCTAAACCTATCGATACGCTGTCGTAAGTCACATTTCTGTGACTTACATCATCGTATCGGGACAGCAAACGTTTTGATTGATCTACTCTCTTAATGTGGGCATGTCCTATGTATCAACGGTAAGCGTCCAGCTTCATGTCTTATTGCACACCTCAAACGCGAAGCGATAGAGGTTGGGCTTTACTCTCAACTTGACAAGATCACGCTACCCGCTCTCATTAAATTTTTATAATTCAAGACAGGGTTCTAGCGGGAATCTTCAGTTAGAAATTCGTAGAATTCTAGATCTTCTTGAGTTCATAGCATAGCCTTTCCGACAACACAGAGGCGCATCACCTTTTATGGTCCCTCGGCAGAGGAATTGTTAGTGATTACAAGTATACATGTGATGTCTAGATTTTAAAGCATCTAAATATACTGACAGCTCCACTTGTGCAAAGATATTACTGCAATTCTGTTTTTAAGCCCCGATCCGTAAAATAATTAATCACAGTTAAAAATAATATGTGAAAAAGAAACAAAATTCTATCGAATTTTGTTTTAACATATTCCAAATTGGAATTTAGAAAAAATCGCTTATTTAAGTTGTAACATTATTTATGGCTGGATTAGACATTTATAGATTTCATAAATAGAGCTTCATTTAAATATTCAAATGTAATGGTATCTAATAATAATTTTGTTTTAGGTGGTTATAAGCACCCAAATGCTGCTAGGCTTTGGACAAACCTTACTGCTGTAGTGGCTGGTGTAGAATTAGATGAAAATATTCCAGAACATGATGACTGGCCAAAATACGGACCGGATTATCTATTGTCAGTACAGCCTAGTCTTACAAAAGATTTAAATACAAAACAGTACCTGAATGAATGTATAGCAAAAATAAAATGTAAGTCTTAAGATATAATATCGTCTTCATAATTAGACTATACAAGTCCCACTACTGGACATGGGTCTTGTGCATTGAAGGGATGATTTGTGCCTGTGACGCTGCTCAGCGTTATTGGTCTGGGTATTTTACGTCTGGCCTATATACGAGGGTGACACTGAAAGTTCTTAGAAAATCAAAAACTGAACAAACTAACAAGTTATTAGTTTTATTATATCTTTTCAAAATAGTGTCCATTTACATCAATACATTGCTGCATCCGATGGAACCACTGAGAAAAGCACTTTGCCCACTCGTCCTTCGGGGTCTCTTCGACGGCATTTTGAAACGCAGCCACTACTTCCTCGGCGTCCATAAAACGTTTTCCTCGAAATTTTTCTTTTATTTTCGGAAATAAATGAAAATCGCATGGTGCGAGGTCGGGGCTATAGAGCGGGTGACCCAGTAATTCCACGTCTGACGTCGCCAAGTAGTCGATTGTTTGCTTGGCGGTGTGCGACGAGGCGTTGTCGTGGTGAAGGAGGATCCTACTACGAGGTCGTTTCTCCCGAACTTTTCCAAAACAAGTGGCAAACAATTGTTAGTGTACCACTCTGCAGTAACAGTTTTTCGATCCTCTAAAACAATTGTTGCGTAATGACCTGTCCTTCCGAAGAACGAGGCCACCATCTTTTTTCCCACGCTTCGACCTCTCTTCACTTTAGTTAGCAACTGGAAGGAAACACCAGACAGCAGACTGTCTCGTTTCAGGATCATAACATAAATCCAGCTCGTCACCCGTATGTCGAACACATTTGAGTCACCGTTAAATCTGAACAATTTCACGACACCAATCAACACGACGGAGTTTCAAATTATGAGGTATCCACCGGGCACAAAGCTTCCTGACCGCTAAATGTTCATGGAGGATTTTGTGCACTTGACTCATACCGATGCCTAAGCTTGTCCGAATCTGCTGATAAGTCACTCTTTTGTCAGTCTCTATCATACGCCGCACAACACTGACGTTATCTTCAGTCGTCGCGGTAGAAGGCCGTCCCTCACGCAGATCATCGGTGAGATTAGTGTAACCACGTTTAAACTCATTAAATACACAAGTTGTAAACAGTGGCACTAGATGGGGCTTCATCGTGAAAGGCCAATCGAAGTCTATCATAACTTTCTTGACTTAAATGACATCGAAAGCCATAAAAAATCATTGTACGAAAATTTTCTCGCGTTAAATTCATGCTGAAGTGACACAAACAATTTTCAATTTGCCGCCAAATCGTAAACAAATGACAAATTAATAAAATACATACACTATAATATTGACAGAGTTCCATTTTCAAAATTTGAACTTATTTTTTTATTATATCCTTTACAAGTGGCCAGTTCTAAAAACTTTCAGTGTCGCCCTCGTATGAGATAACCATGTGATTTACCTGCATTTCCCCTTGGTCGTCTCTTACGGCACCTTGATGGATACCTTAAATGGTGTGTAAATATATATCGAAGATAGAGAATAGAAAATAAAGAAATGAACGAAAGTAAAGCTGGATCTCGAAACCAGCACTCATTCTAACAGTATAAAGTACGGCGGAGATGCTGCCCTGTATTAGTGATATGAAGTGCCCATCACGTCGTACTGACTGGGAAGTATTACAGTATGATCGAAATGTTATTGCTGCTAATAATAACTGTTACAGTCTATTAAAGTCCACTGCTGAACGTAGGCCTCCCCCATAAATTGCCTCATAGGGGGGGATATTTTCCATAGTTGTCACGCTTGACAAGTAGGTTGGCAACTACAGTTGTTTTAGTCATTATTAGGAAGATGCTGCTGCCCATATCATGATTTGTTTTTTTTATAGTATAGGGTGACAAACGAGCACACAGTCCACCTGATGAGTAAGTGGTTGCTGTGACCCATAGACATCTACATCTATCCTCAATAAAGAATCAAAATGCAGATGCGTTGTGTATTCTGTGAGAGCGTGGTCCTCCCGGTCAAGCTGACCCATTCGTGCTACAACTATACTACTAATATAGCTGCAGCACGGCTCTACCATGTATGTTTCCCTCTGTCGCCTCTTACAACACCCACGGGATGGGGTAGTGGATATTCTTACACCGCCAATACACAGTGGTGCTAATGATTATTTGAGTAAACAAAAAGAGCAAGCACATAATTAAACTACACATTACTTCTTATATTGTTATAAAAATTGTCATCATTTACAGGTAACCTTAATATGATGGCTGCTAACACTAATCAATTTCTGCCATCTAAAAGTAAAGTAGAAGCTAATATAGAAAAAAACTCAATGGGTGAAGGTATAGATATAAAACAAGAGGCTAAAAATGTAAAGGAACTAGGATCACAAATGGAAAATAAAACTAAAGATGTATATGACTTCGACGATTAAAATAATAATATTCACAAATAAATGTTTTAATTTGATGTTTGTTATTTCTGAGGTATCTTCATGAAATATCTTAATTAATATTTAATTCACATAATAAAAGCTATTTTACAAAATTGTAGAATATGCCTAATTATAAATTAAAACACAAAATAAGTGAAAAAAATGTATTTATAGTTCTCTCAGTGAATTGTCGAACACAGTTGTAATTAATAAAACATATGTAACATAAAAAATGTGTTTTGTGTTGGACTGTTTCTCAAAATAAAAAACATAGATAACTGACAGAACTTATATAAGACGAGGTACCCATATTAAGAAATACTTATACTGACTTCAAATTCTATCATATATGTCAATCTTATGAAAAATTCAGGCATTACACACTTATGAATTCTATTTAAAGTACAGTAAACAGCATGTTATATGTAAGCTATTTGTTCAAACGATTTAATTCCACAGACATAATTGCAACTAGGTCATTTATTATACAGGGTTATTTTGCAATAACTGGCCAAATTTGCAGAGGAGGTTCAGAATAAGTAATATAGGCAAAAGGTGAAGAAAATTTTATTAAAAAAAATCTCAATAATTCTGTCCTTTTTATCTTTTACATTCAAAATGCGTGGTAATGCATTATTTTAACTGATTTTTCTGCGCACGCACACATTCGTAAGGGTCGAACGGTAAGCAAAAACGTTATTGCCCATAAATTACATTCAATTTGGTATAATTTCAAATAAAAGTAAATGCCTTATTTACTCGTATTTTCAAAAACTGCAATAACGGTATATCATTATTTATATGTTTGAACTTAAATTTAAAATTTGGCTACTCTTTGAAAAATAACCCTGTATTTACCATTCTTTCCCGTACTTGATGACCAAAGCTAAACTTAGCTCTAGGTGTCCTACATTTATTCAAGTCGTTTTTATTTGATTTTGTACAGATTATTTTGTAGTATTGAAACTAGATGGGGTTTTGTTTCTTCTCTATTCTAATATAAATAAAAATGTCAACCTAAGGAAATCTTAACTTTCATATTATTATAAAAAAAAACCTTAAATGATCATAAAAGGAAACTGCTAGGATTTAAGCTTTAATATTTTATCAATTAGAAGTAGCATCTTTTTAAGTTACAGTAACGTGCATGTCTTGCAAGCAGTGTGATTGAGGAGAAACAATACCTAGTTATTAAATAATCATTGAGTTTACAGCAGTGAAAGATTTTCTTTGTCTGTGACTATTTAACTTGGAGAAGTGACTTCTCTCAATAAGACAAATGCACATATAATAAAGTTAGATTTATTAATACAATTCTGATAGCCACATTACTAAAAATTCCACTCTGTTGTAAAATCAAGATATTTAATCTAGGCATTTTTTAATCAGATGGTCGTTTTTCACTATGTTTTTTAGTAAACTCTTCTGCATTCTTTGTAAATTTTTTCCTGTCTTTCAAAAATTCTTCAGCAAGTTCAGCACGTAAAGGATGTTCCGGTTCTGGATCATTTACAAGGGCAACTAGAGCTTGTATAACTGTGAAAAAAATCCTGAATATTATAATCACATATTTATTCAACGGTACAAAGTAAAAGTTTTTACAAGTGAAGACTGATTCATTAAAATCATTATATTAAGTTAATAGCACTTAACTGTATCCCTTCCCCTTACAGCCTATAAAAATCCACTGCTGAACATAGGCCTGTTCTATAGACTGCCTCATAGGGGGATTTTGCTATAGTTGCCACGATTAGCAGGCGGGTTGCAACTGCAGCCTTTTATAATTTTAGGTTGTTATCAGGACAATGCCACTGCCCATCTCCTGTTTTAGTTTCCCTCTGTTGCCTCTTACTACACCCACGGGATAATATGGGGTAGTGGATATTCTAACACCGTCACTACACAGTAATTTAATCAGTAAGCCAGTCCTAAGGGAGCTGGTTATAATTCCTTGACAACGCATATGTTCTCTACAACACTTAAATGTATCATTATGAAGTAAATATTGAATGTCTCTGATTTTACAGTACAAACACAAAAATATAAAACATTACTTCAATGCATTGTGAAAGACATTTTTTCATCTCATCATTTGTATACAACCATCGATATATATATACTACATACTAGATTTGGCATTCCGAACATTCACTATGTTCAAATGAACTGTACTGCAATCCGTACACCAGTGTCATTTAGTGTGGCTTCAATATTCATAGAGTGTGGAGCTGCGCTAATAATACGAGATTTCAAATTAAAGTTTAAACCTGAACGTAATTAATAATTCAGTAGTCAAATAAGTACAATTATTTGTTGTTCAAGTGAATAAATAGGTAATTACTATAGAAAAAATAAATTTCATGCCACGCTATCTACAATCATAGACTAAAATCTAGTATCTCCCGCGCATGCGCGAAAACAGAGTGGTGCAAATTTTTGTTTGGAATAGCTTCTCTAGTACGTAGTACATAGAACTCAATGTATACAACATATATTACAGCATAAAAACATAAACTCTCACACCTGAGGCACAGTCTAACTATTACTAACAGTCGGTCATCGAAGGCGTCTAGACAGGGCAATTGTGCGGTGTGGGGCGAGACGCGGATGGAGTGTTGACAGTTTCTGTGTGACTAACGGCTGCTCGGGAACTGTCCGCTAAGGTTGTCCTAACACGCTAATAAATTAAAATGATTCACACTACATGTTGTGAGGTAAAAAAACTGTGGGTCATCCTCATTTAAAGATTAGGAATTAAAGTTATAATAACCTTTAGTTTAAGTTATTATTTCTGAACACACATTGTCTGATCAAATTATTTAATTTGTTTAAACGTGAAATAAAATCAAATCAGTTTCTTATTTTTTTATTACTTCCAGTTCCGACAACCCTAGCAATTTATTGTTTATGTTGGCTTTTACGACAACATCAAACACCATGACTGACTGTATGATCTTCTTAGGCTGTGCCTGAGGTATAGGAAGAGAATATGGACTTTCATTCGGCACGATCCTGACACAGCTCTCTTGCTTCTTTCACATCCATACACCAATGCATACATACTCATCGATTAAGGGTACTCTTAATTTGGCCCATCTTCAATATATGTATTGCTAATTTACTACATTTTTTATATCACATCTATCAAAAAATTAGTCTTATTGTAACAGTACTGTAAAATCTCAGAAATCTTTACTTTTCTTCACAATCACAGATATTTTATATTAAATAAAACTCCAACCTCAGTTTTACAACATAACATAGAATTAATGTTGCATATCACTCCAAAGGATATTACCAGCCTTTTAGTGACAATTTCAACTTTAAAAATTCGTGATTTTTAAATAAGAGCACAGTATTTTTAAACACTTGTTTTAATTTATAGATTATTTATTCAAAAATGTAATGAACATTAATTTACAATCTTAATGTTTCGAGTAAATTTCAAAAACGACGATAAGCAAAAAAAAGATGTTATGGCTCAAATTCCAGCCACTCTGTACCAAATGTCGTCCTTTTGTGTACCTAATGCCAGCCTAGCATAGGGTTGTGCCCTTCGAGATATTGGTACAAGTAACAAGTATCTGTTGTAGGTAAGTTATGATAATTAAAATAATAAGTTTTAGAGGCACTGTAAACAACTTCTTATTTTGAATTATGCATGCCACAAGCATGAAATATGAATTAAGACAGATAACAATAATTATTAAATTCGTTTTACTACATATTCGTATTTACCTTACTATAAAAGTAGAAAAGTAAAGTTACAGCCTATATACGTCCCACTGCTGGGCACAGGCCTCTTCTCATTTCTGAGAGGGTTTTAGAGCAAGGAAATGTCCGCCGCGCTGCCCCAATGCGTGTTGGCGAACTTCACATGTCTTCGAAATATTTTTTTTTTGATTTCTCAGACATGCAGGTTTCCTCACAATGTTTTCCTTCACCGCCGAGCACGTGGTAAATCAGCACTTAAAATTGCAATTAATAATTTCATTGGTG
The DNA here is from genome assembly GCA_029286625.1 of Parnassius orleans. Classification (NCBI taxonomy): domain Eukaryota; kingdom Metazoa; phylum Arthropoda; class Insecta; order Lepidoptera; family Papilionidae; genus Parnassius; species Parnassius orleans. The sequence continues at coordinate 2,326,083 of JAGSMP010000008.1, forward strand.
CCGGCGGGTATCGAACCCGGGTTGCTTGCATACTGTGTAACTTACAGCAAGCGCTAACCATCTGAGCTACCACGGCTCTTACTATAGTGTTTTAATTGTAAGAAGTTTGATTTTCCTTTTATACAAAAATTAAAAAAATGTAGCACATCGATTTCTTATAAATTAATCTTCTAAGTTTTTTAATAATCACTATCATTGCATCACAAGTCTAGAGCTGAACATGGATACCAATGCACCATAAATTGCCGCAAATGAATGTCATGAGTCCTGTGCCACTATGCTTATAATTAGTACTACAATGTTATAATTAATTTTTATTTTTGCTGTTCTTTCTCAAAAAATAATAAAAACTGAAAATATAAGGGGTTGTACAACAAATGTCTCGTAGAAAAGTAAATATATCTTTTTCAAAACTCTCAATTCAAAAACCAATTTTTTTACCATAAACGAATTGATCTTAACTTCCTTAGTGATGTCGTCTAAAGTCTCAAAATATGTTGTGTCCTAATTAACAATATTTATTCCATTTTATGACAGCCCTGATTTTTATTAAGTGGCTGAAATTAGGTACTTCTTATTAGGTATGACAAGCCAAATAACAGCCTGACGGCTGATATTGTGCACTCCATACATTTCGTATATATAATTACAGCCCCATTAATTTTCAGCAAAAGAAAATAAAAAACTTAAAAATTTAAACAAAAATAACTGCAGCTGATATTGTGCACTCCATACATTTCGTATATCTAATAACAGCCCCATTAATTTTCAGCAAAAGAAAATAAAAAACTTAAATATTTAAACAAAAATAACTGCATTACTATGCCTATAGTCATATTCATACAAATCAAAAATCCTGAAGATGAGATAATGTAAAATAAGCCTAATCGGGACCATAACTTGTCTAAAAATTAGGAAAATGAGCGTTTTCCTTTGCGTACGTGTTTTGATTTTTAATTTAACACTGATAGATTTATAGCTATATTATAATATTTGAAATATACTTTCCCCTAGGTACGAAGAATTTTTTAGTTAAAAATATTTGTAGTTAAGACCACTAGAAACCTTATTTATGAAGTAAAAAGGCTAAAGGGCTGGAATTAGGGGCGTGGCTGGTATTAGGGGCATCCAACTATGTTTACAAATCAAGAGATGTTAGCAGTGTGGACACAGACATCAACAATTCAGACATTTACTAATAATAATTAATTATAGCTTGCTTATGTAATAGTTATGTTAAGCACCTCTCTTTCTATTGTCATTTAATTGAACATTCATAATGAATGAATTATCTGTATTAATTTTGACAAATATACAATTTAAATATGTTTGCCAATAATAAACATAGAGCTTAATACCTATGCACTGGTAATGCTGCTACTACATTACATACATAATACAATTTACTCATGCCTGTCCCCAGAAGGGTGGGCAGAGACTATGGATTTTCAATTGGTGAAATACTGGTGGGCAGAGACTATGGATTTTCAATTGGTGAAATACTGACACACCTTTTGCTTTTTTCACATCCGTATATATATGCCCACATGCTTGTCAGTTAAGCATACTCTTAAATTGGCCCACCTTTAATATATCACTAATTTAGGCAATAAATATCAGTCCAGGGTTGTACCTTGCCAACTTGGCCACTTATTTTTGCAGCATAAATTTGCTTAGTTACCCTATCCTTATTCATTCTTTGTATGTTCTAACCAACAAAACATTTATTTATTTCTCTATTATCATACACTTTCTCACCCTATCATTCACAGAGTTACACCTAACACACTATTATTTATTATTAATTAACATACTATCATTACTACCCATTACCAGTTTTAGAAGTTTGTGATTCAGTATTTCAGGATAGACTCTACACAATCAGTCAGTCATCTGTCAATCAGCAGGTGAGGTTTGCACTTTGATAAGTTGGGCTATTCTATTATGTAGATTGCCTCAAGGCTGCAGAAATTCAACCTCTTCATATTTCTTGTCATATTATAATTAATGCCTCAGACAAGACTTATTTTAGATTTTGATGTAAAATATTAGACTTAACTATCTACCTTGATCAGTCTTAGTAGCAGGCTTCCAGTTTTCAGCACTTATAATTGGTAAACACACTTGACCTTTCTCGTCAATATTAGGATGATAAATTTTTGTCTTGAAACTAATTTTAGGTGGCTTAAATGGATATTCTGCTGGAAAATTTATCTCAATGCGAAAAGCACCTTTATTGTATGGTGGATTGTCCTGGAAGGTAATATATATATAGTACATATATTTATTAAATTGTTAAATTAAATATATTTATATACATACAAAAGAGTCAGAATTAGTCCCTAGAATTATAACTTACAGGAACAATCAACCCTTGCCATGTAAGGATATTAGATTCATCTACTTGAATATCTCTAAACGATTTCAATCCAGATTGTCGTATGTCGTTTAGTTCCTGAAAGAAAAAATAAGTAGATTTTACTCCATGAAATAAAACAATAATAATTTATGAAGCAAGTTAAAATTAACAGCTCGTAAAAGCAATTGGATATTTGTACTATATTTTCTTTCTAAGATGGTTACTTCCGATATCTTACCTTTTGAAGTCTCCTCGTAGCAGCCATTGTGCTGCCTGTCCTTTGTAAAATATGGTTTTTGGTTTGTAATAACTATATATAATGAAATTAGTAGTTATCAAATATATCTGCAGTATGAGCTAAAAACATAATTCGATTCGTGTATCAGAAATCAGAAAATATGACTCAGTAAAAAATGTCAATCTGTGAAATATCCCCGACCCCCGCCGACCCCGAAACTCAAATGGCCAAAGAGTATATAATCACTAAGTTTAAGAGGCGGGACTACCTTATGCTGGGGCTACACCTAACGAGAAACGTCAATGCCCATAAACGCAACAATTATTGCCTTAATTTTAACGCGATAAAGTGAGTGGCCACACTTGGACGGTCAACGTCATTTCAATTTCAATGCCGTTGAACGGCGTTAAAGTTGGCATTAATGTAAACTGACCATTTATTTTTTAACTCAAAACGGGACATGGGTTTATTTATACCCCCAGTTAGCAGGTTAGGTTAACAATAAATATTATGTTATTTATTTAAAACTGTAACTTTATACAATTAGTGTTCACTATAACTATAATCACATTAATTAAAAATATTTTTATTATAACAACAGAAAAATAAAAAAAAAATTAATCACCAGTTCACCAGCTTATTAAAGCAAAGTTCCTCAGACAGTAATTATTAAATGCAACTATTTATTCATAATAGAAAAATAGTTTTTCTACTGGAGCATTTGTACCAGGTAGACATAAAATATTTTCGATTAAAATGCAAAAGAATTTATGTTGAAGATTGTTGGTGCGAAAGTGTTTGAATACTTCCACCCAACGAATTTCTGCGAAAACTTTTAAATTATCCCATTCGGTTATTTTTTGGTCGGTCCCGCTCTCGCACCGTTCGTGTCTGACGAACTTCATAGTTTAAAATTTTTTGAAAACGAAGACGACTATTTTGCGTCCCGGAGCTTTGTTTGGGACAACAGGACAGGTGACCGAGAAGGTACAGTCCCGTTAAAACGGACGTGGTCACTTTACGTTAATATTCCTTGAATTTCAAGCAAGATGAACGTTGACGCTAATATTCTATATTTGATGTGTGTAAATGTTTATTATATGAATATATTTTATCATTGCCTAAGCATGGCTCTGTTTGCAGAATCTCAAGAAACGTTAATAACTTTTTCATTATTCCACTCCATCACAACCATACGTGCGACCCCGTTGCGCTCACCGTGCCCATTAAGACAAACGTAGTGTGGCCGCTTCAACGCGTTAAATCGTGCGTTAATCTCTTTGATGTACCGCCACTCGAGTTATCGCCCAACGGCAAACGGCATTATTAATGCCGTTGTAAAATTATCACGTTAAGCGTGGCCACACCTACATTCAACGCCCATCAACGCGATAATTAACGGCATTTCTCGTTGGTGTAGCCCCAGCATTAGAAAGGTCATTGGTGGTCATTGGTAAAAGTCATAGACACAAATTGCACAAACCGTAGACAGAGAAATATAGATAGACAAGACCTTAGCGTATGTCAGTAAGAGATAGCGATAGTTCGCCATAAGTACATTACTACAATTACATGCAATTTAAATTGCCATACTTAGACTGTTACCACCATTGTGTGGGTAATCTAGTTCTTTTTATTTTGGTTGTACTACGTCAACGACTAATTTAATTAATTTTCTTTTCTAGGGGGACATATTTATGACTATTTGATTGTGCGCGAACTGAATGGCTCCGGGATGAACATAAAGCGCGAAGAGAAATGAGTTGTAGTTATCATTTTATTACAATTTATCTAAGATATCCTCTCAGAAGCCGCGGCCAATTTACATCATTTAGGACCGGTTTTAGTAAGCGGTACGTAGTATAATTAAATAAATCATATCAACTCATAGCCCCGAATGTACTTAATCAATATGGTTGTTTTAATAGGTCCAATAAAACAACCATATTGACTAAGTATAGTTTAATTAAATCCTTGAATGTCTAAAGTATACACAGTAAAATTGTCAGAGAAAAAGACATCTTTAAAAAGTAAAAAATATTATTTTGATCCACGCGTCGGTCGGCGCGCCGGAGGACCGCTTATGAAATAGAAAGTTTTAACAGCCGCTATCAGTTATCCTTACAACTGTGTACTGTCAAAGGCCGCATTTGTCAGGTGTGTGCAACCGGTGTGCAGTCAGGCCTTGCGGAGGGCAATTATTTCATTCCAGCTGGAATATCTCTAATTCTAATTAAAATTATGGATATTTATTAGTAAAGTATGAGTCTAAGATAACGATCCTACAAATTTTATTCCATTTCTTTATCATTAGTATTAAATTGCACGGTTAAATATAGCCGATAATGTAGGTTTCTCTAAATTTGATTGTTTTTATTATTTATTGTAAAAATAAAACAATTAATAGCTTTTATATGTTATTGTATTAACAGAATAAGATATTTAAAACAAAAAATAATACAAACATCACATCTCATCATACATTTTTTTACACACCACTTGTTTTTATAAAAGGCACTAACATCAACCACTCTGTTTGGTATCTCAAGTGGCCTTCATATTTCTCAATGGTTTAAAAAGACTCTTTGTATTAGGGTCAAACATTTTATGTTTATAGTAAGTTGAACATATCAGCTACAAGTTAAAATAGCAACATAGTTCTAAGATAAATATTACTTGAGTAAGAGTTACACAAATATGGTACTTAAGATGGGCACAAATTACAGTGCTCATTTAAAACTTTTTTCTTTGGTTTTAGGTACATACTATAAAAAGAGTGTTATATTTACCAAGATTAACATAGAACAAGGTATCAAATTCAAACAGAAAATAAGTTTGCTTCTTAGAAATATTTTAAGAACAATGATGATAAAAATTGTAAAAAAACAACCACTTTAGTCACAATGAGGTTAGAAAAATAAGGATACAACTCTTTATTTTTTGTTGCATGGAATATTTTGAACTAACTTTTCTGCGATTTAGGATAGTGTTTCTGTATAGTTTTACTGTGGTGTGTGGTATGGCCACACAATTGACCAATCGACATGTCACTTTTTTTAAGTTAGTACTTGGAACAAACTGGCGATTTGTTCGAAGCGCTCCCACGCAGTCAAAGCCCCGAACTTTCAATTCTCGCGCAAGAACTGGGGAATTGTAAAAATTATCCATCCAGATAGTATGGCCTTTGTGTTCAAGGCCATTTAAAAGCCTAATCACTAAGAAGGGGATAATAACTGTGGATGCTGCGACTGAGATGACCATTGAAACGACAATATCGCATCAGTTTCTACCACATCGTCGTCCTCGTCTTGAAAATAAAATTGTGTAGCTTTCGGCACCATTGGCATGTAAGGTCATCGTTCTCCCCCTCATGCTCGAAGTCCTCTTCACTGCCTGAAAAAAACATCTTAATTACTATATCATTAAAATTATTGATAGAATTCCGTCACAAGATGTAATAAAAAAAAATTCACGTACCATAACACACATGCACATTTTAGTTTAGTATTGTGCTTATATCATCATCCCTAAGAGGCTGTCTTGGGCGATGGGATGATGAAGATGAAATTCTGTAAAAATATATAGATCAAATCTTAAAATTGAGATCAATTTGATCTTAATACGTATTTATTTATGCATGTACTTATTTACTTATTTCTTGAAAATGAAAATGGATCATTCGGAAAACTAAAAAATAAAAGAAAATGAAATACTTTTATGGGTAAAAAAATCAAGTGCTGGTATTCCCGTCACGCTATTATCCGACTATTGACAAATGACATGAAGTGAAATAGATATGAACCTGACATAAAGTGCTTCAACCATTGGTCGGTTAATATGTTAATATGTTAATACATTAGAGCGAAATAGAAAGGCTAGACCATTCACGTACACGCTATCAGCCTGTATCAGCCTGACGTCAACTGGCAAAGAAACAAATCCCGCTAATTTTCGCGATATTTTTTATTTTGAAGTATTAATAAGTGTTTAAAAGATGTGATTACATATGCTGACATGTGCAGTACCTGAATGCAATTTATCTAAAAAAAGAAAATCCACAAAATTATACATTTTACACGTAAGTGTAATTAAAATATTTAGCACTTTAAATGCAATATTTTGGAACTGGTACAAATGTTTTATACACAAATGGATAGGAAAAAATATGGCATTTTATTACGATAATGCTCTAAATGCGTAAGAATTATATTAAAAATAATAACAAACATGTGAACTCCCGCTATTTCTGATCTAATTTTTGTAGAGATTGACACTATCAATATCATTTTATCGATAATATGTTTCTAACTAGCAAAGGCATATCTTAGGATGCAGCCTCTTGTTACTTCGTAATTTTTTTAATTTTCTATTTTTAATTTTTAGGGTTTCGAAGCCAAATGGCATTATAGTAAATACTTTAATGAGATATTTAAACTCTTATAATGTTTCAGATTTCCAAAAAATATTGAGGTTAAACAAAAATGGTTGAAAATGATAAATAGAGAAGACTGGGTTCCCAAAAAACTATATGTAGCAAGCACTTTGAATAAAAATGGTATTTTTCATAGAAGTGCACAAAGATTACAGCTACGTTCTGGTTCAACACCCACATTATTTATGCCCGTCCGTAGTTCCTTATTATATACAGGGTATTTTTGAAACGCTCCCGAAAACGAAGACAGATGACAGTACTAAATATACCTATGATGATGGGTCACAAAGAAATACGATCCTGAGGAAAAAAACATCATCTTTTCACAACGTTTTATTAACTTTATTCACGCTCCATCATGTTACTACAGTTAATTGAAACGATATTTCACTAAAAAAATAATGAAATTACTGAAACATATAACCAGCAGTGAAACTTAAAAAAGAAAATCAGCTGACAATAGGGACAATATCCTCGCGGGCGCCGAACTCTTATCTAGATCGGTACGAAACAATGCATTAGGTATACTACTCACTCTACCCTTCCCTTTCACACACACGCTGCCTCGTGTCGCCTCGCGCTGTGGAATTTACACATGCTTCAAAGAAGTTATCTCGAGTGCATTTGTTTTGGCGGGATTGATTGATAATTTTAGTTTTTGAGACAGTTCCGTGTTGACTATCACGAGCGATAGTTCAATTGTTTTGTTAATTAAATTATTGTCGTTATTACTTGTTATTTATTAATTAATGATATTGTTCTTGTTGTTACGTTTTGTGTTTTTTGTTTTGTTTTAATAATGCCTAACGCGTAGGTACGTTTATAGTGCTCGTGAATACGGCAACATGTAAATGTGCCTTGGAGAATCTCATAAGGCCACGGGGGATCGGTAAGCTGTTTCAAACCTAATTTCTGAATAGGTACATAACTGAATACATCAGAATAATAAACATACCTACACAATGGATAAAAAAACATGACTCTAACCTTCTTAACGTTTTATTTAAGTATTTTTTTCATTAGCGGGGAATCGAACCAGTTATTTGGTTTATTTAACCTGTGAATTCGAATTAAAGTGGCTACGTGGAGACAAGCATGGTGGCAAAATAGTAGGTTAAGTAGATAAGTTAGGTATTTAGACAAGTGTTGTAAATTATTAGGTATTGTGGTACCATCGCTAGTTGCGGGCCGCGCGAATTCGGCGTTCGCGCGTACATTGACCCGTAGTCAGCTGATTGTAATTCAGTAATTCCACTGCTGGTTTTATGTTTCAGTATTTTCATGATTTTTTTAGTGAAGTATCGTTTCAATTAACTGTACTAACATGATGGAGCGTGAATAAAGTTAATAAAACGTTGTGAAAAGATTTTTTTTTCCTCGGGATCGAATTTCTTTGTGACCCATCATCATAGGTATCCTCAGTACTATCATCTGTCTTCGTTTTCGGGAGCGTTTCAAAAATACCCTGTATTTTACTGTACATATGTTTATTTTGTTTACGCATGTTCAAATGTTTACAACTTGTTATCGCCATCCTTATGATGTATATTTTTTATAAAACGAAAGTAACAAAGGAACTTACAGTATCACTTGATGCTAAACGGCTACTGCAGTACATGGTCACCTACAGTCAGTTTAAAAAAAAAGCTACATAAATGTGTTTTCACCCCTGAGGACTAAGATAAAATACCTTACAGCTTATAATTATAGAGGTTCTCCATACACAACAGGCCGGAACGCGGCAGTGTAATCACTGCTGTTTATTTCTGTTTATCCCTCTCAAGACGTTTATGAGATAGGTATTCATTCTGAACGAGTTTTCCGAAAACATATGAAAGTAAAAATTGTAAACGAAAATATGTTTCGAAAATAAGTAAACAAATGCGTTGTGTCCTGCAAGAAAAAAATTAACATACTTGACATACATATTATGTATGATTCGCCAGGAATATCAAACCATAAACACTTAATTATTAAATTAATAATCGAAACTTATTTGATTATTAGATTGAAGTATGAAGCAAAATTGCAAAATACCTAAGGAGAGATTTTACAATAAATTTATTATTTTTGGTGGAAAATAAAAATCACAAACTTTTTGTTTGTATTTTAATTTTTATGAGCTCAAACATAAAAATATTCATTTTATGACACGGACACAGCGCTCTGTATCGATAGTTGAAGTTGATGCATGGCGCAGCACTATTCGTCTTGCACACATGCACATTTCACTCACACCGGTACATTTCCTTTTTGGTCTCACCCTAATCACTCTATCGCCAATCTGGTGTATACTATATCTATGGCGCTAGCACCTAACACTTCTTATTAGTTTGTGACTATAGCACAAGTATTAAAGCCTTAGAGTAATTACATACATACGTAATTAAAGCGCACGTATAGACGACCTGACAGCTCGAAAACGCGTGACAAATTTTGATTTGTAACTGTGCGATGTATATTTTACTATTGATATTGACCCTATTGTCAGCTGATTTTCTTTTTAAAGTTTCACTGCTGGTATTATATTTCAGTATTTTCATGATATTTTTTTATGAAATATCGTTTCAAATAACTTTAATAACATGATGGAGCGTGAATAAAGTTAATAAAACGTTGTGAAAAGATGATTTTTTTTTCCTCGGGATCGAATTTCTTTGTGACCCATCATCATAGGTATCCTTAGTACTATCATCTGTCTTCGTTTTCGGGAGCGTTTCAAAAATACCCTGTATATCTATGATTTTACTTATATGGCCTTTCAATTCAGTGCGACCACAATACTGCAATCGGAAGTGCGAAGGGAACGGTAAAAGATTCAACAAAATTAGTTCAAAACATGAAACTGAATGACTTCAAAATTTAGCTGATTTTTACCATGATAATTTCAAAATAAATAATTATAATTTTTTTATTTAGTTTAGTCAAATAACATGTGAGCGGGAATAAGCTGAACCTGCATGCCTTTTGTTAGATTTGAATATATCATCATTACAGCCCTTCACAAGTCCACTGCTGAACATAGGCCTCCCCCAAGGAATGCCACAAAGCACGGTCCTGCGCCACCTGCATCCATCGACTTCCTGCATTTCTTACCAGGTCATCACTTCATCTAGTGGGGGGACACCCTGCACTTCGTCCGCCGGTACGAGGCCGCCACTCAAGAACCTTTTTTCCCCATCTGTTGTCGGTTCTTCGATCTATATGGCCGGCCCATTGCCACTTCAGTTTACTCATCCGTTGGGCTATGTCGGTCACTCTGGTTCTACTGCGAATATCCTCATTTCTAAGTTTATCACGCAGAGAAACCCTGACCCTCTCCATAGCTCGCTGAGCGACCTTGAGCTTCATACGGCCAGCAATGAAGGACCACGTCTCAGTTCCATAGGTCATCACTGGCAATACGCACTGGTTGTACAGTCTCGTTTTCAAGTTTTGAGGTATACCTGACGAGAAGATATGCCGTAATTTCCCGAACGCTGCCCAGCCGAGTTGAATCCGTTGATTGACCTCTCGGTCGAAATTGGACTTACCTAGTCGGACTATTTGTCCCAGGTAAACATACTCGTCAACAACTTCGAGCTTAGTGCTCCCAACAACTACCGGCTTGGGTGTGACATTTGATATGTGATTTTAATATAATATAAAATGTATAAAATCCCAATAATCTCTGGAGGTGAGTCTACCCAAAAATTAAACAATTTTTCTCAAGAAACGGATCAGAAAGTTGTATTTTCGAGCCATGACCCTTGGAGAAAAATGTTTATTGTCCACACGTGTATTTACTTTCAGGGAGCACCAAAAATACCAAGTTTATAGTAATCGCGACAGCCGGAAGACAACATCTGCTCGCACTGACGTTTCGCGTTACAGACTACTGAGAGGATACTGCATACTGTTCAAAGAGTATAGTAACTGTCCTATACAGGATACTGTTTCGCGTGGAAGTGATGCGAGAGGGCATTGTCACCGCCATAGACTTAGAATATACTGGCGTATAGACCGACATAGTGTGCAAGGGAGAAGAAAATTCCTTATGGCAAAAATGCAAGATAGAAAAGGATACCAAATCTCATGACTCTGTAACCGATTTTGAATGACAGGTCAGCACAAGTCGGCACGCAAGAAGTAGCTCCTAGATATTTATTTAATTTTTTAGAGTGTAATAGTGGTTATTTTTAGTAAGTAACTTTTTTCCAAAATGGTTACTTGTTCTGTGAGTGACTGTGGTGTTAATAATAGAAATAGTCCTGATAATTGGACATTTCACAGGTAAATTCTCAAGACGTCGTCAATGTTAAAATTTATGTTATATATTGTTTAAAATATAGAATGTTTTCAATTATTTTGTTAATTTTGATATTTTGCAAAGAAAAAAGTCACGTTTAATTTTATCCTCCTGTGCCAACCCTACCAAATTAGGTAAACATTTTGACAGCTCCTTAGAAGCTTTGCCTCAATACACTTTCTTTATTCAGTACTACCAGCGTAAAATAGCAGCTTAACACTGCTGTGTTTCGTATGGTGAGTGTAGAGAACCGGAGACCCTTTTTACTGGAAAAGAAGCATTCCATCTTAGTCCTCACGGGTGACAACGCATCTGCATTTTGATTCTTTATTGAAGATAGATGTAGATGTCTATGGGCCACAGCAACCACTTACCATCAGGTGGACTGTGTGCTCGTTTGTCACCCTATCCTATAAAAAAAAAAAATGTGCCGGTACCATTCATTACTATGTGGACGACAGCACTGGTGATGCTTTATACACCGGCCGTGCCTATATTTCTCGGGAACCATTCCATTGAACAAACTTGTGTCTGAAGTCGAGACTTTGTTGAATAGAGTCTCGGATTGGGGACGACTAAATCTAGTCCAGTTCAATCTCCAGAAGACACAAGTTTGCACGTTTACCGCTAAAGAGAACTCCTTTGTCATATCTCATCAGTTTAAGCTGATAAACAAAACATTTATCAGCTTTTTAACGGATACTTAGATAGTTTTTTTTTTAAAACTACGTATTCTAAATATTTAATTTTATAATTAGTTCTTTAACAATTTGTTGTGGCTTTTAATTAAATGGTAAATTCTAAATTTAATGTAAAGTTTTTTTTTAAATAATCTATTGGAAAGCACTCACATTGCATAACAAATAATATACAATCTTGCACACGTTTTAATATTTCACTACCAATATATGCAATGTTTCTTTGGAGGTCAAAATATTCGCGAAATTTTTGCTTAAGCAATTCAACAAACGCAATAAAATTTTAGATCTATTAACGTACAATTTTATTTTCTCACATAGGTGGTGTTTGAGACAAAAATTTCTATACAAATATCCCGACACAGAATAAACCTTTTTTTTGTGGTAAATCAAGTCGATAATTATTTGTTCCTACTATTAACACAGGGGCAGTAACATCGTCAGGTTGCGGTGATGGTGTATTAAATATACGACAATCGTCTGGTTTCATAAGTAACATATCGAAATTGTATTCGCAATTAGTATTTTGAGGTTTCCTTAAGATATTGGTTATGAACATCTTATTGAAGGCCATACTAACTTGTCGACATGTTGGTTCCTGGCAGTTACCACCTGCCTGTCTGACTTTGCCAAAGAAATTTTCGAGACAATCTTGATTGAGTCGTCTGGTAAATATTAATTAATTTAATTTCTTCTGATTTTATTCTTCATGAAGTTTTATTAAAGATTTTATAGACACTTGAAATCCAAGAATGAAATTCATGCTATTTGTAACGTCTACTTTCACTTCTTAATAATTTTAAGTTCCTGAAGAATGTGAGCATTTCTTCTAAAAACTCAATTTGATAACTATCGCATCGAAAAGCTATTTTATAATTATTAGGAGGTCGCTTGAGTTTAATAAATCAAAGAAGTGATTAATTTTATGAACAAAATAAGCGGTATCTCTTGCGACTACCTCGATAAGATTTAAATCTACGTAAACCATATTTACACTTTTTTATATTTCATTTGATACGAATTATTCTTGACACTTATTATTTTTTAAATAACCCTGAGTTTGAGCACTGGCCGAGACGGTTTAAAGCAGTTTCTCTCTGTACGTGACGAACCGCCAGTGCTCACGCACACACGCGCCTCAAGCTTGTAGTAGGGTCCGTATCATAGCGCGGTTGTATGAAGCTTTGCATCTGTACGGTACGGTTTCTTTACTCATGTGGTACCGGTTTGCAACATATAATTAATATGCAGAAGAAACAGCGTTGGTGATAGCACACAACCTTGTGGAACAACATCGTTAATGTACTTGTAAACAGAGCATGCATCGTCTGCTACGACCTTGATGCTCCAATCTGCAAGAAAACTGGTGATCTAATTGCACAGTTTCTCGGTAAGCCCATAGGAAGGAAGCTTCGAAAGAAGCGCTTTGTGCCAAACCCGACCGAATGCCTTCGCTATGTCCAAAGTAACGGCCAACGCCTCCCCCCTGTACTCTACTGCCTCCGCCCAGCTATGAGTTAAGTAACCCAGAAGATAACCAGCTGAGCAACCCCGACGGAAACCGTACTGGTGGTCACTAATCAATTGGTGATCCTCAAGGTACCTCATTCGGTGGCAGTTAATAATTGTTTCCATTATTTTGGGAAACAAGGAGGTGATTGCGATAGGCCTATAATTGGACGGATCTGAGTGGTCGCCTTTATTAGGGATCGGGAGCACCAAAGCTGTCTTCCACGAATTCGGGACTACGCCTAGGGAGTAGGAGTACCGGAAAAGATGCGTTAAAACCGGTGCCAACTACGGAGCACATGTCTTCAGCACAATAGGAGGGATGCCATCAGGCCCACTCGACTTGTTGAAGTCCAGGCAGAGGAGTGCTTTACGCACCGAGCGCTGGGTAAACAGCACATCCTACATGGAGCAGTCACACCGCAGGATGGTCGGCTGTGTGTTCCCCCATTCATCAAGACAGATCGGCTTTCTCCTTTGCGGCAAGGGCCAGTGAGTCGTCCTCTTTTCCACTTCTTTTTAAGAGTGCTGCGATAACGTCGATGCGTCAGCCCAGGCCCGGTAGCACTCCTGCTTATGGCGTGATGGAATTTTGCAGGAGCAATCAAACTATGGCTGAGTTCTGCCTCCAATAGGTACCACAGATGATGGAATAAAAATTCCATTCGCTGAAGCACCACTTAGGGACAGAACCAGCAACAACGTTGGGATCATCCGGCGAGGAGCAAACCCGCCCCCAAGGGTAGGACGCAAAAAAGACCGCATCCTGTTCCAATCGGCTGACCTATAGTGCCAAACACGGCGGCAACCTGTAGAACGCAACCGCGATGGGAGCGTGAGTGGCACTGTACTCTGGATCAGACAATGGTTCGAAGAGCCAAGAGGGGCATCGACCTGGTCAGCAGAAAGTCCAACAGGGAAGGTGTATGATCCTCCAAATATGGGATCCGCGTAGGCGAAGTAACCATATTTCAAGGCAAAGTTTTTTCGTTTTCGCACTCTTTTAAGAAAGTTGTTGGGATATGGGAAGAAAATTGTTGGGTACGAGTATGACTCATAACGTACGAGTGGAATTCGAGGAAATAACGATGTCCCAGTGTCCCAGTCACATTATCAGTATAGCCAGCGTCAGTTACGTCATATCGGCACTGTGGTAAAACAAGCATCAATAAAACTTTTTATAACTACAACTACTCTACATTGTGTAATGATTTAATTTAAATTTTCTTTCATGCTGAAGTCTTTCTCTACATAACTAACTTACATTTTCAGTTCAGAGGGCGTAATCAAATTTATCGCATCTATTTTTTCAATTTCTTTATCGGACTGGATATTGTTTTTGTCAGCTTCCGTTTGCTTCCACCCCCCTCTTGCTTCAATAGGTATAGTCTTTACCCATGTCTTCGGAGTTTAACTGAACTTCGATACATAATAATAAGACTAGTCCAAACTTAACAATAAATGTCCAAATTTAACAATAAATGTCCATAATTAATAATAAATGTCCAATATTAAGAATTAATGTTCAGAAACAAAACGATGATAACACAAAAATAACCAAATTATCGAGAAGCGTATCAGCAACGAAGATTCTAACTGTACTGATGCAACGAGGCGAGCGCGGGGAGATAAAGGGGAAGCGAGCAGGGCATCGAATTTTAGCGAAGTGCACAAATAATGTGACCGGGTTGGAAGTTTTTGGGGTGGGAGCATGTGCGCAAATCTTAGACCATTCAACCATTCAATTGGGTTAATTAATGGTCTAAGGCGCAAGTAACACGTTTAAAAATTCGACATGATAAATTTATAAGACAATCGTCAACGACGTCTGTCCTCGCGTGTCTGCTTTGGTATAGTTATAGTTTACCATACTTTTTGTGTCTATCTGGTATGCCGTCCGTGTGCTCGTTCTGGTCGCAATCAGTGGCGTAGCTACCGTAGTGCCCCGGGGCCCCCAAGCTCAAAAGGCCCTTTATTTTTTACTAGCTTCCGCCCGCAACTTCGTTCATCTGGTATGGACCAACATTGAAAATTATCCCACGGGATCCTTTTATCGATATAAAGGTATCCTATGTTTTACCCAGGTCGAGCTCTATCCATGTGCAAAATTTCATCCAAATCCATCCAGTAGGTTTCGTGAAAGCGTAACAAACAAACAAACTTTCACATTTATAACATTATTAGGAAGAACGATTAAATATTATTATCTGCTGCTTTACACATAATACTTAGTAGAAAGTAGCTTTGCTTTATGTCTTACAGTGGGCGATAAGGAACTGAAGATGACGTACTTTTGCACAGCCTTTAAAGTATTTAGTTTAGTTTAAATAGGGCCCTAATCTCATTTTTGCCCCAGGGCCCTTGGTAACATAGCTACTCTACTGGTCGCGTTATAATAAAACTGAAGAGACAATCGCACTTAACCCAATGGTGTTATATATATAAAGGTCGAGTTACATCGCCATTAATTATTGTGATTTTCCTTTTTTGGTATAAAACCAGCATAATATATTGTCAACGTAATTTTGGTCCATAAATATAGATTGTTAATTATTAGACTACAGCTCCACCAAACGGACCGTAACATAGCTACGCGAACCATTGACTCGACAAAACAAGATATATTGTGTGCATATGACCTCAAGGGCAAGTCGTTCAGAAGTTACACGATCCACTAATAGACGCACATCAGTGTGACCATATGTGGCAGGTTCCTGCCATTTTGGCAGGATTAGCCTCTTATTTTAGCCATGATCACTTGACGTTTTATAAAACCTGGCAGTATTTGGCAGTATTGGGGTGTTCAAAATAGATTTCACTATGGCAACATAAAATGCCGAAAATGGCAACCTTAGATACAAAGAGTATAGTAATATATAGATACTTCGCCAGTATGTGGAGGATTTCCCTGTACTTCTCGTGTTATGTTTGTATCACATTCAATAAATAACTTTAAAAGTTTGTGTGTAAAGTTGATAATCTTAAATCGAGTATTCAAAAACACGAGTTTATAGTTAATATTTCAATCAGTCATAGAAGAGATGTACTTTAGTTTGGTATCGCATTAGATTTCATGGTGATAATATCTTGTTAGCGATATCTTGTTAATAATATTTCGTGGACGATAGTAATTATAGGTGGTGGTGATGAAGCGAAAATATGAAAGGGCGTATAGAGCGGAGTGGGAGCAAGATCCTTTAGTTTCATCGTGGATCTCCAAAGCTAAAGATGACCCAACCTGTGTAACTGCAAATTGGTACCCCCGCTGTCTGCTTTAAAGGAGCATGCCGCTACTAGTAAACATTTGAAAAATATGAGTGGATTGAGCATGCGAAAGAATATTCTCTCAAATAAATTTAATTAAGACAAAACCACGAAGATTTATAAACAAACATGTAGCGCCTATCTTGCACGTTAAACAAGGCATTGGTGAGCATGGCAATTATATTACATTCAAACCAACGAAAGATATGTTTAATTTTTATTTAATAAAAATATACAATTTAAATACAATTTAACGGTGGTAGAGCCACGCAGCAGCTTTTGCTGTTGCACGTATGGGCCGGCTCGAGCCGGGTTGGTACCACGACCTCACAGAATACCGGCGTGAAGTGGAAGCTCTGCTTTTGCGTTTCGTCTGGTGAGTGCAGGTGACCGGAGGCCCAATTCCCCCCCCCCCCCCATAAACATGGTAGCGGAATTAAATCTTAGACTACCCCAGGAGGTACCAGCACCCTGGAGAATCCTCGCTGAGCATCCACGACCATGCTACCCACCTGAGCGTGGTGCTCAGGCTGCCCCGCGTATTCTGGGGCATCCGCTCAAAACAATCTGCTCGGGGCAAACTGAGCAACAAGACCAGGCGACCCTGCCACGCTATCCGTGGATTTCTGCAACATCAGGGACTTCACTGAACCTAAACGCCGTCCACTACCATCTCGAGACGGCGAAGCCGGCCTTGTTTTTCTGACCGAGACGCAGGTGTCCTCTCCGGCTGATACTTCATATCTCTCCTACCCGTACAAATTGGAACACTCCTTTGTGCCTCGGGCTGAGTTTGCGTATACGCAGAGAGGACATCTTCTCGACGCCTCGGCAGTCTTGGTTGTACGGACCTGTCCATCCTTTGGCTACGCGTAGATAGCGACGACCATCCGCGCGTCTACGGGTGCCTCTATAGGTCCCATAGCGGTAATGCTGACACAGACCGACTCATCGACCACGTCCAAATGGCTACAGATTCCTTTACAACAGGTCCCATCCGCAGAGATCGTGGTCCTTGGCGATTTTAACGCCCACCACGCCGAATGGCTCGGTTCACGTTTAACCGATCATGCGGGAGATCTGTTTATGACTTTGTTTGGCATGGTCTGACATGGTTACTTCGCCTACGCGGATTCCAGATGTGGAAGACCATGTACCTTCCCTGTTGGACCTTCTGCTGACCTCTCATCCGGACGGATATCAGGTTTCCGTCGATGCCCTCTCGGCTCTTCGGACCATTGTCTGATCCGGAGTGTGGTGCCACTCACGCCCTCGCGGTTGCGTTTTGCAGGTTGCCGCCGTGTTTGGCATTACAGGTCGGCGGATTGGGACGGAATGCGGTCTTCTTTGCATCCTACCCATGGGGGCGGGTTTGTCGCCGGATGATCCCAGCGCTGTTGCTGACTCTGTCACTGATGTGGTACTACAGGAATGGAACTATTTATTCCATCATCTGTGGTACCCATCGGAGGCAGATCGCAGCCTTGGTTTGGTCGCTCCTGTAAGACTGTACATGCAGTAAGCAGGAGTGCTATCAGGCCTGGGCTGAGGCTTCGGCGGCTCGGGATAAACACCAGCATGCTTAAAAGAAGTATAACTTCGCCTCCAGGTCCTTCAAAGTTATTGCCAAGGCAAAGTCTGAGCACATAGGCAGAATTGAGAAACTAGTTCGCCTTCCTTCGGAACCCGTGCATTCTGGTCTCGCCAAGGCTGTCCAAGGAATTTCTGTAAGCCATCACTACCATCTCTGCACAGGAGGACGACTCACTGGCCCACGCCGCAAAAGAGAAAGCCGACCTTTAGGCTCACTTTTGCGTCCAACTCGACTTGATGACGGGGAACACACCGACCATCCCGCGGTGTGAGTGCTCCATGCCGGATGTGCGGTTCTCACAGCGCTCGGTTCGCAAAGCACTCTTCTCCTGGACATTCACAAGTCGAGTGGGCCTGACGAATTCAATTGTGCTGAGGACGTGCTCCGAGTTGGCACCGGTTCTAACGCGTCTTTTCCGGTACTCCTACCCTAGGCGTAGTCCCGAAATCATGGAAGACAGCTTTTGTCCAACCGATCCCTAAAAAGGCGACCATTGACCCCAACTACAGGCCTATAGCCATACCCCTTGTTCTCCAAAATAATGGAGTCCATTATAAACTGCCAGCTCATGCGGTACCTTGAGGATCACCAGCTGATTAGTGACCGCCAATACGGTTTTCGTCGGGGTCGTCAGCTGGTGATCTTCTGGTCTACCCACTCATAGATGGGCGGAGGCAGTAGAGTCCAAGGGGAGGCATTGGCCGTTAGTTTGACATTGCGAAGGCTTTCGATCGGGTTTGGCACAAAGCGCTTCTTTCAAGCTCCTTCCTATGGGCTTCCGAAGTATGCAATTGGATCACCAGCTTGCAGATCGGAGCATCAAGGTCGTTGTAGACGGTGCATGTCCGACTACAAGCCGATTAACGCTGTGTTCCACAAGGCTGCGTTATCACCAACGCTGTTTCTTCTGCATATCAATGATATGTTGCAAACCGGTAGCATTCATTGCTATGCGGATGATAGCACTGGTGATGCTCTATACGCCGGCCGTGCGAATATTTCGGGAAAACGTCGCCGAGTACCGGAACAAACTTGGTCTGAAGTCGAGTCTTTGCTGAACAAAGTCTCGGATTGGGGCGACTAAATCTAGTCCAGTTTAATCCTCAGAAGACACAAGTTTGCGCGTTTACCGCTAAAAAGAACCCCTTTGTCGTATCTCCTCAGTTTCAAGCACTCCTTGTTGCCGCAGCCAGTATCGGAATCCTCGGCGTCGACATTTGAGTGGCGCAGTTTCGCGTCATTTGAAGAGAAGGCCAAATTGCCTCTAAAAGCTTGGCGTGCTCAGCAGAGCGGACAGTATTTCATGCCGGCACAACGCCTGCAACTTTACAAGGCGCAGGTTCGGCTCACATGGAATACTGTTCCCATCTCCGCTGGCCCCAGTGCCAGCTCCTTCCACTTGACCGCATCCAGCGCAGAGCGGCTCGAATCGTCGACGACCGAGTCCTTTCCGATCGGCTCGATTCATTGGCGCTGCGAAGAGATGTTGCATCTTTGCATTTTCGCATTTACCACGGGAGTGCTCTGAGGAATTGTTCGGATTAATCCCAGCCGCCAATTTCACGACCGCACATCGCGGCAGAACTAATGACGTCACACGAAAGTGTTACGAAAATAAGCACTTGACAAAGTGTAGTTGTCTCTCTTTTCTATTGCAGCTACTGCTTTGTTAAAAAGAGACAAAACTGTTTTTGACAAGTGTGTGTCGATATTATAGATATTTGTATAACTATTATTTCTATAGTAGAATATGCCGCCTCCATAGGTATATCTCTATAATATTCATAGAGTGTGGAGCTGCGCTAATAATACGAGATTTCAAATTAAAGTTTAAACCTGAACATAATTAATAATTCAGTAGTCAAATAAGTAAAATTATTTGTTGTTCAAGTGAATAAATAGGTAATAATATTACAATAGAAAAAATATATTTCTTCATTTAGCTATCTACAATCACAGACTAAAGCATGCAGATGTTCCATTACAATACCGAATGTAGGTAAAATATGTATATGTATATTATGTGTATGTACTTGTATACAATACCATTTTATTTTATTTTTTATTTTATTTGTTGAGCTGGAGTAAACGCATAACAATTCATTTTCTTTTAGTTTCTTTACAAGTAATTCATAAGGTACAACACTCGCCTCGACTAACGAACGACGAACGAAACCTTATTATTATGTCACAATTACATTTTAATAATATTTTTTTGAATATTTTAAAAGATAACTATGTAAAATATAAAAACATATATTTATTATCAAAGATAATTATTATTACATTATATTTATAAATATGTTTGTTTAGATTAAAATAAGCGTATTTTATATTAAATTAGCACATAATATGCAAAATAAATGACAAATAAAAAAAATTGAACTCGATATAATTAACCATGCAATCTAAATAAAGGATTATTATATACTGATCATTCTACCTACGTATACCTAATCTATGATGACAAAAACTGACCGCGCAGGCGCAACGCGCTTATATCAACTTGCTACATATTTATTTATCTATGATATCAACTGCGCTTGCGCGACTGTACTATCTCCCGCGCATGCGTGAAAACAGAGTACCTAGTGCACATTTTTTGTTTGGAATAGCTTCTCTACATACATACATACATATAATCACGCCTCTTTCCCGTAGGGGTAGGCAGAGACCACTTCTTTCCACTTGCTACGATCCTTACATACTTGTTTCGCTTCGTCCACTTTCATTATTCCCTTCATACATGCTCTTCGGTTTAGGGTACTCTTGACCTGGCCTTTTTTCAAGACGTCCCTGATTTGGTCGAGAAACGTCCTCCTAGGTCTACCCCTTCCAACACTCTCATTCACACTCGCCTTATACACTTTTTTCGTCAATCGTTCTTCATTCATTCTCTTCTTTCAAACCACAACGTTTCCTTATCTCACTATTTCTTATCCTGTCACTCAATTTAACTCCTATCATACTTCTTAACTCTCTCATCTCAACTGCATTTATTCTGCTTTCATGTTTCTTCTGCCATACCCAACTTTCACTTCCGTACATGAGTGTCGGAACCAACACCCCCTCATGCACAGCCAAACGAGCCTTGTTAGACAACTTCCGACTGCTTATAAAGGAGTGCAAAGCTCCATTCACCATGTTTCCTGCATTCACTCTTCTTTCGATATCACTCTCACACTTTCCATCTCTTGTAAACTTTGAACCCAGATACACAAACTCCTTCACCTGTTCAATTTGTTCATCTCCAATCACGATATTGCAGTCTGTCACTGCCTCATCTCTTTCAAACACCATCACTTTCGTCTTCTTTACATTCATCTTCATTCCCTTTCTAACAAAAGCTCCACTCATAGCAGTTACCATCTCCTGTAACTCCTCGGCCGAAGACGCAAGTAGTACTTGGTCATCAGCATAGAGAAAACATTTGACGAGTTACTCATTCATTCTCAACCCACTTTCATTCTCTTTTAAATCTGTCAAGCAATTGTCCATGAACAGATTAAACAGCCACGGTGACGCTACACATCCCTGTCTATATAGCTTCTCTAGTACGTAGTATATACTACGCGTTCATTTCGAGTTTGCCGTCGTCGACCGTTATGACGTCACAGCTGACGGTACCGCTTACAAAACTATCAATGTAAGTGTTTAATTGTAAGAAGTTCGATTTTTTGTTTGTTGCCCTGTACAGAGAAATGGAAGGCAAACAAGTTGATAAAATGCATATATTGAATAATTTATTTAGTTAGTAAAGTAAAATAGTAACACTGAATAGAAACGTGTCCGATAAAATAAAATATTTTTATTATAGTTTTAATAATTAATATTTCATTTAAAATTTTAAATGAATTATTCACAAAGGCGCGAACAAAAACTGGTAGGTAAATATTTAAAAATTCCATAATTTCGACACCAGTTATTTTATCGCAACCGTTCGTTTCTGTATCACTGACATCACCCCATTTTGTGTTTATCACAAATTAACGAACGTAAAAAGTCAACAGAAACAAAAACAACAACAAAAACAGTAACAAACTAGAGATCGCACGGGAGCACAAACAAGTGACGTAGATATATTTCAGCGTTGCTATCGGTACTATAAGGGCGACGCTTGAGGCGCAGTATGAGGGAGCGCGGCGGGAGGTAATGGCATTCATGAAATGAACACGTAGTAAGAACTCAATGCTGTCTGCATACAAAATTTCATGGAAATCTGTCCAGTAGTTTTTGCGTGAATTGGCGTGAGTCGTGAACACATAATTTTTCTACAGATTTATTATATTTATAGAAGAAGATATTGTGTGTAAATATATCGTTGGTGCGTCTGTTTGTGATCGTGTAATTTCTGAACAACGTAGCGCTGCAGTTATTATTAACAAATTCTCTATTTATAACATAATAAGTACAACTTGGCCAAAACAATTAGGCGCATAACAGGAATGCGGTTTCGACACCAGCACCCCGCCTGTATCCCCACGCTTCCCCTAGTAACCAATCACCGTTCCGGTGTTCCGTCCCTAGTTCTAATGACGTCTTAGCTGTCATGTGCCTAATTGATTTGGTCACGTAGTAAGTTATTCTCATTTATCTCACTCATCGCACCACCTAGCGGAAAATGCAGAACACCTACCGGGCCAGCTTTTTTTTATAGGAGAGGGGGCAAACGAGCATGCGGCTCACCTGATGGTAAGTGACTAACGCCGCCCATAAACAACTGCAACACCAGGGGAACCAGAGGAATTGCAGATGCGTTGCCGGCCTTTTAAAAAGGAGTAGGCTCTTTTCTTGAAGGTCCCTAAGTCGTATCGGTCCGGAAAAATCGCTGGTGGTAAACTATTTCACAAGGAAGTTGTGCGAGGAAGAAAACATCTTCTAAATCGCACAGTGGTCGACCGCCAATCATCCAGATGTGTGGATGGTATCGGGACTTCTGCCGCGATGTGCGTTCGTGAAATTTGGCGGCTGCGATTAATCCGAACAATTCCTCAGAGCACTCCCCGAGGTAAATGCGAAAGAAAATGCAAAGAGATGCAACATCTCTTCGCAGCGCCAATGAATCGAGCCGATCTGAAAGGACTCGGTCGTCGACGATTCGAGCCGCTCTGCGCTGGATGCGGTCAAGTGGAAGGAGCTGGCACTGGGGAGCCCCAGCCCAGAGATGGGAACAGTATTCCATGTGGGGCCGAACCTGCGCCTTGTAAAGTTGCAGGCGTTGTGCCGGCATGAAATACTGTCCCGCTCTGCTGAGCACGCCAAGCTTTTTAGAGGCCAATTTAGCCTTCTCTTCCAAGTGACCGCGAAACTGCACGTCACTCGATATGTCGACGCCGAGGATTCCGATACTGGCTGAGGCAACAAGGGGAGTGCCTTGAAACTGAGGAGACACGACAAAGGGGTTCTTTTTAGCGGTAAACGCGCAAACTTGTGTCTTCTGAGGATTAAACTGGACTAGATTTAGTCGCCCCCAATCCGAGACTTTGTTCAGCAAAGACTTGACTACAGACACAAGTTTGTTCCGGTACTCGGCGACGTTTTCCCGAGAAATATTCGCATGGCCGGTGTATAGAGCATCACCAGTGCTATCATCCGCATAGCAATGAATGCTACCGGTTTGCAACATATCATTGATGTGCAGAAGAAACAGCGTTGGTGATAGCACGCAGTCTTGTGGAACACCAGCGTTAATAGGCTTGTAGTCGGAACATGCACCGTCTACAACGACCTTGATGCTCCGATCTGCAAAAAAGCTGGTGATCCAATTGCACAATTTCTCGGGAAGCCCATAGGAAGGCAGCTTCGAAAGAAGCGCTTTGTGCCAAACCCGATCGAAAGCCTTCGCAATGTCCAAAAACTAACGGCCAATGCCTCCCCCTTGGACTCTACTGCCTCCGCCCATCTATGAGTCAGGTAGACCAGAAGATCACTAGCTGATCGACCCCGACGAAAACCGTATTGGCGGTCACTAATCAGCTGGTGATCCTCAAGGTACCGCATGAACTGGCAGTTTATAACGGACTCCATTATTTTGGAGAACAAGGGGGTGATGGCGATAGGCCTGTAGTTGGACGGGTCTGAGCGGTCGCCTTTTTTAGGGATCGGTTGGACAAAAGCTGTCTTCCATGATTTCGGGACTACGCCTAGGGAGTAGGAGTACCGGAAAAGACGCGTTAGAACCGGTGCCAACTCCGGAGCACACGTCCTCAGCACAATTGGGGGGATTCCGTCAGGCCCACTCGACTTGTGGATGTCCAGGGAGAGGAGTGCTTTGCGAAGCGAGCGCTGTGAGAACCGCACATCCGGCATGGAGCACTCACACTGCGGCATGGTCGGCAGTGTTTTCCCCCTGTCATCATGAGTCAATTGTCGGCATTCTCTTTTGCGGCGTGGGCCAGTGAGTCGTCCTCCCTGTGCAGAGATGGTAGTGATGGCTTACAGAAATTCCCTTGGACAGCCTTGGCGAGAGACCAGAATGCACGGGTTCCCGAAGGAAGGCGAACTAGTTTCTCGCCAATTCTGCCTATGTGCTCTGACTTTGCCTTGGCAATAACACTTTTGAAGGACCTGGAGGCGAAGTTATACTTCTTTTTAAGCACGCTGGTGTTTACATCCCGAGCCGCCGAAGCCTCAGCCCAGGCCTGATAGCACTCCTACTTACTGCGTAATGCAGTCTTACAGGAGCGACCAAACCAAGACTGCGATCTGCCTCCGATGGGTACCACAGATGATGGAATAAATAGTTCCATTCCCTGTAGCACCACATCAGTGACAGAGTCAGCAACAGCGCTGGGATCATCCGGCGAGAAGCAAACCCGCCCCCATGGGTAGAATGCAAAGAAAGACCGCATTCCGTCTCAATCCGCCGACCTGTAATGCCAAACACGGCGGCAACCTGCAGAACGCAACCGCGAGGGGAGCGTGAGTGGCACCACACTCCGGATCAGACAATGGTCCGAAGAGCCGAGAGGGGCATCAACGGAAACCTGATATCCGTCCGGTTGAGAGGTCAGCAGAAGGTCCAACAGAGAAGGTGTATGATCCTTCACATCTGGAATCCGCGTAGGCGAAGTAACCAGCTGTGTCAGACCATATGCCAAGGCAAAGTCATAAACAGATCTCCCCGCATGATCGGTTAAACGTGAACCGAGCCATTCGGCGTGGTGGGCGTTAAAATCGCCAAGGATCACGATCTCTGCGGATGGGACCTGTTGTAGCAAGGAATCTGTAGCCATTTGGACGTGGTTGATGAGTCGGTCTGTTTCGGCATTACCGCTATGGGACCTATAGAGGCACCCGTAGACGCGCGGATGGTCGTCGCTATCTACGCGTAGCCAAAGGATGGACAGGTCCGAACCTTCAAGACTGCCGAGAACAGATGTCCTCTCTGACGTATACGCAAACTCCAGCCCGAGGCACAAAGGAGTGTTCCAATTTGTACCCCGGGTAGGAGAGATACGAAGTATCAGCCGGAGAGGACACCTGCGTCTCGGTCAGAAAGAGCAAGGCCGGCTTCGCCGTCTCGAGATGGTAGTGGACGGCGTTTAGGTTCAAGTGAAGTCCCCTGATGTTGCAAAAATTCACGGATAGCGTGGCAGGGGTCACCTTGGTCTTGTTGCTCAGTTTGCCCCGAGCAGTTATTGTTTTGAGCGGAATTTTGCAGCCTGAGCACCCACGCTCAGGAGTGGAGTAGCATGGTCGTGGATGCTCAGCGAGGGATTCTCCAGGGGTGCTGGTACCCTCCTGGGGTAGTCTAAGATTTAATTCCGCTACCATGTTGATGGAGGGGGATTGGGTCTCCGGTCACCTGCACTCACCAGACGAAACGCAAAAGCAGAGCTTCCACTTCACGCCGGTATTCTGTGAGGTCGTGATACTAACCCAGCTCGAGCCGGCCCATACGTGCAACAGCAAAAACTGCTGCGTGGCCCTACCACCGTTAAGCTATTAATAAAATATATTTTTAAAGATTTGATTATTGCAGTCAGGTTTTCTTTTTCATAATAATTTACTTGTTGTTTGACTGATGAGTAATAGTAAAATAATAGCCCATATACATTCCAGAGCTCTCTCTCATTTCTGAGCGTATTATGGAGCAATTAGTTCGCCGCATTGCTCCAGTGCATGTTGGCAGACATGCAGGTTTCCTCACGATGTCAGAACATAAAATTCAACAATTTCTAGGTCAAAAGACGACGAGGATCGAACATGGTCGCTCGCGTACTTAAAAATTAACAGCAAGCGCTAATCCTTTGAGCTACCACGGAGGCTAATGAGTAAGGTGTAGTATACAATAAAATTAATGTTTTTGTGACAATTTTATTTTTGATGATTAATATTACAAATCTTAGTTACAAAATGATATACTTTACGGGTGTTGAACAGTTCAAGTTTTTACTTCGTAGTCTTATAAAACGCAACATAGCATAAAACATCCTAGTGTTGAACATAGTATAATTCTCTCAAATTATGAAATTGTACAATATTGGTGAAATGGTAATTATTAATAAAAATGAATTTACTGCGTTGTCTATATTTAAAGGGCTATTAAAACCATAAACAAACTGTTACTTTGCGACGGTTGCAACAATATTTGCTACAAATCGATATATGCAGATGATCCTCAGGCCTATAAACAAAGCGCACACATATAAACTAAGCGGAAATTTCTTTGTATTCACGTATTAGTTAAAGATGTATTTTATTAAAAGGAGAATAGTCCTACAACAATTTCGATTTAAATCTAAACCTTTTTATACTATTAATAAAATCACAAATGATAATCTGTATTTACGATAACAAATAAAAAGGCTAAGTTTACTATATCAAAGATTTATCTTATAGTTATAAACTATACAACACATGATAAATAATAATACATATTTGTAGTGTGACATTTTAAGCACTGACCCTTTATTGTATATTGTTGATTTATGGATATTCCATTGTTGTTGTTTAGTTGTTTTTAAAAAAGCCTAGATAATCAATTTGTAAGACCAGCGAATATAGTTGCAACCGTCGCAACATGAGTGAAATATGCAGTTGGTGTTGTTATATATTTGCGTAGAGTATATCATGTTAGTCGGACGCGGTTTAATCGTCGTGTCCGCGTTCATCGTCGCGGCGGCGGTTGCGTTGGCGACGGTTCCAGCCGTCCCTGGGACGTTCCCTTTGGCGTCCTTCTCCGCGCCCAGCACCTCCCCTTTGGAAGAATGACCCTTGTTTCTCGAAGATTCGCTCATTCGAGTCCACCAAGTTGCCGACCTGCAAAGAATTATGTTGTTAAAAGTGCAAAATTATTAGATTAAAACTCCATATTACTTCCTCTCTTGCCATAAAAATTTAAATAAAATTATTAAATTAATAAATAATATTAAAAATTAAGGTAAAAATATTAAAAAATATAGACAATAAAACTAATAAAGTACAGTAAATACAATTGATTAATATAGAGTAATAAATAAATCAGATAGATTCGTTTATATTTGTGTGTATATAAATTCATCAACCCATTTTGTCCTGGGTGTCAAGTGTCAACTATGGGAACCCAATCTGCCCGACCAAGTGCGGCGATTATGGCAGATCTTCCTTACTGAGGTGTGAATGTGAGGAAATAATACTTAAACTGCACTTGAAAGTCCCCTAGCTACTGATATATATTATTGTTCAAATTGACATTTAAAAATATTAATATACATTTGACATTGTAATAATTGTAACTTGACATTTAAATAAAGGCCCCAGAGTTTCTTGTCGTTTCTTCTCTAGCCTTGATTTCCAAACCGGTGAGGATTTAAACATTCATCAATTCTTTAAACAAGTCTAAACTAAACTACCTAAAAAGTATTCGACTTAGAGGCAGAGCAGTTGACTGTTCATCAGCTGATGAAATTTATATCCGAGTTTTATTCAATTGTTGTAGTCTCTCACACATTGCCCTAAATCTCAAGTCTTTTCTACAAAAATGCAGAAATATCTCTATTCACCACATTTGTGCTCCAAGATTGAATAGATTTTTCAGCACCACATAAATAAGTAAGACATAATTTTTCATTGCATTAAAATTTCTTAAGTTAAAAGAATGTAATAAATACACAAATTATATAATTTACCTTATCGGCAAGCTGCAGCGCCAGCGCTTGCATCCTGGTAGGCTCAGAACGGTGCAGTATAGCGCACTCGCTTGGGTCATCAAGAGATGCCAGTAATTCTTCATTTATGATCATTTTTGATACCAAGGAGTGCACACGCTGCCGCGGCAGCTCGAACATGTCCGCCAATGAGCGCAGAGACAGCGATGCGTACACGTGCGCGTAAGTGAACAAGTACGTCCGAAGTGACTCTTCCCGAATCAGACGACCCAGCATCGCACGTACGTTGTCTGCTCCCACCATCAGGTCCCAAACCTATAGTAATGGACCATATTTTATATTAAAACTAATTAAAAAGTGTTTGTGGTATGTGTTGAACCAAATCATAATATCATTTATTGTTTAAGTCAAAATGTTTTCACCTCACCTTTTAGATTAGTTTCTATATGTATAAGTATTTTTATTTAGATTAGTTAATATATACAAATAAATAATTAGAGAATTGTGCCGTGTGATGGTGACATAAGAGAATGCGTCACCACATTTCATTCCAAGTCAGTTCATTGAATCCATTTAGTTGTCAGCAACTACAAAAAGTCAGAGAACTTGACTGATGAACGGCAGGTATAAGGATCTTGTTCACGTCTAGCGTAAAATATCCAGAACAGGGAGTAGCATCAAAAGTGCAAGACGTTTGGAACTACAATTGTGAATTCACCAGCCAAACGGGGCAATTAAGCACATGTTTAATAGTGGCGTTAATTTCAAAGTGGACGTTAAAGTTGAATAGAAATAGCTGTAGACGTTTGTAAATCTATAAAACGGATGTAAGTGCACATAAAAGTTTTACTTTGGTAGCTATTATGTTTCGCGTTAAGTTTCACTTTAGGATGAAAATAAGTGTGTTATTAAATAAGTTTTTTTTATGAACTAATATATTATAGAATGTTACTTAAAATGATGTTTAACTGTACTATAAAGTTTGTTTGTCAAAAAAGCAGCATTATAAATGTTTAGTAAATATATTGAAAGAAATTTACCTTAGCATTCATTTTCTCGTTTACAATAAAATTAAGGCAAGCTCGCCAATCTCCGCGGCGCATAGCCCTGGCGGCAGCTACAGCATGTTCTCTCATAGACTCTGGAGGACCAACTAAAGCTTGTCGCTCACTGGCTCGCAAATTCTGATAGAATGTTTTGCTGATCATGCGACGGCGAGCATCAAACTCATGAGCTGCCATGTACGGAATCTCAATCAACATAGCGGACACCAAATACACACATTCAAGCAACTCAAGATTAATATGCATATGGAATGGCATCTGCCGCTGTTTTTCTATCTTCTCCTGTTCTTTAGAACGTTCGTGCTGACGTTGAGGAAGCAGACCTTGAGCAAGCAACTCTTTCGGTTTGCCCGTCATCATCAACTCCGCTAAACAACCATGCGCTTCCTTGACATTGCCCCGACGGAACGCGCACAGGCCTAAATTAGCCATTGTACGATTGTACAAAATTTGCGTACTCGGATCGGAATGCTGAACGGTTTCTTGGAGGTGAGACATGAGTAGGAGATCTCGGGCTTGAAACCAGTTGTCGTGCAAAGCGTGGTGATATATATGGCAAAGGATGGCGCGCGTTCTTAGACGATCGGACTCGTCATGGGCATAGATGTACTTGCATAAGCGTTCCATTTTCTTGATAGTTGTTTCCTCTCCTGGAGGCAAATCTTTTCGAACTGCACGAGGATCGAATTTATAATACAAATGATCGATTTTACGTAGATAGGCGCGACAAATTTCTTGCGGGGATCCATCACGTTCGACCACTTGACAGACGCGATCGATGAGTGCGGAGACACGCACTTCATCCTTCAGTCTCTCTACATACTCATTAGAGTGGGGGTCACACTCTTTCAATAGTTTAGTGAACTCGTCATCAAGCCGCTCCAATGCTGTTAATAAGCAGCCACGTACGCGATATGGCGGAGTGACGAGTTCCTCATTATCCTCTGTAATTGTCTCACTAAGAACCATATTTTCATTAGCCAAAAGGATTGTAACCATATGGTCAACATTTTCGACTAGTCTAGACCAGTACTCGGGTTTCATGGCATCGGATACTTTAGGATTGTAATCAAAGAGAGCGGCGACGGTGGCGGCGCGTAACTTAAGTTGAAGTGCGTCTCCTAAGTTGTGTTGCTGAGCAACTGTACGCAGTTCGTGCAGTAACTCAAGTTGAGCACGACGGTCAGTACGCTTACGACCACGGGCTGCACTAATCTCGCCAAGTTTCTTTACTACCAAGGCAGCATCGATATCGCTATCCTGTGAAACATTACTATATATTAATTTGAAATAACAATTATAAAACAAAATAATTTATTAATGGATGTACGTATAAAGTGTGAATTCTTACATACGTAGTAAGTATTTAGTAAGATAAGATAGGTCGATGAGCGGTAGTGGATTGTTTATAAAAAAGAAATGCAAAAATGATCAAATAAATAACAAACCTTTGCAAACATCTTAGGCTTATCAGAGGTAGCGGCGCCCTTCCTAACGGTCTCCCATTCACCGCCGTCGTCTGTCTGGTCCCTTTTGCTGACCTTTCCAGCTCCCCTCTCACGCCTTTCTCTCCTTGCACGACGCCTGTCCCGTTCTTCGTCATCGTCTCGTTCAGTAGTTCTCTTTAAGAACCGTTCTCTTATTGTGGTGGCTCCACGAGCTTCATCGTCGGAGCTAGAGCTGGAGTCGGAAGAACTAGAACCCCAATCCATAGAGTCAGAGGACTCATCATCTTGGGGCGGGGGACGACGTGGAGGTTCGGGTGAGCGACGCACTCTAACTTTCTCCTTCACCTTGTCTTCATCATCAGATTCGTCAGATGATGATGTATCTGATAATAAATAAGAGGGATAAGCAAATATGTAATGAGCCTGACCAAACCATTTAGTTATTAGTATTTTAGAAAATTAGACAACACAAAGAGAAAAATATGTTTTTATATTTTATCTAAATTGCCAGAAATTGTTAAGTATAAAAATTTTATAGGTTATATAGGTAGTAAGTTTTGGCAATCCATGGCACAGATAGTGATAGCAGTCTATGTAGATATAATAATGAATGCTATATGTCAGTTCAAGAAAAAATTTGAAGATAAGTAAAAAAGTATTGCAAATACTGTTACACATTACAATACAATTGGGATCCATTAATAGATTTAATTGTCATGTACATACATATGTAATAACTATGCTCCAAATGAATATATAAATGTAGATCAATGTAGTAAGTGAAAAATTATATTACAAAAATATATGTTTTTTGCATTTTATAAATTATACTAAGCAAATAGGAATAAAGAGATTTCATCCAATTAGACCAAGACGTGTAAGAGCGAGACAGCAACAATTATTTTATGAATGAAGACAAAACCAAAATTTTGCCTTAGTTCACTAATTCAAATGTTTTTGTACATTAGTGCGAAGTGAGTAAGAATTTGTCTGCTACCTTGAAGTTTCATTTTCTTACATGACTAATTTAGGCGTTACTTAAACTCTTGCAACTAAGTTTTAATATGAGTTAAAGGTAGTGTTTTAAAAGTAATAGCTAATTTACCTTTCCGTTCTTCATCATCATCTGGCAAATCGGGGTTTTCACGAAATTTCGTGATCTCTGCATCAAAATCTTTCTCATATTTTCTGAGCTTTTGGCGCAATGAAGTAAGAGCTTTACTATTGCCTTTAGATAACGCCTTCCTACTATCACGGTCGGCCCATGCGCCTGCCACCCAATCATCTAATTCAACCAGAGCCCTAATAAAGAAACGAGGAGCAATTCCATTCTCTTCTTTTTGAACTACGGGTGCTGCGCGAGTGTATGCTCTCTGCAGTTCCTCAAAGGAAGCTAAAGCCGACGAAAAGTCTTTGATCTTGCGATGATTGCGTAGCGAATGAATTATTCCCTCCAATTCTTCATAACGCTTTTCTTTCATAGAACGCACTACACGCTTCGTTTCTTCCTCATCATCACTAAACTGGGTGAACAGAAAACATCAATAAGATTTAGCTCCAAATATCTCTAGTTATGATTTATAATAGTAATAGTAATAGGCAGAAGGTCTCTTTTCAGTACAGTTCGAACAGTTTATCACTGTATAATAATTACGTTATAGGTTTATTTAAACAAAAACTTTCTACACTTAAGTAACCCTTTTTCCATTTCGGTACCAAAAACGAGATCAGCTATATGTGTCGGGAGCGGGGGCGGAGCTAGCGGTATAGGAGTGCGATATATAAGCAGTGCATAAAATAATGCAGTATAATGTTATTAGTGAAAGTAGTTTATTACAGAAACTAAACAATTAAAATTTCTGAATCATGTACATAAAAATATTGCCACAGACAAGTTCGTATTTCGGTACCGAAATTGTATACCGGTACCTTAACCCTAAACTTTCTGGTACTGCAAATGCAAAATTTATTTTTTTATTATGCAGTCCATGGTAGTAAGTATTTTTCAAATCTTAACCAAATCTTTTCAATATGATGTTCTAGGAAGTTTCTATTTCGTACCTCCTGGTAATGATATGAAATGGGACATTCTAGGTCTCAGTGAA
Organism: Parnassius orleans; assembly: GCA_029286625.1. Lineage (NCBI taxonomy): Eukaryota > Metazoa > Arthropoda > Insecta > Lepidoptera > Papilionidae > Parnassius > Parnassius orleans. The sequence continues at coordinate 2,359,173 of JAGSMP010000008.1, forward strand.
GTAAGACGAGCTGGAGAAAACATACAAGAATATGAGGACTTCCTTCTATATCACATAGGCGGAAAAAGAAGGCCAAAATGGGGTAGGATTTATTCTCAAAAAGCATATGATACAATATGTTGATGAGTTCATAGGAATTTCGGACCATTTAGCAGTGCTAGATATAAAATTACCCAATTACGAAGACATGTGGTCTATTGTGCAAGTTTACTCTCCGACCAAACAAGCAGACAAAAAGACAATAGAAGAATTCTATGAGAATCTAAACAGTACTATAGAGAGACATACACACAAAAACTTAATAGTGATGGGAGTTTTCAACGGCCAGACAGGTGAAAGCTTGCCAGAAGAAAGACGTGTTCTTGGACCTTTTACATATGGAACTCGACGAAGCAAAAATGGAGAAAGACTCATTAATATGTCTTTAGAAAACAACCTCTATATTCTAAACAGCAAATTTAAAAACAAAGGTTTAAGGAAATGGACATGGGTATCACCAGGAGGCAAATACAAAAATGAAATTGATTTTGTCCTCACCAACAAACCAATGTATTTCACCGATTTAAATATGGTGAACAAATTTAATTTCAACACGATCCATAGAATGGTCAGGGCAGATCTCACACTACGACATACAAAGACACAAAGACCCAGGAGGAACTTTGATGGTAAATTGAGTATCCAAAACCTAAAAGAAGCTGCAAACAAACTGACCGAGAGATGTGCAGACTTTGAGAAAGAAACCAAGAACCTAGATATTCAAAAGAAATACGACTGGTTCGAGACTTCAATCAAGCTAGCAAAAAGTACCTGCACTAATAAAGAAAACAAGAAAAGCTATTTATCAATAAAAACAATAAATCTAATCGAAGCAAGCAAACAAGTAATCAGTTCCAGAGACACAGAGAACCATAGAAAACGCATATCAGAGCTGAGTAAAGATATTAAACAGAGTATTAGAAGGGATAGAAAGTGTTAGATCCAATAAAACACCGTAATTTAGGTAAATACGTTTATTGTGCTAGGTAGCAAAACTAATGAAAAATTGGTTGACTTAACTAACATTATTTCTTAACAATGTTATGCAAGTACCCACCTTTATAACTATTTATGATAATCTATGATAACAGAAAGCAAAACAGATGACAAAAAATAGAAGAGCAAATCATTAGATCAGGAGGAACAAAAAAAGCATATAAAGGACTGTCAAAATCAAAAGATTGGGTTACAAAAGTTAGAAATGAGAAAGGAATAGAACAAAACAGAAGATCAGACATAAAAGATATTGCTACATCATACTATAAAAAATTATATGAGAACACACAAGAACCTGGCGAATCAATGTACTAAACGATGATGAGGATGAGAGCATACCCTATATGCAATGAGATGTAGAAGTAGCATTACAGTCCCAAAGTAAGGACAAAGCCCCAGGGCCAGATTGCATTGAAAATGAAATCCTATTAATGACAAAATATGTCCTGTTACCAGTAATCACGAAACTATTTAATGAAATTTTCGCAACCGAAATTATCCCGATACAATGGACGCAATCTAATATAGTACTGTTATATAAAAAAGGTGATAAACTTAATATAGGTAATTATCGCCCGATCAGCCTTATGTCCAACTTATACAAAGTATTTGCAAAAATACTGCTAAGAAGACTGGAAAGAAAATTAGGCGACAACAAACCAGACGTGCAAGCAGGTTTTCGTAGAGGTTACTCTGTATTAGACCATATACATGTTATGAGGCAGATCATAGAAAAATCCCATGAATACAACCAATTATATGACATGGCATATATAGACTTCAGCAAGGCTTTCGACTCTTTATTTCACAATAAGATATGGCAGGCCCTAAAAGAACAAGGTATCGAAAGCAAGTACATAAGGATACTGAGGAAGATATACAAGGAAAGTACAGCATGCATACAGTTAGAAAAGAAAGGAGAACCATTTAGCATACAAAAGGGTGTGCGACAGGGCGACCCGCTATCTCCAAACCCTTTTTTATGCGGTCCTTGAAATGATATTTAGAAGACTAAATTGGGACGGATATAGAATCAACATCGATGGAACTTGGTTAACACATTTAAGATTTGCAGACGACATAGTTCTCTTTGCAAAAACCCCACACGAACTGAATGTCATGGCAAATGATCTGGCATTAGAAAGTCACACGGTGGGATTGAAAATGAACATGGAGAAAACGAAAGTAATGACCAACGGACCTAAGAATGAAATCATCAGGGTTGGCCAAAGTGAGATAGAATATGTGGATGAATACATTTATCTAGGCCAATTTATCTCACCCACAGACAACATGGAAAAAGAAATCAACAGGAGAGTAGCAAACGGATGGAAAAGATATTGGAGCATGAAGGAAATAGTGAAAGATAAAGAACTGCACATATCGATTAAATCTAAAGTATTCAACACATGCATTCTCCCTGTATTGATGTACGGATGACAAACATGGGCCCCCACTAAATTGAACAGCAAGAAATTAAACATATGCCAGCACTCGATGGAGCGAAGTATGATGGGAATCAGGAAAAAGAATCGAGTCAGGTTCGAAGACATTAGAAAAAACACAAAGGTTCGGGACATAGCAACAAATGTCACAAAACTAAAGTGGAAATGGCTTGGCATATGAGTAGAGGGAAGGCGAAGTGGTGAAGGAAGGTCACAGAATGATACCCCAGGAATGGCATAAGAAAGAGGGGAAGACCCCGCCAAAGATGGGAGGACGACCTGGCCAAATTCGCGGGTGTGACCTGGAGCCGGGTTGCCAAGGATAGAAACGAGTGGAAAAGGTTGGAGGAGGCCTTTGCCAATTGGAAATCAGCAGAAGACAACCTAGATTTTATATAATTTAGATATTAAGAAATTGTATTACGTACTGTTGAATAAATGGCTTTATTATTATTATAGCAGTAACCCTTTCACCATCCCGTGTATTACATATAGGTCATTTCTATTGTCTTACTATTGTGTCTAAAAATCAGACAGTGAAAGTGTTAAACCAGAATGGCAGTATAGCAATAGTGAAATATTATTTGATAAAAAAAACAAAGCATCTTAACTGCAGGGGCGGATCTATAATTCTATATATGGGCTATTTGGACTGCAACCTATGACCCCGTATATATAAAGCGCCCTCAGCCCCCATTGAAGACAATAACTGTCAAAGTTTCAAAAATATTTTTTTTAAATAGAATAGGGTGACAAACGAGCACACAGTCTACCTGATGGTAAGTGGATGATGTGGCCCATAGACATCTACATTTATCCTCAATTAAGAATCAAAAAGCAGATGCATTGTCACCCTTGAGGACTAAGATGGAATGCCTCTTTTCCAGTAAAAAGGGTCTCCGGTTCTCTACACTCACCATACGAAACACAGCAGCATGAAGCTGCTATTTTACGCTGGTATTCTGTGAGAGCGTGGTCCTACCCCGGTCGAGCCGACCCATTCGTGCTACAACCATAATATAGCTGCAGCATGGCTCTACCACATATAAAATGAATTTTAGTGGAAATGAAGATGAGACAGTTAATTTTCGAAAAGAGGCACGAAATTTATTTCATAAAGTGGTAAAACTGGATACTATTTTTTTGGAAGAAATTTTAGAGAGGATATTTGTGAAGGTAACAACAAATTATGTTATTAAAAGAGTTTGTGAGCAACATACGACACCAATCGGATCAAAAATTAAGGATATACGAGGAGAAAGCTAAGAAATTAAATACTAGAGTGGCAGCAGAATACAGTGACAAACAAGAAACGGATCACTTCCAAACTTTCAGAAAAAATCAAGAGTCAAAAATTTAAAAAGTGACATGCTAAATGTTGCGTTGGATGTTGGATTTAAATAAAAGATGCCAAGTTTATGACACATATAGTACGAAATTCAAATTTTTAATGGATTTGCAAGACAACAATAAGAAAAACAGATCTGGAAAGTGTACGTAATATAATTGATTACTATCCAGATGACATAGGCAAACATTTAGTGAATGAGTGCATTCGGTTAAAATCTTACTATAGTCTAAGCTAGAGTCTTACACCTCTTGCAGTGAAATGTTTTACTATCTTATAGATTTTTTTTAACTTTGGTAAGCTCTAACTGTGAAGCGGAGTGCTCTTTCTCCAGGATGTTGTATATAGAAAGCAAATATAGGACAACAATGTTGAAAAATCAACTAAATAATTTATTAGTTCTTTCCATAAATTGTGATTTAACAAAGGACTTACAATGTGACGAGCAAATAAAGGAATTTGCAGCACAAAAATGTAGAAAAGTATAATTTAACATAACATCACATATTATGTTATTATTATTTTTTTTGCAATAATGTCTTACTTACATTTGCTGTTTGTGCATCTAAGTAATATTAAATAAATAAAATATTTCATTGTCCTAATTTTTTTCCAGACTGTCTGTATACATCATTATAGAAAACAGTTTTTTGACTTGATTAGTTTGATTAATTTGGTAGGCCCCCAATTAGTGTTATTCCAGGGCCCCACAAATTCACGCTCCTCCCCTGCTTAACTGTATGAGAGGGAAGAAAAAAAAGGAGTAGGAGAGGGCAATCCTCTTTGTAAAGGCAACAATGTAAATTTAGAGAAAAAAAAATTACTCACTTTTATTTACTCTTATTTTGTGATTTTTTATTTATGCATTGTATATATTAATAGTTGTAACACACTTTGCTTGTTATTGCACGCATATATATATTTCCTCTAGACATAGTAATTAAAAATATTTAACTTTGCCCTAGACTAATTATTAAAAAAAACTACATGTCCATATATTTTACCTCAATAGCTTAATTATTTTGTTATATAATATTGATATTTCTGATACAAATATTGATTATACACAATATTAACACATACACTGCCGTCAGTCATCCTTTAAATGCAGTAATCCGTGCAAAGTGACTGACACAGCAGCATAAGGGTTAAATTATCAATACCCAGATTAAATTATATCAAAAAATACACAAAAAACTTCATATTACATTTAATTTTTATCCACTCTATTTTATAATATTGACTTATAAAAATAAGATAAATAAATATTAACTCATTTTGAAAATCTTGTTTTATGATTTTTATTTGTTAATGATACCTAATTAAGAAAATCAAAATCATTAAACTTTGGATTTTTCAAAAAGATTGTTTGTATAGTAGAGTAAAATCATATTATGTGGTAAATATTTTTAAATAATTGGTGTATTAAATAATTAAATATGTTAAAAACTTACAGTGTAGACGGGTGCTGGTGCACGAACTACCTGCTCCTCTTCACTTGAGCTTTCCGATTCTGAATCTGTCCCAGTCGCGAAAAACCGACTCATGTTTGCCTCTTTAACTGCAGAAATAATTTAAATAACCATCACTATTTTTTAAATATCTTAAAATATTTAAATGTATAATAAACATTTACCATAAGTTTAAAGGTTAGAATATTTAAAGTGTAAATCAAACATATAGAAATAAGTAATACCTTAAAAACAATACTGTGTTTTCAAGTTATTTTAATTCTTTTAATCGCACTTCGATACATGAAAATTGTAAATTAATTTAAAAAATTCACAAAGCCTACATGCACACGAAGCACTCCACACGTCAAAGAAACCATAGAGATTGTCGTTGTTGTGTTGTTACGATTCCCCATTTAAGGCAAGCTTAGTTCTTATACAATACAGCCTAGTCTGATTAGTGTTTTGTTCACAAAAAAACTGCTTTTTGACAATTAACCCAGCGGATAGTTCATAACGATAATATCTCAAAGCATGTAAGTGGATAAAAAACCTGATATAATCACAATCGAAACACTTGCTACATTATGTCCACTTATAGTTAATTTGCGTAGAAATTTAAAACATCAAATCGCATTGATTTTAATATGAAAAAGTATCATCCACTAAAATCCACTTTAAACTATATTTGTGAACGGTGGCACAAGTGCTCCGATGGTTATGTGAATCTCAAGATAAGGTGTCTGTCTGCTTAGGCACCTTGAGATACTATTGTCGACTGTCTGCTGGCTCAAGTTGTCGTCAAAATCTTCCAAAAATTAAGTAACGTGAAGCGTCAACATATTGTGAAGCAGTGTACTATAAAGGATTATTATCACTTGATACTGAAAATCTATAAAAAAACCAAAATCCCGAATGAAAAGAAGTCATAACTTAAAAGACAAGTATTCAAGTCAAAAATCTTCATAAAAAAAACCGAGACCATAGAGATTGTTGTTATGATTCGCCAGTTAAAGCAGGCAAAGAACTTAGACCATACAGCGTTATCTGTTTTGTATTTTGTTTACAAAACTCTTCTCATTAAGATTATGGTGGAAAGGTCCTTAATGAAAATAAAGCCACAACACCAAAGTTAAATAGGTTCTGGGATTTCAGTTATTTTCCATACGCATAAACTAAACGCCCTAGGGAGACGAATAAAATCACTTTTTTAATAAACTTAAATAATAGAAAAATCAAGGAAGCTTAAAATGTATTCTCCTGAGTAGACTGAGAATTTGTAAATTGAGCTTGCAATGCAGTATTCTGGATAATTTAGCTTTTTTTGATTTCTGAAATGGTAATATGATTTAGCTGTGCTGATACTGCAGTTGGACATCAGCAACCAATTTCAAACGAATAAGGCTGCAAATGCGTTCCCATCTTATTTCTATACTGTTTATATCCAGTATTATATTATGCTGGCTTACTCTTTATGCCCTTCAGACCAAAGCACGCACTACACGGATGGATCCTAAGAAGCAGAGAAATGTAAGAGGGCTAACTAGATCGACTTTTTGGTGATGATGACTGGTCACCAATTCAGTAGAAACGAGTAGAATAAGTAGAACCGAGTAGAATAAGCTGGAACGAGTAGAATCAGAAGAATCGAGTAGAATGATTTATTAATAAAATGTGATACCTTATGTACTAAAAATTAACAAAATCTTAACTAATAAAAATGCCTACTTTAAAATATATACAATCTTAAAATTATAACAACGAATTAAAATTTCATTAACAAAGACGTGATTGGTCGTAAAAAATTCGAGCGAAAGGAATTCGAGTGTTGTTGGATTCCTGAAAACGACGGCACGTGTGACCTCGGAATCCACGCGAACGGCGGAGGTATAAAACACCGTGGCTTAGTGGAAGGCGTCCCACTGCGCCCCCTTTCCCCAAGAGGGGTTGCTTCCGTCTGCGCCCCCGTTCCCCAAGTGGGGTCACTTCCGATACGGCAGAAAGGCCCTCCAGGCCAAAGCCAGTCCCAGGTGGTGTTTAGTGGATAGGCACTTAGGTTTCATAGTGAGTCCCACATAACCACGCAGCCAGCTGCGTAGTATACTAAGAGCATTCACCACCTCCCTCCCCCGCTTCCCGGAGGATAGCCCTTTACTTTGCTTATGGGCGCAAAAAAAAAGGAAGGCGTCCCATTTTAACTTCAGGCTCAGAAGGACTAGAGCCGGAGCCGTAAAGCCAGTTATAAAAACCCCGAGCCTCAAAAATCAGAACCCAGGGCCGTAAAGCCAGTTATAAAAAAAAGGTAGAAGTAGAAGTATAGATGTGCCAACGCGGAAAAATTACGACTCGATAATAACTCGAGTTGAAATTCACGCTATTCGAATTAAACTCGAGTTACGCAACTCGAATTAACCGGATGAAACAGAGTAAATGATTTGTCACAATATACTAATTTATAAATTTATTACTATATATAACTCTTTGGTGGGTTGGGACAACTATCATTACTAAACTTAGTAGGTAGGATAGAAATAAAAAGGTATATTTAGTATGTATCATACTTATGTATTTACGGTTTTAATCTTAGATAATGTAAGTATCTATATTTAACAATAAAACTAGCTATATAGGTACCAGTTTTCACAAAACAATATCAGTTTAGTTTAGTTACATATTTGTAGGTACATACACTATTAATAGTTTAATTATCACAGTCATAATATTCTTAAATAACTTAGTTATTATAAAATTCTAAAAAAATAAAATTAGGTTGTTGGTACTCTTTGAAACACAAAGCGCGCACACGATGAAAGAATCGCGCTGTTAATCTAATCTTTCGCTGCTTGCTTTTTTTTTTGTTTGCGCCCAATGCAAGGACACCCTCCGAAAGCGGGGGAGGGAGGTGGTGAATGCTCATAGCATACCACGCAGCCGGCTGCGTGGTTATGTGGGACTTACTTTGAAGAAGTGCCTTACCCACTAAACACCACCTGTGGGAACGGCTGGCCATTCCGCCGAATCGGATCGACCCCCTTAAGCGAAAGGGGGCGCAGTGCTGAAAGGGGGCGCAGATGTTGACTCGCTTGACTGATTCGTTCATATACACTTTACAGCCAGCCCAAAGTCGAGTTAGGGAGATCCAACTCGAGTTATAAACTCGAGTTGACCCATCGGCCTATCTACAAACTTTAGTATATTATCTATGATATACTATAGATTATAAATAGGCACATCGCTATGTCGCTATGTAGAAGTACCAGTGTTGCCGATTTGTGGGGAATTCCCCAAACTGCGGGGAATCTCAAGTTGATAGGGGATTTATTGGGAACTGGCATTATGCGGGGAAAATGCGGGGATTTTAACATCGACCTCTCATCCGGACAGATATCAGGTCTCCGTCGACGACCCTCTTGGCTCCTCGGACCATTGTCAAGTCCGGAGTGTGGTGCCACTCACGCTGAAATCGCGATAGCTTTTTGCAGGCTCCCGCCGTGTTTGGCACTATAAGTAAGCCGATTGGGATGGGATGCGGTCTTTCTTTGCATTCTACCCTTGGGGGCGGGTTTGCTTCTCGCCAGGCGATCCCAACGTTGTTGCTTATTCTGTTGCTGATGTACCACATCATTCAGGGTATGGAACTTTTTATTCCTTCCTCTGTGGATCCCATAGGAGGCAGATCTCAGCCATGGTTTAGTCGCTCCTGTAAAATAGCATTACGCTACAAGCAGTAGTGCTACCGGGCCTGGGCTGACACATCAACGTCCTGGGATGTAAACACTAGCGCCCTTAAAAAGAAGTATAATTCCGCTTCCAGGTCCTTCAAACGCGTCATTTCCAAGGCAAAGTCAAAGCACATCGGCAGAATTAGCGAGAAACTAGTTCGCCTTCCTTCGGGAACCCGTGCATTCTGGTTTTCGCCAAGACTGTCCAAGGGAACTTCTGTCAGCCATCTCTTCCATCTCTGCACAGGGAGGACGACTCACTGGCCCATGCCGCAAATGAGAAAGCTGATTTGCTAGGCTCTTTTTTTGCGTCCAACTCGACTCTCGATGAGGGGGGGAACACACCGCGGGATGGTCGGCGGTGTGTTCCCCCCGTCATCGAGAGTGCTCCATGCCGGATGTGCGGTTCACTCAGCGCTCGGTTCGTAAAGCACTCCTCTCCCTGGACATCCACAAGTCGAGTGGGCCTGACGGAATCCCCCCAATTGTGCTGAAGACGTGTGCTCCTGAGTTGGCACCGGCTCTAATGCGTCTTTTCCGGTGCTCCTACTCCTAGGCATAGTCCCGAAGACCCGCTCAGACGCGTCTAACTACAGGCCTATCGCCATCACCTCCTTGTTCTCCAAAATAATGGAAACCATTATAAACTGCCAGCTCATGCGGTACCTTGAGGATCACCAGCTGATTAGTGACCGCCAATACGGTTTTCGTCGTGGTCGATCAGCTGGTGATCTTCTGGTCTACCTGACTCATAGATGGCCGCAGGCAGTAGAGTCCAAAGAGGAGGCATTGGCCGTTAGTTTGGACATTGCGAAGGCCTTCCATCGGGTCTGGCACAAAATGCTTCATTCGAAGCTCCCTTCTTATGGGCTTCCGAGAAATTATGCAATTGGATCACCAGTTTTCTTGCATATTGGAGCATCAAGGTCATTGTAAACGGTGCATGCTCCGACTACAAGCCTATTAATGCTGGTGTTCCACAAGGCTGCATGCTATCACCAACGATGTTTCTTCTGCATATCAATGATATGTTGCTAACCGGTAACATTCATTGGATGACAGCACTGGTGATGCTCTATACATCGGCCGTGCCAATATTTCTCGGGAAAACGTTGCCGAGTACCGGAACAAACTTGTGTCTGAAGTCGGGTCTTTGCTGAACAAAGTCTCGGATTGGGGGCGACTAAATCTAATCCAGTTTAATCCGCAGAAGACAAAAGCTTTCGCGTTTACCGCTAAAAAGAACCCCTTTGTCGTATCTCCTCAGTTTCAAGGCACTCCCCTTGTTGCCTCAGCCAGTATCGGAATCCTCGGCGTCGACATATCGATGACGTGCAGTTTCGTGGTCACTTGGAAGAGAAGGCAAATTGACCTCTAAAAAACTTGGCGTGCTCAGCAGAGCGGGACAGTATTTCATGCCGGCACACCGCCTGCAACTTTACAAAGCGCATGTTCGGCCTCATATGGAAACTGTTCCCATCTCTGGGCTGGGGCTCCCTAGTGCCAGATCCTTCCACTTGACCGCATCCAGCGCAGAGCGGTTCGAATCGTCGACGTCCGGATCCTTTCCGATCGGCTCGATCCACTGGCGCTGCGAAGAGATGTTGCATCCCTTTGCATTTTCTTTCTCATCTACCACGGGGAGTGCTCTGAGGAATTGTTCGGATTAATCCCAGCCGCCAAATTTCACGAACGCACATCGCGGCAAAACTCCCGATACTATCCACACCATCTGGATGCTTGGCGGTCCACCACTGTACGTTTCACTAGGAGTTTTCTTCCGCGTACGACCTCTCTGTGGTATAGCTTACCACCGGCGATTTTTCTGGACCAATACGACTTAGGGACCTTCAAGAAAAGAGCTTACTCCTTTTTAAAAGGCCGGCAGCGAACCTGCTATTCCCCTGGTGTTGCAGTTGTTCATGGGCGGCGGTAGTCACTTACCATCAGGTGAGACGTATTCTCGTTTGCCGCTTCTCCCATAAAAAAAATTGACATACTTTTTCGAGAATTCCAAATATTTTAATATATTTTTTTTAGTTTAGGTACTTATGGGTAACGGACGACTCAATACTCTTCATTGCACCAAATTTAAATTTCGGCATCTTTATTCTTTCGCCAATTGTAAAATTGTTTTGTGTATCTTATAATGTTTTTAGGGTTTATACATTTATTTCTACAGATTTCGTGTTTATAGGTAAGGAGAGGTAGTAGGAGAATACATGTTCCCAAACATAAAAATTATTATTTCTTTGTTGCTCATACTGCCATTTTCAAACGTGTCGTGCGAACGAAAATTTAGTGCGCTTCGATATTTAAAAATAGAAAACCGCAATCGGCTAAATACAGATACTGTTGTATCTTTAATGGCAACAAGAGAAGGGATAAAAAATTGGGCGACAGTGTCAAGTTTAACCCTTCGGGCCTTCGAGCAAAATGCTTGCAACAAACGTATGGAAAAAATGCAACGGAACAAAGGTTAAAAATTAAATATTATTTAAATAGTTGAAACTTGTGTCATTGTTTAAAATATATTGAGGGGAATTTGTGGGAAATCACGCAGATTTTTGGGGAATTTCATTTGGATTTTTGGGGAATTATATACATTGGCATTGGTAGCCCTGCGAAGTACACAGTGTACTATGAAGAAAATTATAATAAACCGAATAAAAATACCTAAGACTTGGCCTAAAGGTCTAGATACCAGGCCATAAACTCCAAAAAAAAAGTACGATACGTCATAAATTAATATAAATTATATATTTGAGTATTAAAATACAGAAGTATAGAAAGAACGTGGAAGGTGGAAAATTGGAAAATGAATGTATAATGTATGTAATACGAAGAAGTAGTATTCCTTGGCATTGTGTGTATTGTATCTAGCACCTTCTATAATTATTATTTTTATGTCAAAATGGAGTACACTAGCGTAGTACTGCCTATAAGTAAGAAAATGTGCCGAACATGTCTTGCTGAATCTGATTCTACATTGTTCATGAGCGTTCAAGATTTAATAGATCATGAAATATATAAAATCAAACTTATTGATATATTGATTTTCTTAAATTGTGTAGAGGTAAGCCATTTGACGTATTTGCTACATCTACTCTTTGGAGGTAATCAAATAGCATGATATGTATGAAATGACATTAATTTGCACATAAATTATTATTATTTATTTTAGAACAATGATGAGGAAAACTGGCCGCAAGGGATGTGTACATCGTGTGTTAATACAACTTTGCTTTCATACAATTTCAAAATTAACTGTTTGAAAACTAACTTAACATTGTCCCAAATATTTACCATTCAGTCTACATCTTCAACTTTGCAGCGTTCTGACATAGATTCTATTGACATAAATGTTGTTTATCAAGATCATGAATATGATACACCACTTTTTAGTAATCATACAGTTCTTGATTTTGAACCTCATGTACCTATAAACAAAGAATTGACCCCTTTGCCTCCTGTAACTGAAATAACATCTACCGAGCGACCACCAAGAAAAGAAGGTGAAAAAAAGTACTTATGCACTCAGTGCTCTAAATCATTTACAAGAATTTGCGGATTACGGTACCACATGGCAAAACACACAGATGTTCGTAGATTTTTATGTCCTAAGTGTGGTAAATGCTTTCATATGGCAAATGGGTTGAGACAGCACTTATTATCTCACAAAGAAATTCCACAATTTAAATGTGGCTTTTGTAATAAGACATATAAATCTCGCCAGTCTTTGAAAGAACATTTTCGAGTTGCTCATTCAAGTAACCGTAAATTATTTGCTTGTGTAACATGTGCGAAGAGGTTCACTGCGAAATCTACTTTGATGATGCACTTAAAAAGCCATAATGGTGAAAAACAATATGTTTGTCCCCATTGCCCTAAAACATATACAAGGGCATCATACTTGCGAGCACATAGTTTAATTCATCTAGGCCAACAGAGACCAAAACCATTTAAGTGCAAGTTTAAAGATTGCAGCAGAAATTTTTCAACAAAATATTCCCTAAGTGTACATGTTGCACATAGCCATTCATCTGAAAGACCCCATAAATGTGATTTATGTTTAAAAGGATTTGCTACTTCATCTGGCTTAAAAATACACAAGGAATCTCACACAAATACAGAAATTTGCTGCAACATTTGCAATAAAAAATTTGTCAACAAAAGGGTCTTACAAAAACACATGAAAGTTCATGATGTTAATGATGATATAATTTTAGAAACTGTGGTGGATTTTTTCAATGAATGATAAGATACTTGTGATAATTGCTCACTTTTTGAATGGTATTTCTTTTAAAGTGTTAAATGTCATTTACTTTTAGTACATAACACATTCCATGTAGTTTATGTAGTAATTGTTGAAAATAATGGATATGAATAAGAAATTGATAATGAAAAAAATATTGTTTAGACAAACTGAAAAATTATATATTATAATTAGATTATAATTATATCTGGAGTATACTAGCAAAATTGAGTTAAGATTATTAATAAATTGCTTGATGATTGACCTAAGTCACTAAAAAAATCATAATTTTGATACTTTGTAATAACAACAGAACAGTTTGCTGGTTTACTGTCTTTTTTCCTTGTCATAATAATTCGGGCAAAGCTTGGTAGCTGTTTAAAAAAAGAAAAATAATTATTTTTATACCTGAAACTAAATAGTCTACTTGTAGAATAAATATTATTATGAGTTTTAGTTAAGCTTTGCCATAAAAATACATGAATTTCTTACCGGTGTATACTTTTATTTTATCAACCTGTGGTAAAGATACAATGTTCATTTAATTATTAATACAGGTAATTTAAATGGTAAAACTCTGAAATAGTCTTTTTCTGCCAACATGTCCATCTGGGTATGTCCCTCTTACCTATTTCTGCCACCAACCAACAGTGCCTACACTTTTGTGTTCCATTCTGGAGTAGGAGTAGGAGCTGTGAAGTGACTGGCAATGCATATACAGCCCATTTTAATTTAAGTTGGGTGAAGGTGACCATTGGCTGTGGCAGCATACAATCATTCATTAGAACAGTTTTATTAAAAAATTAATAATAGTGTTGATGTATCACAATATAAATAGATATGGATTGCATTATTATTAAAGAGTATCTTTTTACCCGTGGCATCAATTTAGAAAAATCATTAAATACCAAATTTAGTCACTTGGTGTCTGTCTATGTCAGTTTGTCAAAGAATTTTTTTGAATTCCCAAAGACTTCGATCTGGATGATTATTATTTGGCATATATATAATATGCTACAGGAACATGTGAATAAATAAGTTTTTCAGAATTTTATTAATACCATAAGTCTAGAAACATCTACAATTTTTTATATTGGACGTGTCTTCCGATGTATCCATTAGAAAGATAAATTGTCTTGGAATCAAAATTTATTATTATTATTTACTCTTTACATTCATTCATAATTAAAGTTAATTTAGTATACAAAATAATGATGATTTCATGGTCTTATATGCAATATTTGATTCATATCATTGGTCCCAATTAATATTATTTGGCACCATAAAATAGATTCTGATATTTTTTGTACGTTCGAGTAGACTTCAAAATTTCATAATTGCTGTTTTATAATGATGAATACTATACATGTAATAAAACAAATTTTAATAAATCACGTTACATTTTAACTTTTATTGAAGCGGGTTGTACAAAACAGGTCTTTGGAAGAAAGTTCCATAAAAAATTGTGTAAAAGAATATATTGCTGATGTGAAGCAACGACGTTCCGGGAAGTCTGAAGTATGTCAACATGTTCAGTATCGTCCCAACCATTATATCAGATCTGATAGACAACAAATCCTCGCAATAGAACACCGATTCCTACTAAGGCTGATTCGTGAGGCTATTGAAATTAAAAACATCCCAACTTCAATAGAGAAGATAGGTGGGTGCTACAATTTACTTGGGATGCCATAATTAATAAAGTTAAATCCAAACCCAAGCATACTACTGCAAGACTTCACGATACTGTAAGCTCGTCCTGCGTAGATCGGACCAAACATTATTAGTTAGTCTTCGTAAACTATGACATCAAACAACCCCCCCCCGCCTCAATGGGTTCTGTAAAGTGCCCGAAACGTCAGGAATTAAAAAAGTTAAAATTAAACACGATAAAATCTTTAACATTACTTTTATTGCAAATTAAGTTCTATTCGCAGTGAACGTGGGTAGAACTACACTCATGATCGGAAGCACAAAAATGTTCGCCTTGTTGCGGCGAAAGAGAATCGGCCATCTCATATCGTTCAGTGTGTGTCCTAAGGGGCGACAGAGGAAAACAAACGAGATGAGCAACATCGTCTTCCTGACAACAGTTCAAAATAATACAGGCTGCGGTTGCCAACCGTCTGCCAAGCGTGGCAACTATATCGAATATCCAACCTATTTGACAATTTATGGGGACCTTTAGGCCTATGTTCAGTACAGTGGACTTTTGATAGTTTGTAATGATAACGATGATGAGTTCTATTCTTTCCAATCTTTTCTACCGTCAATATTTACGGTAGTGTGAAAACAAAAAAGTAACATCTCCGAAAATAGAATGAAATAAAAACAACATAATTGCCCTACTAAAACTAAAAAAGTAGCAGCCTACATACATGTCACTACTGGGCACAGGCCACAGAGCTTTTGGCCAAAAAAGTGCCAACGCACGATCACTTCAACTGGGGAACTTCTCGGATATGCAGGTTTTCTTTCACCACGGAGAACGTGGTAAATCGACACTTCAAACTGCAATTAACATATAGGTAGGTAAAAATATATAATAATGGTTATGTACCATGAAATTTTCGTTTGGATTAGTTTGATTACCGCCTTTGACAAGTAATATAAAATAAACCTTTGTTTAAGTAAAATCTGCTACTTATCTTAGATATTGAAAGTATTTTTTTGCAACAGACTGTTCATTTACATATCTCATGTGAGCTATGAAACCAGGACTGTCACAAAAATCCTGATTTGTCTGATAATATGAAAACTCAAAAATAAGTCTCATTAAAGGTATAAATAAAAACTAAAGTAGCAGCTTACATACGTCTCACTACTGTGCACAGGGCTCCTCATTACTTGTTTTGTGGGCAGAAAAGAGTATGCCACAATGCTCTAATGTTTAATAACGGTTTTCACATTTCCACGACTTTTTTAACTACTCAGACATTTAGGTTTGCCCACGAAGTTATTCTTCACCACTTCACCGGAAACGTGGTAAGTCAGCAAGTAAAATTTCCTATAACAGATTAATTTGTCCTCAAAGGACTCGTAGACGTTTTGCTCCCTTGCCATGATGAAATCTGACGGCGAGCTACACGGCTCTCGTATTTGTTTAAATAAAATTCATAAAAACTGAAACAAAGCTTTTGTACGATTGTTGACCATATCTACCTAGTAATTAGAAACCAAACGATGCCACGAACACTATTCAATCAAATAGAGATAAAATCTCACAGTGCAATTATTTACCTCAGATAACGTGATAACATAATATGAAGTTGGTAAAATGAAACCTATGCCGACAGACACCCAATATAAGGTAGGTGAGGTGAGGGTAATATGGTCACCTTAAGGACGCGTTTGCAAAATTGATAGGTATAGAATCGAACTACTACATTGACACGGGTCACACACATAAGTGTACGCATGGTTAGCTGCGGGTGTGGGAATCGTAATCAAGTAAAAACATTTTGATAATTTGAAAGATTGATTTTTTTTCTCATTTCTTATACCTACAAAAATATATTACATACGAAATACGAATTGCTGCTCCAGAGACTGCTAGGCACTAGAAGCCCACTACTAGCAGTGAGATGGTGGCTGTGAACTTTGGGCTGGTTTTGTTAGTTATGATAAGACTTTAGCTTCGGACTTGGTGAAGTGACTTGAAGGTATACTTCGGTGACAGCTACTGGAACTCCTCGACGAGTAGTACTAGGTGTGCCGAGTTTGGGTTCGTTTTGTTAGTTATTATGAGACCTAACCTCCGGGCTTGATGGAGAGACCTGATGGTGTACTTTGGTGACTACTACTAGAACTCCTGGACGAGTAGAACTAGGTGTACCGAGTTTGGGCACGTTTTGTTAGTTATTATGAGACCTAACCTCCGGGCTTGATGGAAAGACCTGATGGTGTACTTTGGTGACTACTACTGGAACTCCTGGACGAGTAGAACTAGGTGTGCCGAGTTTGGGCTCGTTTTGTTAGTTATGATTAGACCTAACCTCCGGGCTTGATGGAGAGACCTGATGGTGTACTTTGGTGACTACTACTGGAACTCCTGGATGAGTAGAACTAGATGTGCCGAGTTTGGGCTCGTTTTGTTAGTTACGATGAAACCTAACCTCCGGGCTTGGTGGAGAGACCGGATGGTGTACTTTGGTGACTACTGCTGGAACTTTATTTATATATATAAATCCCACTTACTTTCAGCGAAATAAAATATTATAACAAAAATGTGTGATTATAAAAATAATAACATTATTTTTAACATTGTATCAAATTCGAATATTTTGTGTATGTACAGCGATCTTTTTCAGCTGCTGCAATCAGGCAGGCGATACAGTATCCACTCACGACGGCGGCCGAGCGCGGACTGTGGTTTCATCGAAATTTTTGTACAACAAATCAAAACAGGCACCAAAAATAAAATAACCCTTATTGCAATCCATTATGATTCATCCATATTAGCAAAATATGTGAAAAAATAAGCTATTTGTGACATTTTGATAAAAAGTAAACACCACTATTTTTATTGAATATGTCTGCCTACTTATAGTATTTTTAGAAATCTTAATATATGTTGATAATAGAACAAAAAATGTACCTAAACATGAGCCGGTATCGTTAATTTTGTAGAAAATGGCTAGGGAAGATCGTTTTTACAATATAAAAAACTATTATTTTCAACAAAAATGTTACCACCATTTGAAGATGAAGAACCATTCTTTACGTGGTAGCTATTAGCTATGTTTGATTTGGTTTAGTTTTGTCACAAAATGTACCGAAAAACAGCATAATTTTGCCCGATTTGCAAACGCACCCTTAAGCTTTGCCGCCCTATAAAACCAAAACTGGAAGGAGGACAGAGACAAATACACAATGTCGTATAGTACAACTAATATATTAAGAAAAAAAATGCAAATAAGCCTTTGCAATAATTAGGAACACTTCGAAATATCAACTTAAAAAAAACTAACTACACTACCCAATACTAAAATCGACTAAAATATTTACAGTTATTAATATCTTTAAACGATTTCTGTTCATTGATTTGGCTAAGCTATATCATGACATGGTCAACAAACAGTGATAAATATCATGAAATGACACCATTTTACGAAATAATGATTTAATGACAATTTTGCAATAATTGCAGGCAGACCAGTCAGTTTACATACAGATATAGTATCAAACGTATGAAAATGGATATGTTTTAAAACAGTTTTTAGTTCAAAAGAATATCAATTTTCATACGTTTGATATATGTCACTATTATCTATAATTTTTAAACTTTAATTATTACACTTTTAAAATGAAATAACGAAAATACTAAAAAAAATAAACGTTAGGATTTTTAAATAAATGTATAAATCTAATTATTTAAACATTAATAAATGTAAGTTATTTATATTATTTAATTTATTAGTTAATAACGGCAAAATATAGGCTTTTTCAATTTGATGATAGATGGCGCTGTTTTGATAATTAAAACGTATGTCGTCACCGGAGTTTCAAATTGTTATGCAAAGGTTAAAACTAATTTTAAACTTTATGTACAAATATGATATTTATTTGAAAAAAAACACCCGTCATCCTGCCTATTAACTAACGTAATCATATATAATAGAAAATTAACATCTAAAGGAAGAAAAATACTTAACCTTCTTTTTTAAGTTCCGTAATCGGATAAAAAGTGGCCTATAAGTTGCCCCGGGTTACTAACTACCTACATATAAAATTTTATGGAAATCGGTCCAGTAGTTTTTGCGTGAATCGGTAATTCACAGACAGAAAGAAAGACAGACAAACATTCTAAAAAGCACTAATTTTGCTTGAGTACCCTTTATTTATTCCCTGGACTTGTTTTTTCAAGAGTATATTAGAATTACGACACGACTTTTCTACAGATTTATTATATGTATAGATAGATAGATAGATAACACTTTATTGTACGCCAAAAAATAACATAAATAATAACAAAAAAGGAGAAATAGAAATGTGGTACAATGGGCGGCCTTATTGCTAAGAGCGATCTCTTCCAGACAACCTTTGGATGGACAGGATTGCAAGAAAACAATAAAAACGTGTGTGGTTTGGTGACAAAAATAACATTACCTATTTTTATTAAAGCCATAAAATAGAAATATAGGATGGATATATAAGTACATAGATAAGATAAATATAGGTATACATACTTATTAATATATATGTATATATATGCATGTAAATATATATTTTTATAAATATAAATATATAAAAGTACAAATATATGCTTTAAAACTATTACATATAACATAAATGTGCCATACATATAAACAAATAGTGTAACTAGATAAAGGTAGAATAATTATATACAAATGAACTTGATAGAACCAAAGTTGAAAAAAGTAATCATGTACATGTTTCTTAAAAACCGGTAGGGATTGAGCGCGTCTTGCTGATAACGGCAAGTCATTCCATAATCGGACAGCTTGTATTGTGAATGATCTGTCCAAAAATTTGGTAGTGTGAGCTGGCATTTTTAATATCAAATTTTCTGATGATCTCAAATGTCTCAAATGTGAGTCACGGAGGAATTCAAACCGATTTTTTAGGTAAGAAGGATAGAAAGGATTAAGAAGAATATTATAAAGAAGCGAGAGAATATGAGCATTCCGGCGAAGATGGATTGGCAACCACTTGTGCCTTTTACGAAAATCTGACACATGATCATTTTACGCAAACCAAATATGAATATTATCCAAAAATTTTGAAGTCGCTCAAGTTTATCAAGTTGCATTTCAGTGAGATCAAGATAGCTGACATCTGCATAAACGAGGATTGGAAGCAGAAGAGTTTGCGCATGCGCAATCTTAGTGGCAGTTGGTAAAAAGTTTCGTAGTCTTCTCAAAGAATGGGCAGCTGCAAAAAGTTTACGACTTACTTCCTGTTACTGAGGACCCCAAGATAAAGTTTTATCGATGTATACATATATATATTAGGTCCTTACATATGAAATCGGCGTTTTGTACGGGAGGAATATAAAGTCATTTTTTTTGTAAAATATATTTAATTAATCAAAGTATGCACTGTTGTTATCTATGCACTTTTGCCATCTCATAGGTAGTTCATTGATCCCTTTACTAAAAAACCATGGGGGCGAGAATCAATAAACTCTATGAAGGCGTTTTGGACTGCCGCATCGGAGTTGAATTTTTTTCCTTGTAAGAAGTTGTCCAAATTCCGGAAAAAATGGTAATCTCTTGGAGCAAGGTCCGGGGAGTACGGTGGATGTCGCAGACATTCCAATTGTAGCTCATCTTAGTGGTTGTTTGTTGTGCAGTGTGTGGTCTTGCGTTGTCGTGAAGCAGCAGTGGCCTAGTGCGATTGACCAATCTCGGTTGTTTAACAGCTAGTTTTTCCTTCATGGTTTGCAGTTGTTGACAATAGATATCTACCGTAATCGTTTGGCCAGACTTTAGAAAGCTGTAGTGAACGACAACGGCGCTAGTCCATCAAACACTCACAAGTAACTTTTTCTGACTCAATTTTCGTTTAGGGCAGGATTTGGCTGGGTCTCTAGGGTTCAGCCATTGCGACGAGCGCTTCCGATTATCGTACAGTATCCACTTTTCATCACAAGTAATGATTCTATTTAAAATCCCTTCATTATTGTGTCGGTTGAACAAAGTAACACAGCAGTCGATGCGTGTTTGCAAGTTCGATTCACTCAATTCATGAGGTATCCATCGTTCAAATTTTTTTACTTCCCGATTTGCTTCAAGTGGATTAATACAGTTTTATCACTTACCCCGAAGCCTGCAGCTATCTCTGAAGTGCTTTGTGATGGATCCGCTTCCACAATAGCAAATAATTCTTCATTTTCCACTTTGGTCTCCGGCCGTCCACGGGGTTGGTTCTGAAAGTCGAAATTTCCAGAACGAAAACGTTGAAGCCAAAAACGTACCGTGCTTTCTTTTGCGACACCAGCGCCGTACACATCATTAATCCTTCGAGCTGTTTCTGCAGCACTGGTGCCACGGTAGAACTCGTACTCGTAAATATACCGATATTTCATGTTTTCCATTGTGCGGTAATAAGTGACGCCAAAGAATAAAATAATGAGGAAAAAACAAATGAATGACTGTTTTCAAAACTCAAATTTACCAGCTAAATGAATTTATAAATTTGAATTTGGAATTTTTGACCAAAGAGGAGATATTTCAGATCAAAGTGGTCAGTAGGACAAAACGCTAATTTCATATGTAAGGACCTAATATTATATGTATAGATTATTATTATTATTTGGGATATTTATGAAGTATTCTCATTTGGTTGGGCTGAATAAATATATAAAAGAAATATAGTAAATAAATATACATAAATATAAATGTATATATATTAAATATACTAACACAAATAATACATAAATAAATAAAAACCCAACCAAATGGAAGCCCTCGGCAGGGGAGACCAAACGGCCGAGGGTTAGGGGGAAAGGGAAAGAAACCGGCGGACGATGCGGGCGGTGTCGAGGAGCACCGCCTTCTGCATTTGAGCACGGAGCCTCAGATGACCCGAGAGGCTGACCGGGATTAGCCCGTTCGCAGAAACGACCACAGGAATAATTTCGGTCGGCAGACCACCCACATGTCAGTCACCTCGTGAGCCAGGTCTGATATTTTGTCAGCTTATCTGTTTCGGCTTTCACGAGGTTCTCGTCATAAGGAATGGTAATATCGACCAAAAATATCCTTGACTGTGCCCGGTCCATCAGCACAATATCAGGCTTATTCGCAAGAATAGTCCTGTCTGTGATGATGGCCCGGTCCCAGTAGAGCCTGGCGCGATCATTTTCGAGCACGGCTTCCGGCAAGTACTTATAATAAGGCATTTTCCTATCCACGAGACCGTATTTTAAAGCGAGCTCCTGGTGTAGAATTCTGGCTACTAGATTGTGACTGTGCAAGTACTCAGAGTTAGAAAGCGCCGAAAAACCGGAGATGACATGCCTAAGTGACTTACCGGTATGGCGACAAGCTCGACAGATGTCGACGGTGCCATCCCTTAGGATGTATCTCCGATAGTTGTTGGTCTTAATAACCTGATCCTGTATCGCACAGACAAAACCCTCGGTTTCCTTAAAGAGGTCATCAAAACTTAGCCAGTGGAGGGAGGCAAATGTGTCTACGAAAGGCTCATGTAGAACCATGTAGAACCTCCCATGGAGATCCTTATCCATCCATACGGTCTCCCGGTCGGAAATGCTCTGTACTACCGGGTCTTGCCATTGCTCGCTGGCCAAGGATAGAGGGTTAAGCCCTTTATCACAAGAAATGACGTCTCTATAGAATGGATCATCAGTTCTCGTCAGAAAGTAATTATGGACGCTCCACACTTCGCGATTATGCATGGTTATCGCGCTTAAAAAGCCACGCCCACCATGTTTCCGCGGCAAGTACAGCCTCATAATCGACGATCTCGGGTGATGGATCCTATGGGACGTCATAGTTGTGCGGACTTTTCTATCCAGGGCGTTAAGTTCAGTTTGAGTCCACCTAAGTATGCCAAAGATATACATGAGGACAGGCATGACCCAACCGTTATATGCGTGTGTCTTATTCCCACCGGACAAAAGGCTGTTAAGCACTTTGGTCAAGCGTGCATAAAATACATCGCAAACTGACTGTTTCATACCCGTCTCATCGATACCGATGTTCTGTGACATACCCATGTATCGGTATGTTTCAGCCTCGGAAAGGGTCCTTAAGTTGACAGGCATAGATAAGTCTATGCCCTCAGAGTTAGCAACCCTACCCCTTTCGACATGGAGGACCGCACACTTATCCGTCCCCAGCTCCATTCTAATAGAATTGCTAAAATCACAAGTGATGTTTAGCAATTCCACAAGATGTGAGCGACTGGAGGCGAATAACTTGAGATCATCCATATAGAAAAGGTGGGTCACTTTTGTACCTCCTTTTCGAAGCTGAAATCCCCTCCCAGAACCCTCCAGTAAGGTACTTAGAGGGTTTAGAGAGAGGCAGAGCCAGATTGGACTCAGACAATCGCCCTGGAAGATACCCCTTCTTATCCTTATGTGGTTCTCCGCAGCCGTCATCCGCTCGCCTAGATGACAAAGGATCGTACTCCACTGCTCCATACACTGCCCGAGGAAGTCTCTAACTGTATAGTCAACCTTGTACAGCTCGAGGACCCTCTTCAGCCATGTATGAGGCACCGAGTCGAATGCCTTTTTGTAGTCTATCCAGGCGGCGGAGAGGTTCCGACGGTTGCGTTTAACCAATGACCGCGTCAATGAGGAGTGGTTCCTTGGTTTCACGACCACCGCCCCGACATCCATTTTGAGCGCGCGACATCACCTGATTTGAGTTCAGGTGACGAGTGATTCTCGCGCTCAAAATGGATATTATTCATCTGTATATCGTGGGTAGACACGTGATGGGGCGATATTTGCTCGGGTCTGTGGTATCCCGGTCTTTAGGAACCAAATGAGTGATCCCAGTAGTGAAGAGGCTTGAGAGCGACTTCTGGTCGAGAGCCTCTTGAAACTGTCGGGCGAGCACAGCGTGACACACCACGAAACCCTTCAGCCAGTAGTGATGCAGCCCGTCGAGGCCCGGACTTTTCCCCAGTTCGGGGCCCTTTGGACCGCTTCAGCTACATCGTCCGGCAGTGTAATATTCGCACACTTACTCGCCACAACTTCCATCCAAGGGCCCTCACTGTGGTTTACGGGCTCTGACCAGAGGCTGCGCCAGAATGCGACAGTGTCGGCCTCATTCGGTGCTTGGTCCGTTCCACGTACCATTGGTCGCTCCAATAATTTATAGAGCCTCTTCTGATCACTCTGGAAGAGACAATTCTGGTTGAACCGTGTCAACCTCTCGGTATATCGCCGAATCCGCTTCCCCCAAGCAGCGATTCTCTGCTTCAGGTCGTCTATGCGCTCCGTCAGTTTTTGCGTAATATTCGGCTGGTACAAACTTATATTTGTCCCAGCAAACGCCATCCTGACGGTGCGCACAATTCTCGGTCTATTATTACCCGACCTGAAGCTTGTCAGTCTGCCGATGAGGGCTCTTGCCTTTGCGATACGGTCCTCAATTCTTTTTCTCCAGGCTGGGATGGCGCTACTTTGTCTAGTAGCGCGTCCAGCCGTGGGAAATTTGGCGCCAATAATACGGCAAACTGCCAGTGCGGCGCCAAAAAGAATTGAGTCCGTCTCGCAAAGGTCCCGGCTGGCTTCCAAATAGGTCACCAGCATTGGGTTGAGAGCCCTCACGACAGCCCGATTCCGCTTGCTTAAGGGTATGCGGGGAAGTCGCGGTCGATTTTCGAGAGGCGTACTGCGCGTTTCCAAAATAGCCTCTTCCAATATGCTCCTCATTTGCTCTAGCTTGTGGGAGACTATTTCATCATCGTCTGAATTAACCACAACTGGAATATCCACGGCGGTATCCACGTGCGCAGGTTGCTCTGCAATTAGTGGCACCGCATTACCAGCTGTAGCATTTTCATCCGATGAGGGAACAGCCTCACGTCGTAGTCGTTCGAGTTCGGCGTCACCAAATATGTAGGAGCGCAGGATGTACCGAACTCGGTCTGCCAGCTTTTGCTCCGTTACATGAACAGATGGCTCCAGCTCTGCGAAAAAGCGATGCATCCGAGCCCGATACGCTAACATTCCAGTTTCTTCCCCTTTTGCCCTAAAATACGCTTGCAATGCGTTTGCGTTCATAATTTGCGTCCAACGCATGTGACGTGTTCTACCAGCGGCGGGTGCCGCTTGCCGAGTCCGAGAAGACCCAGCCGACATCAAGCCCTCTGGTGGGGATGATGGATGCGGGCGGCTACTAGGTGGTTTTGCAGCCCCCCGCGCTTGGCTGGCGACCCGCATGCTGTCGCGTCCAGCGCCAGCTCCAGACGCGCCCTGGCGCCCTCCAGGCAGCGGCCCTTTGCGCACTCTTTTTTTTTCCATCATCCATTTTTGGGCGTCTATTAACGGGAGACGCCCAGGCCCGGCACCGTTTCATGGTTCGGCCATATGCACAAACGGACCTTTGCACCCTCAATTTTGCCTAGGCAATGAAAAATAATATTATTAATTATTACGAAAATGTCCTTATTCCCAATAAGTAAAAGCGACAGAAGATGGGCAGCAGCATCTTTCTGATGAACAGCGAATTACAAAAGAAAAACTGCGGTTGTCACCGAAACCAAACCTATCCAACTGCAGAGAGGTGTAAGACAGGGTGACGTTATATCCCCGAAACTCTTCACCGCTGCATTGGAAGACGTTTTCAAGCTACTGGACTGGAAAGGATACGGTATTAACATCAATGGCTGAAAAATTCAAATCGGCTGTACAGCGTTCGGGAAATTACGACACATCTTCTCGTCAGGTATACATCAAAACTTGAAAATTAGAGTGTACACCCAGTGCGTGTTGCCAGTTATGACTTATGGGTCTGAGACGTGGTCCTTCACTGCTGGCCGTATGAGGAAGCTCAAGGTCGCTCAGCGAGCCATGGAGAGGCTATGCTCGGGGTTTCTTTGCGTGATAAACTTAGAAATGAGGATATCCGCAGTAGAACCAGAGTGACTGACATAGCCCAACGAATTAGTAAGCTGAAATGGCAATGAGCCGGCCATATAGCTCGAAGAACCGACAACCGATGGGGAAAAAAGGTTCTCGAGTGGCAGCCTCGTACCGATGTCGAAGTCGATGGATGCAGATGGCTCAGGACCGTGCTTTGTGGCATTCATTGGGGGAGGCCTATGTTCAGCAGTAGACTTGTGAAGGGTTGTAATGATGATGATGATGAAAAGATGGTTTTGGGGATATTTTGGTATTTCAAAAAGATCAGGTTTTTACACAAGCAATACTTGCACAACTTGCCGTGCTTACAATATAAATATTACTGATCTTCTTACTTTTATTGATCTTATTGACTGAAACTATAATAAAGGAGAACCTCATGAGGAAATCTGAATGTCTGAGAAGTTAAAACATATTTCGTCGACATGTGATAACTGCCAAGCGCCAACAAATACAGTGGACCCCCGGTAATCGGGCTCCTGGCTAATCTAGAAGGTAGAAGAATCTAGCTAGGTGGGTATAATACATTTACCGAGATATAGGGTATGAAATTTGCTGAGAATAGTTATTCTAAAACACAAAAGTTGAATTGTAACATTGAAACAATTTTAAATAATGGTGTTAAGGTTGTTTGATTACTGAAATAATAAAATAAAACCAAGGATATTCAGTAGCAAGTGTAGAAGCCAATGATAAAATTTATTTAATCGTAACAAGTTCTATCAAACAAAATTCTAAAACAATATGATGTCATTGCTATTAATAGCATAATGAGGTAATGAAATAAGTAATTTAAGTAGTAGTTTTAGATAAAATATTAAACAATGTAAAATAAGAAAGAAGGAAAAGGGGAGATCTACCGCCGGGCAAGGTATTCTGCCCGGGGAGCGGCCAACGCTCCGAGCCGAGTGGTAGTTCGGAGGTATTCTATATTTACTGCTTTTACTTCGGAACTTTGGTAGCGCGATTTAGGCGTCGACGTATTTTGTTTGTGCTCAGACCGGAGGTCGATAGTGCAGTCCGATTGCCGGTGCGTCCTTACTCCTTAATGCCGGTGGGGAATGCACTACGCACTTGAAAGTGATGCCGGTGAGAACGATGTGCCGGAGCAAGTGCCAAAAGTCTGCCTTATAAATGTGCGGTGAGTCGAGATGAAGACAAGTTGGACTGGCTTGCAGGAGCTGAAGACTGTAAAAGACGATTCTTGGGGTTCTTGAGGATAATGACGAATGCTTGAAGTTGTAGTTTTTTCGAAGGTTGTTGGTTACGTGTTCACATCACGTCGGTTGGTCACCACTGTGGCCGTGGTAAGGAAAAGGAGAAATCGGTCTGTAGTTCTTCAAGAGAGCGTTGTCGGCTTTCTTGAAGAACAAGACCACCGCACTTCTGTTCCACGCCTCTGGAGTAGTGCCACCATGGAGGACGAAATTAAAGATCTTCTGAAGGACTTCAAGTATCGGTTTTCCACACGCTTTCAGAAGCTCTGCTGTAATTCCATTCTCACCCGGGGACTTGCCGATTTTAGGGTGCTGGAGAGCAATTCTAATCTCGCTCAGACTGACGTCCGGAATATCATCGGAATAGTGTCGGGTAAGACTTGCTCTCGGATCGTTACTCACACTTGCGTGTGGCTCCAACGATGATGTCTACAGCTGCCCATAGGACCTCTAAATCTCACTAAAAAATCTCAGGTGTCCCGGAAATGATCCTGCCACATTCGGTCTTCAGCTTCGCCAGTTGGCTTTTTCTGCCAGACAGATCTCTGGCAAAGACTTTGGAGCCCTGGTTTCGCTCAATTGCTTCTTCAATACGAGCTGTAATAAAGTTGCGCAAGTCGCGCCGCATGCGTTTGGAGATCTGTCTGTTAAGTTGCCAAATGCTGCCAAATCTGCTGAAGACTGCAGCTTCATCTCCCGTCTAACCAGTGGCGTAACTACCCAGGGGTTAGGCGGGGCAGTGCCCCGACGCCCCCAAGCTAAAGGGGCCCATCGGCCGCTAAGAACGACGTTCGAAAAATTATGTACTATCCTAGTTGTATAAAGAATTTTCGAGTTTAAACTTTTTGGCTCCTGAACTTAAATCACAAAAATTACTTCCACTTCCAGAATATAAATATAAAATTGGTAGAGACAATTGTCTACTTCGTTTTATTGTATTTTTTATATAGAAGAGGGGGACAAACGAGCATGCGACTCACCTGATGGCAAGTGTCGACCGCCGCCTATTAATAAATACAACACCAGGGAAATAGTAGGCGCGTTGCCGACTTTTTAAAAAGGAGTAAGCTCGTTTCTTGAAGGTCCCTAAGTGGTATCGGTCCGGAAAAATCGCCAGTGGTAAACGATACCACAAAGAAGTCGTGCGAGGAAGAAAACTCCTAGTAAATCGGACAGTAGTGGACCGCCAAACATCCCGATGATGTGGATTTGTGAAATGCGTTGATGAAATTTATAAATGTATTAAATGCGATAGAAAATGCAAAGGGATGCAACATCTCTTCGTCTCGTCTTTCGTCTTCGTCGGTCGTCGACGATTCGAGCCGCTCTGCACTGGATGCGGTCAAGTGGAAGGAGCTATTAAAGTTGCGTAAGTCTCGCCGCATGCATTTGGAGATCTGTCTGTTCAGTTGCCTGTATGCTGTCAAATCTACTGAAGACTGCAGCTTCATATCCCGTCTAACAGCCATGAGATTAAGTGTGTGATCGGAGAGTTTTTGTGTTCTTCTGCGGCGGATCTTGCAGAACTTAGCTCTGACCGCATGGACAATTTCCACAAGCTTACATAATGATTTCTTATATTTACGCGAACACTACACATTGAATTAAACTACTTTTACGGATTATATCGCGTTTAATTAACTTATTTTATTAATTCCCGACGTTTCGGGTGCTTTACAGCACCCATGGTCACGGGGGACTGAGGTGATTGACGTCCCAATGTCAAAGTTAATACGGAGTACCTTCAGCTTTTTTAATTATTAATTTTGGTCCGATCTACGCAGAATGAACTAACTGTGTCTTGAAGTCTTGCAGTGGTATGCTTGGGTTTAGTTTTAATTTTATTAATTACAGGATCCCAAGCAGGTGGTAGTACCAGCCTCCCTCTCTATTGAAATTAGGATGTTTTAATTTCAATAGCCTCTCATATCATCCTTGGCAGGAATCGATGTTCTTTCGCGAGAATCTGTGGTTTATCAAATCTAATGTAATGGCAGGACCGTCTAGGATATGATCACAAACTGCAGACTTCCGGAACGTTGGTGCTTCACGTCAGCTATGTGTTCTTTTACGCGGGTTTTAATAGATCGTTTTGTTTGCCCTATATATGAGAGACCACATTCACAATCAAGCTTGTACACTCCTGCATCTTGTAGAGGAATATTGCACTTGACGGATGGTAAGAACTGACTAATCTTCTTCGGCGGCTTGAAGAATGTTCTTATAGAAGCTCGCTTCAAGATGTAGCCAATCTTGTCTGTGACACCTCTGACATATGGTAGTACAGCAGGCACACGCTCGACTGTGGCCGGCTTCACTCGGTCACTGTGACGTAGGCGCGGGACCCGAAGCTTGTTGTCGTGCAGATCCTGCTTGATCCGCTTGCTCGGCGGCCAGGTGTTTGCTGTCACAGATCCCTCGTGCTCTCTGTAACAAAGATTTGCCCACGGTAGCCAACTGTGAAGGATGATGGTGGGATTCACCATTTAAATATCTGTTTGTATGGGTCTTTTTTCTATACACGGTGTGACCTATGGTGTTGTTAGGATTTCGAATGACTAATACATCTAGGAAAGCTAAAGAATTATTTGCCTCTAACTCCATAGTAAATTGAATTTTAGAGTTTATGGAATTAAGATGTTCTAAAAATGCAGTTACTTTGTCTGATGGTAAAATTGTGAAATTCAAAAATCATCCATATCATCTACAGCATTGCACTTTTCTAGGCACTGAAAACGATTTTGTAACTCGAGCTGAAAGTTTTCGGGACTTTGGATTAGAGCACGAGGGGCCGAGCGTTGAATTCATTAGACGTGACCTCTCCAACTTTAAAGTTTAGGTTCAGTGTGCCTCTCACCATTCGGTGATCGCTGCCGGTTTTCACCCTCGCGATCACTGAGACATCACTGAACAGTTGTCGTCTGGTCGTCATAATGAAGTCAATCTCATTTTTTGTCGAACCGTAGGGGCTTGACCAGGTCCACTTTCTGTGGGGCCGTTTCTGGAAGAAAGAGTTCATTATAAAGAGTCCCTCTTTCTCCATGAAGTCGGCCAGCTGCTGGCCCCTTGGGTTCTGTAGCCCTATTCCAAATTTCCCTACCTTCAGCTCATCATTCTCTCTTGTTCCTAGTTTTGCATTGAAATCTTCCATTAACACCGTATGGGGTGGTAACACAGTGGGTTTTGGAGGAATGCATGGCTCTAGATATATCCTCATACATTTACTCTACCGAGGTTTGTGCGTAAACCTGTATGACCTTCACCGTTTGGTGATTCTGAGTATAAGGTAAGGTAACCCTTGTCGATATACTCATAATCTTGACAACGTTGTTAACGAGATACTTGGACGTTAAATCCGACACCTCCTTGGGGCAGATGGTTGCCTTCCCGGTGCTAGAACAAGTTGCCGGATTCGAGGATTACCATGTCCTCCGTCTCTCTTCAGACCTGGGATAATCCTATAATATGCCAGCGCAACTTGTCTATCTCTTCTTCCAGCTCCAGGATCTTCTCGTTAGTCCTCAGGGTGCGTGCGTTCTATGTTGCCAGGTCGAGTCGTCGTAGCAATCGAACCTCCACCGGAGATTCTTAGCACCCCCTGCACCGCCGTTACCATGGTCGCTACCGTAGCCACGAATAGCGGGGCCGCCGGGGACTGGGGGCCGTCTCTTCGTAACTTTCATCATGGGGGTATATTGCCATAGTTGCCACGCTTGGCGAGCAAGTTGGCAACTGCAGTTTTTTTTATTGTTATTTTGCTGTTATCAGAAAGATGCTGCTGCCATCTTCTGTCTCAGTTTCCCTCTGTCGCCTCTTACTACACTCACAGGAATATGTGGGTATTCTTGCCTGCCACTACACAGGGTATTGTGTATTAAAGTGGCACAATTTTTTTAAGTTGGCTGGTATTAGGGGTACCATATTAATTTTAAACTAAACAATATTTTTGTAATGAAACTCTACTTTGAAAACTATTATAATTTTATTATATTGTAGTAAGTGCTTAAATGAGGAAACTGAGAGTATGTGATAAGTGGATAAACAAAATTTAATTAACTTCCTGATAAATGTGCCTATACCGATAATAACTTAAAATATAATATGTATTATGTTGTTAATATTACAAAATAAGAATTTATTGTAATGCAATAATCATTTTATATGTCCATGCAATTTTTTTAAATATATCTTTGTACATATTATATATTGAAAACTTCATTAAGCTTAATAGTATCATTTGAAATGATTACATAATTTTTTGTGTATATAATATAATACAAATAGAAAAATAATTAACTAAAAGCATTGAAATGTATTATTTTCCTAAAATTTTGTTCATTTGTTTATTCTGTTTTCCAATTTTTATATCTGCATCCTCTACTTTATCTTGTATAGTGTCTATAAGCTTATTTTGCATATCAATTTCTTCGCCAAGCGCACTGCCAAGGCCTTTTAATCGAGTTATGTGTTGAACCATTTCATCTAAGTTGGCATCCAGCATTTCATTGATACGCTTGCTATCAGATATAGGCGCACTTGTAACTTGGTTTTGATTTAAGCCTCGTATTCTTGTTGATGGGTGGCTGTTGAAGCGATCTTCTGAAGAAATTTGAGGCATATTATCAATGGTGTCTTCAAGTTTACTACTTGGCCCAGCTCTTGAACTTAGACTATCTGGCGATGCTTGGCTTCTTGGTGGTGTCTGGTCTGATTTTCCAGATATATAATTTTTAAGTCCATAAAAAACAGATTTAATGCCATTCAGATGTTTTTGGCTGTAATTTAGGTTTGTATTAATTTCATCTAACCTTCTGCTTGTGTTTTGAAGCTGTTCACGCTGTCTTACAAGTTCTTCTGCAGTAGCAATTCCAATTTGTTCAGAGTCACGTAAAAGACCAACACTTCTTATAGAGGAGTCTAGAGTTCGTTGTTCTATTTCCTTTTGTCTTAGTAACATTGCTTGTCTTTGTTTCTCATGATCAGTAATCTGGCCGCTATAAGGTGTAGTAGCTGGATTCTGCTGAGGTTGAGGTAGTCTTGATCTATAACTTTCAACAAATGTATCGTTGTCGACATCGTCATCTTCGAATAAATTACTTGGATTGCTGATATACCTATGATTCGACATTTTAGATACGAATTTAAAACGAAAATAGGCAAATTTATGATATACTGAACAATTCACAAATTCTTAATGTGGCACTATTTACATCAAAAAGTCTACTTTAATTAATTTGCTATTGCATTCTATTTAGTTAGTGAGAAAGAAATAGTGAACGTGATTAACAATTACGTATGATTGTATGATACGAGAGCAAAGATGTACAAACACCACAAACTATATAGAAACACTCACAAACACCCATTTTTCTGTCAAGTGTCAACTCTCTGTGTCAAACTCATACAGATTTATTAGTCTATGGTCAAAGTCAAAGTGACAGTCACAGGCAAAGAGTATACCTATAACCATTACGTTTTAGGCATGAGACCGATATATCAAAACGTAAATAATAATGTTATGTTATCTAAATATCATATCATATCGATAAACCTAAGTACATAACCGTTATCACATATCCAAATAAAACCAACTAACCAACGTACGAAACGTAAAATGCAAACTGGAACCGTGGAAAGATATGCCAACACGGCCCAAACTAACCGATGTCCTTCGGTGATATTCGTTGTTTCTTGCTCTCGCGACGGTATCATAAATACGTATGAAAGAGATGAAGCGAATATGGATTTCGTTGCCATGTTTTGGTAGTTATCACACAACGGTGCACATAGTGAAATATAATTAATTACCAAATGCAATAAGGTCGAATTTTGAATAGTTAAAATTACCAAATTTTTAAGTTTGTGTAGTTGTGAGAGTTGTCAAATTTAAACGATCTTTAGGACATTAGACACAGGACTTAGATTTGTATGACCATATTATATTTGGTCTATGCAACTTTTTGTTTGTTTTGAATGGAAAGTTTAAAATTTGAATTTTTTTCAAAACGCAACAATTACGTGCTTGACCTTGGTGGCGCGTGCCATTCACTAAGATATTATCTATAATCTATAAAATTATTAATTTTTGACGTTGTATTTTTTTGATGTTGCATTTATTTGCAATATATTTGTTTGCGTTTTGAACATTAGTTTTAATTCAGTCAATTATGTGTAAAGTGAAAATATATTATAGTGTAGTTTAAATTGATTTAAACTCTTTTAATATTTTAAATAGGGTTGATCATTAACGAAAAAAGGTGTCGTCTCAAGGCCGACAAAGTTGAGGAAATTACATTTTTAAATGAAAATCTTGATAAAAACGATTTGATAAATTAAAAAATTGGAAATAAAAAAGAAAAAATTTAAAAGGAAAAAAATGTGAATACATACGTCTGTAAATATTTTTACGCCTTGTGTAATCATTTGCAATTTGTAAATACGGCGATTTTAAAATGCGCTTGAAAAGTTTTATTTTATTTTTTATGTATCTACCTCTTGTATCTACTACGTTATGATTAACTTTCTTTATTGTGCAATGTGCGTTGTCTATTTTGTATTTTATGGAATTCGAATTTGAAACTTTTATGCTAGTCTTAAGCCTAGTTAAGCATGAAGGAAAATCGCCTACTCAAAAAATTTTAATAAATAAACTACCTAAAATAATTTTCCATAAATTATATAAATTATGTTTATTTCTTATGAATACATTTAATTATACATTTTGAAATCAAACTCATAATAATGAATTTAAATAAATTATATATTAACATACATGTTTAAATATTACATTTAAGATTATATTAGAACCTCTGACTTCTAAACAAAAATAGTCTAAGTAATTCGTAAAATAAATGTTGCACTTGTGCTACAGTTTGCGGTTATGTTTCGGTTGTCGTTTGTGCATTCAGTAGCAAACCATTATACTACTGATATCGATATTTGAAAACGGTTTTCAATAACGATATGAAAACTAAATTATCGGTTATGTAACCGTTGCAACTATAAACTGAAAACGCCCATGCTTATTACGTTTACTACGGTCACAGTACGCCAGTATATTCTAAGTCTATGGTCACTGGTCACAGATCTAAAGATGAGACGTATTTACGCTACCAGGTTTTAAAACCAGGTATTCACTTCAAAGTACGGCGTCCTGGTACGAGCAAAAAATACTTGCAAGTATGAAAGTATGTGCTGTTCAAATACTTGCATAGGAAAATGATCCATATCTCAATAGCAATAAGAAACTCAATCGTATTTGTGAATGAAAAATACTTTGTACTTCAAAGTATTTTTTTATTTATACGACTTTGCTCCTTATTTATAGTAGGATAACAATACGGGTCAAATTCCTATACAAGTATTTTCAAATTTTGACACCACAGCTGGACACGTCGCTCGCGTCGCAGTGAGACGTACTTACGTTACCAGGTTTTCACTTCGAAGTACGACGCGCTTTTACGAGCAAAAAATACCAGCAAGTATGAAAGTAAAGTATGTGTTGTAAGTCAGATGCTCGAAGAACTTGAGCACTACACATGAAAATACTTGCATGGGAAAATGATCCATGTCTTGATAGGAATAAGAAATTCAATCGTATTTGTGAATAAAAAATACTTTCAACTTCAAAATTTTTTTTTTTTTATACGATTTTGCTCCTTATTCATAGTAGGCTAACATGGAAAACGGGTCGAATTCCTATGCAAGTATTTTCAAAATATGACACCGCGGCTGGACCCGTCGCGTAAGTAATAAGAATTATCTTTATATTCGAGGAAGTAAAAGTTTTGTTTCGATTTTTTGTAAATTCAGTTGTTATTGTGAACTGATTACGTAACCTACTGACCGTGACCTAATTTTTAAATAGTTATTTCGCGTGTATATTGAATTTAGAGACAATTTTAAAACTTTTATTAATTAGTAGTCCTAAGCCGAAAAGTAGGAAGGAAAAATTTAATTTCTTTAACAAAAAAAATTAAAAAAACGTTCAGTCTAAATTGTTGCCCGACTCGAATTAGTCGTTCATATATATATTGACACTAACAAAAATTTTCAAGTATTTTAAAAACCTGGTTTTCGACCCTTGTATTTTTCCATACTCGTACTTAGAAGCCCTGGTATTAAATTTTGCAAGTATGTCTCATCTCTACACAGCTCACCGCCAAGCCGCCAAGTGATCAAGTGATAATATCTTCGAGGATAATATACGCTTTGGTGACTATTCACAGACCACTCATCAGTATAAATTATATCTATGCTTTATCTAGAAATATGAAATATTCATGGACGTACGTATACAAGCAGGACTGAGTACTCGAAATAGGATTCAAAAAACGTATCATACGAAAATAAATCTTATTAATTGCATTTAAGGTTCATTTCAATTACCATTTTGTAACCGAGGCTAAACGAGACGAGAGATAGAACAGAGGTCATCTGTCCCTTTTTCTCAATTGCCATGGGTTAAAAATGTTAACGATGGTAGAAAATATTTCACTAACCATAAGTAAAATAGTCAAATATTAGACTAGCCCTTAAGTCATAATTTTTTGTTACAAAGAAAAATATATTTTATACATTTATTCTTGCTTGCGAGCCCTGCAGAGTCGCAAGATAATAAAATTTATTGACTGTTGGTAATAATCACTCTGGTAATCCTGTAATGAGATGAGTGTCACAGTGTCACTGTCATGGCGACTTACTGTACTATTCTCTGTCTACGTGTTCCGTAGTTGCGAAGACGTTTAAAAGCATTATTAAGCAGTTTTAGTTTTTTTTTGTTTGTGACTATGAAAATGGTTAAAAAGTGTTATGGCTGATTTACACAGGGACAGTAACTGGCTCCAAATTCGAGGCAAGTCAGTGCTGACCCGCTACTGGCATAATGTAAATTGGTTTGAGTCAGTAAAGCACTATCGCGCCAGTGCCGACTTCAATATTGCTGCTTGAATATTTTGAAGTCAGTCCACTCCCCCCGCCACTCGCGCCAGCGGTATTGACCTTGTCTAAACGACCAAGTAAGTGCTTGGTCAGTCACTGGCGTGGTATTGTAGGGTGACATCGCGTCGTGTCTTAAAATTATAAAATATATAGATTAGTAAATGAGAGTAAATAAACGCATTTTTTATATTACTGAAAGCATGCATGATACATTTATTTATATTAATTATAATATAATTTATATTCATGAAAATACATTACATAGTCATGGGAAGGTAAACAAGCGCTTACGTTTCCATGACTACGTTATTTAGTTCCTTGGGATTTTATCCCTCCGAGCGTAATCACACATGACTGCCTCAAGCAGCAGTTCTTTGGGATTTTATCGGACTGAGCTTGCTGAGATGCCTGCTTCAAGCAGCTGCTCTTTGGGATGTTATCCCCCGAGCGAACTTCGATTAATCCTAGATATGTAGACCCTAAGCAAGTAATCATTACATCCGCCAGTAACAGAATATTGAATAACGATGAAGTTAGGCGTGAAAGCAACAATGAAACTAACATAATTTACCATGCTATTGAAAATTCTTAGAAATATTTTGATTCTATGTGACTGTAAATTTTTTGATTATCTCTAATAAATAACTATCTTACCTTAATTTGTATTTTCAATGCCGCACATATATTG
This sequence comes from Parnassius orleans, assembly GCA_029286625.1. NCBI lineage: Eukaryota > Metazoa > Arthropoda > Insecta > Lepidoptera > Papilionidae > Parnassius > Parnassius orleans. The sequence continues at coordinate 2,395,869 of JAGSMP010000008.1, forward strand.
CCCAGCATACTTCTGGTATTAAATGAGAAATAGATGGTTTCGATACACGATAAAAGTGACTGAGGTTCCGAAATGAGATTCCTGAGGCAAAAAATATCGGTGTTATTTCGAGTTTTATTTTGGCTGGTAAAGCATCACTCATGAATGTATCTTGACGTTGAATAGAGCTTGTTAGCAATGAAAGCAATTCGTCAAAGTTCTTCGGCATTATTCTCAAAGTTAATTCGGCATAATTCGGCCAGTTTGAATTCCGCAGGATCTTCAAATCTCAACAACAACAAAGCAGAACCTCCAGTTTCTTTTCTGTCGTCTATCCATTTTCTTATCCAAAGACGTTTATTTTTACATATCTCTTCTTCTAACGTTTCCGTCAACTCTTTGAACAGCAGATAGGAATATTTTCTCAACAAATATTTTAATCGTTGTAAATTCTGCCGTTTCCGTGAATTTATTTTTGTCTACTGACTTTAACCCTCTATTGCATGAATTATTAAATTAAAAAGAAAAAAAATATTTTTATGTTTCAATGTGTTTTAATAGGGTTTGTAAGACAAAATATAAAGTGAAAAAAAAAATAAGTATTTTATTTTAGAAAAAAAAAACAGAAGCCAAAATTGGCTTCCCATGCAATAACGTCTGTGTATGAGACTGCCATTTTTGGCTTCCTATGCACAACAAATACCAAAACTTACACAAGGTGAAATTCTCTAAAACAGTTTCTTTTCTCATTCAAGCAAAGAAAAACGTCACATTTCTCACATTTTATATGAGAACGCAAAGAACAATCATTCTGACATAATTGACGATTCTTTTGGTGTATCGGGAAATGGTCAATTTTGTCTGTACGTACTGAATTTAGAGGTAGGTCTTGCACTTTTGCTGGGGTTTTCCGTGCCCTTTTTCGAGGTGTGAAAGATTCATTTCTACTGGTAGGAGTACCCGTTCTAGATGACGTAGGAGTATTTCCTCTTGACAAGGTAGGTGTACCGGAATTACTGATACTAGGACGGCCTCTTTTTCTTGAGATACTTTTGCCAGCCTTCAATAATGTTCAGAAATGGCTAGCTTGAAGTCAAATAGTGACATGTATTGGTCAGTCTTGCGTCGCCACAGTAACCAAGCATTAACTGCACACATATCAACCAAGTGGAAAAATATTTTTTTATACCACTGACGAGATCTTATTTTGATCCTATACAGACCTAACAAAGAGTCAAGCAAATCAACGCCTCCCATGTGTCGGTTATACACATCAACGCATTGTGGCGATGTTATGTCCTTGTACTGTTTATCTTTTCTGAAATATCTAGTCTTAGTAGAAGTCGGTTCACTACCAACAAACGCAGACAGTAAATTGACCACTTTGTCATACTATGATACCAGGCTTAGTTTTACGTCATCGACGATGGCGATTTTCTCAACCATAGTACCACGACCTATTTTCTTCAGGTCCTTTTCTGTAGGCATATCAGCGTTAGGTACTCTGTTCATCCTAATTGTTCCCAATGGCAGCAATCCATTTTTATACAGGTAAACTTGCAATTTTATACTATTGAACCAGTTATCGAAAAATATTTTGTGGTTTACATTTCGAGCACAGTAGATGTGAGTCGTGTAACAACGTTGGAGCTGACACCAAGATCTGGTGCATCACTTGGAAAAATGTTGCTTTGATCGCCAGCAAAAATATCGAAGTCGTAACTGAACCCTGATACGCCACTCAACACTTGATTTTTGTACCCCCACTTATGAGGTTTGGCTGGATTGTACTGTTTGAGTTGGTGGCGAGCTTTCGTGGGTATAATTTGCTCATCTACGGCCAGATATTCTTCTTTGGGTATCAAAAGTAACCGCTCTCTTAATTTTTCTATGAGAGGTCGAATTTTAAACAGTTTATCGTGACTTTGTGTACCGGGTGGTTTGAAATCTTCATTATTATTGAAATGAAGATGACGTTTTATCATTTCAAACTTATTACATGTCATTATTGAATTGACTTGATGCTGACCAATGTTGTTGGACCAATACATCCGTGTAGATGGCAGTGAACTAATGAGGTGAAGATGACAATACCTATAAATTGCTCAATCTCAGTAGTTGTGATATTTGCTGGCTTGTTAACATTGACCTGAGTAGATTTCAGATTTGACTGTTCCGTAATAAATGTTATCAAATCTTCTGTGAAAAAAATTGAAAAATTCGGCAGGTGATTCTAATTCTTGAGCAAACTCTGGCAATTCCAGGCTACCACTAAAATTGAAATTATTTTCATCATACGCTGGCATTTTTCCTTCAGTCCAGATAATTTTTTCCTTAACTGCTCGCTTCTGTTTCAAATTTTTAGGTCTAGGATCAACTATTTCGTCATCGGAAGTATCGGAATCGGATGGTAGAATAATTATAGGTTTTTTACGTGTTTGGTTGCGCAAGCGCGAAAGCGGAACATCGTCATCGGAATCAGATAGTGAATCATCGTTGCTAAGAGAGCCATCACCAGGAATAGGTTTAATGCAGTTAGCAGTGCCATAAAAGCGTGAAGGAAGCATTCTGGAAAGATAAAAAAAAAACTCTGAATGCATGCGAAGCCATTTTAGGCGCAAACATACTTCATCGTAAATGCATGCGAAGCCATTTTAGGCGCAAACATACTTCATCGTAAATGCATGCGAAGCCAAAATTGGCTCCTGTAGAAAATATTGAAAATGAAGTATAAGGAGCAAATATTTTGAATAAACTGTGATAGGGGTCAAAAACAGAGGTTTTGCAGAACATTATTTACATTTTTTAACATCAATTTTCTTACCTTTTCTATTTAATTTCCACCAACAAAGCTGCAATAAATTCACTAAGAACGACGTCGCGTACGCACCGGAGAAAAGTGAGGTTATAATGACATGACGTTGTATAGATAATAAAAATTACGTTTCGGTTCAGTTTGAATTCCTTAATATTACTACATTGACATTTTATAATTTTGTTTAAAATTAGGGTAGAAATAAATTACTAAAGTTGAGCAGCCAAAATTGGCTTTGTATGCAATAGAGGGTTAATAACATGCGTACACCCTAAAGAAGTTACCACGACTACTGACTGCGTGTAAACAGTGCGAGACAGTCATCGGCGCCAGCACTGGCGCCTGTTACTGACCCCGTGTAAATCAGCCTTTACATCAAGACATGTAAAAGTGAATCATAATTATGGTGGGTGTGGCATATCGTTTCACGGTGAGAGTGGCCATGCTTTAACCGTTTTGTAGACGGAAGACAAGAGGTTTCATGTATTTGTCATAAAAAATGAATATTATGCTTCTAATAATTACTATTTTTACATATGTATCCTAAATTCTTTCTGCAATTAAAAGAACAATATTTTTATATTTGTTACAGTTTCCCGTCGAAAGAAGAAATTAAAACAAAAATAAAAATATTTTGTGATGTTTTTCTCTGTAGTAGATAAATTAATAGTATACGAAATAGATATTGAATAAAATTAATAGAATTTGCATTTGAGTATTTTTTGTATGTTAAAATACTCGTGATTTGTTTTTTTTTGTAGATAAAGAATAAACAAGTTGTTGTACTTAGTGACATCCTGCTTCCGTCTCGATTCATTGTTGATTCAACCCTTTCTCCTTCTTAAGGTGTACCTTTGGAACCTATGGAAGTATGAAGAGAGCACCCTTCTACAAGCTCATCGGAACAACCTCCAGCAAAAAAATTTTGTTCGACTTTCAAAGGTGTAGCTGTTCAAACAGAAATGTACAGACATAGCAGCCCTGCAGAAGATGATTTAAAGCGTAAAGTGAAAATTTTATCACTTAGGTTAAATAGACGTGAATCTAAATTAAATAAAAATTTAGAGTTCATTCAAATCGAATTTCAATTAGTTAAAGCATTGGCTAATTCATATTTAAATTTAAGAATGTTCCGTCATCATGTCATGTCATGTCTAGAGAAACTTAGGTAGTAAGATTGGCCTACGGCAGAAACTCCACAAAACGATTTCGTTTAGCCATGTTTGATTTTATTAAATGTTTTCATTACTTAGTTTTAATTCATTTGACCTTCATTTAAATACTCAAATATCTGCTTTCCAGGGCGTACGCAAGAAGTGTGAGGCAGGTCCTATGCTCCCTGTGCGAAATACTGCGTGCGCCCTTGCCTGCTCTCAAAAGCTAAGCTCTAATACGCTGGTTAGCTAACATAAAAGCAGAAATACACATGTCTTCAAATTGGAGAAGTACCTTCAATAACTAAAAATGGCATACTGGATGTATCCATGGCAAGTAAAATTGTATGCAAGTTGCTTCGTGACATGCGTGCAACTTGCCCAAGTCATACACGAGCCAGTTTATCACGCTACTGACTGCCTCTATTGCATATTTTTTAAGTTTTCACAACGGGTGAATCATGGAAAGCATTCGAAATGAATTTAATAGTATTGTATTGACACTTCCAACGGAATGCGTAGCTAATTTAATTGAACAAAAACACGCGGTGGCAGCTTACTAGCTACTGTCATCAGGCTCGCCCGTAGCTCGCATCACGTTTGTTCGCATACATGCAGCTGGGTGTGACAGTACGTACAGTGGGTCGTAGCTTCAATATCCAATATTTTTGTTTTAGCTCGTTCACCAATATCTCATTTAATCCGTGCGCTGCCTTCTTGTGGTAATGGTAATCAGTCGCGATATAGAATGCCGTCCGTCTAATATGATAGATCTTTTGATCTCCAGAGATGCATCAGCAACAGCGTCGATACGGCCACCGACGCGCAAAATTCCGTAATCGTCAAGATATGGAGCTAAGATGTGTAGCCTACTAATTCGTTCTAACGGTTTTCATTCTTAATTGCTGCTACCTCCTCCGGAAAAGACTGTAACTGAGCGTATCTGAGCAGAAGTCGTTCAGCTTCCTCCATATCGGTACAATTAATCTGACAGTTACTTATAATTTTCAGTATCTTCTTTTGTGAACTCCTGAGATACAGGTTTATCCTAGTTCAAGTGCCTGTTATTGTTTACTGTTATCTCATTAACAATTTGATTAAAAAGAAAGAAAAACATGCCGTTCGCAATTCTCTGTACGCGGTTCAACCTCAAAGTATTCGTCGATATGTGACCAGTTTGACCTACTTAGGCTCCATATCTGAAACAATAGCTAATACTTCGACAGAGCGGCGTTTACGTTGCGTTCAAAACAAACAATTCCTTTAGGAATATCTGTAATAATAAAGATAAGTTAGATATTCGTCAAAAGTTGGGTGGTTACTAACTTTTTTGTGACGAATGCCACGCCGTTTACGAGGGTCAGACTGGTCGCAACTTCGAGACACATTATAAAGAGCATTTAGCCGCGTACAGGAATTACAATCCCGATAAATCTCATTTTGCTAAACATCTCTTGGGCACTGGACACAATCTAACCAACGACCACTCCTTTAAAGTCTTACATACTTGTAATAAAAGGCTGCGACTGTGTGTAATGGAGCGGTTGGAGATATTAAAAATAATAATAGTAATGTTGCACTGCTGAATGAACAAACAAATGTTCCTAACTCACCTCTCTTAAACATCTTTAAGCCTGCTCTCTAATAACGGACAGCCTCGCAATATGGTCGTTCGTCACCCTCACGTTGATCAGCGTGGTTGGAGGGTAAGCGGGCGTTTCGCGGCGGTTTATTATTAATTTAATAGCAACAGCTGCGTACATCAGGTGGTGATAGGACGCATGTTTTATCGTATGATGCAGGCGCTCGCTACTTAAGTGGGGAGTGGTTGCGGTGGTGAGTTGTATAAATAGTAGCTGTTTTTGGCTCGCCGCTCACTTAGCGGTCAGCCACTTCAGAATCTACTACACCTGAAGATGCCTCATGTAGAGGCGAAACACGTATCGTATTGTCGTCAGTGGTGTATCTTTCCTAGTGTGGGGATAGTGCACGCAATTGTGGGAGGTTGGGAGGTGCTCTTCAAACTAGGTAAGACACATCATTTTATTTTATCGAGCGGAGGTACGCAAAGTAATTTTTACCAACTTTAATATCTGGATTTCCGCAAAGTAACGCCTGATTCTATTAACTATCTTAGACTTCCAAGTTTCTTGTCACATTATTTTTCTTTTTTAACCGACTTCAAAAAGGAGGAGGTTCTGAATTCGAGTGTATGTTTTTTATGCATGTTACGCGATATCTTCGCAGATTGTGAACCAATCTTAACGATTCTCTATTCTTTTTATTAAATAGGTTATACTTCAGGAATAGTCCCATATAAATTTGGAAAAAAAAATCGACCCCTAAGGGTAGCAAATAAATAACTTCTTTATTAGTAATTTGAAGTGGGCTTTTACTTTTTGTTAAAAAATATAATTATATAGTAAATGGAGACAAAATTTTATATACGTCTAATACTCACATAATTAGTTTGAGCATCTCCCGCTTAGTAGGCTTCGTTTTACAACTGCTAAATATTAAATACTAATAAACTTGATACCAAATCGATCCAAGTGCCCTCTCACCCTCTTAGTGCTAACCGATTTTAAACGTTATTGCCGCTGTACCGATAGTCTCTTTTGGTACGCTGTTTATAACCTCTAAGCTGTTGCTTGTCCAGTTTCGAATAACAAAACCACCTTGCTTATGAATGAAAGAAGTTTTTTTCTTATCAAGGTTGTCTACTTCGAAATGAGGCAAATACAAGGTTTTCTGGCTATTTTGAGCAGCTATTGGATTAGACACTACCTGAGCATATCCATTATCCAATAGATGAGCAACCCTATCCCCATAACTTTCTCCGTATTCGCTATTTAATTTAATGTTCCTTTCCCCACCACGTAACTTCATCATGGCGTTGGAGAAGGATTAAGGCATTTTATTGTTTTCATTGATCCAAGGTAAGCCGACTTGCCATCTGCAGTCAACCAGGGTTGCTGTCCGCTCTAGATGTGACCACGCTTGAACACCCTCTTTATTTTGCTGTGGCTGTAGTGACACCCTTAACGAATCTAAGTTAAAGGTCAATACCTCATCATGGAGTTCAGTCAACATACGCTGATTACCAAACCACAAAGCATTGACGTCATAATCAATTTGCTTTAGACGTCAATACTTTTTATCATATTACAAACCTGAACCATAACCGAACTACACAACATACTCTTTTTCTAGTTTAACCTCTCAGACCTTGACATTTTATTGGACAAACTTAGTCAGAACTAAACGTAGTGATTATATTCTCTTTGGTCAGAACTATGGTCAAGCCAAAGAGTATAGTAGGTCAGGCCAAAGACTTTTTTTTTAAATGATGGTAAATATAACTTAGAGTCATTACTATGTTCTTATCCGAAAATAAAAAAATTATCAACAATTAAAATATCGAATTATTTGTATGAAGGTCAAGCGAGCGCTAGAGTAACGACGATTGCAAGACGATTTGTCGATAAATAAAATATTTTGAAAAATCATCAATTACCGTGTAGAGGCGTAGTTCATTTTGTTTGGTTAAATCAGTGACAGGAGTAATGTAGAAAATAGTATGGTGGCGGCGCGAAGGAACAACGTTATTTTGGAACTTTTTCACCGTGATGTTATTTATCACTCATGTCTAGAGGCGACAGAGGGAAATAAATAAGGAGATGGGCAGCCGCGTCTTCCTAATAACGACTAAAAATAAAAATAAAACTGTGGTTGCCAACCCGCTTGCCAAGCGTGGCAACTATGACAAATATACCCTCTATGAGGCATATAGTGGAGGCCTATGTTCAGCGGGGGTTTTTATAGGCTTTAACGGTGTTTGTTGTAATAGTGATAAGAAAAAACGGAGGAGGAAAAACAGACGAACATTTTTACTAAATTTGATCTCGGTGGAACGCGAATGCTCCGTGCGATGTTTAGGGCAGTGTTGCCGAGGTGGGCTATAGTTGTGGCAGTAAAATTTTATTTCCATGGCTATGGCCAGCAGTGGAAGAAAACTGTAAGGAGAGGGAAGTGGTAGTTTTATTATATGAAAAAAAATTTTTTTTTGTTATAGGAATATGGTGACAAACGAGCACACAGTCCACCTGATGGTAAGTGATTGCTGTGGCCCATAGACATCTACATCTATCCTCGATTACGAATCAAAATGCAGATGCGATGTCACTCGTGAGGACTAAGGTGGAATGCCTCGTTTCCAGTAAAAAGGGTCTCCGGTTCTCTACACTCACCATACGAAACACAGCAGCATTAAGCTGCTATTTTACGCTGGTATTCTGTGAGAGCGTGGTCCTTCCCCGGTCGAGCCGACCCATTCGTGCTACAACTATACTACTAATATAACTGCAGCATGGTACCACTGTATGTAACCACGTATGAAAATATTTTTGTTATTAAACAAAAGTTGCGTAAACAAGTTCAATGGATAAAACAGTTATAAATAACAAAACCAAACAAGTTTACTGAAAAGAAAAAAATTCAAATATTATACTTGTTGTTATACTTGTCAAATGTTATGTCACTTCTACAACTAAGGCAAATCTGACGAATCCCCATATGTTAAAATTCAATATCTATATGTTAAAATCAAATAACTATGAAGAAAGAAAAAAGGACATAGAAACACTCGATTTTCATAAAGAAAAAAAATAATAATTATATCGATATACTCAGTAGGAGCCTCTAAAAAATAAAAAATAAATTAAATACGGGTACTCAATTCGATTGTAGGTTTTTTTATGTGTACCTCCTAACTTCTTTCTGGGTGAACCGATTTCGATGATTCTTTTTTATTTTAAAGCTGGTGCTTTACATGTGATCCCATATAAATTTGATCAAGGTCTGACTAATAGTTTTTGAGTTATTCTTAATAATTTATATTGAAGTCGGTTATACAAAATTTTAAATTTTTAATTATTGTTGAAAACAACTTTGCCATAATGTTTACTATATATCGAAATTATAACATAAAACATAATTTTCGCAAAATATTGGACTTTGTGGAATATGAAAATTTGTGTTTTTACATGATTTATAGTGATAACTCACACTTTATATTTAATTTTCAGTTAATTCTGACTATTAAATATAAAGTGATACGTGAACGACACAGTATTTGAAATGTAAATTTTATAGTGTATAAAATTGTTACGAAGCAAAATATAAGCAAATAACTTTTAAAAACAGTGTAATTAAAAATACTAACTTTTATATAAAAAACTAACAACAAACTTTCTTTTGTACCCATTTAATTTTTTTTAAATTTATATTTGCCTCTTAAGGAAATAGACTACAGTATGTGAAGTAAACGCGACGCGTAGATAAAAGCGGGACCTCGTCATTTGAAGTAAATTCTCTCAATTTAGAGAAGCGTAATTTAGTAACGAAACTAATTCTAATAAAATTTTTGTTTTATAATTGTTATAAATAACATTTAAAAAAGTATTGTTCTGAGCACTCTTAACTATGGTTCTGAATAAACATAGTAATTTTTTCTTTGGTTCTGAGGGGTCCTTTCTAAATATTTACATACTCTTTGGAGCTTTCTACAAAGGTGACTTTGGACTCCCTCATGTGTATTTCAAAGAGTTGACAGATTAAGACTTTAAAATACTCTTAGACGTTTTCAACAACATAACGGCCATTTGCCATTTGCAAATTATGTTTTATTTAGTTCCCGGTACACTTGATGGCGGCGCTTCAAATCGGCACAAATGTTTTGTAGGGTATAGACAGTCCAGCGTACTAGTATAAATGGAGGTCAGTGGCTACGGTAATCGAAAGGTCTATGTTCCATACAAACATGGCACACTGCAATAAAAATTTCTATCTGGCATTACTGCACTGAGCTAAAGAGTATATAATGACTACTTTACACAGACCACAGAACATTAGTGTTAATAGTCTGTGGAATATTAATAATATTACTCTCGGGCACTGAACACAATTACTCTGTACCTTGAGAAGAACGCCAACTTCATACTAAAAAAAGGAAACACGTGTTAAACTACAAGCGCCAGGGTGGGCGCCCATATAAAACTTTTTAAGCGGGAATTTCAAAACTATGTATTCTGCAACTTATTTTTTTATTAAAGGCAAATTCGAGTAATTTTAGCTCAAGCCTGAGAAACCTATTGGGTGAATTCCCATACGTTTGAGAGGTTGAACCAAAATTACTCGAATTTACTTTAGAGGAGCATGTGGGATAAAATAAAACTAAAAATAGGTACATATAGTTATGTAATTTTATTTTTTCGAAGACATTGTTTTATACACTATACAATTATTATTGATGTTTTTATTGTTTTTGTAGATTATATTTCTACGCATGTTATTGATATATAATATACTTTATTGTGAGAGTTATTCTTCACAGAACATTAACGTAAATTTTAATCAGCAAAATTCGTATAGCGAAAACTTAACTCAGCCCAAATACATAATCTGAAACAGATAAAATTCTAGTTAATATAGTAATAATCCCTACAAATAACGATCAATAAATTCAAAATACTTAAAGACTAACCACAATATTGTCAAAGTTTTTCTTCTTCTATTATAGGAAACCTGTGGAAAGTGATCACATAGATATAGTATACATTAGATTGGCGATGGAGTGATTAGGGTGAGACCAAAAACAAAATGTACTGGTGTGATTGAAATGTGCATGTGTGCGAGACGAATAGTGCTGCGCCATGCATCAACTTCAATTATCGATACAGAGCGCTGTGTCCATGTCATAAAATAAATATTTTTTATGTTTAAGGGCATATAAATAAAAGTACAAACAAAAAGTTTGTGATTTTTATTTTCCACCAAAAATAATTAATTTATTGTAAAAATGTCGTAAGATCTCCTTAGAGGTATTTTGCAATTTTGCTTCATACTTCAATCTAATAATCAAATAAGTTTCAATTATTAATTTAATAATTAAATGTTATAGTTTGATATTGCTGGCGAATCATACATATGTATGTCAAGTATGTTAAAATTTTTTTTGCAGGACACAAGGCATTCGTTTACTAATTTTCGAAAACATTTCTTTCATATGTTTTCGGAAAACTAGTTCAGAATCAATACCTATCTCATAAACGTCTTGAGAGGGATAAACAGAAATAAACAGCAGTACTTACACTGCCACGTTCCGGCCTGTTGTGTATAGAGAGCCTGTATAATTATAAGCTGTAAGGCATTTTATCTTAGTCCTCAGGGGTGAAAACACATTTGTAGCTTTGTTTGTTTGAAGCTGCCTGTAGGTGACCATGTACTGCAGTAGCCGTTTACCATCAAGTGATACTGTAAGTTCCTTTGTTACTTTCGTTTTATAAAAAAATATATATCATAAGGATGACGACAACAAATTGTACACATTTGAACATGCGCAAACGATATGAAGATATGTACAGTAAAATATATAATAAGGAACTACGCACGGGCATAAATAATGTGGGTATTGAACCAGATCGCAGCTTTACTCTTTGTGCACTTCTATGAAAAAAAAACATTTTTGTTTAAATTGCTTGCTACTTAAAGTTAAATATTTTTTTGGGAACGCGGTCTTCTCTATTTATCATTTTTAACCATTTTTGTTTAACCTCAATATATGTTGGCAATCTGAAACATTATAAGAGTTTAAATTATCCCATTAAAGTATTTACTATAATACCATTTGGCTACGAAACCCTAAAAATTAAAAATAGAAAATTAAAAAAATTACGAAGTTACAAGAAGCTGCATCCAAAGATATGCATTTGCCTGTTATAAACATATTATCGATAAGATGTACAAACTAATAAGAAGTGTTAGTAAGATGATATTGATAGTGTCAATCTCTACAAAAATTAGATGAGAAATAGCAGGAATTCACGTATTTGTTATTATTTTTAATATAATTCTTACGCATTTAGAGCATTATCGCAATAATATGCGATTTTTTCCCTATCCATTTGTTTATAAAAAATTTCTACCAGTTCTAAAATATTGCATTTAGAGTGCTAAATATTTTAATTGTACTTATGTGTGAAATGTATAATTTTGTGGATTTTCTTTTCTCGATGAACTGCATTCAGGTCCTGCATACGTCACCGTTTTTAATCACACCTTTTAAACACTTATTAATATTTCAAAATCAAAGATATCGCGAAAATAAGCGAGTTTTGTTTCGTGAACGGTTGACTTCAGCCCGATATAGGCCTATAGCGTGTACGTGTATGGTCTAGCCATTTTATCACGTTCTAACGTAAGCATATGCTATGCCCTTTCTCTTTTACATTGCCAATCTAACGTAAGTATATACTAAATCTTTTTCACGCAAAATACGCACATAGACGTGGAGCTGCGGAAAACAGCCCGTTTATTCAATTCAATTCAATACTAAATCTATGAGTGATCAGATGATTTTGTACTTTTTGTTTCCACAACACTTAACTTACTTTCGATTCTGACCACACATCGTGCATAAACATTTTAAATAATTAATTAATTTATAGTGAAATATCTTATACAGAGTCAACATTTCACAAAAATCTTTACATACCCAATCGCGAGGAAATGCCTACAAACGAAAACTAACTGCAATTAAGCAAAAAGCAATAATAAATATTAAAATCTAAACATACGAAATAATTTGAGATTTTTTTCAACATGAAAGAATTTGACATGCAAATGTCATTTTTTCTTTATTTCATGGCTTCTCTTAATATAATTCTGCTAATATTTAATAATTTAATTTTAATCAATGAATAGATCAATTAATTGTGCAAACCTCAGAGTAAAATGTATATAATTATTGGAAGGTGCAAGCAAAAAAAAATATAGCACAGAATTAACATTTTCAGTTTCTTCCGATATAATAATTATGTATATTTGTATCTAATTTTTAAAATGGCAATCTAAAACAACGCGAAAGAAAGAAACAGCGATATCTTTTTATCGTTTTATTTTTATACACCCAACGTAGATAGAGGATTGACTAGATAAAGCATTCGCGTATGCTTTTGAGATAGAAATAGGCGGGAGGTACTTTCCCTGGGTTACCAGATATTGTTCCATTACCCCCGATATGGGTTTATTTATATTCACAGCACTTAAATTCATACAAAAAACTTATTAGTTACCATAAAAAATGTTCTTTTATAAATAAGATGATTAATTCATTTCCCTTGAAAATACATTCTGTTACTAAAAACTACGGGCGGAAACTGCGTAAAAATAGAATCATCATTCCGTATTCAACGGCGCATCGACGATTTTACTGGAAATTCAATAAACTCTTTAGATTTCGAAGGCACTAAGTGAAAACGCTACTAGCACAAAGTGTGATATCGCTAATAAGTAGCAATATGTTAAGTATGTACTTAAATATTAATTAAGAATACAATATTAATTAATAATCAAAAATTTCCTCGTGTCGAGTTTTATGTAGTTTAAAAAAACAATAATGTTTTAACATACCAGTCCATCACAAGTTCAGTGCTGAACACAGACCTCCGAAAGGAAAAGGTTTCCACTTAGGTTTTGTAGTACAAAACACGGTTCTGAGCCAACTCCTGCGATTTCCTGCATGTCTTACTATGTTAGTGACTTGTGTGCCGCAATTTGTGGCGTATAAGATAATTTGTCTATACATGGGATGATACTACCCCGCGTCGTAAGCAATAATACAAGATGGGGATAGGGCAGCAGCACTTTCCTGATGAAAACTTAAAATAATAAAAAACTGCGGCGGCCAACCAGCATAACGCATATTTTCACGCAGGCGTGGCAACTATGGCAAATGTCATCCTATGAGAATATCTAGGTAAGGCCTTTTTTAGGTGACTTACTTATGGTTAGGTGACTTTATCATGTTACCTAATGGTTTGTTTTTGTAATATGTTGGTATATAAAATAAAAATGAATGTTTTATAATATTCTATTTTAATTTACCATGCAGTGTAAGATTATTTCTGCTACCTCATATCATTCCATGGGTGGTGTATGAGGCGACATAGGGAAACAACAAAGGAGATAAACAGCAGTATTTTCCTGATAACAGCTAAATAAAAAAAACAATGGTTGCCAACCCGTTTGCCAAGCGTTGCAACTATGGCAAATAAATATGTTCATGTTTATGTTCAGCAGTGGACTTTTGATAGACTGTAAAGATATATATTCTATTTAAATGAAAATATATTGAAATTTAAAAAGGAAAAAGAACTAAATTTTGTGTACTTACACAGCATTTAGAAATATTAACAATGTTACATTAAGTAGAACAAATGAAAACACAATTATATATAAAATATAATTCAATAAAATTAAGATTATTCATTAATTTTTCATTACATTAATAAACAACAAAATTAACAAAATTTTTGTCTTCTTTCTAGAGCATTCGTTCTAGTTCTTGGTTTGAGAAGCTTTATAATTTCTCAAAAATATGCATTTATAAACTTGATTTATACTTTTGCATGGCAGAAATTCTTGGGTGCTGGTTGTTAGAATCGGATTAGAAGGGAGTCTATATATTATATGCCTTGTATATAATATATTTTAGTGGTATAAATAATAAGGCACAACTCCTAAACTATACTTAGATAGGTAATACCTATCTCTTGTCAAAAACATCTTTATTACATTATTTATGCCAATTAAATGGAAAATTATCATAATTATTACATTTATTTCTTAATTTATTTACACAGTATTGTTTATAACACCTTTATAAAAGGGTGGACTAAATGTCTAATTGGTAGGCATTCCCAGAGACAGTTTTACAATTATTATTGCATAATAAATTATTCATTAGTATATTTAGGTCAGTTCTTAAAATTATTTATTTATTTATTTTATTTAAATCTTTACTTGCATAAAACATGGTAGTACAGATAAAGTTCCTACATTTGTAAATGAGGATTCATGTTTAATCAATCTATTTATAAGTACTTAAATATTTTGTCATTGTCATGCAATCAAATTACACAATGAAAATCAAATAAATATAAATTACAATAAAATTATTACAAGTCATAATAATACAGAATGTCAGCATTTGAAAATAAAATGCAAAGAGTATAGTAACTGTCCTATACAGGAAATAAAATGTCAAGAACCATAAATAAATTAAGCAATGCTAGTCAATTTTTAATACATAGAGAACAATGTCAAAAATCATTACTACCAACAAGGTCAAACTTATATCACTTATGGAGAAACAACAAGACACAACAAAAAATTATAACAGTTTAAAAAATTTATCTCAATTATATTATAAATTACATAAATTAAGCATATTTAGTCCGCCTAAAACAATGAGGCTCAAAATGTTTTGAGCATACACTGCTAAGTTTTGTTGTTTACCTATAATCACGACCAGTAGCGATTATCCAACAATTACGGATAGCTGATTCTTTAGGAAAGCTGTAAAATAATATATTTAAAAGAAATTAATATATTAAATATATAGTACACTTTTATATCAAGGTATTTAACAGTAGCCAATCCTCCTGCCAAGCTAGGCAACTATCACAAAACCTATAGCTTTTGACTTTTGATAATGACTAATGGTAACGGTAAGTATATTATCATCAAATTTTTTCTACATCATTAATTGAGAATATTTATTTATGGTTGTTGTGTTATTGTGTACCTTAAGATTAAGACTTATTTATTTATTTATTATTTTATCTATATTTATATTTATTTTTATATAAGTATGACATATATATTTATTTTTTAAATAAATATTGTAATGTAATTGTTGCTAATGTATTATAGAATTAATGGAATGCAACAAAGTTTTGTGCATCTGATTTCAGGCAATACATATTTTGTGAAATTAAATATACCTACTTTGTCCAATATTTATGTACTTGAATCCAAACATGTTTTCAGGTTGATACTTACACATTATTTGTGACGTCTATATAATATAGGAAATGATTGAAGAGTTGTAGGGCAATAAGGAGTGTTTCCTATAAAGCTCAACATAAAAGTGTATGTATATGTATAACATTATGTGATTCATATTTATGGACATAACTACTAATCACAATAACAATTATTATTATTGAACAATGGGAAAACATTATTGTACTCGCTGATATCCCTAAAGTTTCCATAATCCTACCAAATCAAAAAGTACACGTTTGCTATGACTTTAAGCTTTCGAATAATCGTTCAAATTAAGGAGCATTATCATGCAGAATTTACAATTTGGGAGTCCAAATATTTGACAAAATACATTATAAAGGATAATAAAAACATGAAATGTTACATTTTATATTCAAAATAATAGATATTACTCAATACAAGTAGCATATGTAAGCACAAAAGAAACTTACCGATGAAAGGTAAATATTATCAATTTTTCGTTGACTGATGCTGTTGCATCCTAAAATGCTACAACTTAGCATCTTTTTCACCTCACGTAATAACTAAAACCCACAAAAAACACTAAATTCAATTACCTGTTTACTTATAATATCAATGTTGTTCACAAAAGCTTGACATCGTTTATGTCAAATAAAGGAGGGAAAACAATTAAAAACGCATACCTAGAAAAAGACAAGAAATATAGTTTTGCTGCTCCCTTACTCTTCATCATCATCATCATCACAGCCCTTCACAAGTCCACTGCTGAACATAGGCCTCCCCCAAGGAATGCCACAAAGCACGATCCTGAGCCACCTGCATCCATCGACTTCCTGCATATCTTACCAGGTCGTCACTCCATCTAGTGGGGGGACGCCCTACACTTCGTCCGCCTGTACGAGGCTGCCACGCGAGAACCCTTTTTCCCCATCGGTTGTCGGTTTTTCGAGCTATATGGCCGGCCCATTGCCACTTCAGCTTACTAATCCGTTGGGCTATGTCGGTCACTCTGGTTCTACTGCGGATATCCTCATTTCTAAGTTTATCACGCAGAGAAACTCCGAGCATAGCCCTCTCCATAGCTCGCTGAGCGACCTTGAGTTTCCTCATCCGGTCAGCGGTGAAGGACCACGTCTCAGTTCCATAGGTCATCACTGGCAACACGCACTGGTTGTACAGCCTCGTTTTCAAGTTTTGAGGTATACCTGACGAGAAGATGTGCCGTAATTTCCCGAACGCTGCCCAACCGAGTTGAATCCGTCGATTGACCTCTTGGTCCAAGTTGGACTTAACTAGTCGAACTATTTGTCCCAGGTAAATATACTCGTCAACAACTTCGAGCTTAGTGCTCCCAACAACTACCGGCATAGTTGTGACATGGACATTAAACATGATCTTTGTTTTGTCCATGTTCATCTTAAGACCTATCCCTTGGAAGGCACTATTGAGATCATTGATCATAGTGCTTAGGTCCTCCAGCGATTCTGCCATAAGGACTATATCGTCGGCAAATCGAAGGTGAGTGATGTACCCGCCATTGATGTTAATACCGTATCCTTTCCAGTCCAGTAGCTTGAAAACGTCAATGCAGCGGTGAAGAGTTTCGGGGATATAACGTCACCCTGTCTTACACCTCTCTGCAGTTGGATAGGTTTCGTACTCTGGTTCTGTACCCGGATAGCCAACGTAGCCCTACTGTACAAACACTTCAGCACTTCGATATACCGGCAGTCCACTTGGCACCGCTGAAGGGACTGCAGCACCGCCCAAATTTCGACGGAATCAAAGGCTTCCTCATAGTCCAAATACGCAAGACAAAGTGGCAGATTGTACTCTTCGGTCTTCTGTACAATTTGCCGAAGGGTATGTATGTGGTCTATGGTGCTAAAGCTTTTTCGGAAACCGGCTTGTTCGGGAGGCTGGAAATCGTCGAGTTTGCGTGCGAGACGATTCGTAATGACTCTCGAAAATAGCCCGTAGACGCGGCTAAGAAGGGAAATCGGTCTGCAATTCTTCAAGAGAGTGTTGTCGCCTTTTTTGAATAACAAGACCACCGCACTTCTGCTTCACGCCTCCGCAGTAGTGCCACCATTGAGGACGAAAGTAAAGAGCTTTTGAAGGACTTCAAATACCGGTTTTCCACCCGCTTTCAGTAGCTCCGCTGTAATTCCATCATCGCCCGGGGACTTGCCGTTTTAAGGTTTTGGAGAGCCATTCTAATCTCGCTCAGACTGACGTCCGGGATATCATCGGAATAGTGTCGGATAAGACTTGCTCTTCAATCGTTACTCACACTTGCGTGTGGTTCCAACGATGACGTGTACAGCTGCCCATAGAACCTCTGAATTTCACTCAAAATCTCTGGTATCCCGAAAACGACGCTGCCACACTCGGTCTTCAGCTTCGACAGTTGGCTATTTCTTGCAGACAGATCTCTAGCAACTTTGGAGGCCTGGTTCCGCCCGATCGCTTCTTCAATACGAGCAGTATTAAAGTTGCGTAAGTCTCGCCGCATGCATTTGGAGATCTGTCTGTTCAGTTGCCTGTATGCTGTCAAATCTACTGAAGACTGCAGCTTCATATCCCGTCTAACAGCCATGAGATTAAGAGTGTGATCGGACAGTTTTTGTGTTCTTCTGCGGCGGGTCTTGCAAAACTTAGCTCCGACCGCATGGACAGTTTCCACGAGCTTGTCATCCATATCGTCCACTGCATTGCAATCTTCTAGGCACTGAAAACGGTTTCGTAGCTCATGCTGAAAGGTTTCGGGACTTTGGATTAGAGCACGAGAGGGACGGACCGTTGACTTCATTAGACGTGATCTCCAACTTAACGTTTAGGTTCAGTGTGCCTCTCACCATTCGGTGATCGCTGCCGTTTTTCACTCTCGCGATCACTGAGACAACACTGAACAGTTGTCGTCTGGTCGTCATAATGAAGTCAATCTCATTTTATCGAACCGTCAGGGCTCGACCAGGTCCACTTCCTGTGGGGCCGCTTCTGGAAGAAAGAGTTCATCATAAAGAGTCCCTCTTACTCCATGAAGTCGGCCAGCTGCTGGCCCCTTGGATTCCGTTGCCCTATTCCGAATTTCCCTACTTTCAGCTCACCGTTCTCTCTTATGCCTAGTTTTGCGTTGAAGTCTCCCATTAACACCGTATAGTGGGTTTTGGAGGAATGCATGGCTCTAGAAATATCCTCATACATTTCCTCCACCTCCTCATTGGGGTGTGCCGAGCTTGGTGCGTAAACCTGTATGACCTTCAGCGAATACCATTTGGTGATTCTGAGTATAAGGTACGCAACCCTCGTCGACATACTCCTAATCTTTACAACGTTGTTAACAAGAGACTTGTGGACGATAAATCCGATACCTCCTTGGGACAGATGGTCGCCCTACCGGTGATAGAACAAGTTGCCGGATTCGAGGATTACCGTGTCCTCCCCTCTTCGGACCTCGGATAATCCTATAATATTCCAGCGCAACTTGTCTATCTCTTCTTCCAACTCCAGGATCTTCTCGTCAGTCCTCAGGGTGCGTGCGTTATAAGTTGCCAGGTCGAGTCGTCGTAGGTGGCAACCGAACCTCCACCGGAGATTCTTAGCACCTCCTGCCCTGCCGTTACCATGGTCGCCGCCGTAGCCAGGAATAGCGGGGCCGCCGGGGACTGGGAGCCGTCTCTTCGTTACTATCATGGGTGGTATATTGCCATAGTTGCCACGCTTGGCGAGCGGGTTGGCAACCGCAGTTTCTTTATTGTTGTTTTGCTGTAATCAGAAAGATGCTGCTGCCCATCCTCTGCCTCAGTTTCCCTCTGTCGCCTCTTACGACACCCACGGGAAGATATGGGGTAGTGAGTATTCTTACCCGCCACTACACGGGTCGGGGTCCCTTACTCTTATGTCTAACTATATACGTGCATTCCTTTCACACGCTGATGACGTCACTGAATGCTTAGTCTATATGGCCGGCCACATACATACGGAATTCCGAATCGGAATATCGAAACGGAATCCCGAAACGGAATTCCGTGAACACATCACACACATACGTTTATTTCCGTTCGGAATAACAAGGGTCAGTTGAGAGAGGTTAGCCATTGAGTCTAGACATTCTGCCAGCGAATAATGACGACGATTTTCTGATTGCGATTCCATTGTTGCTGTATCATTGTTACTGGGTGCATCTCCTTATCACCCTAAGCTTGCAATATAGTCAATATTATGATGTAAAAAGATCTATCTATCCAGAGATATGTTTTAAATATGGATATCTGTAAACTCTTTCGACGAATTATTAAATAAAATAAGATGAAAGGTTACGAAAAGCTTTACACCTATAAGATTAAATGTAAAAACATACATAAACACACCTACTCGCTTCGGTTGTGCGACAAATACAGAGTGCGTTCCGTGCGGAATTTACGTCTGTGTGTTGCGACTCGTACAAAATCTATGGAAGACTTGCGTTCGGAGCGGCTTTTTTCCGTTTGGGAATCCGAACGTACAGGCGGTCATACGGAATCTTGAATCGGAGAAAATTCCGTACGGAAAAATACCGTACATGTGTGGCGGGTCATAGATTTTATATGGACTTGCTACGTTCGGAATTTCGAATCGGAATATCGAAACGGAATCCCGAAACGAAATTCCGTATGTATGTGGCCGGCCTAATATACTAATACTAAGGCCCGCCACATACATACGGAATTCCGAATCGGAATATCGAAACGGAATCCCGAAACGGAATTCCGTATGTATGTGGCCGGCCTAATATACTAATACTAAGGCCCGCCACATACATACGGAATTCCGAATCGGAATATCGAAACGGAATCCCGAAACGGAATTCCGTATGTATGTGGCCGGCCTAATATACTAATACTAAGGCCCGCCACATACATACGGAATTCCGAATCGGAATATCGAAACGGATTCCGAAACGGGATTCTGTATGTATGTGGCCGGCCTAAGTCTATGACGCCCAACCCAACATAGACAAAATTATGATTGTGTGCATATTTCTTGGATTTCATACAAAGTTGGATCCATAGACTTAGAATATACTGGCGTATTCTAAGTCTATGGTTGGATCACCCTGCTCTCGGGTCTCGGGCTGGGGCGGACTGTAATTAGCAAGCTAAGCTAGCTTGCTACTTATTGTATAATGAGTAACAAAAAAAATCACAAGTGTAGTTTTTTGGATGAAAAACTAATAAGAATAAATCATACAAATGTTTGAAAATATTTTTGTCGGCATAAAAATATTAGTCTTTTAAAATTGACGATAAACGTATATTAATTTATAACAATAAAATATCTGAATTAACGTGAACATTTTCGTAATAAATGAAATAAAAAATACAATAACAAATATAATATAAAAATACTGCAACATTCATACTAATTTATACCATACCCTATATCTACGCTAGCGCCATTCTGGAAGGTTTTTGGACTGTTATTTACAGCTTAAAACTGGACACTTTTTCATCTTGTCTTCACTGACCTCTATATATTTGTCCCCCATATGAGATAATCCACAGAGTACCTTTACATATACTGAAAACAGACTTAGGAAGTATATTCTAAGTCTATCACTGAAAAGATAATCCTCCTTACCTCTACCCTCCATAGCTACATGCATAGTAATATGCTACATGCGTAGTAATATGGGCAAGTAAAAAAATATATCGATATTTTAAACAGTATCGAATAGTATCGGTATATATCGCGAGATAATATCAACATATCGTCATGTTTTGAACGATTTACTAGGATAAGGCCCAAAATTTTATTACTGGACAGTTGGACGCTGAAAAAAAAATAAACGACAACAGCACATGAACGCTTTTGTAGCTGCTTTTGTTGCTTAATGTTTTGTCGATTAATATACCATTTTAAAATATATCGAAATTGACACGAATTGGAATACTCTTAAATAAATAACGGATATCGATGTATCGCGCTTAAAAATATCGACCATATATTTCGATATTTTTATGAGAACATAGCGATATTTCGATATATCGATATTTTTTACCCAAACCCATTACTTCGTAGTTCGTAGTCTATGGTTGTTACTTATTTGTGATTGTATCTTTCAACCTTCCAACCTTTCAATAAAATAATGAATTTACTGCAGCAATCCAATCAAGGAGGGATACCACTCCGGTATTGGATGATATTCCATACAAACTTATTAGCAACATGCATGTTTATGGACAAAAAACTATTTAAAAATATTTAATATGCTTTGGGACAACCAATGTATTCCAAAGTCTTGGAAAACACAATGTGTGATACCTATTTTGAAACCTGATAAACCAGAACATGACTTCAACTCCAACAGGCCAATTTCACTTTACTCTTGTGTAGGAAAATTATTTGAATACATGTTAAAACAGACTAGACTATTACATAGAAGCAAATAATATTTTACCTGAACAACAATTTGGTTTCCTGAAAGGAAAAAGTGCAGCAGAGAGTTTTGCCTCTTTGATCTCAGATATAAATCATTCATTTACTAGACATGCAACCACAGTTTGTGCATTTATTGATATACAAAATGCATTTGATAATGTAGATCCTTCCATATTGGCAAATATTTTGTGTGACATTGGCATTCCTGGAAAAGTATGTAAATGGATTTTTAATTTGCTATACAGGGTATTTTTGAAACGCTCCCGAAAACGAAGACAGATGATAGTACTAAGGATACCTATGATGATGGGTCACAAAGAAATTCGATCCCGAGGAAAAAAAAATCATCTTTTCACAACGTTTTATTAACTTTATTCATGCTCCATCATGTTATTAAAGTTATTTGAAACGATATTTCACAAAAAAATATCATGAAAATACTGAAATATGAAACCAGCAGTGAAACTTTAAAAAGAAAATCAGCTGACAATAGGGTCAATATCCTCGCGGGCTCGAACTCTTACCTAGATCGGTACGAAACAATGCATTAGGTATACTACTTACTCACTCTACCCTTCCCTTTCACACACACGCTGCTTCGTGTCGCCTCGCGCTGTGGAATTTCATAAGCTTCAAGGACGTTATAATAATTTTAGTTTTTGAGACAGTGCCATGTTGACAATCACGAGCGATAGTTCAATTGTTTTGTTTATTAAATTATTGTCGTTATAACTTGTTATTTATTAATTAATGATGTTGTTCTTGTTGTTACGTTTTGTGTTTTTTGTTTTGTTTTAATAATGCCTAACGTGTAGGTAAATTTATAGTGCTAGTGAATACGGCAACATGTTAATGTGCCTTGAAGAATCTCATAAGGCCACGGAGGATCGGTAGCTGTTTCATACCTAATTTTTTAAATAACTTAGTACTGAACTGATCTGAATAGGTACATAACTGAATACATCAGAATAATAAACATAATTACACAATGGATAACAAAGCATGACTCTAACCTTGTAAACATTTTATTTAAGTATTTTTTTCATTAGCGGGGAATCGAACCGGTTATTTGGTTTATTTAAGCTAATTTTTTTTAAATAACTTGTTAACATTTTATTTAAGTATTTTTTTCATTAGCGGGGAATCGAACCAGTTATTTGGTTTATTTAACCTGTGAATTTGAATTAAAGTGGCTACGTGGAGACAAGCACAGTGGCAAAATAGTAGGTTAAGTAGATAAGTTAGGTATTTAGACAAGTGTTGTAAATTATTAGGTATTGTGGTACCATCGCTAGTTACGGGCCACGCGAATTCGGCGTTCGCGCGTACATTGACCCCTAGTCAGCTGATTGTAATTCAGTAATTCCACTGCTGCTTTTATGTTTAAGTATTTTCATGTTTTATTTTAATGAAATTAACGTTTTATTTAACACGATGATTTATACTAACACGATGGAGCGTGAATAAAACTAATAAAACGTTGTGAAAAGATGAATTTTTTTTCATCAGGATCGATTTTATATTTCACCCATCATCTAAGATATAGTTAGTACTGTCGTCTGTCTTCGTTTTCGGGAGCGTTTCAAAAATACCCTGTATGACCAAACTATGTATGTTAAATTTAATAACATAATACATGGCCCTAGAAATGTATACAAAGGCACCATGCAGGGTGATACTATACCTCCCTTGTTATATAATATATATACATGTTTAATAAGTAAATATATTAGAAATATAAATATAAACTTTTTGCAATTTGCTGATGATCTCCTAGTATATACTGTAAATAAAGATGTAAATATGGCGGTAAACAATTTTAATTTAGCATTAAAACAAATTCATGATATTTATTCAAATAAGTTGAAATTAAACATTAGTTCTAGTAAAAGTGGAATTGGTATTATGAAATACAAAAAAGCCCGCCAGCCACTCCTTGGTACAACAAAAAAAAGGATTAATAATAGAAAATTCATTACGACTGTAAACCGAATGAGATTTGGACATAGTAGAGTAGCCGCCCACCTGCATCGTTTGGGAATGAAAGAAAATGCAAATTGTGAATATTGTGGTGATATGAAGTAATGACCTAAAACATCTGGCTTTTCAATGCTGTCAATTTGGTTTGAATAGATTACTCCTCATTAATTCCATTCAAGATATTAACAATGATAAAGTTCCTGATACTCTTCAAAGTTTATTAGCTGATGAAAAATTCTTCCGACCATTATATTACTTTATTTCGGGTGTGCAAGATATATAAAACTGAAAACAACGTGATATTAATCAATAGTGCAAACATAAACAAATTCTTTGTGAATCAAATCTGAACGCAGCGAGAGATTGCTGAATTTTTAAATGCACCGCGTACAACCCTTGAATACGCCTTTAAAAGGTACGATCTGACCGGTCTGTACACGAGGAGACCAGGAAACCAGAAAGTGGCAGAATCAGGTGTACATCGGTGCAAGATGACCGATTTATCGCCCTCGCAATTTTGAGAAATCGGTTACTTACTGGGGTTGAAACAAGGCAGCGTCTGCAAACGGCAAGAGGGGTCAACGTTAGTGAGCAGACGATAAGAAGGAGAATGGTGGAACGGGACCTGTGTTCTCGAAGACCAGTACGAGGTCCAGAACTGCTCCAGCATCATTGCGTAGCTCAACTTCGGTTCGCTCGCGAGCATACAAATTGGACTCATGAGCAGTGGAGTAAAGTTCTGTGGACCGATGAATGCAGAGTAGCCTTAAGAGCTCCAGATGGCCGTGAACGTATGTGGAGAAAGCTTGGAGAGAGGTTTCTGCCAATCACCACCAAGCAAACCGTAAGTTTCATGATGGATCCATAATGGTTTGGGGAGGGATCAGCACAGATGCACATACAGAGTTAGTGGTAGTTGAAGGTCGTTTAACGGCAGTGCGATACATTGAAGAGATCCTCCAAGATCATGTTTTACCCTATGTGGAATTCATTGGGGGTAAAGAATTCAAGATAATGCAAGATAATGCCCGACCACACAGCACGATGCGTTAATGATTATCTTTTGGAGGTGAGAATTTTTAAATTGGAGTGGCCTGCACCAAACCCAGACATGAATCCCATAGAAATGTCTGGGACATGCTTAAACATCGCACCCAATCCAATCTCAACCCTCCAGAGAATCTCAGTGCACTGAAAACAGCTCTGGTGGCCGCCTGGGAAGAAATACCCCAAGTGGATATCAAAAACTTCATCCACAGCATGCCTGATCGTATGTAGGCGGTTATCAGGGCCAGAGGTGGAAATACCTGCTATAGTATGTGCCATATCGATTGAGAAAACGGACAATGACCTCAGATATGAGCCGAGTGTCAGGCGTAACTTACAAAATCTCAATTTAGATGTGATAACAATATTTAAATATTGATATTATTCCACTTCTAGGTCAGCACATATGTTTTGTTTTTGTTTCTTAAATAATATTGTCTGTGGTTCCTATAAACATAGTAAAATCTTACGGTACATCGCGAAAATGTGTTATATTTTATATTTCAATTTATGGTAAGTAACGCAATTCATTTAATAACAGTTTCATATTAAAAAAATATTTGAAGCAATATAATCACCATATTGAGCTTTTGCAAATTCATCCCTTTAAAATAAACAAAACGCGCGTTACGTCAGTTCGTTCTAAAAGAAACGTGACAATGGCAGCCAGAGATGCGTCACCTTTTGCACGAAAAATACAACTTTCAAGTTAAAAGATGTTAAAATTTACTTAAATGGTTTAACTCAAATCACGCCAGATAAATGGAAAAACTGTGTTCAGCATGTCCTTAAGGTTGAACAAAAAATGCGTGGCATGGATGATAGAATTGACCAAACTGCAGATCGCTTTATAATTAATGTTACAGATAGTTCATCAAGTGAAGATACGAGTGATGATTGCACCGAATAAAAATAAAGTTCTTATATAATATTAAAATAAAGTTTTATCTTTTGCATAAATGCGTACTTATTCGGTGTCGTTATCACTCGAATCTTCTATATGTGTTATAAATTAATGTTTTTGTTGTTAAATGAATAAAGTACTTTATAACAATAGATGATTTTTCTTCTAGCGATCTTTCACATAACTTTTAATAATGGTTAATAAATATATATTATATCAATCATTATAAAAAATCATTATAAATAAAGTACTACATATAAAATGTGCCTATATATTGAAGGTTTGTAACCCCTGGTTAAGCGACCGAAAGGTCATTGTCCGTTTTCTCAATCGATTTGGCACATACTATAATGTTAGTTACTGTTAGCTTTAATTTGTAAGATTCATTAATAAACATTTGTTAAATTTAGTGCTTAATGTAGTTTTTGTTATTTAATTTAAAAAAAAGTTACCACATTTTTTGTTTATTAATCATTTGCATTTAAGATTTGAATAAATAATAAAGTTTTTCAAAGACAAAAAATAGCAGTATCGCGGTTCATTTTGATAATAACCCTCATAGTGCGTTTGGGCCACATTCCATGCCGTTAAGTATATTTGCGTTACCTTTGGAAATGACTGATTTAATATTCATGTTGCAGTAATGGCCGAGACTGAAGAACAGAGTAGAATAAGGTTTCAAGTGGAACTTGAGTTTGTACAGTGTTTAGCAAATCCAAATTACATACATTGTAAGTATGAAATATAAGAAATCTGTATTAAGTATTACCTGGAATCCAGTCCATATTTTCATTATTAAAAAATTTGATGTTAAAAAAATATTTTTTTGGCTCAAACCTTCAATCAGTTTGAAGGTCTAACCTTTTTTAATGGATAGATATTGTTTTTATTATATCCACTGTGATTAGCCTCCTTTTTTCTCGTTCTACCACCCCTACCAATTAATCAATCACGGAAGTATGACCCGTTTTCCTCCCCGTTTGTTTCCCTCTGTCGCCTCTTAGAATACCTACGGGGCGATATGGGGTAGTGGATATTCTAACACCAAATGATCTAACCTGAATGATGAGCAGCTGATCTTATTTTTTATTGTTTTAAAATGATTTTTTATTCAAGTTGTGTATTTCTATTAGTTTTAGCGCAAAGGGGATATCTTAAAGAACAGACATTTGTAAATTACTTGCGATACCTTCAGTACTGGCGTGAACCTGAATATGCACGCTATCTTAAATATCCAATGTGCCTTCACTTCCTGGAATTGCTACAACATGAAGCCTTTAGAAGGGAATGTGTGTCAGCTCAGGTATGTTGCATGTAACAAGATTTTTTTAAATTTTCGAGCTACCAAACAACTTGGTCTAGTAGACCGGCTACTCTGGCTGGCTACTCCACACGTTACAACTCTGCATCAATGTTACGAAATGCTGTTGATTCTGCAGACAATAAAATAAAAAGTCATCATTTAAAATCTCAGGCAAAGTCAATAATTGTGCAAAAGAAATTGTTGGTTTTCGAGTCTAGTTAAGTTGTGATTGTCTCAATTTTAAGAAGGCCAATGTTCAGCTGTTCGGCAATAGACTATTAATGATGATGAAGATTGATAGAAATACTGGAGGTTGATACTCATTATTTAAAATATTTTTTTTTTATAGAATAAGGGTAGTAAACAAGCACACAATCCATCTGATGGTAAGTAGATGCTGTGGCTCATAACTATGTGGATAGTTATGAGCCACAGCATCTACTTACCATCAGATGGATCTATTCTCGATTAGGAATTAAAATTCAGATGTATTCACCATAAGAAACACTGCAGCAATAAGCTGCTATTTTTTGCTGGTATTCTACTACTACTATACTGTGTTTCGTATGGTGAGAGTAGGGAACCGGAGACCCTTTTTACTGGAAACTAGGCATTCCATCTCAGGCCGCAGGGGTGACAACCCATCTGCATTTTGATCTTGATTCTTAATTGAGGATAAATTAATGTAGATGTCTATGGCCACAGTTTGCACTTATCATCAGGTGGACTGTGTTGTTGAATAAGGGTAACATTATTCTATATAAAAAAAATGTTACGAAATTAAGGTTCGTATTAATAAACGTTACTCAACGACGAACTCAAGTGCGTAATCATTTGATACGCCCTCATTACGAAATCAGCATCTCAAGATCGTTGCTAATTAATAAACACATAAAAACAGTATCTCAAAACGCTGTACTTAGGAATACTGTTCTGTGACTTGCACTTAAGTATACACACTTGAGAGTCGAGTTTCGTTTATTAATCAGTGTGGCACTCAGCTGATATCGTAAACCTAAACCGCATCTTGAGATATGTTTATTAATAAGATCATAACCTCAAGATTGTACTCAAATGCGTGTACTTGAGCTGAGTAACGTTTTTTAATACGGGCCTAAGTATGCTTGTTTTCCCTTATTTCTGGGGTAAGAATAAAATTACTGAATTTTGAAACTTAACAATATTTAATCAAAACAAACACTCAAACGCGCCAAGCTATTTTGGGTCAAATAAATCTGTTAACGATAAAGTACATCGCACAATAAGCGGAACTAGTGCTTGCCGTATAACGCATCTTGTAAACATCACCTCTCCTAAAAGTATTTAAAAATTAATTGTTTGTCTTAGGTTTGCAAATTCATGGACGATCAAGCGATTTTGCTCTGGCAACATTATACGAGGCGGCGAACACGAACTTTGCAACCGCCTGACACCCCAGCGCCCCCTGCACCGCCAGCCGCTCAACAGGGACCTCCGCGACAACAGTCATGAAATAGTGTATAATTTGGAATTTCTTAAGTTTATCGTTCATTTTTCGAAAACTGGTAAAATTTAGGGCTAGTTGGTGTTTTGGTCTGGCAACATTATTAACATTCAATTTATTGATCGGCAGTTAGTCGATTCGCAAAGCCACAATAGAAATGATAATGACCTCCAGACCAACAAATTGCCAAGACTTGCCATCTGGGCAGGACAGGATTATAGTGCCCAAGTGTATGTATGTGCAAGCACAGATGTAGATTTAGTCCGATGGGGTGGCAATTCGATACGATCGCAGCATGAAAAGGAATTTTTCGGGCGTGAAGGTTTTCTCACGATGTTTTTCTCATCGCCAAGCAGGTGGTACTGCGGTGGGGATCAGTCTTTACTGTTTGCTCGCGTATTATAAAATTTAAATTTAATTATATATCTGGAACTTTCAATTTTTTCAAAGCATCTTTGTTATACCTCTTTGATTTTGTGGAACAAAATGGTAACAATTATATAATAGTAACAAAAGAAAAAATAATTTTTTTTAGTCATAATCACCAAACTATAAAAAACCAACTAAAAACAAACAATTGTAACATTTACTTGGTACGACAAACTGTTTTTGTATTTAAATAGACTGAAATCAGTTTATATAAATGTAATATAGTATGTAGGCTCTAAATATTATTTTTATAATAAATTCGTTTAAATATTTAATATTGTGATTTTATAATTATCCTGATAAAATGACTGTCAAATTTAGATTTTTGAAGTGAAACTTCTTTATCGACGTAGTGGAGAAATTTTGCACAGATGAAGATAACAATGACGATGACCATGACGATGAACATGACGATGACCATGACGATGACTGTGACGATGACGATAACGATGACCATGTAGATGACCATGTAGATGACCATGATGATGACCATGACGATGAACATGACGAGCCACATCGAGCACACAGTCCACCTGATGGTAAGTGGTTGCTGTGGCCCATAGACATCCACATATATCCTCGATCACGAATCAAAATGCAGATGCGTTGTCACCCGTGAAGACGAAGATGGAATGCCCCGTTACCAGTAAAAAGGCACTCCGGTTCTGTACACTCACCGTACGAAATACAACAGCATTAAGCTGTTATTTTACGCTGGTATTCTATGAGAGCGAGGTTATATCCCGCTCGAGCCGACTCATTCGTGCTACAACTATATTGTAGCTGCAGCATGGGTCTAATACGTATGAGATTATGTAAAAATAAGCCTTATTTTATCAGGTCCATAATTTGTCAAAAAAATAGGAGAAGAGTAATTAGCGAAAGAGTAGTAGTCCGTGCCTTCCTTTTTTATTTTAAATTTGTCAGTGATAGATTTATAATTGCTACTGAAAACTGATGCATTAATGTTGGTATTTGAAGTATTCTTTATTTACTACGCATAATTTATTAGCTGACAATGTTTGTAATTAAAATCACTACAACCATAAGAAGTAAAATATGAAAAGGCTGATATTAGGAGCGGAGTTGGTATGGAGGACATTCATCCTATTACGATATTATAAATCTGCGCTGTCCGGTAAAATTTGACATGCACTTTCTATTTATTACAAAGATTTTTTGGGATTAAAGTACGATGTGATCTGATATTATGATTCCATATTAGTCCTCAGAGGTACTTGTAGCCTTCTTTGTTTGAGCCTTCGTGCTAACAGTCAAACTGATTACTGTCAGCACGTTTCTCAATCTCAAATAAAAAAAAACACTTTTTAATATTTATTAAAACATTGAAACTACACTGTAATTTTACTTACTACTTATCATATTTCTAATAACACATTATTTAAAATTTTAAAGTATATTCACACAGTAAGTTTACTTTAAAAAAGGTTGCGTTGGTTTACGCCGTCTGGCCATACAACATGCTCGCAGAGACAGGAAGTAGAGAAGTTCTACAACGCTCATTATACTGAAACCCATACATAGTCCTAGTAGACCGCCAGTATTAGCTGTGGAAGAATATTATTTTATAAAAATCAAAAGTTTTTTGCATAGATAACAATTGGTTACTTCAAGAAACATCAAAATACAACCATACTGAATAAGTTACTATTTTACTACTAGTATAATATATTAGTTCATGCTTTTTATATTTCACTTACACAGGAATTCCGTGAGGCCAAATATTTCTTCTTTTGTAAATCTTAAAAATGTGTTATCCTCGAAATAGAAGTGGACTATTAACATATTTTCGCTGAAATAAAATTGTTAAAAAATGTTAAAGAAAAGTGAGCAAATCATAGAATAAGAAGTTCTTTGTGCAAAACAAATCTTAAAATAAAATATGTACATACATACTTATTATATATTTTTTTAATAGAAGTGGCTTTGACAAATGTGACAAAGGAATACTGTGATACTTAAAGATATATCTCTTTTCGATTAACAATCAAAATGCAGAAGCTGTGTTGTCATCTCTGAGGACGAAGATTGAATGCCTTATAAATAAAAAGGTTCAGCAGTGGTCGTTTATTGGCTGTAATAGTGATGATGATGATGATGATGATGAAGAAATGACATGAGCTTAATTCCAATAAAACAAATAAGTTCATTTACATGAAATATTCAGGAGTCCTATTGCGTAGTATTGCGGGGTATTGGCCGATGAGCGCCTTATTCAGCGGCGCCGTACTGAGTCGCCCAAAGTAGGATATCTCGTTGCAGGCCGGCAGGCACTCGTCGCAGACTGGCCTATCTATATTTTAATAATATTGTAAACTGTTTAAAAATCTTTTCTTTATCATGTTATATGTCAACCATTTTGTGCTTAATTTTATTTCACATTTTTCCGAATTAATACTACGAAATTGCTGTTCCTACCGTATGTATAAAGCATCATTAAAAAATGAGAAAAAATCATTTAGGTACCTTTATCATAGGATATATAAACAATAACATTTCATTATTTATTATTTGCTTCTTTTATTTATTTATTTTAACAAAGTAACGGGGTTTTTAATGGTCTCACTTTAATAATTTACGGGACAATTTGGCTGGCGATATTTGATCCATATCATTGGTAATATTGATTAGCACCAAAAATACAGACTGTTTTTTATTTTTAGTCTTTGTAATTGGCGTATATTCTGTGTTTCATATATTATACAGTTATGATTGAATAAGTTCAAAGAGTTTTGCTGATATATTATTTGTTTATTTGAATAAAAATACCAAAGAAAACAAAAAACCATGTATTAAATTCATTCATTCATTCATTACAGCCTATTAAAGTCCAAAGCTAAAAATAGGTCTACCCATAGATTGCCTCATAAGCGGATATTTGCCAAAGTTGCCACGCAGGCAGGTTGGCAGCCGCAGTTTTTTTAATATTTTGAGTTGTTATCAGGAAGATGCTGCTGCCCATCTCCTGTTTTATTTTCCCTCTGTCGCCTCTCACGACACCCTCGGGACGATATGGGGTAGTGGATATTCTTATACTGCCACTACGGATAGATGTATACTGCCATACAATACCAAATCAGGCCAAACAAAATATCGGGACCGGCGACTGACAACAATGTCAACAAGCGTCAATTCGCCCGCAAAGTGGGATTAAGGCAAATCCATGACGATTAGGGCCAATGTCCAGCTATGGATTTCTACGAGATGATGTAAAGAATGATAAACATATTGGGTTTCGACATTCTGTTCACAGAAACTGCCCTTATCGGACGGTACGAATTTGGCGGATGGGGGCTAGGCGTGAAAAAGTGTAAGATTTCCCGTCACGTCCCCTTCTGACGTAGTGTAGACGGCCTTGGCGGCTATAAGGAAGCGAAGGAGATGGAATATCCATTCCATCTCCCTCGCACTTTTTCTTGTCTTGTCATGAAAGAAATATTATTTTATTTTAAATGACGCTTCGTTTTAATAGACGCTAGTAATTCATTTATTTGTATTTGTTAATCAACAATATAATACGTTTATCAATAATAATATACTACGAAAAGAACCGTTCCAACCGAGTGTTCTACGACACTCACACATGTTTTTTTTATTATTGCCTTTTTAATTTTGTTGTGTGTTTTATTTAGAAGTAATTATAAACATATTTTTTATATCACATCAACTTAAGATAATTAATAAACAGAGGAAAACTCTGTCGCCTCTTACGTCACATACAGGACGATAATATAGGTTAGTGGATATTCTTACACCGCCACTATGTATTAAATTAATTCTTGTAAATTGAAGAATATCTTTTAAAATTTGTTTAATATCTTACCTGTTTCTGTGTTAGATTTAATTTTGGAGTAACATTTAGCGTCAGCTTTGCCGCAAACACGTGTCGTTCTGTTTTCTAAAATAAACTTATTTATGCTTATGTATTTAATATGACAAATAATAATATTTATAGCCAGTATCAAAAATAATGTAATAAATAATAAGCAATAACTTGTTAAAAGAAAAGCTTTAATTTTCTTACCGAAAAACGAAAGTGATACGTCGATCCTATATAATAAATGTGCTTTACCTTATTGACAACAGCTTTGGGCAGTACCATACGCATACTTACTAGGCATGTAGTAATGGACACATTTACATCTATCTAACATCGATTTGGCTTTACATTCCATTTCACAATTTCGTAATGTGTAAGTCCTAAAAAAAGGTTTGTTACTTTATTTGAAAAGTCAATTTAATTTAGCTGATAACAGAGTGCCATGCTGCTCTTGTCTTGTCTTGTTATTAGTTGCACATTACTAATCAGTTCTAAAATTGCAGTTAAAAAGGGTTTTTCTCATGCTTATATTCAGAAATCTTCCCGAAACACTGGATTTCTTCACATCGTTCTTGGCTGAAGCTTATGTGTTGAACGAAGAATAACTTTTTTTTGTTTTATTGAAAAGAGGTAAAGGAGCACGCGACTCACCTGATGGTGACTATCGCTGCCTATGAATAACCACAACACCAGGGAAATTGTGGGTGCGATACTTTATAAGAGAGTTTTTTTAAAGGAAAAAAATCGCTGGTGATGGATATTACGCAATGTAGTCGAAAATCGCATATTGACGAACCGCCAAGTATCCATACGATGATTATTAGGAATTTCGTCGCAATGTGTAATAGTAAAACTTGACGGCTGGAATTATTCCGAACAATTCCTCAGAACACACAGTGGTAAATACGATAGAAAATGCAAAGAGATGCTACGCTTTTTGCTCACTAAGTACTCGAATGTTGACGATGATCGTTGGATTCAGGCTGCTCTCCGCTGGATGCGTTGAAATGAAAGGAGCTGATACTGAGTTGCCTCCTCCACTGATCCAGAGATGAGAACAGTATTCCATGTGAGACCGAACTTGCGCCTTAAAAGTTCCAAGTGGTGTGCTTGCATGAAATACTTTCCTGCTCTATTAAGTACGCCTAACTCTTAGGTAGGGGGTAATTTGGCCTTCCTAAGTGACCGCGATACTGAACGTTACTCGATTAGTCGAAGCCGAAGATTCCTATATACTTGTTGAGGCCACAAGGAGAATGACATGAATTCAGGAGATACGACAAAGTGGTTCTTTTTAGCGGCTAAACATGCAAACCTGTGTCATCTGGAAGTTGAATTTATATTAAATTTCGACGAAAGACTCGACATCAAACACAAGTTTGCTCCGACACAATTTTTTATGGAATAAGGGTGAAAAACGGCCACGTAGTCCACCTGATGGTAAGTACATGCTGTGGTCCATAGACAGGTGGGTATTCTGTGAGGTATTCGATGACGTGTTCTCGTGAAATCCTGGCATGTCCGTTGTAAAACGGTACTGGTTTGCATATCATTGATATGCAGAAGTAACAGAGTAGGTGATAGCATACTGTCTTGTGAAAAACTAGCATTAACAAGTTTGAAGTGGCAGCATGCACCGTCCACTACGACCATGATGCTTCTTTCTTAAAATTGGTGGAGTAGGAGTAGTTTTAGAACCGGTGCCAATTTTGGAGCACATCTCTTCAGCACTATTATATGGATTATAGGGCCAAGGGCGGAGAGCGCTTTGCGCACTGAGCTCAACTCGCATGGAGCAATTACATTGCGAGATATTTTGCAGTGTGTCATCGAGTCGAGTTGGACTTAAAGAGAGTGCCTAAAAGATCTTCTTTTTTCTTTACGGTGTGAGCCAGTGAATCGTCGTCCTTGTGCAAAGATGGAAGAGATGGCTATAGAAATTACTTTGGACAGCCTTACTGAGAAAACAGAATGCAAGGGTTCCCAAAAGAAGGCAAACTAGTTCCTTGCCAATTCTGCCGATGTGCTCTGACTTTGCCTTGGTTATAACTCTTTTGTAGGACCTGGGGAAGAATAGTACTTCTTATTCTTTTAAGAGCGCTGGTGTTTACATCGCGGAACTGCTGGTATCTGCCTCATATGAACACCATGGATTTATATTGTTTAAGATAGAGATTTTACTGTTTTGTACCATCTCATATACAAAATACCTACTACTTCATGAAACAGATATCTTCTGAGTTAGTGGGGAATGCACTTGTACAATATATTATTTTAAGCGTTTCCGCACGGACGGGCACGCGTAGCATTTCTTAACAAAAACTTTTTTTCACTGATCTCGAATTATAAATCAAATTCTGAAATTGCTTGACGCAAGCATAACAGGATTGGCATAAATTTACCTATAGAATACTAATTCTTTTTCACTCGAAAATAGACAAAGCCTTTTATTAACGTCGATGTATTTAAGAGCGGGTCGTGCGTCTAAAATTCTCGGCTGTATCACTGCCCTCGCTTCTACGCCGGGCCCATAAATCTCGCCTATCTTGGCTATGTTCGGCGTCTCCGTCGGATTGTGGAGAAGTATCTGTAATATTTTCATGAATAATTAGAAATATCTCCTTTTGAACGAACAGGAACAGAAAGAGAACAAAAGAGGCGTTAATGTGAACTTTATTATTGTTTCTTTTATTTGAAAAGTACGCCTTGAAGTTTCCGTGATAGCGCTAGGTAATTTTCTTGCAGTAAGAGGAAAATTAATTTAACTGTGATTAATTTTCCTGTGGTCTTGTGGTAAATATCTCATGTGTTAATATTCTAGTATCTTGTCATAACAAGTAGTAAAATTTTTTTTTATAACCGACTTCAATATAAATTATTGACGGCTCCGTGGCGCAGTGGCTTAGCAATGAGTTGCAGCGCGGGGGGCCGCGGGTTCGAATCCCGCACGGTACAAGTATTTGTATGGCCTACAAATAATTGTTCCGGGTCTGGATGTTTGCCCTTGTGCAATTTATGTTTGTAAACTGCCTCAACGGTACGGGAGAAAATCCTAGTGTGGGGGTAACGTTTTTTAATAAAAGAAAAAAATTGTAAATTGTAAATAAAAAATGACTGGTCAGACCTTGATCAAATTTATATGGGACCACATTAGAAGCACCAGCTTTCAAAAAAAAAAAGTTATGAGGTCACACACATAAAAAAAATACATTCGAATTGAGTACCTCCTCCTTTTTGAAGTCAGTTAAAAATTAAAAAGCTAGTGTACTAAATATAAGTAAGGATATCTTTTATATAACTATGATATTAATGTGTTGTATTATTATTTATTACGTAGTGGTGCCACGCTGTAGCAATTATAGCTGCAGGCTGCAGCACGAACACGTCTAAGAAAGGACTATGCTCTGTTATGTTTCATATTATGCTGGCTGTGAGAATCGAAAACCTTTTACTAGTAAGAAGGCATTCCATCTTAGTCCTGAGGGATGACAACACATTTAAAATGTGATTGATAATTGAGGACAGATGTACACACACACACACAGGCACAGGTCACAGCTCACATCATCCACTTACCATCAGGTGGATTATGTGCTTGTACAAAAGCAGTTACAGCTATATACTTCTGTGAAAAAAACTGCAGTTGGCACATCAACTACTTAAAGGTTTTATCAACTAAATATATTAATAATATATAAATTATCATTGTATATTCTGCTGGATATTGGATAACAGGATAAACAGGATAAGTGGATCTAAGCTAGGCCCATGTGGTCTAGGTCTATGGTGGCAGAATTTCTGATGCGGCGAATTGGAAAAAGCGACTAGGTATATCTCACAACTAATTATAGTTTTTGTCTATTATTTGAACCAATTTTGGAACGAAATTCCTT
The DNA here is from genome assembly GCA_029286625.1 of Parnassius orleans. NCBI lineage: Eukaryota > Metazoa > Arthropoda > Insecta > Lepidoptera > Papilionidae > Parnassius > Parnassius orleans. Next base: position 2,432,991 of record JAGSMP010000008.1, read on the forward strand.
ATCGGACGGTACGAATTTGGCGGATGGGGGCTAGGCGAAAAAAAGTGTAAGATTTTTCCATCACAACTTCTGACGTAGTGTAGACGGCCTTGGCGGCTATGAGGAAGCGAGATGGAATAATATCCATCTCCCTCGCACCTTTTATTATCTTGCCATGAAAGAAATATTATTTTATTTTAAATGACGCTTCATTTTAATAGACGCTAGTAATTCATTTCTTTGTATTTGTTAATCAATAATATAATACGTTTATCAATAATAATATACTACGAAAGGAACTTCGTTCCAACCGAGTGTTCCACGACACTCACACGTTTTATTTTATTTTATTGATGATATGTCACAAAACAATAAGGGCGCTATATCGGGCTGGCGCTAGAGCTCCATATAACTTTTAAGCCCTACTGGCCATTATAAGGATAAATTATAATATAATATATAAAAATTATGTAATATACATGGGGATGAGTCGCTCGCGTCCGTAGGCTTCGACCACCTAACCCTAGGCCCACCCTACACGTGTCCCCCGGGTGGTGCTAAACAAGCGACAAAGCCGAAAGTACAGAATTGGCTCTCGCCGTGTGGTGACGGCGTAAAAATACCACCCCTACTTTCGCACCATGAGGCACAAATTAAAAGAAATAGCCCGAGTTCCTGGCGCCTTTAATGGGGCAGGGTGCAGAATCTCCGGAGGAAAACCGGCAACGAGGTTCGCCACCCGTCTCGTTCTGTCTCCTGGAGGGCGAAAAGTGGATTGCGGAAGCCCGTCTGCTACGCTGAATGTATGTGGAGCAATGAATGATAAGATGGATGAAGTATGCGATATGATGTATGATAGAGGAATAGATGTGTTATGTGTAAATGAGACGAAACGGAAGGGAAAGGATGCCACTACACATGGCATGTATACCGCGTACTGGTCTGGGGTAGACGAGACCGAGCGGGCATGCCAGGGAGTCGGTATCATCCTTTCAGAAAGAATGGGTCAGTGTGTGAAAGAGTATGAATGTGTAAGCCCGAGACTGCTATGGATACGAATGAAAGTGGGCTTAAAGAAGTTGTTTGTTCTAGGGTCTACGCCCCAGACATGTCTAAGTCCACTTATATCCGAGAGCAGTTTTGGGAGATGGTAAGGATGGTGCTAATGAAATGCAAGGGTAATGAAAATATTGTTATATTAGGAATTTTAATGGAAGGGTTGGCGTGAAGAGCTTGGTTATGAAAGGATATTGGGAACGTTTGGTGATGAAAGTATAAATGAGAATGGTGAAAGCCTCCTCACCGTATGTGTGGAAAAGAATCTTTTTGTGACGAACACTTTCTTTCGTCATAAGAAGATTCACATGTATACATGGGAAAGAGGTGATGATAGAAGCATGATAGATTTCATAATTGTGGATGAAAGAATGAGGAGCGCAGTTGTAGATACAAGGGTTTACCGGGGGTCCAGCGTAGGGACGGATCATTACTTGGTCTTATGCCGAATTAATGGTCTATTCAGACGTTGGCGGCATCGGACATCTGTGTCTACCACTGCGTTACAGCGTATAAGAACAGAGAGGTTACAAGATGAAGGTGCAAAAGAGAAGTACAAATGTAGACTGAGAGAAAATATAAGTGGTATGGATGAATTGTGTATGAATGATTTAGACTTGGAGACTGTGTGGTATAATATCAAGAAAGGTTTGGTGGATGCAGCTACCGAAGTATGTGGTGTAAGTAAGAGAACGAATGAAAAGAAAAATAACACTTTATGGTGGGATGATGAGGTACGGATGGAAGTAGAAGCAAAGAAGAGAGCATGGCTAGATTTACTAGCAACCAAGGCTAGTTATTCTAGCGGTATGAATGATGATATTGAAAGAAAAAAGGCAGTCTTTAGACATCTAAATAAGAGAGTAAAAGAAGTAGTTGAAAGGAAAAAGCAAGAAAGAACGGAGAAGAATGATAGAAGAATATCGGATAACTTCCAGGCAAATATTAAAATGTTCTGGAAACTCGTAAGAACTGCCAGGGGACATTCAAAACAGCCTAGAATGGATGCTATACGAGACCAGAATGGCTGTATTCTGAATGACGAAGTGTCGAGTTTAAGGAGATGGAAGGAATACTTTGAAAGCGTGTTTATGAGTGATGAGACGTTTGAATTAAATGAAATAGAGGACGAAAGAAGAGGAAAGAGATGGAGAGATAAGTATAGATGAAATAATGAAAGCAATGAAAAGTATGAAAGCAGGTAAGGCAGCCGGATATGATAGAGTATCACTCGAAATGCTAAGGGCTGGAGAGGAGAGTGGTGAACAGACCTGTACATTTTGTTTAATTTGTGTTGGGAACTAAAGCGGGTACCGGGAGACTGGTGCAAAGCGTGATAGTCCCACTATACAAAGGAAAAGGATCGCAGCAGGACTGTAAAACTACCGTAGATCAGTCTTCTTAGCATTGTGGGAAAACTGTACTAGGTACTAATTGAAAGAGTTATGAAAGATACTGATGGAAAATTTGGGATGTGCAAGCAGGATTTAGAAAGGAATGGGATGTACGGATCAGGTCTTTCCATGCGCATGATCGCGGAGAAGTTTTGGCCAAAAACCAAAAGGTTTTTTGTGCGTTCGTGGACTTGGAAAAGGCTTATGATAGAGTGGACAGGGATGTATTATGGCAAACACTGAACTCATTTGGGTTGAGTGCTGGGTTGATACAGGCATTGAAGTCTCTGTATAGGGACTCCAGTGCTTGTGTCAGGATCAACAGGGCCTACTCGGACTGGTTGGCATCCATAAGGGGTCAGACAGGGCTGTGTGGCTTCCCGTGGCTGTTCAACCTATTTATGGACAGTTGTTTGGAAAATCTGAAAGTTGAAGAATGCGGGTTAAGAATGGGTGAGTTAACCGTCAAATGCCTTTTGTAAGCCTATGATCAAGTCATACTCGCGTCGTCGGCGGCCGAGTTGCAAATGATGGTTACATTAATGAACATTTCATTAAAATAAAGGGAATGAAAGTGAACGTAGTAAGACGAAAGTTATGGTCTTTGAAAGAGAAGAAAGTAAAACAATATGTGAAATAAGAATAGAAGGGGAATTGGTCGAGCAAGTAGATAAGTTTGTGTATTTGGGATGTGTATTTAGCAGGGATGGTAAGTATGATAAGGATATAGAACGACGAGTGAACGCAGGAAATAAAGTAAATGGGGCTCTACACTCTGTTGTGGAAAGTCAGAATGTGTCCAAAAAGGCACGTATGGCAATTCACAATGCTGTGTTAGTCCCTACTTTAATGTATGGTAGTGAAAGTTGGGTGTGGCAGAAGAAGCACGAGAGTAGAATAAATGCTGTAGAAATGCGGTCATTAAGAATTATGTTAGGGCTGAATCTGAATGACAGAGTGAGAAATTGTGTGATAAGAGAAGAGTGTGGTTTGCAAGATGATGTTGTGACCAGGATTAAGAAAGGAATGCTTCCGTGGTTTGGTCATGTAGAAAGAATGAATGAGGAAAGAGTGACAAAGCAAATTTATGTGGCAGAGGTGAACGGCAGTCGGGAAGGGACGCCCTAGACGAAGGTTTATCGACCAAATTGGCGATATACTGAAAATGGGCCAAATTAAGAGTACCCTTAACCGACGAGCGTGTATGCGTAGGTATATGGATGTGGAGGAGGCGAGAGAGGTGTGTCAGGATCGAGCCAAATGGAAGTCCATAATCTCTGCCTACCCCTCTGGGTGACAGGCGTGAGTGTTTATGTTATGTTATGTTATATAAAAATTGGCAGAAAAAAGTTAATACTCACCTTGAAACCGACGCTTTTTGTCGAAGCACAATAATATTCAGCTACGTTGGCATCCAAGATCAGCGTCAAACCGTGATTAGTACCGACGCCTAGTCACCGAGTTAAATGGAAACAGAGCAGAAAATTAAATTTTAAATAAATTATAGCATTTATTTTGATGTAGGTTTTATTGGATGCGTTCTTGGATGGTCCAGTCTATTTATTTGGTCGGCTTCATGTAGGGGTGAGTAAGCAACACGTTGAAATAACTCTATTCCTTAACCAATTTTATGAAACAAATTGTAATTGAATCAATGCAATTATAGTATAATAAAAGTGTGAAAGGAAATATTTTTGCTAAATTTAATTTAGTTTATTCATAATATAGGGGTGAAATTGAAGTTAGTGGCATCCATTGAACCTATTATATCTACCACTTATGTTAAGAAAAATATAACAGTAAATTAAATTAATAACGGTGTTGAAAAAAAAGTAAAAAAATAAATAAGTAAATTATCAACATATCGCGATCTCTGGAAAGTGTTACTCATAGGCTCCGAGGCCTTTCTTAAATTTGTTCCGAATATATGCGACTTTGAATATACCTTTGCCCTAACGGGTAGCTGTATTCGCTACATTTTTTTTGGTATTTATAAATTTTGCTATATTTTTTGTGTTTATTTGCAATAATGGTCAATTGAAAATTCACTAAAATGATTTTTAATGTTTTCCATATTTGCAATATTAAAGCTTTAGATTTGCGTTATTTTAGTCCAAACTTAGTTTATATCATGAGTATATTCTATTACATACTCAGTTTGCAGTGAAACAGCTAGATAATTTTTCAAGTCATTTCCATAGCATAATGTCGTATGGTATTTTGCTATAGGGAAACGCGAATGACACTAAAACTATAATAACTAAGTTTAGCAAAAGAGAGCCCAAAAACACTATTATTTAAAACGTCCTTGTTCTCTCCACATATTTACGAAAATGTATATATACTAGTAAAACATATAAGTAGTTTAAAAAGAGTAATACAGTCTGTTAATAGGCTACAAGCTGTTACTCGACACAGATATAGTAATTCATTAACGGAGCAATGTACGCTTCCTAGTCAAAAGTCAAGTTCGCCGTGTAGTGGCGGAATAAGAGAATTACAACAATTATTCCATTCCATCCCATGGGTGGAGTAAGAAGGAGGCGATGGATGGAAATTAAACAGGAGATGGGTAGCCGCGACAGAGTATTTATAAGCAAACTGTAGCAGCGTCTTCCTGATCATCATAATAATAAAAAAAACTGCGATTGTCAATGCGTATGTTAAGCGTGGTAACTATAACAAGTATCCGCTCTATGAGGCAATCTATGGGGGAGAATATGTTCAATAGTGGACTTTAGGGTGCAGTGAATGAATGAATGAATAAAAGTTCAAATTGTCAAACAAAGATTGTATGTATAAAAAGGGTTTTCATAATATTAAGGAAAACATGAAACACCCCCTAAGAATGAGGTGGTCGCTAACAAGCTATTTCTATGATTTATATATTTAATTGTAAAACAAACGACATGAATGTAATCTGTTCTGTTTAAAAAAAATAGAGTTCCACTAGGTTTCTTCTCCTAGTCTCTCCCGTGTAGTGGCGGGTAAGAATACCCACTACCCCATATCTTCCCGTGGGTGTCGTAAGAGGCGACAAAGGGAAACTGATACAGAAGATGGGCAGCAGCATCTTTCTGATAAAAGCCAAAAAACAATAAAAAACTGCGGTTGCCAACCCGCTCGCCAAGCGTGGCAACTATGGCAATATACCCCCCATGAGCGACGACACAATGAAACGGCCCCAGTCCCCGGCGGCCCCGCTATTCCTGGCTACGGTGGCGACCATGGTAACGGCGGGCAGGGGTGCTAAGAATCTCGGTGGAGGTTCGGTTGCCACCTACGACGACTCGACCTGGCAACATATAACGCACGCACCCTGAGGACTGACGAGAAGATCCTGGCATGTCCGTTGTAAAACGGTACTGGTTTGCATATCATTGATATGCAGAAGTAACAAGTAGGTGATAGCATACCGTCTTATGAAAAACTAGCATTAACAAGTTTGAAGTGGCAGCATGCAACGTCCACTACGACCATGATGCTTCTTTCTTAAAATTGGTGGAGTAGGGTAGTTTTAGAACCGGTGCCAATTTTGGAGCACATCTCTTCACCATTATATGGATTATAGGGCCAAGGGCGGAGCGCTTTTGCACTGAGCTCAACTCGCATGGAGCAATTACATTGCGAGATATTTTACAGTGTGTGTTCGAGTCGAGTTGGACTTAAAGAGTGCCTAAAGATCTCTTTTTCTTTACGGTGTGAGCCAGTGAATCGTCTTCCTTGTGCAAAGATGGAAGAGATGGCTATAAAGTACTTTGGACAGCCTTACTGAGAAAACAGAATGCAAGGGTTCCCAAAGAAGGCAAACTAGTTCCTTGCCAATTCTGCCGATGTGCTCTGACTTTGCCTTGGTTATAACTCTTTTGTAGACCTGGGGAAGAATAGTACTTCTTATTCTTTTAAGAGCGCTGGTGTTTACATCATTGGAACTGCTGGTATCTGCCTCATATGAACACCATGGATTTATATTGTTTAAGATAGAGATTTTACTGTTTTGTACCATCATATACAAAATACCTACTACTTCATGAAAGATATCTTCTGAGTTAGTGGGAATACACTTGTACAATATATTATTTTAAGCGTTTCCGCAAGTACGGGCACTCGTAGCATTTCTTAACAAAAACTCTTTTTCACTGATCTCGAATTAAAATCAAATTTCGAAATTGCTTGACGCAAGCATAACAGGATCGGCATAAATTTACCTATAGAATACTAATTCTTTTTCACTAGAAAATAGACAAAGCCTTTTATTAACGTCGATGTATTTAAGAGCGGGCCGTGCGTCTAAAATTCTCGGCTGTATCACTGCCCTCGCTTCTACGCCGGGCCCATAAATTTCACCTATCTTTGCTATGTTCGGCGTCTCCGTCGGATTGTGGAGAAGTATCTGTAATATTTTCATGAATAATTAGAAATATCTCCTTTTGAACGAACAGGAACAGAAAGAGACCAAAAGAGGTGTTAATGTGAACTTTATTATTGTTTCTTTTATTTGAAAAGTACGCCTTGAAGTTTCCGTGATAGCGCTAGGTAATTTTCTTGCAGTGACAGGAAAATTAATTTAACTGTGATTAATTTTCCTGTGGTCTTGTGGTAACTATCTCATGTGTTAATATTCTAGTATCTTGTCATACAACAAGTAGTAAAATTAAAAATTTTGTACAACCGACTTCAATATAAATTATTGATGGCTCCGTGGCGCAGTGGCTTAGCAATGAGTTGCAGCGCGGGGGGCCGTGGGTTCGAATTGGATAAAGCGACTAGGTATATCTCACAACTAATTATAGTTTTTGTCTATTATTTGAACCAATTTTGGAACGAAGTTCCTTATCGGACGGTACGAATTTGGCGGATGGGGGCTAGGCGAGAAAAAGTGTAAGATTTTTCCGTCACAACTCCTTCTGACGTAGTGTAGACGGCCTTGGCGGCTATAAGGAAGCGAGATGGAATAATATCCATCTCCCTCGCACCTTTTTTTATCTTGCCATGAAAGAAATATTATTTAATTTTAAATGACGCTTCATTTTAATAGACGCTAGTAATTTATTTCTTTGTATTTGTTAATCAATAATATAATACGTTTATCAATAATAATATACTACGAAAGGAACTTCGTTCCAACCGAGTGTTCCACGACACTCACACACGTTTTATTTTATTTTATTGATGATATGTCACAAAACAATAAGGGCGCTATATCGGGCTGGCGCTAGAGCTCCATATAACTTTTAAGCCCTACTGGTCATTATAATATGATATATAAAAATTGGCAGAAAAAAAGTTAATACTCACCTTGAAACCGACGCTTTTTGTCGAAGCACAATAATATTCAGCTACGTTGGCATCCAAGATCAGCGTCAAACCGTGATTAGTACCGACGCCTAGTCACCGAGTTAAATGGAAACAGAGCAGAAAATTAAATTTTAAATAAAATATAGCATTTATTTTGATGTAGGTTTTATTGGATGCGTTCTTGGATGGTTCAGTCTATTTATTTGGTCGGCTTCATGTAGGGGTGAGTAAGCAACACGTTGAATTAACTTTATTCCTTAACCAATTTTATGAAACAAATTGTAATTGAATCAATGCAACTATAGTTTAATAAAAGTGTGAAAGGAAATATTTTTGCTAAATTTAATTTAATTTATTCATAATATAGGGGTGAAATTGAAGTTAGTGGCATCCATTGAACCTATTATATCTACCACTTATGTAAAGAAAAATATAACAGTAAATTAAATTAATAACGGCGTTGAAAAAAAAAGTTAAAAAATAAATAAGTAAATTATCAACATATCGTGATCTCTGGAAAGTGTTAGTCATAGGGTCTGAGGTCTTTCTTAAATTTGTTCCGAATATATGCGACTTTGATATACCTTTGCCCTAACGGGTAGCTGTATTCGCTACATTTTGGAAATTCACGATTTTTTGGTATTTATAAATTTTGCTATATTTTTTGTGTTTATTTGCAATAATGGTCAATTGAAAATTCACTAAAATGATTTTTAATGTTTTCCATATTTGCAATATTAAAGCTTTAGATTTGCGTTATTTTAGTCCAAGCTTAGTTTATATCATGAGTATATTCTATTACATATTCAGTTTGCATTGAAACAGCTAGATAATTTTTCAAGTCATTTCCATAGCATAATGTCGTATGGTATTTTGCTATAGGGAAACGCGACTGACACTAAATCTATAATAACTAAGTTTAGCAGAAGAGAGCCCAAAAACACTATTATTTAAAACGTCCTTGTTCTCTCCACATATTTACGAAAATGTATATATACTAGTAAAACATATAAGTAGTTTAAAAACAGTAATACAGTCTGTTAATAGGCTACAAGCTGTTACTCGACACAGATATAGTAATTCATTAACGGAGCAATGTACGCTTCCTAGTCAAAAGTCAAGTTCGCCGTGTAGTGGCGGAATAAGAGAATTCACAACAATTATTCCCATTCCATCCCATGGGTGGAGTAAGAAGGAGGCGATGGATGGAAATTAAACAGGAGATGGGTAGCCGCGACAGAGTATTTATAAGCAAACTGTAGCAGCGTCTTCCTGATCATCATAATAATAAAAAAAACTGCGATTGTCAATGCGTATGTTAAGCGTGGTAACTATAACAAGTATCCGCTCTATGAGGCAATCTATGGGGGAGAATATGTTCAGTAGTGGACTTTAGGGTGCAGTGAATGAATGAATGAATAAAAGTTCAAATTGTCAAACAAAGATTGTATGTATAAAAAGGGTTTTCATAATATTAAGGAAAACATGAAACACCCCCTAGGAATGAGGTAGTCGCTACTAAGCTATTTCTAACATGATTTATATATTCAATTGTAAAACAAACGACATGAATTAAATCTGTTCTGTTTAAAAAAAATAGAGTTCCACTAGGTTTCTTGTAGGTTCTTTCTAGGACACAGAAAGGTTCTTTCTACAAGTGCTGCAGACAAGCAGCTTTTGTTGAACGAACATATTCTTGAACTTAAGAAACTCGATTTTTTGTAGTCATACATGTTGTTTATGAAGATATAAGCAATTAAAGGTGACCATGTTGAACGAATGAAAAGCGCATACTTGTTACATGTATTATTTGCCAAAGATATTTTGCTGTGTCTATGTTAGGTTTTGGTTTTAGGTTTCTTTACATGGGGGCCGTGCTGAATTTAGCTGGCACGGCCACCTTTTGGATGTATTTTTTTCTACCAAAGTACATTGGATTAGTGCACACTGTAATGCCATTTCAGGGTGGTCGAGCCAGGTAAACGAGCGTACAAATATCATAAATAAGAAAGGTTTATGAGCAAAGTAGTACGTATCGTTAAAGGTTAGCAAAAGGGAATGGAAAAGTAAAGCAACAATTTAACTAATGACTTTTAATTTTTATTTTACCTTTAGGTTTCCATGGAAATCCGTTAGGTGGTGCATCTGAAGGGTATCCTCCTTCAGGAGTCCAGTCTACGGATGGTAATGGGAAGGTTAAATTCAAATCGTTCAAGTCTCTTCTGTAAATGACAAAAAATTAGGTCAACATTAGTAGAATCACATTTTGTACAGAACTGTTTATAGGTGATTTTTATGTGCTTCGATTTTTCTTGTCAGTATAATAAATAAAATATTCTATTGCCCCCTGTTACTAACAGTAGTCCACATTTCGCGAGCAACGTGGGTACGACTTCCGACGGCGCCAATTAAATTGATAATTGCAATATTAAATGCTAATTTAATACGTGCTTGGCGTTAAAGGAAAAAATCGTGAAGAAACCTGCATGTTCGAGGCATAAAATATTATTTCGAGGATATGTGAAGTTCGCAAACATGCACTGGAGCAGCGCGGCGGACTAATGGCTCAATATCCTTCTCCAAAGTGAGAGGAGACTCGTGCCCAGCTGTGGGACGTTAATAGGCTCTAACTTTACTACGAGTAGAGAACTTGACTACGTAGTTGCGGGTACAAAAACACAGATTATTTGTTTTAATAATAATAATAGTTTATTTGGTTTTAAAAATAAAAATTACACAATATAAACAAAATAAATTAGGAATAGGTTATTAAAACCACATAGCGAAAACTGGTGTTATTCCAGAACTTTTTGGCAAAATATCTAAAACTACCACGTAAGCACATCTTTGTTCATTTTAAAATTTTACCGCGTTCACATTGGTTTGGTTTATTTTAAATTTCAAAATTATACACGCTAGTTTTGCATTTATATTTTTCTGTAATTTATTATTATATCAAAATAAATCTTTACTAATATTGGATTATAACAAATAATGTGATATTTAGTATTAATTTGTATGTTTATTATTTTTTACAATTGTGTTTTAATAAATATTAAATTATATTATACATGCAGCTTTGTAAACATATTGCGTGTAGAGTTACACACGCTAGTTTGGGTTTCCAATTTTTTGTAATTTATTATTTTATTAAAGTAAATCTTTTATTTAACTAATACTGGATTATGGTTGATAATGTATGTTTAGTGTTAATTTGCATATTTATTATGTATTTACATACGGATTTCCAAACATATTGTGTAAAGTTATTCATGCTAGTTTTGGGTTTCTAACTTTTTGCCGTTTATTATTTTATCAAAAAAATAAAAATCTTAACTAATATGGATTATGATAAATTATGCAATATTTAGTATGAATTTGGAGGTATATTATAATGTACATACGGATTTCTAAACATATTTTCGCGATGCACCACGTTGAAGGTACAACAGAGTCCTTCGTCAGTAAGCTGTGCATTGAACAAGTCTTGGCAGTTCATGTTTTTCGAGTCCCATAAGCACGTTGCTAGCATTTCGTTACAGGGTTGTGTTACCTAAAATTCGATACGATCTTTGAAATATCATAATTTTTCAGTGATTATTTACGTGCACGTGGTTAGCTGTAAATGTAAGCAGCATGATAAAATGTGACCAAAAACATTGCATATTTAAGAGCTTACATTTACAGCCAAGCATGTAAATGTAAACAGCATGATAAAATGTGACAAAAAAAACTGCATATTTAAGAACTTCGGTTAGAAGAAAGATAAAAAAGATTTCTTCTTTATCAAGCTGCACATTATAATAACGTTATTATTAATAATGATCCTTTAATTTTATTTATTTTTTATTCATAAATTGTGCAACATAGGACACCACTTTCTACAAACAATGACAGGCAGAAGTGTATTTACGTAAGGGCCCTTAGACTAATTGGGTATAGCCACAGAATAAATAATAGACAAGAACAGAAGGATCACTCTCTGATAGCAAACTTGCGAGTTTATATCTAGTTACAACGTCGCTAATGTTCATAATACTTTGCACGCCTCGGATACGACCTTCGTTAAAATAGCCCAATTAGCCCTTACGTAAATACACTTGTACTTGCATGCTTGTATGCACAAAAGCAGGCTAACTGCTGTATAACCGTCGCAGAAAAAAGAGGTCTGTGCCCATTGGTGGGATGTATATAGGTTGTTGCATCTTTAGTTTTTATCGTTAAACACAAATATTTGAATGAAAAGTAAAAACTGACATTGATGAGAAAGGAGCGAGTGTAGTCCCAATCAGCACTCTCTGCAATTTGGTCTTCAAAAAGGTCTACGTCGGCTTCGGTCGAACATAAACTGTCCAGTAACTTTTTGTCCAAGGAAACTCTGAAAATATGTTTTTGCATTAATCTCTACTTTCTGTCAAATGCTTGTAAACCTTACAAATTGACTAATTTACTTAATTTAAAACTAAATAATTTTATATATTGACAACTGCATAATGCAATGATCAGGGTACCAGCCTTTTTTAAGAAAAGAAAATACTTACAAATACCCGCATTGGACTTCCACCGATTAAAACCCCATGGTGTTTCATCTTCGCCGCATATACGAGTAAATTCAAATTCACTGAATAGAACTACCAAGTGGGTAGCTCAAAACTGACAAATTTTAAGAAATCAAAGATAGACTCATCAGTATTAACAACATAGATTACTGTATATATACTAGAGATGGTTAACAAGTAAACGATTCAAGAAAAAAGAACCGTCTTTGAACCAAATACCGTCCGATACGATTACTTTTAGCGATACCCACCTACATACCTGCTTACATTTGGTTCAAAAGTATCGATTCTTTTGGTTCAAAACAAAAGTATAGAGTAAGTACTCGTATTTGCTTGTATCGTTTTGTTCCTAAAGCCGATATTACACGGATCAATTTCGGTTCAATACTGCTTTCAATTTAATTGCTTCAATAGCATTGAGACATCTAAATACATTTCAATGCGATTGCGCAATCTTATTGAAAGCTTCGATTCACCGAACGCTTTCAATGCAATGGTAGCAATATTGGTCATTGTTCAATGCGGTTGAAACGTGTATACATGAAGATTGAACGATGACTCATTTCCGCTTTATATTCATGAATTGCACTAGGAGTTAACTCCAGCGGGATACAATAATTATTTGTAGACCATACTAATACTTATTCCGTGACGGCATGTAAACCCTCTTCGCCGTATTATTTTCACATAATAAATGACATGATTAATATAATATATTAAAACTAATATAATATATTAAAATGTTACCACATCAATATCATATTATGATATTGATGTGGTAACATTTTTAGTTGTATTTTACGATAGAAAATTTGAAAACAACACAAGATTAAGGAGTTAATACTCACCCAGAGTTAATATATCGTTCTGCTACTGATTTCTTCGCTTGGTTTACATTACAGACAGTCAGAGCAGGAAAGGGTAGATCTTGTAGATGCATGCTCTCAGAGTTAATGCTTACAATCATAGGTGACAGGCTCCACTTGTCAAATACGTTTAGGATGAAGAAGGCGGCACAAATTAAAGAGGAACAAAATGCCGTTAACCAAAAAAATCTACAATAGAGACATGGAACTGCTTAAAAATTCTATCAAAATTTATTAACTTGCTTGATAACCCTAACCTAACATGCAATTGTTAAGTAATATAATTTAATTTCGATATGATAGTAAATTGTCGAACGGACATTTTAAGAAATACAAAACCTACATAAAAATGCATTTTATTGCGCACCAAAGGAAGACAAATTATATAACAAAATACACAAACAAAAAAAATTAAACGCTTTCTTATTGCTATTGTTTCAAAACAATTATTTTTGAAACAATTTCTTATTATTTCTTTTATTGTTGAAATACAAGAATTTAAATAAAAATTAAAAAAACAAAAAGAGCTAATGATCTTCAAACGCCTCAACAGATTTTCTTGAATAGCTAAGAACACTCTCGATTAAGTCACCTTTCAAACGAAAAATAATCAATCAAAATTGGTTGATCCGTTCAGGAGCTATGATGCCACAGACAGACACACAGATACACAGATAAAGACAGAGATATTACGGTATTTCGAACTGTAATTGCTCTATACTAAATGTATATTGCGATATGCTGTCTTATTACTGATAATGATTAATTGCGTAAGCAAGAGAGCAGGGTGAAAATCCGCTCTCACACTTTTACTATTTTTAACAATTATCCTTTCTTATGTATTCACGATATTTCCGACATCAGAAGTGCCTCCTTGCCTGCACCAGAAGAACCACCACAACGGACAGAACCACGACATATAAAATACGATAGTCTAGTATCAAAGATTTAGTTAGACGATTAAGAAAAATTCAATATGATATGTATTGGAACAAACTAACGTCTTAGTACAGGTATACTACAATAATGCTCGAGTCTAGTGTCTGTGATGTTAGTGCTGTTAGCTTTCATCGGACACAATGATGCTTTTTATGTCCGATTGCCTTTTACACATCAAAATAACAAACCACAATAGTCATAGGTACTTTTTTTTACCAAAATTATTACTATTACTTTATATTGCCAGTAAGCAATAAAGATATAATTACTACAATTTAGTAATAAATACCTCCGGAAGTTTAATCTATGGGATGTTACCCGTTGTTTTTAACACTAGTTTCTTTGTCCAGCTCATCTGTACATATTAGTGATCAAAGGATGTATCTTTATTTTTTGAATATGTAGATTACTGAATTATTTGTATGAATAATTTATAGAGTTAAATTACCTTTTAATAATAGCTATATAATAAACTATCCTAAAAACGAACCTTTCACACCACGTCAGCTTTTTGTCCCCGATATAACGAAGACCGTGTAATGTTGACGTTTGTAAGTAATCCCTTAAATCTTTGCTGAAGGGCTCATAGTTCGTTAAAACTTGAGCCGGTTTCTCCTATAAAATTATTTGGAAATATTATATTTCCTTTTACAACATTTTTAGTAGGTATTGTGTTCGATTTCAGAATATATATTTTTCCTATAATTTGAGAATGCCAGTGAATCGAATCAATCGTTCTTTTTATAGAATAACGGTGACAAACGAGCACGTAGTGCACCTGATGGTAAGTGAATGCTGTGGCCCATAGACATCTACTTCTATTCTGGATTAAGAATCAAAATGCTAATACTTTGTGACCCCTGAGGACTAAGATGGAATCCCGTTTGCAGTAAAAAGGGTTTCAGGTTCTCTACACTTACCATATGAAACACAGTAGCATTAAGTTGCTGTTTTACGGTCGTATTCTGTGAGAATATGGTTTTTCCCCGAACGAGCCGACCCAATTTTGTATAGAACTATAATTTTATACATTTCAAATTCAAATTCAAAATAATTTATTTGTAAAACATAGGTAAAAAGTTACAAGTTTGGTGGAAAAGGTATAATAAGTAACTCTATGTTTCACCTTAGAAGGCATACAAATATTTCATCATTTTATTCATATTATTGTTATTTTTTGTGTTCCTCGCATACGCATTATTAAAGACAACTCAAAATTACAATAGAAAATGCGAAGGGATGCAACATCCCTTCGCAGCGCCAGTGAATCGAGCCGATCAGAAATAATTCGGACGTCGACGATTCGGGCCACTCTGCGCTGGATGCGGTCAACTGGAAGTAGCTGGCACTAGGGTGCCCTGGCCCATAGAGGGGAACAGTATTCCATGTGAGGCCAAACTTACACCTTGTAAAGATGCAAGCGGTGTGCCAGCAAGAAATACTGTCCCGCTCTGCTGTAGAGATGAGTCGTTTTTTCGCAACTTGTTACAGCAACACGTTGCGTCGATATGTGTTCGTGAAATTGGCAGCTGGGATTAATCCGAACAATTCCTCAGAGCACTCCCAGTGGTAGATGCGATAGAAAATGCAAAGGGATGCGACATCCCTTCTCAGTGTCAGTGAATTGAGCCGATCAGAAAGAACTCGGACGTCGACGATTCGAGCCGCTCTGCGTTGGATGCGGTCAAGTGGAAGAAGCTGGCACTGGGAAGTCCCGGCCCAGAGATGAGAACAGTATACCATGTGAGGCCGAACTTGTACCTTGTAAAGTTGCAAGCGGTCTGCCGGCATGAAATACTGTCTCGCTCTGCTGAGCCCGCCAAGCTTTTTAGAGGCCAATTTAGCCTTTCCTTCCAAGTGACCACGAAACTGTACCGGTTGCAAGATCATTCGATATGTCGACGCCCAGGATTGATACTAGCTGAGGCAGCAAGGGGAGTGCCCTGAAATTGAAGAAATACGACAAAGGGGTTCTTTTTAGCGATAAACGCGCAAACCTGTGTCTTCTGAGGTTTAAACTGGACTAGATTTAGTTGTCCTCAATCCGAGACTTTGTTTAACAACGACCGTAACTCTCCTTTGCAAGATGGGCCAGTGAGTCGTCCTCCCTGTACAGAGATGGGAGAGATGGCTGACAGAAGTTCCCTTGAATAGCCTTGGCGAGAGACCATAACGCACGGGTTCCCGAAGGAAGGCTGACTAGTTTCTCGCCAATTCTGTCGATGTGCTCTGACCTTGCCTTGGCAATGAATCTTTTGAAGAACCTGGAGGCGGAATTATACTTCTTTTTTTAAAGCGCTGGTGTTTACATCCCGGGACGTTGATGCGTCAGTCCAGGCCCGGTAGCACCCCTGCTTATAGCGTGATGGTATTTTATAGGAGCGACCAAACCAAGGCTGGGATCTGCCAACGATGGACACCACAGAAGATGGAATAAAAAGTTCCACACCCTAAAATGCCACATCAGCGACATAATCAGCAGCAACGTTGGAATCGTCCGGCGAGAAGCAAACTCGCCCCCAAGGGTAGGATGCAAAAAAGACCGCATCCTATCCTAATCGGCCGACCTGTAGTGCCAAACACGGCGGCAGCCTGTAGAATACAACCGCGATGTTAGCGTGAGTGGCACCACACTCCGGACTAGACAATGGTCCGAGGAGCTAAGAGGGGTCGACGGAGACCTGATATCCGTACGGATGATGAGGTTCAACAGTGAAGGTGCATGATCCTCCGCATCTGGAATCCGCGTAGGCGAAGTCACCATTTGTGTCAGATCATGTGCCAAGGCAAAGTCATAAACAGATCTCCCCGCATGATCGGTTAAACGTGAACCGAGCCATTTGGCGTGGTGGGTGTTAAAACTGCCAAGGATCACGATCTCTGCGGATGGGATCTGCTGTATCAAGGAGCCATTTGGATGTGGTCGATGAGTCGGTCTGTGTCGGCATTACCGCTATGGAACCTTTAGAGGCACTTGTAGATGCGCGGATGGTCGTCGCTGTGTACGCGTAGACAAAGGGTGGATAGGTCCGAACCTTCAAGACTACCGAGGCATCGGGAACAGATGTCCTCTCTGACGTATACGCAAACTCCGGCCCGAGGCACAAAGGAGTGTTCCAATTTGTACCCCGGGTAGAAGAGATAAGAAGTATCAGCCGGAGAGGACACCTGTATCTCGGTCAGAAAGAGCAAGGCGGATAGCGTGGCAGGGGTCGCCTTGGTCTTGTTGCTCAGCTTGCGCTGAACAGTTTTTGTCTTGAGCGGAATTTCCTCAGACCCCCCACCCCCACCGCAGAATACGCGGGCCAGCCTGAGCACCCACACTCAAGAGTGGTGTTGGTCGTGGATGCTCAGCGAGGGATTCTCCATTATCAGGGGTGCTGGTAACCTTCTGGGATAGTATGTCATTTAATTCCGCTACCATGTTGATGGGGTGGGGGTATATATATTGATTATATAGTAGATTGACGTTCAGCTTGCTCAATGAGTCTCTGTTGAGTTTCATCAGGTGTTTCCGCGGCTCTTAAGGTGGCCTGACGTTCCGCTTGTTCGAATAGCCTTTGCTGACTTTGAGCAGGTGGTTCAGTAGCTCTTAAAGTAGATTGACGCTCTGCCTGTTCAAGACGCCTTTGCTGACTGAGAAGGGCCTCCGGCCACCTGCACTCACTAGACGAAACGCCGAAGCAGAGCTTCTACTTTACGCTGGTATTTTGTGTGGTCGTGGTACTACCCCGGTTCGAGCCGGCCCATACTTGCAATAGCAAAAGCTGCCGCGTGGTTCTAACACGTAAAAGCTTACCCCTTTGAAAGCGTGTTTTTGTGTGAGGAGACATGTGAATTAAATGAACTAGAAACTCTGAAAGATGAGAAATGATGTAGTGAGATA
Source organism: Parnassius orleans (assembly GCA_029286625.1). Taxonomy (NCBI): domain Eukaryota; kingdom Metazoa; phylum Arthropoda; class Insecta; order Lepidoptera; family Papilionidae; genus Parnassius; species Parnassius orleans. The sequence goes on from JAGSMP010000008.1 coordinate 2,450,968, forward strand.
AGTATATATGAAATAATGAAAGCAATGATAAGCATGAAAGCATGTAAGCCAGCGTAAGAAAGTGGCAGGCCTGCTGGACACTTTATTTTATTTATGCTAGGAAATTAAGCCAGTGCCGGGAGACTGGTGCAAAGCTGTTATAGCCGCACCATACAGGGTTATTTTTCTAAGAGTAGCCTAATTTTAAACTTAAGTTCAAATACATAAATAATGATATACCGTTAACGCAGTTTTTGAAAATACGAGTAAATAAGGCTTCTAATTTTATTTGAAATTGTCCCAAATTGAATGTTATTTATGGGCAACAACGTTTTTCCTTACCGATCGACCCTTACAAAATATGTGTACGTGCACAGTAAACTCAGTTAAAATAATGCATTACCACGCATTTTAAATTTAAAAGATAAAAAGGACAGAATGTTTGAGATTTTTTGGAACGAAGTTCCTTATCGGACGGTACGAATTTGGCGGATGCTAGGCGAGAAAAAGTGTAAGATTTTTCCGTCACGACCCCTTCTGACGTAGTGTAGACGGTCTTGGCGGCTATAAGGAAGCGAGATGGAATAATATCCATCTCCCTCGCACTTTTTCTTATCTTGCCATGAAAGAAATATTATTTTAAATGACACTTCATTTTAATAGACGCTAGTAATTCATTTATTTGTATTTTTAATCAATAATATAATACGTTTATCAATAATAATATACTACGAAAGGAACTTCGTTCCAACCGAGTGTTCTACGACACTCACGCATGTTTTTTTCAAATTAATTTTTCTTCACCATTTGCCTATATTACTTATTCTGAACCTTCTCTGCAAATTTGGCCAGTTACTGCAAAATAATCCTGTATAAGGGAAAAGGGTCACAGCAGGACTGTAAAAATGTGTGATATGCAAGCTGGATTCAAAAGGGAATGATCACAGAGAAGTTTTTGGCCAAAACCCAGAAAGTTTTTAGACTTGGAAAGGGATTATGATAAGAGTGGACAGGTTTGTATTATAACAAACACTAGACTCGTTTGGATTGAGTGCTAGTTTGATACAGGCATTAGTCTCTTTATAGGGATTCTAGTGCTTGTATCAAGGTCAACGAGACCTACTCGGACTGTTTTGGCATCCATAAATTGAGTATCGGACAGGGTTGTTTAGATTTTTCATAGCTCTTCAATCTCTTTTCATGGACAGTTGTTTGGAAACTCTGAAAGTTGAAGTATGTGGGTTAAGAATGGCTGAGTTATCGGTCAAATGCCTTTTGCACGCCAAAGATCAAGTTACATAATACTTGCGTCGTTGGCACCGATGATCAACTTTATGTTCTACATTTTTGTTGTTTAATTCATTCCTTACCTTGTAATTGTTAAACATTTTCGTGTCCCATTCGTACCATGGAGACGTTTCCACGCGCATCTGGTTCATCCAATAATTATCCTTTAAACAAAATACCTAATAAATACAGTTTTAGATAAAGTTGTTTATAAATGGTGACCAATACCATACAGGTCATCTGCCTGAGAGTCAAATTTATTTACAACTCTGTGCCCAAGTGGGACAATTTTTATATATTGCTAATTAAAGATTAACATGATTTTTCATCATGCAACATAATTTTTCAGCAGCATATTCCTGATAACAGGTGAATAAAAAAACTGCGGTTGCCAACCCACCTGCCAAGCGTGGCAACTATGGCGAAATTCCACCTATGAGGCAAACTATGGGGGAGGCCTATGTTCAGCAATGGACTTTTATAGGCTATAATAGATAGATAGATTATAGATCATTTTTAGTAAATTATTTTACAATTAAATAAAATTAAACTCCTGAGCATATGACACAGTTCATGAGAGTAAGTTTAAGCTTTCCTAAATTAAAGCAAGTGTAAAAGTAAAAGCTGTGATGCTGTACTTACTTTTTATTTTCACATTTATTTTTACGGCCAATGAAAAGTCTACTGCCTCCCCCATAGAATGCTCCATAGGGTGGATATTTGCCATAGTTGCCACGCTTCGCAAGCGGGTGTTATACTTTTAGTTATTATTAGGAAGACGTTGTTGTTCACCTCCTGGGTTATTTCCTTCTGTCACCTCTTACCACCACTACACGGTCAGTATTTTTCTTTAGTCGTAATTGTGTAAGGCGTTGTCTATTAAAAAAAAATTGGTTTAAATGTTTTTAATGGAAACAATTTTGGCTATATTATGTTATTTATTCAATATTTAAATACCTATATTATTTCTTACTGTCTGTTTTCCCGCCATAAAAAAATGTTTATTTACCTTTTTAAAAGCAGCCTGCGATATAGCTTTACGAGGGCGTATCTCTATATCCTTTATTGGGTACATTATTTTGACGAAATTTTATGTTATTTTAAAAATTCACAACAAGTTTAATGAAATAAATCTCTACGAAAAATAAAAGCGAAAAACTCATGACACTCTTTTTGAAATCACGAAATGAATTAGGGTTATACCATAAGGTTATTCCGCATGGTCAATGTTTGACTACCGGCCGCTTGATTACCCTAATCTAATGATAGATCTAACCGGCACCGCCTCTTCTGTTTGATCACAAAATTATACATTTTCCACTTGACCGTTGTAATTTGTTCACTACTAATTTCTGTAATTAAAATTTAGAGTGAATGGTAATATAACACGGCAATGTTTATTTGGTATGTTAATGAATTTAATTTTTAGTGTTGTAATAAAAAGCGAATTGTAAATATTTAAGATTTTTCTTCAATGCTCAATATTATAATGCATGTTAAATATTTATTCTTTCATATGTATCTAAATATTTATTCTTTCATATGTATCTAAATATTTTTATATATTTTATGGTGTTTCACGCTATTAATCTTGTAATAGATTATGAAAAATATTGCTATGTCGGAACGCTATCCACCGGTTAATGTTAAGAAATATTAATGTCTGTCACAGTGTGGACAGCTTATTAAGCGTTAACGAGCGACCATTTATCACTGATGTGTTTGTTATAATTTAGTTATTATAATATCATGTTTTTATTATTACTGCCATATCACGTCAAATTAGGGTTGACTCAGCTTCGTAATATTTGTTCTGGTATAAATTCCTAATTCAAATTGATTACTTTGTTTTTCTTTGTAAGCTTTGAAAAATTAATATTATGTTGACGAGTAACCGTTCACCAAAAACGCACAAAATAGAAATTTTACAGTTTTTTTAGGTCAATAATAATAGAAGTTTTACAATTTACTGCTTTTAAAAACTGTTAAAAATAAAAACAGCCGTTGACATTTCATTATGTGCACTATGAAAAACTCAGTGATTTTAACACGATTTTATTAGCTTGACCTGGTGTATGTTTGTATAAGTCTGAATGTACGTGATAATTTAAACGATTTTTAAAATTAAGTTTTCATTCACTTCGGGGCATCTGATAATTTGAAATTTTGTAGATATATTAATAACCAATGACAATACAAACATTTCATGACTTTGACCTTTCTCACTAGGATCATCATTGTTCATGATCGGTGCGAAACTATAACAACATTTCAGTTTTTAAACAGTTATTTTATTTTTACATGTATCCAATAACATTTAAGGCTTAGGCAAGGAATTAAACTCAAGTAGAAATTTTCCATTTTATATAATTCGTTCATTATGTATACATACAATAATTATTATGTACAAAATTGAGTATTCAATAGAAATTTACAAAAGTAACAAAAAGCCAAAGAGAAAGAATAGGCTGACGCACTTGCACTTTTAAAGTTCCTAAATGAAGAGGAGATCGAAGGAAGAAGAAGAGGGCACTCGACGTAATTCTAGTGCGTCACCGACTCGCTACCATCGCGTCGTGAGCGACGGGCTAGAGCTGCGTCCAGTGAGCCCAGGAAGTAGAAGGAGGAAAAGGGGATTCACCATTGCTGCTGGGGTGGGTGTGCGGGGCCGGCGTGAGCGGCCTGCGCATGTGCTGCAAGGTGGGCTGCACGCGCCGCAGCTACTTCAGGGGTCTCCAGGATACCATTGCCGTTCTGAGCCAGTCTGATCTGAGCGGCGGGACCTTGCCATGAGGGAGCACCGTTCCACTGGGAAGCGGGGGCGTTCCACTGCTGGTGAGCGGGGGCGTTCCATTGTTGAGGAGCGGGGGCGTTCCACTGTTGGGGAGCGGGGCCAGCGGATTTAGCGGCGGAAAGAGCAGCGAGGTGAGCGGCACGGGCCTGAGCAACTTCGGGGGTCTCGGCGACTGGCGCGGGTGCGGCACCGGCAGCGTTCCACGCGGGAGCGGCAGGGGCGGCGTTCCACTGGTGAGAGGGAGCACCGTTCCAGGAAGAAGCAGCGGGGGCACCGTTCCAGGAAGAAGCGGCGGGGGCACCGTTCCAGCTGCGCTGTTCAGCGTTTTGCCAGTACTCTTCGTTGTCCCATCTGGGGTCGTAGGAGCCGTCGTCCTGAGGATTGGGGTTGTTCTGTGAGGCCTGTTGCAAGGCGGCTATGTGGGCAGCGCGAGCCTGTGCCACCTCAGGTGTGTCCAGGATATTGCGACCATCCTGTGACAGGGCGATGTTGGCGGGGGGACCAGCCCAACCGGAAGCATGAGCTCCGCACGCCAACGCTAAGCAAGCTACTACGATCTGTATGAAAAATAGAAAATCCATATTAATTAAAACATTACTTCAAACTGATTACAGGTTGTTCTACACTAGTTCATTGGTGTGACCTCGTGTTCATTACAAACGGAATTGAGTTTAACTTAACCAACTGTGCCCTGCATTACCAACAAGTAATTATTCAAAGTATTTGCTGTAGTCGCGACGTTTAAAATTATTGCAGTTTTCTTTTTTAGATTTTTTTAATAATAATTCTGTTATAATGATTTCTTATATTTACGCTTTTTGATTTTATTTCTTAATTAAGGATCATCGTACCTCATTACTACAGCCTATAGAAGTGCACTGCTGAATATAGGATATTGGACATAGTTCCAAGCTGGTTGGCAACCGAAATTTTTATTTACTGGTTGTTGTGTATTAAGAAGACGCTGCTGTCCATCTCCTGATTTGTTTCCCTCTGTCGCCTTTTACGACACTCACTTACTTGAGAATAGAGTCATAATATAAAAGAATTGCATGCATTGAGCTATCACTTGTATCAATAATTGAACCTACTAGGTTGAAGGACTCTTTTTCTGCTTAAGAGATTCGTTAAGGGTGATACCGCCCTATTACCTACTTTTGCCACCAAGCAGGAGTTCTAATCTGGTCTGAAGGGTTGCGAATTAGGTTGTGAGGAATAATATCTTATGACCAAATACTCAATCTCTCCAGAGTCTCCAGAGGTGCCATAGCATCTGTAACCTTCTTTGTTTAAAGTTGGTAGCAGGCGTCCAAGGGCTCGTGTAGCCACATATCATCAAGTGGACAGTGAATTCGTTTGTCACTTCAATTTTGTAAATAAAATCTCTTTAAGCTTAACAATTAAAATGTATATTTGTATATTAATCAAAGTCGCAATAGTGTTCGTTATAATATGTAACAAACATATTTTGACAAACGCTAATTATAAAATATAAGAGAGCGATAGTTTTGACGTTTTGTATGAATTAGTCCGTAATTAAAATTAATGGAAAGATAATTGCTTAATTAGAACACGTATGTTTTATTTGTGCGTTTAATTGACAGTAATAGTAATAGAATTATTTGTATGTTGCTGAATAATTTATAAATAGGAAGCCACTCTTAATGCATGCCAAATTAATATCTTTTATGTTGTCCGTTATATGCTTGTAGGTTTTATTTAGTAATAAATTACTTCTTATAGGTTTGAAGGTGTTAAACAAGTTATGAATAGCCAATCTTAAAAAAAAATATGAAAATTCAATGAGATAAGTGTATCAGTACGGAATTTGGAACAAGCCTAAGTTCAGAATCACGTAATGATGTCAGGGCTTGCGGTCTGGTTGACCGAGCGCGATCGCCTAACCCCGGGCCCGACCCGTCGGTGTAAACTAGTTGCATATTTAGTACCTACTCAAGCTTTTAAGTATTAAAGTATTAGATTTAATTGGCATATTACATCATCAAAGTATCAAGAAGGTAAAAAGACTTTTTTGTTTCTATATCCATATGTATTTATATAGACCAAAAAAAAACAATTATAACGTTAGTATAAATGAACTAGAAACTGTCGCTAACAGGTTTTTTCAAATCAATACACAAAAAAATAATGAAACTAATGAAATAAAGGAAGCTGCTACTTACGCGTCAGAAAAATACAGATTTTCCTTAAATATTTAATCTTCTTATGAAAAATGCTCTAGTTCGCATAATTATAGTTATTTTAATAATAGAACAAAAAAGATAATTAAATTTAAACATAGCTCATTGTTTTCTAAGCAATTTAAAATAGAATGTTCATTATTTTATTTTCACGCTCAGTTAAAAATGAAGTTAGTGCTTGCACGTGATGTTACAAAATATTTGATAAAATCGAGCATGCGGTTACAATGCTGGGAAAAGTTATTCGCCCTTGATTTACGCCGTTCATGTTTTTGAACATGACGAAATTAATGAACATTACACTCGAAATTAAAGAAATTATTTTATTTCCGCAATACTAATAGAAAATGACAAGATTTTAATTAATATAAAATCCAGCATTCTTCTATATACCTATTTTCATTTATGCCTTCATCTATTATTCATTAGAAATAAAAGTAAGTAATTCAAGCAATAAGTGAATGGCTGCAAGGTCCGGAAGCCATAAGAAGGTCATAAAGCAGGAAGTCACCTTTCCGGACCTGCCCACTATCACATTCATCCACTAGTTACCCTCGCTTGCCTGTCAATCTGACATTTATTTTTCTATTTGTTGAGTTTCATGCCAGCTCTACCAAGATATTAAATTGAATTTTCTTTTTTTTATTTCATCAAAGTGTTTTCTTACGACACGATACGTTTATAGATTCCATGGGTTGCAATAGTGTCCTATTCTCAGGTGGACTGTTAGATCGTTTATTATTTTAAATTAAGGATTTTTTTTATAACTCTTTGCTTGGTTGACGGAATTAGAAGTTGTCTTATTGGTTATAGCAATATTTTATTCTTTACATTATTGTCTCGTATTTGTAAGGTTATATAACAAAAAGTGTTTTGATAAAACTTTACAGAAGAAATAAAGGCTAACTTTTAGTATGAATCAAATGTAAGTCTCCTTGGTTGTCTCCTGTTTTGTTATAGGTTATTAAGGTAGGCATTTCTAAATTAGATATAATTATAATATCGATTAAGTGGTGCAGGACGATGCGTGGGCATGCCCTTCTAAATAGGCGTGCGACGGAATGCAGACAAAAACCCTTAGTAAGCGGCAAGGTGAGCGACACTAGGGTCTAGTCAGATAGATGGATGTGTCGGAATAGAAGGAAAAAAAACTTACTTAAAGTACAAGGAGACAATGACATTTGTAAATTGACGTTCTTCTGATCCATTTTACTCATTTATGAGGAAGTTTTTAAAAGTTGTTATACATGCTGGCCATAAATATAAATAAAATTCAAGTTTTTTTTGGATACAGCGTTAGGGATATAGAGACAGACAATCATAGTACATCCAGATTATTGATTTTGGCTGGGATTTAAACTCTAGACTAGGTTATTTATTATTACGATGTTCTGAGTAACATGGCACTTCCACATTATAGATTTGTCAGATATAAATTGTATATGAAAGGTAAGTGGAGTGATTTAAAGGTAAATTCAGTATTAGAATTATATAAAGATGATATCATAGATGTAGCAAAATTATGGGACTTAAGGGTCAGTTTGACTACCAAGTAAATTGAGATATAAAAGCAATATTAAAACAGGTCCAGTTGACATTGTAATTAAATGGTGCAGTATAATACTGGACGGTATAAAGGTTGATAGCAGTCTGCATTCGTCTCACTATATTTGGAGTGCTGACGTAGGCGTTGATTGTTGCACTTGCTTTGACCGTGCTTGACACACAACTTGACAATTGAGCTGCTAAATTGAATGAAATTTCTTCAACTTTTAAAATAAAAGTCGTAGGTATCTTTCTTTCTTTTTTATCAACCCGTAAAAGTCTAGTACACACCTCGTAAAGTTACAGTGACTGAGGTGTATGACGTCCCAATGTCATAGTTAACCACGGCTACCTCCAGATTAAAAATTCAGTCCCCCCGTGACCATGGGTGCTGTAAAGTACTCGAAACGTCGGGAATATAAAATAAGTTAATATACGCGATAAAATCCGTAAAAGTAGTTTTATTTAAATATAATTTATTGTTGATTTTTTTAAAACCACTCAACCGATTTCGATAAAATTTAACGGTGAACACATTAAAAAAAAAGAAAAGATTCCGACGAATTGTAAACCTCCTTCCTTTTGAAGTCGGTTGAAAATGACTGTTTTATCGAAAAGGACTTTTCTTTAAATTATTGCAATTAAGACGATTAAAAAATTTGCAATTAAAAGGATATCAATTTTATTTTATCGTGCAATATAATACAATCGCACTGAATACTTTTGAAATAGAACTTTTATAACATTTTAAAGGTTGCTTGATTTTTAATGCCTACGCCGCTGATGCTGGATAAAAAAACAGTAAGCAAATAATAACAGACAAGACATGCACAAATGAAGCATTAATGCTCCAATTATAGTTAACGCGGGACAACTTTCAGTGACATTGAATCACGTAGGAAACGTAAACCGAGTTTGATTTCTGGGCTTATTCTCTTAACCTTGCTACGGCGGTCGATCTAGTTTTTATAGTTAAATTGTGCGTAGTCACTTATTGGTTGCAACAAAAATAGGCTCAGTGCAGACAGGCATGCATAGGCACGATATTACAGAGCGAGATATATTGATGTCTAATCTGAATTTATTATTATCATATAAATATAGAAACGATAAAAAATATTACAATACCAAATCTAATATATTATAAAAAAAATTAAATACATTTATTTACATAACATAATATACAATATTTTATTATATACTATATTAATCTGAATTAAAAGATTATATTTTTTGTTAATTTATATTGAAATATGACGTAACATACCGAAATGTTTATCTTACTGTTAGTAAATTTTCTCTTAATTTTCCTAATTATTATTAATGGTTCAGGAATCGATGTCTTGCACGGATTGAATAGATCCATTTTTTTGGTTGTCTTGTAATATGTTGTTTGTATTTTTATATAGCTCTGTCACTTTTTTGACTTAACCGTTATTACTAGGTACATTCACGTAATCAAGTTGAAAAATAGGAAACATTACATTATAAAAATTGTACGCGATTTTTATGAAAATACCGATATTGCCCTGGAAGTCGCGTGCACGGCACGCGTTGCGCGACCAACCGGTAAATTCTTAATAATTTTGGACATTATTGCAGAGGCCTACTTATTCACGTCACGCCTATTATTTTAATTGCGTTAGCAAAGTTTGTATGTACAAAATTTTTTGGTATGTGTACAAAATTACATGTAAAATTTAAATATTATAGTAATAATTTCATTAAAAATTTAAAAATTATCTTTAATAAAGTACGAAAGCAGTCATTTCTGTCAAAGATGGATACAAAAAGTTATACTTTAACCATTTCACTGTCCCATGAGTCATATATGAACATTTCAATTGTTTAACTATTGTGTCTATTTCTCGGACAGGGAAGTTGTTAAATATTTGGAAAAAAATATCGTTTTGTGTGGATGTAGATTATAGTTACAATAGAATGGATGGATTTAATTTAAGAAGGTTTTTCATAAGATGATTACCTAAATGAATATTACAAATGCAAATATTTCCTTTTAAATTTTAGAGAATTATCGCAAATGTTATTAGATACCGCTGCTGCGTTTGAAATTGATTTGTATAACGGTTGCAAGAGTTCGGAGGCAAAGTGTGACCAGGTGGTATGCTCCGTCAGAACCAATAATAAATTAAGTTATTGTAAGTTGTAACCCAAAGCGTGCCATTAAATGTCGTTGATCGTTAGCTCGAGCTTAAGCTCCAACATAAGTGTCACAAGACAAGTAATTAAGACATTATAGTGAGATATAATATAATGAAAAACAAATGTATAATTTTATAAAAATTCCTTTGTCTACATAAAATTTAAATATTAGGAATTTTAAACTTAATTATGTTTTATTTATGCGAAATAAAAATACTTACCATAGATTTCATTTTTGTGAAGAAGTTAAGCACTAAGGTGAAAGAAAGAAAAAAGAGAAGTTTTGTTCGTTAATTCGATTTGTTTGATTAATAGCGCTGATGGAAGACTAGTGCCCTCCAGGAATCGCTATGTAGAAGTGCAACTTGCGTCTGTGCAAAATGAGGGCGGGAGCTAGCTTTTATACTCGGCGCCTGCGCAGAGGGGGTGTACGGTGGAAGTCAACTTTTGAACGTGAAAGTACTGGGGCATACCGCTGATAATAGCAAATATCATAGTACGCATTTCAATGGCACTCGCGTTTTTGGATCATTTCTGTGTGTGATCTGATGGTTAATGTTAACATACGTGATTAATTTTTAATTCTTCTGTTATTAGTGTGTTATGGTGGGTCAGTGCAATCATATCCATATTATGATTACTTTTTTACAGATTAGTCCGGGTGGAATTTTATGTTTTCATTATTTGTGTTTGACTGATATTTAGGTTTTAAGAAAACATATATAAGTATGCGCTTCAGTAGCACGGAGATTGGATAGATATTTTTATATTATCAATGATTTAAAAAAAAAAGATTGACAGATAATGTTGTGCGCCGATAAATTGTATTTGTATGTAACAACAATAAATGAAAGAGTTCACGAAATGGACAAATACGTTTATATTATTTATGACATATTTTATTCCTTGATGATGTTGATTACTACGTGAAGATGTTTTGATGCAATAAAAAAACTATTTCTATTGATTTTTATAGGTAAAAGTTATGTTTTTTACAATGTGTTTAAAATACAAATCTATGAAAAATATGAACAAAGACTTGGATGTGGAATGTGTAGGAATGACATTATATAGATTACGCTTTTATAGATTACGCTTTATATTGGAATTAAAAATAAGTACACCGTAGAGAGGAAACTCATTTTATTTTCTTTTATTATTTTATTATAGTTTTTTAATATTGTATATTTTTCAATATTATTTTATATTAAATGTCTCCTTTTATATTAAAGTAAAGATAACGTAAGTAGAAAATTTATTTAACTATATAATAAATATCAAACTGCAGTTGCCGACCCTCCTGTCAAGCGTGGCAACTATGGCAAATTTCCACGCTATAAGGTAAACCATCGAGGAGGCCTATATTCAACAGTGGATTTGATAGGCTGTAATTGTTAAGAGAAAATAAAAGTTACTGCGGCAAAATGAACCGTTTCTGTTTTCCTGCGACCGGAGCAGAGTCATAAGTTAATAATAAAACTTATTTTTGTTGGTTATAACTACTATTATTCCCTTTCAAAAAGGCTGGCGACCTAATTGCAATTTTTCTGGAGTAGCAGTTGTTTACTAACAGCACAAAAATCGCTGAAAAACGCATCTGGTTTAAGAGGCTTGTGAATGTGATAACTGTGCCCAGCCGTGGAACGGTCAATACTCTTTTTAAACCCATATACCATTGATGGCATTTTCTTTAATGAAATACTAGTGAGGTATAACTCTCACTGAACTGGGAATTTCAAAACCTCTCATGAAGGTATGCCATTAAAGTCATTCCAGTCGTTAAAGACATTAAGGTCATTAAATTATAAAAAGGGATATGATCGGAGTTTCTCTGCGTGATTGAATTTGAGATGACGATATTCGCTATGTCTATGTCTGGGTTTTTTTATAGGATAAGGCCGGCCACATACATACGGAATTCGGAATTTCGGTTCGGAATCTCAAATCGGAATTACGAAACGGAATCCCGAAACGGAATTCCGTATGTATGTGGCGGGCCTAAGGGTGACAAACGAGCACTCAGTCCACCTGGTGGAAGTGTATGATGTGGCCCATAGACATCTACATCTATCCTCGATTACGAATCAAAATGCAGATGCGTCGTCACCCGTGAGGACTAACATGGAATGCCTCACTTCCAGTAAAAAGGGTCTCCGGTTCTCTACACTCAACATACGAAACACAGCAGCGTTACGCTGCTATTTTACGCTGGTATTCTGTGAGAGCGTGGTCCTTCCCCGGTCGAGCCGACCCATTCGTGGTGCAACTATACCACTAATATAACTGCAGCCATGGCTTTACCACGTATAAACCAGAATACCTGACATAGCCCAACCCAATGAATCAATAACCTAAACTGACAATGGGCTGGTCATGTAGCTAATAATTATATATATATATATATATATATACATATATATGAGTTTGAAATAGGTATTATCATCATCAACATCATCATTACAGCCAATCACAAGTCCACTGCTAAACATAGGCCTCAAAGGAATGCCACAAAGCACGGTCCCGAGCCACCTGTATCTCTTACTCCGTTTTTTACAACCTAAAATGCCTTGAAATATATTACTCACACTTATATTTTATATTATATTTTCATTATATTTTAATTAAATTTTTCTTTATTAAATTATATTTTATTTTATACGACGTAATCATTTTAAGTTACTAAGCATTAAAATTTTGTAGATAGTTAAGTGAACCAACGGGCGTATGATTCTCACTCTAGATGACGCAATTGAACTTAATTCTTACTATAAGTCTTTTGTACACAGTTAAAATAGTGCGATTTTTAAAAAGGAAAAAGAGAAAGGAAACTGTATAAAAATAAATTTATAAGTAGAAAATAAATAGCAATTTTGTTGCTCGATAATTTTTATTTATTATAAAGTTTGATGTAAGACAATAAAAAAAATATTTTTAAATTATATAAGAATTATGTTCATCATCATCATCATCATTACAGCCCTTCACAAGTGCACTGCTGAATATAGGCCTCCCCCAAGGAATGCCATAATTTAAAATGAGAGGAGGCCTGTGCCCAGCAGTGGGACGTATATAGGCTGTAACTTTTTTAAGGAATGCCACAAGGCACGGTCCTGAGCCACCTGCATCCATCGACTTCCTGCATGGCTTACCAGGTCGTCACTCTATCTAGTGGGGGTCACCCTACACTTCGCCTACCGGTACGAGGCTGCCACTCGAGAACCTTTTTTCCCCATCGCTTGTCTATTCTTCGAGTTCGAGTTCTTACTAATCTGTTGGGCTATGTCGGTCACTCTGGTTCTATTGCGGATATCCTAATTTCTAATTTTATCACGCAGAGAAACCCCGAGTATAGCTCTCTCCATAGCTCGCTGAGCGACCTTGAGCTTCCTCATACGGTCAGCAGTGAAGAACCACGGCTCAGGTCCATAAGTCATCACTGGCTACACGCACTGGTTGTACTATCTGATCAAGAATTATGTTACACACAAAAAAAAAATTAAGAAGTTATTCAATGATTAGTGTTTCTGTTCCCATGACAGTTGTGTAATAGGTATCAAAAATTAAGCCCGCATGATATCTATCTTTGTATATATAATTTTTCTGTCCGTGTTTATGTGACCGAACTCTTAAACGGCTGGACCGATTTTGATGAAATTTTGTGTGTGATTAAGTAGATTCGAGATTGGTTTAGATTTACAATTGGACCCGGTAGTTGGCGCTGTTGTCGAGATCCAGAAATTACCCGTGCGAAGCTAGGGCGGATCGCTAGTTTGCGTATATAATTTTTAATCGATTGCGTGCAAACACACCAATTTTTAGAGGCGTATATAATTTGTTGACATTAATATTGTTAGTTACACCAGCCAAATCATACAAATGTAGTTCTGTAGATTATAGGTCACTTTTCATGTATGTGAGGTTACTTTGTATCGTAAATATTTTTAAGTACCTACTGCATAACATTATTTTTCGAAAGCGCCTTCAGTAATGCCTTTTTTATAAAACTAAAGTGACAAACAAACTAAAAGTCCGCCTGATGGTGGGCTACTGCAGCCCCTTGGACACCTGCAGTCAACTTCAAACAAAGATGGCTAGATATGCGTTGTCACCTCTGAGAGCTAAGATGGAATACATCACAGAGTTGGTAATTTTGCTCCACATCATCAGTCAGTGAAATTTTGGTTTGTAAATTTCAAATGGATTTCCGCCATCGGCCAATTAGATCCTAGAAAAAGTTGTTTTAGTGATTTGAATCTCTTCCTTTGATTTAAAAACATATAATGTGTGTGTGTCTGAATTTTTAAATAGGATAAGGGTGAAAAACGAGCACACAGTCCACCTGATGGTAAGTAGTTGCTGTGGTTCATAGACATCTACATCTATCCTCGACTACGAATCCAAAAGCAGATGCGTTGTCATCCTTGAGGACTAAGATGGAATGCCTCGTTTCCAGCAAAAGAGGTCTCCGGTTCTCTTTCCTCACCATACGAAACACAGCAGCGTTAAGCTGCTATTTTACGCTGGTATTCTGTGAAAGCGTGGTCTTTCACTGGTCACGCCGACCCATTTGTGCTATTACTAATATAGCTGCAACATGGCTCTACCACGTATAAGAAGTGAAATGTCGCAAATAATCAGCTGCTGAACTTTCCTAACATAAGGCGATTACAATGCCACATATTTTGCGTCTTTGAAATAGCTCCACATCGCAGGTTTGATTATTTAATACATGACATAATCGAGTATCATCCCGTGGGAGTCGCAAGAGCGACTAAGAGAAATGCCGGGACGATCTCATGACTTCCAATAGATGGCGGTGTACGAGCTATCGTACATCGCCTCGTATACAGGTTGTCCGGTAAGTAATGGATGACCCCGCAGGTACTAGTGGGGGCATAGCATGCATATTATAGTTGACCGGGTATATTATAGTTTATTCTCGACCGGGGAGGACCACGTTCTCACAGAATACCAGCGTAAAATAGCAGCTTAATGCTGCTGTGTTTCGTTTGATGAGTGTAGAAGAGAACCGGAGACCCTTATTGTTGGAAATGAGGCATTCCATCTTAGTCCGCACGGGTGACAACGCATCTACATTTTGATACTTTATTGAGGTTAAATGTAGATGTCCATGGGCCGCAGCATCCACTTACCATCAGGTGGACTGTGTGCTCGCTTGTCACCCATATTTTATAAAAAAATTATATCTATCATACGATCAACTAATATACCAGTGTATTTTCAGCAATTTGCGCGGTTGGTTTTGTTTAATATTATAGCATTTGCCGTATATATTATTTAGTATTAATTATTGTAAAGTTTAAGGAAAACATCCTACAGCGAGTACCATCTCGATTATGCCAGACGTAAAATACGGCGATGGACACCAGCGTCAGAGATGTAGGATGTTTTGTACTGCAATCGCCAATCGCCAAAAACTTATAGTAAATCCCTCCTACAACGGGCGAGGCCTATGTCCAGCTGGACCTTGTACAGGTTGATGACGATGATATTAGAACCATTAAAATAAATAAAAGTTTTAAAAAAACTAAAAAAACTCGCTTTTGTAGATAATCGAACTAAAAAGTAGAAAATAATTCAATAAGTTTAAAATAAGAAAATAGTGATTAATATATAAAAATAATTTTATTGTAAAAAAAGAGTGAGGCGCTTTTTCAGACATTTTTATGATGACGCTAATTTTACAAATATCCACAAAAATATTTACAACAAATGACATCAAGCACCCACCCTTTTTTTTTTACAATAAAATGATTTTTTTTATGTTAATCACTATTTTCTTATTTTAAAGTTATTGTAAATTATTTTCTACTTTTTTAGTTTTTTTAAACTATTATTTACTTTCTATTTCTTTAGTGCGGCTAACTACAAAAGCGTTTTTCTTTTGGAACGAAGTTCTTTTCCGTGGCTTACAGTTGTTTGAACTGGCAGAAATCGTAGTTGTTTTATGAATTATTCGCAAATCCTGAGGATTCTGGCAAGAATAATGGGACAAACTATTTAAATTATATCATTTTCATCGGTCCTTGATAAGTGTGCGAAGTTTCGAATCAATCCGACGTTTTGAAGGGTCAAAATCACATTCAAAAATTCAGTTACATAGATACATACCAAGCTAATAAAACCGTGTTAAAAATGATGGGTGGGACTGAGTTATTGTCAATCTATGGAGGAGGCCTATGATCAGTAGTAAAATTTAGATAGGCTGTAATAAATGAATAAAGGAATGAATGTACTTTATGATTAGCATATATGCATAGGTATATGGGCGATAAGGAGGCGAAAGAGATGTGTCAGGATCGTGTCAAATGAAAGTCCCTAGTCTGTGCCTACCCTTCTGAGTGACATGTGTGAGTTTATATTATGTTTATGTTTTGCATGTACTTTCTGCGTTCGATTGCTTATTTATAATATACAGGTTTGCTTTGTAATTCGAAAAAATATTTACACACAACTACGATTTATCCAAATTTAGACGATATTTGATGTTATAATATATTACAATATATGACAGAAATTTGCAATGAAATGAATATCTACACATTTGTGATTAAAAATATTAAAAAATATATACATAATTTTAAGATATTGATGTGGTAGAGTCACGCAGCCTTGTCTATAACGCGAAAGAAAGCTGTGTAGATAAACAAGAAAATAATAGTCCAAATAAATATTAGCAATTTGTTTTTGTGTTTTATAGTAAATTTACGTTCAATCAAGTTTAGTTGATTCTGTATGAATATAAAAGATTAAAAGCAACTTATGAGAAACATTCGGCAATATTCTTAAAATGACCGGTGCTGATGATTTTGTCTCGTACTTATACAATCTGTTTTACGAGGTAAAATTATGGATTACCTTATAAAGTTGGCACTACAACGCCAACGCAGTGTCGTCAATAATGTACTCTCGCGTTAAATGTTTCATGTGCGGCTTTCACAGTAAATTAATATTAAGGTACAACTGATTTATTTTCAAGTATGGTTACTGTAGATATATTTTATTTATACAGAATAAGGGACAAACGAGCACACAGTCCACCTGATGGTAAGTATGCCCATAGACATCTACATTTATCCTCAATTAAGAATTAAAATGCAGATACGTTGTCACCCCTGAGAACTAAGACGGAATGTTTCATTTCCAATAAAAAGGGTCTCCGGTTCTCTACACTCACCATACGAAACATAGCAGCATTAAGCTGCTATTATACGCTGGTATTCTGTGAGAATGTGGTCTTACCCTGGTCGAGCAGACCCATTCGTGCTACAACCGTAATATAGCTGCCAGCTTAGCTCTACCACGTATAAAGTGAATGATTAAATGAATTTCTTAAATTTATTTATTTATATTACTTATTTATTTACTTTACAAAACCATTACGGCTACGCATAAATTGATCGGCTGGCTAAACTATCGGTCAGCTTTAAAATAGGTGTTTTATGTATAAGTGTGCATGGACGCTAAACAAATCAGCCGAATTAAATCTGTAATGGGACAAAAAATTTTAATTCGATCGTAATCGGCCGATGGTTTTACATCTGTAGTTTTGTACGAGAGGACGCGCATGATCCCGGTTGTGTCGACCACCAGACCGAATTTCGGTCACCTAGTCTTAAGGGAGACTAGCCAACTGCGCAAGACAGGATTATGTGTGCGCGTAAGCATATAGGTGCACTCTTGCCTCATCTTATTGTCCAATAGGACTTTAATCCGTCAAGACCGGAGAGAAAAGAGGTGCAGGACTAACGGCTTTACGAGTTTTCCGAGGCATGGGGGTGAAACACTGCCAACTTCCTGATTACGGGCTGCTAGTGTGAATTTCTGGACTTAAAAACTAATAAATAATTATCCCTCGACCCGAGATTGGAACCCAGGATCACATGATCAGTAGTCGCACTTATGACCACTAGACCAACGAGGCACTCAGTACACGTTATAGTAATAGTTACTATAAGTGTATGCCGCTTTTAGTTACGTGCGAAAATCCAAAATAGAAGAAAGCGATTTCCAAAACTGTTGCCATCCAAAAAATTCCATCGATTTGAAAAAAAAATGTATATTTCGTCTAAGCACACGTTTCTGATGAAGCGATTTTAAATATTTATAGAACCGGACAATATGCCGTTTCATTAGTCTTGCGCAAAATAATGGAAACAATGGTTTTTTTTCGGCGTATCATTTAACGCATTTTAGGAAGAAAATCATATCACATGGTATGAAATCCATATCGCACTGATCTAACCGGCCGGTAATAAATCGTTTGATACGCGGTTAAGTTGATCGCACGACGAAACAAACGTTCCATGCGCGATCAATTCCACACCCGGCCGATCACAACCGCCCGTTAACCTTGTCTTTCATGCGCGGATAGTGTCATAAAATATGCACTTATTAAAATATTTTCGTACGAGTGCACAACTATATGTCAAATCCCCATGTCCAGCAGCGGACTTTTACGTGCTGATGATGATGATGACGAAGAAACATTTATAAAATATATTGTTTATGAAAAAATAATTTTTGTTAAATTAATGTTTAAAGCCTCAAAATATGAATTAATTCTGTGACATAAAGGTTTTCTTGCTTTTCATATAATATTTTATAAAAGTAAGGGTGTGACAGACGAGCACACAGTACGCTTGATGGTAAATAAATGCTGTGAATGGGCCACTGTCAATGGGTGACACTCAGATGTCAAAATGTAGATGCTTTGTCACACCTGAGGACTAAGATAGAATAGCCCATTACTAGTATATAGGGCCTACAGTTCCTGTCACTCAACATACATGGACCATGGACTACAGCAGCTTTTATTTTGCTGTTATTTTATGCTGGTATTATGTGCGAGCGTGGTCCTTGCTCGTCAAGCCTCGTAGACTATTCGTCCTGTTGCATGTATTGATATTTTTTGTAGACTAAGGACTTAAAATTGTAATCGGGGACTGCGCTGATGCTGGCTTTAGATTTCTTGTGTTTATAGACACTTAACGCACGTACCAGGCTATGTATGTATCATAGCTTTCTTATTAAGGTAAAAAGTATACATAATTAAAAAAAATCACCTTTGACGATAATTTATTTAATTTGCACATTCATCGATAAATTATAACCTAATGCAATTTGGTAAATAATTTGGTAAAGAATAAATTTAAGCCTGGCTGAATATATAAAAAACATCGATATATATGTACTACGTACTAGATTTGCCATTCCGAACATTCACTATGTTCAAATGAACTGTACTGCAATCCGTACACCTTTAGTGTCATTTAGTGTGGCTTCAATATTCATAGAGTGTGGAGCTGCGCTAATAATACGAGATTTCAAATTAAAGTTTAAACCTGAACGTAATTAATAATTCAGGAGTAAAATAAGAATTATTTGTTGTTCAAGTGAATAAATAGGTAATAATATTACAATAGAAAAAATAAATTTCTTCATTTATATGTCACGCTATCTACAATCATAACCTAAAATCTACTATCTCCCGCGCATGCGCGAAAACAGAGTAGTGCACATTTTTTGTTTGGAATAGCTTCTCTAGTACGTAGTACATAGAACTCAATGATAAAAAATCTGTTTGTCATTTTTATTTTGGTAATGTTTTATTTTATCCTACGAATACATTTAATCAGAGAATTGAAAAATTAAATGTATTCCTTAGATTAAATGTTAGAATGTCTCTATGATAGTAAAAGTACGTCGGGAAACTAACTCCTGCGCATCGTGAAAGAACAAAGCCAATGCTGTATACAGGATCCGATGTTTATACATTTGCATCTTTTGCAGCCCATAAGTCAACGAATTTCAAAACCTAACGTACTCCGGGTTTCGTCAAAACACAAAGTGGTCCCTCCTTATTTTCGGTCCTCTGGGGTAGTGCGTAAAGTAAAGAAATAAAGATGGAAGTTCCCTAAATAGACTTAAGTCATATTTTTGTTTTTATATATTTTTAGGTTGATGTAAGATATCTCTATAGGCCAATGTTCTTAATTTTAAGTCCATAATGCCTGACATAAAAGTTACAGCCTATATACGTCCCACTGCTGGGTACAGGCCTCCCTCATTTCTGTGAGGGTTTTAGGGCAAGGAAGTGTCCGCCGCGCTGCCCCAATGCGTGTTGGCGAACTTTACATGTCTCCGAAATATTTTATTATCTTATTTTTCAGACATGCTGGTTTCCTCACGATGTTTTCCTTCGCCGCCGAGCATGTGGTAAATCAGCACTTAAAATTGCAATTAACAATTTTATTGGTGCGGGCGGGGATCGAACGAAATTGACAGCGAGCGCTAACCATCTGAGCTACCACGGCTCTTCATAAAGTTATTGTATATTGTAAAGGTCATAAAAAAATCTACGTTTATATGGGTGTCAAAAAACCCTTTACATATTAATTACTTGAACATTTTGTCCATTCGTATAAAAGCTAATAATTTATAATATTCTAGGTCATAATTGTCACAGCTTGAAGTTTCAAGGTCTGGCGATAGTAATAAAAAAAAACCTATCGATGCATGTTTAATTGCAGTCCAATACCGAATTATAGGCTTATATAAGATTTGTAAAAGTAGAATCGAAAGTTGATTTGTAACGTAGATGTGGTTAAAATATTTACATACACTGTATAGGTGTACGCGAGCAACTCGGGTTCGATTCCCGCCGGCACCAATGAAATTATTAATTGCAATTTTAAGTGCTGATTTACCACGTGCTCGGTGGTGAAGGAAAACATTGTGAGGAAACCTGCATGTCTGAGAAATCAAAAAAAAATTTCGAAGACATGAGAAGTTTGCCAACACGCATTGGGGCAGCGCGGCGGACATTCCCTTGCCCTAAAACCTCTCAGAAATAAGAGGAGGCCTGTGCCCAGCCGTGGGACGTATATAGGCTGTAACTTTACTTTTTACTTTACTGTACAGGTGACAAACGAGCACACAGTTCACTTGATGGTAAGTGGGGATACTGTGGTCCATAGACTCCTACAAAGAATTAAAATGCAGACCCCAGGATGGATTTAGATGGAATGCCTTGTTAGCTCGTTACCAATAAAAAGGAGACCCTTTTTATTGGTAAAGAGAGTTTGTGTCACTCACCATAAGAAAAATAACAGCATTACACTGCTATTCTGTTTGAAAATATGAATGTTCTAATTTCAAATCCCATAATATATTTTTGAATTGTATATATGTACTCGTAAATAATATATATATATATATATATATATATATATTACAAACATATATAGTAGATACAATTTTCTTCGCTGGAAGATGCGCTAGCAGTGTTCCAGCAGACCGTAGAAGAGGTGTCAATTGAGAGTGTGAAAATTGGTCCAGACGCATGAAACTTTGTATCGATGCTGGTGGAGAGTTCTTTGAAAAGATTTAATTATGAAAACATTAATCGTAGAACGTTTTTAGTT
This sequence comes from Parnassius orleans, assembly GCA_029286625.1. NCBI lineage: Eukaryota > Metazoa > Arthropoda > Insecta > Lepidoptera > Papilionidae > Parnassius > Parnassius orleans. The sequence continues at coordinate 2,472,384 of JAGSMP010000008.1, forward strand.
TCGTAAAACTTTCTCAATTTCAAGGTGCTTTTTAATCTATCAAGCCTTTAAGATTTAAAAATAAACAAACTAAAAAGAAGAAATGGCCGCCAAATCCGAATCAGAAACTTTGAATTTTATTTTGTGTTTTCATGAGCATAGCATGGGAGGTAAATAATCTGCCGCAGTAGAGTCATGTCTTACGTTCACCTACGTGCGACACGAGCCTGTGGCCTATGCTTGCGATATTCTTATCTTATAAAGTTATTCGAAAAATGGAATTTAAGTTATTGTTATCATATTTCATAAAGAGTTGTTGCTGTTTTATACATTAATTTTTTTAATGCTTCATCATCAGCCATAAAAAATAGCTGGACGTTGGCCTTTTGCTTTGTAGGGAGGATTACCTTAATCGTCTTGCTTGGCAGGCGGAATGATGATCGCAGTATCAGAGGTATCGTATCTTTGACGTTTTTTCATGCTTCATCATCATCATCATCACAGCCCTTCTGGACTTGTGAAGGGATCATAGGCCTCAAAAATGACACTAAACACAGTTGAGAACCACCTGCTTCCATTGACTACATGCAAATTTTACTAGGTCTTTTGGTTTACTTATGCTTACATATTAAAAGTTTGAAAGGCACAAGAATATTTGCAAAAAGGTGTTTTCTAGGACTCTAGGTCATTTATTTTGGCGATAACCAATTAGAAGAAAATGTCTTAATTAAGGGAAAAACCGAAACTGCTCATTTTATAAAATGCCTGTCATTATTGTTGCAACAATCGATAATGCTAATAAGGATCAAGCATTACAAAATAACCTTAAGTGACAGCTTATAGAAAATGTCTTTGAGGAAGGAAGTCCGAAGAGCGCTAGTATCCATATGCTACTCTATGTGTATATATAATCCTCGACCGATTTCGGCCACGGCGACCTCTTCAACTCTGATTCTGTCGTTGGTGTGCTCGTGCATGGCTAACGTAGCCGATCTTATTTACAAATGTTCGCGCGCAATGCGGGCAGGTGAGCACACCATTACAGAAATTATAGTTAATCGCACAAGGTGGGCGTGCTTTGAGTTCATCACGTCGGGCATCCAAATCAGAGCAGCGATTCTTCTCAAACATTTTGACCTTGGCTTTCACCAAAGACCTCCACTCCGGTCGTAGAGCGGCTGCTTGCTCCCACTCTGAAGGCTCAATGTCGCACTTCTTCATGTGGCGCTTAAGTACATCTTTGTACCTGAGGAGTTGTCCGCCATGCTTACGCTTGCCTTTCTCAAGTTCAGAGAAAAAGATGCACTTAGCCGTTTGCTGATCTGACATTCGCGATAAGTGTCCACACCAACGGAGTTGTCACCCCATAAGGTAGGCCTCAATCCCCATGGTATAGGCTCTACGCAGCACTTCCATATTCCGAATGCGATCAGACCAACGGATGTTGAGAATTTTGCGCAGACATTGCAAGTGGAAGTGATCCAGCGTCCGTATATGACGGCGGTAAACTGTCCATGACTCTGAAGAGTACAATATGTTAGGTTAGGCAGCACTACCGCCTTATAAATGTCAATTTTGGTAGCCAGTTTTAGGTCATGTGAGCCAAAGACCCTGCGATCCAGTTTACCGAATACCGCAGTAGCGGCACCGATCCGACTGTTGATTTCAGCATCAAGGTCACACTTTGATGTTATCGTGCTCCCCAGATAACGAAATGTATTGATCTGCTTAAGTATATCATCACCGAGTTTGATGGTCAGTGTCTCTTGACAGACATCACTTCCGTCTTTTTAACACTTATCTTCAAACCAAAACTACGGCACGACTCATGAAAGGTGGTCACAAGCTGTTGCAGGCCAGCTGGGAAATTGGTCACAAAACATAGATCATCTGCGTAGACGATCTCTGTAATAAGTGCGTAAGACACTTTCGTACGGGCCTTAAATCTGTCTAAGCTGAAAAGATTGCCATCATTGCGGAAACGAATGCGGATTCCTTCAGGAGTAGTTTTTAAGACTTCCTGGACTACAACTGCAAAGTATAACGCGAAAAGTGTGGGTGCAAGGACACACCCTTGTTTTACCCCACAGGTAACGGGAAAAAATTCTGACTGATCAGCGTTTACTGCGACGCAGCTCAGCATGTCGTCATGCAGGAGTCTCAGAAGTCTCACAAACTTCTCCGTGCATCCAATTTTCCGCAGCACTATCCAGAGGGCTTCTCACGGTACACTATCGAATGCCTTATCAAGGTCTACAAAACAGAGATACATATTACGACCCTGTTTTCTGCTTTTTTCCTGCAGTTGACGCAATGAGAAAATCGCCTCACAGGTACCACGGTCAGGTCTGAAGCCGAACTGGGATTCCGGCAAAATCCTTTCAGAAAGTTTCCTGAGGCGGTTTAATAGAAGTCTGGCGAAGACTTTTCCAGGCACTGAAAGTAGAGAAATGCCACGGTAAAAATTGCAGTTCGACCGGTCACCCTTGCCTTTATATAGGGCGCGTATGAGGGATACCTTAAAAGTGTTAGGGACTTGTTATTTTTCCCACATAACGACAAAAAGTTCCCATATCGCCGAATACAAATCCCCACCGCCATACTTCAATAATTCACCCGGTATAGAATCAACACCAACTGCGCGTTTATTTTGCTGTTGCTTAATGGCAAGAGCAACCTCGTCAGGCGAGACTGGCTCATCGAGCTCGAGGGCGAAAGGTTGTTGAGGTAGGCAGCGAACGTGGTCTAGGTCAACAAAATGTATTTTTTAAGGTTTTTAGTTTTAGGTTCATTATCCTAGTATATATTTTATTTTATAAATAATATACTAATGACCCCTATATATCTATGTATATAATATATACATAGAGCAGTAAGAAAAAAAAACAAAATGGGTCAATATTACAATAAATATAAAGCTTAGCATTCTAAATGCATTGTATATTATGTAGATAAGTCATGATTTCATTTTCTTGATTGTACATAAATGTATGTCTATCCTTTGAAGTCAGGAGGCAACTCTCTTCCAGCGATAATAATTTAACAAGCAATAAAGCCCTTTATTATGAAGTGCCGCCCCGCTGCGTTTACGACAATGGCCACCTTTTCGATAATCCCACATTGTCATTCGAATTAATTCGCGACAATTACATTGCAATTGTAAGATAAATTATTTCAATATCTGTATTTTAATAATACACTACCCGTATCGTTTTACTTTAAAAGGCAAATGAGAGAATCTTTTGATTAATTTCGTCATTAACGGAGATTAATTATAAGATGCAGTAAGAAATGTCAATTAATAAAACAGCGAGATAAGATGATGATTATAATCTGAAAGTATGCTATTTATGTGTCATTGGAGAGTAAAAATATGTAAAATATACGCAGTAAATAGTGGTTTTATACAAAAACGCGAATTAGTTACCTGTATTTCTTTCCTCTAGCCGTGTCAGGGTGGGATAAGAAAATAATAAGTTTTACTTAAGCTTTTTTATAAACGAAAATACTAGAAAATCAAGTATTATAATAATAATAGTAATAGGTAAGTCCAACTTCGACCGAGAGGTCAATCGACGGATTCAACTCGGCTGGGCAGCGTTCGGGAAATTACGGCACATCTTCTCGTCAGGTATACCTCAAAACTTGAAAACGAGACTGTACAACCAGTGCGTGTTGCCAGTGATGACCTATGGAACTGAGACGTGGTTCTTCACTGCTGGCCGTATGAGGAAGCTCAAGGTCACTCAGTGAGCTATGGAGAGGGCTATGCTCGGGGTTTCTCTGCGTGATAAAATGAGAAATGAGGATATCCGCAATAGAACCAGAGTGACCGACATAGCCCAACGGATTAGTAAGAACTCGAACTCGAAGAATAGACAAGCGATGGGGAAAAAAGATTCTCGAGTGGCAGCCTCGTACCGGTAGGCGAAGTGTAGCGATATATATATATATTTCAAATACAAGAGATATAAAAAATAACAACAAAGTTAACAAAATTGACCATACTAACTTCTATCTGATATCTTTATAAAGTGTATTTTTTAAAGGCAGTCTTATTAGATATTTTTCTAACGTCTTCGGGCAAAAAGTTCCAGAGTAGTGCAGCCTGAATGGTGAAGGATTTACCAACAAAATTTGTGAAATGTAGTGGGATACTATACTACCTAAAATAGAATTAGTCTTCTGTTAGAGAACTCTTACAGTGGTGGTGTAAGAATATCCACTACCCTATATCATCCCGCGGGTGTCGTAAGAGGTGACAGAGGGAAACAAATCAGGAGATGGGCAGCAGCGTCATCCTAATAACGACTAAAAGTAAAAATAAACTGCGGTTGCCAACCAGCTGGCCAAGCGTGGCAACTATGTCAAATGCAGTGGACTTTATAGGCTGTAACCTTAAGAGCTCTAAGTTTTATTGGCTAAATCTAACATTAAAATTAACAGCTATTTTTAAACTAAAATTAAAAAAAAAAGAAAAACAAAAACTTCCTTTTATGGAGCGCCGTGATCAGATAAATTCGTGATACATACCAATAAAATAATACTTTTTCTCCGAGTGTAGTACTCTTCTGACAGACAAATGTGACTCAGGTTTCCAAACATTGGCGTATAACCCATTCAATGGATGGATGGATGGAAATGGATGTTTGTCCTTAGGAAATCTATGTATGTAAACTGCCCCTGCGATACAGGAGAAAATCCTAGATAGAAATATGCCGAACACAAACTCTCCAGACTACCAGTGAGCTAGACGTTAAATAAGATGTCAGATAAAAGTGGTCTATATGTTACACAGTGTCATAAACTAGCTTTTTTATTTGTTTAGGTAATACCAAATCTCATAGAAATCTATTCGGTATATATTACGTGAAATATGACAGACACAGGAACTATAACTTAAATTGAAAATTTTGAAAACACCCGAAACAAAAAGAGCTGATGATCTTCAAATGGCTGAACCGATTTTGATAAAACATATCTAAAAACCACCGCTAGAACAACTGCTTTTAAATAAAAAAATCCATACATAAATACCAATTCGGTTCACCCTTTTAAGAGTTACGGTGCTACAGACAGACATACAGTTTTTAAATTTTTAATTTAATATATGATTTTTTAATGAATATTCCGCTCCGCTACATTCACAGCCGGATTTCCTACAGTGTCCAAATTGTACCGACGGTAGGCTGTTTAAAAGTAAAATAAAATGTAATTATATAATAAAAGGGGATTAAATATACATATTAAACGATGCCATAGTAAAAGTATTTCGGTTTCACAGCCTACCGTAGAAATTCATAACTCTATTAGTAATTCCTCTAATGACAAAAACTTTTCCCTTTTTTCGGAGCAAATAATTAAATAAAAAAGAATTCCTAGAGGTGCGAGGATGCAGCTTGCTAAAGAATTGTCATGCACTATTCAAAATTGTTTCACTAATAGTGAAAAGAGTTGGCAAAAATTATTTACTTTCGCGTATTTCCATTTTCATTTTAGTAAAACAATAAATAAATCAATTACGTCTCAACTAAAAGACACATCTTTTCAAAATTTAGATTACCCAATTAATACTCATTTATCTCGACCACGTCCTAAATTTGATTTAAAAAAAATTGTTGAGTCGAAAGTAATGGATGGCGACTTAAAAAATGCATCCCGTATTTTATTCTCAGACGACATCCTGGCTCCTCGTAATGTCGAGACTCTTGAAGGCCTTCGTCAGAAGCATCTTTCGGTCAATCATTCTCAAAGTTTACATTTCCCAAGACTTCTATGCAACCTTTACAAATTTCTGAAAAAGACACTTTAGAAGCAATTACGTCATTTTCGAATGGCTCTGCTGGCGCCATTGACGGAATTACGCCTCAACATCTTAAAGATCTTGTAAGCGCTTCTGCCGGTGATGCCGGCGGAGTACTTCTTAATGATATTACAAAATTATGTAAGTTTATGTTTTCTGGTAATGTTAATCCAAATTTCATTCCATTTTTATATGGGGCAAGATTATGTGCCTTCAAAGAAAAGGATAACGGTATCCGTCCTATTGCCGTTGGTTCCACATTTCGACGCTTAACTTCAAAATTAGGCGGTACATTTAGTGCGTACATTTTTAACAAACTCTGATGCAGATGTTCATGCGAAGGTTGACCTAAGGAATGCTTTTAACTCTATCGATAGGGTAACCCTGCTGAAAGAAGTGGCTAACAATACCCCCGAAATTTATCATTACGTTGGGCAATGTTACCGTCAAAGTACTAACTTGTTTTACGAAAATCATATTATCGATTCTGCTATCGGTGTTCAGCAGGGTGACCCACTAGGTCAAGCACTTTTCAGTTTGCGTATTCAACCCATTATGTCAAATTTGAAATCCAAGCTGAATGTCTGGTAACTGGACGACGGTACACTGGGAGGTACAGCAGATGACGTCCTCACTAATCTTACTCATATTTTTCGAAATTTTAAAAATATTGGTCTTGAACCAAATAGCAAATGTGAAATATTTTTTGGCAATAATTTATCTAGTTCTATCAGAGACACTTTACTTCAAAATTTCAATCATATTTCTCCAGGAATGAAAACTGTCAGTACGGAATCGCTATACCTGCTAGGTGCCCAGTTGTTTTTCGATAGTATTAAACCTGTTTTAAAAACAAAATTTGATCAGTTTTAAACCACGTTGATAAATTGTATAAATAAACCCCCACATTGCTCTTAATATTTTAAAATATTGTCTACTTGTACCTAGATTTACATACTTACTCCGCTCGAGTCCAGTCTGGAAATGTTTGAATATTTTAAAAGATATTGATAATAATCTTAAAATAGCTATAGAAAAAATTCTAAATTTAACTTTAAATACAACAGGCTGGACTCAAGCTACTTTATTATCTATAAATTTTGGTGGTATTGGTGTGAGAAATCTTTCTAGCATTGCATTGCCTGTAAATAATAAAGTAGACCTGTGCTTTGCTACGGAGGCAAGGCAGACATGGCGAGTGCTCTGTCCCAGCGAAAATGTTCCACTGGAAGTTAACCAACAAAAACAGTGGGATATTCCGTTGGTACAGAACGTGCAGAAGGATTTGTTTCACAATTTCCATAGTAACCAAGATCAGGCACGCCTTCTAGCTGTTTCGACTAAGGAATCTACTCACTGGTTACACGCTTTACCATCAAGTAATCTCGGCACATTACTTGATGGGGAAAGCTTGCGCATCGCCGTAGGAATCCAACTAGGAGCGGCGATTTGTCAACCTCATCAGTGCCCCTGTGGTAGCAGCGTCGACAAGTTTGGGCTTCACGGACTCTCATGTAAGAAAAGTGCTGGTAGGTTTTCACGGCACGGTTCTTTGAACGATGTCATCCGAAGGGCTCTTATCTCTATAAATAATCCCTCGGTTTTAGAGCCTTGTGGAATATATAGAGACGATGGCAGGAGACACGACGGTATGAAATTGGTCCCTTGGGAGAGAGGTAAAGCCCTGGTGTGGGATGCTACTTGCGTAGACACTTTGGCGGCCTCTCATCTCAAGGGTACCTCGTTTAGAGCCGGGGCGGCATCAGAAGCAGCTGAACTGAGTAAATGGCGCAAATATGAGTCTCTGAGAGATGACTACATATTTGTGCCATTTGCTGTAGAGACTATCGGTCCGTGGGGTCCGCGTGCGGTGAAGTTCCTAAAGGAACTCCATCCGCGACTGGTCGTTGTTGCTGGTGATAAGAGGGCTGGTTCTTTTCTCGCTCAAAGGCTAAGTATAGCCATTCAGTGGGGAAACGCAGTCAGGGTTCTTGGCACGATGCTGCGGGGAGTAGGACTGTATGATAAGTAAGTTACTAGTTTTAGTATTTCTTTTTATTATAGTTTTTAATATTAAAAATTATAAACAGAAACAGAAACAGAAACAGAAACTTTTATTCAATATAGATTATAAATAATACTTATTGAAAGTCACTCTTTTGTCTAATTACCACTGGTTCGAAAAAAAACCTCTTTCCTGGGAAGAACCAGCAAGAAACCCAGCGGGACTTTTTTTTAAATAACAGCTTACAATAATGTATATTACACAATTAACCACACAAAACAAATTAGAAACAGCCTGGCAGCGAACACCTCATTCCCAGGGGTTATTATCATCCATAAATTCCTTAACATTATAATAACCCTTTTTATACAAACTATGTTTAATAAAGTTTTTGAATTTTGAGCAGGTCGAATTTTGTATATTTTCTGGGATTTTGTTGTAAAAGCGTATACATCGCCCCAAGAATGAATTACTGACTCGGTGGAGTCGAGTAACTGGTACTAAAAAGAAATGGCCCCGAGTTCCCGGCGCCCCTTTAATGGAGCAGGGGTGCGAAGAATCTCCGGGAGGAAAACCGGCGATGAGGTTCGCCACCCGTCACGTACTGTCTCCCGGAGGGGCGAAAAGTGGATTGCGGAAGCCCGTCTAGACGAGACCGAGCGGGCATGTCAGGGAGTCGGTATCATCCTTTCAGAGAGAATGGGTCATTGTGTGAAAGAGTATGAATGTGTAAGCCCGAGACTGCTATGGATACGAATGAAAGTGGGCTTAAAGAAGTTGTTTGTTCTAGGGGTCTACGCCCCAGACATGTCTAAGCCAACTTATATCCGAGAGCAGTTTTGGGAGATGGTAAGAAAATATTGTTATATTAGGCGATTTTAATGGAAGGGTTGGCGTGAAGAGGCTTGGTTATGAAAGGATATTGGGAACGTTTGGTGATGAAAGTATAAATGAGAATGGTGAAAGCCTCCTCACCGTATGTGTGGAAAAGAATCTTTTTGTGACGAACACTTTCTTTCGTCATAAGAAGATTCACATGTATACGTGGGGAAGAGGTGGTGATAGAAGCATGATAGATTTCATAATTGTGGATGAAAGAATGAGGAGCGCAGTGGTAGATACAAGGGTTTACCGGGGGTCCAACGTAGGGACGGATCATTACTTGGTCTTATGCCGAATTAATGGTCTATTCAGACGTTAGCGGCATCAGACATCTGTGTCTACCACTGCGTTACAGCGTATAAGAACAGAGAGGTTACAAGATGAAGGTGCGAAAGAGAAGTTCAAATGTAGACTGAGAGAAAATATAAGTGGTATGGATGAATTGTGGATGAATTTAGACTTGGAGACTGTGTGGTATAATGTCAAGAAAGGTTTGGTGGATGCAGTTGCCGAAGTATGTGGTGTAAGTAAGAGAACGAATGAAAGGAAAAATAACACTTTATGGTGGGATGATGAGGTACGGATGGAAGTTGAAGCAAAGAAGAGAGCATGGCTAGATTTACTAACAACCGAGGCTAGTCATTCTAGCGGTATGAATGATGATATTGAAAGAAAAAAGGCAGTCTTTAGACATCTAAATAAGATAGTAAAAGAAGTAGTTGAAAGGAAAAAGCAAGAAAGAACGGATAAGAATGATAGAAGAATGTCGGATAACTTCCAGGCAAATATTAAAATGTTCTGGTAACTCGTAAGAACTGCCAGGGGACATTAAAAACAGCCTAGAGTGAATGCTATACGAGACCAGAATGGCTGTATTCTGAATGACGAAATTTCAAATTTGAGGAGATGGAAAGAATACTTTGAAAGCGTGTTTATGAGTGATGAGACGTTTCAATTTCGAAATTCCGAAAGAAGAGGAAAGAGATAGAGAGATAAGCATAGATGAAATAATGAAAGTAATGAAAAGTATGAAAGCAGGTAAGGCAGCCGGATATGATAGAGTATCACTCGAAATGCTAAGGGCTGGAGAGGGAGTGGTGGCAGGCCTGCTGTACACCTTGTTTAATTTATGTTGGGAACTGAAGCGGGTACCGGAAGACTGGTGCAAAGCCGTTATAGTCCCATTATATAAAGGAAAAGGGTCACAGCAGGACTGTAAAAACTACCGTGGTATCAGCCTTCTTAGCATTGTGGGAAAACTGTATGCTAAGGTACTAATTGAAAGAGTTATGAAAGATACTGATGGAAAAAATTGGGTTGTGCAAGCGGGATTTAGAAAGGGAATGGGATGTACAGATCAGGTCTTTTCCATGCGCATGATCGCGGAGAAATTTTTGGCCAAAAAGCAAAAGGTTTTTTGTGCGTTCGTGGACGTGGAAAAGGCTTATGACAGAGTGGACCCCTGTCCATGCGTTATGGCAAACACTGAACTCATTTGGGTTGAGCGCTGGGTTGATACAGGCAATGAAGTATCTTTATAGGGACTCCAGTGCTTGTGTCAGGATCAACGGGGCCTACTCGGACTGGTTTGGCATCCATAAAGGTGTCAGACAGGGCTGTGTGGCTTCCCCGTGGCTGTTCAACCTATTTATGGACAGTAGTTTGGAAAATTTTAAAGTTGAAGAATGCGGGTTAAGAATGGGTGAGTTAACCGTCAAATGCCTTTTGTACGCCGATGATCAAGTCATACTTGCGTCGTCGGCGGCCGAGTTGCAAATGATGGTTACATTAATGAACAGGTCATTAAAAGAAAGGGGAAGGGAAGTGAACGCAAGTAAGACGAAAGTTATGGTTTTTGAAAGAGAAGAAAGTAAAACGGTATGTGAAATTAGAATAGAAGGGGAATTGGTCGAGCAAGTAGATGAGTTTGTGTATTTGGGATGTGTATTTAGTAGGGATGGTAGATATGATAAGGATATAGAACGACTAGTGAACGCAGGTAATAGAGTAAATGGGGCTCTACACTCTATTGTGGAAAGTCAGAATGTGTCCAAAAAGGCACGTATGGCAATTCACAACGCTGCGATGTTAATAAATACGCAACGATGTTAGTCCCTACTTTAATGTATGGTAGTGAAAGTTGGGTGTGGCAGAAGAAGCACGAGAGTAGAATAAATGCTGTAGAAATGCGGTCATTAAGGAGTATTTTAGGGCTGGATCTGAATGACAGAGTGAGGAATTGTGTGATAAGAGAAGAGTGTGGTTTGCAAGATGACGTTGTGACCAGGATTAAGAAAGGAATGCTTCGGTGGTTTGGTCATGTAGTAAGAATGAATGAGGAAATAGTGACAAAGCAAATTTATGTTGCAGAGGTGAACGGCAGAGTCGGGAAGGGACGCCCTAGGCGAAAGTTTATCGACCAAATTGGCGATATATTGAAAATGGGCCAAGTTAAGAATACCCTTAATCGACGAGCGTGTATGCGTAGGTATATGGATGTGGAGGAGGCGAGAGAGGTGTGTCAGGATCGTGCCAAATGGAAATCCATAGTCTCTGCCTACCCCTCTGGGTGACAGACGTGAGTGTTTATATATATATAATATTGTTTATAATAAAATATTGTATATTATATTATATAAATAAATGTATATTAAATTTAATATTATTAACTGTCGCGAAGATCAAGTTATAGCCACGCTGCAGCTATATTATGGTTGTAGCACGAATGGGTCGGCTCGACCGGGGAAAGACCACGCTCGCTCAGAATACCAGCGTAAAATAGCAGCTTAATGCTGCTGTGTTAGTATGATATAATTATATGTAGTGATTACATACGTGAGTGTAGAGAACCAGAGACCTTTTTACTGGAAACGAGGCATTACATCTTAGTCTTCAGGGGTGACAACGCATCTGTATTTTGATTCTTAATCAAGGATAAATGTAGATGTCTATGAGTTACAGCATCCACTTGCCATCAGGTGGACTGTGTGCTCGTTTGTCAACCTAATTCTATAAAAAATTAGGAAAAATAATTAGCATAATAGGACACTTATTTTAATTAAAATGTTCTTATTAAATTCAATTTGCTAGAATTAGAAGTGAAACACCTGATTGGCCAACTATATGTGTAAACTCGGTCAAGTGCAAGTCAGTTGCGGCTGGCGGTTCTTATCGCGGAATCTGAGCCGCGCGATGTATTTGCGCACTATTTAGGATTCTATTTCAAACGTGTGAGCCAAATGTACGATTCATACGGAATTGAGCATACCTAATTGCCTCACGACCAATAGTTTAAAAACGTCATTCGAGTCCGTACAAATTTTGACAAAGAGCTGATTAGGCTTGTGTCTGTGGATTTGTAGTATCATATTTTGAATAAATTATCTAAATTAATTAAATTTCACTTGGTGAATCATACATGTTATGGTTAATGACTGTGACTTCAGTAGACTCGGATATTGTTCGGATATTTTCCCTATAAGCTACATAACTGCGAGTAGCACACATATTACTTGCAATAATTATTCAATTTATTTTACTTATTTAAAACGTTACATGAAAACGTCACGAGTCCGAATCCCGTGTCGGGATAGAATCAGTTATTGAGTTTTAGTGTCAATAAATTTTTAGTAGCAGCTCGGAGTCAGAAAATAGGCGGCGTTTCATCCCTGTGCCTCGGAAAGATCCTTAAACCGTTGGTGTCGGATTTCCTTCCTATAGGACTTTTAGAGTGAGGGGATAGAGAATGCACCTATGCTTGCGCACACACTCTATAATAATGCAGTCCTGCGCAGATGGCTAGTCTCCGTTAAGACTGACTGCAGTGACCGAAATTCAGTCTGGAGGACATTATCACACACGCAACCGAAATGGTATTCGTCATTCTTTTCTTTCTTTTTTCTTTTTACGCATTTCCTTTAGCGTGTAGATTCTTCTTTGTCAATATGTTTATATGTTGCACCCAGTCACAGAGGTCTAAGTAATGTAAGTATTGGGGGCTGGGGACACTGATTTCGACCTTAACGATAATATTTATATAACTTCAGAAGCTATTAATTGCGGGGAATATATTGTAATGCTTTAATTTACGTTCACAAACACAGAGTTCACTCACCCATCCTAACACATCCGTACAATTATGTTATGTAACGCTTATGTGAGAAGATTGGAGACGGGTTTAGGGTGCAGGGTCAGATACAGAAACAATCACGAGAATACAGACCCAAAAACTTTACTAGATGGCAGATCTTTATTTCTGCATAGACCACTGTTTTTTATTTGCGCTATATAGTCGCATATAATTTCTAAATATTTTGTAATAATAGGTCGGGGAAAAAGTGTCTTCGTATTTTGTTTATATAAAACTAGCTGTTTCCTGCGACTTCGCCCGCGTGGAATTTACTACGTTTTATGGGTTTTAATTTTTTTTTGCGCAGAACCCTAATTCTTTTTCTAAAATAAAAGTACCCTAAGTTACTCCTTATAACATCAGCTATCTGCCAGTGAAAGTCCCATCAAAATCGGTCGAGCCGTTTCGGAGATTAGCCAGGAACAAACAAACAGACAGACAGACAAAAATTTAAAAATGTTTTTTTTTGTTAGTAGTACCGTATATACTTTCATATGCATTTTGTAAAAAGCAGTTATTTTAACATTATAAACAGACACCTCAATTTTATTTATTTGTATAGATGTATAGATTTAAGAATAATTACTTTGGTTTTACTGTTTGTATCTGGCTGGTTTTAAATATCAATACATATTAGAGGACATTAAAAAAAGAAAAAAAAAAGTAAAAAACACTTTACCGCCATTTTTCAATTGTTTTTCTGTCCGCCAAAATGCGTGAATCTAACGAAGAAATTCGATACATTCTGAAGTTTTATTACAAAAAAAGGGAAAAATGCGATTCAACAACCGAACCATTTTTGAAAAGATTGATCACTAGGGATGAAAAGTGGATCACCTACGACAAGAACTCACAAACCCCACAGACTAGCGAAACGCGGATTAACACGCAATAAGGTGATGCTGTGTGTATGGTGGAATTGTAAGGGCATCGTTTATTATGAGCTTTTACCGCCGGGTAAAACCATCGAGTCGGATCTCTACTGCCAACAACTAATGAGACTTAAGCGAGAAATTGGGGAAAAACGGCCGGAATTGAAGAGTTATATAATTATATTTAATAAATAATTATATTTAATACATATTATAGTTCCAGTGGTTATTGGTTCAAATTCTTCAATCAATATTTTCCCAAATAAAAATATTTAAGTTTTATAAAGTATAAAAGTTAAATATTTTTTTGAACCCTAAATAATGTGGAGCAACAAATGCTAATATTATCACTCTCTGTCAGTTGCTAAAGTAATGGTATTTTATTTGAACTGTGGGTGTGGATGTTAACCCTAGGTTTTACTATCAAGTGTAGGTAATTGAAATTAAGGAGGGGCGTTCTGTACCTCTGGGTTCTTTAATGTAAATTAATGTCTTCCTGACCGATAACGAATATTTCACTCACCTACCTACTAAAGTGTTATTTGTAAAAGTTGGCGGAGTTCAGAGAGTTTGTTCAATTAGAAGTACTGTTTCATCAAAAAAATCTCGAGGAGACCTGCATATCTGGGAAATGAAATTTACAAACATTTCGAGGATAAGTGAAGTCCACCATCCTGCAGTGGCTGACCCACTGTATGAGTGCAGGACATGGCACTTTAAAAGTAATACTTGGAATATATGTGAAAATGGTATTTAAAATAGGAGAATGCCTGTTCACAGCAGTGTAAAGTTTATTCCTATTTATTAGTAGCTGAAATATACGCCGGAATAGAGTTACAGGCAGCAGTAAGCGTTAAATAATACAAGAAATAAGTAATTAGTAATAAGTAGTAACTCTAAAAAGTGCTGGTACTCCAATTATAATTAAAGTAATTAGACTTTACGGTCGGTATATATAAATAATGGCCTCGAAGTCAAATTCCTTTAAAGTTCCGTTTACCTATAAAGGAAAGGTTCCGGTGTCTGTTATTAATGATAAGAATTAAATTATAAATTAGTATCAATAAATATTGAAGTATTTCTGTCTTTAACGCTACACCCAAATAATACAACGTAGTCGTAGATTATACAGTAACAATATTAACAAAATCGTTTCAGTAACTGGTTTTATAAGCTTACAACTGTCTTTCTAAATTTACTATACAATTCTGCTTAATATTTTATGCTCAAAGTAAGAACTAAGGCACGCAGCATTGTATGTCACAATATTGTAGTGATTGAGTACCAGGCGGCGATTGTTTAAATCATAAGTTTGGAATGCGGCCTTGTGTGCATTTTTCACGTGTACAGCTCGTGCTTCCGATTTTTTTTTTACTTTTTATGTGTCTTTATGCAATAATTATATGAAATGTGGCGACCAATAACGTGTTGTTTAAATAAAATTAACGGATAATATTTTATGTTGATTAACACATCCTAAAAACCTAACGAAATAAGTTTGTAAAGTATTATTATTTAGTTTAATGATTTCTACTGCAGCGTATCTATAAATATTGAAAAAAATTGAAGTATTATATCTCATAGCGAAGGGAAGGATTTGTAATACTTTTCAGGCGGCATGACAGTTCTTTTTATTATTTTCAGTGGTTATCAAGAAGATGCTGCTACCCATTTCCCTTTGCATTACCCCCTGTCGCCTCTCGCCTCTTATGACACCCACGGGATGATATTGGGTAATAGTATACGTAACTAGTGGATTCTCCACTACTGTCCGGCCACTGCAGGGCGATAAATAATAAATAATTAGAATTAGTTATATAGTTATCGCAATCGGTTTTATTACCATATTTTATATTTATAATGGTTTTTGCTATAGAGAACTCGGTCAAGAAAATAATAAAAATTCATAATTTTGTATAAAAGGGAGATAAAAAAGAGAAAGACATAAAAAAGTTCAAACAATTTGCTATATACCTATGTTAATTAAGTTTACCTAAATTTTCCATTTCTAACATTACTTTAACTTGACATAAGAGGGCCAATCTAAATGTCAGGGGTAACTCCTTCTAGATTCTCCTTACTAAATTGGATATAATGTAACAAAATATAAATAATAATTATTGTGATTTAAAATAAAGTTAAAAATATTCAGGCAAATATAATTTGTTTACCATACGAATTATTTCTTTTAAATGAGATTCACTCTGTCATAATGATTTATTTAACCTTATTTCAGTATACATATAAGAAGGAAAAGATATTTCGTAGTGTTCATACAGCCTTAAGAGTACTTTTCTAACACAATTAATCCAAATTGTTTTCGTACAATCATTGCTTCCAACTGTAACCCTGGACTCTAGAATTAGTAAGTATACAAGCCGCAAGGTCATTAATTCTAATTGGCAGCATATTCTTAAAGCTCTATATCATCCCGTGCATGTCGTAAGAGGGGAAAGTGGGAACCTGCCGATGGGCCTCTTTCTGATAACAAATTAAAATAATTAAAAAATCTGGCACAATTACTCTTATGAGGTAATCTGATATGAGGCTGTAATCAATGAATAAATTAATACTCTTACTATGTTACCTTGATCGATAAGTAATTCTATTATATTGTTCTACAAATACAAGCGTTGATGCGGCAAAATCAGTTCAGAACAACTCATATTACTTTTGGATTGTAACCACTGAACTTGAATGCACTGTAGCGTGAAGTTATTTTAGTGAAGCAATAGCTTAAACAGTATGCAGATATTATGAGAACTTTTTTTTAATAAAATTGCAGTAGATTAATGTACCGTAAGTTTAAATAATAAATTGTGTTATATCAGCTGGTGTCATGTTGTGTCAAAATTGGGAGCTCGTCAACGAAGTCATATTAAGATATAACCTATAAAATTGTGGTATTGGTGTGAGAAATCTTTCTAGCGTTGCATTTCCTGCTTTCCTTGCTTCCGTGCATAGTGTCAGTGACTTATGTAACATAATTTTAAATAATAAAGTAGACCTTTCCTTTGCTACGGAGGCAGGGCAGATATGGCGAACGCTCTGTCCCAGCGAAAATGTCCCACTGGAAGTTAACCAACAAAAACAGTGGGATATTCCCTTGGTACAGAGCGTGCAGAAAGATTTGTTTCATAATTTCCATAGTGACCAAGATCAGGCACTATGGAAATTATGAAACAAAGTGTTATGTGAGAAAAATGTGTGTTTAATTATGTGAGAAAAGTACTGGTAGGTTTTCACGGCACGGTTCTTTGAACGATGTCATCCGAAGGGCTCTTGTTTATATAAATGTTCCCTCGGTTTTAGAGCCTTGTGGAATATTTGGAGACTATGGCAAGAGACCCGATGGTATGACATTGGTCCCTTGGGAGAAAGGTAAAGCCCTAGTGTGGGATGCTACTTGCGTAGATAATTTTGCAGCCTCTCATCTCAGGGGTACCTCGTTTAGAGCCGGCGAGCAAACAGAGGCAGCTGAACTGAATAAGTGTCGCAAATATGAGTCTCTGAGAGATGACCACATATTTGTGCCATTTGCTGTAGATACTATCGGTCCGTGAGGTCCAGGTGTGGTGAAGTTCCTAAAGGAACTCTATCCGCGACTGTTCACTGCTGCTCGTGAAAAGAGGGCTGGTTCTTCTCTCGCTCAAAGGCTAAGTATAGCCATTCAGCGGGGAAACGCAGCCAGCGTTCTTGGCACTTATTAAGTTAAGATAATTAAGTTACTAGTTTCTTTTTTATTATAGTTTTTAATATTGTATATTAAGATAGTGGTGCATTTAAATTAAATTACATCTGTTCGTGTTTCTGACGTAAAATTTCGGTTGTCAAACATCTTTTTATGTCTACCACCGTTTCAAGAAAGGTCACTCTGAGTGTGAAGGAAACGTAGTAAATTACTTTACTTATTGTTCTGAGTAGTAAACGTGGGTAAGTTTAATTTTTTGACATTTGTGAACGGCCATTTACATAATAAATTTATAACCTTATTTGGGAAGAAATTAAGAGATTAACGAACTTTTACGTGGTATACACAGTGTCCACTTGCCATCTGGTGGTCTGCGTTCTAGTTGGTGACCTTAATTGTATCGGTTTCCTATTGTTTTTGAAAAGTTTATCCAACAATGCTATGCTGCGGTCGATAATGTTCTCTGCAGATTTCGACACACAAAAGATTGTGCGGCTTGTAACATATGGCGGCTTAACCATCTCGTAAGTTGTAACCATATCATCTCATTAAAACCTATGACTGGTGACGGGTGGCTGTGTCAAAGGTAAGAGGATCGTCAATCCACCTGTCAAGGGTGGCGATTAAAGTAAATTCCTTAAATTATATTATGCGATTACAGAATCATAAGAGAGAGAGAGAGAGAGAGAGAGAGAGAGAGAAAGAAAGAGACTCAACGTGGTAGAGCTACGCTGCAGCTATATTATGGTTGTAGCAATAGCAGCTTAATGCTAAGTGTAGTGAAATTTCATATGCTAAGTGTAGAGAACCGGAAACCCTTTTTACTGCAAACAAGGCATTCCTCCATCTTTAGTCCTCAGGGGTGACATATTAGCATTTTGATTCTTAATCCAGAATAGAAGGATATGTCTATGGGCCAGGTCAGTGGTCTAGTGGACTGTGTGCTCGTTTGTCACCCTTATTCTATAAAGAGAGAAAGAAAGAGAGAGAGTGAGAGAGAGAGAGAAAGAGAGAGATCATCAATTGATATTATCCATTTTCCGAATCTTTGAGAAAACTAAGAAACGGATTTTCTTTTATTGATTTACAATAATCGGAATCTAAAAATTAAATAAAATTAAATTTCCTTCAATTATAATAATCTAACAGCATGAACCTTTTATTATAAACGCAACATAATATTTGATTTTGTTAAAGTGTTTTAATAAAAATAATAGATCTTTTACACAGTTTAACTCGTCCTTAAAGGTATTTATTTTCAATTCTTGCATTATTACCTTTCGCACGCCGAATATTGTTCCCACCCACACCCTTACATTTCCAAGGTTAACAGGTCAGCTGTCACTAAGTGTGAGAGATACGGGAAATTAGCATGGCGAGTAATTTGCCCCCTTGCATAATTTGAAAAGTTTAAAGTACTCAAGAGTATTGAATATATTGCGCCTGCAAATGCAAGCATTACGTGACCGGCTGCAAGGGCACCGGGTCAGCTGTGCTGCCCTGTCTTGACAATGAGAAATGTTGCTAAGTTGAGTGTTGGACTAGTTTTTTTTTGGATTTGTAAATGTCCGGTGTATGGATAAGTATAGCCTTAAAAGCTTGTAATCTATAATTTATGTGCCGCTAAAGTTATGGACTTGAGATAATTTATTCCGAACGACCGTGTGTACTGTATAGAGACTGCGTCATTTCTAACTTTAGTTTAAATGAAGTTTAGTGTAGGTAATTTTTTTAACTTCGATTGAGAGCTCAATCAATAAATTCAACTGGACTGGGCAGCGTTTGGGAGATTACAACACATTTTCTCGCCATGTATACTTCAAAACTTAAAAATAAGAGTGTAAAACCAATGTATGTTACCAGTTGACATATGGATTTGAGACAAGGTCGTATGAGAGAGCTCAAGGTCACCCAGTGAACTATATATTTGATGTTTCATAAATCATCGTCATCATCATTAAAGGCTTTTAAAAGTCCACTGCTGAACATAGGCCTCTCCCATAGGTTACCTCATATCATCATACTTTTTCCACGTGGGAATCAAATCCGCGACCCACCTGTAGTCATAAGTTTAGCACTATACTCAGCACTAGCATCAAGTCGTCAAAAATTACATTTTTTCTTTCAGTTGACTTTTTTAAGCCTTTTAACGTTTTAAAATAAACTTTATAATTCTATAAAAAAGGAATTTCTTAAATTTGTGTTGATTTTTTATGAGTTACTAGCGATCCGCCCCGGCTTCGCACGGGTGATTTCTGGATCTCGACCACCGACGGAACAGCACCACCTACGGGGTCCAATTGTAAATCTAAACCATACCCGAATCAACTCAATCACACACATAAAATTTGATCAAGATCGATCGAGCCGTTTAGGAGAAGTTCAGTCACATACATGGACAGAAGAATTTTATATATAACTATACATATAAACCTTCCACTTCAATAATTCTGTCCATTGACGATAATAAATCCGTTGCGTAGTTTAAAGTTTAAAAGATCTAAGCGTACAGGCGGTGGCAAGCGACTTTGTTTTATACTATGTAGAGATGGCGATAATGCATATTCCACTTAAATACAATGGCTTTAGTTTTTCTTTAATATATTAAACTAAGTCTAATAAGTTAATCTACACAGATGACCTAGATTTTGCATAGTGTAATGTGTCATTATACACATTAGATGTCTAGTTAATTTTCCAGAACGTTAAAGATATAAAGTCTTAATCGCTACCTCATGTCGGAACGCGTTGATGTCGAAAACAGGCGACTGTGCGTGTAGCTTGAACTTGGCAGGACGTAGAGCTACGGAATGCCATTCGCCTTCTATGTATAAAGAGTCAAGTGTGAAAGGCACCGTGTCACTGGGCGCGCTGGAATCAGCCCGCTTCGATGTAATTATGTTCGTTTAAATTTGTCCTTAGTTAAAGAGTAAACATTATACTAATAATAATATAATATAAATAATATAATATAAATATATAAAAATGTTGGAATATTATTTTGGAAAATTCCGTGAAAATATCTCAAAATAATAAAAATAAAATAAAATACTTGTTGTTTCCTCGGAATACAGTAAAATGCCGAAAAACAGCCGGAAAAAACGCACCAAATGCACATAATAATTCACATTATATTTATTTATTTATTTGGAATTTTAAACATTTTGAATAAATATTATATGTAAGTCGTGTGGTGGTGGTTTTTAAGAACGTTAAACCCCATTTTGTCCCGTGGGTGTCGTAAGAAGCGACTATGGAAAATGCCAGAAAGTTCTTCAACTTCTGATAGATTGCGGTAGAACCTGAACATTTACATTACGTAATAGAGATCGAAATACGAGATCTCCGGTATTGCAATAGCCATTTCATCTGCCAATATCCAGTAAAGGACACTTAACGGCTGAATGATGATGATGAAGAAGAAGAGAAGATAGGCTTTGTAGTGTCTTTGTTTGCACATTTATTTTGTAACTATATTAGTGTTTTCAAATACCAACAGTAAATAGGCATTAACATATAACACTTAAATAAACTGCATGTCCTGTTCTATAGGAAGCAAACTCACATTCTTTGGTAATTCATGTTTTACCTATCTTTTTTATGACCTAAAATAATAATCGATAAAGGTATTCATTCCATAGAGTTGAAAAGGTCAAAATTTACCTATGGTATTTTATAAAATATGTAATATAGGTATAGAATTGTAAGAAAATCTGTCAAGATCTATACCACAGAATAAATAATAGTACCTACTACCATATTTGAAAAGTTTATCCCTTATCACGTCGTTTACCCACTATCCCTTCCCATCTAAATCATTAGCTTATTCTATTCTACAAGTGCGAATCAGTGTTAATTTTGACTCATTCCACATCTATTTCTCAATGTTCATGAATTTTATAATTTTTCAGGATGACCCTTTTAGCGTTTTGATTCTTTTATTTTTGGTGAATGTCCGTTATCTTGAAGTGTATTCTCGTGTAGATGGTTGAGAATGTAAAAAAATATTTTTTTGCAAATCTATAGCTTATTTTCTACATTCTGTCAGTTACCTCATGTTTTCAGCAATAGTTTTGGGAACAATGTGCGGTGAGCAATATTGAGGTATTTTTTCGAAAAAATATAATTTAACAAAAATAAATAATCACATTTAAGAAATTATATCCAACACACTCTCCAAAAATTACCCCCGAAGATGAAATGTGGAATTTTGTACCTCAATATACATTACATTTAGTTTGATTAATTGGCATAAAATAGTGAGAATAGAAAAACCTGCGACAGACAGATACAGAGTTTCCATGTGTTTCGTTTCCTCAGAAAATTTAAAAAGTTCAATCATTTCAAAACAAATTGTATGGTATATAAAGCTTTAAAAAGATAAAATAAAAATATGTGTGAGTGTCGTGGAACACTCGGTTGGAACGAAGTTCGTTTCGTAGTTTTTTTGAATACTAGTAATGCTATTAAACATTACTAATATTCCCTTAAACCACTTCTGGTAAGCTTAAAATGCTTGTGTTAGAAGTGGTTCACGACCAGTAGTCGAACCCACGACCTTTCGAGTTCGCGATCCGCGCCCTGCCATTAGGCTACTGACACTTCTAATATATTATTATTGATAAACGTATTATATATTAATTAAGAAATACAAATAAATGAATTACTGGCGTCTATTAAAATGAAGCGTCATTTAAAATAAAATAATATTACTTTCATGGAAAGATAAGAAAAAGTGCGAGGGAGATGAATATTATTCCATCTCGCTTCCTTATAAGCGCCAATGCCGTCTACACTACGTCAGAAGGGGTCGTGACGGAAAAATCTTACACTTTTTCTCGCCTAGCCCACATCCGCCAAATTCGTACCGTCCGATAAAGAACTTCGTTCCAAAAAAATGCAAGAACTATGAAACATACAAATACGGGCACAAACTTGTGCTAACATTTCATGAAGTTGGGCGTTGTTATATTAATTTTATTTATGATCTTGTCAAGTTAAAAAAATACGCAGGGGATGGTATTTGTACTTTTATGGTATTTAGTACAGTAATGGCCCAAACTGATGACTTTTATCGCTGTCTGCTTAAGTGATTCTAACGAACCAACACTGGTGTACCTGCGGTACGTGAGTAATGGTCAGTAACTCGATTTTTTTTATAGAAGAGGGGGCAAATGAGCACGCTCACTTGATGGTAAGTGACTACCGCCGCTCATGATCAAATGCAACACCAGGGGAATTGCAGGTGCTTTGCCGGCGTAAGAGACAGGAGTAAGCTCTTTTCTTGAAAGTGCCTTAGTCGTATCGGTCCGGATCGCCGGAGGTAAACGATTCCACAAAGAGGTTGTACGAGGAAGGAAACTCCTAGTAAGCCGCACAGTGTTCCTACACACACACGATGTTGTGTGTAGTAGTGATAGAATGTCCTCCAAACCGAATTTCGGTCACGGTGGCCAGTCTCAACGGAGACTAGCCATCTGCGCAGGGCAGGATTGTAGTGCCTGCGTGTGTGTGCAAGCACTGGTGCACTCTCTATGCCCTCACTCTCATAGTCCTACACGACCAAGGAGAGATCAGGCGTAGAACGTACGACTTTACGCGCTTTCCGAGACATGAAAACACTCCCAACTTTCTGGCTCCGGGCTGCTTCAGAGAATTTCTTGACAGAAAAACCCAATAAATAATTTTCGCCTGACCCGGGATTGGAACCCAAGACGTCATGATTTAGCAACCGCGTATACGACCACTAGACATATATACCACTATATCAATACAGGTAGTATTGATATAGTGGTAGTTGATATACTTAGTTATATAAGATACGTTCGGGATTATTGTCGAATTATGAATTTTGTAAGAGTGACCTATTGGTTATTAGTTCTGACTACTTCTCCGCGGGTCCTGAGCTTAAAAACAGCGGCGAGAAGGATGTCCTCCCCCCCTACTACCGTAGTACATTGAGTTTTGGGCTTATGTGATAACCTGTATTTGGGCCTTTGTATCTTCTATCTATTATACATGTTTAATAAATAATAATAGTGGTATACTACTTATTTGCACAAGTATATTACAATTTTCAATTTCCAGTATAACATGTGTATTTAACTCCTGCCAATCACTTTGCCAGTGGCGATAAATATGTTTTCGATAAATCATTGCAGTACCAATATCTTATATCAAAAAAGCAATTACCGAACTTATTAAGCAATTAAATGATTTGTTCATTATTATTCTAGAGATTTATTATTATTCTAGATACTTTTTACGTCTAGTTTTAATTATATGACTGGCTTATTCTATTTATTAATGTAATTTTTACTATATCAACAATGGCAATATTCGGCATTGCCCGAGGCTGTTGTATGTTCTTTAAAATTATTATACCAGTTTGGTGTATCGCCTCGTATCGACAATATAAATCAAGAATAAATATAGACAAAAAAATGTAAAAATTTTAAAAAGTGTTCATAGTATTAAAATAGTCTCTATATATAAAAATCAATTGCTGTCTGAAAAATTTTTTTGTGTGTTTGAATGGGTCCCTAGATAGTTTAGATTCACATTTGAACCCGGTAGGTGGCGCTGTTGATCGAGATCCAGAAATCACCCGTGTGAAACCGGGGCGGATCGCTAGTATTTTTATAAATATAGGATGCAATTCCGTTGGTAAACTCACCACGCCTAGAAACCCACAGACTAATAATCTACAATTAGTTGTAAATGCCATTAGTGGCATAAATGAATAGTCGTATCTCAGAGACTAATATTTACGATTCTAAAGCAACCGTATCTGCGAATAGTCGTCGCTGCTGTTAGTAAAAGGACTTGTTCTTTTCTTGACCTAATGCTAAGGATTCAGAATAAACGAGCACACTTTACCGTTACCGACCGTTACAGCCTATTAAAATCCACTGCTGAACATAGGCCTACCCCAAAGATTGCCTCATAGGGATATTTGCCATAGATGCCACGCATAGCAAGCGTGTTGGCAACCGAATTTTTTATTTTAGTAGTTGTTAGGAAGACGCTGCTGCCCATCTCCTGATTTGTTTCTTTTTGTCGCCTCTTACGACACCCACAGGATGATATGGGGTAATATATATTCTTACACCGCCCCTACACGTTACACGGAGCACACTTTATCTAAGGATAAATGGATGCTGTGGTTTATGTGCACCTATATCTATCCTCAATTAAGAAACAAAATGCAGATGCGTTGTACCCTTGAAGAATAATGGAATGCCTCGTTACCAGCAAAAAGTGCCCCAGGCTCTTGTTACTCACCACAAAACACAGCAGTATATGCTGCTATTTAGCGGTTGTATTTTATGCGACAGTCATCAAAGACAGTGGTCTTTCCCCGCTCCATAATGTGCTGCAGCGTTATCTTACTACGAAAGTACTGTACTTTGTTCATCTTTCTTCTTTATCGGTCCATAAAATTCCATTGCTCATGCATGTTTTTTGTCTTAATCGTCACACTAAGCAGGCGGATTGATGATCACAGCGCTAGATGTCTCACACCTTTGACGTTGATGGCTGTTGCCGGTCTGGGTATTTTACAATGTGTCATAAACAAAATTGCTACACCGCCATCTGTCGGAAACCATAAGATTTCTCGTATACCCTACGGGACGAAGTGAGGCGATGGATCCTCTCACGCCGTAATCATACGACTTTAACGTTTCCCAATTTAATAGTTTTCCTTATGGGTTAATTATCATTATTATTAAATTTAGGAATGAGGATATCCGCAGTAGAATCAGAGTAACCGACATAGCCCAACGGATTAGTAAGCTGAAGTGGCAATGGGCCGGCCATATACCTCGAAGAACCGACAACCGATGGGGAAAAAAGGTTCTCGAGTGGCAGCCTCACATCGGTAGGCGAAGTGTAGGGCGACCCCCCACTAGATGGAGTGACGACCTGGTAAGACATGCAGGAAGTCGATGGATGCATGTGGCTCAGGACCGTGCTTTGTGGCATTCCTTGGTGGAGGCCTATGTTCAGCAGTGGACTTGTGAATGGCTGTAATGATGATGATGATGATGATGGGTTAATTTATTCTTTCTTTTTTTTCTTTCACCAGGTATCTGATCTGCTCCCACCAACACGGCGGCACACGTTCGTTGTGTTGTTCACACACGCACGTGGTTCTTGAAAATACCTATCCAGTCATTGCAACCACTGCAGAATAAGGAATTCAATTTATGTTATTACCATTAAAGCTATATCAATGGTGATGTAAAAACACGTAAAGACGGTATTTGCTTGTGGTGGCATTTTTCGAATACTATCTAAAACATTAACTATATTATACAAACATAATCTAATATCTAATGTGGTAACTTAGGGAAATGCCCGAAATTCTTGTGGCCTAATAAGCGTCGATATAACGGTAAATCCACGCTATTATGGGAGTGGAGAAAGATCTAGGAAAAAGGGGGAGAAAGGGGTATTATGATTTAGCATTGTTTACATTTTTCAGTATAAATAAGAATTAAATTAAATTCTATATTATTGGCCCACTTCTTTTAATTAAATTATAAACGAAATATAACAGAAACCTCTTTCAATCGTGCCCAGATGCCCATTACTCTGTATTATTTAGAAATAATCATTGATTGGTAAGTGCACAGTAAAATAATTATAGTTCTTTTAAATTTAAGCGAGGTCGGGGTCAAATTAAATTATAACATTACTTTTAAAATTACACATTACTTTGGTATTTAATGATCGATGCGTCCTTATGGCTAGTGATTAAATTTTCATCCATTCATTACAGCCTATAAAATCCACTGAACATTGGTTTTGTAGATTGCATCATAGGGGCAACTGCAGTTTTTTTTATTATTTTGATTTGTAATCAGGAAGATGCTGCTGTTCATTTCCTGTTTCAGATTCCCTCTGGCGCCTTTTACGAAACCCATAGGACGATGTGGGGTAGTGGATATTCTTAAGCCGCGTATCGATTACGCGCTCCTGGCGCGCGCGCTATGAATGACCGCGCCGACCAGTGCGGTCCGCGGAACGCGCTCCAAATGTTCGAAGTGTATCAACTAAGCGCTCCTGCTGCGCGCGGCAGCCGCTCCAGTGTTTGAACGTTCAACATGGATGTCGGCCGTGTACGAGCATCTGCCGCTTTCATAGTTCCATGCATCTTCTTTGAGCGCTTTATTATGATAAAAGCGACTTTTGCTATTCCACAGCAGTTATTTTGTACCATATAATTTTATCAATTTACGGCAACTCCGGTTATCCATAGCTCGGAACGCAAAGAACACACGAATGATGAAAACAACCGTCCCAACTGGCGCGCGCGCCAAAACTTATACTACTTTGATGCGCGGTAAAAAACCGACACCAGATGGAGCGGCCCGCTCCACGTTTGACCGCTCCAACGAAAAATTTGGCGCGCGCTCCAAGGCGGTATCCATTTCGCGCGGCTGGGGCGCGCGCCAATGTTCGACCTCTTGGAGCGCATAATCGATACGCGGCTTTACACCGCCACTACACGGTAAAAACGAAGTCACTATACAGCGAATAAAGTATACCAATATAATAATATAATGTCATCCAGCCCGAATTTCGGCCAGGGCGGCCAGACTTAACAAGGACTAACCATGATGATATCCTTCCAGTCCCGTCGGATTGCCGTCTCATCGGACTATGAGAGTGAGGGAATAGAGAGTGCACCTGTTCTTGCACACACTCGGTCATTATCTTATATATATTATATATATCGGTTCACTATAATCCTGTCCTGCGCAGATGGCTTGTGTCCGTTGAGACTGGCTACCGTGAATGAGATTCGGTCTGGAGGACATTATTATTATTATTGTTATGGGGTATAAATGTATTTTCTCATCTGGTTGGCCTGCATAAAACTATAAAAGAAAATCGAAAGAAAAAAACATTAAATATAGTAAAATAAATAAATAAAAAATACTTATACTAATAATAAGGCAATTTTCGGCCCACGAGACCGTATTTCAGAGCGAGCTCCTGGTGTAGAATTCTGGCTACTAGATTGTGACTGTGCAAGTACTCAGAGTTAGAAAGCTCCGAAAAACCGGAGATGACATGCCTAAGTGACTTAACGGTATGGAGACAAGCTCGACAGATGTTGACGGTGCCATCCCTTAGGATGTATCTCCGATAGTTGTTGGTCTTAATAACCTGATCCTGTATGGCACAGCCTCGGAAAGGGTCCTTAAGTTGACAGGCATAGATAAGTCTATGCCCTCAGAATTAGCAACCCTTCCCCTTTCAACATGGAGAACGCAGACTTATCCGTCCCCAGCTCCATTCTAATAGAATTACTAAAATTACAAGTGATGTTTAGCAATTCCATAAGATGGGAGCGACTGGAAGCGAATAATTTGAGATCATAATAAAGGTAAGAAAATATTCTGAAAACTGTAAGATTTTTCAAGGAACGTTGGACTTGATTTGATATTAGAATAATTATCCCTTACAATACTAATATTATTTGTATTCTTTGTCTTTTTAACTGTTTGTGAGTCGTTTATTAATTCATTTATTTCTTTCTTTCGCACCAGGTGCAGGCGTGCCCGTGTGCCAGTGTGCCAGCGTGCGCAGTACAAGAAGTCCACTGACCTCTATTATACAAGTACGCTGGACTGGCTATGCATAGTGACATAATGAGACAATTTGATTTTCGCCATTTTGGTGCTGATAGCAAAAGTGAGCGTCCACGGAACTCATAATAGAGATAGGATAGTGTGACAAAATATATCGATAAAAATTCAATACCCAGGCCTACCATTCTATTTATGTATCATTTTAATATAATGCAATAAATATATTTAGAACAAAAATCGCTGCCTTAGTCTTTTTACGTTTTTATTTCGTAACTATAGAACAGGTTTTCCGGGTTTCACCATTGGGTATACATGGTGGTTCATTCGAGAGGTTTAAAAAGTTCCAATGAGTAGGAAAAACTGGAGTTGGTAACTACAAAATAAAAAAATATAATTTTCCTTATTACTAGATTCTTTATTTTCTCAAGTCCTCATATTAGAGAAAATAAATAAGCTGCCAAAATATTATGCCTATTTCAACAATATCTACCATACTACAAATCATAGACATCATAATCAAAATGCTTCGGATGCCAATTCACAAGTCACTGTTTTAGTAACGAGTCAGTTGAAAACCTGTAAATGAATTTTGGTGTATTTATTATTTATTTTATCAAATCTCTAAATCATTCACGCTATTTTGTTAAAGTTTCTAATTTTTACACTCAGAGCATTATTATAAAAAAACAAAGGTTTCCATAACTGTATTTCAAAATCAATTTTTTCTATTCCAGTGCAATCTACGCAAACGGACGGAATTACCCTTCCCCGAGTGACGAACTATCAGCAATCACTAAATGCAATACAGACGCAGGCAAATTGTTAAAATTTATTTTGTGTAATTGTAAAATTCTTTGCTGTAAGCGTTATGAAAGTCAAAACAAAGCGTGTGGTTCATTCGGATACACACATTCGCGTGGTATGTCAAAAACAGAGGGGTGAAAACCCGCCAACTATCTGATTATTCGAAAAGGAGAACGAAAAATTAAAGGGTATAATTCCTGCGAACATTGCAATGTGTATGTGAATGTTGGCTACTCTGCATCTATGCTCGAGGCTGATAAGATTGGTTTTAATAAAATTAAGGTCATCAATAAGCCTCTTACGAGTAACACGTCATTCCACTGACTTCGCTAGGTGGTATTTGCAGCACAACCTATATGTGACTGTGAAATTTCACAGCATGCGAGCAATCTGAGGCATTATCCCCGCTGGCACTAATTAAACTATTTATTTGCAATTTTGAGTACTAATTTACCACGTGCTCGTCTGTGAAGGAAAACAATGTGAGGAAACCTGCATATTTTTTTATAGAATAAAGGTGACAAACGAGCACACAGTCCACCTAATGGTAAGTGGATGCTGTGGCCCATAGACATCTACATTTATCCTCAATTAAGAATTAAAATGCAGATGCGTTGTCACCCCTGAGGACTGAGATGGAATGCTTCGTTTCCAGTAAAAAGGGTCTCGGGTTCTCTAGACTTAACATACGAAACAATCACTATAAACTAAAAAATAATAACAAACGATACAAAACATTAAGCTGCTATTTTATGCTGGTATTCTGTGAGATGCTCACACCCCAGGGTCCTACACCGGTCGAGCCAACCCATTCGTGCTACAACCATAATATAGCTGGAATGTCGGAAGAATAAAATATTTCGAGGACATATAAAGTCCACCAACAGGCAATTTATGTAATTCTGTTGTATTATATACATATTTTAAATGGCACTTGATCCCTACAATAATAATCCATAGGACATATCACTAGAGCAAAACGGCAGACTAATTGTTCCATAACCAGAAGTGGGACATATATGGGCTGTAACTTTACTTTACTTTATATTCCAATAGACATGGATTTTTTAAGCGGCAGGTACGTTAATGAGAGCAGACTCTATACCCCTACGCTGGTAATGCTACTCCGTTATCGCCTGGGATTTAAGTCGTTATGTTGGCTGGATTTTCTGTCAACATTGTCATCTGTTATTCAGCAAGGTACGAAATGCAAGTGAGGTTACCATTTGAAGAATATCTTTGTATGTTTTCCTTTAAATTTATGTCTGCAGTTTAAATTAAAAAAAAATCATCAAGTTGAAGCATCGTCGTGACTCGCCAAAATGAAGTAATTTTACTGACAACGGCCTGCGATAAAATAAATCACAGATTAAAAGAGCAATTCACATTACACGTAAATTATGTGCTCAATATATAATCACTAAAATGGTAATGCTTGCGAGCTTTGCGTGGCCCAAATTTCGAATACGTATGCATTTAGTTACACCACGTATACTTTGAATCAGGTAAAATTGTTGAACTAAAAGTAAAGCAAAATAATATTCTTATACATTTAATTTTATGGTAAAGCCATGCTGCAGCTGTAGCTACAGCATATAAAGGTTGGCTGGACCGGGAAATGACCGCTTTCATAAAATGCCAATTACAATTTTTTTAATAAGAGATAGAGAACTATGAAATTACCGTTCTATACTGGCCATTTCAAATCAAAATAATTTTTGTTTAGCTAAGCATTCTAATTTCAAATTAAATTTATTTTAAAAACATGGATTTTTTTTTCAAAAGTAGTCAATTTTTTATTGATTAGTTCAAATCTCTTTTAACTTTTCCTACACAAGCTCCAAATCTAAATCTTTCATACAAATTTCATTGAATCATTATTTTTTTCTCTCAACTTACATTAATCTATAATTCATTTTCACACCTTTATCTTGTAAACTTTCTATTCTTATACTCTGTTACGAAGTAGTAGACACAGGTGTCCGATACCGCCTAGCTCTGAACAGACCATTTATCCAACATAAAACCAAGCAATGATCTGCCCCTATGTTGGAACCCCGGTGTAGTCTTGTATCTATCACTACACTCCTCATTCTTTTATCCACAATTATGAAATCTATCATACTCGTACTTCTATTTTTTTTTATGGGAAAGTGTGACAAACGAGCACACAGTACCACCTGATGGTAAGTGGTTGCTGTGACCCATAGACATCTACATCTATCCTCGATTACGAATCAAAATACAGATGCGTTGTCACCCTTGAGGACTAAGATGAAATGCCTCTTTTCCAGTAAAAAGGGTCTCCGGTTCTCTACACTCACCGAAACACAGCAGTGTTAAGCTGCTATTTTATGCTGGTATCCTGTGAGAGCGTGGTCCTTCCCGGGTCGAGCCGACCCGTTCGTGCTACAACTATACTACTAATATAGCTGCAGCATGGCTCTACCACGTATAAATCTTCTATCTTTTCCTCTTTCCCATGTATACATATGTATCTTCTTATGACAAAAGAAAATATTCTTCACACGACTATTTATTTCCAGACATACTGTGAGAAGGCTTTCACAATTCTCATTTACACAATAATCAATAAACGTACCCAATAACCTTCCATAGCAAGCCCTCTTCACGCCAAACCTACCATTAAAATCTAGTAACATAATAATATTTAAATTTTCCGTACATTTCATTAACTGTTAAATTTTTCCAAAACTGTACTCGACATAAGTGGGCTTTGACATGCCTGGGACATGAACCCCTAGAACAAACAACTTCTTTAATCCTACTTTCATTCGTACCCAGTCTCGGGTTTACATGTGAAAGAGTATGAATGTTCGTACTCTTTCACACACATACCCATTCTTTCTGAAAGGATAATGGAAATTGCATGCTTGCTTAGTCTCGTCTACACCAGACCAGTAAGTGGCATCCTTTCCAATAATAGCATTATCGTTTTGAATTTTTTAGTTTTCTGATAACTTGTCACATAATTTCGTAAGAGGCGACAGAGGGAAACAAAGCAGGAAATAGGCAGCAGCGTCTTCCTAATAACAACTAAAAAGATCAATAACATTAGATTTCCTAAATAATGGCCTAGAACTGCCATCAAACCAAGCGTTACATCATGCGGACACATCCCAAAAAATTCTCAAAGCTGCAAGACAGCTTTCTAGTTTCTTTATCGCTGGATGTAGGAAGTAGGCAGAGGCGATTTAGAGCTCTCCGCACGATGTCATTGATAGTAGAAACGGGAATAATTGCTGATACGTCCCAAATGCCAGGATAACGGAGATTATCCTTTAGTAGCACCAAGTCATTAAGATTGATGCGCCACTTCGTGCCTTGTTGCAACTTTGCTATTTGCTATTGGGCCATCGTCTCCAAAAATGTTGACGAGCTTGTTCTAGTTGTTCGTAGCGGTCAAGGCGGTGAGTATCGTATTCGACAAGGCTCGGCGATGGAAGCAATGTTAGCGGCCTTCCAACCAAAAATGATCCGGGGTTAAAGGCTGGAAATCGTTGGGCGAGGGACTAATGAGACATAGGCGGCGGTTGTAGAGAATGGCCTTTATTTGTGAAAACAATGAAGCCAGCTCCTAGAATGTAAAATGTGCATCTCCTAATATTTTAGGTTTATCAAATATTCTATTCATACAAAAATAAAAATAAAAACATGCATGAGTGTCGTGTAACACTCGGTTGGAACGAAGTTCCTTTCGTAGTATATTATTATTGATAAACATATTATATTATTGATTAACAAATACAATTAAATGAATTACTAGCATCTAGTAAAATGAAGAGTCATTTTAAAAAAAAATTTCTTTCATGGCGAGATAAGAAAAAGTGCGAGGGAGATGGATATCATTCAATCTCGCTTCCTTATAGCCGTCAAGGCAGTCTACATTACGTCAGAAGGGGTCTTGACGGAGAAGTCTTACACTTTTTCTCGCCTAGCCCCCATCCGTCAAATTCATACTGTCCGATAAGGAAATATTCGTTCCAAAATACATTTCAGAAGTATTCTCAGAGTAATTTATTTTTGATTTCCTCTTGATGATATTAGCGGTGGCAAGGAGATGATAGTTATGACACTTGTATTTGGAAAGATTGCGTTTTTCAAACAGCTGTTTATATCGCTGTATATTGATTAATCTTAACGTGGTATAAGGAAGAAAAGTAAATATTCCAAATATTCCATTGTATCCAAAGTTTTCGTAGGTGCAATATTTAATACAATAACTTCAGATCACAAATCAGATAAGAATTCAGAGTGTTTGCGAAAACAATTGTATTTTAACTTCCATTATTTAATGGAATGTTGAAAGGTCTCATGATTTTTAGGAAGAAAGGAAGGAAAAAGAAACGAAACAGGCAGATTTGGATACATAAACATACGACGGACGATATACTTATTACTTCGAAAGCACCGCGTGATCTTTATAGGGGTCAATGTAACAATGTAAAGTTGAACTTTGTACTTAAGACGTTTGTAAGAATAATGTTTTCTTATATTTACGCGAAGACTACACATTAAATGAAACTAATTTTTACGGATTATATCGCGTTTAATTTTACTTTTTAATTCCCGACGTTTCGGGTGCTTTACAGCACCCATGGTCATGGTCAGTCCCCCCCGTGACCATGGGTGCTGTAAAGCACCCGAAACGTCGGGAATTAAAAAGTAAAATTAAACGCGATATAATCCGTAAAAATTAGTTTCATTTAACGTTTGTGGGAACATTGTACCTACTGTAAAATGGTTTCACTTGGAATTCTAAATTCAAATAAATTTAAGTCATTTTTCAAAAACAGTTTTTAATTTGTTTCTTTTGGTTTTGTTTTTTCTGCGATATTTTATTTTTAACGAAAAACTACAAAACTACATTTATAACAAAAAAAATCTTGTCACTTTTGATTACGAGTATGAGTTCTGATGTGGAAACGATGCATCTCAATATGCACGCAATATAAATGATGATTGACGATTTCGTACCTAGCACTACAAATGAACGAAGTGTGCGTTATTGGTTTAATCACTTTCGTTCGGATAATTTTGACCTTGTAAAAAACATCGAAATAATAAAGTGGCCTGATAAAATTAAATTATGGATGAGCTAACGTTGCTTTTGAAGTAAGTGTTAAAACAATATAAGTGCATTCTGCAAATCGGTAAAATAAAGAAGCTTAACTTAAACTTTAATTTTCATCTCAATTTTACAACACAAAACGGTAAATCAATTTGTCAAGCTTTTTTACCTTGCCAATTTGACGCAAATGGACCAATATTGTTTTGATGCTAACCTTGAAAGTTGCTGCTAATTCAGCCGTAGATTGAGTATCATCAGCTTCCACAATCGCCTTTAATTCGTCATTGTCGACCAAAGTTTTCGGACGATCACGGGGTTCATTTTCAGGTCAAAATATCCAGAACGGAACAACGGTTTGTTGTAATCGCTCCGTAAGCGTCGTTGATGTTGCGTGCCGCTTGTGCCGCGTTGCTACCACAGCGGTACTCATATTCCATAATTTCTCAAATTTTTAACATGTTTTTTTTTGTTATAGGAGAGTGGGCAAACGAGCATACGGCTCACCTGATGGTAAGTGACTACCGCCGCCCATGAACAACTGCAACACCAGGGGAATTGCAGGTGTGTTGCCGGTGTGATGCGATGAAAACATAACGCTAATCAATAAACAAATCACTTATTAAAAAAAAGAATTCCATGTTTTTAAAATAAAATTAATTTGAAATTAGAATTCTTAGCCAAACAAAAATAATTTTTATTTGAAATGACTAGTACTGCAGAACGGCAATTTCATAGGTTATTATTATGCTAAAAGCATAGCATACATATTAAGTATCACGTTTATGTTCTGCAAATACAGTTGTAGTAGTAGTGTACGATCAAGCAGGTTATCACGTAAGGGGTTCTTTTTGGCATACTTGCAATAAATATTCTACTATTATGTACTTGTAGGTATACTATACTCGTATAGGTATCTGAAGATTGGATGTTTGTTACTCAATCAAACATGTGGCATTTTTTTGCACACTGTTAGAAGCGCGTGTGGCACGGAATGTATGTAATGTGTCTAATGCGATATGGTAGGTTTGTAGTGTAATTTACCTCATTGTTTTTTGTTACAAAACTGGCCGTATCTAGTCGGCCAACGGATCATTTTGAGGCAAAACTTTGTTAGGTCATAAATAAACGAGATTCCATTTGATTTATTTTGATTGCACTTAGTAGTAAGACCTCTTAGGAACTTAATGATTTTTATTGCAAGTCACTCGATAAAGGATGAAATATCTTTTCGTTCTATTTAAAAACAGGATGCGATATATCCTAAGTGGTTAAAAATAAAAAATGGATCACTTTAATGAAGGATAACCAGACGTCTTGTTAAGGAAATAAGAAGTTTAATATATTGTAACGCATATCAGGAAGAGTATTGCCGATGCGATGTAATCACTTTTAATGCTTTTAAAAATCGCTCTGTTGTTGCAGTTGGGGAGAAAAACGGAAAAATAAACGATTAAGCATCATAATGAGTATATGGAAGTCTATTGTTTTCCTGGATAAATGAAATATTATGTTTAAATTTCTTCATTCTTTATGAACCTATAAATGGTCATAGCTTGCCAAAGGAGAGGATTTGACTTATTCGTCACGCTTGGCAAGTAAATTGACGATCGCAGTAATAGATGTTTCGTACTTTTGACGCTGCTTCCCGTTACCGGTCTGCGTATTTTATATACGCCTGGCGTAGTAAATGAAATGATCACACCGCCATCTATCGGAATCCATGAGATCTTTTTGATATATCCCATAGTCGCCTTGCTTTCGATAAGGCATTATATATATATATATATATAAAGTGACGTAGACGGTTATACACACGTAGGATCCTTGGCCCGAGGTTTTTGTACAGTTTTATTACACCCCTATTAGGTTTTAAATACTATACTATACGATTTAGGTACAGCTATAATTTTCATAACTTAACTATGACAATTGCCGACAAAGGGGGATAGATGTCTCGTACTGTGGCCGCCCCATCGCATGCCATGCGTAGGAGAGGCTACAAGTCCCACACTGGACTGTTTGATAGCGGTCTGATGAATATAAGTAAATTTTATCTCTCTGTAATAGATGAAATTTACTAACTTAAAAAACTTTTCGTTCTCTGTAACGATCCCTTTTATTACACAAGAGGTGCATTTAAAAGTGATTTACACATTATTTGTTCTCATTAACAACGTTCGTCAACTTAAGTCGACTTAAAATAAAGCAACCATAGGTGATTCTTATATAGGATTTTTCGAGCACTTTATGTACTGTAAAATGACTCGTAAAGGAAAACGAAGCGTTCTTTTAATATAAAAACCCGGCATAATGAAAATTTTATGAAAAAGAAAAAATTGTTTTGTAAATAAACTTCCAGTACATTGCGAAAAAGCTATCATCTAATTGCAAAGATTACCGATTTTAAGAGTTTGTAGATTGGATGTTCAGCTGTGAACTGTTTATGCACCATTGTTGATATATCATCATAATGTATAATTTTTACGTGGTAGAGCCATGCTGTAGCTATTTACGTGGTAGAGCCATGCTGCAGATATATTAGTGGTATAGTTGTAGCACGAATGAGTCGGTTCGACCGGGGAACGATTACGCTCTCTCAGAATACCAGCGTAAAATAGCAGCTTAACGCTGCTGTGTTTCATATGGTGAGTGTAGAACCGGAGACCTTTTTACTGGAAACGAGGCATTCCATCTTAGTCCTCAAGGGTGACAACGCATCTGCATTTTGATTCTTAATTGAGGATAGATGTAGATGTCTATGGGCCACAGGAAGCACTTACCACCAGGTGGACTGTGTGGTCGTTTGCCACCCTTATCCTATAAAAAAAATCATCATAAATTTAAGTCACAATGATTTTTAGGTAAAATAAATTCTTCTGATAATTTTAATATAACAATTATTCACGCCGGCTTAGTAAGAGGTTTCATTTATTGCATACCGGCTGTTTATTGTGCCCTTATTTGTTTTTTTTATTTACGTCAAGTGTATTGAAATGAGTTCGACAGATAAATAATAAAATAATAAGAATGATATCCGTCAATCCGCCGCCAACCATAAAACTTATATTATTTTGGATCAAAGGGAATGCTGGTATTAAACTGTAGCAGTAAGCTATAATAATCTTTATTGAAATCGAAAGCTGAATGATTAAGCATTGAAAACGAACAAGTTGACATTGTAATTTTTTTATGCCTACGTTGAAAGTGGTTAAAGGATACGACACCTTGACGCTCTATGTACTCACATCTTACCTAATTAAAAAAAAAACGTCTTTGCGAAATTGCACTGGCATGTGCTATATACATAGATAATTGATGATTGCATTGACTTCATAATACTTTCAATATTGGCCTGGCTGCATACATCTGAGCCGTGGTAGCTCAGATGGTTAGCGCTCGCTGTAAGTTTCACAGTACGCGAGCAACCCGGATTCAATCCCCGCCGGCACCAATGAAATTGTTAATTGCAATTTTAAGTGCTGATTTACCACTTGCTCGGCGGTGAAGGAAAACATCGTGAGGAAAACTGCATGTCTGAGAAATCAAAAAAATATTTCGAAGACATGTGAAATTCGCCAACACGCATTGGGGCAGCGCGGCGGACATTTCCTTGCCCTAAAACCCTCTCAGAAATGAGAGGAAGCCTGTGCCCAGCAGTGGGACGTATATAGGCTGTAACTTTACTTTTTACTTTTATTCGTAAATATAATGCCTGTTTCCAGATGACTTCCTTTGGTGG
Source organism: Parnassius orleans (assembly GCA_029286625.1). NCBI lineage: Eukaryota > Metazoa > Arthropoda > Insecta > Lepidoptera > Papilionidae > Parnassius > Parnassius orleans. The sequence goes on from JAGSMP010000008.1 coordinate 2,509,984, forward strand.
TAAACAGGTAACAGCAGATGGTTTATCAACGACTTTTAAAGTACAAGACCAGGTCTACCATTTGATTGGAAGTATATTATCAGAAGCCGAAAATGACGCTCAGTACCTTCAAATATATTTTGTAGGTGAAGATGATCGAGAGCAAGGATTCGATGTTGTAAATTTCCTAACTTAAAGCCAAATTTAATCAAACAATTGCAGAATATGCTGCATCAAGTGAACCCGTATATAAAAGATCTGAAAAGTGCCATTGATAAAGCCTTACGCTGCTTGAGGGTGGACGAACTGCTCATGCTACCTTCAAGTTACCACTCAATTTAACAACAGTTGATACTCCCATTTGTAATATATCGAAAGAAAGTAATTTTGCTGAAGTATTAAAACATACGAAAATGATAGTGTGGGATGAAATAACCATGGCTCATAAGGGTGGCGTAGAGGCTTTAAACAGAACTCTACAAGATATAAGAGGAAATAAGAAGTTAATGGGTGGTGTAACGGTTTTGCTGGCTGGAGATTTTAGACAGACTCTACCAGTAGTGCCAAAAGGAACTAGAGCAGATGAAGTTGAGGCGTGTCTTAAGAGATCCACTTTATGGCCTCTAATTAAAATCCTCAAGCTCTCGAAAAATATGCGGGTACACTTAGGAGAAAAAGAGTCTGCTGGTAGATTTGCGAATCTCCTAATTGAAATCGGCAACGGTGGTTACCCGATAAATGACGGAATGATAACCATCCCTGGTAATTTGTGCACAGTTGTATTTACTTTACAGGAGTTAATATTCAAAATTTACCCAGATATTGTTCATATCCACGATAAGCCAATGGAATGATTGTGTGAACGTGCCATACTAACCCCGAAAGACGACCAAGCAGCGGCAATTAACGATATACTGTTAATGTCTTTTGAGGGGGAAGAAATGGTGTACACGTCAATAGACTCTGTGGTCAACACAGATGACGCAATTAACTACCCTGTTGAATTTCTTAATTCACTGAAACCCGATGGTCTTCCACATCATAAGCTTATTCTGCGCGTTATGTTGTTCTCCTGTTATGTTGTTGCGAAATTTAAAACCTCCTCAACTGTATAACGGAACGAGACTAAAAGTAATAGCGTTACATCGCAATGTAGTGGAAGCCACAATTATAACTGGATGTGCACAAGGGGAAACTGTATTTGTACCAAGAATTCCCTTGATCCCGAATAATCTTCCCTTTGAATTCAAACGAATACAGTTTCCCGTCAAAGTCTGCTTTGCAATGACCATAAACAAATCACAAGGGCAGACATTTTTTTTATAGGATAGGGTGAAAAACGAGCACATAGTCCACCTGATGGTAAGTGGTTGCTATGACCCATAGACATCTACATTTATCCTCAATAAAAAATCAAAATGCAGATGCGTCGTCACCCGTGAGGACTAAGATGGAATGCCTCTTTTCCAGTAAAATGGGTCTCCGGTTCTCTACACTTACCATACGAAACACAGCAGTGTCAAGCTGCCATTTTACGCTGGTATTCTGTGAGAGCGTGGTCCTTCCCCGGTCGAGCCGACCCATTCGTGCTACAACTATACTACTAATATAGCTGCAGCATGGCACAACCCTTAAAAACGACAATTAAAATACATTAAAATTTGCGGGTATAGACTTGAGAGAAAATTGTTTTTCACACGGGCAATTCTATGTGGCTTGCTCACGTGTAAGCTCGCCCAGTAGTCTGATAATTTTGGCACACAGTAATAGATTAGCAAAAAATGTGGTGTATAAAGAAGTTTTGTAGTTTACTAGCTTTTGCTGCGATATCCAGTTATAATTGTGGCTTGTACCAGCAGACTCTTATTCACACAAGGGCGCGATATAACCCAACTCCACGCGGACGAAGTCGCGGGCAAAAGCTAGTATACCTATATGACTAAAGAAAAATATAAGCATATATATAAATAAAAATATGTCGATTCAGATTTTTTATTTTGTAATATTGGAAGAGTATAAAAATATCTAAGATATATGTATATCACATGTAATTGTCGTAAAACGTCGTTTGTTATATGTTGGTTATATGTCAAATTTAGTATATTTAAAAAAATGTATTTGATCCAGAATAGTAAATATATTTTTATAAATAATTTTAAATGATTGTGTAACAGAATCGAATCATAAATTAATTATATTTCGATTCTGTAAATAAATTTTTAGCTACTCAGTTTTTCAATTAGGTAATAAAATAAATAAATTAACTCGATCATCGGATCTGATTGATATTGATATATACTGATTGATAATAGCACCACCGTGAAAGTATAACCGTTTCACGTAAAAAAAAAAACAATCAAATCGATTAACTTACTCGGAGATCCTGGGAAAGTAAACAATATTTAGTTTCTAGAGACGGTAAAACTATCATATACGTGGATTATCATATACAAGTTTAAGTGAAATAGCTTTGGTCGTATACTAGGTATATAAGTTAGCATCAAACCATTCATGGGTTTAAGGAATGTTTGATGCAAATGAATGGTTTAATTTTATTTGATACAAATGGATATGGCGAGTGGGTTGACACTGATCCAGTTTCGTTTCTTCAGACCGACAAAAAATGGTTAGGAGAAACACGTAATGTGACTCAAATGTTTTCTCCGGCTCCATTTATTTTGAACAATTTTTATGTAATAGCCGTGGTAGCTCAGGGCTAAGCGCTCGCTGTAAACGCGAGCAACGTGGGTTCGATCCCCGCCGGCACCAATAAAAAAATTGTTTATTTCGGACAACTTGAAATCCATAGAAATTGTTAGTAGAGAAAAACTTACATCTATGTTAGTAATATAATTTATACTTTTTTTTAATACTTAATTATTAAGCAGAACATAGTCCTGGATATCATATGTCTGATAAGTGAACAGTCCACTCTGTCAGCAATCTCACTCAGCACACTGTGGCCGCTGCCGCGCACTCTGTTTAGCAAACGATGCGGTCTTTTCTCAGATTATTGCATCAAAGCTATCCACACCCGCCAGTGCAAACATCGCAGACGCGCTACAACAGCGCGGCAGCTGCAACAGCACCCTGAATGCATTATTGTATTGAGTACGTAGGGCACTATAGGCCTTTTTGGTGTAGTTGGTCCATAGACTGCAAGAATAAAATGACGCACAATATGCTTTGAAAAGCGTGATCTTGACAGCATCAGTGCAGTGCAGCGACCAAATCTATGCACCAACATATTCGCCCTGATCGACAGTGCCCTACGTTCTCTTTCAATATCTTCATCGTCTTTAAGGCTGTCAGTCAAAATATGTCAAAGATATTTAAAACCTTTCTACTGGTTTGTTATAGAGCTTTATAGGGGGTACAACACTAGGATATTTACTGCCAGCCTTAAATACCATGAACTGCGACTTTTTGGTATTGTATAGTAAACCATGTGAGACAGCGAATTTTTCACAAACACCGAATAGAGCTCTAAGCGCACTAACTGAGGGTGCTAGCAGAACCATATCGGCCGCGTAGCTGTTATTGTTCACACACACCTTGCCGATATGGCAGCCGACACGCATGCTGCTGAGTTCTCGAATCAGTGCGTCCATATACAGGTTGAAGAGCCTCGGCGATGTCAGCCCCCCTTGCGTCACCCCGCACACTCCATCTTGTACGGCTCGGAATACTCATTCGCCCATCTCACTTAGTTCACTTGATTACTATGCCAATACTTAAGCAAATCGGTGTAGCCGTTAGGTAAACCTACGCCTTCTAACTTACGCCACAAGATGTCGTACGAGACAAGATCGAAAGCTTTACTCAGATCTAGAAAACAGGGGTACACCGGTGTGCGCCTGTCCGTGTAATATTTGACAGTATGCTTTAAACTCATTAGGTATTGCTGTTTCTGTCGATAGACCACGCGTGAAACCGTGCTGGCTATCTAGAACAGAGTTTTCTAGAACAGAGTTAAGCACACTGTCAAATATCTTGGCTATTGCCGTTGCCAAGGATATTGGTCTGTAGTTCGATCTCTCTGATACGTCACCAGTACGGTTTTTTACAATGGGGACAACTGAAGTTCTCATTAAGTCGGCAGGCAAGTAGGAATGCGAAACACAAACATTAAATAATAGTGCCAAAACTCTAGGTAAATGCACACCTGCATATTTAAAGTGCTCAATACTGAGACCATCGTGACCGGGTGATATACCTGCAACCATAGTTTTAATAACACGTGCTATCATTTTGTCACTCGCTACCATTTTGAGTTTACGCTTGGTCTCAGTATTGGCCACGGGGTGTGACGACGGCCCTAAGAGTGGCGTGACCATAAACTGATCCCTGAAAATATCTGCAATTTGCTTCATGTCACTAACCCCATTTACTGCTTCAGGGAGACTAGGTCCAAGGTTGGGTTTGTTCGTGGACTTCCAAAACTTCTTAAAATCTTGTTTTGAATGATAAGTAGCCAATTTATCCATTTTTAGTTGATTCTGATGATTTTGGCACCACTTCAATCTACTCTTGAAGACACGGCGGCTGTTAACCATCTCATCATAGACAAAACCCTGCCTCGGTCGACCATACCATGCCCACATCGTAAATTTGGACCTAGCCTCCCTGTGTGCCTCACCGACATGCTTATTCCACCCTATTAGTATACGTTTTTTTTTACACATACATATCTCCTTGGTGAGTTTGGATTGCTGCACATTGTAAAACAGACACTATTTTTATATAAATCATCTGTGACACTCCTATGACTCATGTCGTCACAAAACCATAGCTACATTTTATAAATTCTGATGGAAAATGTATTGACTTAAGGTTGTTGTTACATAATTCTGTATAATGAGTTATTTGTTCATCAGTTCTGCGGCCCCATTTTATTTCACTGTTTATAACAGGAACATGCAGGTTAAACTGTGTTATACCTATAACGCAGTTTAACCTACATTCAATCAAGAGTGGGAAGTGTTCAGACCAGTATACATCATATAAAATCTTCGTGTTATTTATTAATTTATACACTGACTCAGTGACTATACAGTGATCTAACCACCTCCCAGTCCCATGCGCGTCACTTACGTATGTAAATGAATTACAGTCCAGGGTACTCACGTCGGCACAAAGCCAGTCCTGTTCCGCGCAGAACCAACACGGATTGGGGCAGCACGGCGGACATTTCCTTGCCCTAAGACTCTATCAGAAATGAGAGGAGGCCTGTGCCCAGCAGTGGGACGTATATAGGCTGTAACTTTAACTGTTATGTACAACTCTGTGTAAAAAGTATCGGGAATATGTCAATAAAAGACCCGCGTAAAAGAGGTCGTTCTAATTTTTACTGCATGTTGGTAGCACTGTACTGATTTAGCGCGCAAAGTTTGAGCGGGATCTGTCATTTAATTTGTTTTAAACTACACTTTTGTTGGTCATAGTTTTGAGTTATCGGCGATTTTACAATGGAAAATATTGTTGAACAAAGAGTGTGCCTTAAATTTTGTGTTTCGAATGATATTTCATGTGGTGAATCACTAAAAATGTTGCGAAATACCTACGGCGAATCGTGTATATCGAAAACAAGGGCTTATGAATGGTATAAGGCTTTTAAAGAAGGCCGAGAAGTAGTAGTAGACTTGCCTCGTTCTGGTAGACCTTCAACCGCTACGACCAAAGAAAACATCGACAAAATCAAGAAGCTAGTGCTCGAAAATCGACGTATGAGTCTGAGAGAGTTGGCTAGTGAGGTGAACATATCTTTTAAGTCCGTCCACAACATTCTCATTGACATTTTAGGCATGAAACGCGTCGCCGCTCGACTAGTTCAAAAGAGCTCAATTTTGTTCAAAGAGCGCAGCGAAAGCATGTCGCTGAAGACATGGTTTCCCGAGCTTCTACGGATCCGACCTTTTGTGAAACGTATAATAACTGGCGACGAGACATGGGTTTATGAGTACGACATGCAAACAAGCCAACAGTTCAGAATGGCGTCTCGAAAACGAGCCGAAACCCAAAAACCGCGGCAAAGTCGCTCCAAAATCAAGGTGATGCTGACAGTTTTTGACTACCGTGGTGTGGTTCACTCGAATTCCTTCCAAGGGAGAAACAGTGAATAAAGAATATTATTTAGGCGTCATGAAGCGTTTGCGTGAGAGTATCCGCCGAAAACGTCCAGATTTGTGGCAACACAACTCATGGATGCTGCACCATGATAATGCACCATCACACACAGCCATTATAGTGAAAGAGTTTTAGCGAAACATTCAACAAAAGTTCTCGACCAAGCACCGTATTCACCTGATATGGCTCCGTCTGACTTTTTTATTTCCCAAGTTAAAATTACCACTTCAGGAAAACGTTTTGAGTCGATAGAAGCCATAACAAAAATTCGCTGAATGAGCTAAAGGCCATACCGCAAATAGCCTATAAAAATGTATGGAAGACTGGGTGAAGCGTTGGAGATGTTGTATTGCAAGCGATGGGGCTACTTTGAAGGCGATAAAATAAATTTAGATGAATAATTTGTATTTTTGTTTTATTGACAAATTCCCGATATTTAGTACACAGAATGTAATACCTTTATTTCATTACGGAAATTCAGAAAATAATAAATTGCATGACCTTTATCTCCACATTTTTTATTTCACGCTATTTTGGAATTTTTAAACCATTATTTAGATTTTTTTTTTCTAAATAAGGTCACATAAACATTCATTACGTTCATAAAAATTGGGTTGGAACAAATTGTACATATTAAAAACTTTACATATTTATTGGGTAGCGACGGCGTAAGATTATAATTTACTACCCCATATCATTTCGTGGGTGTCGTATGAGGACAGAGGGAAAATGAAACAGAAGATGGGCAGCAGCATCTCTCTGATATCAGCTCAAAATAATAAAAAAAACTGCTTTTGCTGATCCGCCTGCCAATCGTGAATATTACGGCAAATTTACCTCTTATGAGGTTATCAGTGGTCTTTGTTAATTAGTAGGCTTTTGAGAGGCATCATCATCATCATTACAGCCCATCACAAGTCCACTGCTGAACACAGACCTCCCCCAAGGAATGCCACAAAACACGGTCCTGAGCCACCTGCATCCATCGACTTCCTGTATGTCTTACCAGGTCGTCACTCCATCTAGTGGGGGGACGCCCTACACTTCGTCCGCCGGTACGAGGCCGCCACTCGAGAACCTTTCTTCCTCATCGGTTATCGGTTCTTCGAGCTATATTGCCGGCCCATTGCCACTTCAGCTTACTAATCCGTTAGGCTATGTCGGTCACTCTGGTTCTACTGCGGATATCCTCATTTCTAAGTTTATCATGCAGAGAAACCCCGAACATAGCCCTTTCCATATCTCGCTGAGCGACCTTGAGCTTCCTCATACGGCCAGCAGTGAAGGACCACGTCTCAGTTCCATAGGTCATCACTGGCAACACGCACTGGTTGTACAGTCTAGTTTTCAAGTTTTGAGGTATATCTGACGAGAAGATGTGCCGCAATTTCCCGAACGCTGCCCAGCCGAGTTGAATCCGTCGATTGACCTCTCGGTCGAAGTTGGACTTACTTTAGTCGGACTATTTGTCCCAGGTAAACATACTCGTCAACAACTTCAAGCTTAGTGCTCCCAACAACTACCGGCATAGGTGTGACATGGTGATACATGATCATCGTTTTGTCCATGTTCATCTTAAGACCTATCCGTTGGGAGACATTATTGAGGTCATTGAGCATAGTGCTTAGGTCCTCCAGCGATTCTGCCATAAGGACTATATCGTTGGCAAATCGAAGTACCCTTTCCAGTCCAGTAGCTTGAAAACGTCTTCCAATGCAGCGGTGAAGAGTTTCGGGTATATAACGTCACCCTGTCTTACACCTCTGGATAGGTTTCGTACTCTGGTTCTGTACTCGGATAGCCATCGTAGCTCTACTGTACAAACACTTCAGCACTTCGATATACCCACAGTCAACTTGGCACCGCTGAAGGGACTCCAGCACCGCCCAAATTTCGACGGAATCAAAGGCTTTCTCATAGTCCACATACTCCAGACATAGTGGCAAATTGTACTCTTCGGACTTTTGTACAATTTGCCGAAGGGTATGTATGTGGTCTATAGTGCTAAAGCCTTTTCGGAAACCGGCTTGTTCGGGAGGCTGAAAGTCGTTGAGTCTGCATGCGAGACGATTCGTAATGACTCTTGAAAACAGAAATAAATCTTGGAAATCGGTCTGTAGTTCTTCAAGAGAGCGTTGTCACCTTTCTTAAAGAACAAGACCACCGCACTTCTGCTCCACGCCTGCGGTGTAGTGCCACCATGGAGGACGGAATTAAAGAGCTTCTGAAGGACTACAAGTAACGGTTTTCCACCCGCTTACAGAAGCTCCGCTGTAATCCCATCCTCGCCTGGGGTCTTGCCGTTTTTAAGGTGCTGGAGAGCCATTCTAATCTCGCTCACACTGACGTCCGGAATATCATCGGAATAGTGTCGGATAAGACTTGCTCTTTGATTGTTACTCACACTTACGTGTGGCTCCAACGATGATGTGTACAGCCGCCCATAGAACCTCTCACTCTCACTCAAAATCTCAGGTTTCCCGGAAACGACGCTGCTACACTCAGTGTTCAGCTTCGACAGTTGGCTCTTTCTGGCAGACAGATCTCTAGCAAACACTTTGGAGCCCTGGTTCCGCTCGATCGCTTCTTCAATACGAGCAGTATTAAAGTTGCGTAAGTTCTGCCGCATACATTTGGAGATCTGTCTGTTCAGTTGCCTGTATGCTATCAAATCTACTGAAGACTGCAGCTTCATTTCCCATCTAACAGACATGAGATTGAGAGTGTGATCGGAGAGTTTTTGTGTTCTTCTGCGGCGGGTCTTACAAAACTTAGCTCTGACCGCACTGACAGTTTCCACGAGCTTGTCATTAATATCGTCCACTGCATTGCAATCTTCTAGGCACTGAAAACGGTTTTGTAACTCGAGCTGAAATGTTTCGGGACTTTGGATTAGAGCACGAAGGGGACGGAGCGTTGACTTCATTAGACGACACCTCTCCAACTTAACGTTTAGGTTCAGTGTGCCTCTAACTATTCGGTGATCGCTACTAGTTTTCATCCTCGCGATCACTGAGACATCATTGAACAGTTGGCGTCTAGTCGTCATAATGAAGTCAATCTCATTTTTTGTCGAACCGTCGGGGCTCGACCAGGTCCACTTCCTGTGGGGCTGCTTCTGGAAGAAAGAGTTCATCATAAAGAGTCCCTCTTTCTCCATAAAGTCGGCCAGCTGCTGGCCCCTTGGGTTCCTTTGCCCTAATCCGAATTTCCCTACTTTCAGCTCACCGTTCTCTCTTTTACCTAGCTTTGCGTTGAAGTCGCCCATTAACACCGTATAGTGGGTTTTGGAGGAATGCATGGCTCTAGAGATATCCTCATGCATTTCTTCCACCTCCTCATCGGGGTGTGCCGAGGTCGGTGCGTAAACCTGTATGACCTTCAGCGAATACCGTTTGGTGATTCTGAGTATAAGGTACGCAACCCTCGTCGACACACTTCCAATCTTTACAACGTTGTTAACGAGAGACTTGTGGACGATAAATCCGACACCTCCTTGGGACAGATGGTCGCCCTCCCGGTGATAGAACAAGTTGCCGTATTCATTTACCTTTACCGTGTCCTCCCCTTCTCTTCGGACCTCGGATAATCCTATAATATTCTAGTGCAACTTGTCTATCTCTTCTTCCAGCTCCAGGAGTGCGTGCGTTATAAGTTGCCAGGTCGAGTCGTCGTAGGTGGCAACCGAACCTCCACCGGAGATTCTTAGCACCCCCTGCCCCGCCGTTACCATGGTCGGCAATAATAATGTAATGTTCTCCAGACCGAATTTCGGTCACGGCGGCTAGCCTCAACGGAGACTAGCCATCGGCGCAGGACAGGATTATAGTGCCCAAGTGTATGCGCAAGCACAAGTGCACTATCTATTCCTTCATTGTCATAGTCCGATGGGACGGTAAACCTACACGACCGGAGAGAGATCAGGCACGGGATCAACGGCTTTACGTGCTTTCCGAGGTACAGGGGTGCGACATCGCCAACTTTCTGACTCCGGGCTGCTACTGAGAATTTCTTGACGGAAAAACTCAATAATTTTTTTTTGGCCCGACCCGGGATTCGAACCCAGGACCTCATGACTAGCAGTTGCGTTTACGACCACTATACCAACGAGGCAGTCAAGAATTGAGAGGCAATAATAATTAAATGAAAGAGGGATTAATGAATTAACCCCTTGCTTAGTGTACTCCAATAAGTAGGTATAGCACCAAGAACGCTGGCTGCGTTTCCTTACTGAATTAGTAAAAAAGTTTGGAAAAAATAATTTAAAATATATTTTTTTTATATTGCAAATTTTAGGCATTGTTTGATAACATTTCTCTTATTATTGTTACGAGCTTGGGGTTCGAGACAATTAAAAACTGCCGAGTGAATTACCAAAATTGACACTTTAATTACAGAACACTAATTACAACTAAAAACCACACTAATAACAAAATACAATTGTACTACAGATCACTTTAATTCGCAGTTGTATCGCTTCGAAGTATTCGCTTGTATCGCCAATTCAATACTGACTCGGTCGCGGTCTATACCGGCCTTATATAGGGCCTCAGATAGTTTCCAGAACCTTCTACTGTAGAAACATCTAGAATGTTCGAGTACATATCGGTCCCGAAATTTCTAGAAGGATCTTGACTCTCCTAGTTCTGCTACCGATACTAGAGGCGTTAGTGGTAACTAGTGTTGCCATGTATAAACCATTAATAGTGGCGCAACACTGCCCCTCCTAAGACATGCTCGTCCCGAGCATTATTGGCCCATAATAACGCGCCAGTCGATCCATGGACGATCTTAGGAGTACCTCTTGCACCTTTCTGTATCCGGTAGGTTACGTCATTGATCCTTGTCACAATCCGGTACGGTCCGTCCCATTTAGCTTGAAGCTTAGGAGATTTCCTTTGCTGCGAACTGGATTGTGTAACCACACTAGTGAACCTTCGTCAAACCCTTTGTTGTTCATTTTGCGGTCATACCGTGTTTTCATCTTCTCAGACGTTTGCTGGCCCGACTGTCTAACGTGCTCATAAATGTCATTCATTTTGTCCCTGCAAGTCATTTGCATAATCGGTTATACTGCGTGGGGCATCAGGTGGTATTCCGGTGATCAGGTCTGCAGGCAGCCGTAATTCTCTCCCAAAATTGGTAAAGCTGGTGTCACTGATGTACTTTCGTGAACAGCGCTTCGATATGACAACAAAAACGGTTGTATGTGCCTGTCCCAGTCTCGTTGCCGTTTTCCACAACTTTGCTAGGTACCTCTCAATGTCTGATTAAATCGTTCTACCATTCCATCAGATTGTGGGTGGTAAGAAGTTGTTCTTGTTTTATGAGTACCCATAACTCGGCAAGTTTCCTGGAATATTTGAGACTCAAAATTCCTTCCTTGATCGCTGTGAATCTCTAAGGTACTCCAAAACGACAGAAGACTTCATGAACTAGTTTATCTGCAACTGTTGAAGCTTCTTGATTTGGAATGGCGAAGACTTCTGGCCACTTAGTGAAGTAATCCATCACAACCATGAAATACTTGTTACCACTTTCACTTTCCGGAAACGGCCCCGCAACGTCAATGGCTATCCTCTCCCATGGTACACCAACATTGTACAATTTCAATGCACCTCTACTACGAGTTTGAGGTCCCTTTACAGCCGCACAACTTGTACATTTGCGACACCAGTCCTCGACATCGTCACGACAGTGGACCCAGTAAAACCGTTCTCGGATCTTCAGTAGAGTTCGTTTAACTCCCAGGTGGCCTCCTGAACAACCATTATGGTACAGCTGTAGAACATCCGGTACTTTAGCTTTAGGGACAACCATTTGCAAATGACAACTGTCTCCCCGACCATTTTCCCATTTACGGCACAAAACTCCATCCTGAATCAACAAGCTGTCCCATTGGGCCCAATAGCTTTCGTGGTCAAACTCATCGCTGAAACGTCACTCCACTTGGGCTTAGGAGCACTGGCCTTCATCCATTCTAGAATCGGCTTGATGTCCGAATCTTCCTGCTGTGCATGTCGTAGGCTGTCTTTCCACTCATTGTTGAGCTGGTCTGTCATAAGCATCCTCACAGATACCACTTCCTTACCCTCTTGCCTAGTACAATGCTTGCAATCTTCAGGACAAGGTCTTCTTGACAATGCATCTGCGTTGCCATGAGATTTCCCGCTGCGATGTTCGATCACAAAGTCGTATTCCTGTAGTAGCTCAATCCATCTCGCAACTTGTCCTTCTGGATTTTTGAACTGCAATAGCCATTTCAGTGCAGCATGGTCAGTTCGTAAGTGAAATTTCCGCCCCAGAAGATATTTGCTAAAATGCTGCAACGACTTTACCACAGCAAGCAATTCTCGCCTTGTGACACAATAGTTTCTTTCCGGCTTTGACAACGACTTGCTGATACGCTATCACAACCTCTTGATCACCATTCCGTTGAGACAACACACCGCCAAGTCCTATATCACTTGCGTCTGTGTCAACTATAAATTCCTTGCCCGCATCAGGGTACGCTAAAATAGGTGTTTCGCACAGACGATTCTTGAGCTCTTGGAATGCGATATCGCAACTTTCATCCCAGCAGAAATGTCGCTTCTCCTCGGTTAACTTGTGCAGAGGTTTGGCTATATCTGCAAAGTTCTTCACAAATCGCCGATAATAGGAGCACAATCCCAAAAATGCTCTAACCTGCGTCTTGTCTTTTGGGACCGGCCAATCCTTGACAGCGGCAATTTTCTCCGGATCCGTGCGGATACCTTCTTCCGACACTACATACCCCAAAAAGCTAACTTGCCGTTTAATAGTGAACATTTCTTCGGACTCAACTTGAGGTTGGCACTCTGAATCTTCATGAGCACGCGTTCCAGGTTTTGAAGGTGTTCCTCAAACGTACGGCCTACGATGATGATGTCATCCAAGTAGACCAGACAGGCGTCGCCAATTAGCCAGTAAGTACAAGCTCCATCAACCTTTCAAACGTTGCTGGAGCATTGCACAATCAAACGGCATGACTTTAAATTGCCACAGACCCTTTCCTGTGGAGAATGCAGTTTTCTCCTTGTCCTTAGGGTCTATTTCAACCTGCCAGTAGCCACTTTTCAGGTCCAGCGTACTAAACCACTTTGCGCCTGTAAGCATGTCCAGCGTGTCATCAATTCTTGGCAAGGATAGCTGTCCTTCTTCGTAACGTCGTTCAGACGGCGGTAGTCAACACAAAACCGCATGCTACCGTCCTTCTTCTTTACCAGCACCACAGGTGAACACCATGGACTAGATGAAGGTTCAATAACACCATCCTTCACCATTCCTCAATCATGGTTTCCACTTCCTTTTCACGTGCTGGCAATCTTCTTGGGCGCTGACGGATAGGCAATTCTTCTCCTGTGTTTATTTTGTGTTGAACTAAGCCAGTCTTTCCTATGTGAGCATCGTTTGACGAGAAAACATCGGCGTACTTGAGTAACAACTTCTTCGCCTTGACCACTTCATTCGGGGAGAGAACGCTGCGACAGTCTTCTAAAGTGTGGTCACCCTCGTTTGTGCATCCTTGCTGGGGTCCCAGTCGATAGGTATTGGCACCTACGCAACCAATCCACTTCCTCACAAGTACCAACCAGTGTGCCTTTTTCCATAATCTGTTCCTGATCACAAAGGTTCAGCACGTACTCCTGAGATGTCGGTGATTCTGACCAAAGTTCGAGCCACTTTCCACGGAAGGTCATTGTCCACCCTTTCCACGAGTACACAACGATGAGCTTGCCCAGGATACCGAGGAAGACTAACCGGCACAATCGTTTCCGATCTCGGCGGCAGAACAATCTTCTTAAGGCTGTACACATTCCCCGGTATCGCCCCTTCCACGAAAAGTTCCTCATGTCCACATTTCAAAACACCTTGCTTAACATCGATCTCACAACAATTCTTCCTCATGAAGTCTAGGCCCAGGATGCAGTCGTCCATTATATCAGCCACGATGACATTATGCAGGTAGATCATGTTGCCTAGCTTCAACTCCATCTCCTTCTCTCCACGGACGGGTATGCGCTGACCGGTGGCTGTTACCAAATTAATACGCTCTCGATTGTATGCGGAGTCCCCAAGGAACTGACTTATAAGTTGGGAACTGACAACCGTGCGAGAGGCTCCAGTGTCTATGGTCAGTTTACACGGCGTTCCATTGACCTCGCCTTTGATGATTAGGCTGTTCCCATCATGGGTTTGTGAGATCGAAATCCTTGGGGCTCTTTTAACATCAGCCAGCACCCGCCCCGCAGTCCTGGCTTTACTCGTTTCCTGCTGCTGCTGGGCGGTGCTGTTAGCCGCACTACCCTCGAGATCGATCACCTCCCCTTTCTACAGTTCGCTTAGGGCAGCTGGATCGAAGATGGCCCCTTTCCCACAGCCGTAGCACCTAGGGCTGTATCCTTTATTGCAGTCGCGAACTGCAGCTGCTGCAACCTCCCTGACGCGATGAGATCGATGATCCTGCCGTACGGCTTCCACCTCCAGTGCATGGGCTAACGCGTCCTGGCGTCTCGTGGTGCCCGAGCCTCACAGCAGCTCTGACTTCAAGGTCGCGGATGCCGTCGATGAATGTCTGCACCAGGTTCCCAACAATGAGCGCAGGTACAGACTGGTATGCTTTTCGAACCAGCTTTTCCACCTCAAGGGCCCACTGCTGCAGGTTTTCGTTGCTGCGTTGCACGCGATCTTTGAGCTGCGCACGAAAGACGTGTTCGAGGTGAGCGTCGCCATATCTCGCCTCCAATGCCTCAAGGAGCTGCTCGTAAGTCACTTCCTTACCTAGAGCTTCCAGAACAGTTAAGGCCTGGTCGCGCAGGCCTAGGGTGAGAGCAGTCATGGCCTGACTTTTATTCCAGCCGTTCGCCTTCATGACAGCCTCGAACTGGATTTTGTAGGCCGACCAGGAAGAAGTCCCGTCGAACGGCGGCACTTTGAATCCACGTAGCGAAGGTGTTGTAGCTACCACGGGAGCTGTAATTCCATCCCCAATTTTTAGGTCGTCCAGCGTTTTCTTCATGTCAGCCATCACGTTGTCAACCCGATTGTTCACTTGGTTGATTCGGGTTTCAGCTTCCGACAGGCGGTTGTCATGTTGAGCAACCCTATCCTTCACCTCCCTTATCTCTTTCCCGAAGGTAGCGTGAAGGTCCTTCATGAGAAGCATCTGCTCCTCCTGTCCCCGCTGCAGCCGCTCTTCCAACCGACGGGCCTGTTCCTCCTGTCGGCGGGCCTGTTCCTCCTGTCGGCGGGCCTGTTCCTCCTGTCGGCGGGCCTGCTCCTGCAGCATCATCATCAGAGCACCTAAGTCAGGTGCTGCAAATGCAGGAGCTGCTGACGGGCCGACCTCCGTGGTCGGCAGCTCGCCCTCCGACGCTTGCGATGTTGTACCACCAAATCGTCTCTGGTCCATCTCCTGTTGGCGTTGACTTCGGGTACGGATACCCTCCGTGTCATCTTTAGGTAAAATCGGCATGATTAAATCCCACTTCTGACACCAATTGTTACGAGCTTGGGGTTCGAGACAATTAAAACTGCCAGTGAATTACAAAATTGACACTTTAATTACAGAACACTAATTACAACTAAAACCACACTAATAACAAAATACAATTGTACTACAGATCACTTTAATTCGCAGTTGTATCGCTTGAAGTATTCGCTTGTATCGCCAATTCAATACTGACTCGGTCGCGGTCTATACCGGCCTTATAGGGCCTCAGATAGTTTCCAGAACCTTCTACTGTAGAAACATCTAGAATGTTCAGTACATATCGGTCCCGAAATTTCTAGAAGGATCTTGACTCTCCTAGTTCTGCTACTCGATACTAGAGGGCGCTAGTGGTAACTAGTGTTGCCATGTATAAACCATTAATAGTGGCGCGCAACATTATATTTCACACATTATTTGGTAGCCAATTTATAAAAAAGTCTTGAAAACTCTGTCAACTGAAGGCCATGCGGAAAGTAGTAATAACGATTATAACGACATGATAATTATTAGTTCAGAACGAATATTCTGATCTTTACCGAACATTGAACATTAAAGGAAAGAAGAATACCTACTGCATTTTTTTAGTTGAAGGCACTAATATTTACAACGTCAAAATGTTTTGCAATAATAGTAATATGTAAAATTAGAATGACAGTGAAATGGCAGGCGCGTCAAATCAACTTTATATAATAATGTATTATAGCAACGTGAAAACAGTCTGTCTATGTTATAGTTTAAGGGATAGATTTAAGTAAACGACCGTATGAAGAGGCCTAAGATTGCTGAGCGAGCTTTGGAAAGGACTATGCTCGAAGTTTTTCTGCGTGAAGGTCTTAGTAATGAGGACATCCGCAGTAGAACTAGAGTAGCCGACAAAGACCAACGGATCGGTTAGCTGAAGTGGTCATGGGTCGGCCACATAGCTTGAAGAACTGACAACTGACGGGGAAATAAGATTCTCGAGTGGTAGCCTTGTACCGGTAAGCGATGTGTGGGGCGGCTCCCACTTAGATAGAGTGACGCACTGTTAAGTGATGCAGGAAATCGATGGATACAGGCAGACAGGGGCAAGGGACATACTTGGTAGAGCCACGCTGCAGCTATATTAGTAGTATAGTTGTAGCGCGATGGCGTCGGCTCGACCGGGGAAGGACCACGCTTTCACAAAATACCAGCGTAAAATAGCAGCATAACGCTGCTTTGTTTCGTATGGTGAGTGTAGAGAAGCGGAGACCCCTTTTACTGGAAACGAGGCATTCCATCTTAGTCCTCATGGGTGACAACGCATTTGCAATTTGATTTGTAGTCGAGGATAGATGTAGATGTCTATGGGCTACAGCAACTACTTCCCATCAGGTGGATTGTGTGCTCGTCTGTCACTATTATTCTATAAAAAAAAACGTGATTTGTGGCATTCCTTGGTGGTGGCTTATGTTTAGCAGTGGACTTGTAATGGGTTGTAATGATGATCAAATATGAAATTAAATTGCGTATTGTTGTGGTGGCGTAAAATAATCCCCATTTCAACTCGTGGGTGTAGAAGACTCTGGCCGTGCTATTCCACACTACCGATATTCCCGTTAAGCATTTTAATTAAGTTTAAAATGCTTGTGCGGAATGGTTCACGATAATAGTCGAATGGCGGATTCGATTTAACGATCTTTTAGTTTCGCAGTCCGTACCTTTAACCATAAGGTTAGTTATGTGGTCTTTTATTTCATTGTCATGTTCCTCTTTTTGCCGCATCACCGTTTATTGTTATGATATGCATATAAAAGTACAGATTAAATACTTCCCACACCTGGGAACAGGCCTCCTCTCAAGTCTGAGAAAGTTTTAGGGCAAAGCAATTACCGCCGCGATGCCCCAATGACTGGTTGCGAACTTAATATGTTTACTAAAAACCTGTCTGAAATATAAAAAGTTTAAATTTCTCAGGCATACAGGTTTCCTCACGATGTTTTCCTTTATATATACATTCGTATAAGTTGTATGTATTTATTTGTATATATAATTGTATTTATATCATCGTACGTAATGTCAAGTAGTAAGTAGTAGGTTCAAAATTTACAAAGATTCATTACACCTAAGTGAAATAAAAAAAAACTTCATATAAAACAATCTAGTATAAAAGTTAGCAAGTTTATTTGACACAAAACATAATATACTAAAATAATGGCAAAATATTTCTTTGATCAACGAGTTCTAATTTATTTTACGTTATAAAAACAAAGTTTTTTAGGTGAATCAGCGGCTAGAGCTTGTATAGAAAACCATGACCCTTACCATTGTCGCAAAACAAGGAAATACATGTCGTAATTTGAATACAATACGCGTATTAGACAATATCGTGCTAAAGTCGTTCGCGAAACATTTCGACGGATGTTGTACAGAGTAGAACTGAGTGGAAACTAGAACGTGTGCGTTGTTACACAACAGATATGAATTAAATAGTTTATTTTTTATAATAATTAAATTTATATTTTCACATATCTCAACAACTGACATTAAGAAATTACAGGCTTTTTATGGTATACTGGTGTTCGGCATGCGTCCTAATAACTCTTTTTTTAGAAACCTTCGCTCCAAAGACAAAGGAGAGCGCAGATGTTTTGTCATATTTTAGGACTAAGTTCAAATGCCTCACATCCTGTAATTGTACTGGCTCTCGTACTCTTTAAGTCGGCGAGTCTTCAAGAAGCGAGTACACTCCTTCATGGCATCTGAGGCGTTGCCTATGCAGGAGAGGTATTCTACCATATTGAAAATTGGAATGAAGTGATTACAGAACAATGTCGTGTTAAAACGTAGCTTTATAAGTGCGTGTGTACCTTCAGGTATAGTGACGGTCGACGGTGTAAGAGAGTTCATTACCCCATTTTGTCGCGTGGGTGTCGTAAGAGGTGACTATGGGAAACCCCAGAAAGAGCTCGTGGTTTCCGATAAATGGTTTTTACCTTTTTTTTTAACTTTAAGTACATAAAATATCAAGACCGGCGAAGGGCAACAGACTCATAGGTACAAGACTATGGTACTGCGATCGCTAAGCCTAATTAATGTAAAACCTCCTAACTGGAGAGTCCGTGCTTAATAGTGGACTTTACGGGTTGATGATAAAGCAGAATAATAATAAGTGTTTCGTATCAATTTCATACTTCAACGGAATCATAATCACCTAAGTGTCAGTCTGTCGGTGTGTCACAGAGGTTTTATCTGAAATCGATACCACGTAGATGATCCAAATTACCATAATTATAAAATTGACTTACTCAAAGGTGGTCGAAAGTTTTTGATATTGACGGTGTAGTGGCGATGTAAGTATATCTTCTACGTCATACTATCCCGTGGACGTCGTAAAAGGCGACAGAAGGAAGCAAACCAGGAGATAGGAGGAGTCCTCCTAATAGCAACTAAAAATAAAAAAAAACTGCGGTTGCCTAACCGCCTACCAAGCGTGGCAACTATGGAAAATATCCCTATGAGGCATTCTATGAGGCAATCTATGGGGGAGGCCTATGTTCAGCAGTGGACATTAATTTGATAGGCTGTAGCTGTAACGGTAACGGTAGAGCTTCAACTTAAGGTGTTAACTTAAGTTGAAGATTTACCTTACCGTATCTAGGTTGTAAAAAGGAATTTGCCAATTGAAAACCTTTAAAGCGTCATTTTAAAATGTATAATTGAAATATACAAAATTCGACCTGCTCAAAATTCAAAAACTTTATTAAACATAGTTTGTATAAAAAGGGTTATTATAATATTAAGGAATTTATGAACCCCTGGGAATGAGGTGTTCGCTACCAAGCTATTTCTAATTTGTTTTGTGTGGTTAATTGTGTAACATACATGATTGTAAGCTGTTATTTAAAAAAAAAGTCCCGCTGGGTTTCTTGCTGGTTCTTCCCAGGACAGAGGTTTTTTTTTCGTACCAGTGGTAATTAAACAAAAGAGTGACTTTCAATAAGTATTATTTATAATCTATATTGAATAAAAAAGTTTCTGTTTCTGTTTCTATTATTATTTCATGTTTAATATCATTAAGAAAAATAGAATTAAAAGATTTCTATTAAAAAAATGTTACCTCCATACTAGGATTTTCTCCTGTATCGTGGGGGCACTTTACACACATAAATTTCGCAAGGACAAACATCCAGAACCGGAACAATTATTTGTAGGCCATATCAATACTTGTTCCGTTCGGTTACTTAGCACTCCAACTCATTGCTAAGCCACTTCGCCACGGAACTGTCAAATGATTTTAAAATTGAAAAAATGCTTCAAAATTGCTGCACCCGTCGTATTTCCAAAAAATATCCCTGAGATCTCAAATCATTTGAACTATTTTCTAACAGTTTTAATGTAGTAATTGTAATGAAATACAAAACGACAGTCTCCTTTTTACCCAGCGATAGAGTCGAATAGCGTGTAAAGCCATGATACCACGCAATTTAAAAAAATAGAGGTTCCCTAAACTGTGGTAAATTGACTCGGACGTTAGATATACTAGGAAACACTATTGACATGATTTACGATCACTGACCTCTATATATACAAGGGTCGGTGTTTACGATGCATCCAGTGGTTTTATCATAATAGCAGTAATATATAAGTTTTTCAAGACTTAAAAGTCGTCTCTAACTTGAGAACATGCAGGAAGTCGATGGATGAATCAAGGACCGTGTTTTGTGGCATTCGTTAGGGAAGGCCTATGTTAAGCAGTAGATATGTGAAGGGCTGCATGACATCGAAAAAGGCGAATTTTTTAAAGGTGTTACAATTTTCAAAGCGTATAAATGACTCTTTAAAATATTTTACACAGTATTAATCATTATGAATGCGTGACCTCTGACATAGGGTAGTACAGCAGGCACACGCTCGACTGTGGCCGGCTTCTCGGTCACTGTGACGTAGGCGCGGGACCCAAAGCTTGTTGTCTTGCAATACTTGCTCGACGTGCCAGCTCGGCGTCCACAAAAAAACATCCTAATTTCAATAGAGAAGATGGATGGTGCTGCCATCTGCTTGGGATCCTATAATTAACAAAATTAAATCCAAACCCAAGCATACCACTGCAAGACTTTTTTTTTTTATAGGAGAGGGGGCAAACGAGCATGCGGCTCACCTGATGGTAAGTGACTACCGCCGCCCATGAACAACTGCAACACCAGGGGAATTGCAGGTGCGTTGCCGGCCTTTTAAGAAGGAGTAGGCTCTTTTCTTGAAGGTTCCTAAGTCGTATCGGTCCGGAAAAATCGCTGGTGGTAATCGATTCCACAAGGAAGTTGTGCGAGGAAGAAAACTTCTTCTAAATCGCACAGTGGTGGACCGCCAATCATCCAGGTGGTATGGATGGTATCTCGAGTTCTGTCGCGATGTGCGATGGTGAAATTGAGCAGCTGGAATTAGTCCGAACACCTCAGAGCACTCCCGTGGTACATGCGATAAAATACGCAAAGAGATGCAACATCTCTACGCAGTGCCAGTGAGTCAAGCCGATCGGACAGAACTCGGTCGTTGACGATTCGAGCTGCTCTGCGCTGGATGCGGTCAAGTGGAAGGAGCTGGCACTGGGGAGCCCTTGCTCAGAGATGGGAACAGTATTCCATGGGGCCGAACTTGCGCCTTGTAAAGTTGCAAGCGGTGTGCCGGCATGAAATACTGTCCCGCTCTGCTGAGCACGCCAAGCTTTTAGAGGCCAATTTGGCCTTCTTCCAAGTGACCACGAAACTGCACATCACTCGATATGTCGACACCGAGGATTCCGATACTGGCTGAGGCAACAAGGGAGTGCCTTGAAACTGAGGAGATACGACAAAGGGTTCTTTTAGCGGTAAACGCGCAAACTTGTGTCTTCTGGGGATTGAACTGACTAGATTTAGTCGCCTCAGTCTGAGACTTTGTTCAACAAAGTCTCGACTTCAGACACAAGTTTGTTCCGGTACCAGTGACGTTTTCCCGAGAAACGTACTGTAAGCTCATTCTGCGTAGATCGGACCAAAATTAATATTCAAAAACTGAAGGTAGCCAGGCTAACTATGACATTGGGACGTCAAACACCTCTGTCCCCCATGACCATGGGTGTTGTAAAGCACCCGAAACGTCGGGAATCAAAATAGTAAAATTAAACGCGATAAAATCCGTAAAAATAGTTTTATTCAATGTGTAGTGTTCGTGTAAATATAAGAAATCATTAGTGAAAAAGCTTCAAAGTTGCTGCACCCGCCGTATTTCCAAAAAATATCCCTGAGATCTCAAATCATTTGAACTATTTTCTAACAGTTTTTAATGTAGTAATTGTAATGAAATACAAAACGACAGTCTCCTTTTTAGCCAGCGATAGAGTCGAATAGCGTGTAAAGCCATGATACCACGCAATTAAAAAAAAATAGAGGTTCCCTAAAATGTGGTAAATTGACTCGGACGTTAGATATACTAGGAAACACTATTGACATGATTTACGATCACTGACCTCTATATATACAAGGGTCGGTGTTTACGATGCATCCAGTGGTTTTATCATAATAGCAGTAATATATAAGTTTTTAAAGACATACAAGTCGTCTCTAACCTGAGAACATGCAGGAAGTTGACGGATGAATCAAGGACCGTGTTTAGTGGCATTCGTTAGGGAAGGCCTATGCTAAGCAGTAGATATGTGAAGGGCTGTATGGCATCGAAAAAGGCTAAAATTTGAATTTATTAAAGGTGTTACAATTTTCAAAGCGTATAAATGACTCTTAAAATATTTCACACAATATTAATCATTATGAATGCGTGAAATTATTTAAAAACGCGAGTTGGTCTTTTTCGTAACAAATTAATGTATCTAGAAATCTTTGCTGGTTTTAGTATTATCAGATTATTTGTTGGTTACGCAGTAAAAGCGTCTATTATGCGTTTATCCTAAGATCTGACGGAATTAATTATGACTTAATGAGGTTAACGTCATCGTTGAAATTAGGTATAAATAATTAATGTCTAGCCATTGAAGCAAAACCTTTTATATGTGGTATCGAAATTTTGGTTGGTTATGAAAGTTTTTATTGGACTAAATTTATTTTATCAATTTTTGTCTTCTTAACAATTTTTTAAATGTTTTATATGGATTTATCTAGTTATTTATCCGGACTTTATCGGTGTGCTCTAAAAAATTCATTGCCACTTTTTGTTTCGTGTAAAGTCGTCTAAGTTACCCCATCATCTACTCGTGAACAGTCCACAGTTGGACACGGATCTCTTTCATAGTAGGTAGGATTTGCGTTGATCGGTAAATGCGCCTAGGATTTGCGACCACAGAACAAAATACCTTGTTCTTTGGGCGTTGTGTATTGGCTCAAGTGAGACAAAGATCGACTCTATCTTGAATAAATACCTTGAACTAATTAGATTTATTTTTATTTCAACAGTGATGCTATTTAAAGTGAACTTGATGATGTCATGCTTTTGCTGGAATTTGGCAAATGGGCACCCCGTTGACAAGGCATTGTTTGTGAAATTACTTATTTAATGAAATAGTTTTTATCCTCTATGTTGTGGGAACTAGTATTGCGCTTTTGTTAAACCGTGAAGAATAGTAATTACATAACCTAATAATCTTAAAAACATGGGTATATTTTTATATATTATACTAGATGATACCCGGCATGATGCTGACGCACACAAAATATTGTGGAAATATCGTTTTAAATTTGGAAGAGTTATACTGTTTAATTAGGAATGATAATATATTCATTGAAGTTGAATGATAAATAACTTTCAAATAAATTTGTCAGTACGATACGCGCGTCACCTACTATAAGTTAATTGTACTATGCCTATAAACTTCACACAAGTGCAAATGCTGAAAAAGTTTTAGCGCAATCTGATGAACGGTATGGCAGCGCATAAAATACGAACAAACAAACATGAATTTTTATGTATTAGTATGGAGTAGTCTAAGAGGATAAAAAGAAAAAAAGTGGTGTTATAGCTTGTGGTGCCATAACCCTACATTTGGTCCGCTGGTGTCGTAAGAAGCAGCCAGCAACTATCCGATATGCAAAAAGTCAGTTGCCCAGCACACAGGTAAAATAGGCATTAAATAAAAAAACACAACTTCAAAACTAAAAATACTATATAATGTATAACAATATATTTGCGTGCTTGTGTTAACTTATATTTTATCTTAGACTTAACCCGACGCCCACTTCAATATTCCATTAACAAACAAAGAAAGATTTACAGCTTTAAATGCCGGTAATCTCATTTAGAGCTGTATTAATCGCCGTTTCGATTAGGATTTATGATACTTGAATGAATTGATAATTGAAAGAAATGCAGACTATAAACAGATATTTAGAAATACGTAATTTATATTTATGCGTAATTCGGCAGGCTATTAAATATGAATACTCAGTGTAAGTAAAAGCTATTTTGAATTATACACCTTGTTCTCATTGACAGAATATTATTGTTATTTCTTTTTAATGGGCCATGAAATATTATGAGATATTATTAACAAGTATTTAATTAGGGCAGTGAAGTTTATTTTTATTTACTATTAGTGATAAAAGATTTTATTTTAAATCTTTCTACGTTATATATAATTTGAATGTATACAAAGGCAAAAGTAATATAAAGTGTACCATGTAATGGCGGTGTAAGAGAATCCACTACGCCATGTCATCCCGTAGGTGTTGTAACAGGCGTCATAACAGAGGGAAAACAAATGAATGAATGAAACAATAGATGGGCAACAGCATCTTGCTGATTACAACTCAAAAAACTGTCTAAAACACATGTACGAGTTGAGATGATGGATTCTCTTCGCCGCCACCACATAGCGCACCTAATATGTTAAATTTGTTATCGAGGGCGCACTTAGCAACCATTGCATTGCAGAGAAAAAATTGCCGCCCTAAGTTGTGACGCCTTTAAAGCCCTAAAACGTATGTTTGTACTGACACACGTGTAAGCTAGCGTTTTGCTGTGCAGAAAAAAAACAGTGTTTATTCCATTAATCACCTTCTCTGCATCGCTCGCCTTGATAAAAAAGCATCGTGGGCGAACAAGATTTTATTAAAGTTTTCCTATGTATCTTTTTAGTTACAAGCATATAGCCACGATAAAATGGAATGGTGAACCGCAAATTTAAGAACACTTACGATGACGTCACATTGATGTAGATGTCTATGGGCTACAGCAACCACTTACCATCAGGTGGACTGTGTGCTCGTTTGTCACCCTTATTCTATATTAAAAAAAAAGACTCCGAGGTAGCTTTCGATAAGACACTGTAGCCAATAATATATAATATTGTAACCTGTTCAAAGCAAGTAAAGTTAGTAAAAATATGTGATTTTTAATTATCCCAAAGACTCCACCAGGTAATTTGTAACTTGATCATAAATTATTATTTTTAATATGGTAGATATCTCATACATATACCTCAACAAATTTATCGCATTTGTTGAATTGCGTGGGTTAATAAAATTATGCGAATATTTTGATTCGAATTAAACATTACTAATATTGATAGTGATGTATTAAAAAGTGTGCAAGATTGTATATTACGTCATGTTTTATGAGTGGTTTCCATTAGATTATTTGGAAAAACTTCATGTAACATTTAACTATTATGTATGATATTATGTACAATAAATAATTGAAAAACAAATATTACAAAAATAATTTTTTTAATGTAAGTAGTTTGCAAAACAAAATCATAATAAAAAGCTGATAAACGTTTTGTTTATTTACTTAATATTATCCTCCTGTGTCAACCCTACCACAAAAGGTAAACATTTTGCGCGTTCCGTAGAATCGTTCCTTGTTATACGTGATAGAGGCATGCTGTAGCTATATTGTGGTTGCAGGACTAATGGGTCGGCTCGACCGGGGTAGGACCACGCTCTCACAGAATACCAGCGTAAAATAACAGCCTAATGCTGCTGTGTTTCGTATGGTGAGTGTAGAGAACCGGAGACCTTTTTTACTGGAAACGAGGCATTCCATCACAGTCCTCAAGAGTGACAACGCATCTGCATTTTGATTCTTAGTTGAGGATAAATGTAGATGTCTATGGGCCACATCATCCACTTACCATCAGGACTGTGTGCTCGTTTACCCTTATTCTATAAAAAAAAGCTTTGTCTCTGTCCCGTTTCTTTCCCATGTGCTGTAGCTTCCCATTAAATATTTGTAACATATACCGTTTTATGTATTGACACAAACAAATACATAAAACGGTATTCTTTATATCATAGAGAGTGGCAAGTAACTATAATATTTACAATCAGCTTAATAAATTAAAACAATTGGAGCGCATTGTGCAAAATATAAAAAGTTACGTTGGTCGCAAATATTTCGAGATACGCGCCATGCCAAGGTCATCTAAGTTTAATTTACTCTTGTTTTCCGTATTACTTGCAAGCTATGCTGGATAATTCGGTTTTTTTAGAGATTTATTTTTTCATTCCACTTATTACACTTATCTGTTTAATTCACTACGGCACGTCAGATTTTATGTTATATATTATTTTATTAAAAATTAAAATGGAAATGTATCGAAACACGTTTGATTTTAATTTTATACATACTATTAATGTAGTTTAAATAAGTAGAAATATAATTTATATTATTAATATACCTTAGATTGATGGTTAAGTTATCGTATATATTTATCATTTTCAGGTTATAAAATAATTTTATTTACTTAAATATCATAAAAAACTACAAACTCTTGGTAGTAGTTTAATATAGGATTTTTACATTCATATTGGCTGGACATTTTTTAATAATTAATTAGTAGACCGTGTGGTGGCCGTGTAATTATCCACTACCCCATATCATCCCGTGGGTGTCGAGAGAGGCGACAGAGGGAAACAAATCACGAGATGGGCAGCAGCGTTTTCCTAATAACGCCTAAAAATAAAAAATGGCGGTAGCCAATCCGCTTGTAAAGCGTGACAATTATGGCAAATATCCCCTCCTATGAGGTAATCTATGGGGAGGCCTATGTTCTGCAGTGGACTTAAATAGGCTGTAAAGGTAACGGTAAATAGAACAATTATGAAGATGAGTATTTTTAAAACACGAAAGGACGTTAAACGAGAACACAGTCAACCTGATGGTAAGTGCCCATGGACACCTACATACATATTCGAATCACATCGCATAAGCGTTGAAGATGGACTGCCTCGTTAGCAGTAAAAGGTTTTCTGGTTCTCCGAAACGCAGTAGCAATAAACTGATATTTTACGCCGACATTCCATATTTAATGCTGTTTATTTGTAATCTAAAGTAAATTAAGATTAATTAACAGTCCATATACAACCCCATATCGTCCCGAGGGCGTCGTAAGAGGTGACAGAGGGAAAATGAAACAGGAGATGGGCAGCAGCATCTTCCTGATCCATTTTCCTTAAGGTTGCCAACCTGCTAGTCAAACTATGACAAAATCCCCCCATGAGGCAATCTATGAGGGAGGCCTATGTTCAGCACGGGACTTTTATAGGCTGTAATGGATGGATGGATGGATGGATACAACCCCCTCTCACTGGACTTCTCTTAGCTGGCGAACTTCATATGTCTTCGAAATTATTTTGTACTTTCTCAGACCTTTATTCTTTTACCGCCGAACACATGATAAATAAGCACGTAATAAAAAAATTGCAATTTACATTTTTTTAGGATCGAACTCGGTATACTCTATAGTCTATACTGTGAATTTTATAGGCGAACGTTTATACGTTGAGCTATCACGTCTTTTATTTACTTAATACCGAACAGTGGAGTTTTTAAATAAAAAATAGTTAATTAAAACTATATTTCAAACCAAAACAGTTATAAAACATACGTTTATACATATTTAAATATTAACTATGGAACTGGATAACTACAATGATTCGGCATGATATTCAGGCGTAAAAACTAGACGTTACTCTTTAAAGTTCAACGCCGCAATCTTTGTTATGCGTTGACATTTTTTTGTTTTTTAACGATTTCCGCATAGTTCGATCGCATTTCTCGATTTATTTATCGCATACAGTGTTGAAGTTTCGATCTCCGTTAATGTAATAGTGGTGAACCAGGTTCAGATTGTTTTGTTAAATAAATTCCTTCATACATATCTATACGTGGTAGAAACATGCTACAGCTATATAATGGTTGTAGCACGAATGGGTCGGCTCGACTGGGGAAGGGCCACGCTCTCATATAATACCAGTGTAAAATAGCAGCTTAATGGTGCTGTGTTGTCGTATGGTCAGTGAAGAGAACCGAGACCCTTTTTAATCGAGGATAGATGTAGATGTCTATGGACTGCAGCCTCCACTTATTATCAGGTGGATTTTGTGCTCGTTTTTCCACCTTATTCTATAAAAACACACAAATACTGTTTTATTCTTTAAGCATTGCAGTTGTTATGAGAAATTCGCCGTGTTACGAATATGTCGGCGTAAGTTAATCTATTACCCCATATCCTTCTGGAAGTGTCGTATAAATCAACTTTGGGAATTCTAGGTGTTAAGACTCATTTTCAGTGTCAATGTCTAGGTACGTACTAACCTGGTCCAAAGGATGTAGAGAGCCAATATAATCACAGGTTGTAAAGCATTCTATCTTATTCTTCAAAGGTGTGTCAACGCATCTGTAGTCTTCCTTGTTTGAAGTTGACTGTAAGTGTCCATAGACTACCGTAGCTACTTACCATCAGGTGGACTATAAATTCGTTTGTAACTTCAGTTTTTATTAAAAATGCCAGTAAGATAATATACTCATATGGCATTTGATAGATGGTATTATAAATACCAAATGTATATATTTGTATGTATGTATAAATAGGAGATATTTATACATACATACAAATATATTACGTTGTTAATTATCATTTTTATTTTGTTTTTATTCTATATTGCTACACCTACGTCAAATTCTCACCACTCCATGGGTTGACTGGTAGAGAATGCCTCCAGGCATTAAGTCCGCCCTTTGTATTATTTTATATGAAGGAATGCAATAAAGAATAAATAAATAAATAAATGTTAATACCTAGGTTTGCAACAGAAAGCAGCATCGATTATATTTGATATCTACGTGATAATTGTCGTCTATTGGAAGTGCAAAAGTCTTTGTGGCCTTTCCCAAAGTGTCGTCTCATGATACGCAAAAGACGAAATGGGGTGATGCACTGTCTATTTTACGTCGCCACCGCCAAAGCTAATTAAATAACTACACGACTAAAAAGTAAAGTTACAGCCTATATACGTCCCACTGCTGGGCACAGTCCTACTCATTCCTGGAGCAATATGGTAAGCGCTGCTCCAGTGCAAATTAGCAGACTTCATGTACCCGAAATATTTTTTATATATTAAATATTTAATTTTCGAAATGGCGAAACCAATGGCTATTAAGCCGTTGGTTTCGCCATTTCGAAGAAAAGCCGGACAGAAAGACAGACAGACAGACAGACAGATCCATTTTTAAATGGTCATTTATGTCTTAGTAGCATGCAAATATACCCAGAGCTTAGAACCCAGTTATTTCAATATTACAGACAGACACTTCAATATTATTTATAGTATGTACTCGTATGATATAGAAATGTGTAGATTTTCCCAAGATGTTTTACTTCACCGTCAAGCACTTCAAATTAATTTAAAAATATGAATATATATATTTAAATAACTACACACATTTTAGCCAAGAAAATAATTCGTAAAATCAATCAATAAACAACCCGAAATATTTCGAATAAATCTCCGACGATTCTATACATTGATATAGTCGTCATTGACCGGTTAATGGAACTACTTTTAATAAATATCGCTAAAGCATTGCATGTGGGGCAAAGAAAAAATGTAACAGTCATTAATTTAATTTAATTACCACCGTGTAGCTTAGTAGTCGGAGTAGGTATCTGAATCGTGTATTTATTTTTAATTTGGATTCAGAGCGGTACCAGTATCTCTACAAAAACATAAAAATAGGTTTGTTGTATTCGTCAATGTGTTTACAGGGTATATAGCAAAGTTATGCTAAGTAAAGTAAAGTTACTCCTCACATACGTCCCGCTGCTCTATACTGGTCTCCTCTCATTTCTTAGAGGTATATGGAGCAATAAGTCCGCCGTCCAGTTCCTCCTCACATGTCTTAAAAATATTTTTATTTTTCAGTCATGCAGGTTTTCTCGCAAGTTTTTCTTCACTACCGAGGAAGTGATAAATCAGCACTTAAAATTGCAATTACGTGGTAGACCCATGTTGCAGCTATGAGTGGTATAGTTGTAGCAAAAACGGGTTGGCTACCACGCTCTCACAGAATACCAGCGTAAAATAGTAGCTGAATGCCGCTGTGTTTCGTACGGTGAGTGTAGAGAACCTGGGCCCTTTTTACTGGAAACGAGGCATTCCATTTTAGTCCTCACGGGTGACAACGCATCTATCTGCATTTTGATTCGTAATCGAGGATAGATGTATATGTCTATGGGCCACAGCAACCACTCACCATCAGGTGAACTGTGTGCTCTATATAAAATATGACTAATGACTAATAAAGAGAAAAAAATGTAACGAAGTTCGAATAAACCAGAATATATATATAAAGGTATCCTATACATATATCACACATCTATACATATATATTTTAACGTGACCAAACCATGAAGCATTCCCTTCTTGAACCAATTCCTCACCTTATCATTCAAAGTCACACCTAACATACTTCTTAATAACCACATTTCTATAGCATTGATTTTACTGCAATGCCACACCTGACTTTCACTATCATACTCATTACCGTTAGAGCCTATCAAAAGCCCACTTCTGAACATAGGCTTTCCCCTAGATTGCCTCATAGGAGGGATATTTGATATAGTTGCCACGCTTTGCAGGTTTAGCAGGGTTGGCAACCACAGTTTTATATTTTTTAGTTGTTATTAAGAAGGCGCTGCTGCCCATCTCCTCGTTTGTTTCTCTATTTTGACTGTGTATTGGCAGCGTAAGAATATCCACTACCCCATATCGTCCCGTGGGTGTCGTAAGAGATGACAAAGGGAAATAAACCATACATTTTACATATGTAAGTTAGGGACTGTAAATTGCCATGCGTGCCATTGACACATGACTTAGGAGTTTAGTTTAGTTTTTACTTTATTAGTTTTAATCCTTGAACGACGTCTTTGTGGTATCCACTACTACCAGCGATTTTTCTACACCGATACGAATTAGGGACCTTCAAGAAGAGCCTACTCTTTTTAAAGGCCGGCAACACACCTGCAATTCCCCTGGTGTTGCAGTTGTTCATGGGCGGGTAGTCACTCACCATTGAGTTGCACGCTCGTTTGACCCCTCCTATATATATAATAAAAATCAGGGCTCAATTAAAATTAAAGACAAAGTAAAATAAAAGTTTTTCTTTTGTTCAATGAAACGACGCTTGTAATTGTTTTGCATTTATTTTTATATTTTACAGACAAATATTATTAAATACATAATATTACACACTATGGCAAGAGCAAATCTCAGTTTAGTACAAACAATATCAGATTACTTCGTCTATGATACATAATATAATAATATTATATTTATATTACATTAATAATAAATTATTAAAATTTTACTTAATAAGTACATAATAATACATTTCTAAGCGTTTATCTTAATTATAAAGGAATTCGTATAAATTGCATGAGTAAAGCATTTATAATTTAATTATTAAACATCTATAGGTATTTTACATACGCCCAGCATATAAATAAAGCATTGACACCAAACTTGAATCCTAAAAAAACTGCTATCAATAACATACATAATTATACAACTTATTACTCATAGCCTTGTAGAAAAATCACCATTCAAAACACTGAAGTTTAAACTAAATTAAAAGTAATCAATATTAGTGATAGATAAGTGAGTAAAACTTAATCATTTGTTCGGTGGAAAGTCAAGTGTAGTATATGCTGGTCTCGTCCGTGGTATTGCTGGCCGACGAGGCCTTGGATGTGTTTTTCCTCCTTCAGTAGCTGTAATAATTCCACCTT
The DNA here is from genome assembly GCA_029286625.1 of Parnassius orleans. Classification (NCBI taxonomy): domain Eukaryota; kingdom Metazoa; phylum Arthropoda; class Insecta; order Lepidoptera; family Papilionidae; genus Parnassius; species Parnassius orleans. Next base: position 2,541,621 of record JAGSMP010000008.1, read on the forward strand.
CTCCCTCTTCAGGCAAATACGGAGTTCGTGGATTCAGCACCAGCGCTTTATATGACGAATGTGAATCAGCTATGCTTCTTCCATCTCCTTCATCTCTACGTGAAAGCTCGGAAAATGGAGATACAGATCTTTTTTCTAAGCCACTTGGACCTGGGGCTTCTTCTTTGGGTTTCAACTCGTAAGCGTTCTCTTCCTTACGCTTGGGCTCCACATCCTTTTTGAATTTTGCTTGACGCTCTATGATTTCTGCTGTAGTAAGATCCGATCCTTGAACATCAGTTTCCAAGGGTGGAGCTGAAAGCCAAGGTCTTGATGTGTTATTACTGCACCATCTTTCTTCATTTTCGCTTGTATCACCTAAAAGCCCTAGTTTCTCTAGATTTTGTAATAGTAGATTTTCACTTGAACTGGCAGCTCTCATTTCACTTTTTGATTCTTCTGCTAATAATTCTGCCAAAGGCGGCGCAAGACCTAAGCCAATATTTCTTTCATGATAAACCTCTGAAATTGTGGGGGTAAGTTCGCCACTCATGTGCCGAACTTGCGCCATGGAGTCTCTACTGCTTGTACCCATCTTTGGTCGAGCAACTCTCTTCGAAGTTGAAGGTTGGTTCATGGCTTGATCGGTTTTTTCTTCTTCAGTTCTTCTGGGTTGTGCAGATGCTAGATCGTAGAAAGCATCTAAATATCTAGTGTGGGAGTGCTCGGGGCGTCTTCGTAAGACAGTATCGTGGCCAGAGCTTTCCCAGTCTGAATCGTCAGTTGAAGGGGGCCTCCTTGTGTAAAGTGTTCTGATTTTCGTTTGATGAGCTAACGCTAGCGATACGTCTCTTTGTGGTGCAGTTGATGTTGATGGCGGGGCTGCAGGTGGTGATGGTGTAAAAGCTGCGTCACTTTCACCACGGTATCTTGGAGGCGGTGGTGCGGGTGGAGGGGCAGTTCTACCATCAGGTTCACCTCGGCCAACTTCAGTATTGGATGTAGATCCTCTTACATACATGGTGAAGGCTCCGCCACAAGATCCCAAGGGTAGTGGAGGAGGTGGAACTGAAGAAACGCTTTCTTCTGGAATAGAAAATTGAATTTATATGGCTATAGTTTAATAGAAGCTATATATACAAACCTGAGGGTGGAATGTAAAAACATCAAGATGGACAAGAATCGGGGCTTTGACCTTATTTAACATTATTAATATTTTTGAGATAAAGAAACAACTTCAGACTACAACAATAAAATTTTGCTTACGTCTATGTTCTCTTGGAGGGGGTTCACCATCAGAGTGAGGTTCTAAATCACCGTCGTCAATAGACGCCAGGGATTCCACACTTGAACTTGATTCTAAGCTAAGACTCCGAGGAGCTTCTTGGGTATCTGGAAAAATTATTTATGTAACATTCGGTACCATATTATGATATTAACAAGTAAAGTTTGAAGTCACATTATATAATGCTTACCAAAGAGGGCGAGCAAAGCTTGCAACACAAATTGTATATGCCGTCTGTTTGCCGTCTTTCCAGTACGCAGAGTTACTTCATCTTGCCCAACTTCTGCCAGATCGAAACCTAGTGATGCCAGCAGTTCATGACAACCGTTTACACGCCAAAGCCTGTATATAAAAATTATTGTTATTGTATACAAATAAAATTACTTACATGTGTATTAAAAATCCCCAAAAATAACTGTTTAACGAAGAGTGCAAGTAAATGAAAAAAGTTTTAAATAATATATTGAAAATGGAAAAGATAATTAATTATATACATTTAGCCTTAAAATAGTACGTAACTTGTCGTGCAAAACACCTAACATATTCATCATAGCTCTTTGAAAGACTGTAAAACAGTAACATTTTTATTTAATAAAGGTACTTTTCATAAATATAATATGTTTAAATGTTATTATTTATAGCAAAGATTGTTGCATTCTTCGAATTTCAATATTGTAAAAGAAGAAAGGATGTTGTTATCTAAGCAAAAACTCTTATACATTAAAATGCAAGTCACTAACCGGACGTTCACAGCTACTTCAATGGTGTCGTTTTCAGAGTTTTTGACAGAGAATTGCGATATGACAGATCGGATCACGCCAATAATTTCATCAGCCACATCTCCGTTAGATATTAGTTTCGAAAGTGCTTGAAGTGTCGTCGGAGTTAATCCTAAAAAATAAAAAAATCTATTAGTAAGTATGGTAAGGTTTATGACAAATCGATCATTTTCATCTTTTCCTTTGTCTTCACGTCATTAAAATCAACTATGAAAAAAGATTTAAGATTTTTCATGAACTTAAAACTTGTAGATGGGCAACTGCGCGGGTACATTGATCTTTGAACAATGATCGATTTTCAATCTTCAATTGTTATATGATTTTAATAACGATTTATTAAAATATTACCCAGTAGAGCTTGTAGACTGGCTGAGCATTGGGTCAATCTTTCTTCAGGATCACTTTGAGGGAAAAACACGCTGGATGGGATGCCATTTGCAGCTGGTTCAAATCTAACAAAAAAGTTTGAATTTAATGGCCAAGTTGTAGCTGTAAGTTACGTAATCAAATTAAGCAACAAAAACATAGAAGGTACCTGAAACCAACACTCATCAAAAGTTCCTCCACCCGGTAGCAGTTCCAGCCTTATTTTCGATGCTCTTTTGAGTTGTATACATGGCGTTTTTCTGCCCTCTCACGATTCTTTGTAGAGATTTCTCTACCAAGTGCAGGCATACTCGTAATGCATCCCTAAATCCAATAAGAATAGTTTAACTATACTAAGAACAATTATTTACTAAATTTTTTATTTAATTATTACAAAATGTCATATCATTTTTAAAAACTAATTATAATTACTATTTAATGACTAATATAAATAATTATGAATGCTTAGAGAAGATAAAGTAGAAATAGAAAGGTTAAAAACAAAAATTACTATTTTGACGGTCAACATCTCCATAAGATGCGCTTTTAGGAGATTGTGTACTTTTCTATGTTTGTTAATTATACAAGTCAGATAAAAAATAAAGTGGATTTTTTTTATAGAATATGGGTGACAAACGAGCACTGAGTCCACCTGATTCTACATTTATCCTCGATTAAGAATCAAAATGTAGATGCGTTGTCACCCCTGAGGACTAAGATGGAATGCCTCATTTCTACTAAAAAGAGTCTCCGGTTATCTACAGTCACCATACGAAACACAGCAGCGTTAAGCTGCTAATTTTACGCTGGTATTCTGTGAGAACGTGGTCCTACCCCGGTCGAGCCGACCCATTCGTGCTACAACCATAATGTAGCTGCAGCGTGGCTCTACCACTTTTGGGTAACAATTTAAATATATGTTAATGAAACCAATAATGCAGAATGAGACACGACACAAAGCAAGAGAGCAAGTGAAACATTCTAAAATCATATTTTATTCTATGAAATAACTTTATTAACAACCACTTCGACTTATTTTGTGGGAAAATAAGTTCTATAAATTAATAAACAAAACGGAAAAAATCTCATAAAATTACCGGCATTTATCAGGCGCGGCGAGAAGCTCACAAAGCGCCTGACCCATAAGTGCGACCTTGTTGCTGAGACGCACATTGGCGCCCAGCAGCGCGAGTCCCGCCCAGTGCGCCGGGTGTGCGAAGTGCTTCGTGTGTCGCACCGTCTGCATCGCGTCACCCAGAGCTCTGTCGAACAAATGAGAAGTAAATGTATTTCGTATTTAAGCGGTTTCATCTTTACTTACGTTATCAGTTTTTTTTAAACGTAATCTAGATTAAATATAAAGCGGTCAGTCACCATTATATTTCAACAAGTAAATATTGGCGACGCGGCTGTCCTGCAGCAGCGCGGAGTAGAGCGCGCGGTACAGGATCTTGGTGGCGGTGTCCTGCGGCGCGGGCCACAGCGCTCAGTCACCATTTCATTTCAACAAGTAAACACTAACTTGGCGACGCGGCTGCCCTGCAGCAGCGCGGAGTAGAGCGCGCGGTACAGGATCTTGGTGGCGGTGTCCTGCGGCGCGGGCCACAGCGCTCAGTCACCATTACATTTCAACAAGTAAACACTAACTTGGCGACGCGGCTGCCCTGCAGCAGCGCGGAGTAGAGCGCGCGGTACAGGATCTTGGTGGCGGTGTCCTGCGGCGCGGGCCACAGCGCTCAGTCACCATTACATTTCAACAAGTAAACACTAACTTGGCGACGCGGCTGCCCTGCAGCAGCGCGGAGTAGAGCGCGCGGTACAGGATCTTGGTGGCGGTGTCCTGCGGCGCGGGCCAGCGCTCAGTCACCATTACATTTCAACAAGTAAACAATAACTTGGCGACGCGGCTGCCCTGCAGCAGCGCGGAGTAGAGCGCGCGGTACAGGATCTTGGTGGCGGTGTCCTGCGGCGCGGGCCACAGCGCTCAGTCACCATTTCATTTCAACAAGTAAACACTAACTTGGCGACGCGGCTGCCCTGCAGCAGCGCGGAGTAGAGCGCGCGGTACAGGATCTTGGTGGCGGTGTCCTGCGGCGCGGGCCACAGCGCGAGCAGCACGGCGTGCGCGCCGGCCGCCAGCAGCGCGCGGCACAGGCGCGACACGCCGCCGCTCGCCGCCGTCACGCCCGCTCCCTCGCCCTCCGCTTGCTCGTACAAAGCCCCGCTTGATGGGGCGCACGATATCACCACCTGTGTTTAGAATGGAACGCCCGTTCATTAGTCATACTTTTTTTGAATCGGATATAGCAAGGTTTTACTAAGTGGTAAAATCCTCTTATCTATTTTTACCGCCAAACAGCAGTGCTTGCATTGCTGTGTTCCTCTCTGAAGGGTATAGAGAGCCAGTATAATTACGGGTTCTGAGACATTCCATCTTAGTCCTTAAAGGTGACAATCCATTTGTAGCCTTGATATGTACGAAGCAGTAGCCATTTAACTTCAGGTGGACTGTATGTTCGTTTGTCACTTTAGTTTTATAAAAAAAAAATAGATAGAAATATAATTCACCCCATTTCGTCACATTGGTATCCAAGTGACTGTGGAAAATGTCAGATATTTTGAAATACCGGTGATACGGATAGTGAGCAGATAACTTTCATGTTCACATGTCAGATGTGTCGGATGTCAGATATCGTCGACCGAAGTAATAATTAAAGTTCATCAACAATCTGTTTTCCAAGCGTGACTCTTAATGTATATATGCAAATATGCATGAGACAGAAATATTAACTTACCAGTCGGGCAGTTATTTTCATATTCATAATTTCTGAAGCTGTCAACATAAACTCTGAAGTCGGAGGTAGTTCTTCGTTACTTTGTGGTAGTTCAGAGTCTGCAAAAAGTTTTCTCAATATCAATCAACGAAACTATTGTTTAAAAACATTATTGGACAAAGATAAAAACGAGATTGAGTAGAAACAATATATAAGTTAAAAATTTGAATGTACATACTTTCTTCCTCATTTTCGGTCGAAGTATCAGCAGCGCCGCTGCCTACGCTTGTATTCAGAAGACGTTTCGCCTGTGAATCAACCTGTCAAAACGAAATAAATAATTATTTGTATAATATAAAGTATGTATATTAATTTATTATAAAAGTACCTTAATGTAAAGCATTCTGCAAAGCGTGAAGCGTGACGGCGTGTTTCACATACAACTCGAACGAGTCAAGCTACACGCTCCACCGAATACTTACAACTGATTGATACTTACAACCTCTCCTGGACTTAGGACGATGCCCGGTGTTTTCCAGCAAACATGAGTTGCGAAGTGTACGCATTCTGCTTGAGGCAATTGTGCCAGAACCGCTTCCTTTGATGCCTGCACGATTAAAAATAAATGAGGTTATTATTAATGCTTATTGTTTTTGGTTGGCAGTCAGATTTACTATAATTTGATTTTACTATATAATTAAGATTGTACTATATAATTAAGAGTCCCCATAAACTCACTTGATAGTCTGTGAGCGGTGTGACACGTAGCATGTCAGCAACAAGCTCTGCTTCCTTGAGCTGCGCGTGCGCACTGGCCCAGCGTGTGCCACCCACGCGTGGCCCGCCCACAACCAAGCAACGCATGCCTGTTTCCGCTGCATTGGCAGATGATGAACCTGACGCATAATAATTTGATATTGCTAAAGATAGAGAAGGTCTTCTGTCTTTGTAGATAACAATAGCACTGTTACAGCCTATCAAAAGTCCATTGCTAAACATAGGCCTTCCAATAGATAAGCTAGTAGGTAGGATATTTGCCATAGTAGCCACGCTTGGCAGGCAGGTTATTCGCTAACATTAGCAGTTATTATTGTCTGCGCATGATTATAATTGCTGATAGAATTATTGAGCAACGTAATAGATCACATGCGTCTCACCGCTGAATACAAGCTTTTATTACTTAGAGACTTTTGGGACAGGGAAGAATCTGCGTGCCCCAATGCAAATTGCCAGGCTTCGTTGTGTTTGCTGTTGTGACTGAAATTCAGTTTGGAAGACATTGTTATTATGTTAGCAGAAGCACTTACCGTGTTCGCGGTCGACGCGCGCTCGCGTGTGGCGTGGATGTCGCAGAGGGCGCAACGCAGGCGCAGCCATAAGCGCGTACCGCTCGCACAGCGGCTCCGCGTCGGCGTTGGCTCGCAACGCACCCCACGGGCACGCGTACAGTGCACCCTCCACTCCCACTACAAGTTCGCGCCGCCCACCGCAACCGCGACGACCGTGAGACGCTGCAACGTACCAAACGGTTTACATACATACCTCTACATATACATATACAATAATTTTGTACACCAGCAATGGTTAATGTATTGTAGTATATAAAAATGTTATAAAAACTGTTAAACACACACATTATGCAAATAATAATAAATTAGACTCTACTCAACTCAAAATCCATCAAAACACATAAAATAAATTTAATATGGAAGTATTTCGATGGATCATTTTTTTGTTAAGACACCAGTCACAAACTAAGTGGTATTTTTGTAACAAAGTAGGTAATGTCATTCTTAGATTTTGTTTATATATAAATTTTAAAGTCGTCAGAAATGTAGCGAAACTAGATCTATCTTGGATCAAAGGTTGATAAATATTAAGAAAAACAAGGGTCTCGGGTATGATCCTTAAGGTACTCTGAGTACACCAATATAGTAGAACTAAAAAATAATGAAGGATTTTAAATAGATTACTTATAAAAATATTTTAAAGTGCATTGTATCTCATAGATTTTACGCTAGTTCAGTAATTTAAAAGTTAAAGAAGATATAAAATGCAAACCATGATTATTATTGCAGGAGGTAGGCAGCAGGTCTTCGAAGGGCGCAATGAGCATTTGGTAGAGCATGCTAAGACATGGTGGTCCTTGCCACGCTGGTTGCTTCTTGCGGGGACCGTGTGCGCTCGACCTAAAAGGAAACTGCATTGTTAGTTTACTTTAAATAATAAATTCGTGGGTTCGAATCCGCACATTTGACTAATAAACTCATAAAATTCGAATGATTAAGGGTTACTAGTACGTATGTTAACTGTTTCGTTTTTTTAAACTGAAAACCCTTCTATTCCCTTTTCTTCTTTATTAGGCCATGGAATTGGACGGCTATCCGTCAGTGGAATTCCTTGGCCTGATAAAGAATGAGAAGAAATGGGCCGCCCCATTGCAGGGACAATTGTTTTAATCATCACCCTTGGCAGGTGCAGTGATGTTTGCAATATCTACTAAACAATCAGAATCTTTGACGCTGCTCTCCGTCGCCGGTCTGTATATTTTACGTCTGGCGTAAACGTGATGGTTAAACCATTATATGTATATCAAAAGTCACACTATACGATACCCATGTGACGAAATAGTGTAATGGATTCTCCTAAGAAGCCACCACACGGCGGAAAATCCATCACGTAATTTTGTTAATTAACCATTAAATTGTAAAAATTTAATGGTTAATTAACAAAGTTGTTTGTGAACTTTTATGTCCGATCTAGCCAAAAAAAACTTATAGTATCTTGGAGTGTTGCAGTAGTATCCCAAGCATAAGATTTAATTTTATTAATTATAGGACCCCAAGCAGATGGTACCTGACACACTGGCACATGACCCAGCCATCAGATGTTTCTTGAGCACTTTTGTTTGTGATTTTGAAAAGTGTGGGTCTGTTGCACTTACCTTGTCGATCCCTGTAAACTGGCGACCGAGCCAGCTACTGACCCGCCGACCGAACCCACGCTGAACAGCGAGCTGAGCGAATAATTGGAAGAGTTCAGAAGGTGGTTGCGTGACACCTGAAAAAAATTGCGTGTTTTCACTTACAATAACAGTTTTAATCAAAAAAGGCTCTAAATCTAAAATATGAAATTATGTATATTAGATTTTAGGTTTGAGAGAAAAATCGGGAAATATTTTATTTAATTAACATCAAATAAAACATAAATTATTAAAATATTTTAAAATGTGTATTTTTTGTTGAAAAACGCTGAAAATTCTGTATCCCATAACAACAAAGGAATTGTTTCGAAATTAATTGCGTAAGTTGAGCCTTGAGCCAAAATTATTAGGATTAAAATTCTAATTCCTCCCGCTCAACGATATAAAATTTCTACCTGTCGGCAATTAGCTACTGTTTATACTCTCACTAAGAATGCAAAATGATCCTGTTACTTTATAAATAAAAAAATAAAACAATTTGATTTACGTCTTTACCATTCTAGCGAGTGCTGCATTGGGCCTTTCATCGGGATCCCATTGGTCCTCTTCGTTCCTTCGTTCGGCGGTTTTTAACCACACGGACCACTCGCTAATGTAACGCTCAAGCTTGCCCAACGAACCTTAGAAAATAACATTATTTTAAAATAATTTACCATTTAATTGGTTAAAGCGTTTTGTATGGAGAAGTCATGTGTGTATGTTCATTTTATTTTTCTGCCTTATCGGCAATACAGACACATGTTTTGTTTCTGCACTTCTATGTCACAGTACGTTTCAAATAATGTAAGTTTTCCCTAGTTATAGAATTAGGGTGACTAACGAGCACACAGTCCACCTGACCTGGTAAGCGGATGCTGCGGCCCATAGACATTTACATCTATCTTCAATTAAGATTAAAAATGCAGGTGCGTTGTCAGCCCTGAGGACTAAGATGGAATGCCTCGTTTTCAGTAAAAAGGGTCTCCGGTTCTCTACTTTAACCATACGAAACACAGCAACATCAAGCTGCTATTTTACGCAGGTATTCTGTGAGAGCATGGTCCTACCCCAGTCGAGCCGACCCATTCGTGCTACAACCATAGTATAGTTGCAGCGTGGCTCTACCACGTATAATAAATCTTTTATAATAAATACTAAGAAAATTGTGAGAAAATTTACGATGTCCACGTATATGAAGACGACTTCAAACGGGCCATGGTTTTGATTTCCACCCTGAGCGTGCAAAACAAATTGGTGTAATAGTAATATAAATTAGATTAAAAATAATTAATGAGTATTTGTAGTATTTTATGTATCTATCCATCCCGTAGTTAGTGTAAGTATTACGTTGTGAATCCATGCCGCAGTTTTATTATTGCTACATCGCAAATAGGTTTTTTGACCGGTCATCGCCCGCACAGAATACCGAAATACACAGTATGTGACGAGATATGGAGAACCTTTTAACGTAATTGTGTTCACGGGTGACAAGTATCTGCATTTTAATCGAGGATAGTTGTAGGTGTCTGTGCATATCTATTTGTCAAGCGTGGGGAATACGGTAGAATGAACTATCTCCTTATACGATACATTTATGATAATATAATAATAATAGAAAGTGGTAGAACGTGTGAGATAATTATATTCTAGTGATTGAATTTTACTTTCATATTATTTTAATTTCATATATACAACATACTGAATAAAAGTTACTTTATGTAATAAGACGGATTTTATGGTAGGTTCTTTGTCTATACAAAATCTTACCTGCACTTGCTTGTAGATCATCAGGACTAATATCCGGTAGACTATTATCACTGTCCTCATTCTGATCATGAAGGGATACTTGGTGGAATCGCAGTATACCTTAAATAAAAAGTAAAAGTAGTTATATCTTGTTATAGCTTATGCGAATTAAATATTGTAAAAGGTCATCTCTAATAAATACACTGACAAAATAAAAAAATTGTTACAAAACGTACGAAATAATTTGTATAAACTTAAATTTAGTAAACCTTAATGGTACGGGATAGACATTGCATAAAAAGTGTAGATAACCAAATCCAAAGTCAATTGAAAAGTTTTTCTTTTTAGCCGATAGGTACTCAGAATTTAATATTTAATATTAAAATTTGATATTTGATTTTTACTTTTGTCTAGATTCTTATAACAGTCAATCTGTTTTTAACCCCCGACGTAAAAAGAGGGGTGTTATAAGTTTGACCGCTATGTGTCTGTGGCACCGTAGTTCTTAAACGTGTGAACCGATTTGGGTACTGTTTTTTTATTTAAAAGCAGGTTTTCTAGCGGTGGTTCTTAGACATGTTTTATCGAAATCAGTTCAGCCATTTGAAGATCATCAGCTGTTTTGTTTTTGTTTCGGGGTATTTTAAAATTTTCAATTTAATTTATATATATATATACCACTTATTTAAAGGACACTTACCCTTATGCGGCTGCAGTAGCCAAGCGTATAATTTCCCAGCGGCCAAGCTGTAGTACAGTACGGGTGCTTTCTGTTTGTTCACAACTTCTAGAATTTGCTCCACGTTAGAGGGACTCCACAATTCTGCTCTTTCTTTATTACCATCTTCAGTGAGATTTCTGTTAAGTGATATAAAGGATTGCTCAATTGACTTCGCTTTATGGGTACTTATTCATCAACAAATATTTATTAAAATGTTTTTACAATACATCCGCGAAATAAATGAAACTTATTAAATACCTTTGTGCTGTGTGAAGTTCCAGATTAGCCTGATTCAAAGTACCAGGCTGCTTGTCAGTCATTATGTCTAGGGAACGGCATCGACCGCGCTCCGCTACCACCAAGGCCTCGGGATGACGACCCAGTTCTTAAAAAAAAGATATTTGGGATTATGCGAATTTGTAACCTTCTATGTCTGTCTCAAGCGCTTACGATCAGATTGGCTATCAGCCCATCTGTCTATTTATGTTATAAAAATCGTAATACGAACCAACAAGTACTCGTTGCAGAGCGTGTTGTGTGGATGTGTAGAGTGCTGCGATCTTTCTGTCGCGTTGTTTATCTTGTCCAGACTCTAGCACGGTGAGAGCAGCTTGTAGCTGTTCCTTGGCTTCCTCCAGTTCTCCAGAAGCCCAAAGCGCGAAGCCGAGGCGATGACGGACTTTCGCCTATTGAAATTAATTATGAGACTTATTTATATCATATCGTTTTAGTATCTAAATATATAACGACTAATAATCACAAGGTTTCACCTCTTCATCGGCATCAGACAGTCCTTCCGTAGCTGCTAATGCTTGTCTCAGATAAGACACCGCACTGCCACAGGCACCCATTGCCAAATGGGATCTTCCTAAGTCCGCTAAAGCGTTGGCGCGACCTCTGGTGTCTCCTGTTATTTGTACAAATATGTTCGATTAAAAAGTTGAAATCAGTACCTTCTTTCAAGATTGATTTGGTAGAATAGCTTCCGATACATGAAACTATAATAATTATACGTTGTAGCACGAATGGCTCGGCTCGACCGATGAAGGACCACGCTCTCACAGAATACCAGCGTAAAATAGCACCTTAATGCTGCTGTGTTTCGTATGGTGAGTGTAGAGAACCGGAGACCCTTTTTTACTAGAAACGAGGCATTCTATCTTAGTCCTCAGGTGACAACGCATCTGCATTTTGCAAAAATGCAGATGTGCGATAAATCTAGTACTGCGATCATCAATCAGCCTGCCAAGCATGACGATTTTGGCAAATCCACCCAACAAAGGGAAAGGACTATGTCCTGCAGTGGACTTTTACGGGCTGAGGAAAAAAAAGAAAAAACAAGCGTAAATTAAATATTGGCCCGTACTCACCACGCCGTACTGATAATTAAGTGAACGCAGAGCTGATAGCCTCGCTGTGGCAATGCCGCTCCCTATCCCATGTTAAGTTTGAGGTTCTGCGTTGATCAGTTGGATTTCCGCTGCCGATTGGTCGGCATTCTTATCCGCCTCTCATCACTCTTTTATTTTTAAAGAAGTAAAGATGATAAACGTGCATACAGGCCAGCTGATAGTAGGTGAATTCTGTGGCCCAAAAACTATCTGTCTTAAAGATTATCTATCCTCACTGAAAATTCTAAATAGTAATAGATGCGTTGTCACATCTGAGGACTGAAATGGAATGCCACGTAACAAGTTAAAAGGGCCTCCGGTTCTAGTCATTCACCATGCGAAATACGGGAACATTATGCTGCTATTATGCGATGGTGTTCTGTTCGAGCGTGGTTTTTCGTATCGTGCTGCAGCCTTAATGTGATTTTTCCACATTGATTCCACATTGAAGGTTCCGATCAAGATCAATCAAGGTCATCAAAAACTATGAAAGTTTTTTAAGGCAAGAGTGAATAGGAATTTATAAGGTTAACGTGTTTACCATCTAAGACTTAGCACTTAGCATCTGGAGAGATCTCGGTCAAACGTAAGCCTATTTATTAATAAAACAGAAGTATACCAAACTGCCATATGTTTGCTTTCACCCCAAAAATCATTACAGAAATGTTATGTTCTAGCTTACCTTAAATTTTGAGTTAGACTCATAATATTCGATATCTCGGTTAGTTCATTTTTAGATAACTGGATCGAAATCTCTAAAGGACAATTTTTATCGCCTGGTGTTAAATGCTTAATATTTGTTAGTAAGTGTTACGAGTGCGGTGAAACCGACGACAATAAGCGTTGCTTGATAGCTCTATCTCTATTGTATTAACCGCAGAGACGTCTGTCTATTCGTAATCTATATCCTTTAAGGGAAACTAACCAGCTGCGGTTGCGTGTCTCAATCTAGACTCGTGCCAGCGCGCTGCCTCGGCGTGCGCGCCCATCGACGCATGCGCCGTGCCCAGCCCGCCACAAGCGCGTGCCTGCAATACCACCAACTCTAAATGAATTCTTCTAAATAATGAATAAATTACAAACAGTTGATAGTACGAATACAAATCTTTTACTACGCAGTTTATCCTAGTAATAGGCCCATTTTGTTAAACTTTTACACGTACACATATGGTAACTAAAGTTATGCTGAATAAAATTGGATTAAGTAAGCGGCAGTAACCTAAAGATAAAGGTCATGCGAAATTTAAGGGCATAGTTATTATTCGACTACTGTCGCGAACACCTCCTAGCACAGCAGTTTTAACTAAGTAGGAGTGGAAAACGATTCTATTATAGCATGGCTAGTCTTCTTTAAAAATATTTTTAATTATATTTATAACTAATGTAGTGGCGGCGTAAGAGAATCATCCCGTGGGTGTCGTGACAGAGGAAAACTGAAAGAGAAAATGAGCGCGGAATTTTTATGTTAAGAGCTTAAAATAATTTAAAAACTGCAGTTACCAACCCGCCTACTAAGCCTGGCAACTATGATAAATATCCTCATAATATGAGGAAATCAATTGGGGAGGTGTAAAATCAGTAGTGGACTTTTAATAGCTTGCAATGAATGAATGGTAAGAGATGCAGGAAGTCGATTGATGCAGGTAGCTTAGGATGTTCTATGTTCTATGCTCAACAGTGGAGTGCGAAGGGCTGTAATGATGATGGTGATGAAAGAGTAAATGATTTTCTTATACAAAAATAAGGACGTCATATCGAACTGGCCTCTGGGCATCATTTAATTTAAATCCCCTACTGATATTAGTACTAATAATAATAATGTCCTCCAGACCGAATTTCGGTCACGGCGGCCAGCCTCAACGGACACTAGCCATCGGCGCAGGACAGGATTATAGTGCCCAAGTGTATGCGCAAGCACAGGTGCACTCTCTATTCCCTCACTCTCATAGTCCGATGGGGCGGTAAACCGACACGACCGGGGAGAGATCAGGCGCAGGAGCAACGGCTTTACGTGCTTTCCGGGGCACGGCGGTGAGATACCGCCAACTTCCTTACTCCGGACAGCTACTGAGAATTTCTTGACGGAAAACTCAATAACTGATTTTTGAGAGGACCCGGGATTCTAAGCCGAGACCTCATGATCAGCAGTCGCGTTTAGAACCACTAGACCAACGAGGATACCTATACCTACTAATATAATTAGTACTAAAGATGGTGCGAACGAGGGCACCCGTTTGTTACTTGGGTGAGTAGTGACCTGCAGGTGCGTGAGGCCGAGGCGGTGCGCGAGTTCGAGCTCGGCGCGGTGGTGGCGCACGGCGGCCGCGTGCTCGCCCAGCGCCTGCTGCGCCACGCCCAGCGAGTGCCATGCCTCCGCCTCCATTATTTGGTTATTCAGCTCCCTACAACAACCGATTCAGGCGATATGGAACTGGAACTAAACCACTAAGCTTTTGAAACGACTTGAAAAACTAAAAAGTGCTTAAGCATAGTGTATCAAAGAATTAAAGCCATGGCTTTAGAAGCTATTATGTAGATATTTTTTTTAGTTTTGAAGACGGTTTTTTTTATTAAAAGTTTAATTTTTTACCCGTTTGATTGAAAGAAGATTTAAAAAATATCACAAATTCAAGGTCAACCATTTGAATATCGTCTAAATGGTTATATTAAAAATTTCATTCAATATTTTAAGTGAAATTCTTTCTTCAAATTTATGTGAGACCAACTAAAGTATCACCTGTTTAATTTCTTTTATTTAAGTAGTTTTATACGTTTCTAAAAAATCGGTGAACATACAAATAAAGATATCAAATATAGAACTTCCTCGTTTTTTGAACTCGGTTAATAAATATTAATATTAGCGATGCCCAAACGAAAAAGTTATTTAATAAAAAGTAACCATTTTTTCAAACCAGCAGATGGGCAGGCATTAATAACAACTAGAAATTAAAAAGAACTGCAGTAGCCAACCCGCTTGCCAAACGTAGCAACTATGACAAATATTCCTTTTAAGGCAATCTATGTTCAACAGTGTACTTTTGATAAGCTGTAATGAATAAAAAAAATCTATTTACTACTCACTTGGCAATATTTTTCTGATGCTCCAGACAAGATACGGCTTGCTCTAAATTGTTGAGCGCGATGTGGAGTGCACCGAGTTCTCCGTACGCCTGTGCTTTCGCTTCAGGTATGCCTAACTCATGGGACACCACTAGGCGCTTTTCGAGACATACTAAAGCTTGTTGAAGATTTCCGACTGATCTGCAAGATAATAATAATATATTTAGTAGATAGAATACAGTATATGTCGTTCACACAGTACAGTATATTTTAAAAAGGAATTTAAAATATAAAATAAAAATATTTTTATTATTGTGGATGACCGTCCTTTGTATTCTTTTGTAATAGGGAATGCAATAAAATAAATAAATTATTTCAACGTACTTGTGACTAAGTCCTAGTCCACGATAAGCTCTCTCCTGTTCTCTGGCGTTGTCTAGCTTGAGTGCAGCTGCTAAGTGTTGTTCGTGGTATTTTATGGCCTCGTCAGGATCGCCGAGTGCATCGTAGCAATCACCGAGAGAACCCAAAGCACGCGCTTTGTCTAATTGACATGTTGGTGTGTTCACTCGCTCGAGTATTGCCAGTTGCTGTAAAAGCACAATTTATTTATGTCACTGATTATTTATTTTTAATATTTAAAAACCTACTGTAGATATTGAAACCGAGACCAGAAGTTGGATGTATGAGAGAATAATTATTTTTAATATTCTTTTATGAAGTTTTTCAATGAAAAATCATATTTTTTGTAATATTTACACATATTTGTACTTATGTAATTTCGGCATTATTTGCTGTAGAATTATTTCTAAAAACTTTTATAATAATATTATATACTTTTAATATATTGTACATGTGTTTGTGTTATTTTTAATTGGATATGGATATGGATATTTCAATGTATTTTTTCGTGGCCATAAATTGAATAGTTGCAATTAATTGAACTAACCTGTTCTAAATATCCTATTGCATCTTCATAATGTCCCATATTTAGTTTCGCGATGCCCAGGTTACCATAAGCCTGCGCTTCCAGAGCACAATCTTGAAGCTCTTGAGCTCTCTCCAGTTGCTCCTAATCCAAAAATAAACAAAATATTTTAAAATATGGGATAGGCCTCCATCAATTGGTTTAGGTGTATTTTAAACGCCATGAAAGCAGTACCTTTTCTGAGTTTCATATTATTTCGTATTAGTTATAATACTTGTCAACTGTCTTTGTATGGCATTCGTGCTATGGGAGTAATTTAATGGATTTGAAATAAACTTCTTGTATTTATTGTTATATAACTTACCTAATGTATTTATTGTTGTTATTTTTCTTGAGTATCAGCCCATAAATGAGAATTTCTCTTAATCGCCACGCTTGGCAGGTGAACTATCCATAGCAGTACCAGATGTCTCCCATCTTTGTCTTCGGTACGGGCATTTTCCGTTTGGCGAAAACAGGATGGTATGAATGGCATGTATTGGAAGCCATAGAAACTTTTTAGCATTTTCATTGTCGTTTCTTACGACACATACCGGACGAAAGATTTTCTTACGCTGTGACCACACGGTTTCTTCAACTGTATTTGTTGCTCCTTTAATCTTTATATTAATAAATTATAAAATCTCATTTAAATTGAATTGTTAAGATTTTTTTATCTATCTTTACTTGAAGTCGGTCATGTGATCTGTGAAATAAACGTGCATTGTGTATTTGCATAACGTACTCTGTAACATCTCGCAGCATGTGAGTAGTGACCAAGCGCCATATGAACAGCTCCGAGATGCGAGTGAGCTCTGGCTTCACCGGCCGCGTCACCTGCTTCTTGACGCAGTGTTAGTTCCTGTTTCAAATGAAAAAATCTTAGATCTGACAGTAGTTTTAGTCTGTAGTCAAAAATCATTGTCATTTTTTTAATAAAAGATCAGAACCACATGTTTTTAACTACACACTATCAACATTATACGATTGAAAACTCGATGGTCAGAATTCATTGTCTGTATTGACTGCCTGCCAAATCCTAGGAGTTGACTTCTAGTAAGCAGTGAATTTTATCGAATTTTAACGTTGATCAATATGATCGACATATTCATGTTTAATCCAATTCCATTAACCTTTTTTTAAACGTAACCATTGCGTTAGGGTATTCCCCGCATTATGAAAACGACTTACATACATGAATTACACAAGGACAAACACTTATACTCACAATAAATATTCATAGATCATAAAATAATTCTTTCGTGCGGGAATTAAGCACGCGGCCCGCAACGACGTAGCCAAACGCTTAACCAGTGCACGACCAAGCCGTTAAAATAATATTCATTTTCCATTTTCATTCCTTACATATTAACTAACTTTATTGTTTGATCTATTCATAAAGTATTATATTTTACAACAATAATTTAGACATTTTATATTTAAAGTCCATCTATAAGCCAGTACATACCTGTGTATGATGCCCTAAGGCCGCGTCAAGTCTTCTCTGTAGACGCCGCGCAAGTCCTAGTGCACCACATGCAGCTGCTTCTAACGAGCGATCACGAGCCTAAATACGTTAAACAAAAAAAAAATCTTCTAAAGTCAAATTTCACGTTACATATATTACAAAAAAATTGTCATTGTTATATTTGAGTTTGAGCTCGAATTGTCTCCGAAGACCGGATATAGACAGCTAAATAAAATAATTAAAGATATTTATCGAGCTTAGATTAAATTTCACAGCTTATTTAAAAAAAAGGTTTTAAATGATATAACAAAAGTTTAGAAGCAGCCAAAAATTTTATAAGAGAAGTTAGTAAGTTAACCAAAAATAACAAAAAGGGCATCAAAATAAGTAAAATGAACGTAATGAGTTTTTTTAAAGATACACGGACTATAAATGTAAAGACTTACCTCTCTCGCAAACCTAAGCTGTCGCTGGTACATCTTCACGGCTTCTTCCACGTCTCCCATCTTGATCAACACATCACCAATGTTACCCAAAGCTCTAAATTTTCCTTGAAGATGCTGAGTCATGTGGGCTATAGCCAGGAAGTATTTCTGACATTCTAGTGCTGTCTCTAAGTTGCCGAGGGCTAAGTGTGCGAGACCAAGATTGCAGTATGCTCTGCCCATATTCATTTTGTCTTGGAGGTCTTTGGCTAGCGAAAGGTCTTGGTCGTAGTATCTGAAATTGAATGGAATATTAATTATGCTTTTATGAAGTCGGTGGATGCAAATGGTTCATGTCGTGGACCACCGGTCGGTCTTCTTTGGATGAAGCCTATGTTCAGCTGTGGATTTGTGATGATGATGGTGATTATGATGATTCATATAAATTAAAATTCAATATATCTAGATGTAGGGACACCAACTAAAAGTAACGGTTAAATCGCTGCAGTACTTTTTCTATAACATAGTTCTATCCTATTGTAAAGTAGATTCTCTTTATTATTTGGTTGAGTATTTTACCATTATTTTATTTTATTTTATTTATTTTTATGTTATGGAAAACCAATAGCTTACAAATCTTAAGTAAATAAATGTTGAATTTACAAGAAGCCAGTAACAGGTTCTCACTAATAGAAATACACTAACATAATCTATTTCGTTGTTTAAAGGACATAGCACAAATACGAGCAACAAAAAATGGAGTCTAATTTAAATGTACAACATGCATAAATTGAATAAGTGAAACAAACAATAATAGCCACAAAAGAAAAGAAAAAACAGGGCTAAACGCACAATATAATTTTTCTTAAAATAAATTAAATTATGACATAAAAAACTCTCGACTTAATGCCCGGCTTGCCGATATATAGCTAGTATTAAACAAATGAAAATCATGCTTTTTGCATTAATTATTATAATTATTAATAGACCGATACATGAAAGTATTTCTTCCATAATTAGTTGATGAGTAGAGTAATGCATACGTTCTAAGGTTCACTGTAGGCGTTCTCAGTTATATTTGTGATAGCAAATCAGAACAGTCAACATTGCCAGAACAGATTTTCAATAAAAATACAATGTCAGCAATCTCCCGACGCTTTATCAGAGGTAGCAGACGATGGTGTTTGCATAAGGATAAGTAGTCTTCTGAGCGGTATTTTCAATCCGTGAAATATATGTATGATACATCGGGTTCCAGATCTGCGAAGCATATTCAAGCGTACTGCGGACGTAAGTACAGTACAAGATTTTAATTGTTTTAATATTATTAAACTCCTTTGAATATGACAAAAGCTAACGCCTTAGATACCCTAGTTATGATATTGTCAACATGGGTGTTGAATAATAACTTAGAGTTGTGGAAAATCCCTAGATCACGTACAACAGATTCTTTTTGTAACTTCTGGCCTTTAAGGTGATAGCCGAAATTAATTAAGTTTCGCTTGCGTGAATATGTAATAAGGGTACATTTTAATGGGTTTAGATCAAGCTTATTGATATTACAGTATTCCTCCAATCTTAGTAGATCTTCCTGCAGTAATTCAGCATCAGCCTAAGATGAGATTGTGGAAAATATTTTCATATCATCAGCAAAACACAGTAGGTGTGATGATTTAAAACAGATTTCAATATCGTTGACAAATATAAGAAATAGCAACGGCCCCATCAAGGACCCCTGTGGCACACCACTCAGTATTGACACCCAACCTGATATGTAATTGTTAACAACTACAGCCTGCGAGCGATTGTCGATATAAGAGGAGAACCACCGCAGTAGGTCTCCACAGATACCAACATACTGAAGCTTTTTTAAAAGCAAATTATGTTCAATCCGGTCGAAAGCCTTACTATAATCTGTATAAATAATGTCAATTTGATGACCATCATCCATGACTTTAGTCAAGAATGAATTAAGGAGTACCAAGTTGGAAACGGTAGATCTACCCTTGAAGAAACCATGTTCAGACTGGCTTATGCTTTGTTTGAGTAACGGATATACCTGCTCATAAATTAACTTTTCAAAGGATGCACAACTTAGAAATTGGCCTATAATTAGCGACCTCAGTCCTAAGACCCTTTTTGTGCACAGGGGTGATATATGCACGCTTCTAAATATCAGGAACTGAGCATTCATGCAACGATTTGCGAAATAGCAAACTTATTGGTAGTGTTATCGTCTCTGCACAATTATACCATATTTGTGTAGTAAAATAATTTGTATTTAGGGTCACTGTATGGAGACATTTAAGGTTTAACGACTGTTCATTTTTGCATACATGCGACATAATTAGGACGCGCGTTGAATTCACTTTAAGCGTAACATACGTTCAGTGCAATAAATATCAAGGGAAAGTACCACTCCTAACTTAACTGCTTGTACCAATCCAATCCAAAAACCTAACCTAACTTTAATATTATAATAATTTTATGCTACTATGGTCCTTCTCTTGCACTCAACAGATTTACTAAAAATATACATAATGTAACTACGATTATACTGCATACTCGTTAATGTAAGGAACCACAACTAAACCGTGCAGTCAGTTATATATGTAAAAGTGAACGTACCGTGGCTGTCTTCATTTCTCTAAAACATACCAACAGTGCACTTGGCTTCGTTTTGATGTTTGGCGTTAGTTTCGACGTATTGTGTCAATGAATTAGTATCGATTTTGAGCCGATATCCTTAATTTAAAATATTAATGAAATACTATGATGCTGTTGCATGCAGTATATGTACACACACATACACACATGTACATATATATATATATATATATATATATATATATATATATATATATATATATATATTTCAAGGTTTGAGGTTCTTATAGTACCATTCTACTGTTTTTAAAAGTGAAAACTATACTATGTTACAAGTGAAGTGAAAAAATATTATGATTTTATATGATACCTTACAGCCTCTCTGTAATTTCCGAGACAATAGTGCGCGTAGCCCAGAAAATGACATGCTTTCGCCTCAGCAGTGACGTCACCTAGTTCTTGTGACAGCATGAGATGCTGCTCATAGTACGGCACCGCTTGCGCGAATTCCCCTCGAGACGATAAACAATTGCCAAGATTTAAAAGAGCACAAGCTTCACCCGCCGCGTCTTTTAACTCGCGAGCAATACCTGAAATTAAATATTTGCTCAATTAATATTTTCTATTCGAGTTCTGCTTAATTAGAACCGAGGAAAAGGTTAAATAGAGTGTATTAACCCTTTCACTGTCTCATAAATCATATATGAACATTTATATTGTTTAATAAGTAAAATAAAATAAGTGAAATAGTTAATGAAGTAAAACAAACTATATCATACGAGTAACATTACGGTGACACGAACTATCCGTAAACCTAAACGATAAGACGTTACTCCATAGATGTTTGCAGCAATTGATTTTACAAGTAAGTGTGAGAAACAACATACAGTCGACCTGGTGGTAAGTGAATGCTGTGACCCATAAACACCTACATCTATGCTCGATTAAAACTCGAAAAAATTAAAACTCCTAAAGACTAAGATAGAATACATCGTTACCAGTCAAAAGAGCCTCTGTCTTTGTTACTCACCATAAAACATATAATTTAATTGAAGGCTATTTTAACAATGCTGCGATTTTATACTTGTATTCTTTATGATTGTGGTCCATCGCCGCTCAACTCATTCAGGATGCAGCCATAATATGATGTATTGTATCCCTACCCTATACAAAATCGAACAAAAACAAGCTTGCGAACAGATGCGTTATCACCCTTGAAAGCTAATGTGGAATGCTTCACATCCTGTAATTTACTATCTCGCCATACACTTCAGAGCAGTGGGTTCACTGCTGCTTGGTGGGAGAAATAGTTAAGAAGATGGTAGGTTTCCAGATTGATTCCTAAGCAGTAAATATTTTACCAACGGTTTGGTAGCGCAGTCGTTAAGCGTATGGTTGTATGAATGTAATGTATGTAAATGTAAGGTATGAATCCTGCACGGACGAACGATACAGGCGAATTTCTTTAAAAATATTGTTTCTAAACCTTAAAATGATGTGATTAAGATTTTTAAGTTCCACCACTGAGCGCACGTATGTGTTTTAAGTGGTCAATAAAGGAGTTTTAGTGTGTCATACTATTCTAATGTAATCTTATAGTTACAGACATGTTTGTATGGGATTCTCTTCCTATCATTTTGATAGAAAAAACTTCATACCGCATTTAGGCGCTTGCTTTGCGATACATTTCTGCTTGGATAAAGATCATTATTATTCATCCTTCACAGCATGCAATGTAAATGTGGAAATTTTTATAAAAATAATATCCTAAAATCGTCCATTTCTTTTCGCATTTTATAATTGACATACCTAAATGTGCTCGGTAATGAAACAGTGCCATATCGTGAGCTCCTAACGCTTGGTATGCGACCGCTAGGTTGCCGTGTGTGGATGCTTCCGAACTTCTATCATGAACTTCTTTCGATATGGTTAGCTCTTGTTTATGGTACTTTATAGCTTGCTCATAGAAGCCTGCCGCTGAGTATGCATTGCCTATGTTCCCGTATGCTCGACCCATTCCCGCCTTATCCTGTAAATGAAAACATGCAATATTTAGTAACAACAATGGCTAATCAAGCGTTTAATGTTAGGTATTTTTATAACAATATATATGAAGGCAGTATTTATAACAGATCATAAATTAATGGTAAAATAGCAGGACCGGTGTCCTGCTATTTTACCATTAATTTATGATCTGTATATACTATGAACGGTGTATAGTTTGCTATGGATTTGAATAATACACTTTATTCCTCAGCACTCTGAGCACAGGGTAGACTGTCACGCTGCTGAAGTAGGAACGTATTTTTAATGGGTGTTTGTAATATTTTTTATTTCTCAGACATGCAGCCTTTCTTACGATGCCTTATTTTATTATCGAGCGCATGGAAAACTAGCACATATTTTTCTGCTTCTTTATCGGCCTGTAAAACTTACTATCAAATTAAAGGGAGCATTTGCTTTAACCATCACGCTTGGTTTTAAATTTTTAGACATGCATGTTCTACTTTCAAATAAGATGGCAAAGCTTATTATCATTACAGCCCATCATAAGTCCACAGCTGAAAAAGGCCTTACTGAAGGAATACCCTAAATCATGGTCATGATTCAACTGCATTCATTAATTTTTGGGACATGCCAAAGAGATGCTCTTTTCAGGTCGTCTGTTATCGGTACGAGGCTGCCACTTAAGAAACCTTTCTTCTCCTTTTTTTTCTTCCATTGGTTGTCAGTTCTTAGAGCTATACGACCGACCCATTGTCACTTTAGCATAATGTATTATATTATCAGCATATATAAAGACAATTATAATTTCAAAAGGCGACCTAGCCTGATGGTAAATGATACGGACATGAAACTAAAAGGTCCTTGGATTGAATCCGTCATTCGACTACTGTCGTGAACCATTCCTAACACAAGCATTATAAGCTTAACAGAAGCGGTTAAAGAGATTATTGGTAGTGTTAATAACACTGCTAGTATTTTTTTAAAAGAAATTGAAATATGACTTACTACAAGGATAATAATAAATTTGTCATGCTAACCTGTAGTTGCCTCGCAATTGATAAATGTGCCTGGTGTAGTTTTAATGCGGCGTCATGTTCCCCGAGCAGTTGATAAACGATGCCCAAATTGGAGCAAGCCCTGCCTTCACCTACCTGCGAAATTTAACAGGTTTATAATTCATTAACTTATCTTCATTTTAGTAAGACAACATTTTTATAATTTTTCGTTTATATTTTGTTAAATAATTTTTTGTTAAGAAGATATTTCAAATAATTAAAAACATTCCAAGGAAAGTAGGAAAATACGACTGATTGAAATTAACTTTGGTGAAGTTATATTTTAGTTTATAATTTATTGTTAAAAGTGAGGATTTAAGGTCGTACAGATCCGATCCTACAGTTCAAAACATGTTATAAATTACACCAAGAACTTTGATTTAATTAAAGCAGAAACGTAAATATGAATACTGATTATACTCAATAGCTTAGCTAATTTTATTTTTAGTTGTCTTAAATTTAATAATATTACGTTATTGCTTTTTATTTGCGTTAATGCGATCTAAACCAGATATATAATTGTAAAAATATAAGTAATCAAAAACAATAGCATATATCATAGTAAATAGTGTTTTTATTTTGGCTGTTGGTTAAAATCGTTACCTTATCTCTTGCCGCCAAGGCGACGTCCAGTTGTCTTTCATGCCATTTCTTAGCTTGAGCGTAATCACCAGCACATCTGAAAACAAGGACTAGATGATTTCTTTTTATACTAAGTATAGAAGATAAATAAGCACACAAATCACCTGATCCTCGATTTAGAATCAAAATGCATGGTCAAAGGGGAGAACTATGATGGAATGCCTCATTCAAATTTTAGTGCGTAATATATAAGTAAGAAGTATACTTAAAACCATACTATATTCCATACTGTAAATTACTAATAAATACACTCACGGTAACTTTTTAAAGTGGGAAGGGGTTCATAGTTAGTAATGCGGATCAACAGTAGAATCAACAGTGCGGGGATACCTACCTGCTCAGCGTAATGGGTAAATCTCATTTCCTTGAAAAAGCCTATGTTCAGCAGCGGGCTTAGAAAGGCTGTTGGTGTATGGAATGAAACTAAGTGGTAACGATGACGACAACCATCATCGTCCATCCTGCACTCAGCTGGGAGTGTAGGACGACCCCATCTAGGTAGGAGTGACAACCTAGTAAGACATCTAGAAACTTGACGAATGCAGGTGGCTCAGGACTTTCCTTTATTATATTACTGGGTTAGAGGCGTATTTTCAACAGTGGACTTTTGAAGGGCTGTGATGATGATGATGAAATAAATAAATAAATTCTTTATTTTACAAATCTTTTGTCAAATAAATGGAATTCTGCCTTGATGAAATGATGACGACGACGATGATAAAGGAGATTACTACTATCGTTTGAGGTAAAAACATTACAAATTTTTTTAATTAAAAAAAATTGTCTAAATAAAAAAAATCTTCGCTTAAATTACTAGCAACTATACCTTGCTGCGTGACCCAAACCAGCGTAGGCTCTAGCCTCAATGGCTCGATCACCTAGGTTCTGTGCTATTCTCAATACGTTTTCGTGATATGCGATCGCTTGAGAGAAGTTTCGCCTGTAATGGTATGACGAGCCTAGATTCGAGTAGGCTCTTGCTTCTTCTACCTGAAAAACGTTAAATCAATAAATACATTTTTTAAATTATAAATTTATTCGTGGTAGCTCAGATGGTTAGCGCCCGCTGTAAATTTCACAATACGCGAGCAACCCGGGTTCGATCCCCGCCAGCACCAATGAAACTTTTAATTGCAATTTTAAGTGCTAATTTACCACGTGCTCGGCGGTGAAGGAAAACATCGTGAGGAAACCTGCATGTCTGAGAAATCAAAAAAAACAAATATTTCGAAGACATGGGAAGTTCGCCAACACGCTTTGGGGCAGAGCGGCGGACATTTCCTTACCCTAAAACCCTCTCAGAAATGAGAGGAGGCCTGTGCCCAGCAGTGGGACGTATGTAAGCTATAACTTTACTTTACTTTTTATAAATTCATTCGTAGATAAATTAAGTGACCGGGTAAACCGTTTAAGTCAAACAAGTAGATTTTAGAGTCATGAGGAATGTTGATCGAGTACGGCGTTAGTTTGACCAATTTGACGAACCTGCGAGTTGAAATTGTTTGATGCAAACGCATAATTTCGTTTCTACGACGATTGGGTAAAATTTCATAGCACTACGTGGCATACCGGCTTCGATGCGCACGGTCAACACAGATGTTGTTAATTGATAATATTAGGCCTTACGGGGTCTAATGGTCGTAAGTGCGACTGCTGATCATTCCCAGGTTCAAATCCCAGGTCGGGCCAAAATCAGTTATTGGGTTGTTCTGTTATGGAATTCTTAGTAGCAGCCTGGAGTCAGGAAGTTGGCGGAATTTTAGCTTCGGAAAGCATGTAAAGCCGTTGGTCTTGCGCCTGATCTTTTCCGGTCATGCCGGATTGCCATCTTATCCAACTACGAGAGTGAGAGAATAGAGTGTGCTTACGCATATACTTCTGTATTATTATTTTGTTCTGCACAGGTGGCTTGACGTTAAGCGTTCAGACTGGTTCGGACGCCGTGGCCGAAGTAAGTTCAAGAGACATTATAATGAATTGTAATTTTAATTTCTAATAATCATGTATTTGGTGGTGAAAGAAAACATCGTGAGGAAACCAGCATATCTGGGAAAGTTTGAAGATTTGTAGAGTTCTCTAACACGCGTTGATGCAGGCCGAAGGACTCTATCTTGTTCCAAAATATCTCTCGAAAGTGAAAGGAGCGCAGTCTGCACCCAGCAGTGTAGCTTACATAAGCTGTCCTAGCTTTTATATTTATGTAAATATTATAATATCCACACATTAAATACTATATATAAAAATCAATTGCTGTCCGTTACTCTCGCTAAAACTCAAAAACGGCTCGACCGATTTTGATGAAAATTTTTGTGTGTGTTTGAATGTGTCCCTAAATGGTTTAGATTCTCATTTGGACCCGGTAGGTAGCGCTGTTGTCGAGATCCAGAAATCACTCGTGCGAGGCCGGGGCGCATTGCTAGTCTAAAATAATAATTATCGTCACTGTAGCAGTTAATTACATTTCATACCACATCCAAGCTTTTAGCCACTGTGCTACCGAGCAGTCAAAGGAAATGCAAAATAAATAATAAAACATTTCATTACTTGTCTTATCTTTATTATTTTAGCATTAAAGACGAGGAAAAAGATAGGATAAAAAAAAAACTTTAGAATAGCGGCAAAGATCCCAAGAAATATCCATTTTCTCGGTTCTCTAATTGGCATCCATTTGCATAATGTATTTGGTCGAATCGATTAGCAGTTACAATTAAATCCCATGCTTTAGAAGATTAGACAAGACTTCACTGACAATTGCCAACCTATAAAGCTGCCTTGTGATTCCTAGGATTGTAAAGGTTGCTTAATGCTTATATATAATTTGTATTTATGCATTGATTTATACTATTTATAAATTCATTCTTTCATTCAGTCCATCACAGGTTCACCGCTGAACATAGGTGTTCTCAATAGTGAAGTTGTTATAACTTAATTTGCTTAATTCCGCGTAAAGAAATAAAATAACACTTACATGTTATAACAACTTCATTATAATGGATTTCCGCAAAGAAACGACTGTGATTCTATTAATTATCTTCCCAATATATTGCTTCATAAGAGGGATATTTGCCATAGTTGCCACGCTTGGCAGGTGGGTTGGCAAATATCTTTTTAATATTTTCTGTTGCTACTAGAAAGATGCTGCTGCCCTCCTGACACCTGTTACGTCATCCACGGGATGATATTTGGTAATGAACAATCTTACGGCCGCGACTACTCACACACTGTTGAAATGACATTATTATTTTTTATAATTGATAACCCTGAATAATAATGTCATTGAATATAATATTTAATGTTAAAAATTACGAACTACCTAATGCTTGTGTAAAACTACAAAGAGATGAGACCATTAAATCAATCTCAATAGTCTCGAACACAATCGCAAAGTAGCCAGCCTTTCGGTGTGCGCAGGAAATGCATAACTTAATACTTTATTTCCTGTTCCTTCCACCCCCGAAAAGCCACAGTCGGACAGCCTACATCCTTTCGTTGTCCACTTACCACGCATTCTAAACAAATAGTTTGCTTTATAGTTCGTCATGTGTGTAGTAAAGTGGAATATTTTGCCGTCATCTATTTGTCTATATGATTACGATGTGGGTGTTTTCAAGGCAAGAGTGAACGGTCAGTTAAGCTAAGTAGGTGCGCTTTATCATCTTCGACTGCATCACAACTTACCATCAGGTGGGATTATAGTCGAGAATCTAATTTCCCTATAGGTTATCAGTTCTTCGAGTTACATACTATATAGAAGAAACATAGAAAGGCATATTTTATTTTGGAATTACCCATTGACGCACACAACAATATTATACGAATCTATAACTTCTATATAAATTTAACAGTTAGACTCTGCATGTCCTAAGTCATGCCAAAAACGGTTCTCTATCAGTATAATTTGCGGTGAGACCGAATGGTAACTTTGATTTTTATTGTTGGCCAGTCTTGGACAACAGGTATAGTTTTGAAACATATAAAATAATGTTTTTTTTACGAAAGATATAAATACTCTAAACTGTATCTAACAATTTCTTTATAATTCCTATATATTATTATATGGCCGGTCCGTTGCTACTTCAGCTAATTAATCCGTTGAATTTTATTGGTTAGTTAATTCTGTTGCGAATACCTTCGTTACGGATTACTTCGATCTCTTTAGCACGCTGAACAATGTTAAACTTTCGCAGGGTAGGATTAGTTGTAAATTTAGAATAAGTGTGACATGGTTGTTAGAAATGATTTCGACGAGTCCATGTTCGTCTCAAGACCTGTTAGGAGACACTATTACGGTCTTTGAGTATAGCGCTGTTTTCCAGCGATTATGCCATAATTACTATATGGCCATTGATGTTGATACCGTATTCTAACTTTACAGTCCGTAATATTTATTGCTTGAAATTAATAATATTAATAAAAACATAGATCAAAATAATTAAAGATGCATTAATACCTGATCGCCAAGTCGCCTTGCAAGTCGTAGGTGTTGCGTGTGACAGTCCACAGCGGAATCAAATTCTCCCATTGCCAGATAGACAGCGCCGACATTTCCTATTTCCCGTGCTTCTTGAAGACGGTCTCCCATTTGTTTAACTAGCTGGACGCATTGCTTGTGACTGGCCAAGGCGTTAGGATAGTCTCCAATGGCAGTGTACACGTGGCCTAAAGATGTAAGAGCTGCGGCTGCGGCTTGCGTATCCTGTTGATAAACATAAAGTAAATGTTTTTGATATAGTTAATTAACCTTTTAATATAAGTGCTAGTGCTAAGACATAGTGTATCGAAGAATTAAAGATCTGACTTCAAAAGCTAATATGTCGAAATTCTTTTTATATTTTTTTAATATTAAAAGCCGGTTTTACTTTTTTTTATGATGTTACCTTTTAAAGGTCTTAGACTAAGACATATCACAAGTTCAAGGCAACAACTGGAATTTTTTAACAGTTATATTAGAAACACTATCCTTTACTTATTTTTCCATCCGTAGGGGGTGGAATTTTTCTTTAAATTTGTATGAGACTATTATTCAAGTATAGCTTATTTAATAGAAGAATAATCGTTTAAGTCGGTTTAGTCGTTTTTAAGGTCTCGTAATAAAGGTTATTGAGTCGTCTCTTCGTTTTTTGAACTCAGTTAAAATTAATATTATTCCAATTGTTAATATTATGATATTATTAATATTGTTCTTCTCAACAACAAGTTATTATTTATCATTTAAACGGTAGAATATATGGTATTGTTTTTAAATTTCAAAGACAGATTCGTTTTATATTTTTGGAAATGTAATGAAGCAGAAATAGTTTACTGAAGTCCTCCAGTATATTAATTCTTAAAATATATTTTATAAGTATCACTGTGTATTCAATCATTTAAAAACACGTGCTAGCTCAGCACTTCAAACTGTAAAAACTGAAAGCTATAGGGGCAGCAATTTAAGTTACCAACAGTTTAAAGGTATCGGCACCACAGATCAAAAATATCGGTGAACTATTAAGTTTATGACGGCTCCGTGGCGCAGTGGCTTAGCAATGAGTTGCTGCGTTAAGGGCCGTGGGTTCTAATCCCGTACGGAACAAGTATTTGTATGGCCTACAAATAATTGTTCCGGGTCTGGATGTTTGTCCTTGTGAAATTTATGTATGTAAACTGCCCCCACGATACAGGAGAAAATCCTAGTGTGGAGGTAACGTTTAAAAAAAGAAAAAAAAATGACGTTTTTATAAAATTTAAGTGACAAACGATCTTACAATCTACCTTATGGTAAGTGCCTACTGTAGCCCATGGGAACCTACAACCAACTTCAAATAACGAAGGCTACAGATGCGTTGTCACCTCTAAGAATTAAGGTGGAATTATACTGATTCTCCATACCCTTAAACCGGGCCAGAACACAGCAGTGAAAGCACTGCTGTTTGGCGGCAGAAATATGTGAGAGGGTAGATAGCATCCTACTACGACCCCAGACGAACTCCTAGGCAGAAAAAATCCTACCACCTAATTGACTTTCTCTTTGCTGAATTTAACTTACTAGGCCTTGTCTATAGACTGCTCGAAGAATCGACAACTGACGGGGAAAAACGGTTCTCGTACCGGTAGGCAAACTGTAGGGTGGCCCCCACTAGATGCGAGTGACGACCTGGTAAGACATGCAGGAAGCCGATGGATGCAGGTAGCTTAGGACCGTGCTTTGTGGCATTCTTTGGAGGAGGCCTATGTTCAGCAGTGGACTTGTGAAGGGCTGTAATGATGATGATGTTAGGCTGAATTAAGCACTTACTATCAGGTATAGTGTTAGTTCCTCTCTATAATATTATAAAAAAATCTCAAACATAGATGCATGATTTTTATTACAGTAAAATATGCCATGTAAATAAAGTTTATGAATTCCAAATCAAAAAAAAAATCATACGCAAACTTTTCTATTTTTTGTTGAATGTTACATCCTATGTGGTTATTTATCTACATTGAAAATTGAAACAGATTTAAAAATATAAAAGAAAAAGAATTCAACGTCGTAAAGCACTGGATTAAAACATGTATTGTATCGTGTCGTATTGTATCGTATTGTGTCGAAATACTGATTAAATTACATCATTCGTAAGAATTTATAAAAAATGTTTGGTTTAGGTAATGTCAGAGAAGTCATCAAGCCGTTTCTTTCAGGGGTACTAAAAAGTCTACATAATAAATATGTGAGCAATAAACTTGCAAACTTAATTGTTTGAAGTATTTTTATATAAATTATCCACTGTAAAACCATAATCTGTAGTATGGGGCCATCCATAAATTACATCATACGTTAAGGAGTGGAGGGGGGGGGGGAATAGTTACGAGTAAAGTCCTGATTTCAGAAGCTATTATGTGTAAATTATTTTAATTTTTATACTAACAACTAGGGTTTTTCACACTTAGGGTCGGAAGTTTTTCTTTAAATTTACCTAATTTAAAAGAAGTAACTACCCTGAAGTAAATATAAGCTATTAAATAAAAACAATTAATTTAAATCGGTTCAGCCATTTCCAAGATATGGGTAAATGTACAAAAAAACATACGGGAACCTTTTAGTATTTTGAACTATTAACAGTTGGTAAAATTAAAAATTTTGCACAACCGACTTCAATATAAATAAAATGAGAACATCATCAAATTAGGTGAAGTTATTTAAATACGCATTATTAAGGATAACTCAAAAACTACTTGTCAGATCTTAATCAAATTTATATAGGACCACATAAGAAGAACCAGCTTTCAAATAAAACAAGAATCATCAAAATCGGTTCACCTAGAAAAAAGTTCTGAGGTAACACACATAAAAAATACACATATAAATAAATAAAAAATGTACATATAATAAATACACATATTTACGTGGTAGAGGCACGCTGCAGCTATATTACTGATATAGTTCTAGCACGAATAGGTCAAATTGACCGGGGAAGAACCACGCTCTCACAGAATACCAGCGTAAAATAGCAGCTTAACGCTGCTGTTACGTATGGTGAGTGGAGATCCTTTTTATTGGAATTCCATCTTATTCCTCACGGGTGACCACGCATCTGCATTTCGATTCGTAATCGAGGACAGATGTAGATGTCTATGAGCCAGGGCAACCACTTACCATCAGGTGGACTGTGTTCTCGTTTGTCATCCTTATCCTATATAAAAAAATACAGACGAATTGAGAACCTGCTCCATTTTTTAAGTCGGTTACAATTATGAAAGTTATCTAAGTTGTAAAAAATTTACGAAGCAGATCCGGAGAGTAATTGAAATAGAATAATTTATTATTTGGTACAGTTATATAAGTAGAAAACAGGAATTAAGGCGATTAGAAGAGTCGACTGTAGAATTAAAATAATTCTAAATATTTAAACAACTATAAAAAACGACTGGATGTGTTTCCTGTTCGATTTGACCACTTAAGTAGTTATAACTTTTTATAAACCCTGGGAACGCTCTCCCGGCGATATCGTAAATCGCTAAAGGACATTCATGCCACAGACTCGTCGAAAAAGCCCACTTTTACTACTTCAACAGATAATACCGAGATTTGTGTTCATATGAATTGAATAGATATAAAATTTATACGTTGACTTATCACTTTAATGCCGTTCTGAATAGGATTTAAGTGATAAAAATTATTCACCTTTAGTATTGAATTGAGAGAGATTCAATATGGAGACTTAACATTAATAAATTACAATGGAGTGACTTTTGATTGCATAACTAAGTTGATAAAATATTAAATATATTATTTGGTATTACAATTCGTAAAGAACGTATTTGAATAATCAAATATTTATAATTTAATGTTTTAAACAGCTTTTGTTTACACATCTAATAAATATATGTTTTTGAATTTTATTATTATCAGTGGACTTCATATTATTATGAAGTTGTTCCTTATTCCTCAGCGCCAAGCTTGCGCACTTTCTCACTATGTTATCCTTCACCATCGAGCACGTGCTAAATCAACACTTAATATTGCAATTAACTTGGTACTTGCGGGGATCACACACGGGTTGCTTGCATACTGTGAAAGTTATGGCAAGTACTTAGCTACCACTGCTATAAAATTATATTTAAATACTACTATTTATTATATTTTATATTTCCCTTTTCTACAAAAGGACATATAGAAAAATAATGCTACAGGTAATTACTATGTACGTCATTTTGTTTGGATGGTTTTATGCAACTGATCTAAAGTTAGTTTGATGAGAGCTATCCTCGTTATAAAGTCAGTACTGTAGTAATGAAGGTTATTGAGTCGCAATAATTTATAATATATTAGTGCTTGAAGGTTTGAATGTAACTCTACAGGGTTATTTTGCAATAACCGGCCAAATTTGCAGAGAAGGTTCAAAATAAATAATATAGGCACACGGTGAAGAAAAATTAATTAAGAAAATCTCAAACATTCTGTCCTGTCTATTTTTAAATTCATAGTGCGTGGTAATGCATTATTAATTTAACTGATTTTACTGCGCACACACACATTAGTAAGGGTCGATCGGTTGGCAAAACGCCCATAAATCACCTTTAATTTAGGATAATTTAAAAATAAAAGTAGAAGCCTTATTTAGTCGTATTTTCAAAAACTGCAATAACGGTATATCATTATTTATATATTTGAACTTAAGCTTATAATTTGGCTACTCTTTGAAAAATAATCCTGTATGTTAATGGCACTCGACTGCGAGTGCTTTTGTGTCATTCGAAAAAGAAATTAAGCAGTTCTATTTAAATTTAGTAGAAATGCGAGATTTGTCTGTAAAACCGTAGTAAAGCGAGTAGTAATCTCTATATATAAAAATCAATTGCTGTCTAAAACTTTTAAAAAAACTTTAAAACGGCTGGAACGATTTTGAAATTGTTTGTGTGCGTTTGAGTGGGTCCCTGAATGGTTTAAAAACTCACTTAGACCCTGTAGGTGACGCTGTTGTCGAGATTTAGAAATCACCCGTGCAAAACAGGGGCGGATCGCTAGTAATTACTAAAAGTTATCGATTATGTACTCAACTAATGTACTCCGATAAGAATGTTTTATAATTACACGAATATTAGGTACGGTACACATTGATAATACTACTAATTTTACGGATTTTAATTTTTGAGTTAAATTAAAATCCGTAAAATAAATCCGTAGATGGTTATTATCTATCAACAAGATAAATGTACAAAATTCGATTGAGCATCTTAGTATATTAACAACTACGCACACATTAATAACTCTAGGTTATAATTGGCTAAAATAGTTACTTAATAGACGTTGCCACGCTAGATAATTTTCGTCGTTAGCGCACTCGGTATTATTATTTTACATAAAATTTACTTTGCGTATTAGTTCTATTGCTGTGTGTTACACTCTTTTGCTTTCTTCTTCTGTGGAATGCATAGTGAAAACAAACAAACAGGATAAAATCCAAATAAAAGATGATTAGAATGCGGCGTATCCTTTTCTCTGAGGAAGTGAATGACAAAAAATATCCGACGACAGACCGCCGGTAGAGTCTTTGTCTGAGTTAGAAAGGTACCACTGATACGTATCGATGTCGATTAAATTACACGATATTAGATTTCTTGATGCCAACAATCTAAAAAATGATTGATATAATCTGGTTTGTTAAAATATGTTTTCTACAAGCTGTACATTTGTTTCGAAAAAGTATTAAGGATATTTTGAGTTTTTGTTTTTGAGACTGAACCCATAAGTTGTTTAATTATGTGACGTGCCACAAGGAACATGTCTCAAGTCGTTCAAAAGTACAACAGTTCATGTTCCCGTTAAAACTTAGTAGTTGATATATCATCATCATCATCATCACCATTATTATTATTTTACAGCCCATCACAAGTCCACTGCTAAACATACCCAAAGTGTGCCACAAATTGCAGTCCTGAGGGACCAATATCCATCGACTATCTGCATTTTACTTTATCTAGTGGAGGACCGCCATCCTTTCCACTCGAGTACCCTTTTACCCCATCGGTTGTTAGTTCATCGAGCTATATGCCCGACCTATTATTAATACAGCTTATTGATCCGTTAGGCTACTTTGTTTCTATTGCAAATCTATCAAATTTGCAATAGAAATCTATCACGCTCAGAATCTCCGAGTATAGCTCCTTCCATAACTCGCTTAGCAACCTTGAGCTTTCTCCTTCCTTGACATGAAAGACCACGTCTAGATTCCTTTTATATCTTATATGACATGTAAAGCTTTTGCGGTGAAGATGTAAAAGTGTAAATAACAATGCAACTGCTTCATTGTCTACATTGCTATTGCTACTAATGGAACAGTCACAATACTATACATAATAGGCGATGTAAAACTATTCAATACAAACAAAATAAAAATAAAACGCTTACTCGATAAAGAGAATTAGTCACCCTAATAGTATTTGTGGAAATTCTGAAGTGATAAGAACAGTTTAATGAAGTTTTAATGGCTATATGCAATCTCAATACAAGCGATAAAATGCTCGACTGATTTTAAATTACTAGCGACGAGCTTTGTCGATATTATCGGTAACTAAATGTCACTTAAAAGGGGCAGCACTAAAAGTCAGTCGGTCGGCCCGCAACAATCTAGCTAATTAAGTATGTGCAACAAGATACGATAACGCGGTGATTTACATACTGAGTCGATCTCCTTACGACATTTTTCAATCGTCTATAGTGACTGTACCCACTCAAAGCGTTTCTCACAATAATATTAGATACAGTTAAAGAATATTTATAAAGTTGATTTGGTATAAAAATATGCTTATACTTCTAAATAAAATATTGTCTACTTTAAATTAAAAAGGCAATAATAAAATAATAAAGGCAAAGGCAGTTTCTGTGAACAGAAAGTCGAAACCAAATATCTTCATCATTCTAAACATCAGCTCGTAGAAATCCAAAGCTGAACATTGACATTAATCGTCATGGATTTGCCGGCGAATTGACGCTTGTAGTACCAGACGTCACGCACTTTTGACGTTGTTGTCGGTCGCCGGTCTCGATATTTTGTTTGGCCTGATTTGGTATTGTATGGGGTATACATCTATCCGTGTAGTGGCGGTGTAAGAATATCCACTACCCCATATCTTCCCGTGTTGTGAGAGGCGACAGAGGGAAAATGAAACAGGAGATAGACAGCAGCATCTTCCTGATAACAACTCAGAATAATAAAAAAACTGCGGTTGCCGACCCGCTTGCCAAGCGTGGCAACTATGGCAAAATCCCGCCATCAGAGGCAATCTACGAGGGAGGCCTATGTTTAGCAGTGGATTTTTATAGGCTATAATGGATGGATTGATATATCTATCGCAAGCCGGAAGATTTTTCTGCCATTTTCATACTAACACCTACTCTTACTACACCCAAGGGACGAAATGAGATGATGCATTCTCTTGTGTCGTCAACACACGGCACCATAGCCAGGTGTATTACATAATATGAGCCTTTGCTCATTTAGGTGGTACTTTACTGAAATACTTGAGTTTAAAAAGAAATGATCCGGTTTTCGAGAATGTCGTCATCGTTCATAGTCCATATAAAAACCGCTGCTATTTGAATTTATCCACTTTTTGAATATTTATTTATTTCTTATATTCTTATATTTTATAATTATTATAAGAATTGTATTAAGTTTTTGTTTTATAAAAACATCTTCAGGTTTTTCGGATAAAATATAGCCTAGATACCTCCTGGCATTGCTTTCTATCGCTTCGTAAAGTTTCATCACAATCAGGTCAGCCATTCCGAAGATTAGCCCGGCCAAACAGACATACAGACAGACAAACATTTTAAAAATTGTTATTTATATCTTAACTAGCTGTGCCCCGCGGTTTCACCCGCGTATATCACGTGTCTGAGCCGCGCGATATGAGATGACACCTAGTTCAAGCATTTTAGATAGCTATGTATGGAAAA
This sequence comes from Parnassius orleans, assembly GCA_029286625.1. Classification (NCBI taxonomy): domain Eukaryota; kingdom Metazoa; phylum Arthropoda; class Insecta; order Lepidoptera; family Papilionidae; genus Parnassius; species Parnassius orleans. The sequence continues at coordinate 2,578,276 of JAGSMP010000008.1, forward strand.
ATTGGCAAAATTAATGGCGTACTTTTATCTATCGGCATATGTACTTTATAGAGCGAAGTTAAATTTTATCCACTCTCCCTCCCCCTCCCGGGTAAGCGTCACCTCCGTACCCCAGAAAGTGTCACGATACATGAAAAGTGTGTAGGTACGAAATGATCGAACTATGCATCCAAATAACCTACTGTAGAGAGTAAAGTGTGTATCTTCATAAAATTGTCTTGATGATGAAGTAACTTTCGTTCGTAATGAATAGTAATGCCATGCCTAATAATAACGCTCATAAAGCACTTTTTAATTTTCAATAATTTTTTGTCACAAAATACCTTAAGTATATTGTGGCTTATGTATAAGAAATATATATGTATATCGCGGACATTTTTTTAGATGAAGTAAAGATCTAAATTTTTGTAGGACATTGTATTTACGTATCACTAACCAATACGCCAGCACATGCGGATAAATCATTCCGGGAGCGATTTTTCTATCAATATTTAAGGCTAGCTGAGAGGTGTAGCCTAATGCTAGATAGCCTCTACTATTTTTCATGAATCTGGCTATAATATACAAAAATATTTTTTCAAATCGACTAGTATAAGAGACTAGTATAGATAGTATGCAAATAGCCCCTAAGCTTAATAAAAGCCAGTTATTTCAGTATGACAGACAAACACTTCAATTTTATTTGTATGTATACTCGTAGATGTTAGAATAGGAAAAAAAGACTAGAATCATCATAAAAAACTTGATGCTATAATAAAATACACTATCACTGTTTTCGCTTGGGACGAACCTAGCGAGTCACTTAATTTTTTCTGTTTTTGTTACATAGATACTTAAAGGCAACTTAATATGTTACTCATTAGTTTGAAAAAAAGTAAAGGTGAATAAATTAATAATTTGCTATACACTGGTCGGCATTCAGAGACAATTTCAAGTTTGATCTCAAACTCCCAAAATGTCTAATTTTCGTTTTAAAGTATATACTCTATAGCCAGTATTCACAGATAATCTCAAATTTCATGATTTCTTATATTTACGGGAACACTACATATTTAAATAAAACTAGTTTTTATGGATTCTATCGCGTATAACGTATATTATCTTATTTTATATTCCCGACGTTTTGAGCACTTTACCATGGACAAAGCGTACGTGCTTAAAAACTAGTTTTATTTAAATCTCAAATTTAATTTGAAACTCCACATGTTAAAATTAAAATTTGTGCTGTTAACATAGTAAGAAGTTTGAGTTTAACCCCAAGAGTGTCTCTGTATACCAACCACTCTAACGCTCGACGCCTATATTCCTTCAACGCGACATTTCTGGTGTCCACAGCATCCATTTACAATCAAATGGACTATATTCTTGTTTGTCACCTTTACTTCTATAAAAATACTCAGCCACAGGTACGCCCGTCATAGCTCTATAAAATCAAACACAAATTGAGTTTCGCACGCTATTTGAACTTAGGACCTATGAGGTAATTATGATAAACGATAAGCAAGTAGTGGGTTGCGGTAGCAGAAAGTATACAAAACATCATCACGCTGAAGAGACACAAGCTGGTATTCAGAGGCAATCGCGAGTTAAAACTCAAACTCCACAATGTCAAAATTTGAGTTTAGAGCATAATTTTATGTGACCAAAAAGACAGCTTAAAGCAAGCTTACAGAATTGTCGATCCGGCTTCGCACGGGTGATTTCTGTATCTCGACAACAGCGCCACCTACCGGTTCCGATTGTAAATCTAAACTATCCAGGGACCCACTCAAACACACACAAAAAAATTCATCAAAATCGTTCGAGTTTTTTCGAGTTTTAGCGAGAGTAACGGACAGCAATTGATTTTTGTATAGAGATGTTTTATTCATTTTGTGCATTGTATAATTAACAGTAAAAAATGAAATTAACTAAAAACTATTATTCTTCATGAATAAATAATAGATAACACGTGTGGGGGTGACGTAAGAGTATGTATTACCACATTCCGTCCCGTGGGTGTCGTAAGAGACGACTATGGGATATGGCGAAAAGATCATATGGCTATGGTAAGTAGTTGCTGTAGCCCATAGACATCTACGAGTACATCTTTCCTCGATTACGAATCGAAATGCAGATGCGTTGTCACCCGTGAAGACTAAGATGGAATGCTTCGTTTCCAGTAAAGGTCTCCGGTTCTCTACACTCACCATACAAAACACAGCAGGATTAAGCTGCTATTTTACGCTGGTATTCTGTGAGAGCGTGGCCCTTCTCCGGTCGAGCCGACCCATTCGTGCTACAACTATACCAGTAATATACCTGCAGCATGGCTCTACCACGTAAAAACAGATGGCGTTATAAATATCTCGTTTACAATCATTGATATAATATGTAATAGTACTTAAGTACAATAAACTTCAATGTTTACAACAGGCGTGAAATAGCCAGACCGACGACGAGAAGCAGCGCCAAAAGGTAAAACATATTGTATTGCGATCGTCAAGCTGCTTGCCAGGCGCCATTAGACTTTTACAGGCTGATGCAGTTAAAGAACAAGTGATAAAATTAAAAAATAAAATTAATTTAAATTTTGTACAACCGACTTCAATACAAATAAAATGTGTGAATCAATCATCAATGTGGTCGAAGTCAATTAAATACGCATTATTAAGGGTAACTCCAAAACTACTGGTCAGATCTTGATCAAATTTATATGGAACCACACGAGAAACACAGATTTTAAATAAAAAAATAATTAATAAAAATCGGTTCACCTAGAAAAAAGTTCTGAGGTAACACTCATAAAAATTCAGGACCCCCTCCGTTTTTGAAGTCGGTTTAAAAAATATAACACATTAAATTAGTTAATGAAAATCACACAGCAATAACAACTTTATCAGAACCATACTTATTCGAATGCGTTGTTTCCCAAATAGGATGCATAGAGAAAAGAGAATATAAAGATAGAGAATTAATGGTCATTGAGTATAAATTAACTATTTAAGGTCCGCCCTGAGACTGGTGTCCATTAATGAACTTCACTAGGCGGCGACCGGGTGGCTCAAATATATTCCATGTCATGATGTCTGGGTATTTGCAATTCATGAATATGCATTTTTACGACGCTTTACGTTATTGCAAGAATGTATAATATTGGATTGAAGTTAAAATGTTTTATTTTTAGTAGCTTGGATTTAATGTGTTGTTATATCTACGCTTAAGCATGTAATTAATTAGCAAGTGTAGATAGTAATGAGATTTTTATAGTTGATGTTAGTTGCCACGATTGTCAGGCGGATTGGCAACCGCAGTTTTTAATAATTTTGAGTTGTTATATAGATTTTGGCCTGACACGGGATTCGAACCCGAGTAATCAAGATTGCAGTCGCGCTTACGGCTATTAGACCAACGAGGACGTCGTACCGATGCAAGTAATATAATAAGCCGATGACAATACAATCATTTCATGACTATGACTTAGTATTCTCAATAGGATCATTAACGCTCCTGCGCTCTGCCGTGATGCATCCCTCGGAGTGCACCAAAACAAAAGCAGTTGTTTCTGCGCCTTCTTGCCGTCCCATCGGACTATGAAAGGGAGGAAATAGGGAGTGCTGTGCTTGCGCACACACTCGTGCACTGTACCTAATCCTGTCCTGCGCTAGATGGGTAGTCTCCATAGAAACGGACCACTGAGGCTGAAATTCAGTTTAGAGGACTTTATTACTTGCTTATAGCATACACTTGACCAGCTTTCCAAGCTATTCTCTATATTATTTTTAGTTTTATTATTTTTAATTTCTCTATTATATTATTAGTATTAGTTTATTTAATATTTATGTTATAACATATAAAGTTATTTATCAATTAGTTTTTTGAGCACCAAATGTATGATACATTTTTTAATCTCTACTAATATTATAAAGAGGTAAAGTTTGTAAGTTTGTGAGTTTGTTTGTAGGAAGTAATCTCTGGAACTACTGAACCGATTTTAAAAATTCTTTTACCAGTAGTAAGCTACATTATTCTTGAGTGACATAGGCTATATTTGATTGTGATTAATAATATTTTCCTTCAACGCGAGATTCCTATCAATATTTCCTATCAATTCCGAGAAAAACGGGCTGTTGCGTTGATTTATCGACGTGCGCTGACTAAACGGTTCGATATAGGTGAATATAATGTTCAACCTCTATTGTGTATTAAATATAAAAGATAGATATGTAGTGCCGCGGAATTTTGTTAAATGTAAAAGAAAAAGTATATGGTGATATTTAGATGTATTTTTCATACACGTCAGTGTATATTGAAATGAATGCCTTTGTCATCAAGGAAATTTTATTAAGATAAAATTTGTTTGTTACAGTATGTTATTTGGTTGTATAGTTTAGGAGATAATTTAAAATATCAAATACACGAGACAATGAGAATGCTGCCCTTTCGGCCGACGACGACGGTTGCTGTCGGGTAATGGGCGTGGCCGTTTACCTCTAAGAGGTAGGTTGCCGGTTGCCGCGCGGCTCACTTGCGCAGTCGTCTCCCTACGCAACGGACGTTGACGAAATTGGAATTTTTGAAGCGTAATTAAATTCTCCCGATATTGTTTTGATTAAAAAGTTCGTATCAGAACTACTTTCTGTTTTATTGTTTCCATAATAAGTTCTTATCAAAATTACAGCTTTATTGTTCCGATCAAAAGTTTTTACTAGAACTAACACCCAAATAACCGTTTTTATCCCTATTTCGGGGGAAAAACGGAAATATTTATTCTTATTCTGACAATTTTTAGTATTAGGGGCCCACATGGAAGGAACACGCGCCGATGTCATCAGAGCATGCTTAAAATCATCTCCCTTATGGAGTTCCGTTGAAACTATCAATTTACGAACAAATATGCAAATATGAGAGCCCATTTGAGCGACAACTACGACAACGATTTTCCGCAACGACTACTCAAACTTGGAGAAGGAAAAATTACCTCTCCTAGCACCAACAGTAGTTGCGTTAAAAGTAAACTTTACGATAGATTGGGCCACATAGTCCATAGATTAGAACATCGAATAGACTGCAATATATCCCGGGCTTGAAAATTTATTGGAAATAATTTATCACTGGCTTTGTTTAAGGGCAATAGTCAAATGTCACCCAGAAACTTTACAGTGAAATGAAATAATGAAACTGATTTTACAGAAAATTCCCGGTCAAGTCAAACAGTATAAGTCACTTGTCACGGTGTGTAATATTGAGGATACAGTGCACTATCCTCAAGAATTTTTAAATTCTTTGAGCCCTTCTGGCCTACCACCTCACGACCTTATGTTAAAAGTCGGCATTCCTGTCATGCTGTTAAGACACTTGAGCCCTTTCAACATGTGTAATGGCACAAGGCTACTGATAAAAGAGTTGCGGGACAATATAATTGTGGTGACTATCCTCACGGGGCCAGGCAACTTGCTCATATTCCGCGGATACCCATCATTCCGACGGATATGCCAATATCGTTCAAAATACTACAGTTTCCAGTTAAAGTTTCATTTGCCTTCACGATAAATAAGTCCCAGGATCAAACATTCTCTCTGGTAGGCATTGACTTGAAAAAGGAGTGTTTTTCCCATGGCCAGTTATATGTTGGCTTTTCGAATTAGAACTCCAGAAAACCAATACATTTTGCTACCAGACAATAGCACAACATCAAAAATAGTATAGAGAAGTCTTAAACAATTGACGTACTCGCCCAATACATACTAGCAGCCAACGATTAATAAAAATAAACATAAATTAAATCCTAAACACTCAGTACTAAGAACCACACAAGATCATTTAAACACAAGTAAAAATGTTTGACGCCCAGCGAAGTGGGCACGGGTCAGCTAGTATTCTATAAACAGTCCAATCTATGAAAGCGCATTGCTGGACATATATCTCTCATATGGCAGAGTTTTAAAAATATTGTATGCCATAATCATTAAGCCAAGCAAGCTTGTTGGTGCTTACAGTGCAGATATTTTAATTGTTTAGTCTGTATTAGAACAAAAGATTATTGAAGATATTGAAGATTCATATTGCGAAATCATATGAATAACAACACGCAAGTTAAACAATCCTTTTATTCGTATATAGCTTTAGTCACACTTGCTGCACATGGAATATTCTAGGCATTCGCTAATGAAGCTGAGCAACGCAGCCCCACATGTTACTGTCAAATTATCCGCGGTTTGTATCTACACTTTGTATCACGATAGCCGGCATACCTCTATGAATTACCAACATTACAAAGTTTTATAATGCTTTCAAATTACTATGTCACATAACGCATTTAAATTTTTGATTGTATAATTAAAATACTAGCACAATATATAATAATTTCGTATAGTGTAAAGCTTTTAAAATGCTATTAAACAATAACGAATTTGGTCACAGGCTCATAGAATGATTCTGTAAATTTATATGAATATTTAAATATGCTGAAAAGAGGAAATGCTGACAAATGTTAATTTAAAATGTATGAACCCGATATTTTTCTTATAGAATAAGGGCACAAACGAGCACACAGTCCAACTGATGGTAAGTGGATGCTATGGCCCATAGACATCTACATTTATCTTCGATTAAGAATATAAATGCAGATGCTTTGTAACCCCTGAGAACTAAGATGGAATGCCTCGTTTCCAGTAAAAAGGGTCTCCGGTTCTCTACACTCACCGCACGAAATACAGCAGCATAAAGCTGCTATTTTACGCCGGTATTCTGTGAGAGCGTGGTCCTTCCCCGGTCGAGCCGACCCATTCACGCTACAACCATAATATAGCTGAAGCTTGGCTCTAACACGTAAAAAAAATATTGATTGATTATTGAGTTAAACATATTGCAAACAATGTCAATGATTTGTAGGGATATTCAAAATTCGCCGACTCGGGTAGCGTAGTGCCTTCTTCTCGTACAATTTTTAAGGATATTCAAAATTCGCCAACTCGCGTAGCGTAGTGGCTTCTTCTCGGCTACTATTTTTAAGGATATTCAAAATTCGCCAACTCGGGTAGCGTAATGGCTTCTTCTCGGCTACAATTTTTAAGGATATTCAAAATTCGCCAACTCGGGTAGCGTAGTGGCTTCTTCTCGGCTACAATTTTCATTAAGAAATAAAATGAAAAATTTCAGAAGTATAGTAAATGTACGGACGTACAGTCCCCTTGGTCTATTTACTCTTAGCATATCGTATCTTTTTAATGGTGACACTTGTTGCCATGAATGTTTGAATAGCATGACCACGGATTTATAATAAATTATATACTGGTTCATGAGCATAACTGACGGCTGTTTATTATAATAACAAATTTTCTATAAATCTTTAATTCTTCGATAGATCAAACGCTATGCTTAGGTACCGACTTCAAAAGTTATTATATGTGGAAATTATTTTATTCTTTCAAGTTTTTTGTTGTACACCAGGTCAACTTTACTTAAGTTTGCACCTATGTCACGCGCCTTATAATTATTATTGAATAGTATTGTCGTAGAAACGGACATTTTCAACTGCAGCCTGGAAAAGTTCACTAAAGTGGCACGCTGGGTCTGTGAGAAATTTTTGTAATAATTATATTATAATAACTAGCTGTCCCCCGCGACTCGAATCGAATTTATTACGATTGTATTTCATGGGTTTGTAATTTATTTGCGCGATACCTAATTCTTTAAAAAAAATAAAAGTAGCCTAAATTACTCCTTATAGAAACAGAAACAGAAACTTTTTTATTCAATATAGATTATAAATAATACTTATTGAAAGTCACTCTTTTGTTTAATTACCACTGGTTCGAAAAAAACCTCTGTCCTGGGAAGCACCAGCAAGAAACCCAGCGAGACTTTTTTTAAATAACAGCTTACAATCATGTATGTTACACAATTAACCACACAAAACAAATTAGAAATAGCTTGGTAGCGATCACCTCATTCCCAGGGGTTATTATCATCCATAAATTCCTTAATATTATAATAACCCTTTTTATACAAACTTTGTTTAATAAAGTTTTTGAACTTTGAGCAGGTCAAATTTTGTATATTTTCTGGGATTTTGTTGTAAAAGCGTATACATCGCGCCAAGAATGAATTACTGACTCGGTGGAGTCGAGTAACTGGTACTACTAGCTTGTGTCTGTTCCTAGTATTTACAGAATGAATATCACTTATTTTTGTATAACTACTTTTATTTTTGTGTACGTACATTACATTTTCATAAATGTATTGAGAGGCCAAAGTTAATATATTAATTTCCTTAAATTTTTGTCGGAGCGACTCTTTAGGTTTTAAATCATAGATTGCTCTTATGGTCCTCTTCTGTAAAATAAATATAATTTCAGTGTCAATGGCGTCCCCATAGCAAAATACCATACGACATTGTGCTATGGAAATAGCTAAAGTAAACAATATAACATCAGCTATCTGCCAGTGGAAGTTTCGTCAACATCGGCAAGCCATTTCGGAGATTAGCTGAAACAAACAGACAGACATACAGAAAGACAGATAGACAAAAATTTCAAAAATGTTATTTTGTTATAAGTACCGTATATATTTTCATATGCATTTAGTAAAAGCTGTTATTTTGACATTACACACAGACACTTCAATTTTATTTATTTGTATAGATAATTAGTTTAGCATTGTCTTGATCGAAATAAATGAAACTTATATATGACAAAAAGGTTTAAAAATCGATAGGATTGAATCAAACAAAGTAGAATTCTTACACGACAAAAATATTTTTTAGTTTTGTAAGTAAGCGAATACCCTCATGCATAATATAAAACATGTAAAAACTATATTTATTTGTGTTACTAGACCTAAAGCTAACTGTACACAGCTCCACCCGTGAGTAGCGACAGATAATGAGAAATTAATTACTATTTCAAACAACGAACTGAAGAAATCTGTTTCTCGCACTGACAAAATAAAAAAGATTTACTGCATTAAATTTTACTCAATAAAATTTAAGTGTGACTTTTATTACTCTTTATATTTACCTTATTATGCGTAGAAGTGATTTCGATGTTAAGATATTTTCTGAATCTACATCTTAGTTCTATAGATTCTTATCACCGGGACATTTTGTTTTAATAGATTCAAAAAATTAAGCAATCATCTAGCTACTGACGCTATAATTGGTAATTAAAATTTTACACATCAATTCATATACATATTATTTTGAATTATAATTTAATGATGGAGGCTAGATTTTGTTTATATTTGTGATACCAAAGCTCATAAAGCGAAACTTAATATTTCATAAAACAGAAAAAGAATGTAAAAAAACCTACTAATAACGAGTATTAGAAATCACGTTACAATAAAGTAATATTGCAGTAACTAGAACACAAGACAAGCTAATTTATGATCGCAGACAGAAGCATAATTATAATTTATATTGGATTTCAAGTAACAAACTGGTTTACAAGCTGATAGTATTAGATATGAATATAACGAAATAAACTAAAAATTAAAATGCTACAATTTTATGATGTGGGATATACATTTGTTCTTTCATAATTATTGATTATTAATCTGCATACTGTAAAGAAATATTCATTAAGAATACATAGGTTTTTACGTAGTAGAGCCATGCTGCAACTATATTATGGTTGTAGCATGAATGGGTCTGCTCGACCGGGTTAGGAAGGACCACGCTCTCATAGAATACCAGCGGAAAATATAGCGGCTCAATGTTGCTATGTTTCGCATGGTGAGTGTAGAGAACCGGAGATCTTTTTTACTGAAAACGTAGCATTCCATCTTAGACCTCATAGGTGGTAACGCATCTGCATTTTGATTCTTAATCGAGTATAGATGTAGATGTCTATGGGCCACAGCATCCACTTACTATCAGGTGGACTGTGACGAGTACACAGTCCACCTTATCCTATAAAAAAAGGTCGCGAATAGATTTTGCTGTTAGTAGCACGCTAGGCAGGTTGGGTTTAAAATTACGTAACAATGCTTTCTTTTGTTTTCGCACATTTTTTATAAAATGCAAGTTTTAGCTTCTATTTGTGATCGCTGACGCGAGTTTCGGATTGTTTTTAATAAAGCTGAAGTGAAAAACGAGCTGGCAGTCCACCTGATGGTAAGTGGTAACTGCGGCCCATGGACACATGCAACCAACTTCAAACAAAAAAGGAGGCTACGCATGCATTGTCATATCTGAGGAATGAGATGAAAAGAGTGACCCAGACAGTCCGCCTAGCCAGAAAAATTGCCCTATCACTTCATAAAAATGTATGTTATTTTACTAAAACTGCTTAAAGATTCTATTCAAAGTATCGAAATGTTTTGCACTGTTGACGTAATAATTTATGTTTTGCATTAAATGTTTAATAGTCACATTTTTGAAAAAGTTTATTATATTATGAAAAAGTATTTCATTAATTGATTTTTGAAAAAGTTTAAGTCACATTTTACTTTATGTTTATTTTAGTCGCGAATACTACGAATTGTATATAACGAATTTTATTGTATTGTTTTGCAGCACTTATGGTCACGGGATGACTGCACGTGAGATAATCATGGATGCTGCAAAACACTCAAATCATTTGGTAATTAAATTTAAACGCCATTTTAAATTATATAAAATTAGATTTATAACTGCCTGCTTTAAATAAAATAAAACTAAAACTACATCACAATTACATAAATCCTACAGTTTTTATTGAGTCCGAGATCTTCTTATAAGTAAAAAACCTGTGTTTGGAACTTACGTCATTAGCCAGTTTTTAATGTTAATATTCATATATTTAATAATTAAAATGTATAAATGTTAATGAGCAGAAATTGTATTATATTATCTGTCGTCTAGCAAAATCTGTGGCCGCCGTAGCAACAGGAACTGCCAAATCATCCTACTTTTATTTTGTAAATTAGGGTAATAGGATAGGTTTTATGTTACTTTAAGATTGATTGCAAAATGTACAATCTTCTTACTTCAGCACTATGGTGTCAAGAACACAGCGCTTAAACTTATTATTTCATATTTAAGTAATAGAATGCAGAAAGTTATTATCAATGGTAAAAGTTCTTCCGGGTCACCTGTACTAATGGGTGTCCGCCAGGGTTCGATTCTCGGTCCATTCCTATTTCTGGTATATATTAATGACTTACCTTCCCTTGTAGGGGATAATCATGATATAGTATTATTTGCTGATGATACTTCCTTGATTTTAAAATTAAACGTCAACCATTTAAATGTGATGAAGTGAATAATGCTATATCAAAATTAGTGCATTGGTTTAACGTTAATAATCTACATTTAATCGGAAATAAAACTAAATGTATTAAATTTACAACAACGAATGTTAAACATCTGGGTACCAATGTGTTTTTAAATGGGGTAGAACTGAGCCCTGTTGAATCCACTGTTTTTCTTGGCATCACTCGACGAAAAGCTTTAGTGAGGCCCCATATATCCAAACTAGCAAGCAGACTAAGTTCTGCAGCCTATGCTGTAAAAAGATTAGAAGTCTCACTAGTGTCGAGACAGCTAGATTAGTTTATTTCAGTTATTTCCATAGCATAATGTCTTATGGGATTTTGCTATGGGAAATGCGGCTGATTCAGAAACTATTTTTGTTTTAGAGAAGAGGCCATTAGAGCTATTTACAACCTAAAACCGAGAGAGTCTCTTAGACATAAATTTAAAGAAATAAATATACTAACTTTGGCCTCTCAGTATATTTACGAAAATTTAATGTAGATTCACAAAACAAAGGTAGTTTTAGTAAAAAGTGATATACATTCTGTAAACACTAGGAACAAACACAAGCTAGTGATACCAGTTTCTCGACTCCACAGAGTCAGTAATTCATTCTTGGGGCAATGTATACGTTATTACAACAAGGTCCCGGAAAGTGTACAGGCTCTTTCTATTACCAAGTTTAAATGTTTTGTTAAGCTGAAACTGTATAAAAGGTTATAGTATAAATGAATACATGGTTGATAATAACCCTGGAATGAGGTGGTCGTTTCTAAGCAGTTTCTAAAATAAATTTTGTACTTAAATAGTTTGTAAATTTTACATTAATGGTTGTACATTAATGTAAAATTTATTTAAAAAATGTCCTGCTGGGTTTCTTGCTGGTTCTTCCCAGGACCAGAGGTTTTTCGAACCAGCGGTAAAGTAAAAATGACTTTCAATAAGAATTACACATGTAATCTATATTGAATAAAAAATTATTCTATTCTATTCTATTCTTACAGTACCTAACTATGAATATAAATTAAATACAAATTTTCAGTTGATGATCTATGTTGGTTTTTTTAAACACAGCTTTTAGCACGAATCCTTAGACTCTTTCCAACTCCAGAAATTTGTTTTTCATGGCTACACCCCATATTGGTATACAATACACAATCACCGGCTAAAGTAAAATAAAGTTACAGCCTATAAACCTATGTCCTACTGCTGGGCACAAACCTTCTCTCACTTCTGGGAGGGTTTTAAGGCAAGGAAGTGTCAGCCGCGCTGTCCCAATGCGTGTTGGCGGACTTCACATGTCTTCGAAATATTTTTTTTTATTTCTCAGACATACAGGTTTCTCGCGATGTTTTCCTTCACCGCCGAGCACGTGGTAAATCAGAACTTATAATTGCAATGAACAATTTCAATGGTGCCAGCAATCGACCCTAGGTTGCCCGCGTACTGTGAAGCTTACAGCGAGTGCTAAGCCCCTGAGCTACCACGACTCTGCTGAGCTACCACGACTCTCGTGAGTAGAGTCGTGGTAGCAATGATCGGTTGTAACAGTAAAATATAAATTTGGTTCAAAATTTGCCTTTTCAAAATGTGCATTAGTGTTTTGAGAATCCTTTGAGCCTTCGGATTCTGTCCATAAATAACTTTAAATGTGCATACCAAGTAAGTCGTTCACCTATCATTACGGCTAGGTATTAAAGTTTTTGTAACATTTGTGATTGGACTACACAAGCAGTAAATAGCATTGTTACAGTTTTTAATCTTTATCTAAAAGTTTTCTGCATAGTTGATAAAATCAGATTTTTAGTCCGTGGTCTCTATCGACCAGTCCACCGTAAAATATAAATATGTATGTAAGAGAACTATTTATCACATTAGTAATATCTAAGCATAACATTATCGTCCTCGATAAAGCTACGCCATCTTTTATTATTGTATAAATATAAGTGTTTAGCGGGAACTTGAATAACGCCATGAGATAAGCGTGTAAATTTGCGGTCTTTGGACTAGCGCCATAATTTCGCTTCGACTTACTTTGATATATCGATTCACCTTTGAATATATTACACTTATAATTTACCGGTTGTGCGTATTTTAATGTGCGTAATTATATCACGAGATAATAAATCTATGCTATCTAGATTTACACTGATGCATTTACAGGATTATACGTTTATTTAAAAAAAAATTACTCTATGCTAGGAATTTCTCCTGTATTTATATGAAAAATTTCTCCTGTTTTCATTCGTAAATTACATTTCGATCAACTCCACTTCTTTGTAGGCCTTACGTATTGTTATTATGAGCGATCCGCGGCTAACAGCGCCACAGCCAAACGCTCAGCTGCACTACGAGCAAAGGGTAGGTACGTGATTTATGTTATTGATGGACCAATTTTATAAATCTGAAATATTTTCCTAAAGAGCGCGTACAAAGCTCCGGTCGATTGTGTTTGATTGGCAATTGATTGACGAAACAAATGCATGCAAGTAGTTTGAGTCCGATTGAGATGCACGACCGTGTCATTCTCGGAATATAAATGATGTATGCGCCAAAGTTATTTTATAGATAATCTCGTAAATTATAGACATTTCTTTAAATTATTCTTAGATTAAATTATTCTTAGATAAAACCGTGTAGTGGCGGTGCGAGAATATTTACAAGTCGCGGCACGTAAGTCTAGCACTGAACGAAACGTGGAGGGGACGCGCACGAATTGAATTGCACGAATGCGACTGGTGCCAATCAGTGCGTGCGAACGATACGCAGGAGCCAACCAGCGCGACTTATGCGCAATAAGCTAATCAGCGTGACTTATGGGCAATAACGGTCACCGCTAGACTTTCGTGACGCTACTTATACCCCATAACGTCCCGCGGTTGTTGTAAGAGGCGATAGAAGGAAACTGAAACAGAAGATGGGCAGCTTCCTTATAACAACTCAATATAATAAAAAACTGCGGTTGCCAACCCGCCTGCCAAGCGTGAAAATTATGGCCAAATCCCCGCTATGAGACAATTCATGGAAGGATGAATGGGTACATGTTTCAGATTTATACCTACTTGATTTACTATAGTTAAGTTCAATTTTAAATTGCGTGACTTTGCTTTGTTTTATGCTTAACTATAAATTAAACTTTACTCATAAAAAGAGTTATATGTAGCCCACAATTATGTATGAGCCGGATTTCTTTATAAATCCAATTCTCTCTTTCGTTACTAGATCGAGAATTGTTGTTATTACTAAGTCGTGTTCTCACATTACCAGCGAATTCCACCGCTACCACTTCGCGGTTATTTAAAATCGACCACCAACTTTTTGTTGCATGCTGTTCGCGCGGAACAGGTAAAGTAAATACTTTTTACGACTATTTGTTCGCCGGATTGTTCCACGGGTGGATGCTGTGCTTGCATTATGAGCACCGACGATTAAAGTTTTTTTTTTGACGTTTACTTCGTTGTACGTGATCGCCTTGTATGCAGCCCATATGAGCTGTTTGTTTATGGTCATTATTCTAATTTTATTGTTTTTATTTTAATACCAGATTGATATTTAGATCATAAAATAAATTGTTATTTTAATATTATTAAAGGTAATCAGGGGTGACAAATTATTTTTATTTTTATTCTTTAACGATGATAGATTTTAGTGTCTATGAACGACAGCACTTAACAGCAGGTCAGGTGGACTGTGTTCTCGTTTTCCACCATAATTTTATTAAAAAAATAGGCCTCCTCGATCGTTTGCCTCATATATTTGCTATAATTTGCTTTGAGTATATTTGCTATAATTGCCACGCTTGGCAGGTGGGATGGAAAACTCAGTATTTTATTAATATAGAGTATATGGAATATGCTGCTGCCATCTCTTGTTTTAGTTTCCTCTTAATATAAAAAAATTTTTTCATTAAGAGACGGTTGCTTATAACTGCGCTAGGGTTCAATAGGTGGCGCTGTAGTGAAGTTATTGACAACTTTTTTTTTATAAGATAGGGCGACAAACGAGCACACAGTTCACCTGATGGTAAGTGGTTGCTGTGACCCATAGACATCTGCATCTATCCTCAATAAATAATCAAAATGCAGATGCGTTGTCACCCGTGAGGACTAAAATGAAATGCCTCTTTTCCAGTAAAAAGGGTCTCCGCTTCTTTACACTCACCATACGAAACACAGCAGTGTTAAGCTGCTATTTTACGCTGGTATTCTGTGAGTATAAAACTGTGGGACTGTGGCAGGTGCAAGTTAATAAAAATCTTTTGTAATTCTTTTGCGTCAAATTTCATTTAAAAACTCAATCGTTAGAGTGAGTATACTGCGTTATCAATATAAAGCGATACAGTAATCGATGAGAGCTATTCGTACATCATGCGGTAAGTCTAGTTTGTAGTAAATGCGGCAAATGTTGCTGCAATTATAGCAAATTAACATAAGATCAACGTGTGCGGGTTTGTCGGCCTCTCGTCGGAGAGTTGTGCTCTGTGGTCACGGCTGTCTTCAAAGACTGCTTTAAGAGTAGTACTTACTGTTTCTAGTTCTTTACGCGCGCAATACGATCTTATCTTGTAAAACAACATTTTTTGTTTTGTTTTTAACACTTAAGGATTCGCTAATGGGTCCAACAGACCCAGCCCCTTAATAACTATTAAAATTCGACGTTTGCAATGTTGCCGCTAGTACCTTTCAACGATAGTGTAACACAACAAATTACGATGTTGGTAGTCAGTTAGTTTAAAAAGTGTCAGTAGAATGTTTCAAAGTGTCATTTTACTTCAAAGAAGATATTGTATTGACGAAGTTCCTTATCGGACGGTACGAATTTGGCGAGCGGGGGCTAGGCTAGAAAAAGTGTAAGATTTTTCCGTCACGACCCCTTTTGACGTAGTGTAGACGGCCTTGGCGGCTATAACGAAGCGAGATGGAATAATATCCAGATGGATCCTAGCACTTTTTCTTATTTTGCCATGAAAGAAATACTTAATGACGGTTCATTTTGGTAGACGCTAATAATTCATTTATTAATCGATAATATAATACGTTTATCAATAATAATATACTACGAAAGGAACTTCGATCAAACCGAGAGTTCCATGACACTCACGCATGTTTTTTTTATTTATTTTTTTATTTTTTTACAATGATTGATCCGTCTTTATTTCGTATAAGTAAGTACATTATTGTGAAAGAAAATACAGAAGTTTTTATTTGAAATAAGTAATTATAGAAATTATAACGATAAGCCTAAAACTTATCACAAAACTATTGACAAATTTTGTATATTTTTGTAACAGCTTTTGTATAAGTAAAAACAATAAATATTAGTATAATTGATTCAATAATATTTTCTTTACACATATTGAACCATTATTAGAAAGTTACCATTTACGTTTCTAAAGCAGTTTTGGAATGAGCTTATAATATTATTCTGGGTCCAGTGGACCCGGTAGCGAGTACTTGTGCTACAAATTAGAACGCGACTCCTTAAGTGTTAAGTATTAAAAAAAAGTAGTTTGTTTTAATATCATGAAAACTAAACTCTCAAGGTTTTACATAAATTGTTGAAGTAGAATAGAATTTTGTCATGGTATGAAAATATGGAATTAGTGTCAAAATACATTCAGTGCCTTTATAAAAAAATAAAGTACTTTATTGCTGTAAGAATTACATATCAAAGTTATGTATGGGATATTTTTTTTAATCCACTATTCTATTATATATAGTTATGTAAGGAGATAGGGAAAAACGTGTGAAACAAGAGATGCGTGACAACTATAGCAATATTCCCCCGTGAGCCAATCTATGGAGAGGACTATCTTCAGCAGTGGACTTTGATAGGTTGTAATGATGAACGATGATGATAGAGATTTATTGAAAGAAAAACTTACAAATTATATTCTTTAGTTTTCGAACACAACGTGATAAATAAGTCCATGTCTAGTTACGTACAGTATTAAATATAAAAATATATTTATAAGCCCTGTGAATTGGATTCAATGTCTATTTAAATTCCGTTAATGGGGATTAACAGAATAATGAGTTTGTTGGTTCGAATGCTTGAAGCTGACTGACTCTCTAAAAGTCTGCCCGATCCGAAATAAAATAATTTAAAATTAAAAAAAATTTGTACAACCGACTTCAATATATATTATTAAGAATAACTCAAAAACAATTAGTCAGACCTTGATCAAATTTATATGGGACCACATGATAAGCACCAGCTTTCAAATAAAAAAAGAATCATCGAAATCGGTTCACGTAGAATAAAGTTATGAGGTAACACACATAAAAAAAGAACATACAGTCAAATTGAGTACCTCCTCCTTTTTGAAGTCGTTATAAAAACGCAATAAATTAAGAGGTCGTTCATGGGCGCTCAGTGAGCTATGTAGAGGGCTATGCTTGGAGTTCCCTGCGTGATAGACTTCGTAATGAGGATACCTGCTGTAGAACCAGAGGTTCCGACATAGTCCAATGGATCGGTTAGCTGAAGTGGCAATGGGCTGGCAAAAATGGCAATATTAGGGGTTAAAGTTTAAATTGATATAAAATTTTACGCAGATAAAACGATGTTGATAATTAAATATTGAAACTAATTGAGACTTCGTATATTCTAATTTAAAAAATTCTGATTTACTTGATTCAAAAGGCGCCTTTAATTTAAAATTGATTTACAATTTATTGATTTTATATTTAATATTTTTATATTGAATATAAAAAGCAGATTTATTGCCTTATGACAGTCTTTACCAGTTAACCTGGATGATCTAAGGGACTGTGGCAGGTGCAAGTAGTTCAATATATTAAATGAGTAATAAGTAAGAAAAGAAGATACTATAAAATATAGATAAATAGCATATTTTAAAATATAAATGATACTACCTGGCCCGGCAAACGTTATTCTGCCCTTTCTGGTTGGTGGCGTGATGAGTTTCAATTTCACACACACCCTTTTCTATAGATTTATTATTCGTACAGCTAAATCCTCTTTAGAACTAATAGAACCACCAGCAGCAATAATGACAATAAACTTAAAAAAATATTACCCTTTTCTATTTACTCTTCCGTGAGCGAACAAAAAGTCACCTATATGTTATACACGGTTATTTACTATCTACATACAAAATTACATGGAAATCCGTCCGGTAGTTTTTGCGTGAATCGTGAAAACACTATTTTTATACAGATTTATTATATGTGTAAATAATATTTTGCAAACAAGGTGTAAATAATAAATAATATGTAAATGGGCATTTATATACAAAATTTTTGAATGGTATAACACAATATACTGAAAGATTATACATTATTATAATACAAAATATCACTTAATAAAGCAAAAGATAGAGAAAAAAAGTCAGATACGTTAGATGGAATAATTCTTAAGATAGTATTGCCGAATAGTCTTTATAATTTATAGTAGACATTTTGTCTACTATAATAATTTATATCTCTTTAAAAACAATATAATTTCAATTTATTACTCAAAAGTACAGCTTACTGCATATCAAGCGTTACAAATGTAAAGGCAAATCGCGGGATTACTTAAGCGTAGGCGATACGCTTGTCAGGCTGTCGAGTTTACTAATTTATAAATACTTGATCCCATACATATTAGTCCACTAAGTCCGGAGCTAGGCGTACGACAAAATTCAACATTATTATACGTATTTAACCACCAATGTAAATTCAGTCGTGAAGTTTAGTTGAATCCTTTCTAATTTGTTGCTCTGACAGCAAACCTGGCCAATCTGAAAAAGCATAACCGTGTTTGTAACTGTTTTCATTTTTTGGCAGAAGTTAGTAATTTTATTTAAGTTTCAAATTATCAACAGTTACTTAAAATATAACTTTTTAATTTTATCATAGATAAGTATTGTGCTTATTCCAATTTATTTCTAACGTCCATATAACCTAAGTTTTGCCATAAAGAACTTTAAAAAGCGATTAGCAGTATACAGGATTATTTTTCAAAAGTAGCCAAATTTTAAACTTAAGTTCAAATATATAAATAATAATATACCATTATTCCAGTTTTTGAAAATATGTACTAGTAAATAAGGCTTCTACTTTTATTTGAAATTATCCCAAATTGAATGTGATTTATGGGCAACAACATTTTTGCCTACCAATCGACCCTTACGAATGTGTGCGTGCGCAGTAAAATCAGTTAAAATAATAATGCATTACCACGCATTTTGAATTTAAAAGATAAAAAGGATAGAATGTTTGAGATTTTTTAATAAATTTTTCTTTTGGTAAAGACAAATTGCCTATTGTTTTTTTATAGGATAGCGTGACAAACGAGCACACAGTCCACTTGATGGTAAGTGGTTGCTGTGACCCATTGACATCTACATCTATCCTCAATAAAGAATCAAAATGCAAATGCGTTATCACCCGTGAGGACTAAGATGGAATGCCTCTTTTCCAGTAAAAAGGGTCTCCGGTTCTCTACACTTACCATACGAAACTCAGTAGTGTTAAGCTGCTATTTTACGCTGGTATTCTGTGAGAGCGTGGTCCTTCCCCGGTCGAGCCGACCCATTCGTGCTACAACTATACTGCTATATGTATATATGGCTAAAAACATGGACCACGAATAAAAATATACTTATTTTGAACCTTCTCTTCAAATTTGGCCGGTTATTGCAAAATAACCCTGTCTATGGGTGCTCGAACAGTTTCAAACTGTCATATGTTTGAAAAACTGATTGCAATTACTTGACAGCCTACCTATCAATTTGAGCGGAAGCTATGCACCCAATACGTAAATTTTATATATTGCACTAGCTAGGGATCATTGTATATATACAGTAATCTATGGGATCATTTCTTTGTCTGCCAGTGTGGCTCTCTGTCAAGCGTTCTTCTCAGAGACTTGACAGGCATTTCTGTCAAGTCATTTCGCAATTTTTTTGCTGTGTAAATAAAAAAATATATAATAACTCGACTACAGCGCCTCCTATCGAGTTCAGAATTAGTGATTTTCATTTTTGGCACTAAATCAACATATATTGTGAATATGACTCCACATAGAAAATCTGTTAATAACTTGATTTCATCGACAACTAACGGCTCCTAGTATAGCTATTATTATTTTAGTTTTTTAAAGGCTAAGGGTGACAAACGAGCACACAGTCCACCTGATGGTAAGTTGTTGCTGTGGTTGATAGATATCTACATCTATCCTCGATTACGAATCAAAATGCAGATGCGTTGTCACCCGTGAGAATTAAGATGGAATGCCTCGTTTACAGTAAAAAGGGTCTCCGGTTCTCTACACTCATCATACGAAGCACAGCAGCGTTGAGATGCTATTTTACGTTGGTATTCTGTGAGAGAGTGGTCCTTCCCCGGTCGAGGCGACCCATTTATGCTACAACTATACTACTAATATAACTGCAGCATAGCTCTACCACGTTAAACCACGTTATCACGGTAAGCTATTAGCCATCGTTACGACGATACAAATATTATATTGTGAGAATATGACTTCAATTGATCAAGTGGTTCAAAAGATTCACTATCACTAACATACGCACTAACGATTACGTTATATGTAACCCGTAATGTGTGTATTGTATACGGAATAACATACTGCACTTAGTACAGTTGGTTAGTATAGTATCAAAAGAGGTTTTCAGTATACTGACATTAATCATTGTTATGATGCATTATCATTCGGCATATTCATGAGATATTGTGTTGCGAGGAAAAAGGAATAGCTTCGATATTAGCAGTGTTTTTTATCATCATAATTACCATGCCATAGGACACGGTCCTGAGCCACCTGCATCGATCGACCTCCTGCATGTCTTACCAGGTCGTCACTCCATATAGTGGGGGGACGCCCTTTTTTGATAAACAGCATCAATTACTAAATTTAATTAATTTTTTTACGTGAAAATCAATTAAATATTTCTTTATATAAAAAAAAATTATGTGTCACATTGTTTGTCCGCGATGAATTCCTAAACTACTGAACTGATTTCAATGAAATCTTGCACACTGTGTGCAGTTTGGTCCAAATTGAGGGATAGGACAGTTCTTATCCCGATAAGTAACCGTCAATATATTTATTGCGAATTTTAAGGATTTTATATCGGACAAAGGGTCGTCGGAAAGGGCAGAACAACGTCTGCCTGGTCAGCTAGTAAACAAATAAATTGAAAAGCCGTATTATAAATGAACCAACACAAATTACGTGACATGTTATTGTGAACTAGAACTTGAGAACTTTTGTTATTTTATTAGTGAGATGTGAAATCAACTTATTTATTGCCATACTCTATGTAAATATTCCATTGTGAACACACGGCTCCGCTTAGCTTGACTGGGACGGAGTCCAATTGGAATGCATAAATGATACAATCTGCTGGATTATAGTTGACGTAGTCTCCTTTATAATATTAGGTCAACTTTCGTATTAAATATGGTTTTAAATTAGCTTTATGCAAAGGTATTTATGTGTTGATTTATCATGTGCTCGGTGAACTTCGTGAGAAAACCTGTATGTCAGAGAAATTTAAAAAAAATGAGTGTGAAGTCCGCCAACTACCTTTGGGGAATCTCAGCGAACTCTTCTTCTGAGTTCTAAAACTGAATAAAAGAGGGCATATGACCAGTCGTGGGTCGTTTGTAGGCTGTTACTTTACTAATTTAAAGTTTTATTTTTATTTTTGTGTAGGTTATTGAATTTTTAATAAATAAATAAAATGTAAGTGTCAGTAATTATACTAAAAGTTTTTCCTCTTAATTCGGAGTAATTTCTAAGTCAATTAGCTTATTTCGTAACGTGATCATAAAGGTCGACTTAAGGTTAAGTGGATGTCAAGTTATGATAAAGTACTAAGGGATTTTGGGGATTTAATTTTGATAATCCTTATAAAATAGAATTATTTTTGAAAATTACATCATCTAAATGTAATCCGTTACGATCGCGGCACTCCTGTAAGCGATGTTTAAAATTATCCATCACTGCGCGGCAAGTAAGCTCTGTAATGTTTGCCATTTCTCTTTGGATATTTTCTTTCAGGACGTCAATTGACCGCGGGTTGGTTTCGTACACTTTAGTCTTAAGATAACCCCATAAGAAAAAGTCCATTGGGGTCAGATCTGGACTACGTGGTGGCCAAGAATATCTCCTCTTCGAGAGATCACTTTATTAGGGAAAAGTTGACGGACGACCGGCATAGCGACGTTAGAGGTATGGGCAGTTGCTCCATCTTGTTGAAACCAGGTCCGCGTATTGAAGCCTGGAAAATTCTGCAACTCTGGTGTAAAGTCCTGGATCATAGCTACATACCGTTGTGAAGTAACAGTAAGCGCGCGGCCTCTGCCGTCCTCAAAAAGTAAGGGCCTATAATGCCATGCGCTGACATAGCCCAAACTGTCACTTTAGGGCTATGTAAGGGCTTTTGATGTTTGCGATTTGGATTTTGCAACTCCAGTAGCGACAATTTTGCTTATTGACATGGCCGTTGATGTAAAGTGAGCCTCATCAGAGAATAACACGTTATTAAACGAAGTAAAGCGGTTCAACATTTCATTTGCGAAATTTAGTCTGTGGATAGTGTCAGTATCTTTTAATTCCTGTACTATCTGAATCTTGTAAGGGTGAAGATGTAAATCTTTCTTTAAAATTCGCTGTAACGATGTTCTGGGTAGGTTTAATGCACTGGAACGCTTACGAGTAGACTGGGTAGGATTTTCACGAATTGAGTGTTTCACTACATCGATGTTTTCTTCCGTCCGTGATGTCCTTGGTCGACCTGACCGTTGTTTATTCAACGTTGAACCCTCTCTTCGAACTTAATAACCCAGTTCTTAATCGTTTGAACACTTGGAATGTCTTTAAAGTTGCGTAAATTCTGATATTCTCGAAATTTACGCCGCGCAATGGTAGCCGAATCATTGTTTCGATAAAACTCGCGCACACAAAATGCACGGTCCGCACCGGTGAAACACTCCATGGCGACTGAATTCCAGAAACCATCGGTACTCCCCGCACCGCGCGCGCCACTCATGCGCGCCTTTTGTATTTTATTCGAAATTTACATTTCTAACGACTTATGGGCCACCTTGTATATATGTATATATATATGTAGTTGCACCTGCCACAAAATCTCATCACTCCACGGGTTGACTGGCACAGAATGCCATTAGGCATTAAGTCCGCCCTTTGTTACCCTAGTTATTAAGGTGTTAACAATTAAGATTAAATAATTAAATAAATAAAAACAATCAATTTCAATATAGAACTTACCTTGCACTTCATTGCTAATACGAGCTGGTACCGATGCGCTGTCAAGGCATCTTTGTACGAGCCTTGACTGAAGTACGCCGCACCGAGATTGCCATGTGCGCGACACTCCCCCGCGGTGTCGCCAAGTGACTTTGCAACCGCTAGATCTTGTTGCATATAGTTGATGGCCGCGTCAAGTTGACTGAGCGCCCAGTGTGCTGATGAAAGTGCGCTGAATACTGAGCCCCTAGGAATAAATTTTGCGATTAAGTTTTTTTAAAGTATTTTTTAGCATCACTGACTTTATATATTATTGGTCCGAGATGTTGAGTTGAGAATTCCAGCTGAAGCCGAATAAAGCGAGGAATAAAGGAATTACTTAAATTCGTACACGTATCCTCTGGTTAGTACTAAGCGAGCAGCACTACTTTCTGGTTGGAGGCTAGTCCTCTTTTAGTGGGAAGCCCGGCTGAATGTGCCACCCACCATACAAAGATATACGGGCAAATGACGCAAGTAGTGATCCAGTATGATGTTAGGTGAAACCCTTTTTGTAGAAATGTTTATACTGTCAGGTGACTAGTTATGACGCCCTCTCCCCCTCAATGCAATTTTTAGAACCGATAGAGAATTTCCTAATAATTGTTGCTTGAAAACACGTTTTTTTTAAGTAAGTTTTTATTTAAGCTGGAAAAATAGTGCAAACGTACTGCGCATAGTTATCTATTTTTCACTCATACATTTTTTACAGCCCGTAAAAATTCCTCATAGGGTAGGCTAGATTGCCTCATAGGGTAGGCCACAGACCATAGTTGCCACGCTTGGCGGGTGGGTTTGCAACCAAAGTTTTTTTTATTATTATTGTATTCTTGTCATGAAGATGCTGTTGTTCATCTTGTCTCTGTTTCCGTCTGTTGCCATTTACAAGACAGGTTTAGCGGATTTTCTTATTCAAATTTTCTTAGTACTAAAACAAAAAGGGCCTTTACAATATGAATCGCATATAAAAGAAGAACCGATGTTTTTTTTATAGATAAAGGGTGACAAACGACAACACAGTCCACCTAATGGTAAGTGGATACGGCCCATAGACATCTACATTTATCCTCGATTAAGAATCAAAATGCAGATGCTTTGTCAGCCTATTTACCAGTAAAAAGGGTCTTAGGTTCTCTACACTTACCATACGAAACACGGCAGCTTTAAACTGCTATTTTACGCTGGTATTCTGTAAGAACGTGGTCTTCAACCGGTCAAGCCGATCCATTCGTGCTGCAACCATGAAATACGTTCTACCACGTAAAATTGAATCAATGTAAAATTTACTGAATTAATCAATAGACAAGAATGCCTAATTTTGTGGATTTATTGACCCCCCCCCTCCCGCGTGATCATAGGAACCGTAAAGGGCCTGAAACATCGGTAATCAAAAAAGATAAAGTACGTAAAAATAGTTTCATTCAATATGTGGTATTGCTATAAATATAAGAAATTATTATGACATAGTTGCCTTCAATAAATTAGAAGAACAAAAGCTTCCTTCGTTGCTTTTTTTAAGTTCTCTCAACGCTTAACCCTCTATCCTTTCAGAAATGATGTCACGTCAACACGCTCGTATTAGGGGGAACAATGAACAAATTTTGACTCCAGCAACAAAAACACGGGCTACAAAGGGACCGCCCGCAGCCCTGCGTGAGACTGGTTTTCGCGGCGCGTATACGTAAATAGCTGGGGCGATTAAAAAGTGAAGATAAATATTTTAATTTGTAGCCGAGTTAATGAATCACATCGCGTAATGTAATTTGACATAACACTCGACACCTCCTCGCAGGTGTTGATGACATACTTGGAGAACCTTTGTTTTAAATGATATCGAACTTTAAAAAAAAACTTTTTTCTGATTGTTATGGAATTTAGTTTAGAGCTGATTCAATTTTTTTAAACATCACAGTAACTAAGTACTTATTATCTATCCTCTGCAACCAACTAAAACAAAGAAGATCGTGATTGAAGAGATGTGTGATCACATCTGAGCTCAACTTATTATTATACTGGCTTATAAAACCCTTCAGATTCGAAGATAGCAGAGTTTCCTCATGATTTTTTCTTTCACCGCCGAGCACATAGTACATCAACACTTAAAATTTCATTTTCACTGAAACAGTTTCAGTGATGCTGGCGAGGAAACAAAGCTCGTATTAACTGATTTTTTTTCATTTTACAGAACAACGATGATTTACTAGGTGGCAATAATTTACAAGGTGGCAATAATTTACTAGGAGGTAATGACAATTTACTAGTTGAATTTTTTCTACCTAGGAGTCTGTCTGGGTAGGCGTCACCCATCTCTGTCGCCAAATAACAGGGCCTGCACTGCTGTGATGCGGTCTGAAGGGTATGTATGCAGGGTCTAAGATCCAGTATAATTAAGACTATAATTCAGTTTTGACAGCTCCGTGGCGCAGTGGCTTAGCAATGAGTTACTGCGCTGAGGGCCGCGGGTTCGAATCCCGCACGGAACAAGTATTTGTATGACCTGCAAGTAATTGTTCCGGGTCTGGATGTTTGTCCTTGTGCAATTTATGTTTGTAGACTGCCTCCACGATACAGGAGAAAAATCTTACATTTAAAAAAAAACTTTTGTAACGTTTGTGTGTATTGTAACGTTTTAAAAAAAAAATTAAAAAAATAAAGAATTACAGGCTGTAAGGCATTCCATCATAGTCCTCAGATGTGACAACGCATCTGCAGCCTTCTTTGTTTGAAGTTGGTTGCAGGTGTCCAAGGGTTGCAGCATCGAGTTATTAGCAGATAGATTGTGGCTTCGTTTTTCACTTTATTTTTTATATGGGGGGGGGGGAAGACCATGCGGATTACTTAAAAGTGAGTGACTATCGCCGCCCATGAACACGCAGGGATTTCATAGGAAAAAGATCAAACAAAACACAGCAGCATTGCAAAGCATTTTACGCTAGTTTTCCCAGATGAGCCAACCAATTACTGAAATCGTAATACGTTGCAACGTGGCCGGTGGACTGTAAGTTCGTTTGTCTCTTCAGTTTTATAAAAGAAAAAATTAGCTATCTCTATTTCGCTTTAAAATGACGTCGATAAATCAAACAATCTAGAATCTATAGCATACATACACTCATTCAGTTTGTAATTTACAGTTATCTGATAGATATTTTGTACGCGTTAAAGATTTTATCATTTCAATGGACCGACTCGCTCCGTACCGAGCGTTTGATAATGACATTCCTCGCCTAGCTTCTCGGTTTCACTCCAAACGTAGTTATTCTAACTCCACGTTTCTTTTACTGTTTATCGTCACGTAACAATTATCTCATGTCGATAAGAATCTAAAAAATAAATGTCTCTTTAAAGTTTTCTCGCAACGAGCTACAGAATAATGCCGTATCGATACGAATTCAATCCATCAAACGCCGATAAGATCTGCTCGAGGTGTGGGTTTCGACGCGCGGTCAGGTTTGAATTCGAGTTGGGCGGGTACACACTTGTTCCGACGACAATTTCGGAACTCACCTGAGTTGCTTGATAATGCTAAGTGGAGGCGTATTCAAATGGACGGTTACTTTATGTATATTACATAAACTGATGTAGAGTAGGTAAACATCAGTAGGTAGTGTATAAAATCCTTTTTAATAAATTTTATTTTTAACTAGCGATGCCTGCGGCTTCGTCTGCGTGGAAGCAGATATATCTTTACGAGCATTTTCATAGTAACTTTTTTTTGTATTTGAATTGACAATTTGGTCCACCTAATGGTTTAACTCACATTTCTTGCTTACATTTGTTAAATCTATATGACAATAAAAAATATTATCATTATTATAGACAACAAACAAACAACTTCAAACAAAGAAGGCTTTTGAAGGCCAGCGTAAAATAGCAGTTTAATGCTGCTATATTTCGTGTGTGTTCTCACCATAGTGAGTGTAGGGAACCGGAGACCCTGTTTACTGGAAACGAGGCATTCCATCTTAGTCCTCAGGGGTAACAACGCATTAAATTTAGATTTGCACACAAAGAAACTTAATTCCCGACTCACAAATAAGAGTTCTTAAATAAGTAAAAACTTACAACTACGTCTTAAACTTGTGCATCTGATGTGTGGCCAATAGATATACAAATAAACATTTATAAATATTCTGGATAAATAAACAAATAGTGACGATTAAAAATGTTAGTAGTCAAAAGCGTTAAGTCGACGGATGCAGGTTCTGCTTAGCATGAGACTCCTTATGAATTTAATACAGATTTTAAACATATTGTACATTTTAAGTATAACATATTTTACAATTCTCTTAATACGTGTTTGAAATTTTTGGTACAAATAAAACTATAGGTACCACTAAAATGATTAACTACAATTTTAAGTACTAATTTACTACCCGCTCAATGGTGAAGTAAAACATCGTGAGGAATATCGTACTGACAAATTAAAGAAAAAACTTCGATGACATGTGAACAATACATAAACGATAGGAAACTTAGCACTTGGACGTATTAAGCTGTAATCAAAGAGCACTCAAAAAGTAATATAAAAAAGTAAGCAAAGGGGACGTTTTTACGTGGTAAAGCCATGCTGCAGCACGAATGGGTCAGTTCAACTTGAGAAGTACCACGCTCCCACAGAATACCAGCGTAAAATAGCAGCGTAATGCTGTTGTGTTTCGTATGGTTAGTGTAGAGAAGTGGAGACCCATTTTACTAAAAACGGGTTATTCCATCTTAGTCCTCAGGGGTGACAACGCATCTGCATTTTTGAGGATAGATGTAGATATCTATGGGCCACAGCATCCATCTAACATTAGGAGGACTGTTTGTTCGTTTGTCACCCTTATTCAATAAAAAGTATATAATCACTACGATTTAGGTGTGACTTAAAATCACATTTTTTATAACATTATATCGAGAATGCGTTATCCATACTGTTTAAAATATTATGTTCAAACATGTTACATTTAAAAATAAATTCTTAAGTATGCATGTATATATAGGTATATGTAGTTTGCACCAGCTAACCAAATATTCAACCCTTTATCTAAAAGGCATGTTTATGGGGCTATTAGAAGCACCGTTAATGACCTCTTAGCTTTAGCCTTGGAAAGTTTAGCGTAAAGAGCCTACAATATCTTTCCGAGTTAGCGATCAATGGGATAGACCTGTAACATTTTAGATAACATTATGTCCGCCTAATGAATACTCGTTAGGATTCAAAGGTTTCTGCCTCTATTATATACCTACTTAGCATGGCTTGTTGTGTCTCAAAATTATGTGATTTAATTGGCGCATCTAGTAATTAATAACTTTACAATAACATTTTAATAATGAATATACATGTTATGTTATTTAGATAATAAACTTAAGATTAGCCAGCTCAACTTAGGTTTAGTTTGAGTACTACTACTAGAGACTAATACTATCTATTTGTTATACAGGGTTATTTTGCAATAACCGGCCAAATTTGCAGAGAAGGTTCAGAATAAGTAAACAAATGGTGAAGAAAAATTAATTAAAAATATCTGTCCTTTTTATCTTTTAAATTCAAAATGCGTTGTAATGCATTATTTTAACTGTTTTTACTGCGCACGCACACATTCGTAAGGGTCGATCGGTAGGCAAAAACGTTATTGCCCATAAGTCACGTTCAATTTGGGATAATATCAAATTAAAGTAGAAGCCTTATTTACTCGTATTTTCATAAACTGCAATAACGGTATATCATTATTTATATATTTGAACTTAAGTTTAAAAATTGGCTACTCTTTGAAAAATAACCCTGTATAGAAAGTTTATTTAAAAATATGTTAAAGTAATATGTTCCAAATATATGAAATATATTATTTTATAGAGCCATACTGCAGTTATATTACGGTGGTAGCACGAAGGTATCGATCCCACCGAAGATGGACCACGCTCTCACAGAATACCATCGTAAAATAGTAGCTTATGCTGCTGTGTTTTGTATGGTGAGTGTAGAAATCCAAAGACCCATCCTGTTCCTCAAGGATGACAACATATGCATTTTGATTCTTAATTGAGGATGTATGTAGATGTCTATGGGACAGATATATATATCTACTTACCATCAGATGGACTATTTACTCGTTTGTTACCCTTAATTCAATAAAAAAATGCTAAGGGCTGATTTTTCAACAAAACAAGTTAAAAATTACAGTTGTATGAATAAAAAGCTCCATTGTTTCACTTTTATAAGTAGTTAGGTTATTTATTTGATAGATAAATTTTAAATCAACATAAAAAACTACTATATCATATTTTCGTTTTATCCACGCTTCGTTTATCTACATAAAAATGTTTTAAATTTAATATATCATGCATCCATCCATTACAGTCTTTCAAAGTCTGCTGAACATAGGTCATCCCCACTGGTTGCCTCATAAGGGAACAGTTGCCATAGCCACCACCAATTTTCTTTTTGTTATTAGGAAAACGCTGCTCATCAGTCTCTTTTTATATATTATATCTGTCGCCCCTTACGGCACCCACGAGACGACGATACGATTTTTTAAATTAAATACGCAGACCGTGTAGTGGCGGTGTAAGAATATCCACTACACCATATCATCCCGTGGGTGTCGTAAGAGGTGACAGAGGGAATCAAATCAGGAGATGGGCAGCGGCGTCTTCCTAATAACGACTAAATATAAAAAATTTACTGCGGTTGCCTACGCGATTGGGTTGGCAACCGCAGTTAATTTTTTCGCCCACCGTGGCAACTATGGCAAATATCACCCCTATGAGGCAATCTATGAGGGAGGCCTATTTTCAGCAGTGGACTTTAATAGGCTGAACGGTAACGGGAAGCCACAGTCGCAGCTATGTATGACAAGTCAGTTGAACAGAAATTAATGGAAACATGCCGCAATACAATGTTGCATTATCCGAAGTAAAACCTAACAAAAACTTAAACGGTCCTTATAAGTAACTTGCCATATTGTTGCCATATTGTTCGCATAATTGATGACTTAATTGTATTGATTTATATTCGTAAACAATGCTATATTCAGTATTTACTTAAATTCGCATCTTGTACCGAACGTGAAACCATTAATGCAGGGATATTTAAAAGCGGTTCGCTAGTACAGAGTACAAGAGTAAAAGGAACTATATTGCCGCACAGTAAGATTCAATATACAATATTAAAAAACTGATCATAGAGCACTTGAACTGATACAGTCTAATAATGTACATTCGCCCGGGTATTTCCAAAGTTGTTATTGGATTCTCTTAAGCCACCTCACAACGCTATGACTAATTGTTCATTGCAATTCTGAATGCTAATTTATTACAATTGGTCAAGTGAAATTCGGACTGGGTGGGGTTAGAGGGTTGTTGGGTGCCCAGTATTTTTTATTAAAATAAATGAAATTGTCTTTGGTCTTTTGCAGC
The DNA here is from genome assembly GCA_029286625.1 of Parnassius orleans. NCBI lineage: Eukaryota > Metazoa > Arthropoda > Insecta > Lepidoptera > Papilionidae > Parnassius > Parnassius orleans. The sequence continues at coordinate 2,609,174 of JAGSMP010000008.1, forward strand.
GCGTGAGTTTAGAACCTCTGTTCTAAAGTATTAATAAGAGGAAGACAAACGACTTCCAACCAGGTATCCACCTTCATTAATGGCGTAGAGGTATTATTTTTAATCACCGCTCGTATGTAACGAGTTGACAGTGGAATAATTTATATGTACTTTAGGTTACGGTTATCTTTGGCGGAATTTCGACGTTTTGATTTATAATAAGCGACGTCGGGAAATAAAGACGGGCGTTTGCTCTTCGAGAAACATGTGGGGTGGGGTATCTTTAATAAGAATTGCAAAATTACAATTTGTAGTACCTAAATGTGGGAGCTCAGAACAGATTTATAATACTTGAGCTCAGTTGGTTAGTATAAAATGCATTGACAATACTCACAGACTAAACGGCAAAGAAGACAAGCGTTTTTGGGCCCACTAAAAACTTTAACGTAACTTAATTTTATTACACGTAAAAAAGATACCTATTTATTATAGTAAAAAATAAAGTTGTAGGTACATTCAGCATTTATAGGTAATAAATACTGAATGTACCTACAACTTTCTTTTATACTATTAATTATTGACCAGAGCAATATTTTAACTTATAATACCGGTGAAAACTACTAGACAATCGCTTTTAGTTTGTTTTTAGATTATTGTGATATTCATATTTTAATTATTAATTTCTCAGTATTCTCGTTAGGTACGGTTAAACTAACATTACTATTGTAATCTATTGGTTATAAGAAATAAATCGACATGTGTTTCATTAAGTTACGCCTGGTTACGGTGGTGGGCCCATTCTCAATACAAAAAGAAATTGTCTCCTTTGAGATACTTTTATATAAAGTATATTCAATATTAAAAAAAATATCGTATAGTTTTACTTCTCTTGTTATATAGATAATAATATGTGTACTAAGGCTTTGGGCAAAAACGTAAATAAATAAAAACGTTACTAATTAGTATAAAAGTTACATACTATATATCTACGTTTCACTCCTAAACATTTCCAGGCACTAAACTCCTCTCATTTCTGAGAGGGTTTTAGTGCAAGGAAATGTCCTTCGCGCTGCCTCAGTACGTATTGGTGAACGTTACAATTTTTCGAATATTTATTTTTACTTTCTCAGGTACTTTCTCAGGTTATGCAGGTTTCCTCTCAATGTTTTCCTTTACCACCAGGCACATGGTAAATAAGCAATTATAACTGCAATTAACAAGTTTGTTGGTACCGACGGAGATCGAACCCGTTTTGCCCGTTTGCTTTCGATTATTATATATTTACGGCGGGCTCTATGCTCATGTACTACGAGTACCACGACTCTATCTAATTAGTATAATACATTTTAAATACTTTAATCGAAAATTAATTAGAGGTAAAATAAAATGTAGCAGGTTTTGTTAAAAAAGCTACTAAAATTAATGTACCTAAATAAAGTGAGGAATTCATTAAATAAAGGAATGAAGTAAAAAAATTACATATTATGCTCAGATAATAACCACAAAAGCTAGACATGCAGTATCGGGTCACGATTGTGTTATATTTTTAGACTGACTTATTGATTGCCTCGTTGGTCTAGTGGTTGTAGTAGTGCGACTGCTGATCACGAGGTCCTGGGTTTCGAATCCCGGGTCGGGCAAAAAAAATCAGTTATTGAGCTTTTCCATCAAGAAATTCTAAGTAGCTGCCCGGAGTCAGGAAGTTGGCGGTGTCTCACCCCCGTGCCTCGGAAAGCACGTAAAGCCGTTGGTCCTGCGCCTGATCTCTCTCCGGGCGTGTCCGTTTACCGTCCCATCGGTCTTGAGAGTGAGGGAATAGAGAGTGCACCTGTGCTTGCGTATACACTTGGACACTATAATGCTGTCCAGCGCCGATGGCTAGTCTCCATAGTGGCTGGCCGCCGTGACCGAAATTCGGTCTGGAGGACATTATTATTATATTTTTAGAGAATTAACACATTTACTAGACATTTATTTTGATTTCGAGGTGGACTAAATATTTATGCACGTTAATAATTGAGTAGGTTATCTACTATATTATTGAGTATGCTCAGATAACTTACAATTGTGCAATTAAGTTTCAAATAGATAATTAATAAAAACCTGCAAACTGTATTTCAATTTCATTGTGTGCTTGAAATTTACATGACACCGTTTGGTACTATTATTTATTCTGTGGTACCACTGTAAAGGTTAATCCATCTCAGAGATATCGTGTTAAATATGTTTATTTGTATATTAAAAATAAATATAAAATAACCTCCCTCTTTTTCAGATCGGTTAATAGAAAAAAATCTTGTATAATTTTTCAAATGTTATTCATTTATAGGTGTGTGTAAATTTGAAATTACTAGTCAACTCTACCTTAATTTGAGAGAGCATGATCCGATCCTCAACGCTGCTTCGAGCACTGTTACAGCCGCCTGGTACTGTCCGGCCGCTAGGAGTTCTTGCCCAACGACCTGGAGAAAAATATTTTTTAAAACAAGGATAAAGTTAAAAACTAAATTTTATTTTTTTATACTTTTTTACTGCTATTATTTTGGGGTTAGGGATCGTTGGTGGTTCTAGTTCCTTCTAGTCTTCTAGTTTCCTAAAGAGAGCCATTAGAGCTATTTACAACCTAAAACCGAGAGAGTCTCTTAGAGATAAATTTAAAGAAATAAATATATTAACTTTGGCCTCTCAGTATATTTACGAAAATTTAATGTATGTACACAAAAACAAAGGTAATTTTAGTAAAAAAAGTGATATACATTCTGTAAACACTAGGAACAAACACAAGCTAGTGATACCAGTTTCTCGACTCCACAGAGTCAGTAATTCATTCTTGGGGCAATGTATACGCTATTACAACAAGGTCCCGGAAAGTGTACAGGCTCTCTCTATTACCAAGTTTAAATGTTTTGTTAGCTGAAACTGTATAAAAGGGTTATTATAGTATAAATGAATACTTGATTGATAATAACCCTGGGAATGAGGTGGTCGCTTCAAGCAGTTTCTAAAATAAATTTTGTATTTAAATAGTTTGTACAACCATTAATGTAAAATTTACTTTAAAAAAGTCCCGCTGGGTTTCTTGCTGGTTCTTCCCAGGACAGAGGTTTTCGAACCAGTGGTAAAGTAAAAAATGACTTTCAATAACAATTACACATGTAATCTATATTGAATAAAAAATTATTCTATTCTATTCTATTCTTTATTTCTTTATTTTGGGAAACTCAAGAGATATCTAGTGAAATACACAATATATATCGACGCTTGAAAGGCAATAATTACCAAGCGACATATTGGCAACTTTACACTAGAGCATTTTAAAGTTTTTTTTTGGAAAAAAAATCGTAAAAAATCGCCTATTAGTCATAACTACTCGATTCCAACGAATTTTAGATGCAAATTAAAGGCTTAGTAAACTGGCATTTAAAGATTATGAATTTTCTCAATATTTTATGAAATAGTGTCGGTTAGTAATAATTTCATCAAAATCCCAAACAGGTAAATGTTACTTACCGACATCAAAATTTAATTATAGATCAAGTAAAATTAACTAAACCTCATTATTTTATAATTGTATTTGAAGAAAAATGACGCATCCAGATGTAACACATGTTTATGTCAAATAGAAATCAAAGAACTTTTCTGCCAGCCAATTTTAATAATAGTACAAATTAAATAAGGTTAGTGTAAGATTTTTTTGAACAAGTAATAATGAATTAAGGTTTTACTACACAAAATCAAGAACTTTCGGGCAAAGGTTTTCGACGGACATCGTCATCATCATTATCATTACAGCCCTTGTAGTAATCTACAATCACCCAGTACTGAGTATGGGCCTCCATCTCATGAGGGATGAATTAGAGCATAATCCACCACGCTGCTCTAGTGTGGGTTGATGGAGGTTTTCGGCCAGTGACTAACCCTTTGTTAATGACGTATATATAATATACCTGTAACATACGAATATTGCAGACAAATCTCTCGCAAAGTGGATACTTAAGATATCTTAAATCAACTGTTTGTAAAAATAAACTAAAATAAATACTATTATACTAATACTATTACTAAAATAAGTACTTATAAAATCAGTATAGGTAGGTAAAACACAATTTCAACTACGAAGAAAATTGCTGTCAAGTTTTTAAAATATTCTAAAATTACAAAAAACGTTTCACAATCAAAACAACATGAGTGAAAATGAGTAGATGATTAAGGTGTGTTAAAAAGTCTTCAATGACGAGACAAAAAAATACCGTAAGGAAAAAATACTTTATGTTTAACCGCATTAATTTGATTCAAGGCAAAATTACTAAGTGTATAAAGTTAAAATCGAATACCTACCAAGTAAAAATTATTCATAAATCAGTGAAATTTTAGTCGCTTGGTCGCCGAAAACTGTGAAAATGGTTACCAAGCGACAACAAAACTCTTCCCAGCGGCACGAGAGTATGACATCATCATCATCATCATCATCATTACAACCCTTCACAAGTCCATTGCTGAACATAGGCCTCCCCCTAGGAATGCGACAAAGCACGGTCCTGAGTCACCTGCATCCATTGACTTCCTGCATGTCTTAGCAAGTCGTCACTCCATCTAGTGGGGGGTCGCCCTACGCTTCGCCTACCGGTACGAGGCTGCCACTGGAGAACCTTTTTTCCCCATCGGTTGTCGGTTCTTCGAGCTATATGACTGGGCCATAGCCACTTCAGCTTACTAATCCGTTGGGCTATGTCGGTTACTCTGGTTCTACTGCGGATATCTTCATTTCTAAGTTTATCACGCAAAGAATCTTCGAGCATAGCCCTCTCCATAGCTCGCTGAGTAACCTTGAGCGTCCTCATACGGCCAGCAGTGAAGGACCACCTCTCAGTTCCATAGGTCATCACTGGCAACACGCACTGGTTGTACAATCTCGTTTTCAAGTGTTGAGGTATACCTAACGAGAAGATGTGTCGCAATTTCCCGAACGCTGCCCAGCCGAGTTGAATCCGTCGATTAACCTGAAGTTGGACTTACCTAGTCGGACTATTTGTCCCAGGTAAACATACTCGTCAACAACTTCGAGCTTAGTGCTCCCAACAACTACCGGCACAGATGTGACGTGGACATTAAACGTGATCTTTGTTTTATCCATGTTCATCTTAAGACCTATACGATGGGAGACACTATTGAGTTTATTGAGCATAGTGCTTAGGTCCTAAGGACTATATCGTCTGCAAATCGAAGGTGAGTGATGTACTCGCCATTGATGTTAATACTGTATCCTTTCTAGTCCAGTAGCTTGAAAATGTCTTCCAATGCAGCGGTGAAGAGTTTCGGGGATATAACGTCACCCTGTCTTACACCTCTCTGCAGTTGGATAGGTTTCGTACTCTGATTCTGTACTCGGGTAGCCATCGTAGCCCAGCTGTACAAACACTTTAGCACTTCGATATATCGACAGTCAATTTGGCACCGCTAAAGGGACTGGTGGTACTAAAGCCTCTTCGGAAACCGGCTTGTTCGGGAGGCTGGAAGTCGTCGAGTCTGCGTGCGAGACGATTCGTAATGACTCTCGAAAACAGCACGTAGACGCGACTGAGAAGGAAAATCGGTCTGTAGGTCTTCAAGAGAGCGTTGTCGCCTTTCTTGAAGAATAAGACCACCGCACTTCTGCTCCACGCCTCCGGAGTAGTCCCACCATGGAGTACGGAATTAAAGAGCTTCTGAAGGACATTAAGTATCGGTTTTCCACCCGCTTTCAGAAGCTCCGCTGTAATTTCATCCTCGCCTGGGACCTTGCCGTTTTTAAGGTGCTGGAGAGTCATTCTAATCTCGCTCAGACTGACGTCCGGGATATCATCGGAATAGTGTCGAATAAGACTTGCTCTTGGATCGTTACTCACACTTGCGTGTGGCTCCAACGATGATGTGTACAGCTGCCCATAGAACCTCTCAATCTCACTCATAATCTCAGGTGTCCCGGAAACCTTGGGCTCCGTTGCCCTATTCCAAATTTCCCTACCTTCAGCTCACCGTTCTCTCTTGTGCCTAGTTTTGCATTGAAGTCTCCCATTAACACCGTATAGTGGGTTTTGAGGGAATGCATGGCTTTAGAGATATCCACATACATTTCCTCCACCTCCTCATCGGGATGTACCGAGGTTAGTGCGTACACCTGTATGACCTTCAACGAATACCGTTTGGTGATTCTGAGTATAAGATATGCAACCCTCGTCGACACACTCGCAATCTTTACAACGTTGTTAACGAGAGACTTGTGGACAATAAATCCGACACCTACTTGGGACAAATGTTCGCCCTCCCGGTGATAAAACAAGGTGCCGGATTCGAGGATTACCGTGTCCTCCCCCTATCTCGGACCTCGGATAATCCTATAATATGCCAGCGTAACTTGTCTATCTCTTCTTCCAGCTCCAGGATCTTCTCGTCAGTCCTCAGTGTGCGTACGTTGTATGTTGCCAGGTCAAGATTATGACATACCGACGCAGAATTTTTTGCTGGTTTTAATTATAACTCAATATCGTCCAAAATGTCGCTTGGTAATTATCGCCTTTCAAGCGTCGATATGTATTTTAGATAGATAGACATTTGTAGAAGGGCGGTTCAGCCGTATTCATTTCTATTTTGTCCTTGTCATTAAATTATTTACTTATTTATCTAAATAAATATGACATCATTATTATCGTTACACACTATCATAGCCCGCTATCGAACACAGGCCTCCCCACTGATTGCATCATAAGGGACACATTTGCCATAGTCGCCACGCCTGTCAGGCGCATCACTATCACACACAACACTCTGCTGCCCATCTCCTGGTTTGTTTCCCTTTGTCGCTTCTTACGACATCCACGGGACGATATGGGGTGGATATACTTACACCGCCACTACTCCGTATGGTTTATGGTTAAGTATAAATAAATATCTATCTTAAAAAAGCTAAAAAGTTAAAATTAACTGGCGTGTACTGGTAGAACTAACAGCCGTAATATATTAAATAACGTTCTTCAGAAGTTCACCTGTTACCCATATGAATTCCAAGGCCGAAATTAAATCATAAGACCCAGCAATCTTCACACTTATATACTATAAAGTAAATTTTTAGTCACAAATCAGTGAATACATTATATGGAAAATACATTTATTATGCAAATTGCAAATTTGATAAGCAGTAATTTGTCAGGATTTGTTATTCACGATCAAATAAACACACGATTTCATCCAATTAAAATACAGTGAGATAAGAAAAATTTGTAAAGCTAGTTTTTCGGGATTGTAATGATCCAAAGAGTTCAAAGACGTAGCTCCTATAACGAAAATATTTTGATGGTTTCAAAAGCAATGTCATTACAGCCTATCAAAATTGCACTGCTGAACATAAGATTCTCCCATACATTGCTTCGTAGTGGATATTTGCAATAGTTGTCATGCTTTGCAGGCTGGTTGGCACCTGCTTTTTATTATTTTCGGTTATTATCAGAAAGATGCTGATGCCCATATCCTGTTTCCCTCTGTCGCCACTTACGTCACCCACGGGTGACATAGTAGCTTCTGTTAGACCGCCACTACACGGCGACAAAGTAAGAAACAGATTAATAATTTACAGCCAAAATTCGTAATATTTTGTAATAAGGTAAACGACCATGCGGCTCACTTGATGGTAACTGACTTCTGCCTACATAAACAACTGGAACACAAGGGAAATGCAGTTGTGTTGCCGGCCTTTTAATAAAGAGTAGTCTCTTTTCTTGAAGGTCCCTAAGTTGTATCGGTCCGGAAAAATCGCTGGTGGTAGTCGATTCCACAAGGAAGTTGTGCGAGGAAAATAACTACTAGTGAATCGCACATCGTGGACCGCTAACCATCCAGATGGTATGTATGATATCGCGAGTTGGTTTTGTCGCGATGTGTGATGAAGAAATTTAGCGGCTGGAATTAGGTCGAACAATTCCTCTGAGCACTCCCCGTGGTAGATGCGATAGAATATGCAAAGAAACGCAACATCCCTTCGCAGCACCAGTGAATCAAGTCGATCAGTTATGTGCTGGATGCGATCAAGTGGAAGGAGCTGGCACTGGAGTACCTCGACCCAGAGATTGGATTGTGCGCTCGTTTATCACAGTTATTTTATAAAGAAATAAAATATTACTCGTTCCATTAAAAAGAAGTCCATAAAATATCAATATCGGATTGCTTTCTTTGAAGTATCGTTTCGTCGACCTGATATTATTTAGGAATCTTCAATAAGATGTCATTTACTCCGAGGGTATCATCGGTGTAATAATGTGCGAAGATGCGAATTTAAATATCATTAGCCTTTGCAAAAAGGCACAACGAACTTTTAGGAATCCAACGACGCTTTGATCCAAGCCGTAAAATATATATGTCCCTTTTGTCTTGTGCATAAATATAATATAATGCATCTGGGAGGTGGCAGTGTGATTGAGTTAACCATTTTTTTTAATTTTGATAAGTGATAGAACCAACGCTCGACAAGAATTCCAAGACCCACAACTGACAGGAATAAAGCTTCAAGAATATCCTCCCTCGCTTCGTACTGGTAAGCAGAGTGTTAGCCGGCCACAACTAAATAGAGCAACGTTCTGGTAAGTCATGCAGAAATTCGATGTATGCAGATGGCTCAGGACCGTGCATAATTCTGTAATTGATGAGGTCCGGAGATCGTTTTTATTAGTAACGAGGTGTTCCATCTTAATCTAGAAGTGTGAAAACGCATCTGTGATTTTTCAATGTTTAATCGAGGATCCATTTATCATAAGTGGGAAAAGTGACAAATTATAATAATTATTTATTATTTTATTTTATCTCAGTTAGTCGATTCATATAATATTACTGGATTTTTTTAGGGAATAAACCTTGAAAATTATTCCTAAATATTTTGAAAATAATTTAGAAAATTTAAAAAAATGTTTTTAAACTGAAAAGGAGGTTTAAGAAAACCCAATATATAATATATCAGGGTTTAAAAATTCTACCAGCGTTATCGTTCATAAACAATTTATGAATTTTATCGAACACTGAAAATTGGACAAATCAGGAAAAAATTTGGTCAAAAGAGTAATGTTCTTGAGCAACATTTTTATGCCTACTAAAGGTTTTGTTTAGACCATATTAACATATAAGTAAAAATAAAAGTAAAGTTACAGTATATAAACCGTCATACCGCCGGGCAAAAGCTTCCTCTCATTACTATAAACTGTGTTACTTTAACAGTGGTAGAGCCACGCGGCAGCTTTTGCTGTCGCACGGATGGGCCGGCTCGAACCGGGGTGGTACCACGACCTCACAGAATACCAGCGTGAAGTAGAAGTTTACTTCTGCATTTCGCCTGGTGAGTGCAGGTGGCCGGAGGCCCAATTCCCCCCCCCCCTCCCCCATCAACATGGTAGCGGAATTAAACGGAAGACTACCCCAGGAGGGTACCAGCATCCCTGGAGAATCCCTCGCTGAGCATCCATGCCCAAGCTACCCTACTTTTTCTGAGCGTGGGTGCTCAGGCTGCCCCGCGTATTCTGGGGGAGGGGGGGCGAAATTCCGCTCAAGACGAAACCTGCTCCGTCCAAGCGGAGCAATAAGACAAAGGCAAACCCTGCCACGCTTTCCGTGAATTTCTGCAATATCAGAGGACTTCATTCAAACCTTAACGCCGTCCACTACCATCTGGAGACGGCAAAGCCGGCCTTGCTCTTTCTAACCGAGACACAGGTGTCCTCTCCGGCTGATACTTCGTATCTCTCCTACCCGGGGTACAAATTAGAACACTCCTTTGTGCCCCGGGCTGGAGTTTGCGTGTACGTCAGAGAGGACATCTGTTTTCGACGCCTCGGCAGTCTTGAAGGTACGGACCTGTCCATCCTATGGCTGCGCGTAGACAGCGATGACATATAGGTCCCATAGCGGTAATGCCGACACAGACCGACTCATCGACCACGTCCAAATGGCTGCAGACTCCGTGCTACAACAGGTCCCATCCGCAGAGATCGTGATGCTCGGTGATTTTAACGCCCACCACGCTGAATGGCTTGGTTCCCGTTTAACCGATCATGCGGGTAGATCTGTTTATGACTTTTCCTTGGCATATGGTCTGACATAACTGATTACTTCGCCTACGCGGATCCCAGATGTGGAGGATCATGTGGAAGGTACATGATCCTCCACATCTGGGACTTTCTGCTGACCTCTCATCCGGACGGATATTAGGTCTGCGTCGATGCCCCTCTTGGCTCTTCGGACCATTGTCTGATCCGGAGTACGGTGCCACTCATGCTCCCATCGCAGTTGCGATCTGCAGCTCGCCGCCGTGTTTGGCACTATAGGTCAGCCGATTGGGACGGGATGCGGTCTTTTTTTACATCTTACCCTTGGGGGCGGGTTTGCTTCTCGCCGGATAATCTCAACGTTGTTGCTGATACTGTCGCTGATGTGGTACTTCAGGGAATGGAATTATTTATTCCATCATCTGTGGTGTCTGTCGGAGGCAGAACTCAGCTATGGTTTGGTCACTCCTGTAAAATTGCATCACGCTATAAGCAGGAGTACTACCGGACCTGGGCTGACGCATCAACGTCCCGGGATGTAAACACCAGCGCTCTTAAAAAGAAGTATAATTCCGCCTCCAGGGCCTTCAAAAGCGTCATTGCTAAGGCAAAGTCAGAGCACATCGGCAGAATTGGCGAGAAACTAGTTCGCCTCCCTTTGGGAACACTTGCATTCTGGTCTCTCGCCAAAGCTGTCTAAGGGAACTTCTGTCAGCCATCTCTGCCATCTCTCCACAGGGTGGATGACTCACTGGCACATGACGCAAAGGAGAAAGCCGATCTACTAGGCTCTCTTTTTGCTTCCAACTCCACTTTCAATGACGGGGGGAACACACCGCTGACCATCCTGCGGTGTGAGTGCTCCATGCAGGAAGTACTGTTTACACAGCGCTCGGTGCGTAAAGCACTCCTCTCCCTGGACGTCAACAAGTCGAGTGGGCCTGATGGAGTCCCACTTATTGTGCTGAATACGTGTGCTCTGGAGTAGGCACCAGTTTTAACGCGTCTTTTCCGGTACTCCTACTCCCTAGACGTAGTCCCGAACTCATGAAAGACAGCTTTGGTGCACCCGATCCCTAGAAAAGGCGACCGCTTAGATCCGTCCAACTACAGGCCTATCGCTATCACCTCCTTGTTCTCCAAAGTAATGGAAACTATTATTCACTGCCAGATCATGCGGTACCTTGAAGATCACCAGCTGATTAGTGACCGCCAGTATGGTTTCCGTCGAGGTCGCTCAGCTGGTGATCTTCTAGGTTACCTAACTCATAGATGGGCTGAGGCTGTGGAGTCCAAGGGGGAGGCGTTGGCCGTTAGTTTGGACATAGCGAAGGCCTTCGATCGGGTCTGGCACAAAGCGCTTCTTTCGAAGCTCCCTTCCTATGGGCTTTCCGAGAAATTGTGCAATTGGATCACCAGTTTTCTTGCAGATCGGAGCATCAAGGTCGTAGTAGACGGTGCATGCTCCGATTACAAGCCCATTAATGCTGGTGTTGCACAAGGCTGCGTGCTATCCACCAACGCTGTTTCTTCTGCATATCAATGATATGTTGCAAACCGGTAACATTCATTGCTATGCAGACGACAGCACTGGTGATGCTTTATACACCGGCCGTGCCAATATTTCTCGGGAAAACGTCGCCGAGTACCGGAACAAACTTGTGTCTGAAGTCGAGACTTTGTTGAACAAAGTCTCAGACTGAGGGCGACTAAATCTAGTCCAGTTCAATCCCCAGAAGACACAACTTTGCGCGTTTACCGCTAAAAAGAACCCCTTTGTCGTATCTCCTCAGTTTCAAGGCACTCCCCTTGTTGCCTCAGCCAGTATCGGAATCCTCGGTGTCGACATATCAAGTAATGTGCAGTTTCATGGTCACTTGGAAGAGAAGGCCAAATTGGCCCCTAAAAAGCTTGGTGTGCTCAGCAGAGCGGGACAGTATTTCATGCCGGCACACCGCTTGCAACTTTACTTGGTGCAGGTTCGGCCCCACATGGAATACTGTTCCCATCTCTGGGCAGGGCTCCCCAGTGCCAGCTCCTTCCCCTTGACCGCATCCAGCCCAGAGCGGTTCGAATTGTCGACGACTGAGTTCTTTCCGATTGGTTGGACTCCCTGGCGCTGCGTAGAGATGTTGCATCTCTTTGCGTATTTTATCGCATCTATCATGGGGAGTGCTCTGAGGAATTGTTCGGACTAATTCCAGCCGCTCAATTTCACCATCGCACATCGCGATAAAAGTCGCGATACCATCCATACCATCTGGATGATTGGGGGTGCACCACTGTGCGATTTAGAAGAAGTTTTCTTCCTCGCACAACTTCCTTGTGGAATCGATTACCACCAGCGATTTTTCCGGACCGATATGACTTAGGGACCTTCAAGAAAAGAGCCTACTCCTTTTTAAAAGGCCGGCAACGCATCTGCAACTCCCCCGGTGTTGAAATTGTTCATGGGCGGCGGTTGTCACTTACCATCAGGTGAGCCGCATGCTCCCCTCTCCTATAAAAAAAAAACTAAAAGGATTTTAGAGCAAGGAACAGTCCGCCATGCTGTCCCAATACGTATTGGCACACTTAACATACTCTCAAAATTTTTATTATATTAATCATGGAATATCTTTAATGTCGCCCACATGTGAACAAGAAATTCGCAAAATAATAATTTCACTAAAAACGTCAGTTTCGACTGGATGGGACGGCATTTTTTCAATATTTATGAAGCGGGCTATAGATAAATTAATCATACCCATCACTCGTATATGCAACATCTGTCTAGTTAGTGGAATCTTTCCCAATCTTCTAAAAAGGGCAATCCAATTATAGACCAATTGCTTTATCGCCATGTTTATCTAAAAGTGTTGAAAGGGTTATTAACATCCGCTTGCTTAAATTCCTAGTCTCAAAATCTTTTGTCGTGTATTCAATATAGGTTTGGAAAACAAATCCCGATCTAAAAAAAATACATATACATAGGGTTTTCTTTAGATATGGCAAAGGCTTTTGACACTGTCGCTGTTCCTAATTTATTAAATAAACTCGAAAGTATGGGAGATCGGGGGGTGTCGCTGAAATTATTATTCTATTATATTTAATAGAAATTAGACTGTAAAAACCAATGATTTAATAACCGATAGTGCACCAATACATTTCGGTGTTCCACAGGGATATGTATTGGGCCCAACACTATTTCTTATTTACGTAAATGATACATTTAATCAAAACCTTACAAATGTGGAAACTGTAGCTTTTGCTGAAGACAGAGCTGAAAAAGTTTTAGCTTCCATTATTCAGTGGCTTAACAGAAATATCTTAATTTTAAACTTGTCTAAAATAAAATACATATAATTTTCAATTAATAATAGATCAACCACTGCAAAACAGTTTTACCTTAAGATCACATTCATGCACCCTACAAACTTTAAGTTGTATTTGCCACGAAATAAATTCGGCTACCCCAATAAAATATCTTGGTATTTTAATTGATGCAAACTTAACTTGGAAACCACATATTATCAACCTTTGACATATAAAAAATTATGCATCGATAAGGGTAGTTTATTTTTCTTTATGTCAGTCCATTACGACCTATGGTGTAATTTCATAGAGAGCTGCTTTTAAAACTAATCTACTTATTGTTGAGAAAGCTCAGCCAGCAGTTATAAAAATAATTAACTTTAGAAACTTTCGATATCGAACTTCAGAAGATTACTCCGTGATTACTGTAAGGCAAAATTGTATATTAAAACCACAATCTTAAAACAACAAACCAAACCTTTAGAATTATCTAATACCAGAAGGCCTTTTGTTGTCTATAATATTCCTCTCTGTGGAACAAGTTATGCGCAGAATTTTTTCCTGTTTAGGACCTTTATTATATAACCGTATAAACAAGATCTTATCTATATCCAAATGCAAAAAATTTGTTTGTAAAAAAATATAGATAAATATCCCAAAACGATTGACTGTGAATTAACTGAGAAGTTATTAAGAAGTGTTGAATGATTTTTTGTGTAAATCTTACAATTTTAAGTTATTTCTTTATTTTAGAATCTCGTTTACATATGATGATAACCTTATTTAGTAAGTTAGATAATCCCAGAGTACGATAAGCATACTATACAATATGGACCTATATGTACGTATCAGTAATTTAATAATATCATTATGCAAAAATTAAATAAAAATGATAATGCTTACTAATTACTTAAAAATCTGAGATTTGTTAATGTAATCATAAGATTTTGAAAACTAAAAACACAAGATCTTACTCACGTGAGTATTTTGGTTACACTATTTACTAACAGGTAATTAATTACTGCATCGGATGCAATTAACTAGCCGCACTACTCTGCCGTCATACAGTAAATAACTAGTACAGGGGTAGAAGTCTAATTTGTTGTTTAAATATGTTACAAATACCTACACAAATCTCGAATACGAATTCACGCATATTATTGTAATTGTATACTAAGCCTTTTTTTTATAGGATAGGGTGACAAACGAGCACACAGTCCACCTGATGGTAAGTGGTTGCTGTGACCCATAGACATCTACATTTATCCTCAATAAAGAATCAAAATGCAGATGCGTCGTCACCCGTGAGGACTAAGATGGAATGCCTCTTTTCCAGTAAAATGGGTCTCCGGTTCTCTACACTCACCATACGAAACATAGCAGTGTCATCAAAAATCAGAGACCATCCAGCACATAACTGGGAGCTGCCAGGTTCTTGCTGGAACCGAGTACATTCAGCACCACGACAACGTGGCAAAAATTATACACCAAGAGCTGGCAGTAAAAGACTGTCTCATAAAGGAGACAGAGCCCTACTAGAAATATAATATTCCATCCCCGGTACTCGAAAATGATTCGGCCCAACTTTATTGCGACAGGTCGGTTTTAACTGACTGGACAGTTGAGCATAATAGGCCGGATATCATATTTGTAGAAAAAGAAGAGAAGTGGACGTGGTTGTTAGATATTGGCTTTACAAACTCGCACAATGTGCCGAAGTACAGCACTGAAAAAATGGTTAAGTACCGGCGGCTGGCTGAAGAAATCAGACAGTTAAGGTGGCAGAATGAATAATTATTATTATTATATTAATTTCGAAGATTTCCAGTTTTTTTTAAATAATATACTACAAGTAACGTTCAGTATAATGTTTAAAAATAGGAATTCAATTCAGTTATAGTTCTTGTTTATGCCATTAAATGCCATTTTGTTTGTCTAAGACGCCATTTTGACCGTTCATGTCTACACCACCGATCAACTGTCGCACAGATTGTATGTAAATGCGAGGGTCGACCGCGTATTTATGGCTCTTTGATCACTCAGTCCCATTGTCCAAACAGTTAATGCCGCCAAAAAAATGCCCAGACATCGTAACGGACAGCACGGCGGCGGTATGTATGCAAATTCACCTCGGCCTGTGTATGCAGTTCTTAATGTTGTTAGTTGGACCTTGCATACTGTTCGCTCTCATTGATTTGTTTTTGTTACCTCGCTTATACAAGGTAACAAAAACAACAAACACTTGCTTTCTACGATGCTTATATGTAAGCTCGAATAATATTTATTATAATAAATAGTTTGTTTCGAACATCCATCAAGTTTTGGCGAGTGAGTAATTTAGTGTCTGCGCATATACTTGCTGTGCTATTATGTCTAGCAGTTAACTTTATAGAACTTTCATTAAACCGTAGGCGGTGTAGAAATATCCACTACCCCATATCGTCCTGTCCATCGTAAGAGGCGACAAAGGGAAACAAACTAGGAGATGAGCAGCAGCGTCTTCTCAATAATAGAAAATAAATAACTTAACCCGCCTGCCAAGCGTAGCATCTAAGGCTATATCCCCTATGAGGCAATATATGTGGAGGACTGCGGACACTTCTATACTTTTGATAAGATGTAAGGATGACGATTTTTCCGCTAAGGTAGACATTTAAGAACGTCATTGCACCGTATGGTAGTGCCGTAAGAAAATCAATTACTCTATTTCGTACCGTGGTTGTCGTAAGAGGTGACTATAGGAAAAAAAACTAAGGGCTTGCGATAGATGGCGGTATAACCATTTTCTATACGCCAATCGTAACATACCTTGATCGGCGAAGGAATAAAATGGAATAAAATATTTTTGAAACGAAGTTCTTTATCGGACGGTACGAATTTGGCGGATGGGGGTGATAGCCAAGTCAGGCGATTAAGGCAGATTCTCTCTACAACGGGACAGGCCTATGTTCAGCAGTAGACTTTTACGGCTGATGAAGAATAAGAAGATTGTTAATGTTTGTATTAACGCACATAGTTCTTGACTAGCGAGCCTAGGTTTCAATCCTTGGCGAAGTAAAAATTTGTGTTCATTTTTGAGTTTGATCGTGAGTTATGTGAATTGTGATTATCATTGAGATTCTGAAAATGCTTCCTTCGCTATCTGATCCTATTATATAAATGTTATTTTGGCCTTGCGTAGGTGGGAACTGCGAACTAGTGTGTACCTTTGTTATCCTTCACACTTGTAGCACAGTTCTCCTGCACAGTTGACAGATTTTAACAATGTGCGGAATTTATCAGTGTGATCGATTTGGCCAAGCGGCAATAATTTTCACAAAGATTAAAAGGAACGTGATAAATCCATGCTGCAGCTATATTAAACAGCAATAGTATACAGAATACCAGCGTAAAACAGCAGCTTAATTCTGCTGTGTTTCGTATGGTGAGTAGAGAACCGGAGACCCTTTTTACTGGAAACAAGGCATTCCGTCTTAGTCCGTCTTAGTAAGGGGTGACAACGCATTTGCATTTTGATACTTAATCGAGAATAGCTGTAGATATCTATGGGCCACAGCATCCACTTACCATAAGGTGGACTGCGTGCTCGGTTGTCACCTTATTCTTAAAAAAAAAACTTTTGATGTAAATTTTTAGTTTTGTTTTACCAAGCTACCAGTTTTCTAGCAAAGGAGATTAAGTAAAATAATGTGCCGCATGCGTGACAATCCTTATGCTTCCGGAGGTAAAAAAACGATCGGCATTATTTCGGCATCGGGCATTATGTCCGGGGTATTGGATATCAGATGGCTTTCAACCGGGTCGCTGTCGGCAGTTTAAATATATTTAAATTCGACAGTTCGACGCCTGACTCACGATACACATTACTTTCGTCCAATTTAGTGGGTATTTATCCCACCAATTTAAATAAGTACGGGAGTATTTTTGACAACTTACTTTGAATTAATTGTGTATAAATATATTAGTGTCAATTTATTACGGTCATCATCATCATCATTATATCCCATTTCGAGTTAACTGCTGACAATGGGCCTCCCCAAAGTAATGCCACAGTGCACGGTCCTAAACCACCTGTATCCATCTACTTTCTGCATATATCTTACCAGGTCGTCACTCCATCCAGTGAGGGGCCGCGCTACATTTTGCTTACCGGTACAAAGCTGTTACTCGAGATCCTTTCTTTCCGATCAGTTATCGGTCCTTCGAGCTATATGATCAGCCCATTGCCACTTCAACTTACTGATCCAAATATTAATTTAATACTAATTTCAATAAAATCTCATGCATATATGCCTGCAAATCTTTCATAATGATTTTCTACGTTTTTAATATAAATAATTGTGTAATTATGAAATTACTATACAAATCTATCCGAATACGGGGCCTTCTCTGTTTTCCAAAAACGTATGGCTCTTTAACACAACTAATATAGAAAATTATTATTTTATTCTTTTCT
Organism: Parnassius orleans; assembly: GCA_029286625.1. NCBI lineage: Eukaryota > Metazoa > Arthropoda > Insecta > Lepidoptera > Papilionidae > Parnassius > Parnassius orleans. The sequence continues at coordinate 2,626,964 of JAGSMP010000008.1, forward strand.
ATTATTCTCTTTTAATCCACTGCTGGATTTAAGTCTCTTGTACCATTCAGTTTTTACATTTATAATAAGCTAATGCTTAAACCCATTTGGTTTTAAATAACAATAAAGCCATAGATAGTAAATCGCACTACTTAGAGTAACATAAGCTTATTCACTCTTGCCATGAAAGACAGGCAAATTATTCCACTCATTTGCTGTACGCACTACGAAAGACGAAGCAAGCCATAAATTAAATATTTTGACAAAAGCAGATATTCTAGCTTAAAGGAACTTACCGATATCAATACAAAAGGCGACTGGTCCAATTTCATAGCCTCCAGTTGTCTAAAAGTGGGTTCGAGGGTGACCCGCAGTGGTGATTTAAGAGAGGCTTCCACCAACGCTGCGAGGAGTTGTCGTGATGTGGGTTCCACTCCCAACCCAGAGCTGAATGCAGCCAGAGCCTCGCCATGTCGTCCAAGACATTGTAGAGCCACACCTGTATTAAATTTAAAAGTAATAATTAAAAATATATTTATCTTATCAGTGACCCGTAATATGGGTCGACCTACTGGGACCACGGATAATTTTATTTTTGCAGCAGCATCTTCCTAATAACAACTCAAAATAAAAATAAAAAACCCGGTTGTTGGCAACGTCAAGCTTGGAAACTATGGCATAATCCCCTATGAGGCAAACTATGGAGGAGGCATATGATTAGCAGTGGACTTTTGTAGAATGAAATGGATGGATGGATGGACGGGTAATTTTATTTACACGTAGACCAGTATACTAGTGATTACAATTCGATACTCTAGAATCCTGATTATATCGATAGAAAATTAAAACCATCATTTACCTATAATAAATAACAATCAATATTATCAATTACTCGATTAATATTATTGGTTTATATATCATAATTTCCTATACTAGTTTGTAAGTATTTTATTGTTTTTTGATTAAAAATAAATTAAAAAACAATAAAATTATTCTTGATCTATTAATATGGCGTTATCTAGATTTAATATAATCATCAAAGACCATTCACCAGTGCGCTTCACCATCTTAGGCTACATCACCACTTACCATCAGGTGGGATTGTAGTTAAGCGCTGGCTTAGAATAATATAAAAAAATCAAAGACAAAAAAAAGACATTCTAATTAATTTTCTCAAAAATTTAAAACTCAAAGATTTTCTGTCTATATCTGTTTGCCAAGTTTCATTACAATTTGTTCAGCTATTCCGAAGATAAGCCCGAACAGACAGACAGTCAGATAGACAGACAATATATCACAAATGGTTATTCATGGCATGCAAATCATCCCTGACTCAGGAATCCCCTGAGTTTGATAAAAGACAGTAATGTCAATATTACAACGGACACTTTAAATTTACTTATTTGTATAGATAAATGTCAAGTTATACGTTCATGTTAAGTTATACTTATTATTTCGATACATTTCGTAATGTAATGCTTTGAAATCAACTTCCATCGCTATGCTTGCAAGCGAATTGGCGATCGCAATACCTCCAGTATGTCTCTTTTGTCGAGGTCCAACCCGCTTGCTAAGCGTGTTGCGCTCGCCAACTATGCAATAGGCAAACATCCTCACTATGAAGCAATCTATTGGAGAGGCCTATGTTCAACAGTGGACTTTAATGGGCTGTAACAGTAACGGAGGGTTTTTACTTTTTATTTAATTTTTGTTCCACATTTCAATATTACTTTATTATTTTTAATAAGACCGTGAATTGCGTAGCATGAGAACCTTGACAAACCCATGCCTAAGTGGTCACAGGACAGCATTCCATAATTGGGTAAATTCAATAATTGGAGTTCGGTGCATGGAATAAGATAATATTATGTACATACATTGCAAAAATACTTTTTAAATAATTGGCTACGGTATGTAAAGGGAAATGACATCATTATATTGTATCGATAGTATGGCATACGTATACAGTTAGCACTTGTGTTTTTAATTTATCGAAATAAAAGTTTTTAAGAGTTGGAACCACTTAAAAGGCAAAACTGATAGCTTAACTTGTAAGTGCACATGAACAGGATGTTATATAATGAGGCGTATTCATTATTCCCGAGAATGCATTGGAGTCAATAGGAAAAGCTAAAAATACATTTGTGGCTTTCAACCAAGCTTCCTCTTCATCTACCTAGGAATCGGTGTGGGTTGAATCTGTTACCTATTTCTGACGTTAAGCAGCACTACATCCACTGCTGTGTTCAGTTTTGAATAAGCAGGGAGCCTGTGTACCCGTTTACAACGTAATAGCATCTTAGTTCTCAGAGGAGATGATGTGTAGCCATCTTTGTTTAAAGTTGGTTGCGTGGTAAAACTGAGTAATTGGGTGTAACTCACTCGTTAAACCAGACACATAAAAAACATAACAGTAGTTCCCTATAGTATATTCTTATTTTTTTGTACACATGTATAAGTAATAGAGGAATCGACTTCTCAATGTTAACACCTAGTAGTAATATGTCACAACAAAAGTTATGTAAATTGAGCACGCAATAAGAAAAGTGAAAGGATGGTTGTTGTAGACATTTACATTAGAAATACGGAAAAATTATTACGCTAGAATGATCGCATGCTACATTTGTATTATTACCTCTGAATGCAATAATCGATTATTCAAATCGATTATTTAACTTTTTAATTCATTCATTGCAGTCAATTGTAAGTACACTGCTGAATATTGGCCTCCCCTATAAATTGTTTCAAGGTTTCAATAGTTCAAATCTAGTGAGGGGCTGCCCTTTCATTATTACCTTACTCCTCCATCGGTTTCAAGTCCTTCGAGATATATAGCTAGCGGTACTGCACATGATTTGTTTACTGTATAAAAAATGTAATTGGTAAGTTTGTATTTTTAATCGCCGTTTGGTGTCATAGTAGTTAAAAAATAAGCTCTTGCTTTAAAATTCCAACAAGTCAGCCGACTTTAACGAAATTGTTTTTTCTTTTTTATAAAACAAAGTGACAAACGAACTAACAGTCTAATAGATAGTAAATAGCTACTGGGTTGCAACCAACATCATACAAAGAAGGCTACAGATGCAGTGTCATCAGTGAGGACTAAGATCGAAGAACTCACAGCGTGTAATTATAGTAGCTCTCTATACAGACAGGAACACAACCCAGACGGATTCCTAGGCAGAAAAATATTCCCTTAGTAAGTTCACCTAGTAAGTTGATCCTTGTTAGTTGCAATTTTGAGCGACATTTTATCACTTATTATATATAACAGCGTAAAATAGCAGGTTAACGCTGCTGTGTTTCGTGTGGTGAGTGTAGAGAACCGGAGACCCTTTTTACTGGAAACGAGGCATTCCATCTTAATCCTCACGGGTGACAACGCATCTGCATTTTGATTCGTAATCGAGGATAGATGTAGATGTCTATGGGCCACAGTAACCACTTACCATCAGGTGGACTGTGTGCTCGTTTGTCACCCTTATCCTATAAAAAAAACTTGCTTTGCGGTAAAGAAATTTTTTGTAGAAGATTTTTTTACGTGGTAGAGCCATGCTGCTGCTATATTAATAGTATAGTTGTAGCACGAATGGGTCGACTCGACCGGGGAAGGACCACGCTTTCACAGAATACCAGCGTAAAATAGCAGCTTAATGCTGCTGTGTTTCGTATGGTGAGTGTAGAGAACCGGAGACCCTTTTTACTGGAAAAGAGGCATTTCATCTTAGTCCTCACGGCTGACAACGCATCTGCATTTAAATTCGCAAACGAAGATAGATGTAGATGTCTATGAACCACAGCAATCACTTACCATCAGGTGGACTGTGTGCTCGTTTGTCACCCTTATTCTATAAAAAATATATGGTGGGATAACCTGGACATCTAAGACTTTAAAAAAATGTATCTAGGACATATATGTGTGGTGTCCGCCAACAGACTAAGGTATTGCGGTGGATTTTTCTTGCTACAAAAGCCTCAGTAGTTCCAAAAGTGATGAAATGAGCCCTCTGTGACCTGATATTGGACGATCTTAGGCTGTGTTTATACTTTTATATAATATTTTTAGTTTTTACGTTAACTTAACTAAATATAATAAAACGACGAACTTGACGTTTAAAATTACTGATTTGCTTCGAAAAATGTGATAAATAGAAGCTCACATTAAAAATTAATAGCTAAAATATACCGTACCCTGTCTGTAATAAGCCTTGGGCCAATTCGGACACAGTTCCCGCGCTCGAGTTGCATCTTGGAGAGCCGCTGCGAATTGTCCTTGCTTTAATCTCTACAGTGATATACTTGTTTCCATAAGGTGGCATAGTATTCAAGCACTCATGTCAATGAGTTCAAAAAACTTTATAATTTCACACTCTCCGTTAAAAGTTACTGCAGCTAAATTCGTAATGGAGTTTTGATGCAATATTGGCCTTGTGAAATCAAAGATATGAAGTTATCATATCTTTGGATAAAATTACTCACTGATATGAATTATTTCTTCTATTTTCATAATGTACCATTTTTTCTACTCTACATAAATTCTTTCTACTCTATAAAAATTATGTAAGGTTTTGGTTATAGAAAAGTGAACGCTATATGTATTATGCTAAGAGCAGTGACTGTGTAGTGGCAACGTAAGAATACCCACTACCCCATATCATCCCGTTAGTGTCGTGAGAAACGACAGAGGAAAATGAAACAGGAGATGGGCAGCAGTACGTAAATTCATCATCCTATTAATACGATATTGGACAATCACAGTGGTAGAGCTACGCTGCAGCTATATAATGGTTGTAGCACGAATGGGTCGGCTGTATGAACCACAGTATCCATTTACCATAAAGTGGACTGTGTGCTCGTTTGTCTCCCTTATTCTATAAATAGTATCTTCCTAATAACACTTCTGCCAAGCGTCGCTCTTGCTCCTCATAGAGGGGATTGCCGAAGAGCAATCCCCTCTATGAGGAGAAAGGCCTATCAACAGTGTATTTTGATAGATTGTAATGAAATAATGAGTTGAATAAAGTGTAATGTAGAACACAGAAAGGAGTAATAAGTCACTGAAATATTGATGCAACAAATCGTCAAGTTTAAATAAATAAAAAATAATAATATTTTGCTGGTCTTTCCAATTAAAATATGTGTCTTCGAGACAAGAGCGAATATATTTTGTTAAAAGACAGTGCGATTTACCATCTATAGCTTCATCACTTCTACCACCAGGTGGGATGGTGGTCAAGTACTGGCTTATAATGAGCAAAAAATATGAAATGTATAAAAAGTAGTCTAACTATTAACTACTCAATTTTCTTGTGTGTGTTCTCAACGTACGGTTGTTTTAAATATTTCATAGGGAACATTTTACTTTTAATCCGTCGCCTCTTGTGAAAGCTTTTGCATACATAGCTTTCTATAAATAGAATAATTGGACACATTTACAGCAAATGTTGGACACAATATACAGAAAATATTGTTTACATTTTTTTTACCTGTTACTATATAAAATATGATTTGCAGGATCAAGAGTTAACGCGTCGGTATACAAGGCGACAGCTGTAGAGAAATCACCGGCCTGGCATGCCGCATTAGACGCGCGCACTTTCTCCACGAAGAGGGCTCTGGATGCTGCCCCTAGAGACGCCGAGCCGGTGGGCTCCACCTGTAAATAAAATAACCTTTTAAAGCGTTTTGCCATAAATTAGTAAATACTATATAGTGTTAAAGTAGTATATTGTACATAAGTATTACATATTGTAATACACAGCAGTAAATTCGCAATATAGTTGAATTACAAAACATTGTAGGTTCGATTCCGTCATGTAGCTACCGTTATAAATCAGGTATTGCTAATGTAGATACATTTAGTCTCGTGCAGGTAATTTTTAGTTTGTATACAGGAGTTATTATTTTCAAATTTCTTAGGATTTTTAACTTCCCGCTTTGAAAATTAATAATTTTCAAAAGTAGGAACTTATAGATATCGGTCCGATTTTGAGAATGCAAGTTTTCATCAGATCTCCACGTTTTGAGGTCCTAGGAAGCCGTCTTGACTATTTCCGGCTGGACGTCCGGCCGTATGTGTGCGTTGTGTGTGTGTGTATGTGTGTGTGTGTGTGTGTGTGTGTATGTGTGTGTGTGTGTTTGCGTGTGCGTGTGCGTGCGCGTGCGCGTTCGCGTGTGCGCGCGCGCGTGTGTGTGTGTGTGTGTGTGTGTGTATATGTAAATAAAATTTTGTCGTACGATATCTTTAGAACGAATCAACCGATCGAGATGGGCGACGGCGTTCGAAAGTGTTCATTGAGACTTCGAGCTGATTAGATTTTAAAGTAAATCGGTCGAGCTATTTCAGAGATTTTCTAAAATAACCTTTCAACTGCGGATGGCTAACACTTGACGCGAAAATATCTCCGTTGACTGCGGGTGTCCAAGTGTTAAACATTTTACCCGCTTTTATTGAAGAAACAAAGCATTATGCACTATGTCTAACACATTCTACTATATGTCAATGTGTACAGGATAAAAAGCATAGCATAAAACCCCAGCTTGCACACTTTAGTAGGATTACCAAAAATATTTTTTATAGATTTTCGAGCATTGCACTTGAAAAAAAGTGGGAAGTTCCAGGGATTACCTGCAGGGTCAACCGCATTTTTTTAAAGAATAACGGCAAACATACAAAAAAGAACATTAATGTAGTATGTTCTTTTTTGTATGTATGTTACTCGATATCTTCTTTAGTTGTGGACCGAATTTAAATGATTCTTTTTTATTACTTAAATAGCTTATACTTCAGGGGCGGTTTCGTAAAATTTGGAGAAAAAATTCCATCCCTGAGGGTGGATAAATAGGGTATGAAGTTTTAATGTAACTATTTAAATGACATTTGAGCTTTTGATATTCCTTAGCAGGGTTAAAAAAAATTGACTTTTAATGAAAATTGAAAGTCGATTTCAAATAACTAAAATAATAAAATAATTTTCGCATGATAGCTTCAGAAGTATGGGATTTATGACGACCAACTAATCGACTTCAGAAGCTATTATGCGAAATTTATTTTACTAGTTGTTTTAAGTCGGCTTTTACTTTTATTAAAAGTCAAATTAACAAATTTTGAGAGAAGTAAGGTGACAAACGTCCAGACAATCCACCTAATGGCAGGTGTGACACATTGACACCTACATGAACCTTGATAAAAAAACCAACATGCAGATGTGTATTCCCGAGTACTAAGATTTAAAATACCTCGTTACCGGTCAAAGTGGCTTCCGGTTTTCATCACTCACCTTATAAAACGCAACAGCATTATATCACTATTTTAGGTAGGTTTTCGCAGGTATTCCGTGCGAGCGTGGTCCTTATCCGATCGAGCCAACCGTATATAAAGTTTTACTTTCATCTTAGTTTCTATTGTAAAACGTATGGCAACGTGGATAATTATCAATTAAACTAGTAAATATGTCAGTAAATTACATAACTCCTGCTTATAATCTGTATTAAAAGCGATGATGTTTCTCATATCTAAAAACCGTAACATTTTCGATTCAGCACACTGCAATGGGCTATAAAATCGACGGGCAATAAAAGTTTTGATTTTAATTGGATCGGACATTTACGATCGTGTTGATTTAATGTTTTATGTTTTCATTGGTCGATGTTTCTATTGAAACTTTGGCGGTAAATTAAAACGACGCAAGCAAACTTGATAATATGGTGCCAGTACATACATACATGCTATACAAACATACAAATAAAATTGAAGTGTCTCTCTGTAATATTGAAATAACTGACTTATATTAAGCCCAGGGGGTTATTTTCAAGACACAAATAACCATTTTTAACATTTTTTTCTGTATATCTGTCTGTCCGGGCAAATCTTTGGAATGGCTGAACCGATTGTATTAAAACATTACGAGCATTGTCAGGAGGAATCTAGACTGTATTTAATCCGAATAATTTTAAGATTTTATTTGCAAAAAAAACTTGATAAAATAAATGACCTTTGATTATCATAAATCTAAGTAACACCACATTCCATCTATCCATCACAGACTATAAAATCCACTGCTGAACATAGGCCTCTCCTATAGATTGCCTCATGAACGACAATGGCGACCTGGTTGTCAACCGCAGTTTTTTATTATTTTGAGTTGTTACCAGGAAGACGCTGCTGCCCATCAACTGTTTCCTCTTACGATACCCACCGAACGATATGAGTTAGTGGATATTCTTACACCGCCACTACACGGCTTAATCCTACATTAATAGATTACCTAGGCGAAGCCGGGATGGGTCGCTAGTTAAAAATAATTCTTATTAATAATTTATCTATTTGTTCGATTTTGATTTCGATTCTTCTTAGAACTGAAATGATAAGCGGCACACAGTCCACCTGATAGTAAATGGATGCTGTGGGCCATAGACTCATTGCCTTTTGATTCTTATCAAGAATGAAGGGAGAGACGAAAACTGGGGCAGTAAAAAACCTCTAGTTTTCGTCTACTAATTATTATACGCATCACCATAGCATTATGCTGCTATTTTACGTTGGTAGTCCGAAAGAGCGCGTTCCTTCTCCGATCGAGGAGATCAAAATGCAGCTGCGTTGTCACCCTTGAGAACTAAGATGGAAAACCTCGTTACTCGTTAAGACCACGCTCTTACAAAATACCAGCGAAAATAGCAGCGTAATGCTGCTTTGTTCGTATGGTGATTGTAGAGAACCGAAGACCCTTTTTACTGGAAACGAGGCATTCCATCTTAGGCATCGAGGCATTCCTCAAGGGTGACAACGCATCTGCATTTTGATTCTTAATTGAGGATAAATGTAGATCTCTGTGGGCCACAGCATCCACTTACGATCAGGTGGACTGTGTGTTCGTTTGTTACCCTTATTATATTTAAAAAAAACTGTTTTCGCCTCTAAACGAGGTATCCTCAGGTGAAGTAGACTCTGCGGTGGCTGACCGCTAAATCAGTCTATCGTAATATCGACGGTGGTGTCTTTCCTAGTGTAATGGTGTTGGGAGTAGTGGTGCACGTCAATGAGGGAGGCGGGGATGCTCTTCAAACTAGGTAAGACACATCATTTTATTTTATTACGCGGATCTAAGCTAATTAATCTTTAACATCTAATAAAATGGTGTTAACTACTTAAAAATTAATTTCTTCAATTTATTGATTACATAATGATTATGACGTCATGTGAACAGTGTTGTAGAATTTATACAAGCACCTACCATGTATATCTTTACCGACAATCGTAGATAATACATTTTTCGGTGTGGTCTTGGGCCCACACGCACACCCTATCCTCATTGCTTGGCAACGTCGGAATTTTCTCTCGTGAAGAGACTAAATTTTTAGAGGAATATTAAATATTCTATGCGAGTCCTTCTTCTACCCCATGCCTCTTCACATCTACGTTCATAACTCTAATAGCAATGGGCGTAGAAATCCATAGAATTACAATTCAAATTTGTTTTATTTTAAAATCCAAAATACAAGACAACCTCTAAGCATCCTGCCTAAATATTACATTTCCATTAAAACACAAAATACTCTTGATTCCACTGACATTTTCCAAGAAACTGTATAATAAAACCTTTCATAAATATTTACAAATCAAAATGTGTGCCCCAATAACAAAGGCATAAAGGGCTCCAGGACGCGGCTCATAATAAGTAGGTAATAAAAAGACAATGTCAACCTGCTACTGAATTTCGAAGTTCTTAAAAACCGGTTAAGTTTGACTTTTGTTCGAGTGCCGCGGGTTCTACATTTTTTATGATATACTTCTACTGTAGTAAATAAAAAAATCGTGATGATATGTTTGACCAAAACAAAACCCTATTGCAACAGTGGCTACGTTTATAATCGTAATTTCTGTCGAAGCGAAAGAGTTTAAATTTAAAATCGAATTAGTGGGGCAAACAAACGGCTATAATTGCATTTCAGCCATTTTGTATAGAATGTCAAAGTAAGCAAAGTACTTCAATATGATTATTTAACTATAATGAAAAAGCAAAAAAAAAAATTATAAACCTATTACGTATTGAATTCATTTTAATTAATTTAAAACTCTCACGCAATGAATTTTGTAATTTAGCAAAGATAATAATTTTAATTATTATTGTTGTCTAAACTCCTAAACAATAAACAGTTTGATCACATCTAAAACTAACAAATTTGTCATAATTGTTCATTGTTTTGTAAGTCAATTCGCTAAAAAAAAGAAACTTTCTTTTATGTGTTTGATGGTAATTTATAAATATTATTCTATTTAAGCCACGACGCATTTTCAACTTACTCTGAAAGGGAAATACCATCTCACCAAATATGGAATCTATTCGTGCGTATTAAACACAGAACCCTAAAAATAAAGGACCTATTCTTAATTTGAAACGGCGTGAGGTGTAACCACCTGCGCTATCTAGCGGAGCGCATCGAAAGCAAGAGTATTTTTTTTCTCACGAACCGCATTCTCTTACCATACCATTAAATTTCCAGTCGCATGACTGCAAGTTTTACGTGTTGTACATAGTCGCGTCGTATTATCTTGTCTCGGATGTCGGTACGAGTAACAACGTAATGTATTGCGTGAGATGTTAAAATGTTGTTCAGTTTTATTTTTGTATTTGTAATTTTTAATTAAGTGATAAACACACTCTTTTACCTAGAACCTGTCTTACTGTTTTGCACAAAAAATATTTTCCTTGAACAATACCTTTTGATTAACCTAGTACAAACTTTGTAATCTCTATATATAAAAATTAATTGCTGTCGGTTAGTGTCGCTAAAACTCGAAAACGGTTTGAACGATTTTGAACGAAGCCTGGACGGATCGCCAGTAGGTTATGTTTATACCATATTTACTGCTAGATAAATGATTTTAAGATTTATTTTCAATGTTTAACGTCTAAAATTTGATCGGCCAAACGACTGTTTGATTGAATGAAAGAGAAGATATTTATATGATTTAGTGTAAGCTTAAGATCTAGTAACAGTAGTATAAAAGTGAATAGAAAACTTTGTACTCATTTTATTACATATTGCGCGCCCGGAGGAGTGTATTTATATGGAGAAGGAGTGCAGAAAGCTAAAATTTATATATAATTTATATATATATATAAGATATTTCCACCTATGTACTGACTCGGCGGATCGCTAGTATCTAATATATGTGTTAAAAATATATAAAATAAAAAATTCATTGTTTACATACTGGCAATATTTATTTATTTATTTATTTATTTAGGTAATCATACAGCGATATCAATTGTTAATAACATTCTGTGGTCGATCAGTCGCTCAGAGTAGAGAATCTCGCCAAAAAATTTTAAAATGTTGCCCACAAAATAATTACTGACAAATTGACTGAACGAGCTGTGCCAAGAAACTGCAAAGATCTGCTGTGTTTTAGAGAACCAGTTACACGCTTAGGCATTCCACCTTGGTCCTCAAAGGTGACGACGCATTTTTAAGCTTATTTGTTTGAAATTGGTTGCAGGTGTCCATAGGCTGCAGTAGCCAATTACCATCAGGTTGACTGTAAGTCCGTTTGTAATTTAAATTTAAAAAAAATTTTACCGTGTAATGCTGGTGTAAGGATATCCACTACCCAATATCGTCCAGAGGGCGTCGTTAGAAGCGACAGAAGAAAACAAACCATAAGATGGACAGCAACGTATTTCTAATAACAACTTTAAAATAAAAAAACTGCGGTTGCCAACTCGCCTGCCAAGCGTGGTAACTATAGCATATACGTAACGACGTTTTAGGGTACTACAATCTAAGGTATTCAATGGAAATATTTTTTTATTACATACTGGCTGGTACCCGGCGCGTTGCTGCCGCAGAAGAAATAATTGTGGAAATATCGTTTTAAATTTGGAAGAGTTATATTGTTTAATTAGGAATGATAATACATTCATTGAAATTGAGTGATAGGTATATGACTTTTAAATAAGTTTGTCGGTACGATACGCGCGCCACTTCTATGCCTATAACCTTCGCGCAAGTGCAAGCAATAAGTTGACAAAGTTTTACCGCAATCTTATGAACGGTATGGTAGCGCATAAAATACGAACAAACAAACATTAATTTTTATATTTAGATTTGTATTTAAATATCAACAATTAGTACGTATATCTGTAATAACAATATCTAAAAACGTAATATTTTTTTTTTAATAAACGGCGATGTTCTTTATTCAGGCCTTGATTAGCCGCAATTACTCTTGAATTTTGGAGTGTAAACGAAACGATGGTACCGCGACAAGAATGTGTTTGATTGATCTTGTCGCACTTGTTGGGACGCATTTCAGATGGACACTCAAATTGTTCAGTCTCGTTTCACTCAAGTGCTCGAAACAACTCCTGGACGTGAAAATTACAATGAATTGATCTGTTCAAATGCCACGCTTGCAATTGTTTGATCATTTTAAGTTGAATTTATGGATTCAGATTGTACTTTTATACATGTACGGGAGGTAAACGAGCACACATTCTACTTGATGGTAAGTGGATGTCGTAACTTATTTTCACTTTAATCTATTTCAGATGTTCTTCAAACGACAGTAGCCTAGTGGTAGGGTTCGAACCGCAATCTCAGAAAGTCGTGGGTTCGAATCACCACTTAACACAAGCAAAAAGATTTATTAATATCGGTTTAACTAGACATTCTGAAAATAAGACATAACATTACTTTTGCTTGCCTCGTACATGCAAGCAAATATTACATCCATTTTTTAACTCCAAACTGCTGTGTAGTGGCGTTATAAGAGATCCCACTAGCTCATATTATCCCATTAGTGCCGTAAGAGGCGACAGAAGGAAACTGAAACGGGGAAATATTTTTAAGGCAATCTATGGGGAGGCCTATAATCAGCAAGGACTTTCATTAAATTTAATGAAGAATAAATTAGATGAATGAAAAATAAAGTGATTTTTAGATAAGGTCTGCAAAGGTCTGCCCAGCAACGATACGTATAAAATACTGTAACTTTGATTTAAATTCATTTAATATTATCACAAATGATTGTAATTGCATTGTCGCTTTTACACTTTTTGTATTTGGAATGTATAGACTTCTGAAAAACTAACACCAAACAAAAAAAAACATGACATTGTAGTGAATCGCAGTGTTGTATTGCCAACAATCAAGATGATGTAGAAGGAACTTTGAACTATATCACTTTGTTGAGACCTGAAATTAATCCATATTATAATGCTTTCTAGCGCTTTCCATGTTAATTGCAATAGAAATTTAAAAAAAAATACAATGAGCCTTCGCATGGCCATTGGTTCAAACGGAAACATTTATTATTTACTTAAATAAAGTGAACCCTGCGTGGGAAGTCTGCAAAACTTCATTATAGGTACGTTTATCAGCATACTCCGAAAAGATGGAGCCTCTCACAAACAGATTTATCCATAATAGCGCCCGATTGTTTCGGCCATCTTGTAAAATGACGGGCATAATGGCCTCTTATTCGCTTTATTAAAATTTCGTTTAAAGAGGCGTCTGATAACTGCGGAGACTGGCGTATTGGGTAATTATTTTTCTTTGAGCCCATCTCTCATTTATCTCCAGACATTACTTTGCACAAGGTACTGCAGCAGCATTAATTAAATACCGGGTCCTAGTAGGCACCAGCATTTTAATATAAATTCAACTTTGGCAGAAATGGCTTATCTACATATAAACAATCTTTGGTGTAATTTTAATTGAACTGAGGTAACAGTGAATACAATTTGAGACAGAGAAATTTTTTCATATAAAAAAGAAGTGTACAAATTTAGTCAGCCATCGGCTTTTTTCTACTGCATTGTACTTTTAAGTAAGGAATGCTTCATATCTTAGCTTTTATAAGATATATTATCTATATTAAATTAACCGTGAAAATAATTCAAGTATGTTTTCGTTATAGAATAAGATTATGGTAAATGGATGCTGGAGCCTATAAATATATCTACATCTATTCTCGATCAAGAATCAAAATGCATCTGCGTTCTCACCCCTGAGGACTAAGATGGAATGCATCGTTTCCAGTAAAAAGGGTCTGTGGATCTCTTCGCTCACCCTACGAAAAACATCAGTAATAAGCTGCTATTACACGCTGGCAATCTGTGAGAGCGTGTCTTTCCCCCATCGAACTGACACAACCATAATATAGCTGCAGTATGGCTCTACAACGTAAAAATATACGTATGCTTTCATACAGTTAAACTGTAAGTAAGTAGGTTTATTATACACAGTTTAATTTTAATTTAGGAAGAAGTTGAGGATAATAACTAAGAGGATATACGATACAACGATACATAGTACACTAATATAATAGAATTGGCAACCCTAATTCGAGGAAATCGGTAAAAATAGCACGATGACCTATGAACTCCTCAGCAACATTTACTACGTTACACCACTGCTACTCGTAAATATCTAAAGGTAGTCTTACCCCTCTCCATAAGTTACATAAAATGAAATTATTCTTGATCGCCATCCTTGGCAGGCTTTTTGATAATCATGGTAGAATCTGAGAAGCTGTTTTCAACCAGCACTCGGAATATTTTGGGTCTAATATAGCTTTGGTTAATCAAGTACTATATAGGTTTTTTACATTTACACGAATACTATACGTGAAATAAAACTATTTTATTTTATTTTATCGGATATTATTTGGCTTAACTTTAATCCCCTGATGTTTCCAGAGCTTTACGGCATTCGTAGTCACTAATTATTTCCTAGGATTTGTTGGAGGTGGTCTAGTATTTGTTATCACACCACATATTTCCTGGAGCGTCATTCTTTCACGTCAGCTTTATGTTGCGAGTATAATAGGTAAGTTTATGTATAAACGTGAATTCTTTAAATTTTGTTTAATTCCATGTTTTATAATATAGTTTCTTTGGCCTGGTAAATATGATATTATAAAGTAGTCAATAATTCACAGCGCGTATTGTTTAGTTATATTTTATGATGTCTGTGTGTTTATTGTAGGAAATCACGTTTTAAATATTTAACCACCAACGAGTTGTGGGAGCCTACACTCTGTATACAAATGCATGATTAGCTATTAGGTATGTCGAATCAAGGTTATTTTATCCTTGCAATTGAAAACAAATGAAATATCGAGCGTGAACAAAAAACGCAAATAGGCGATGAAAACATTCAAATTAGGTACCGGTCCTCTCAGGTAAGGCCGAAAATAAAAAACAAAAAGCATGGCGTCGTCGGTCATCCTTTGTCTATTTTTTCCCGCCTATTTTCTTATTGTGTGCACCTCAGGATAATTACGAGATTCTTACCTGCCGAGTATAAAACAATTAACGTGTGTGGGTTCCGAGACAAATCACATAATATTTGAGACCGGATTTCTGTAATTTTTGATGGTTTTGTTGAAAGGTTTTGTACTTGTGAATAAAAATTTTATGGGAATCGTTCTTGAACACGCTATACGTTACGGTGTAAGACTTGTGTTAATTTATAAAGGTGTTATTACATACATTAATCTACGAAATAATTAATTTGTTTATGAAATAAATAGGGAAGTAGTATTTTTAGAAAAAATTAAAGCTCAAGGCGACCGTCCATTATTCTTAAATATCCCCATGTTTTTAACTTCCGTGCATCTGTTCACTTAGCCCCGCGGCGCTGGTCCCATCACGACTCCATAGGTACTCACTTATATTATCCGACCATAAAGGGAATCCACACCGCTCTTACAAAAGAGCTTTGGTTTAACTTGTTTTGTATTTCATACTGTAATGCCTGCCATAGATTCCTAGAATTCTTCGACAATTGTTGGCTTGTGAATTGTATGTATCACTTTATCACTTTACCCTTTTCCTAAGAGTCTGGTTTGGTTCATAAAGGATTTTGACCTGACCTTTGACTTCTATTTGACAAAAAACACATAAAACAGGTATATACCGAGGTAGCTCAGGGGCTAAGCGCTCGCCGTTACTTTTCCAGTATGCAGGCAACCTGGATTTGATCTCGATTTGATATCCACTGGAACCTCGCTTTACGTGGTAGAACCACGCTGCAATTTTTACTGAATACGAGGCATTCCATCTTAGTCCTCAGGGGTGACAATGCATCTGTATTTTGATTCTTAATCGAGGATAGATGTAGATGTGTATGGGTTGTAGCATCTACTTACCATCAGGTGGACTGTGTTTGTTTGTCACCCGTATTCTATAAAAAGTGCTGAATCACCACGTTATCGGCGGTAAAGGAATACGTCGTGACATGTCTGCGGAATAAATATTTTTGAGGACTTGTTAAGTTCGCTAACACGCACTTCAGCAACGTGGCGCACTCTCGATGTATAACTATACAACAACTATACAACTCAGATATGAGATGGTTTGTGCCCAGCAATGGGACGTATGTTGACTGGAATTTTCCTTTTTTTTTGGTAATGAATAACGTGAGAATTAATTAAACACAGCAGAGGAGGAGAATAATTTGCCAAAATTGTCTTTTGTTACGCTTAGTCCTTGCACTTTACCAGTTTCAGCTATATCACCACTTACCATTAGGTGGGATAGTAGTGATGCACTGGCTGACGGATCGGAAGAGAGATGCTGGCAAACTATTTCATTATTTTGCTTTAAACATTACGAACGACGAGGCAAACCGTTTAGTTCGAGCGCGCGGAATGTTGACAACAAAGTGGTGGCGATCCGCTGAGCGTCTGGTTGTCCTATGGTGGAAAACAAAGGAAGAGTTAAATAATTTCATCGTTCTTATGTTTATTCTCCGAAATGTATGCTTTCATCATCATTACAGCCCTTCACAAGTCCACTGCTGAACATAAGTCTTCCCCAAGGAATGCCACAAAGCGCGGTCCTGAGTCACCTGCGTCCATCGACTTCCTGCATGTCTTACCAGGTCGTCCGTCCATCTAGTGGGGGGACGACCTGCACTTCGACTGCCGGTACGAGGCAGCCACTCGAGAACTTTTCTTCCCCATCGGTTGTCGGTTCTTCGAGCTATATGGAGAGGGCTATGCTCGGGTTTTAAAACGAGGATATCCGTAGTAGAACGAATTAGTAAGCTGAAGTGGCAATGGGCCGGCCACATAGCTCTAATAACCGACAATCGATGTATGCTTTATAATATTAAAATTCAAATTGTTTATTGCATATCACATTACCAATTTAAGATGGTAATAGAGATTAGCTAGCTAACTTGCACCTATGCTAGAATGACAAAATCGATTTTAACCGAATCGAGGTAACCAATAAACCTCTTCACCGAGTTCAGCGATGCTAGGTGACTTTTTGTAATACCTGTCTATTACACAACATTACTCCAAGATCTTTTAGAACAATGATATTAAAACGATGTTATTTTATTCTCCGAGCTTCTGTTAGCTTTAATGTGTTATTGCAGGAAAAATTACTTTCATATTATAGTTTTTGTCCCGGCACGCGTACAGAGCGATTGGAATGCATTCGTGAAAATCGGTTTCGCGCGCAATCACATCTCGCCATGAAGGTTTTGCTCTCCAATGATAGCCTAGAGATGGCAGCTTGCATTTAAAATACAAATGTTAGCACTATTCGATATATTTTTAATTAAAAAAAATATTTTTTAGAATAAGGGTGACAAACCGAGTGGATGCTATGGCCTATATGCATCTACACCTACCCTCGATTAAGAATCAAAATGCAGAAGCGTTAACATCCCTGAGGACTAACATGGAATGCCTTGTTTCCAGTTAAAAAGGGTCTGCGGTTCTCTACGCACTCATCATACGAAACACTAAGAATTAAGCTTCTATTTTACGCTAGTATTCTGTAAGAGTGTAGTTAGCCGACTTATTCTTGCTGCAACTATATTATAGCATATATAGCATGCTGCACATGGCTCTACCAAGAAAACATTTTTTTAGCGCTCCTTAACTCTCTCATCTCAGCAGTGTGACGAATATTGGTCGTAACTAAATATAATAATTAATGTTATTTTAATTTGTATTACACAACTGTAGTTATTAAGATTTTGGTAATTTTGATTATATTATAATATTTTATACGATTAATCACTCGTTAAAAATGAATCTCGTGTCTGCACCATTTCAACACTAATTCAAGGATATTATCGCATCAAATTTGTTTCTTCTCCATTTAATTACATTCAGCCTATTATTACGCTGAACATTATCGCGGATTAAGAGTTCTTTTTTTAAGCCCTTGCAGACAAGCCAGCGAGGGCGTGGCAAACAACTTGTATTTTATAGCTGACCAGTTTAATATGACCACCATGGTTTTAAATTCTTTGAATTCAAATGTTTCGAACACACGGTTTGTGAGGGCTCTTAGCTAATCGGTTACGCTGGAATTGTGCGCCGTATGAAAGAGCAAACAAAAATTTAAAACCTCGAAAATTACATTATTCCGGTCGGTTTTCAAATGGGGCGGCAATCAAGGGGGCATAAAGTTCATAATAACAATCGCGGCATTCTCAAAGATATTCCTCTACACTGGCAGATGTACGAAGGAGGATGGTTCTGAGTAATAAATGTTCGAATATTGTGTATAATTTAGTTCTATTTATAAATTAAATATATATACATAATATATTACCCGCAACATACCTCGGACAACAGGACTGTATGATAGATAATTTAAAGTTTTAGTTCCTCTTTGTAATAACTATTGTATTATGTTTTCGATCTGTATTAGAAAATAAATATATAGTATCACCTCATTTATTCATTAGTTTACAGCTTATCAAAAGTCCACTGCATAGTCCTCCATCGTAGATTGACTTATATGGTGGATTTGCGATAGCTGCCACGCTTAGCAGGCGGGTTGGAAACCGCAGATTTTTATTAATTTCAGTTATTATCAGAAAAATGCTATTGCTCACCTAATTCAGTTTTCGTTTACAGTTACGATACCCACGAAATTTTATGGGATAGTGGATTAAACGACTCTCTCATGGTTTTTAGTGGCAGCGTAAGAGAATTCACTACCAATTTTAAAAAAAGTTTCTATATTTTAATCCTGTTATCCCTGCACGACAAATATGTAGTTACTATTTTAAATTTCATTACTAACATAAAAATACAGTATCAAGTGATAATCTAAATACTTTATTTTAAGAAAACTCAGGTAAAAATTTAATTTACAGTCCACTTGATAATGAGTGGCTATTGTAGTCTATGGACATCTGCAGCTAACTTCAAACAAAAAAGGCTACAGATGCGTTGTCATCTCTGAATGATTCACAGCCTGTAATTATACTGGCTCCCTATATCCTTCAGACCGGAACACAGCAGTGCAAGCACTGACAGCCTTTTGGCTGCAGAAATAGGTAAAAGGGACAGAGAAATAGGTAAGAGGGTGGTTGGACAGAGAAATAGGTAAGAGGGTGGTTAGACAGAGAAATAGGTAAGAGGGTGGTTAGACAGAGAAATAGGTAAGAGAGTGGTTAGACAGAGAAATAGGTAAGAGGGTGGTTAGACAGAGAAATAGGTAAGAGGGTGGTTAGACAGAGAAATAGGTAAGAGGGTGGTTGGACAGAGAAATAGGTAAGAGGGTGGTTAGACAGAGAAATAGGTAAGAGGGTGGTTGGACAGAGAAATAGGTAAGAGGGTGGTTAGACAGAGAAATAGGTAAGAGGGTGGTTAGACAGAGAAATAGGTAAGAGGGTGGTTGGACAGAAAAATAGGTAAGAGGGTGGTTAGACAGAGAAATAGGTAAGAGGGTGGTTAGACAGAGAAATAGGTAAGAGGGTGGTTGGACAGAGAAATAGGTAAGAGGGTGGTTAGACAGAGAAATAGGTAAGAGGGTGGTTAGACAGAGAAATAGGTAAGAGGGTGGTTAGACAGAGAAATAGGTAAGAGGGTGGTTAGACAGAGAAATAGGTAAGAGGGTGGTTAGACAGAGAAATAGGTAAGAGGGTGGTTGGACAGAGAAATAGGTAAGAGGGTGGTTAGACAGAGAAATAGGTAAGAGGGTTAGACAGAGAAATAGGTAAGAGGGTGGTTAGACAGAGAAATAGGTAAGAGGGTGGTTAGACAGAGAAATAGGTAAGAGGGTGGTTAGACAGAAATAGGTAAGAGGGTGGTTAGACAGAGAAATAGGTAAGAGGGTGGTTGGACAGAGAAATAGGTAAGAGGGTGGTTAGACAGAGAAATAGGTAAGAGGGTTAGACAGAGAAATAGGTAAGAGGGTGGTTAGACAGAGAAATAGGTAAGAGGGTTTTAGACAGAGAAATAGGTAAGAGGGTGGTTAGACAGAGAAATAGGTAAGAGGGTGGTTAGACAGAGAAATAGGTAAGAGGGTGGTTAGACAGAGAAATAGGTAAGAGGGTGGTTGGACAGAGAAATAGGTAAGAGGGTGGTTAGACAGAGAAATAGGTAAGAGAGTGGTTAGACAGAGAAATAGGTAAGAGAGTGGTTAGACGGAGAAATAGGTAAGAGGTGATTAGACAGAGAAATAGGTAAGGGTGGTTAGACAGAAAAATAGGTAAGAGTGTGATTAGTCAGAGAAACAGGTAAGAGAAAGGTTAGACAGAGAAATAGGTAAGAGGTGGTTGGACAGAGAAATAGGTAAGAGGGTGGTTAGACAGAGAAATAGGTAAGAGGGTGGTTAGACAGAGAAATAGGTAAGAGGGTGATTAGACAGAGAAATAGGTAAGAGGGTGGGCAGACGAACGCTTAGACAGAAAATTAAGCCTAATATGAGCAGCAGCATTTTCCTGATGACGATTTAAAATAATAAAAAACATGCGTGAGTGTCGTGGAACACTCGGTTGGAACGAAGTTCCTTTCGTACTATATTATTATTGATAAACGTATTATATTATTGATTAACAGATACAAATAAATTAATTACCTGCGTCTATTAAAATGAAGCGTCATTTAAAATAATAATATTTCTTTCATTGCAAGATAAGAAAATGTTCGAGGGAGATGAATATTATTCCATCTCGCTCGCACAATATAAAGCATCTCGCATATAAAGTGGGTCGTGACGGAAAAATCTTACTCTTTTTCTCGCCTAGCCCCCATCCGTCAAATTCGTACCGTGCGTTAAGGAACTTCGTTCCAAAAAACTGTGGTTGCCATCCGACCACAAAGCGTGGCAACGGTGGCAAAGCCCTATGAGGCAATCTCGGGGGAAGCTTATGTTCAGCAGTGGACTTTTAAAAGGCTGTAATGAATAAATGTTCTTGTGTTCTTTGAGGCTTCGACTGGGACTTGAACATTTTTTGAATATTTTTATTATAAATTTCCAAATAAAAAAATAGCATCAGGTTTTAAAAGGTTACTCAAGTAAAGATAAGAACAAACGTTAATAAACTTTGAGTATAAAATTTACAACACTTCTTCTTTTATTTTGGTCTTAACCATAAAAAAGATCTGTATAATTGTAAATAAACCAAATAAATTGACCAGTACGATTTTTTTCTGAAACATTGTATGTATATTCTGATGCTTACACGTCTTTTCAAAGTTAATTTCTTTAGTGTCATTAATATTTATTGGTATTTAACTGTTCCGCTGTGGTCAAGCCGTATTTTAATGCTTTACTCTCACTTTGTTTTTACCTGGCTACGTTATTGCTCAAATTACCCAGTGTGAAATGATCGTGGAATCGAACCCGGCCTTTGTCGGCGAGCCCCCCTCGATACGGATACCGCAGCCACCGCAGATGCATTGCAGACCGCGGCCCAAGTTCCTGTTATTATCGGTATTTCTATTGCGGGCTTTATTTTATGTTGCTTTGTGCGCAATGGAAAAGTATTTCTGTACATTTGAAATAATTAAACAATGTGATAGCGGCGTAAGAGAATCCATTCCGATTCGCGCGTGTCGTAAGCGACAACGGGAAATGTTAGATAGAGCATTGCTTCCGTTAGATGACGGCACAAAATCTCGTTTTTGCCCAACGTAAGATATTTAGATCGGCGCCGATGGCAGCACCTGTGAAGCTTAGCGATTAGGATAAATCCTCAGACTCTCAAGCAGTGGACTTTTAGAGGCTGGTGAAGAAGATGAATGTGGCTCTGGTATCCCGTGGATGCTAAAAGATGACGTAAAAAACATCTGCTAGTCTTTTTCTTGTCTGGGTGTTTATTCATGTGGAGTTAGGTATATAAAACCTAAAATGGTATAAAAATAAAACAAATTAAATTGAATAAAATGACCTAAGAAATTCCCTAAATTTTTTTAGAACAATTCTAATTATTTGGCAACCCCTGTGATACAGAGCAGTAAGCTCAAACGAATCTAAGTCTTTCAGTTGATTCTAAGACTGCTAATTAACATACCCGTCATACAAAATATGGCAGCATCAGGCAATTTCGAGCATTTTATAATATAAACGAAAAGTGATAAGCCTTAACATACTTTAAAAATCGAACAATATCAAGAATGCCGTGTTAATTAAAGTACATAACTTTGAATGGAATCCGTAAAGAGCACGCTTTATTATTCAAAAATAAACCTAAATTCCACGCATCCAAAGTTGTTACAAATCACAAGCAGGTCTTTAAATGGACGTATATAAAATTGTACCTAATTAATGAAGTTTAATTTTTTAAATTAATATGTGTGTTAATTAGTGATAAAATGCAGGAGCCAACTACTTACATTGTATGCTTGTGAAAGTTTGTTAGTGATGGTTACGTACGCGACTTAATATCGCATTTAATGCGGATAACACCAATTTGTTTACTATAAAATATATGAAATAAGATACTAAAAACGTCATAAAGAAAAGTCGTTAAGCAAAGGTGGTCTGGTACTTGAAATTATCACGATTTAAATCTCGTATGACCAAATCGAATAGACGAATGATATATTTTTTAATTATTTGCTCGGCGCCTTCAAATAACGGAGATATTACTTTTCCCACGAATCTCTCAATACTGTGTGTTTTAATAAACGGAAACGATTGATTAATTCTAATGATATTTAAAGTAAATTTCTCGATGCATAAATTAATTTATGATCAGTTTATGTTTTGCATAAAAATGCAATGGCTGCTTTTCTTCCTATCTATAAAAATAAATAAGACCAGTGTTATCACATGGCGAAATACCCCTATGAGATAAATTTTCCTTCTAGCTTTCCCATACAATGAATTAACAAATAACTAAATAGATCACCTTTGACATGCTATAATTAGTGAATGAAACGCAAAAGTATACCTCAGAAATAGATTTTAGTATTCATTGTCTTTTTAAATTGTCAAACCCAAAGCGGGAAGGGCCTAATCATAAAAACAACA
Organism: Parnassius orleans; assembly: GCA_029286625.1. Lineage (NCBI taxonomy): Eukaryota > Metazoa > Arthropoda > Insecta > Lepidoptera > Papilionidae > Parnassius > Parnassius orleans. The sequence continues at coordinate 2,650,192 of JAGSMP010000008.1, forward strand.
CTGAAAATTAATAAAGAAATCAAGTATCTGAAATTGCTTTTCCTTGGTATACATCGGAATATGGAACTGGCTAAAATATTTGGCACCTTATTCCGCGGTATTTTATGCTATGGGGGAGGCCTATGTTCAACAGTTGAGTTTTGATGGGCTGCAAAAAAGGAATAATTTTGTTGCAAGGACATTTCCTTAAAAAAGTAAATTACATTTAAAAAGAAACACGTTTGTAAGGATTCACTTCAAGTTCGTACCTTATTACGTTTTGCAAGTATTGTATTATAAGCACCTATAAGCACCTTGGCAACTGAGCTTCATTCGGCAGTAGAAAAAAATCTCAGGGATAACACCTATATATAAATTTTAACATATCATTTTGGAAAGTAAAACATTAGAGCCGTTTCCGACAAACCAATTACATAAATATACACTAACTCTTGCCCGCGGCTTCGCTCGTGCGGAGGTTGGAAAACGATAATATTTCGAAAAATTATAGCCAACTTTCAATTGTCCAACTTTAATAAATGATAGCTTTTGCCCGCGTACTAGTCGAAAATAATATTTAACTTTCGCGTGAAGTTCAAAATTAACACCTTAAGTATTTATCGCTAATTCATTTGCCCCTTCCCCCCTATATAGATATAGTTGCCACGCTTGGCAAGCGGTTTGGTAACCGCAGTTCTTTATTTTAAGTCGTTATTAGGAAGACGTTGCTGGCCATCTCCTGATTTGTTACCGTCTGTCGCCTCTTACGACCACCACGGGATGATATGGGGTAGTGGATATTCTTACACTGCCACTGCACGGTGCTTTAACTTTAGTAGAGTAAAATTACAACTAACCGAAAAATGGCTGATTTAAGGATGCAATTTGTAGATACACTGTTGCTACTTATAGTAGCCTACAATTCGACGAGCCTTCCATTTAGTCCGTAGTCTCTGCCTACCCCTCTGGGTGACAGGCGTGAGTGTTTATGTATTTAAATGCTAGTTTTAGCGATAATTCTGGGCTTTTCAATTTATATTGTCATTTTTCTTATATAATTGGAATACGGGGTATCAAAACACGCTCCAGTCAGAATAGAGGCTTTTATAATATTTCTAGCCGGCTCTGTGATACGTGATACGTAGTCGGTGCCATTGCACAATATAGAAACGCAAAGGTTACGCATCAACAGAACTGTGACACCAACTTTCAACTTTTATCTCCAAATTATGCATAGCTAAGCCCTTAACAACATTGAGTTGATAAACTCGACTACGTAGGCAGTACTGTCGCAAGTGTTTGAGTATCTATCGATAACGTAGTAAATCTTTAGCTAGACAACTACCACGTCTGATATTTTTGATTAATTTTATTAACTAAAATTGATGTGAAAGTTGAAACTTGCCATCTGCGTACGTTCCCCCCTTTTCGATTTGTAGCAGCCGACTTACATAAGTACCTTGTTTTTGGCAATTATAAAATTGCATGCGCATATTTCACAGAATATGCAGAATATGCAGCTTTTTCAACCTACGCAATAGTGGTGACGTTTTGAGACACGCGTTCATATCTTCCGCCGGAGTGCCTCTCTAAATAGTTGGCAATATAAGTCTAAAATTGACTGCTAGCAAACCACCAACACTTCTCATCATAGCCATGTACCTGCGGGTGTCCAGCAGGCTGCAGTTTGAGGCATCTACCGCGCGTTTGTGCTACACCGTGCACTCATCACACAAGATCAACTTGCACTGATGCAAGATAACGCTGCTGCATAACTGCGGCTGGCCATTAAGTGGCAACTTTAACACCGAATGTGTAGTTCCACCATTGAGCAATGTTGCAGCGATGCCTAAAAGCTATATTGCGGCCCATGTGAAGATGGGCCGGCAGTAAGATGCTTCGGGAAAAAGATGTCGCCGTTTCCATTACAGATGCAGAAGCAAATGTGGCGTCTACTCATTCTCGAGGATTTCTAAATCGTAGCTGAGCTCATGATATCCTGGAAAATCTCCGTTTCATCTCATTTCATCAAAATCAATTTAGCTACTTTATTGTAAAGATACGTAATTCTACGAGGAATTATACTCGTAGAATTACGCTAAATGCTAAATAGCTATTCCACGGGAATTGTGCATTTTTCCAGGATAAAATATATCGTGTTATTCCGATACATAAGACACCTTCAAACTAAATTACATATATCCCTTGAGATTTACGCTAGTTACGCTCCAGATGTATCCCACAGCACCCGTGCATTTATCGGATTAAGTAGCTTTTACGGCCCATAAACTACTCGTACTTCTATGCAAAAGATTATGTCGATCCGTTGCTCCGTTGCGGCGTGAAGGAAGAACAGTTTGTTCAACAAATCAACAAACACACTTTCGAATGTATATATCGCAGAAATATGATAAAAACAGTGATTTGATCAAATTACGGAGGATGTTAAAATAACAACACGATTTTATCATTTCCCTAAAGAAATCTAGTGATATGCACAAATAGAACTATCATAGTAGAGTTTAGGGCGACCTGACTTTATAGATAAGATAGGTCGAATCTGTACTAAAACCGAATCAGAACGCCCCGACTCCACGTAGTCTTGTCTCCCCTACCCCTAGAGTGTTTTTGTAAAACCGTAGGTGCGGAGGGAGAGCAGTCCCCGCTAACCTCCGCAGCTTCGGCTTATTGGTCGCCTTCGGCGACCAGTCTCAACCCCTACGGCTCACACAGGTGCCTGCGATTTGCTACGCAAGGGCGGAGGGACTGCAAGCCGTGGCAGAAGTAACTTTGTGTCAATATTCCTGTGTAAAAAAGCGGGGTTATGATTTTACCAAAAAAATTACCCGTACGCGAGTACCAGGATGTCTATAGTTTTACCTTTGTGGAAACTCAGTGCATGCAATATGTGGCAATACGACATGTGAAGAATTAATTATGTAGCTATGTCTTACCAAATAAACCTTTAAAATACCATAGAAAAGCTTTTTTTGTCATTTCACGGAACCAGTTCTGGTATTTGTTCAAATCACTAGATTTGTTTAGGGAAATGATAAAATCGTATTGTTATTTTAACATCACTTAGGGACTTGACCAAATCTCTGTTTTTATCATATCCCTGTAACATATATAAGATTAAGGAATTTTTAATAATATAAAAATAAGGATACCTATATATATTATACAATTGCTGTTTTAATGAATTGAGATTACTATATAATATGGCCTGTAACACATTGAGAATAAAGACAAATGTGCGAACGCCTCGCAATTCAAAATTCGTCAAGCTATTTAGAATATATTGTACCATACCAACTCATATTTTATTTTATTTATTTATTTATTTGGTTCACCAAAAAGGTTAGACTAATTTTATGATAAATTTTAATACTAAGTACACATTTTATAAGAGGTAAACGCCGCCTGCTTAGTGCTCACAGCATTTCTTAGAAGCTTAACGTTATTAGGTAGACAATATACGTGGTAGAGCCATGCTGCAACCACAATATGGCGGTTATAGCACGAATGGATCAACTCAACCGGGGTAGGGCCACGCTCTCACAGAATACCAGCGTGAAATAGCAGTTTAATGCTGCTGTGTTTCTTATGGTGAGTGTAGAGAACCGGAGACCCTTTTTACTGGAAACGAGGTATTCCACCTTAGTTCTCAAGGGTGACAACACATCTGCATTTTGATTCTTAATTGAGGATAAATGTAGATGTCTATGGGCCACAGCATCCACTTACCATCAGGTGAACTGTGTGCTCGTTTGTCACCCTTATTCTATAAAAAGAGACAAAAATATACTCTATAAAAATAATTAAAAATTACTACGAAGAAATATTAACGAATTGATAAATTTTGTGCCGAAAAAGGTTAAAAGAGTCATGGTGAATATCTACTTACTACATCAAGCAATCTGCTTCGTCTTCGCACAGGTGATTTCTGGACCACCTACCGGGTTCCATTGTGAATCTAAACCATTGTCGAATAAACTAAATCACACACATAAAATTTCACCAAGATTGGTCCAGCCGTTTAGGAGGAGCTCAGTCATATACATACGGAAAGAAGAATTATATACACATATATAGAAAAGAAAACACGAAAATAGACATAAATATCACTTATATCTTAGGCTTTTGCAGTCAGCAATTTTAAAGCATTTCTACAGTTAAAAATACAGTAGGTAACTGCGGACACCTTATCAAGGCTAAAATATGACGTATTGTCCCGTCGCGAAACGTGGTCAACAATTGCTACTAAAACCGAGTTGAGCCGTTCCCTGGCAAAATGTATAGTTTTAACTACCCACTGAGTCATTCTCTGCCTTGTGCCTTCGTCGTTTGTCAAGTGTGATTACTCGCGTTTATCGCATTTTACGTGTTTAAAATTATAAGATATGAAAAGAAATGAAAACCCTTTGTTTTCTGACGTAAATAATAAGAATTTCGTTTGGCATACGTTTCAAAATGAGGACAAGAAACGGCGAAACAATCTCCGCAGATACCTGTGCTTACGTTTGACAGGTGAACTGACGGTCACAGTGAGAGCACAAGTCATAAGACTAGCACCTTTGACGAAATAGAGAAACACTGGCTACCGGCGGGCCGGAGAGGAGTAGCCGTAGCGTTTTTTCTCGATACAAAACGGTCTGTAATTTTATGCGGGGGGAAATTTGCGCAAACAAAAACAATCGTATGTAACTACGAAACTCAAACATAACAATTAAAACAATAAGCCAACAATTTCAAACACACATAGATACATTTCAACAGTGCCGCTCGGTAACAGCGACAACTCGGATACAGACTCGTATCAATCGCTCGACCGATCGGCATATTGTATGAGGACAAGCGGCCTGTGTTGGTAAACAAATCCGAAACAACACAACCGTTATTTGTGTAATTTTTAAGTTTAAAAAGCAGTAAATAGCGATAATATTCTTAAAATTACTTATATATGAGAGGTAACGCCATATTTTTGTAAATTTAACGTGGCGAAAAATGTTATAAATAATATGTAAATCTACGACATATAGTGATTATATAGGGGTATTATATATATAGGGGTCATTGTAGAAGCGCACGTCGCGACCCCGCCAGCCCTTTCAGGCTGCACCCCACACAGCCGCACCCATGCTAACGAGGGTTAGGCGTCCCCAAGCGACGCACACCAGCTAGTCCCTGTTGGTGGAATGCAGCGCAAAGCGGCGATGGGGACCGCCACCCGTCACGCACAGCCCGACACGGCGGAAGGTGGAGGACAGAGTGCAGAGTTGGCACGTGGAATGTTAGAGGAAGCATGAAAGATAAGACGAATGAGTTGATTGAAATAATGAAAGAAAGAGAATTAGATGTCGTGTGTATGTCAGAGACCAAACGGAAGGCAGTGGTACTGAAGAGCCCCTGGCGGGCGTTAGCTCTATGGTCCGGAGTCCTGGAGAGAGAGCGCCCGCCAGGAGTGGGGGTGCTGCTGTCGTCTCGGTTGGTCGACGTTATGACTGAATATAAGATTGTGAACTCAAGACTTCTCTGTTCGCTTTAAATTGGGACTGACGAAGTTATTCCTTTGGCTGTTTATGCGCCGGTAGCTTCGTCGTCCAGGGCTGAGCTGGAGGAGTTTTGGGAGAATGTAAGAGAAGTTCTAGATTTGGCTAAGGAAACGAAAGAATTGTTGTATGTGGTGATTTGAATGGATGGTTGGTACCGCTCGACCAGGGTACGAGTCGGTGCTTGAAAGTTTGCGACAAAGGGTTAATGATGCTGGCGTTTATACTGGCAGGTATGCAAGGGGGGTCTTTGTGACAAACACTATGTTTAATCACAAGAAAATCCATATGTATACTAGAGAAAGTAAGAATGAGAGAAGTATGATCGATTTGTTCCTGGTGGATGACCGACTGCGAAAACAGGTGATGGATACGCGAGTGTTCAGGGTGCTGACCTAGGAACGGATCACTATCTAGTGATTACTAGATTTAGGGTCTGTTCGCGGGTTGGCGCTACCGGACGGCGGTGACAGAACCACAGTCGGTCTGTCGCATCCGAAGTTGAAGCTTTGGAAGCAGATACTAGGACAAATATTGCGAGGGTAGCTGAAAGCTTGACACCATCGATGGCAGAAGTGAATGTGTGGAGAGAACATGGCAGAACCTTAGGGATGGAATGGTAAGTGCAGCGGAAGAAGTGTGTGAACAACAAAAAGAGGCAGTAGTAAAAGAAGAGATGCATGGTGGAATGACGAAGTGAAAGAAGCTGTAAAGAAGAAGAAGAAAGCATGGTTAGACTACTTGGCCTCTAGTAATGATAAGGATATGAGAGAGAAGATGAAAGAAAGATATAAGCTGCAGAAAGTTCACACATGAAAGCAGATTGAGGAAATGCGAAAGGTGTAGAATGGAAGGATTAAAGGTTGTCGCACAACTTATGAGAACTCCAAACTCTTCTGAAAGAGGTTGGAAGGACCGAAGTGGTGCGACGGCCTTAAGAATGAACAAAGTGCTTGAGAACTAATGACGTCCTCACAGAAAAATCGGACGTCATGCAGCGATGGAGCGAATTTTATAGAGAAATGTATGCGTGATGATCTTAGTGAGGATCCGGGATGACCCGTGACTGGTACGCCAGACCTGGACCTGATGACACTGAGGTCATCAGTATGAAAGAGATTGAACGTGCGATTCGAAGTTTGAAATGTGGTAAGGCTGCGACTAGACAGAGTTACTGCTGAAATGGTCAAGTATGGTGGGCCTCGCGTCTGGGACAGCTTTCATCTGCTGTGCAATTTGTGCTGGCGGACGGGGATGTCCGGATGATTATGATCCGCAGTCATTGTGCCTTATATAAAGGTAAAGGTTCACATTTTGACTGCGGTGCTATCGGGCGATCAGCTTGACCAGTTTAAAGTAAAGTATACTCGAAGGTTTTGACAGTAGGATGCAAGAGAAATCGAAAGATTTCTATGGGAGGCTCAATGCGGATTTAGACCTGGAAGAGGATGCACGGATCAAGTGTTTTCTCCGCATGATCACGGAGAAGCTTCTGGCTGCTAACCAGAGGATTTTCTGTGCTTTTGTGGATCTTGAGAAAGCATTTGATAAGGTTGTAAGGAAGAAATGTGGGAATTGTTGCCGGGTACGGTGGATGGTCGATTGCTAAGGGCTGTACAAGCACTTTACTGTGACTGTAAAGCCTGTGTGCGGGTAGGCATGACCTGTCACCCATGTTTAGCGTCCAAACGGGCGTAAAACAGGGTTGTGTCATGTCTTCCTGGCTGTTCATACTATATCTCGACAGCTGTTACAGAAGCTAAAAAGATAGCTGTCTGGGTGTGAAATTGGGTGACATAAAAGTAAATTGTCTGCTATGCTGATGATGCAGTGCTTATTGCACCATCAGAGGCAGAACTGCAGGCATTAGTCACGTGTATGAAAGAGGAATGTGAATTAAAGGTCTCGTTTGAATGCCAATAAAACTAAGGTTCTGGTATTTGAAAGGACGAAGAGAGAACGAAATGTGAAATATGGGTAAATCAGGAATGTCTAGAACAGGTAAATGAAATTGTATATTGGGGAGTGCTTTTAGCCGGGATGGAAGATGTGATGATGATATGTAGCCAAGCGGGAACAAAGTCAAGTTTGACTGCGCAGTCAAAAGGCAAGCGTAGTGAAGAGTGCACGCTTTGCAATACATAACGCAGTGTTGGTACCGACTTTGTTATATGGCAGCGAAACCTGGGTATGCCAGAAGAAGCATAAAAGCAAGTTGAATGCAGTGAGATATCTCTTCGTAAAATGTGCGGCGTTACCATGGCCTGACCGAAAGCGAAACGAAGAGATTCGCAATATGGCAGGTTTGAAAGATGACCTTATCACAAAATTAATAAGGGCGCTTATGGTTTGGGCACGTTGAGCGAATGAGTGAAGACCGAATGGTGAAGAAAAATATAGCGCGAAAGTTAATATTGTGTCGAGGTAGACCGAGACTTTCGAAGACCATGTGAGCAAACTGCTCGAAGAGGGGAGGTCAAGAGTACTCGGATACCTAGACGTGTATGAAGAAGATTATGAATCTGAAGAAGCGAAAGAGGTAAAGGATCGTGACACTTGGCGATCTGTTTCTGGCTCCGTCAGGGACTGTGCGTGAAGATGTAAGTAAGTAAGTATAGTGCTTATAATTATTTAATTTTGATAATTTGTTTTATTGAAAAGCACTTCAAGATCTAGAATTTACTTATGTCGGCTCTAGTGGGGAATAGTGAACGAGGTTATTGTAACAGTGTAATTTGCCCCACACAAGAAACGATTAGTGGGGAAAAGCAGACGAAAACATTTTAAAGAGTCCACTTTGTCCCACCAGGCATTTGGTGGGAAAAGTGGAATAAACCATTTATTTTTGTAGCAAAAATTAGACAACAACGAGAACAACTACAATCATTTTTGTAGGTCGTCGATTCAGCCGCGCAACTAGATATAGTCTAATGAGCAGTGCAGCTGCAACTAGTTTTATTGCACGCATACGACCGCGTGGACTTATACTTTGAGAGGTGGGAACGCTTGATCAAGTCTTTGAAGCTGTTATTTTATAGAATAAGGGTTACAAACGAGCTCACAGTCTACCTGATGGTAAGTGGATGCTATAACATACACACATATCTATCATTGATTAAGAGTCACAATGTGAGTTGTCACCCCTGAAGAAGATGCAATGTCTACACTATGGAACACAGTAGCGTTAAGCTGTTATTTTTCGCTGGTATTCTATACTAGCGTGATCCTTCCGCGATCGAGCCGACCAATTCGTGCTGCAACTATTATATAGCTGAAGCTCTATCACGTGTTTTCGTCGCCGGTTTGAATATTTTAGATCTCGTATATATACGAGATGGTTATATTATCATCTATAAGAAGTTTTCATGATCGGAAGAAATCTTACGAAGCCAATGGAACAATATGGAATATTGAATTCTGTAACGCACAACCATCAAAAAGCAGCTTAGCTATACTATCTATGTCCTTATCCTTAGTACGAATGACAGGTGTTCTTTAATTTTTTTTTAATTATACAAAAAAAAACAGTTTTGTCTATCTCTTTAAGAATGTTAATTAGAATAAAAGACGTTGATGTCTGAGTCGCGCATCAGTTAATATGCTTTATATTTCTATTTATCTTATCGTCTTAACGAAACCTGTTATAATCGTTTTCGAACCCCGCGAGTGTAATAAAACCGGTTACACATTCTAGACACGGTTTTACACTTACACATATAAACTTGGGACTCAATAGGATATACTAGTAAAGAAGTAAAGTAAAGTAGTCGCGATTTAATAATAATAATATTATAATAAGCTATTGCTAATAATAATATTATAATAAAGAACTTCATTATCATGTATTCAAATTTACCAACTCTGATTACTATCAATGGAATCACTATTTGTTTATGATTAATGTTCAAGTTACAAAAACTCATATTTGATTAGTAAAGGGGTGTTAGTAATATTAAAAGAAATAAACAAATTATTAACAGACAAATAGGGCGGAAAGGTTTTCGAATGGCCGTCTTGTATCGAAAACTGCAAGTGTCGAGCGATTCCCCGCTGAAATCGTGTTGACGTAATAAGTCTGCAGGGAGTCAGTGGATGCAGATGAGTCAGGACCATACTTTGTCTAGTCTTTTAAAAAGGACTCATGTTCAAGAGTGAACTCGCATACAAATGCAACCTTTTTTTTATAGAAGTAAATGTGATTAATGTGCACGTATCTATCTGCTATTAAGAATCAAATTGCTGATACGTTGTCACAACTCGGAGATGTTTTGAAATGCATGATTATGAGTATTTTACGTGGTAGTGCTAGGCTGCCGCTATATTATGGGTGTAGTACGGATGCGTTAGCTCGATCGGTGAAGGACCACGCTCTCAGAGAATACCAGCGTAAAATAGCAACTTAATGCTGCTGTGTTTCGTATGTTGAGTATAGAAAACCGGAGACCCTTTTTGCCGGCAACGAGAAATCCATCTTAGTCTTCAGGGGTTACAACGCATCCGCATTTTGATTCTTAATCGAGGCTAGATGTAGATGTTTATGAGCTACAGCATCCACTTACCATCAGGTGGATAGTGTGCTCGTTTGTCACCCATATTCTATAAATAATAAAACAGAGCCTACGGTTCTAGTCATTCGTCAAACAACAGCATCATGGTGCTATTTTACGCTGGTATTCTGTAAGAGCGTGGTTCTTCTCCGGTAGAGACGACCGATTAGTGCTACAGTTACTCGTATAATCGCAACAACGTTGCTCTGCCACGTTACATACCACATGTTTCACTCTATTGATAAAGCTTCATTTATCTTTATGTAAATACATATCACAGATTATGCACATCTCATGGTCGGTGGCGCAACTAATCACAGTTAATGTGAGTCACAGATGCTTTTATTCTGCGTGCCTATCGTGCTGCCTTCTTAATAGATAATTTGAATAAATAATTTATGTATCAATGAATTTATAAATTGTTTAGTGTTTTGTGTGGTTTTTTTTAATAAAATAAAAGTGATAAACACACCTGCAACCGACTTCAAACGAAAATGTTGCAGATGCGTTGTCACCTATGAGGACTAAGACGGTGTGCCTCGTAGCCTATAATTATACTGGCTCCACATACCTTTGAATTTGAACACTGCAGCTGCTTAGTGGCAGAAGTAGGTGAGAGGTACCTGGTATTAAGTGTAGTGTGCACCTATAATAAGTGTAATGTTTAAAGGAAAAATAAAGGATATGACTATACAAGCTGTTAATAAAATAAAATCAAAATAAAGTAGAATGGAATATTTTATTTATTTATAATAATAATAATAATAAACAATATAATATATATTAATATCATTTGGTTCCTAAAGACCGGGATACCACAGACCCGAGCAAATACCGCCCCATCACGTGTCTACCCACGATATACAAGACATTAACATAACATCCATTTTGAGCGCGAGAATCACTTGTCACCTGAACTCAAATCAGGTGATGTCGCGCTCTCAAAATGGATGTCGGGCGGTGGTCGTGGAACCAAGAACCACTCCTCATTGACGCGGTCATTGGCAAGGTGGTTAAACGCAACCGCCGGAACCTCTCCGCCGCCTGGATAGACTACAAAAGGCATTTGACTCGGTGCCTCATACATGGCTGAAGAGGGTCTCGAGCTGTACAAGGTTGACTGTACAGTTAGAGACTTCCTTGGGCAGTGTATGGGGCAGTGAGTACGATCCTTTGTCATCTAGGCGAGCGGATGACGGCTGCGGAGAACTGCATAAGGATAAGAAGGGGTATCTTCCAGGGCGATTGTCTGAGTCCAATCTGGTTCTGCTTTTCTAAACCCTCTCAGTACTTACTGGAGGATTCTGGGAGGATTTCAGCTTCGGAAAGGAGGTACAAAAGACCCACCTTTTCTATATGGATGATCTCAAGTTATTCGCCTCCAGTCGCTCACATCTTGTGGAATTGCTAAACATCACTTGTGATTTTAGCAATTCTAATAGAATGGAGCTGGGGACGGATAAGTGTGCGGTCCTCCATGTCGAAAGGGTAGGGTGGCTAACTCTGAGGGCATAGGCTTATCTATGCCCATCAACATAAGGACCCTTTCCGAAGCTGAAACATACCGATACCTGGGTATGTCACAGAACATAAATATCGATGAGGCGGATATGAAACAGTCAGTTTGCGATGTGTTTTATGCACGCTTGGCAAAAGTGCTGAACAGTCTTTTGTCGGGTGAATAAGACACACGCATATAATGGTTGGTCAAGCCTGTCCTCATATATACCTTCGGCATGCTCAGGTGGACTCAGACCGAACTGAACGCTCTGGATAGAAAAGTCCGCACAGTTATGACGTCACAGGATGCATCACTCGAGATCGTCAGTAATGGGGCTGTACTTGCCACGGAAACATGGTGGGCGCGGCTTTTGCGCTCTCACCATGCATAATCGCGAAGTGTGCAGCCTCCGTAATTACTTTCTGGCGAGATCGGATGATCCATTCTACAGGTACGTCATTTCGTGTGATAAAGGGCTTACTCCTCTATCCTTAGCCAACGAGCAATGGCAAGACCCAGCAGTACAGTGCATTTCCGACCGGGAGACCGTATGAAATTAGAAGGAGCTCCACGGAGGTTCTACAAGGCTCTACATGAGCCTTTCGTGAACACAGTCGCCTCCCTCCACTGGCTACGTTTCGGTAACCTCTTTGGAAACCGAGGATTTTGTCTGTGCGATACAGGATCAGATTATTAAGACCAACAATTATCGGAAATACATCCAAAGGATGGCGCCGTCGACATCTGTCGAGTTTGTCGCCATCCCGGCGAGTCAGTTAGGCATGTCATCTCCGGTTGTTCGGCGCTTTCTAACTCTGAATATTTGCACAGACACAACCCTAATGGCCAGGATTCTACACCAGGAGCTCGCTCTGAAATACGGTCTCGTGGATAGGAAAATGCCATATTATAAGTACTTGCCGGAAGCCGTGCTCGAAAATGACCGCGCTACCGGCTCTGCTGGGACCGGGCCATCATCGCAGACAGGACTATTCTTGCGAATAAGCCTGATATTGTGCTGATGGACCGGGCATAGTCAAGGATATTTTTGGTCGATATTACCATTCCTTATGACGAGAACCTCGTGAAAGCCGAAACAGATAAGCTGACAAAATATCTGGACCTGGCTCACGAGGTGACCGACAGGTGGGGTGGCCTGCCGACCGAAATTATTCCTGTGGTCGTTTCTGCGAACGGCTAATCCCGGTCAGCCTCTCGGGTCATCTGAGGCGACTGAACTCCGTGAAGGACCGCTCTGTGCTCAAATGCAGAAGGCGGTGTTCCTCGACACCGCCCGCATCGTCCGCCGGTTTCTTTCCCTTTCCCCCTAACCCTCGGCCGTTTGGTCTCCCCTGCCGAGGGCTTCCATTTGGTTGGGTTTTTATTTATTTATGTATTATTTGTGTTAGTATATTTAATATATATACATATATATTTATGTATATTTATTTACTATATTTCTTTTATATATTTATTCAGCCCAACCAAATGAGAATACTTTATAAATATCCCAAACAATATAATTATTATAATAAAAAAAAAACAGCAAAAAAATTATTAATAGCTAATTGCTCTCTGCTCACCCGTAAAATATAACCTTAGAAAAAAAATCAGTATAGGCTTTTTCCACAATATCACTAGGTAATTCATTAAAAATAGTGATAATATGTATTTCATTATTCTTATTTAATATGTTAATTTTGTATTTAAATATAGCCTTGTTGGTTTAGAGGGAAAGTCTTCAAATTTCATAGTACGCGAGAAAACCGAGTTGGATCCCCAAAGATACCATGCTTTACCAAGTGCTCGTCGGTAAAGGAAAATATCTCGCGGAAACTTGCGTCCCTGAGAAATTACAAATATTTCAAGTATATTTGAAGTCAGGAACTCGCACGGGGTAATCCGGCGCTCTATATTTCGTGCCACAAAAACCCTTTGAAAAATAACAGAATGCCTGTGTCCAACAATGGAATGTATAAAGACTGTGACTGTAATTTTTTGCTTATTTAAAGTCATTGTTTTTAATTACTAATTCCGAATATACCTTTGTCCTAAGAAGAAAAAGCGAGAAATCCGGAGGATTACTATTTAAATAAAAAATTACAATTATGCATAATGATAACCTTAACTTAAAATATAAATCTGAATGAAGTATGAAATAGTAAAATTCAACAGTTTCTGTGAGTAAGAAGACTGTAAATGCGTGAGCACACCTTAGGTTTAAAATAAAATGCCTCACTTTATTACTTTTTCTTTACATTGGCGGTCTATATTTATTAACATAACATAATAATATACGATATGTATCACAATAAAATATATTTTCTAAAATCCATAAGCGCACAACACGCTCCCTGACGGTAATAATGAAGAATTTTATTTCTACTTATATATTTATAATTATCATGGCAGATATTTATTCTCAAATAATTCATCGACTTTTAATAATATCTCGCTATCAATAAAGAGTTCATTAATGAATTTTAATAGGGATCATCCTAAGGGCAAGTTAAAACTTTTCGTAAGATAGCTTAGTTGATTAATTACTTCAGTTTAATCATATTAACACGCATACCTACAGAACAACTGACGGAACAGAAAATAATAGTTTAAACGCATTTTTCTACACTTACATAATGGTCAGTCAACCTAAAAATTATAAAAGTAAAATAATTAATAAGTGGAAAGTATTCTTTTTTCCACAAGATATTTTAACATGCAAAACTTTAAGAGTAATGGTTTTTATTAAAATACATATAACGAGAAGGAGAACAGTAGTGATTTTTGAAAGCAACCAACTCTGGATCGTTCTGAAGATAGTGAAAAAAACATTAATTAATTTCAAGTCGTCCTTGAGATATTTTGGTACATACAATTTTTAACACAGCCTAACGGATGGCGATAATAACGACTTTTTGTATTATAATACGTATTGAAAAAGGTAATAAAAGCATCAGGCTTATTCAATAGTGTTTCATATTACAATTAAAAGGATTTTCTTTGTGTGCTCTGCTGTATAAAATAATAAATCAGATTAATAGACCGCCTGCTCAGGGCCTTGATAAGTCGACAAAAAAGCCCAAACTCTCCGCTTCGCGTTCAAGGTGTGCAATACGCAAAATCTAAAATTATTATTAGGACTGTATTTCGTATTTAGCGTTCTTATTATAATACGAGAGTAAGACTTACTCCCAGCGGTATACTATAATAATACCACAGGGAATAATACTTACTCCCTGCGGTATTATACTAAGAATGCTAGCTGCGTTTCCCCGTTAAATGGCTATTTTAGACCTTTGGGCGAGAAAAGAACCAACCCTCTTGTCACTAGTAGTGAACACAGTCGCTTTACAAACTCCACCGTCCGTGGACCCTACGAATTGGGTCTACAGGAAATGGTACAAATATATAATCATCTTTCAAAGACTCATATTTGCGCTGTTTATCAGTTCAGTCCCATCTGATGCTGCCCAGCTCTAAACGAGGTAGGTACTCATGAGATGAGTGGCCGCCAAAGTGCCTACGTACATACGTTGCCTACCACATAACCGTTAACCAATGGACTATTATCATACCGTCAGATTTTCTGCTATCGTTTCTAAATATTCTTTACGGCTCAAATCGAGAGAGCATTTTTGGAGCAAAAATTCCTTCAGATAACGCCGATCAGTGAACCGCGTATTAATAATAAAAAATTGACTAAAAAATGCCTTACTGTATTGTAGTAGATGTCGCAAGAGGCCACTATGAGAAAAATATAGAAAAAGAAGATTAATAATGCATACGTGACCCAAAAGCACAGCGCAATCATAATAACGGCAAAATTATTGGCTTTCACTGCTGTCAGTTTTCACATGAAGTCCACGCGTCATTGTAATCTTAGTCTAATCAAGAGTACGTAGGTCATTTAAATAAACGCGAAATGTAGGTCGATTATACTAGTTCTACTGTGAATGTCAACGTTATGTATTCGATCATAAAGAGAAGAAAGCTCCAACCATAGCCCTCACCACAGTTCGCTGAGCGACTTCGAGCTATCTTATTCAACCACCGTATAGTCTCATACACAGGATCGCAGCACGAATTATTTGTACTATATTTTCTGTTGCAAAATGTTTGTTTTTTATTACCGTTTATTTTAAAATACTGTTTTTTTTTAATTGTGCTCCAAAATACAGAAAAAAATACATGCGTGAGTGTCGTGGAACACTCAGTTGGAACAAGTTCCTTTCGTAGTATATTATTATTGATAAACGTAATATATTATTTATTAACAAATAGAAATAAATGAATTACTAGCGTCTATTAAAATGAAGCGTCATTTAAAATAAAATAATATTTCTTTCATGGGAAGATAAGAAAAAGTGCGAGGGAGATGGATATTATTCCATCTCGCTTCCTTATAGCCGCTAAGGCCGTCTACACTAACACTTTTTCTCGCCTAGCCCCGATCCGTACGTACGTACGTAAATTCGTACCGTTCGATAAGGAACTTTGTTACAAAACGAGTAGAGTTCAAATAAATTATAATGTGTACAACATGTAACAATGTGTCTTATCACTTTGAAAGTGATCTCTTCCAGACAACCTTTGCGTAGAGGACTGACGCAAACAATAGTTAAAATAGAAGGCGGGTGTACAAAAAGAAATGATGAAAATACATATAAATTAGGAAAGTCCAAATGATATAAAATATGATAAATTAATTAAATGAAAAGAGTACGAAAAAAGGAAAGTAATTTATTTAATAGCGTTCTAATTCTAAGTAATACGATTTAACAACATGTTTATCTAATTTTTTATGTGTGTACGTAAGTATTATTTTGTGTTCGTGCAAGTGTTTATTTATACGTACAGTTGTGTGGTTTGCATGCAACATGTATGAGCATTTACATACATACATATTTGCAGACGTATTTGTGTGCGCGTCTAAATGGTTAATCTGTATAAAAAGTAGAGAATACTTGAGTTGTTATCAGGAAGATGCTGCTGCCCATCTCCTATTTCAGTTTCCATCTGTCGCCATTTACGACACCCCCGAGAAACACCCACCCGTTTGAAGCAATAAGCTATATTATAACTTACGGCGAAATAATTTTAATTACTTAGTAAATGCAGGTTTCCTAACGATGTTTTCTTTCGCCGAACACTTAGTAAATCAGGACTTAAAATTGGATGTAACAATTTCTTTGGTGACGGTGGGGATCGAATTCGGGTTGTTCAATACTATGAAACTTATCTACGGCAAACTTTACCCTAGAGCTACCACGTTTCATCTACTTATTATTTTTTCTTTCACATTGCAATCCTGCACGTATTTAAAGCTTATACATCAATGTCAAGGTTTCGCAACCAGTCTTCTAAAGCTAGGGTGCATTTTTTTATATTATCCTAAGCCAGCGCTTAACTACAATCCCACCTGATGGTAGGTGGTGATGTAGCCTAAGATGGTGAAGCGCACTGACTTAACAAAAGCCTATTCACTTTGCTTGAAGACACCCACATTGTAATCGGATGAAACACAGATGCTGGCAACTTATTCCTCCTTTGCTGTACGCATGATGAACGATGTAGCAAACCGTTTGGTTCGAATGCGTGGTAAGTCAACAACGAAGGGTGGAGACTGGCTGAACGTCTGGTTGTCCGATGTGGAAAGGCAATTCCGCACACTCCGAAATGCATCCTGTATAAAACCGAAAGGCTGGCTACTTTGCGCCTGTGTCCGAGACTGGTAAGATTGGTTTTAACCAAATTTGGGTCACCAATAAGCCTCTTAGCACGTCTTTCAATTGAGTCCAAAGCTGCTAGGTGGCATTTTGCAACACCAGCCCATATATGGCAGCAATACTCCTTGCACGACCGGACTTGCGCTTTATATAAAGTAAGCAGCTGTCCCGGTGTGAAGTATTGCCGCACGATTGCAAAGACTCCTAGCTTCGCAGCAATGAATAGTTACTAGTTTAGTTAGTGTAAGTTCAGATTAGAGAATATCTCAATCCCCAAGAACTGAAGGCGGTCGGTGTATTCTAGTGATACGTTTTGGAAAGAAGGAGCCAAGACGATCTGGCTCCTTTTTGCAGTGAAGAGAGACACACTTGTGTTTTGAAGGCGTTGAATTTCACAAGATTGGCATCGCCCCATTCGGAGACTGCCTGTAGTGTGAGATTCACACAATATGCAGCAGGAAGAGAGTTGCGGAGAGAACGGACCCCTGAGGAACACCGGCGTTAGTGGCAACAGGATCGGATCAGGAGCTATCGACGACGACCCGGAGAGACCTTTCACTCAGAAAGTCCTTTACCCAGTCAATCAGACCAAGGAATAAGCCGTATGCTGAAGTTTATTCAGGCTAGCGTGCCAAACTTTTGGCACGCCAGCCTTTGGCCTTGACAGCCTCGAGACATCAAGGAAACAGCAGCTTTCCCACTGTTCTCGAGTGCCTCGCCCCATACGTGTGTGGCATATTGCTGAAGGTCCCCAGCTGACCGATTTCGGCGAAACCCGTATTGGCGGTCACTAAGGAGGTCATTCTGTTCTAGGTATGCCATTAAGCGGGCGTTTAATATACGCTCCATAATCATGCAGAGTATGGAGGTAATTGAGATTGGCCGATAATTGGCAGGGTCGGCACGGCTGCCTTTTTTTGGAACAGGCTGCACGTTGGCCAGCTTTCAGGATTTTGGCACTATTCGAGTCCTAAATGAGAGGCGGAACGAGCATTTGTTGATTTCTTTTATTTCACCCGAGGAACACCGATGTGGATAGCCATTTACTATAGGTGGGATAGATGTTGTTGTGGAGCTCCTCAATTACACGCAGAAGAGTCTTTTAAACTCCATTTGTATAAATGGTAGTGGGTCCATCCAATTATGATTCGAAATCGGTTTAACTTTTCCCCCACTTTACATTCGCTGTTAAAACCAGCCGGTTCAGCTGTATGATCCTAAAAAAGATGAGTGTTTTGATGGCAAGTATGTTTCGAATCTAAACGCCAAGCCTTTTGCTCTCTTTTTTCTACAGTATTGAATACAATTTAGAAGAAAATTATGTAAAATACAATTTATTCAGTAAAAAGCTCTTTCAAAACATTTGCTTAAACCCATTCTTCTGGATGCAGCTGAACTGCCTGATTCTTAAATTCAAACGTAATAGAAAAATGTCAGCAAAATCTCATTGCTTAAGTTACACAGCGCTGATAAAATATCTAGATCGGCGAAGGTATAAGGTGGGAAGAAGGTTCTAAGTGACTAGTACAGCAGTAGTCAAAATGCTTTCTAAGCAAAGCTATTATAGTAAATCTTGCCTACAGCGGAAGAGGCCCATGTCCAGCAGTGGCTTTATGGGGACTGATGCAGAAAAAGAAGAAAGTACGTGCTTCGAAAATCTTAACATAACATTGTAAGTTTTCCCACACATAAACATATCTATTAAATGCACATAATCTACATCTTAGATCTTCACTTCACCACCATTTGAATTTCGAATTACATAAATTCGTATCAGTCCTACGTCTTGTCGAGTCATGGCGCAGCTGTCAGTTCATTCGACGCGGCACATGCACAGATTATACACGCTGGTATCGTCCTTATACAATAGCATAAGCAAACATATTGCCGTACGTAAATTAATAAAATTTTATTATAGCCTTGTGCAGTGCAATCGATTTTTTAAGGAATTTAATTAAACTTCACAATGAAAGCTATTAAAATAATATTTTAGAAGCTAATGATACGAAACGCTATTGATGCCAACAAAAGTCATTATGTTAAAATTATTTCTTAAGAAACACTGCTGTGAAATTATAGTGACTCGGCAAATAAGGAACCACTGAAAATGATTGCTGGTATGCAATTAAATGAATATCCGCTTTTATTCAGACATCTAAGTCCCTCGCCATTTTGGAAAATAAAATAAATAAATTCAATGTAAAGAAACGATGACTTCGTATTAATCAAGAAGTGCTTGTCCACAAAATCAGCCTACGAAAATACGAATATCATACAGATTGTAGGATGGAATAAACAGTTTTTCCTGGTGCTAGGCACTGGCATTATCTCATTTTTGAAATTTACGTTTTAGAGTCCGCAACAGAATCAAGCATATTCTTGTTTACTTTATTTATTATGAGCCGTGGTAGCTCAGGTTAGCGCTCACTGTAAATTTCACAGTACGCGAGCAACCCGGGTTCGAACCCCGCCGGCTGCAATGAAATTGTTAATTGCAATTTTAGTGCTGATTTACCACGTGCTCTGAGGTGAAGGAAATCATCGTGAGAAAACTTGCATATCTGAGAAATAAAAAAATATATATTTCGAAGATATGTGAAGTCCGCCAACACGCATTGGGGCAGCGCGGCGGACACTTCCTTGCCCTAACTCTCTCAGAAGTGAGAAGAGGCCTTTGCCCAGCAGTGTTACTTTACTTTTATTTATCATGCAAAGAAATGACTGCCTCGTTGGTCTATGGTTCTCAACGCGATTGCTGATCATGAGGTCCCGGGCTCGAATTCCAAGTCTGTGTCTAAATCAGTTATTAGGTTTTTCTATCAAAAAATTCTCAATAGCAGCCCATAGTGTGGAAGTTGGCGGTGTTTCACCTCCGTGCCTCGGAAAGCACGTAAAGCCGTTGGTCCTGCGCCGTCTCTCCCCGGTTGTGTCGTACGTATCGGACTATGGGAGTGAGGAATAGAGAGTGCACCTGTGTTAGCGCATACACTTGGGCTATAGTGCCCTATTGTCGTGACCGAAATTTGTGATATGAGGATTTTATAATAATAATAATAACTTTATTGTTAATGTTATTCTCATGTATATTTTCTGACAATGTTTTTTTTTCTTTACTTTGGAATAAACGGAAAAAAAAATGAAAAAGGGTTGACCATGCAGGCTATCCCTGAAATATGTGTGCGCGCGCGTGCGTGTGTTTTGTGTGTGTGTGTGTGTGTGTGCGTGTGTGTGTGTGCGTGTGTACGCGTGCGTGTCTCTCTCTCTGTGTGTGTGTGTGTGTACGTGCGCGTGTTTTGTGTGTGTGTGTGTGTGTGTGTGTGTGTGTGTGTGTGTGTGTGTGTGTGTGTGTGTGTGTGTGTGTGCGTGTCTCTCTCTCTCTCTCTCTCTCTCTGTGTGTGTGTGTGTGTGTGTGTGTGTGTGTGTGTGTGTGTGTGTGTGTGTGTGTGTGTGTGTGTGTGTGTGTGTGTGTGTGTGTGGATGTAAATAAAAGTTTGTCGTACGGTATCCTTAGAACGAATCAACCGATCGAGATGGGTGACACGGCGTTCGAAAGTGTTCATTGAGACTTCAAGCTGATTAGATTTTCAAGTCAATCGGTCGAGCCGTTTCATAGATTTTCAAAAAATAAAAATTAAATAGATTTTCGAGCGTTTTGCTCGAAAATAAGCGGGAAGTTACAGGGATAGCCTGCATGGTCAACCCTTTTGGTTGCATGGTGCACTCTCTATTCCCTCACTCCCATAGTCTGATACGTACGACACGACCGGGGAGAGACGGCGCAGAACCAATGGTTTTACGTGCTTTCCACTGTCGCTAAATGTGCCGTCAACACCTTTTAGGTCTAAAGAAGAAGAAGCATTTATTCATTTATTTTATTTTAAAAGAAAAGTAAATAAACTAAAATAAATACACATATGTAACAAAATATATTATGAAATAATATTGTGAGTAAATACATATACATCCGTATGTTTACATGTATTGACGCATATTGATAACAAGAGTATATATATATATATATCTTATTTGGTATTATAGGCATCTTATTTTTACAATATATTGAAAATACAATATATTGGAATTTTGTCTCCAAATTTATATGGGACTATCCCTGAAGTATAAGGTTTTTTATAAAATAAAGAACCATCAAAATCCGTTCAAAATTGATGAAGATATTTCGTAACATACATACATAAAAAGAACATAATATAGGTAGTGGAATTGTAAGCCTTCTCCTTTTTTTGAAGTCGGCTAAAAATAAAGATGAATCTATTCAAATAAATGTAGGATTTATCTAATCGCTGTTCACTCCAAAACTCCCCAAACTATCTCCTACATAGGAGTTTCCGTTCCCACATTAGATATCGTCGTGTTATGATAATTAGATTTTCGAACATACAAGTGAACTCGTAGACGTAAGCTAGTCGAGATTAAGTGATTAACTTGATTTAGAGGTGGTCCTTTCGACAACAATTTCAAAAAACAAAACATAAATTTATTTTAAATCATATTCTTTATCTGATACGAGTTCATTACATTACACACAAAATATAGGTAAGGTCAACGTATAGTGGCGGCGTAGGGGAACCAACTACTCTATATCATCCCGTGAGTATAGAATAGAATAGAATAGAATATAATATTTTTTTATTCAATATAGATCACATGTGTAATTCTTATTGAAAATCATTTTTTACTTTATCACTGGTTCGAAAAAATACCTCTGTCCTGGGAAAAAACAGCAAGAACCCCAGCAGGACTTTTTTAAAGTCCTGCTGGGTTTCTTATTAGTTAAATTCAGGCCCAAAATCCCATTCTCCTTTAACATTAATGATTGTACAACAATTTACAAAATTTATTTTAGAAACAGCTTGGAAGCAACCACCTCATTACCAGGGGTTATTATCAACCATGTATTAATTTATATTATAGTAACCCTTTTTATACAGTTTTTGTTTAATAAAAATTTAAACTTGGTAAAAGAGAGAGCTTGTATATTTTCTGGGACTTTGTTGTAATAGCGTATACATTGCGCTAAGAATGAATTACTGACTCTGTGGAGTCGAGAAAGTGTTGTAAGAGACGACACAAGGAAATGATACAGGTGTTAGGAGATGGCAGAAGCAGCAAACTGCGATTGCCAACCCGATTCCCAAGGGTGGCAACCATGACAAATATCCATCTTATGTGACAGTCTATGGGGGAAGCCTATGCTTAGCAGTGGACTTTTGATATACTGTAATGGAATGAGTGAATAGGTACGAATATGACCGTTTTATGACTTGTCGAGTGGAATTCTTAGGTTCAGAATAAGTAATTGTTTTATTCCTTTTAGTTCCTTGAGATCGGTGTATATCTTTTATTAAAAGCCTTATTAAAATTAAAATAAAACTATTAAATTATTTTGAGTGAAATAATAGTTACATTAAAAACTTCTTCCCCTACTTTTTGAAGTCGACTTATAATTTAAAATTAAAAATTTTGTACAACCGACTTCAATATAAATTATTAAGAAAATCACAAAAACTATTGGTCAGACCTTGATCAAATTTTTATAGGACCACATGAGTTAAATAAAAATAACTTAGTTAACTTGTTTGACATACACATGCTGTTGTCTTACAGTAAGGTAACATGGCAAATGCACAGCCATGGCAGGTGAATTTTTATCACTGTTGTTAGTCGATAGTTGCAATATTGCCGTACATAGGGTGCTATGAGCATCTCACGGTAGGAATTTTTTAAAATACTATTTTTCGATTTGTTTGGCATAAATCAGATCGAATGTCTAACTTGTTCTTGCAAATTTATCAAAATATATAACTCAGCTGTTTAACTAAAAAGCTAACATTCAGGTAGATATATCATGATATCAGTAATGCAATATTTACTGAAAATACATATAAGTAAACGGCAACAAAGCGTATGTTAGTGATCGTGTAACCTCTGAACGACTTGGACGATTGAGATAAGAGAAAATCGAAGAACCCTATCATGATAAGTGAATATTGGTCCATGTGCTTTTTATGTATGTATACTTTATTACGAGGTAGAGCCATGCATGGATCGGCTCGACCGGGGAAGGACCACGCTCTCAAAGAATACCAACGTTAAATAGCAGCTTAACGCTGCTGCGTTTCTTATGGTAGGTGTAGAGAACCGGAGACCCTTTTTACTGGAAACGAGGCATTCCATCTTAGTTCTCACGGGTGACAACGCGTATGCATTTTGATTCGTAATCGAGGTTAGATATAGATGTCTATGGACCACGGCAACCATTTACCATCAGGCGGACTGTGTGCTCGTTTGTCACCATTATCCTATAAAAAAATATAACACATCCGTGATAAAGGAAAAATTCTAATGCGGTACACTGCAGCAGAAAAATTCGACTGCGGTGTAACGTACTATTTAAAAAAAAGAAAAAATGATCCGTTAATAACGAAAGATGAAAAAATTACCGTAAATTTTCCGTCTTAGTTCTTTCTTAAAGGTATCTGAAGGTTTAGAACGTAATTGAGTATACTTTCTTTATCTTTAAGCCCTAAATAAAAAATACTACAATTACGCTACTTTTGATTATAGAATTAGGGTGACAAGCGAGCACACAGTCAACCTGATAGTAAGTGGATGCTGTGACCCATAGATATCTATATCTATCCATATATCCTCGATTAATAATGAAAATGTAAAAAAAACATGCGTGAGTGTCGTGAAACACTCGGTTGGAATGAAGTGCCTTTCGTAATATATTATTATTGATAAACGTATTATATTATTAATTAACAAATACAAATAAATGAATTACTAGCGTCTATTAACATGAAGCGTCATTTAAAATACTTTCATGGCAAGATAAGAAAAAGTGCGATGGAGATGAATATTATTCCATCTCGCTCGTACTATAGAAAGGGGGTCGTGACGGTAAAATCTCACAATTTTTCTCGCCTAGCTTACATCCGTCTAATTCGTACCGTGCGATAAGGAACTTCGTTCCAAAAATGCAGCCACCTGGGTGGACTAAGGTAAATGCCTCGTGCCCATTAAAAATGGTCTCCGGTTATTTACACTCACCATACGACTACCGCATTATTTTGCTGTTTCACGCTGGTATACTGTGCGAACGTGGTCCTCATCTCAATCGAGCCTATCCATTCGTGCTGTAGCCATAATATAACTGCAGCGTGTTTCTACCACGTAAAAAAAATTGATTGATCGATTGATTGGCGGCAAAAATAGATAGTGCTGATTAAAATATATGATGACATCTAGACAAATATTCAAGGAAAATTTCAAGTTATTTTGTTGTTTTTTTTTTGGAAACAATTTTGCTCAAAGCCAGACGAAACACATAATTACGTTCTTTGATTGCTGATTAATTACATTCTTTTGTTTTATTGCACAAATAAAATTAACGATCACTTTTACAAGCAAACCATGGTCAATTATGAAAACAGCACTTCAATTAATCTCTGTAACGGTAAAGCATATTCAGTATTATTTAAAGTAATAACTATCAAATGTCAGTAATAGCGCTTTATACAGTTATTGACATTAAATATTAAAACTTTAATGTCTGTAGTAAAAGGGTCTCCGGATCTCTACACTCTTCATACGAGTGTTTCGCATACATGTAAATAAAAAAATTGTCTGTCTGTCTCTCTGTCCGTCCGGGAAACTTTACGAACAGATTGAGCAATGCAATGAGTGATCAAGGCTATATTTTATCTGAAAATAAAGATTTTTTTTGAGAAAATGAAAAGTAATGAAATAAAAGAGCATTGATGATTATCTTAAATCTGAATGACGCCATAGTAGTCGCTAGTCTATACATATAATAAATCTGTAGAAAAGTCGTGTCTGTAATTCTAATATACTCTTGAAAAAACAATTCCAGGGGACTAAATATAGGGTACTGAAGCGAAATTAGTGGTTTTTAGAATTTTTGTCTGTCTGTCTGTGTATTACCGATTCAGGCAAAAACTAATGAACCGATTTCCATAAAATTTTATATGTAGGTAGTTAGTACCCGGGGCAACTTATAGGCTACTTTTTATCCGATTACGGAACTTAAAAAAGAATGTTAAGTATTTTTCTTCCTTTAGATGTTAATTTTCTATTATATATGATTATGTTAGTTAATAGGCGGGATGACGGCTGTTTTTTCAAATAAATATCATATTTGTAAATAAAGTTTAAAATTAGTTTTAACTTTTGCATAACAATTTGAAACTCCGCTGACGATATACGCTTTAATTATCAAAACAGCGCCATCTATCATCAAATGAAAAAAGCCAATATTTTGCGTTTAGTAACTAATAAATTGAATAATATAAATAACTTACATTTATATGTTTAAATAATTAGATTTATAAAATTATTTAAAAACGTTCAATTTTTTAGTGTTTTCGTTATTTCATATTAAAAGTGTAATAATTAAAATTAAAAATAATAGATAATAGTGACATTTATCAAACGTATGAAAATTTATATTTTTTTTAACTAAAAAACACATATGTTTGATACTATATCTGTATGTAAACTGATTAAAACTGGTCTGCTGCAATTATTGCAAAATTCTCATTAAATCATTGTTTCGTGAAATGGTGTCATTTCATGATATTTAACACTGTTTTTTTATAGGATAAGGGTGACAAATGAGCACACAGTCCACCTGATGGTAAGTGGTTGCTGTAGCCCATAGACATCTACATCTATCCTCGATTACAAATCAAAATGCAGATGCGTCGTCTTCCGTGAGGACTAAGATGGAATGCCTTGGTTCCAGTAAAAAGGGTCTCCGGTTCTGTACACTCACCATACGAAACATAGCAGCGTTAAGCTGCTATTTTACGCTGGTATTCTGTGAGAGCGTGGTCCTTCCCCGGTCGAGCCGACCCATTCGTGCTACAACTATACCACTAATATAGTTGCAGCATGGCTCTACCACGTCAAAAAATAATGTTGACCATGTCATGATATAGCTTAGCCAAATCAACGAATAGAGATCGTTAAACGATATTAATAACTAAACACAACATTGCTATTTCATGATAATATGGTCATAACGTCAAATAGTTTTTCATCGCTGATAGCGTGTTTTTTAACAGAAACAGATTTTTAACAGAATCAACATCACTTTATGCCTTTTTTTATATAATAAATAAATGTTCCCGGCTTTAGGGTGGCTCTTGAGCCAGTCGCACCCCAACCTTCTATAGCTGATGTTACTAGATAGTATAATTTTTACTTTCATAGTATTAATGTAATATAGCGCCCTCTAATTTCTGCTAAATAAACTAATGATAAGTATTAAATGAAACTAATTTTTTACGGATTATATCGCGTTTAATTTTACTTTTTAATTCCCGACGTTTTTCCCGACGTAATTCCCCGTGACCATTGGTGCTGTAAAACACCCGAAACGTCGGGAATTAAAAAGTAAAATTAAACGCGATATAATCCGTAAAAATTAGTTTCATTTAATGTGTAGTCTTCGCGTAAATATAAGAAAACATAATGATAAGTAACTGATAAAATTAAATTTTAGGATCCTACTGAATACTTATTCGTGCAGCATCAAAAATTGTCACACTTAAAAATATCTAGACCGGTGGCCATTATCGGGATGATTTACCACAATTACCACGTTTGGCAAAATGGCTAACAACACTGTTATACACAGCACGTGTGTTTTGTGTGCACAGTATCCAGTACTCTTTAGTTGAATATATTGGGTTTCTGTCGGCATAGGTTTCATTTTACCAACTTCATACGTTATCACGTTATCTGATGGAGTTGATAAACAAAAGATTAAAAGATGTGCACATAATTGTAAATTTAGTGCACTGTGAGATTTTATCTCTATTTGATGGAATAGTTCGTGGCATCGTTGGGTTTTTAATTACAAGATAGATGTGGTCAACAATCGTACAAAAGCTTTGTTTCAGTATTAATGAATTTTATTTAAACAAATACGAGAGCCGTGTAGCTCGCCGTGAGATTTCATCATGTCACGGGAGCAAAGCATGTACGAGTCCTTTGAGGACAAATGAATCTGTTATGGGAAATTTTAAGTGCGAACTTATCACGTATCCGGTGAAGTGGTGAAGAATATCTTCGTGGGCAAACCTAAATGTCTGAGTAGTTAAAAAAGTCGTGGAAATGTGAAAACCGTTGAAGCATTGTGGCACACTCTTTTCTGCCTATAAAACACTATAGGTAATGAGGAGCCCTGTGCAGTAGTGATACTTATGAAAGCTGCTACTTTAGTTTTTATACCTTTAATGAGCCTTATAAATCAGTTTGTCATTTAAGATTTTTGTATTTTTGTGTTTTCATATTATCAAACAAATCAAGATTTTTGTGACAGTCCTGGTTTCATAGCTCACATGATGATGATATTTAAATTATCAGGCTGTTGCTAAAAAATACTTTAAGTATCAAAGATAGCAGATTTTACTTAAACAAAGGTTTATTTTATTTTACTTGTCAAAGGCGGTAATCAAACTGATCCAAACGAAAATTTCATAGTACATAAGCATTATTATATATTTTTACATATATGTTAATTGCAGTTGATCCTTGGTAGGAATCGGTGTTCTATTGCGAGGATTTGTTGTCTATCAGATCTGATATAATGGTTGGGACGATACTGAACATGTTGACATACTTCAGACTTCCCGGAGCGTCGGTGCTTGAACATATTGCTTCACATCAGCAATATGTTCTTTTACGCAAATTTTATGAAATTTCTTCCAAAGATGTGTCTTGTACAACCCGCTTAAATAAAAGTTAAAATGTAACGTGATTTATTAAAATTTGTTTTATTACATGTGTAGCATTCATCATTATAGAAGTGCATTTATAATATTTTGAAATCTACTCGAACGTAGAAAAAATATCGGAATCTATTTTATGATGCCAATCAATATTAAATGTGACCAATGATATGAATCAAATATCGCATATAAGACCACCGCACTTCTGCTCCACGCCTCCGGAGTAGTGCCACCATGGAGGACGGAATAGTGTCGGATAAGACTTGCTCTTGGATCGTTACTCACACTTTCGTGTGGCTCCAACGATGACGTGTACAGCTGCCCATAGAACCTCTCAATCTCACTTAAAATCTCACGTGTCCCGGAAACGATGCTGCCACACTTGGTCTTCAGCTTTGACAGTTGGCTCTTTCTGGCAGACAGATCTCTGGCAAAGACTTTGGAGCCTTGGTTCCGCTCGATCGCTTCTTCAATACAAGCTATATTGTAGTTGCGTAAGTCCCGCCGCATGCATTTGGAGATCTGTCTATACAGTTAAATGTCTATGAGTATGAGTATGCTGTCAAATCTGTTGAAGACTGCAGCTTCATTTACCGTCTAACAGCCATGAGATTAAGAGTGTGATCGGAGAGTTTTTGTGTTCTTCTGCGGCGGCTCTTGCAGAACTTAGCTCCGACCGCATGGACAGTTTCCACGAGCTTATCATTTATATCGTCCACTTCATTGCAGTCTTCTAGGCACTGCAAACCGTTTTGTAACTCGAGCTGAAAGGTTTCGGGACTTTGGATTAGAGCACGAGGGGGACGGAGCGTTGACTTCATTAGACGAGACCTCTCCAACTTAACGTTTAGGTTCAGTGTGCCTCTAACCATTCGGTGATCGCTACCAGTTTTCACCCTCGCGATCACTGAGACATCACTGAACAGTTGTCGTCTGGTCGTCCTAATGAAGTCAATCTCATTTTTTGTCGAACCGTCGGTGCTCGACCAGGTCCACTTCCTGTGGGGCCGCTTCTAGAAGAAAGAGTTCATCATAAAATGTCCCTCTTTCTCTATGAAGTCGGCCAGCTGTTGGCCCCTTGTTCTCTCTTGTGCCTAGTTTTGCATTGAAGTCTCCCATTAACACCGTATAGTGGGTTTTGGAGGAATGCATGGCTTTAGAGATATCCTCATACATTTCCTCCACCTCCTTATCGGGATGTGCCAAGGTTGGTGCGTGAACCTGTATGACCTTCAACGAATACCGTTTGGTGATTCTAAGTATAAGGTACGCAACCCTCGTCGACACACTCACAATCTTTACAACGTTGTTAACGAGAGACTTGTGGACAATAAATCCGACACCTCCCTGGGACAGATGATCGCCCTCCCGGTGATAGAACAAGTTGCCGGATTCGAGGATTACCGTGTCCTCCCCCTCTCTTCGGACTTCAGATAATCCTATAATATCCCAGCGCAACTTGTCTATCTCTTCTTCCAGCTCCAGGATCTTCTCGTCAGTCCTCAGGGTGCGTGCGTTGTAAGTTGCCAAGTCGAGTCGTCTTAGGTGGCAACCGAACCTCCACCGGAGATTCTTAGCACCCCCTGCCCCGCCGTTACCATGGTCGCCACCGTAGCCAGGAATAGCGGAGCCACCGGGGACTGGGGGCCGTCTCTTCGTAACTCTCATAATGGGGGGATATTTGCGTTGCCACGCTTGGCGAGCGGGTTGGCAACCGCAGTTTTTTTATTTTAATATTGCTGTTATCAGAAAGATGCTGCTGCCCATCTCCTGCCTGTTTCCCAATGTCGCCTCTTACGACACCCACGGGAATACACGGGGTAGTGGATATTCTTAACCTTCTTCTAATAATAATAATAAATTTTGATTCCAAGACAATTTGAAGAAAATATCTTTCTTATGGATACATCGGAAGACACGTCCAATATAAAAATTGTAGACGTTTCTAGACATATGATATTAATGCAATTCTGAAAAACTTATTTATTCACGTGTTCCTGTAGCATATTATATATATGCCAAATATCAATCTAGACTCTAAAAGTGATCGAATTTTGCTAAATTTGGCACGGAATAGCATTTAATGATGTTTCTAAATTGAAGACCATGCGAGCGAAGAAGCGGGTAAAAAGCTAGTCTGTAATAAAATAACATACCTGGGCATATTTTTTAGAAAGTGTACCTTACGTTTTTTCGATGTCCTTTATGTTTAGATTTTTTTTACTTAAAACATTGAAGTATCTTAATATTTTTAACGTCATTTGGTTGAGCATAGGTTTGATAGAATTTCGGTATTTTTTTTTCATTGTTTATTTGTTTATTTATAATTTTATATCGTAATAAAGTTATCAATAAACTACTTTTTACCATGTCTCCTCATTAAGTAATGACATTCAAAGTGGAATAACTGTTAGGTTATCAGTATGTGAATTGGTCTAATAAAATCATTCGACGGCTTAAACCACATATTTTTGAAAAACCTGTACAACAATGAAGTAAAACAACACATTTGTTTTAAATTATTTTTTAAATCGAAGTCTCAGAATTTTGCCGGGTGGAATTTTCCCCTGATTAACGCGAGTTTAAATGGTTTGAAGAAAATATATTAAATTAGGTAAAAGTTTTTTCGTTTGCAATATTACAAAACATCTCATTGGCTACCCCCCATCTTGGAAACGATTTGGCAATACTCGTGTTACAAGTACTAAATTGAGGACGAGTAGTGTGAACACAAAATACATTCCAGTGGCTAGCAGCGCTTTTTAAGATAATTTAGCAATTTCTCACATGTATAGTACTTAATTTACGATCAGCCAGTTAACAGTTTCATAAATTCTTGCATTATTTCGTTAATATAACTGCAAATCATGAAAATAATAAAGCAAACATGTTTGCTGTCAGAGTTTCGTTACATTGCACTGACTAATTCTGTCAAAAATTATAGTCAGTGGAGCAAATTTTACACATTGGAACGATAAAGCTGCGTGCATAACGGAGCATTCCGTTAGCATCACTTAGCATTTTTATATTTTATTGCGTAATTAAAATAGACGCAAATAAAACTTTTAAACTAAAATCTAAACAAAATGCAGATTTTTTTTTGTAGTGCATTGAAACATGACTGACTATAGTAAGAATTTTAATGGTTTTCAATATCTAATACTAATAATACTTTACTTTAATAATTTCCCATGAAAAACGCATTTTAATGTAACTTGCATTACATATCTTAATGATTAAACATTAGCGATTATAGGTAATTATTATAAACACGATTGTCCAAATAAGGAGTTGTATCATTTTAGAGAGCCTTGGTAGCTTAGGGGCTAAGCCCTCACTGTAATTTTCACAGGAGGCCAGCAATCTGGGTTCAATTTCATCCGCCACTAATGAAATTGTTAATTTTATTTTCAAATGCTAATTTATCACGTGTTTGGCGATAAAATAAAACATCGCGAGGAAACCTGCATGTTTGAGAAATAAAAAAAAACATTGAATAAGAAAGCGTAAAGTAACTTTAAAAAATCATAAAATTGAAAACGAATTAGAAAATTTCTTAATAGAAATTTTACGTGACATATATTTACTGCTGGTAAAAGAGAATGTCGTACTGATAAAGGAACTAAGAATAAAGAACATATACGATATCTTACAGATACATTGGTCAATCTACATAAAATATAAGTAGTAGTATAAAATGTTTGTATTGTTTTGATGACTAAGCAAATTAATTTTAATATGTTTCTAAAGAAATTAAAATTGAAAAAAAAATCCTTCATTGTAATCAGAGACTTTACTTTTCCACTGACTATCTTCAACGTTCCAATGATTAACTGTCCCACTAACAAAAATCTAAAAGCAAGGGTTTATTTTCGCTTTCATGTTCAGTTAATAATATTTAAATTTTTGTTATGAAGACAACAAGTTTGTTATTCCGTAAAATTATTTGACAAAACAGTAATAAATAGCTATAAGGCTATTAAGGTTACAAAGAAAAACACGCAACTGATTAGACAACAAGTTAGTCAGAGGATATAAACATACGATTATTTTAATTTTTAATTCCGTTGTCAGAACTAAATGTTTATTTTTTTCATCTATAAACTTATATTATGTAAATAAAAATAGACATTTCATTGAACCCGTTTTTTTAATTCACTGTGTTAGATACATATTAAATTGTTATTCAGTGGAACCCAAAATCCTGTTACTGAATTTCAGTAACTCATTATAATTAATTTATAGCAGTTATTCAAATATATTATACATTTTTTTTATTCAACGACACATTGAAAAAAAGCATAAATAATTAGGACCTTCATTTTGACTTAGGTACACTTTTTAAAAAATCCGCCTACCTACGAGTACACCTACCTTTATCTCAGTGTTTTTCAATTAGTGGTACGTGTACTCTCGGGGTACAAGAGGTTGCCCAAAGGGGTACATTACATATGTTTCCCCTTTGCTATGGATCTCCTGGCTTCCCCTATTGGCTTTATTACAATTCGAAGATACGATTAATTTGTATATGAAGAGCAAATATCTCTACATAGTATAATAAAGCAGTCGCTTCCAGCCCTCTGTACGCTTAGATCTTTTAAACTACGCAATGGATTTTGATGCGGATTTCATCAATAGACAGAATGATTTAAGAAAAATGTTTACATTTATAATACATGCATATTATATAATTCTTCTGTCCGTGTGTATGTGACTGAACTCCCCCTAAACGGCTGGACCGAAACTGGCTGCTCGGCAAAGGAAATTTTGTATGTGTGATTAAGTTGATTAAAGAATGGTTTTGATTCACAATTGGACCCGGTAGGTGGCGTTGTTGTCGAGATCCAGAAATCAACCGCGCGAAGCCGGGGCGGATCGCTAGTAAGATTTAAGTAAATCCCAACCTGTTTGTAAATAACAATAAAAGGAACTATATAATGTAACTTATATTAACACTATAAATGTAAATTATGCTAATACTTTAACTAATATTATCTAATGTAACTTAATATTCTGTGTTATGGTTGAAGCATGAATGGGTCAGCATAAAATAACAGCAGTTAACGCATATGTTTGAATTTTGATTATTATTGAAGGATATTAATATTTTATTAAGTCGTAGAGCCATGCTGCAGCTATATTAATTGTATAGTTGTAACACGAATGGGTCGGCTCAACCGGGGAAGGACCATGTTCTCAAAGAATACCCGCGTAAAATAGCAACTTAATACTGCTGTGTTTCGTATGGTGAGTGTAGAGAACCGAAGATCCTTTTTTCTGAAAAAGAGGCATTCCATCGTAGTCCTCAGCGGTGACAACGCAATTTCATTTTGTTTCTTAATCGAGGATAAATGAGGTAGATGTCTATGGGCCACAGCATCCACTTACCATCAGGTGGACTGTGTGCTCGTTTGTCACCCTCTTTCTATAAAAAGAAAGTATGGATATATAGGTGTCATTAAATCACTGTTTTCATTAAAGTTAAAAAGTTAAGAAATTAACAGGTAAAAAATTGGAAGGTAAATTTAAGGTACATTATCAATAAAAATAATTTTAACTGACCTCAGAAAAATCGCGCTGCGACATTTCTTTACTGCTACGTTCTTCTTAACCGTTCCTGAAAGAGGATATTATAATTAATGTTTAATAAATACAGGTTTAAAGTTATAACTTTGAATTCTATTACGTATTAAGTACAGAAACAATATCTTCGCTTCTACTAATAAAAATTTCTATATATTTTTTAATTATTTTTTCTTATTTAGTAACTTTTCTCTTTTCTATTATATTTATATTCATGATCATTGCAGTCCATCACAAGTCAGCTGTTAAGATATGCCTACTTCAAAGGCTACCGAACATCGTGGTATTGTGTACCCGCATTTATCCCATACTGATTTACCACATGCTCGGCAAAGGAAATACCTTTAACTGTACTTTTTTTTGTTATAATAAAATTCAATTTCTAAAATTTTCTTGTTCGCTATAGAAATCCATGATCATTCCAAGATGTAGATCGCCAAAAAGTGTCTCCAAATATTGCATAGAGATGAAGATTGCGGTTTGTGCAGATAATTAAAAAAACACAAAAACACGGTAATAAAAAAGCAGCGTAGTAGAAACGGCGATAATCAACGCTGTACTATTTGCTGGTTTTATTAATTTAATTAAATTATATATAAAATATTATATTAATTATATTAATTTTTTACGTGGTAGAGCCATGCTGCAGCTATATTAATAGTATAGTTGTAGCACGAATGGGTCGGCTCGACCGGGGAAGGACCACGCTCTCACAGAATACCAACGTAAAATAGCAGCTTAATGCTGCTGTGTTTCGTATGGTGAGTGTAGAGAACCGGAGACCCTTTTTACTGGAAAAGAGGCATTCTATCTTAGTCCTCACGGCTGACAACGCATCTGCATTTAAATTCGCTAACGAAGATAAATGTAGATGTCTATGGGCAACAGCAACCACTTACCATCAGGTGGACTGTGTGCTCGTTTGTCACCCTTATTCTATAAAAAAAAAAAAAAAATATAAG
Organism: Parnassius orleans; assembly: GCA_029286625.1. Lineage (NCBI taxonomy): Eukaryota > Metazoa > Arthropoda > Insecta > Lepidoptera > Papilionidae > Parnassius > Parnassius orleans. The sequence goes on from JAGSMP010000008.1 coordinate 2,684,823, forward strand.
ATTGCATTGCATTTTTCCCAGTAAACCATTCGGCTACGTAAAGAAAAGATTATTTCAATATTACTACTAGTAAGAGGCGGTTATACATACATAATAACTTATTATTTTAATATGTCGTGGTAAGATCTGATTATCGCAGAAGAGGATCTTGAAATGGAACAAAATAGTTGCGATTGTAAAGCATAGACATGAAACTAGAAAATGTCATAGATTAAAACACGTTCATAACAGTTTAACAGTTATTTAGTCTCGTGGATGATCACTAGATAAAAAGTGCCGCTACCGCATAGAGAACACAGGAAATTCTTACGTTTATAACGACCGCTGCTGCCACAGATAAAGTTAAAATGTTGAGGATGGACGTGAGTTTTTGTGTATGTGTGCGTATCGTTTGTATTACTAACATTAATTTTCTAGTTACAGGTCACAAGACATTTCACAAGACATATTATATTTTGCAGGTCCTACAGTACTCAAAGCACATAGCTACAAAGCATATAAAACATTCTCCTGTATTATAATATGTATTTGCATATCATACACATTTCATCATCATTCATCATCATTACAGCCCATCACAAGTCCACTGCTGAACATAGGCCTCCCCCAAGGAATGCCACAAAGCACGGTCCCGAGCCACCTGCATCCATCGACTTCCTGCATGTCTTACCAGGTCGTCTATCCAGGTACTCCATCTAGTGGGGGGACGCCCTACACTTCGTCCGCCGGTACGAGGCCGCCACTCGAGAACCTTTTTTCATACACATTTACTGAAATGAAATGTTTTAATAATGCCTTCATTCGTTCACATTTTCGTTCGTTTATATTTTGTTGGTGTGTAAAAGTTTCTTAATAAATATGTATACATTTCAGTAAAATTATGGCGAATGTATGTTTAAGGATGCGAACTGCAAACTCGGAAAGTCGTGGATTCGAATCCGCCATTCGACTACAGTCGTGAACAAATCTTAACACAAGCATTTTAAGTTTGCTTAAGTGGTGAACGAGAATATTGATAATGTTTCTATTTGTATAAATAATTTTTAAATAAATCTAAAATAAAAATTGTCTTTCTGTCCGTCTCTACATATACGAACTGGTTTAACCCGAAACAATTTGATAACTCATTTTTATAGAAGTAATAATGACAAAAATCGATTAAGAATAAAAATGCATTAACTTGCTAACAGTGCAGTGTGGCTCTACCACTTTACAATTTACAAACACAATTTACTACAAATTTATATATACCTAATAAGACTCTTCTGACATGCATTCACAAGATTGAAGTCGTTGGCATTGTTTTTATATTATTAATTAGGAATTTTAATTTATGATTATCTCCTCGAGCTATACAAATTCAAGGAAAGTCACTGTAAGGGACACAGAAGTCATTAAATGCATTCATAAACACTACGTGTATATCTAAAGTTTTGCATAATTATGTAATATAAGACCATTTGGCGGCAATACACAAAGTCACAGTAACCTTTTTAGGAGACTTCAAACGTGGTGGAGCCACGCTGCAGGTATATTATGGTTGTAGCACGAATGGCTCGGCTCGACCGGGAAAGGATCACGCTCTCACAGAATACGAGCGTAAAATAGCAGTTTAATGCTGCTGTGTTTTGGATGGTGAGTGTAGAGAGCCGGAGACCCTTTTACTGGAAACGAGGCATTCCATCTCAGTCCTCAGGGGTGACAACGCATCTGCATTTTATTTCTTAATTCAGGATAGATGTAGATGTCTATAGGCCGCAGCATCCACTTACCATCAGGTGGACTGTGTGCTCGTTTGTCATCCTTATTCTATAAAAAAAGGAGGAGGTTTTCAATTCGACTGTATGTTATTTGTATTTGTATGTATATTACGCGATATCTTCGTCATTATTCGCCGATTTATATTATTCTTTTTTTATTAAATAGGGTGGTCCCTTATAAATTTAAAGAAAAAAAAATGAGGTTTTTAATAGAATTTTAGACGACATTAAAGCTTGAGATTATCCTTAGACAACTCGAAAAAGTAAAAAAAAAACCGACTTTAAACAACTAAAAATAATAAAATAATATCCACATAATAGCTCCTGAAGTCGGGGCCTTAATACTTCTATATACAGGGTTATTTTGCAATAACCGGCCAAATTCGCAGAGAAGGCTCAGAATAAGTAATATAGGCAAATGGTGAGGAAAAGTTAATTACAAAAAATCTCAACATTATGTCCTTTTTATCTTTTAAATTTAAAATGCGTAGTAATGCATTATTTTAAGTGATTTTACTGCGCACGCACACATTCGTAAGGGTCGATCGGTAGGCAAAAATGTTGTTGCCCATAAATTACATTCAATTTAGGATAATTTCAAATAAAAGTAGAAGCCTTATTTACTCATATTTTAAAAACTGCAATAACGGTATATCATTATTTATATATTTGAACTTAAGTTTCAAATTTGGCTACTCTTTGAAAAATAACCATGTATATATTTTTAAGATATTTGACGCTGCTCCCCGTACTATAAAGCTCGCAAGATTATTAAATGATTCAGTTTGTTATCGTAACGAAGTTTAAACACATCATGACTTATGTTTGATTCCTATATTTAAGAAACATTTTGTTCTCTGTTTTGTTTCATACGCGATGCATGTAAAAACAATTTATCAAACAAACTATTCGTTTGGCCGGTGGCCAACAACTTATAGCGGTAAGTAGTAATTAGTATTTTGTTTTCAAATGACTCGTAAGGGAAAACGAAGCGTTTGTTAAATATACCTAACTTAATTAGATTGAAATCTTAAGCACACAATATGTACACAGTTGTACTAAATAGTAGTGTTACCACCTTGGCCACTTTGGCTTTTTGGCTAGATCTAGTAATATTTCGAAGCAAGAAAAAAAATTTAAGCCACATTTTATAACATATTTTAACAAAATTGTCTATGCAGCACATAAAAGTTAAAACCGCTGTGTGAAAATAAATTAATAAAGCTTCTTTGAAGCGCGTTCCATAGAGACTAATTTTGATCAGAGACAATGAAATTATGTAAACATTATTTGCATAATTTGCCATGCCTTAAATTTGTCAGATTTTCGTTTGTATATACAGGGTTATTTTGCAATAACCGGCCAAATTTGCAAAGAAGGTTCAAAATAAGTAATATAGGCAAATGGTGAAGAAAAATTAATTTAAATAATCTCAAATATTAGAAATAGACAGAATGTTTGAGATTATTTAAATTAATTTTTTTCACCATTTGCCTATAATACTTATTCTGAACCTTGCAAATTTGGCCGGTTATTGCAAAATAACCCTATATATATATATATATATATATATATATATATATATATATATATATATATATATATATATATATATATATATATATATAATAGTTACTAAATTAAGCAATTTTTTGTCAAAATTAATTTAGATTAATTCAGACGATTCAACATAGAATCACGAAATAACAAATATGCACATCGATGTTGCCAAATTAGTTCTCTCTCGCTTAGCAGCTACGGTCGCGTCATGACCGAAAGGGTTAGCCACCATACCATCAAATGCTTTTTAATCGTAAAAATCGAAGCTTATTATTATTTAAATGTGCAGGTTTCTTCATAATGTAAACCAATAATAATTCACTGTCGAGTACGTGGTATATCAGCACTTAAAACTGCTATAAACGAGTAAGGGCAGATTCACGCGATTAACTATACTACCAGGAATAAGCATTTCCACGATTTAAATAAAATTGTGTATCGTTTTTCCAAGTAATCTAAAGTATAACTAAGTTTGGAATGTAAAACCCGACAAATAACTATTGTTCTATGAAAGGACGATGTATTAAGGTATATCATGTCCACTATCCTTTTATTCCGTGTTTTAAAATACAAAATAAGTGAGTATAAATGCAAAATATAATATGTCTTGTGAAATGAGCTTGAAATTGAAACTGATTGTAATACCAGAGAAGAAACATAAGACGCTATTTAAATATTCTTAGAACCACTCTGTTATCCCATGCGAAAGGGTGGTTCAGTAACTATTCCCGAATAGGCGCCCTATTCTTAGAATAGTAAATAGCAAAACGTAAATTTTATTTATTCTGGAATAAATGGCCATTTATTCTAAGAATAAAATTTACTCTCGTTTGGTTGAATCCATAATATTATGTATATGATTAACTTTTACAAACTAAGTTCGTGCCAATTAAATTTTCTACGAATGTAAGCAATGTTTTTCTGCGTGGCATTCCTTTGTTGAGGCCTATGTTCAGCAGTGGAATTATAATGGGCTGTAATGTTGACGATGAAACAATGTTAAGCCGTGATACTCTTATTTAGAAACATTATTAATCTTTGAGTAAAACTGATGTATGATATATATTACGATAAAACACCTTCCAAATTAGAATGTGGCAACCCTAGTTTTTTACGGGTTTTAAGTTTTTTTTTATACATCTAAAATGACAAACGACCTCACAGTCCACATGATGTTAAGTGGCCACTGCAACCCAGAGTCTTCTGCAGCTAACTTCAAACAAAGAAGTATATAGATGAGTTGTCACCTCTAAGGACTAAGTTGGAACGTCTCACAGTTTGTAATTATACTGGATTTCTATATCCTTCACTCCTTCAGACCGGAACATAGTAGTTGTAGGTATAGGTAAGAGGGTACCTATCCAGATGGACTTGTAAGCAGAAAGGAAGTCCTACCCCCTTGTGATGTTACTACATATCTACTTTCGCTACAAAATTTTCATGACGTTATTTAATTTGTACATGTAATGACGTAAGTTTTCATGCAGCGGTATCCCGGTCTATAAGGCGTTACGTTAATTCTCACAAAATATTATTTTATTTTAATTTGGATTTAAGAACTAATATTCTAATTAAATGAATAGTAGTTCTAAAATTAACTAGCTACATCTGGTTAACATTCATGGAAAATTAGATTAAAACAGGGTATATTATGTGCTACGTCTGAGCACACTACGGGTACATATTGTTACGAGCTTGGGGTTCGAGACAATTAAAACTGCCGATTGAATTACCAAAATTGACACTTTAATTATACAACACTAATTACAACTTTAAACCACACTAATAACAAACTACAATTTTACTACAGATCGCTTAAGTTCGTAGTTGTATCGCTTTGAAGTCCTCGCTTGTATCGCCAATTCAATACTGACTCGGTCGTGGTCTATACCGGCCTTATATAGTGCCTCCGATACTTTCCAGAACCTTCTACTGTGGAAACATCTAGAATGTTCGAGTACATATCGGTCCCGAAATTTCTAGAAAGATCTTGACTCTCTTAGTTCTGCTACTCGATACTAGAGGGCGCTAGTGGCTAGTGTTGCCATGTAAAAGACATTAATAGTGGCGCGCAACACTGCCCTCCTAAGACATGCTCGTCCCGAGCATTATTGGCCCCATAATAACGCGCCAGTCGATCCACATGGACGATCTTAGGGTACCTCTTGCACCTTTCTGTATCCGGTAGGTTACGTCATTGATCCTTGTCACAATCCGGTACGGTCCGTCCCATTTAGCTTGAAGCTTAGGAGATTTCCTTTGCTGCGAACTGGATTGTGTAACCACACTAGTGAACCTTCGTCAAACCCTTTGTTGTTCATTTTGCGGTCATACCGTGTTTTCATCTTTTCAGACGTTTGCTGTCCTGATTGTCTGACGTGCTCATAAATGTCATTCATTTTGTTCCGCAAGTCATTTGCATAATCGGTTATACTGCGTGGGGCATCAGGTGGTATTCCGGTGATCAGGTCTGCAGGCAGCCGTAATTCTCTCCCAAAATTTGCTAAAGCTGGTGTCACTGATGTACTTTCGTGAACAGCGCTTCGATATGACAACAAAACGGTTGTATGTGCCTGTCCCAGTCTCGTTGCCGTTTTTCCACAACTTTGCTAGGTACCTCTCAATGTCTGATTAAATCGTTCTACCATTCCATCAGATTGTGGGTGGTAAGAAGTTGTTCTTGTTTTATGAGTACCCATAACTCGGCAAGTTTCCTGGAATATTTGAGACTCAAAATTCCTTCCTTGATCGCTGTGAATCTCTAAAGGTACTCCAAAACGACAGAAAACTTCATGAACTAGTTTATCTGCAACTGTTGAAGCTTCTTGATTTGGAATGGCGAAGACTTCTGGCCACTTAGTGAAGTAATCCATCACAATCATGAAATACTTGTTACCACTTTCACTTTCCGGAAACGGCCCCGCAACGTCAACGGCTATCCTCTCCCATGGTGCACCAACATTGTACAATTTCAATGCACCTCTACTACGAGTTTGAGGTCCCTACAGCCGCACAACTTGTACATTTGCGACACCAGTCCTCGACATCGTTACGACAGTGGACCCAGTAAAACCGTTCTCGGATCTTCAGTAGAGTTCGTTTAACTCCCAGGTGACCTCCTGAACAACCATTATGGTACAGCTGTAGAACATCCGGTACTTTAGCTTTAGGGACAACCATTTGCAAATGACAACTGTCTCCCGGCCATTTTCCCATTTACGGCACAGGACTCCATCCTGAATCAGCAAGCTGTCCCATTGGGCCCAATAGCTTTTCGTGGTCGAACTCATCGCTGAGACGTCGCTCCACTTCGGCTTAGGAGCACTGGCCTTCATCCATTCCAGAATCGGCTTGATGTCTGAATCTTCCTGCTGTGCATGTTGTAGGCTGTCCTTCCACTCATTGCTGAGCTGGTCTGTCCTGAGCATCCTCACAGATACCACTTCCTTACCCTCTTGCCTAGTACAATGCTTGCAATCTTCAGGGCAAGGTCTTCTTGACAATGCATCTGCATTGCCATGATATTTCGCTGCGATGTTCGATCACAAAGTCGTATTCCTGCAGTAGTTCAATCCATCTCGCAACTTGTCCTTCTGGATTTTTGAACTGCAATAGCCATTTCAGTGCAGCATGGTCAGTTCGTAAGTGAAATTTCCGCCCCAGAAGATATTTGCTAAAATGCTGCAACGACTTTACCACAGCAAGCAATTCTCGCCTTGTGACACAATAGTTCCTTTCCGGCTTTGACAACGACTTGCTGAAGTATGCTATCACAACCTCTTGATCACCATTCCTTTGAGACAACACACCGCCAAGTCCTATATCACTTGCGTCTGTGTCAACTATAAATTCCTTGCCCGCATCAGGGTACCCTAAAATAGGTGTTTTGCACAGACGGTCCTTGAGCTCCTGGAATGCGATATCGCAACTTTCATCCCAGCAGAAATGTCGCTTCTCCTCGGTTAGCTTGTGCAGAGGTTTGGCTATATCTGCGAAGTTCTTCACAAATCGCCGATAATAGAGCACAATCCCAAAATGCTCTAACCTGCGTCTTGTCTTTTGGGACCGGCCAACTTGACAGCGGTAATTTTCTCCGGATCCGTGCGGATACCTTCTTCCGACACTACATACCCCAAAAGCTAACTTCCGTTTGAATAGTGAGCATTTCTTCGGACTCAACTTGAGGTTGGCACTCTGGATCTTCATGAGCACGCGTTCCAGGTTTTGAAGGTGTTCTCAAACGTACGGCCTACGATGATGATGTCATCCAAGTAGACCAGACAGGCGTCGCCAATTAGCCCGGTAAGTACAAGCTCCATCAACCTTTCAAACGTTGCTGGAGCATTGCACAATCCAAACGGCATGACTTTAAATTGCACAGACCCTTTCCTGTGGAGAATGCAGTTTCTCCTTGTCCTTAGGGTCTATTTCAACCTGCCAGTAGCCACTTTTCAGGTCCAGCGTACTAAACCACTTTACGCCTGTAAGCATGTCCAGCGTGTCATCAATTCTTGGCAAGGATAGCTGTCCTTCTTGTAACGTCGTTCAGACGGCGGTAGTCAACACAAAACTGCATGCTGCCATCCTTCTTCTTTACCAGCACCACAGGTGAACACCATGGACTAGATGAAGGTTCAATAACACCATCCTTCACCATTCCTCAATCATGGTTTCCACTTCTTTTCACGTGCTACCGGCAATCTTCTTGGCGCTGACGGATAGGCAATTCTTCTCCTGTGTTTATTTTGTGTTGAACTGCCAGTCTTTCCTATGTCAGCATCGTTTGACGAGAAAACATCGGCGTACTTGAGTAACAACTCTTCGCCTTGACCACTTCATTCGGGAGAGAACGCTGCGACAGTCTTCAAAAGTGTGGTCACCCTCGTTTGTGCATCCTTGCTGGGGGTCCCAGTCGATGGGTATTGGCACCTACGCAACCAATCCACTTCCTCACAAGTACCAACCAGTGTGCCTTTTTCCATAATCTGTTCCTGATCACAAAGGTTCAGCACACGTACTCTTGAGATGTCGGTGGTTCTGACCAAAGTTCGAGCCACTTTCCACGGAAGGTCATTGTCCACCCTTTCCACGAGTACACAACGATGAGCTTGCCCAGGATTCCGAGGAAGACTAACCGGCACAATCGTTTCCGATCTCGGCGGCAGAACAATCTTCTTAAGGCTGTACACATTCCCCGGTATCGCCCCTTCCACGAAAAGTTCCTCATGTCCACATTTCAAAACACCTTGCTTAACATCGATCTCACAACAATTTTTCCTCATGAAGTCTAGGCCCAGGATGCAGTCGTCCATTATATCAGCCACGATGACATTATGCAGGTAGATCATGTTGCCTAGCCTCAACTCCATCTCCTTTCTCCACGGACGGGTATGCGCTGACCGGTGGCTGTTACCAAATTAATGCGCTCGGTTGTATGCGGAGTCCCCAAGGAACTGACTTATAAGTTGGGAACTGACAACCGTGCGAGAGGCTCCAGTGTCTATGCTCAGTTTACGGCGTTCCGTTGACCTCGCCTTTGATGATTAGGCTGTTCCCATCATGGGTTTGTGAGATCGAAATCCTTGGGGCTCTTTTAACATCAGCCAGCACCCGCCCCACAGTCCTGGCTTTTACTCGTTTCCTGCTGCTGCTGGGCGGTGCTGTTAGCCGCACTACCTCTCGAGATCGATCACCTCCCTTTCTACAGTTCGCTTAGGCAGCTGGATCGAAGATGGCCCTTTCCCCACAGCCGTAGCACCTAGGGCTGTATCCTTATTGCAGTCGCGAACTGCAGCTGCTGCAACCTCCTGACGCGATGGGATCGATGATCCTGCCGTACGGCTTCTACCTCCAGTGCATGGGCTAACGCGTCCTTAAGCGTCTCGTGGTGCCCGAGCCTCACAGCAGCTCTGACTTCAAGGTCGCGGATGCCGTCGATGAATGTCTGCACCAGGTTCCCTACAATGAGCGCAGGTACAGACTGGTATGCTTTTCGAACCAGCTTTTCCACCTCAAGGGCCCACTGCTGCAGGTTTTCGTTGCTGCGTTGCACGCGATCTTTGAGCTGCGCACGAAAGACGTGTTCCAGGTGAGCGTCGCCATATCTCGCCTCCAACGCCTCAAGGAGCTGCTCGTAAGTCACTTCCTTACCGAGCTTCCAGAACAGTTAAGGCCTGGTCGCGCAAGCCTAGGGTGAGAGCAGTCATGGCCTGACTTTTATTCCAGCCGTTCGCCTTCATGACAGCCTCGAACTGGATTCTGTACGCCGACCAGGAAGAAGTCCCGTCGAACGGCGGCACTTTGAATCCACGTAGCGAAGGTATTGTAGCTACCACGGGGGCTGTAACTCCATCCCCAAGTTTGAGGTCGTCCAGCGTTTTCTTCACGTCAGCAATCACGTTGTCAACCCGATTGTTCACTTGGTCGATTCGGGTTTCAGCTTCCGACAGGCGGTTGTCATGTTGAGCAACCCTATCCTTCACCTCCTTATCTCTTTCCCGAAGGTAGCGTGAAGGTCCTTTATGAGGAGCATCTGCTTTTCCTGTTGGCGGGCCTGTTCCTCCTGTCCACGCTGCAGCTGCTCTTCCAACCGACGGGCCTGTTCCTCCTGTCGGCGGGCCTGTTCCTCCTGTCGGCGGCCTGTTCCTCCTGTCGGCGGGCCTGTTCCTCCTGTCGGCGAGCCTGCTCCTGCAGCATCATCATCAGAGCACCTAAGTCAGGTGCTGCAGATGCAGGAGCTGCTGACGGCCGGCCTCCGTGGTCGGCAGCTGGCCCTCCGACGTTTGCGGCGTTGCATTACCAAATCGTCTCTGGTCCGTCTCTTGCTGGCGTTGACTTGGCATGGATACCCTCCGTGTCGTCCTTTGCAAAATCGGCATGATCTGATCCCACTTGACACCAATTGTTACGAGCTTGGGGTTCGAGACAATTAAAACTGCCGATTGAATTACCAAAATTGACACTTTAATTATACAACACTAATTACAACTTTAAACCACACTAATAACAAACTACAATTTTACTACAGATCGCTTAAGTTCGTAGTTGTATCGCTTTGAAGTCCTCGCTTGTATCGCCAATTCAATACTGACTCGGTCGTGGTCTATACCGGCCTTATATAGTGCCTCCGATACTTCCAGAACCTTCTACTGTGGAAACATCTAGAATGTTCGAGTACATATCGGTCCCGAAATTTCTAGAAAGATCTTGACTCTTAGTTCTGCTACTCGATACTAGAGGGCGCTAGTGGCTAGTGTTGCCATGTAAAGACATTAATAGTGGCGCGCAACAATATTTTATTGGAACGAAGTTCCTTATCGCACGGTACGAATTTGACGGATGGGGCTAGGTGAGAAAAAGTGTAAGATTTTTCCGTCACGACCCCCTTTCTATAGTGCGAGCGAGATGAAATAATATCCATCTCCGTCGCACTTTTTCTTATCTTGCCATGAAAGAAATATTATTTTAAATGACGCTTCATTTTAATAGACGCTAGTGATTAATTTATATGTATTTGTTTATCAATAATATAATAAGTTTATTAATAATAATACACTACGAAAGAAACTTCGTTCCAACCGAGTGTTCCACGACACTCACGCATGTTTGTTTTTTGTTTTTTGTTGTTTGGCGTATTGCTACATTTTCAATTCACACTGAAGCAGTAAATAATAGTATATTTGATGCTTTAATTTTTTCTATGATGTTTATAAGAAATATTAAATAATATTATATATATGCATAATAAAAAGAAACAAATTCAGATTCGTATATTGTTTATTTTTTATCAAAATTAAACAAATTTATCAAAATCAAGACAAGGAAATTATTGTAAATTAATTTAAGACAACCAAATTAAAACGTGAACGCCCGTCTGTAAGGTCACGTCAAGGCATTGTGCGTATGACGAGGGATGAGGGATCATCAAATCAATTTGCGCGCGTGTTTTATTATTATTTCCACTGTTAAATTAATAATCTGTATGGTAATCACTTGCTGATTCAACGATGTATCACTAAAAAATTCTCAGCTTGAATTGTTTTAATTGAAAATGTAAAAATAGCGTTTATTGGGTAATTTGAAAATTAAGAAGTATAATAATTTTTAAGCATTTAAATAAAAGGCAGCAGTATTTCCTGATAACAACTAAAAATAAAAAAACTGCGGTTGCCGACCCGCTTGCCAAGCGTGGCAACTACGGCAACCATGAGGCAATCTATGAGGGAGGCCTATGTTCAGCAGTGGACTTTTATAGGCTGTAATGGATTGATGGATGGATTTAAATAAAATACCGTAATAAAATAAAATAAAAAATTATTGGGTTATTTATTGTTTAATTGAATGTTTAACAAAAATCACATCCACAGAAACTTGAAGATTAGTAAGAAATTCTTAACATTTAAAAAGTTCCGTTTTATTTTGCTTGTTATAAAATATCAATACGATCATTCACCCTAACTACAAAACCGGCACCAACACTCGCTAGATAAATCGTAACACAACTCATTTTCCACCTGACTTCCCAACGGTTCCTCGAATGGAAGTCGATTGCATGTTCACGGAACTATCTATACTCACCTACCTACAATAAAGGGACCGTATTTTATATTCGCAAATGCTTATGCAAATATCATCAGTCTCTTTAGAGGAAAGTTATGTCCGCGCTTGTACACTTAACTACATAAACAGCAATATTTTAATACACGCTATTCTACTTGGAAGGTTTTATGCAACAGCTGTAATGTTTATTTAGGATGAGCAGTAGGTATCCGCGTTATAAAATAAGTATTATAGTAATTTACGGTTATGGAGTAGTTATGAAGATACTTTGTAAATCTTATAGAATTATCAGTTAGTTGATTATTAATATTAAACCGTATATAGGCAAATAATCTACTTCCTTTCAGCCATTAACAGTCTACTGCTGGACATGGGTTGCAGAAATTATTTGCAATAATCGCTACGCTTGACACACGGATTGGCAATCGCTGGTTCCGGACACATCGTTGACAGTGCTTCTTACCATCTTATCTGTGTGATAAGAGAAAATTGTGGTTTGCAAGATTTTGTGACCAGGATTAAGAAAGGAATGCTTTGGTGGTTTTTAAACGTAGAAAGAATGAATGAGGAAAGAGTGACAAAGCAAATTTATGCTGTAAAAGTGAGGCAGAGTCGGCAAATGACGCCCTAGATGGAAGTTTATCAACCAAATTGGCGCTATATTGAAGATGGGCCGAATAAGAGCACCCTTAACCGACGAGCATGTGTGCGTAAATATGGAAGTGAAAGAAGCGAGAGAGGTGTGTCAGGACCGTGCTAAATGGAAGCCTCTCTGCCCACCCTTCTGGGTAACATGCGTGAGAGTTTATGTTATGTTATATATTTGTAATGTGGTCTGATGAATAACCAAGCAAATAACCAGATATTTTTTATTTTCATATAGAATAATAGAATTCGCAATGAATATTTCCGCAGTGTAACAAGATTAAAGTCATAACTCAACGTATCAGTAACCTATAGTGGAAAAGGGCTGGCTATATAGTTTGAGGAACACAGAAAAAAGGTTCTCGAGTGGCAGATAGTCACATGTAAAGCAGAAGTCGATGGATACAGGACGCTCAGGACCGTGTGCTTTGGTATTCCTTGGGGGCCTTTGAGCAGTAGACTTGTGAATGGCTGTAATGATAATGATGATGATGAATGTTTTACTAATTGTTAAGGATATGAATCGCAAACTTAAAAATCGTTAGAAAATCTACCTTAGGACTACTGTCGCGAACCACTCATTTTAAACGAAGAATATTAGTAAAGTAAGCAGCTAACTTAGAATTTAAAAAACAACAAATAATTAATGACAATATTCTACAGTTACACAATGCGTTATAATGATGATATCAAATCATAATAAAATAAAATAAAATAAAAGATCAATTCCAAAACCAATAATTTCTGTTTTTGTGCTAGCATAAAATACTCCTAGGATAGGTATGAATCTAACACCTACATAGGTTTGCTGACTACAGTATTAAGGTGGCCATTCAAACACGACTATAGTCGTATATCTCTAAAAAATAAGATTTGCACTTTGGCGAATAACAACCACACGGTATCGCAATGAAAATACTTCAATTTGTAATAAAAAAGATGGTTTCTTAATTGCTATTTTAATGGGTACAGGTTTGGAAAAATATATCGTGTCGATAATTAAACCGTTATAATTAATATATTAATGTAAATTAAACATATTTTTCTAATTAAATTGTACAAGTCTCTAATTTATTACAAACTTGTTTCGACCACATACTGCTAATACCGACAGTGTTCTTTACTTGCACTGGTGCTGTGAAAACTGATAGTTGGAAAAAAAGTAGGAAAAATTTCTTTTGGTCTTTTACTTGTCCGACAAATGGTGGAATAGCTATCTCGATAACGCCAAGCAATAAATATTCAGATCGGAGGAGAGTATTGTCGAAGGCGCGAGAAGTATTACGGTCTAGTATTACGATCGCTATCTGTCCGTTAATTGTAGCGGTTACAGCTAATTTTCCACACCATGGCTATTAGTGGATTATTTTACAATCTGATTACAAAAATATTGCGTTACAGTCTGAATTTTCCTATTCCTATAATAACTTCTGGTAATCTTTCACCTCAAAATAACTTAACGTTTATTTCAAGATATACGAGTAGTAAAGACGCCTCGCAAATTTTAAGGTAAGTTCATTAATCGATATGAGTAATAATTGGCTCTTCAATCTCGCAGTTATTATGAACAAGCGCGAAGTTTCTTGTGAACACGAACGTTGCTAGGTAACTGTAATGTGGACAGTTATCTTTAATAAACTCGGCTCGCCAGGGGACACTACATTGTTTAATGCCACTATAATAATCCCAGTACGGAATGCGTTTGAGTTTGGTCGGTATTGCTGGAGGCTTGTCATCTGTTTCTGTTTCACAAATGTAAGTGGACAGATGCGGCGTGTGTTGACATTCCTACACGTAATATAATTCTTTACGTTTAAATATTTGAATGACAATCCAGTTCACAGTCTGCCCAAAGCTAAGTGAAGCTTTTTTTTTCATTCATTTATTATAGCGTATCAAACAGTCCAGTGCTGAAAATAGGCATCCTCCACAGATTTCTCTGGCTTGGTTACTGCAGTTTTTTTATTTAATATTAGGGATAATAACACCATAACAGAATAAATAATATATACAAACTATTTATATGCAAAAAGTTTAAAGAGAATTACAGTTATCCACGACTTACTTATCATGAGAGAAGACATAAGAGCGATTGAATTAATTATATTACATTTTAAAATCGTCAGATAAATGTTATCTATGAAATAAATAATAATTTGACTAAATATAAAAGTGAAACAATTAAACTATTTTATTCATAAAACTGTAATTTTCAATTTTATTTTAGGAATAAACTATAACTGAAGATTAAAAATTCAGACAGAAAATCGTTAGGTTACAATCTTAAATTATTATTTTGGGTTTTTCAACGGAATTCAAAAAACGGAGGAGGTTCTCAATTCGACTGTATTTTTTATGTGTATTACCTCAGAACTTTTTCTAGGTGAACCGATTTTGATGATTCTTTTTTTATTTGAAAGCTGTTGCTTCTCATGTAGTCACATATAAATTTGATCAAGAACAGACCAGTATTTTTTGGGTTATCCTTAATAATGCGTATTTAATTGACTTCGACTACATTGATAATGTTTTCATTTTATTGATATTGAAGTCGGTTGTTCAAAATTTTTAATTTTATCACTTGCACAAAAAAATTCTGCTTCCCATCTCCTGTTTCAGCTTTCTGTTCCTCTCTGTCGCCTTTTCCGACACCGATGAGATAAAATGGGCAGAGTATGAGAATCCACACGGCAACATAATTTTTCTTTCCATTATTTCTTTTGTCGCGAATGAATTCCATTGTCCCTTACTTACCATCTAAGAGTTAAAGATAAGCAAAAGTTGAAAAAAAAATCTAAGTTGTTACCCGCCCGCCAAGCGCGGCAACTATGGCGAATATTCCCTCTATGAAGCAATCTATGGGAGAGGTCTATGTTCAGCGGTGAACTCTTAATAAGCTGTAACGAATGAATGAATCAATGTACATTGGATTTTGTCAATCTACTGGTTCGTGTCATTTGCCTTTGAAATATGTTTTTTTAATAAACGTTTTATGTAATGGATGGCAGAAAACGTACACGGCGTACAAATGTACTTTAATGAAAAATGGTCTCTGAGACTATTTTTTTTATAGGATAAGGGTAACAAACGAGCACACAGTTCACCTGATGGTAAGTGGTTGCTGTGGCCCATAGACATCTACATCTATCCTCGATTACGAATCAAAATGCAGATGCGTTGTCATCTGTGAGGACTAAGATGGAATGCCTCGTTTCCAGTAAAAAGGGTCTCCGGTTCTCTACACTCACCATACGAAACACAGCAGCGTTAAGCTCCTATTTTGCGCTGGTATTCTGTGAGAGCGTGGTCCTTCCCCGGTCGAGCCGACCCATTCGTGCTACAACTATACCAGTAATATAGCTGCAGCATGGCTCTACCACGTAAATACACGTAATCACTATAGATCAGAAGACTATGGTGATTACGATAAATCTTCCTTGAAAATTTCAAAGGAATGAGCGTGAGCAAGAGATTATCAACCTTGAGACGACAACTGAAGAGAATATCTTATCTTATTTGATTTTCTTCATCAGCCTGTAAAAGTAAAGTACACTGCTGGAGATGGGTCTCTCGAATTGTAGATAGAATTTGTTTAAATCGTCACACTCGTCAGGCGTACTGACGATCGCAGTATCAGACGTCTCGCACCTTTTACCTTGCTTTCCGTCGTCAGTCTAAGTATTTTTCGCCTGGCATAAATTATGTTGTTATACCGCCATGTTTTGCAAGTCATACTAAGATATTTTCAACCGACTTCAAAAAAGAAGGAGGTTCTCAATTCGACTGTATTTTTTTTTATGTGAACCGATTTTTTTTTTTTATTTGAAATTTGGTGCTTCTCATGTGGTTTCATATAAATTTGATCAAGATCTGACCAGTAGTTTTTGAGTTATCCTTAATAGTGCGTATTTAATTGACTTCGACTACATTGATGATGTTTTCATTTTATTTATTTTGAAGTCTGTTGTACAAACTTTAAATTTTATCACTTGTTGGCCTATTCTATAGTCTTCTTTTATGACACAAGCTGAACGAATTGGGATGATGGATTCTCTGAAATTTCATTTCACATAAAGAAAATTAGCATTTTATCCCTTACATCTCATTTTCAGACTAGCTATTATATCTTGTGGTTAATATAAGAAAAAATATTAAAAGTGATACCTTATTGAGTTAAATTAGTGAGGTTGGTTCCGTTAATGGAGTTCCACGGCATGCACTCGTATATACACGCACGTTTCGTCGGGGTTTTCAATTATTTCGCGCAAGAATTATGATTATTGTTGTCGCTATTTATGCGTCGGCGAATATTCGCGGAAGTAGCCGGCGTTATCTTTATGCAAAAGTGCCCCTTACCAGTTCGCAGTTTAAAGTGCCAATTCATGCGATTAGATTATTCATTTACAGTGACTTTTATTCATAACATACATTGATTTATTTTTTTAATGAATGTGTATTGGCGATGTAAGGATAATCACTATTTCATATCGTCGCGTAGAGGGGAACAAGAGACACTATGCGGTAAGCTGTACATTATTAAGATATGATATTTGGATATAATATTACGAGGTAAAGCCACGCTGCAGCTTTATTATGGTTATAGCACGAATGGGTCGGCTCGACCGGGGAAAAACCACGCTCTCACGGAATACCAGCGTGAAATAGCAGCTTAATGCTGCTGTGTTTCGTATGGTGAGTGTAGAGAACCGGCGACCCTATTTACTGGAAACGAGGCGTTCCATCTTAGTCCTCAGGGGTGACAACGCATCTGCATTTTGATTCTTAATCGAGGATAAATGTAGATCAGGTGGACTGTGTGTTTGTATGTCACCATTATTCTAAAAAATATGTCGAAAACATACGTTAGGTATTTTAAAGCATTTTCTTAATGTTAGACTAAGAGGTATAAATATCGCATTTAGAAGCGAAATTGAACCAATAAATAAAACTGTAGTGTCCGAGCGTACTTTTCGACTTTTCAGCTTCTTACTGTTTTTCCTGTTTTATTTTCAATTATTATTTGCATAATATTGAACAAACCGTTAAAAAATCTATATGAACGGATTTAGCTCGAAAACTATTGAATCAAACGATTTTAAATTTTACAGATTGTATATAGTTATTGTGGGACTAATTTAGTTATTGTATCATTTTCACATTCACGCAGCAGTAATCGTGGACACAGTTAATTAATTATAACCTAATTACGTAGCTCAAATATTAACTTATGATATAAGAAAAAGAGCCGTGGTAGCTCAGATGGTTAGCGCTCGCTGTAAGTTTCACAGTACGCGAGCAACCCGATCCCCGCCGGCACGAATGAAATTGTTAATTGCAATTTTAAGTGCTGGTTTACCACGTGCTCGGCGATGAAGGAAAACATCGTGAGGAAACCTGCATGTCTGAGAAATCAAAAAAATATTTCGAAAATATGTGAAGTTCGCCAACACGCATTGAGGCAGCGCGAACTAAAACCCTCTTAGAAATGGAGGAGGCCTGTGCCCAGCAGTGGGACGTATATAGGCTGTAACTTTACTTTTGCTTTACTTTTATAAGAAATAATAATGTAAACTTTGTTAGCTAAGTACGTCGCTAAGAATGGTGTTGAATTCAGGCATAACTCTGTTTTTGCAAAGACGCCTATTATATTAAAATATGATTTTAAGTGTTAATTACAGCTTATAAAAGACCACTGCTGCACATAGGCCTCTCCCCATAGATTGCCTTATTGAGGGGATTTCGCCATAGTGGCAACCGCAGATTTTTTTTCGTCCTTATTAGGAAGACGCTGCTGACCATCTCCTGATTTCTTTCCCTCTATCGCCTCTTACGACAACCAGGGGATGATATGGGGTAGTGAATATTCTGCCACTACACGGTCAAGAATAAAACAAATATATTTCAGTAACTTTAATTTATGAGGTTTCTCATCTAAAATAAATCATCCAGTGAATCTTTAAAAAACGTTACATTAGTATGGGTAAATAATCCTTTTGCCTTTATTTATATTAAAAACGGTAAAGGCAATGAATAACAATGCATAGTATAAATTAGTGCTTGGTTATTCCAAATCATACCACCTAGTATAAAAAATATTTAATTTATAAAATGCACAATGAAATGGATTACTTAAAATTATAAATCGACTCCAATCATCATCAGATTTGTGTAAATTTAAAATTAGTCACTGTGAAAGTATACTCTATCGGTAAATATATAAGTAGGCATATATTTAAGTAGGCATATATTTAAGTAGTCAAAAAGAAAAGTGAGTTCAAAGCCGGACAGATATATTATAATAAGACTTATAAAAGTCTTGCAAGATCTTAAATATCGTAATCTTGCTTTGATTGGGCACTGCATTATCCATAAATATAAATGCTTCTCTAGTTTACTATTTATTTGAAACTTTAATAATATTACTGTTACTTTAGTATTGCTCTGTATTATATTTGTGTACATATACTATTATTATTGCTATATCTCTTGTTTTGCAATTTCGAAGACGGCAGCTTCATTGTGTTACATGCATCAGGTGGTTTATACGACAATAAAATTTTTAAGTACAGAACTTTGCAGTTAACTCTTTTATGACTGTTATGAACAATATATTCTCTAAGGTAATCTCTAACCTACACATAGGTTTCAAAAATATACATTTTATAACTAATTTTGTATAGCTTCCATAAACTGGAGTGATTATGGAATACGATTTCAATATGAAAATCTTCAAGGTAAGAGTGAATGGGTTTCGGTAAACAATACACATTTAATTAACGCATGTTTTTAGGGATTGTATCGTCTTTAGTAATCTTTTTTTTATATTCCCGATGTTTTGAGAACTTTACAGCAGCTTGGTACTATAAACGTCGGGAATATAAAATATGTTAACTAAACACGATACAATCCGTAAAAACTAGTTTCATTTAATATTTCATATTTGTACCAGGTATAAGGTAAAGGTGCGAGATATCTAGTATTACGATCGCCAATCCTGCCAAGTGTGGCTAATCGCCAAGTCAAATCCCTTTTAAGGGTGAGGCAAATGGCCAACAGTGGACTGTTAACAGGCTGATTAGAAGAAGAAGATTTATTGCATTTAACTATTTCATGTTAATGATAAGTCTGCCGACCGTAACCATTATTATACAGAGTTATATTTCAAAGAATAGCCAAATTTTATATTTATGTTCAAATACATAAATAATGTCATATAATAATGCCAATCGCCGTGTAGTGGCGGTTAAGAATATCCACTACCCCATATCCTCCCGTGGGTGTCGTAAGAGACGACAGTGGAAAACAGGCAGGAGATGGGCGGCAGCATCTTCCTGATAACAGCAACATTACAATAAAAAAACTGCGGTTGCCAACCCGCTCGCCAAGCGTGGCAACTATTGCAAATAACCCATGATGAAATTTAGTCCCCGGTGGCCCCGCTATTCCTGGCTACGGTGGCGACCATGGTAACGGCGGGGCAGGGGGTGCTAAGAATCTCCGGTGGAGGTTCGGTTTCCACCTAAGACGACTCGACCTGGCAACATACAAAGCACGCATCCTGAGGACGGACGAGAAGATCCTGGAGATGGAAGAAGAGATAGACAAGTCCCTCTCGTGCTCTAATCCAAAGTCCCGAAACATTTCAGATCGAGTTACAACACCGTTTTCAGTGCCTAGAAGATTGCAATGCAGTGGACGATATAAATGACAAGCTTATGGAAACTGCCCATGCGGTCGGAGCTAAGTTCTGCAAGACCCGCCGCAAAAGAACACAAAAACTCTCCGATCACACTCTTAACCTCATGGCTGTTAGACGGGAAATGAAGCTGCAGCCTTCAACAGATTTGACAGCATACAAGCAACTGAACAGACGGATCTCCAAATGCATGCGGCGGGACTTACGCAACTTTACTACAGCTTGTATTGAAGAAGCGATTGAGCGGAACTAAGGCTCCAAAGTCTTTGCCAGAGTTCTGTCTGCAAGAAAGAGCCAACTGTCAAAGCTGAAGACCGAGTGTGGCAACATCGTTTCCGAGACATCTGAGATTTTGAGTGAGATTGAGAGGTTCTATGGGCAGCTGTACACGTCATCGTTGGAGCCACACGCAAGTATGAGTAACTCAGCTCAGCGAGCTATGGAGAAGGCTATGTTTGGCGTTTATCTGCGTGATAAACTTAGATATGAGGATATCCGCAGTAGAACCAGAGTGACCGACATAGTCCAACGGATTAGTAAGCCGAAGTGGCAATGGGCCGGCCATATAACTCGAAGAACCGACAACCGATGGGGAAAAAATGTTTTCGAGTGGCAGCCTCGTACCAGTAGATGAAGTGTAAGTCACCCCCCACTAGATGGAGTGACGACCTGGTAAGACATGCAGGAAGTCGATGGATGCTGGTGGCTCAGGACCGTGATTTGTGGAATTCCTTTAGGGAGGCCTATGTTCAGCAGTGGACTTGTGAAGGGCTGTAATGATGATGATGATGTTATAAATAATGATATACCGTTATTGCAGTTTTCAAAAATACGAGGCTTCTACGTTTATTTGAAATTATTCTCCTCATTTAAGTGTACATAATAGCTCGCTGATTAATAAATCAAAGATTTTTACGCTGAAGGGAGTATGTTCGCCTTTGCAACATCGGCTCCGACTGTTTGGACCCAGGCCTCTTGGGTCAGGAACAATTACACATGAGCCACGCGGTGATAGAATAAATAAAGTGCCATAACAGTAGGTATCTTAGGTAATTCCGAGCCGCATTTGATTACTCAGCTCACGTCAGTTCACGTGCGCGTAATGATATGGCGACGGCGTGCGATAAGAATTTGAATTTGAGCCACCTGGCTACTGGCTACTGTTTAAAAGAATAGCTTTAGGCGAGAACCAGTTTGAATATTTTATAAATCACCTTCGGAGTTCAGCTTGAGTCGTAAATTATAAAACAGAAAACGGTTAAAAATTTACTAAGATATTGTATTCATTGTTAAAAATTTACTAAGATATTGTGTTCATTGAAAGTCAAGGTCCGCGTGGTAAATACGTTTCGTACGTGTTAAAGCCATGCTGCAGCTATATTAATTGTATAGTTGTAGCAAGAATGGGTCGGATCGACCGGGGAAGGACCACGCTATCACAGAATACCAGCGTAAAATAGCGGCTTAATGCTGCTAACTTTCGTATGGTAAGTGTAGAGAACCGGAGACCATTTTTACTGGAAAAGAGGCATTCCATCTTAGTCCTCACGGCTGACAACGCATCTGCATTTTGATTCACAAACGAGGATAGATGTAGATGTCTATGGGCCACAGCAACCACACTTACCATCAGGTGGACTGTGTGCTCACTTGTCACCCCTATCGTATAAAAAAAATACACTATGTTTTACGGACGAGCAATTTATGTATAATCTAAAACCTATCGATCTGATTATAAAACGGGGTTTATTGATAGTATCGTGTTTTAAAGAACAGTCTTTGTCACGAAATAGGTCCCTTAGCCGTGACGACACAGCCTTAGCGAAATTTGACATTTGCTGCCCAATTCCATACTATACATTTGAATTCGTGTATTTTTCAGGGGAATAATTTACTGAAACAAACTCAAGGTTAACCTGAGACTATTTACAAACTACTTTTTGTAATGAGAAGATGCAATGAGTCTCAAAGAGCATTTAGAGAAATAAAAATTGTTAGGCATGAGGGTAAAAACATAAAAGAACAAATGAGGGTAGAATTGAGGCTAGATTGATAAATACCCACTCGTTTGTGCAGTATAAAGTTCCCTGTAGGTGCCATGCGCAAGAGATTCTTTCTAAGTCATTCTACGAGAAGGCAAGGAAGGTCGTGTTGTTGAGAGGCTGCCCTGAGTTACATTGAGATGGGTAGCGTTACTGTTGGTTTGCATACTTTGGTGTTATCATGTAATTACGTCCCTCACGTTACAATACTGAGTGGTTGTGACGGGGACATATTACGGTATGGTCGAACTGTAATTGCTCTATAACGAATGTATATTGCAGTACGCTGTTTTATTGCTGACTAGCAATCCGCCCCGGCTTCGGACGGGTGAATTTTGTATCTCGACAACAGCGCCACCACCGGGTCCAATTGTGAATCGCTTAGATCATCCAGGGACCCACTCAAATACACACAATTTTTTTTTATAAAAATCGGTCCAGCCATTTTCCAGTTTTTGCGAGACTAACGGACAGCAATTTATTTTTATATATAGAGATAAGGATTAATTGCATAAGCAAGAGAGCAATTTCAACATCCGCTCTCACACTTTTATTACTTTTAACAATAATTAACCTCCAGAATAATTTCTAATAATTAACTATGCCTTCTCGATATGTTATTTACGAAAAATATATTTACACAAAACCAACAGTAGTTTCAATAAAATGTGGCATTCATTCTGTAAACGTTATGAACAAACAAAAAGCTATTTATACCCGTTACTAGACTCAGTCATTCATTCTTGAGACAATGTATAGGTACGCTTTTACAACAAAGTTCAAGAAAATATGAGTTTGTTAACCACTTTATAAAATAAACCCCAGGAATGAGGTGATCGCTGCTAAGTAGTTTCTTTAATGATTAATATTAACCGTACAACATAAACTTTAAAGTGCGTTGTCGGCTCCGTAGTGTAGTAGCTAGTAATATGGGTTGCGATGCTGCATGGTCTCGGATTGGAATCCCGCACGGAACTAGTGTTTATAAGGCCTATATATAATTTTCCTGAGTTTTGATGTTTGTACATATGCAAACTAAGTATTTGAAATGCCTTATAATTGGAAATTATGTATTAGAAAATCCTAACATTTATTCGTAACGTTTTTTCTGATATTTAATAAAATACTACAAACGTTATTAACATTACTAATATTCTCTTTAACCAATCCTGGTAAGCTTAAAATTTTTGTGTTTGGATTGGTTCACGACAGTAGTCGAATGTTAGATTCGAACCCATGAGATTCCTATTAGACCTTTTGAGATCGCAGTCCTCAACCTGCCATTAGGCTACTGTCGCTTTATAAATAAAGTTACCTTTTACTTTAAAAAAAAGTTTTGCGGGATTTTCTAATGATTCTTTACTGTTCTGAATCCGTTGTACGAGTAAAAAATTACTTTCAATAAGTATCAATAATTTGTTACGTAAAACCATTTCTTTAATCCCAACGTAAAACATCCAGACCGATGTATGGAAACAAAAGTGTGACAAAAGTGCGAGACATAATATGGTACTGCGATCATCAATCCAGGCGTAACGGCTAATCCTGCCTACAAGGGGAGATGCTCTGATCCGGCTGTAGACTTTTAGGGGACTTTTTAAGATAGTAGAATGAATTCTCCAGTTATATGCTATCATCTATTCCAATAGTAATCAAAAGCCGTAATCGAAAAATGCTAGGAAGACATCATTGTGAGGAGATTGTATCTCTCTCTAGGCCTAATTTTTATTGTTAAATTACATATATAATTATTTTTAGCGTATATTACACATATGGACTGAATAGAAATATATTTTTTTTATTGCTACTGTCTTGTCCTGTACTGTGTGAAATTAAAAACAAAAAGCGGTTTTCATTTCGTCCCAAGCAATTGTATGCCTAGAACGTAAACCCATCACGTTCGCGTGCTCGGTACGATGTGTTGTTGAGCCGCGGGCGAAAGCGTCGTATGATGGAACAACTCCGCCCGACGCTACAAACAAAAATAAATTCCACAGCTACTTGTTACAAACAGATGAGATTACTTAGCATAATAATGAGCAAGTGATATGAAACAGCCCTTTAATTCTTGTCAGTTTACTAACTAGATGAAAGGCAGGCATTCCATATAAAATTAAATGAACTAGTGTGAAATAAGTTGATGTTGTTATGAGTTTTGCTTCTTCATGTTGGCAGTTTCCGATGGTTAATGTCTCGATATTCTTAGATCTTTAATATGGTTTAGGTATTCACAGATTAGATTAAGTATTCACACTATAGTTTGTAAATTTACGATTAGCATTTTGGAATTATCATTTAATGAATAAAATTACTTTTTTTATAATATGATGAGTCATGTTTTTTTTTATAGGATAGGGTGACAAACGAGTACACAGTCCACCTGATGGTAAGTGGTTGCTGTGACCCATAGACATCTACATCTATCCTTGATTACGAATAAAATGCAGATGCGTTGTCACCCGTGAGGACTAAGATGGAATGCCTCTTTTCCAGTAAAAAGGGTCTCCGCTTCTCTACACTCACCATACGAAACACAGCAGTGTTAAGCTGCTATTTTACGATGGTATTCTGTGAGAGCGTGGTCCTTCCCCGGTCGAGCCGACCCATTCGTACTACAACTATACTACTAATATAGCAGCAGCATGGCTCTACCACGTAGAAAATGTTGTACCAATGGAGTAAACCAACCCCAATAACTGACGAATTAGGTTATCAATATATATTGTTATGGATCGACCGGGGAAGGAACACGCTCTCACAGAATACCAGAGTGATAAAGCAGCTTAATGATGCTGTGTTTCGTATTGTGAGTCTAGAGAACCGGAGACCCCTTTTACTGGATACAAGCCATTCCATCTTATTCCTCAGGGGTGACAACACATCTGCATTTTGGCAATAATGATGATGATAAACTAAAAAAGATAGCAATTATGAAAAGATCCAAAGTTTTTCTCAGATCAAAGTCTAATAGTTAAACAAAGTGTCATTTTTTTTTAACTAGCTCAGTCCACCATAGCCCTTCATTACACCTTTACAACTACCGCGTTGTAAACTCAAAAGAAAAAAAGAGTTATTATAATATTAAGGAAATTATGGATGATAATAACCACTGGAAATTAGGTGATCATTTCCAAGCTATTCTAATTTGTTTTGAGTTGTTTATTGTGTAACATAATAATGATTGTAAGGTGTAATTTTTTTCAAAAAAAAAAGTCTTACAGGGTTTCTTGCTGGTTCTTCCCAGGACAGAGGTTTTTTGCCAACCAGTTGTAAATTAAACAAAAGAGTGACTTTTAATAACTATTATTTATAATATATATTAAATAAAAAAGTTTATGTTTCTGTTTCTGATAAGGTGGTGTAAAAATATCCATTATGCTATAATGAATATACTTACACCGCCGCTACATGATTATTCTACCTCATAAAAATAAATCATGCAGGTAAAGTGATTTAACGTTTAAAGCTTAGGCAACTTAGTTAAAATAACAATGCTTTGTTTTAATCTACTGATGTTATCCTGCAAGTTGTCACGTACTAAGTATGGTATGAGCAATTTGACCTTGGCTTTGTTTCACTTAAATTCAAGTGGGTAAAGCAAACGTGGGCGTTATTTAACATATTCATTTGCCTCTAAAATTTTACGAAATATTTAAACGCATTTTTAATTGAATATGGGTGATAAACGAGCACACAGTTCACATGATGATAAGTGGATGCTGTAGCCCATAGACATCTACATCTAATTATTAATTAAGAATCAAAATGTCATTGTCACAGTGGAGGCTTCCGAGTATGTTAGCAGTGGACTTGTTATGAGCTGCAATGACGATGATGATTATTATTTTTAGGGTTCCGTACCCAAGGGTAAAACGGGACCCTACAAATGTCACTCTGATGTCCGTCTGCCTGTATGTCAATCTGTCTGTCCATCTCCTCCATCCTGTATGTCACAGACTTCTAACTCGTAGATCGAATGAGCTACAGACCTGAAATTTGTATGTTTAGTTGACCCGAATCCGAATATTGAATAGAAATGTAATTAAATTATTTTCCTGGGAACCAATATAAGAAAAACGAATCGAATAAAAATTTTGTAATTTGTCCCTAACAGTTATGATACATTACGATGTTACATCACGTTTATAAAATTAAAAACACACATTATCTTCTAAGATTCTTTTTCTTCCTTATTGGTCCGTTAAAGACCACTGCTGGTCATGGACCTCCCCCATCTTAAGAAAGATTTGCCTTAATCATCTTGATCTTAATTTAAACGTGGTAAAGCCACACTACAGCTATATTATGGTTGTAGTACGAATGGGTTGGTTCGACCGGGGTAGGACCACGCTCTCACAGAATACCAGTATAAAATTGCGGCTTAATGCTGCTGTGTTTCGTATGGTGAGTGTAGAGAACTGGAGAGTCTTTTTACTGGATACGAGGCATTCCATCTTAGTCTTCAGGGGTGACAACGCATCTGCATTTTGATTCTTAATCGAGGATAAATCAAGATGCCTATGGGCCACATCAACCACTTACCATCAGGTGGACTGTGTGCTCGTTTGTGAATCTTATTCTATAAAAAAAATCACCAACCACTTGGCAGGTTGATTGACAATGACAGACTTCTTGCATCTTTGACGCTGCCCGTCGCCGGTCTAGATATTTTACGCATAACGTAAACTAGATAGTTATACCGCCATCTATCGGAATCTGGGGAAAGCTGGGGGAAACCCCAGAAAAATCTCACAGATTCTGAGATTCATAAGTGTCTCAAACGACACCCAGAAGGTGAATGGTGGATTCTCTCACATTACCACCACACGGTTCATTCTACCTTATCTACATATATGCGATTTAACGCCTAATTTATTAGATCACATGAGATAAGTTTAATAACAACACATCCAGACAAGCAAGCAAACTATTTGTGTTCTGTATCAATATTAGATTCAGCACTGTGTGCACTAATTTGATCAGTAAAGTAGACTAGAATAAAAAAGTTATGTTAAATAATGTTTGTTTAACATTCTTATTTCAAATTTTTCACGTTCTCTTAATAAAAAAAAATATTTCAATAGTTAGTAATTTATTAATGAAAACCACTAACTCTAAAATTCTAAATGTATCATTTACAAAAAGAAATATTTCTAAACGGCGCTAAATACTCCACGCGCGTTGATGTCTTTTACTTGCGATATTTAACGTCGTTTCCTACTTTGTATCGTGAGGTATTTGAATTTAAAGTTAAGCCACAGAATCGTAACACAATACAGTTAAACGAAAAGAAAAGGTTCTTTCGTAGTATAGATGTTAAGCATATATAATTAACATTGGGTTAAAGATGTATTATGAAAATCAGCTACATTTGAAGCTGAGATTTATTAGTATTTTTCACATTAAATAAAGCTTAACATATTTTTTTTGCGTCTATTTAAAAATGAAGTCTGAGAGTTTTTAACACAACACATAAATTTATATAAATAAGTCAAAGTAATTATCATTTACATAGATTTAGGTTGAATTAGAAAAAGTTTACAGAGTCAGTTTCTGATAAAAGTAAGCTTTCGGCACTTATGGGCGTTTAGGTTTTCTAGGATCTTTATGGATTACTGCATATAACCTAAAGCGGACACTTAAATGCTCTAGTGTAGAAATGTTTACCTGCTTTTTTAAGCGCTAGAGTAAAAAGTCTATTTTTCGTACAAAATCAATTGCGATATTAAATATCATATTATAGATATAATTGTAGGTTATGTTTCAAATATATGCGATGATAAATCGGTGATATCTCGTTTATATCGCTTTCAACAACTTTCTAGTCCTTCGCATCTATGTGAAATCGTAGCAATATCAAAATGCGCAAATTAAATTAATAGCATTTGATTTTTATTGAGAAAAACTTTCTAACAAACCAAGAAAATGCTATTAATCAACCGCTTAAAAACATGGAGTGGAATTCACTTGAACATAAAGCATTTTTATCCATTAACACACGCACACTAGTCAATCAACAACGCACACAATTATATCTAGGCGTGTGGAATAACTTCCATAGTATAACTTACCATCACTGCCTTTGATTTAGGCCAATTATAAACCCATTTCTTGGTTTCAAACACGCTTATTACACTCCGACTTACAAACAAAAAATATCTATCGTTTCCACTTTACATAGACACTAGATGCTGATATTACACGTATTATTTACCGTTTAATCACTCAAATACACCAATAAGCTCACTGTTTAACAAAGTTTTTTAAGTATAGAAAACATTCCTAGTAAAAACGGAAAACATTTGGTTTTAAGTGATTTTATTCGTCGTATGCATGCGCAAGCGCAGCTTCAACCCGACTGACTGCCGGCTATCAGTGCTGCCAGTTGTTGCCAACGGTAAAGCTCGTACGAGTCTTCAAATTATTACTAAATGCTACCAAAATTCTCATATGGTTAAAAATACACAAATGTAAATAATTTGAAATATAAAAATTATATACATATATAAAGCTTACGTATGGCTGGGCCTCTCAATTTTGAGAGGGATTAAGTAGTGAAGAGTCTACCACACTGACCCACTACTTGTTAGCTGTTTTTATCGGTCTAAAAAATTTAAAATTTATAAAACGTTTTCTTCAGGTTACTTCGCTTGACCGCCATTTTCAAAATATAAGGCTGACCATCGGGCACACAGTTCACCTGATGGTTAGTAGATGCTGTAACCCAAAGTCACCACCATCTATTCTCGATTAAGAATTAAAATAGGATATCACACTTGAGGACTAAAATAGAATGCCTCATTACCAGTAAAAAGTGTTGTAAAAAAGTTCTCTACAAACACAGCAGCACTAAGCTGCTAGTTGTGCAGTTTTCTGTGATAGCGTGCTCTTTCCCCCGTTGAGCCAACCCATTCATGCTACAATCATAATATAGCTGGAGCATAGCTCACCACGTCAAAAATTACACAATTTACAAAAATTAATAATATATTTAAAACTAACGTTCATCGTTCTCTAACGTAGTAATATAGTAAAATGAGAAATGATTATTAACTTTTTTTATTAATAGTATAACCACATTATATTAAAATAAGTTATAGCTAAATAGCTTTTTTAAGTTTCAAATTATACTTTAAAATTTATGAAAGCAACGAAATAATATAATTTATTTCATATTTTTCATAGTCTTCAATTAATAAAAACAAAAATTTTACTATTTCAAAATTTGTTGCCCTATCTGGTAACAATTCAAGCTCCGCCATTCTTGTTAGAGTGAATGGAAAGACATTACCTTCTCACTCAGCGGGCCGGAATGTGACCCGCTATCACCTTGAAGGCCGTAAGCTTGCAGACGCTTCAATGAAAACAAGAGCTTTCAAGCATATTAGATATGCGCGCGTTGCTTAAGTGTTAAGTAATACTGAAATATGATTTATGAATGTTGTAAAGTACTGAGAAGGCATCATTTGTTTTGAGACATAGCCAATAAGGCACTGATAAAATCATAATAATACATTAAATATACAACTAAAAGTATTAACAATTGCCAGGTGTGACGGCAAAGTTGATTCATCACCTTATTTCTTCATGTGTGGGCATCGTAAGAAGCAACTATGGTAATTGCTAACAAGGTCATAAATATATAGCTTTCGATAGATGGCAGCATAACCG
This sequence comes from Parnassius orleans, assembly GCA_029286625.1. Taxonomy (NCBI): domain Eukaryota; kingdom Metazoa; phylum Arthropoda; class Insecta; order Lepidoptera; family Papilionidae; genus Parnassius; species Parnassius orleans. The sequence continues at coordinate 2,714,756 of JAGSMP010000008.1, forward strand.
TCTTGTTTACGCCAGGCGTGAAACACCCAGACCGGCGATGGGAGGTGGCATCAAAGGTGCGACATGTTTGAACTGCGATCATCAATCCGTGTGTCAAGCTTGATGATTAAGGCAAATTCTCCCTACAACTGAAAAGGCACATGCCCACTTGTGGACTTTAACGTGCTGATGATGAATAAGAGGATTAACAAGGCATGTAAAGCAGATTTTAATTTTACCGTTACTGTTACAGTCCCCACATAGTTTGCCGCATAGTGGGGATATTTTCCATAGTTGCCACGCTTGGTAACTGGATAGGCAGCCGCAGTTTTTTTAATTTTAGTTGTTATTAGAAAGACGCTACTGCCCATCTCCTGATTTTTTTTCCTATGTCGCCTCTTACGACACCTACGGGATTATATGGAGTAGTGAATATTCTTACACCGCCACTACACGGGATTTTAATTTTATTACGCAATAATACTCTAGTGGAGGCTTCATACTTTCCCGCTGCTTTTATTCCTGAGATTTTCTTCAAGATATTTTCCCTTACTGTATCGAATGTGAGCATCCAGCATTTGAATTGAACTTCGAAGTTTCGGTGGTATTTGTTGGCAACTACGTTCAAACTAAGGTGTTTTTTTATTACTATAATATGATAATACCTTAAGAAGCGTTTGGTTGCTAAAGTGCCATGGCAACTGTTGCGTGCGTAGCATCAAATGTGCGAGACGTCTTGTACTGCGATCGTCAATACGCTCATGTCCAGGATGGACTTTTAAGAACTGATGAAGAAAACCAAGATGGCAACTGTATACTATAATACGTGTGGGTAATATGGTCATCCGGTTAATATGGTCACTTTCTTATAACTCAATAACTATAGCCTTGTTTGCGTGGATGGTTCTGTGATACGATAACTCTTCATCAGTCAACCAAATAATAAAGGGACAAAAGAGCACTGCTTTATCGACGCCATTTTGACAGTTGACTTTATAGTAAATATTTTAGTTGATTTTAGTATTGTGTAGTGTAGTTATTTTTTTTTAAGTTAATTTTTCGAAGTGTTCCTAATTATTGCCAAAGCTTGTTTGCTATTTTTTCTTAATATATTAGTTATAGTATACGACTTTGTGTTTTTGTCTCTGTCCTCCTGCTAGTTTTGGTTTTATAGGGCGGCAAAGCTTAAGGTTACCATATTACCCTTACATACCTTATTATTGACTAAAATAAACACACAAACTACTAACTTATCTTCCCCTTATCTGTAACCAAAGTTACTATTAACAAATCAGATCAGGTTAAGTTACGATTGCAGCAGTGTCATGCAAGACAGTTTTTATTTTATGAGAGCAGAGATTTTCATTTCTCAAAGTCCGAAGTAGCAGTAATTTATTTCAGAGCCTATGTGTATATCGCGCTCTCGCTTTACGTAAAGGTGTATTACTTCATCTCATACAACATATCCAACCCAAAAGGCAATTATTTTTTATTGTACACAAAATGATTAAGTTATAATTCTAAACAAGATTTCGAGCACGTACGCATGATTGCGGTTGTGTGATGTGTGCAAAAAAACTTTGTATGTATATAATTTTATACCACATGTAGGAATCTCTTTTGTTCTATGGAGGCGATTTCCACACACAAATTGTGCAAATACAAACACAAAAACCTAGAGCAATTATTACCTGTAGGCTTATACACATACTTGGTGTATACGGGAAATGAACCTGCGACTCACACCACTGCCCCCAAATGCTTACAACCACTACGCTATTGTAAAGTTACAACCTTTGTATGTCCCACAGCTAGTCACAGGCCTGCTCTCACTTTTGAGAAGTTTTAAGGCAAGGAAGTGTCTTCTGCGCTGCCCAATGCGTGATGGCGGACTTCGCATGTCTCCGAAACATTTTATTTTTATATTTCTCAGACATGCAGGTTTCCTCGCGATGTTTTCCTTCACGGTCAAGTATGTGTTAAATCAGCATTTAATCTTGCAATTAAAAGTTAAAAAAATGATGTAATTTAATGCCGGTGTTGATCGAACCCGGGGTGCTCACATACTCTGACTTAGCCCCCGAACTACCACGGTCCTCAATAGCGTCGTCAAGCTATTGAATCCCAACCTATTCGATTAGTAGTTATTCATTCAGATAAATAGAATTATAATGAAATTAACTTCTTATTCATCTCGAAATGTACTATAAAATAATGTCATCATTACCATTAACCCGTTAACAGTCCACAGACTGACTTGATCCGTTTCTTGATCGTTTTTAGTGACAGAGCATGTATGAGACGAACAATACTACGACTCCGCGACTACCATCAGCGACGACAATTGTTGACGCGTCGAAGATCGACGCGCCACAATTGTCGTCAGCTAAACTTGTAAAATGCTAAGAAGCAGACGCTATATAGATTCTATTTTATAACGCCTGCATATTTTGATAAGCAATGTTTTTAACAATAATTTTGTGTAAAATTGTTACAGGCGTCTAGATTAGATAGTTAATGATTTACTTAACACATTTGGAAATCATGCTTAGACATGATCAGCCTTTCTACTGTTGTTCAATTTACTGTATGCTGAAAAATCATGATGAAAAATTTATATGATCGTGATTTTACGATCATATCAATTTTTCTGCAACACTCAAAATTTTACATACAATGCATGTGCCAAATATTAAATATTGCAGTAAATGGCTATTTTACCACGTTTTTAATCTTTCAGAAGACATTTTCAAACTACTGGACTGGAAGGAATACGGTGTCAACATCAATGGAGAGTACATTACTCACCTTTGATTTGCCGGAGATATAGTCATTATAGCAGAATCGTTGGAAGACTTCACCACTAAGCTCAATGACCTCCGTAGTTCTCACAATGGATATGTCTTGATGTTAACATGGAGAAGACGCAAAGGTTATGTGTTTTTATAGGATAGGGTGACAAACGACACAGTCTACCTCTACATCTATCTTCAATAAAGAATCAAAATGCAGATGCGTTGTCACCCGTGAGAACTAAGATGGAATGCCTCTTTTCCAGTAAAAGGGTCTCCGGTTCTCTACACTCACCATACGAAACACAGCAGTTTAACACTGCTATTTTATATTATGCTGCTATTTTACGCTGGTGTAACGTCACCGAAACCAACTTCCAATCCAACTACGACCGAGAGATCAAACGACGGATCCAACGCGGCTGGACAGCGTTCGGAGATTACGACACATTATTTCGTCACATACACCTCATAATTTGAAAAGAGTGTACAACCAATGCGTGTTGTTAGTGATGCTGTATTGATCTGAGACGTTGTCTTTTACTGCTGGCCATATGAAGAAGTTCAAGGTCGCTCAGCGAGAGCTATGGAGAGCTATGCTTGAAATTTCTCTACGTTATAGAACCCAACGGATCAGTAAGTTGTGGGAATAAGCTGTCGTCAAAATTTTTCATTGTGACGCAAAAACATAAATTGTAAAGATTTTGCGAACAAAATTCACGCCAAACTTGGCTATATATAGACGCCCTTTTCTTATATATAATTACAATAAAATATCTCAAAACAAATAGTTGCAGTTTTTATTTATACGTACGTATAAAAACGTACCCAAAAAGTATATTAAACAAAGTACCTGGAGTTTTGGCGGGAACTTGACCACAGGCAGATTTGCTCCTTTTAAATGATATAATAATGATATGAAGTGGATTTTGATACGTTGACGTGATGCAATTTTGTGTATTAAATGTCTGAGCATACTCGTATGCGAATGGAAACGACGAAACTAGTGGTCTTGTGTTAAATCCCACGTGATAATAAATCTTTTTCGTGGTAGAGCCATGCTGCAACTATATTAAGGTTGTAGCACGGATGGGTCGGCTCGACCGGGTAAGGACCACGCACTCACAGAATACAAGCGTAAGATAGCAGCTTAATACTGATATGTTTCGTATGGTGAGTGTAGAGTGTCTCGTATTCATTAAAAACTGAAGACACTTTTTAATGAATACGAGGCATTCCACCTTAGTCCTTAGGAGTGACAACGTATTTGCATTTTGATTCTTAGTCGTGTCTATGGGCCACAGTATTCACTTACCATCAGGTGGAAGGTGGATGCTAAGAAAATCTCTAGTTATTTTGTTTGCTTATGCGCCTTAAGAACTTGAGATAACCACCATCGTCATCGACTCTCCGTTTGTTTGAGATGTAGTCAAAATCTCCCAAAAACTTTGCAATGTGACGCATCAGCATATCGTGAAGAAGTTTTTTAAACAAAATATTTTAATGAATAATTTCTTGACATTGGTAAAATAGATATAACCGTACGAGTCCATAACCAAATAAATAAAAAAAAGTACCTAGGTCATAGTATTAGAAATTTGGAATAGGGCAACGGAACCCAAGGGGCCAGCAGCTGGCCGACTTTATTGAGAAATAGGATCTGTTTATGATGAACTCTTTTTTCCAGAAGCGGCCCCACAGGGAGTGGACATGATCGAGCCCCGACGGTTCGACAAAAAATTAGATTGACTTCATTATGACGACCAGACAACAACTGTTCAGTGATGTCTCAGTGATCGCAAGGGTGAAAACTGGCAGTGATCACCGAATGGTGGGAGGCACACTGAACCTTAACGTTAAGTTGGAGAGGTTAACGTTAAGAGAGAGTGTGGAAGCATCGTTTACGGGACACCTGAGATTTTGAGTGGGATTGAGAGGTTCTATGGGCTGCTGTACACATCATCGTTGGAGACACCCGCAAGTGTGAGTAATGATCCAAGAGCAAGTCTTATCCGACACTATTCCGATGATATTCCAGCACCTTAAAAATGGCAAGTCCCCGGGCGAGGATGGAATTACAGCGGAGCTTCTGAAAGCGGGTGGAACCGGTCCTTGAAGTCCTTCAGAAGCTCTTCAATTCCTTCCTCCATGGTGGCACTACACCGGAGGTGTGGAGAAGAAGTGCGGTGGTCTTGTTCTTCAAGAAAGGCGACAACGCTCTTTTGAAGAACTACAGACCGATTTCCCTTCTGAGCCGCGTCTACGTACTGTTTTCGAGAGTCATTACGAATCGTCTCGCACGCAGACTCGACGACTTCCAGCCTCCCAAACAAGCCGGTTTCCGAAAAGGCTTTAGTACCATAGACCGCATACATACCCTTCGGCAAACTATACAGAAGACCGAGGAGTATAATTTGCCACTATGTCTTGCGTATGTGGACTATGAGAAAGCCTTTGATTCCGTCGAAATTTGGGCGGTCCCTTCAGCCTAAGGTTAGCGATAATGTAATGGTTTAGTATAAACATATTGGTTAGAAGTGATTATATTATACTCTTTGGTAGAGCGTAGTACAGACAGGCCTCTGTCACTCTTGCTACCTGCATGAAATAATTACCTACAATAGCGAGCTGCCCAGGGTGCCCAGGGGTAGATCGCAGTCAGGCTAGCGTTATGTAATGTTAAAGTTTTTTAACGCTGTTTACGTAAATAATTTTTGTAAATACTTGTTGAAATACTCGTCGAAATAGTTTTGTTTAGTGTTTAGTATATTTAATTGTAGGATAAAATAGTTGAAAACAGTTTTAATGTAATTTAAGAATAATATATATGTATATTACCTATCTATTTGATAAATTATAATGGCAAAACGTTGTTCCTACTATAAGTGTTGCAGGGATGGATGCTTAATGAGCAATTAAAAGGATTCAGATATATCATTTTTAAGTTACCGAAGGATAATGAAAGAAATTTATTTAATTTTTTTGTTATTAGGTACTTATAGCAAAAAATAATTAAGTAATAATTTAACCACAGAAGTAATACCTAAGTACTTCATTACAAAACTTAGTTGAAATTTACTTCACTACCCAAGTACTTACTTACATACCTATACTCGTCTTTGTAATTAAAATATTTTAAGTTATAATAGCACAAAATACTGAAATTAAAACTTTGTTTACAAGATTTTCAACTAAGTAGATTACAATCATATTTCTGTTAGGAATCGTATTTCGGGTTTATTTGTTTTTACGCTATCTACCTATACCTACAGACCAAGCATCGCGATTCCCGACGAATGGCCTTGCAAGTTGCATGCGTTGGGCATCACAGAACTCACATAGTAGATAATATGGTCGATTATAATCAGCATAGGTGCTTTACTTAAGTAACTTACCATTTCACAATGTATTTTTTACTCTTTATTAACAGCCTTAGCAACCACGGAAAGTCCGTTGTGACGTAGTAAGGAAAAAGATGCAAAGTAATACGGATATTCGCACGCAGCGATAAAGTTTTATTTAGATTGCGTGCGCGATTAGGGTTGCCATCTGTCCGGCTTTAGCCGGACATGTTTAACTTTTCGGGTTGTGTCCGGCCAAATTTTTATGTGTCCGGCCTGTCCGGCTTTTGTTAGGCTTTTTGTTAGTGTAACGCGTTGCACGCATCGCTTGCAGAATGAGCGAAGCAATGCCGAATTTATCTATCCATATACATTATTACCAGCCAATACTATATTAAACATGGCTACGGCGCGGGCGGCGAAGAGCTGTGCGGTGCGCGCGACGCTGGGTGGGGCCCTGCCCCGCCGCGCTTGTTTGGCTATGTTTGGCTTTCTAAAACTTACTGTCCGGCTTTTGGGGCCAAAAGTCCGGCTTTTGGAACGCCGAGTCCGGCTTTTCATTTTAGGAGATGGCAACCCAATGCGCGATTTATCTGATTAATAATAACTATGTAGGCTATGGTAGGCTATTAAAACGTCGGCAAGCAGTCAACATCAAAAGAGTGCAACTTCTGTACGTAGTACTATTATTTATTCTGTGGTATAGACCACAACAATAAGTCCTCAAGTTCGAGAGTATAGTTATTACCTATATTAGGGAAGAGCAGTATTCTATATTATGATTTATACCTCAGAGTAAGATGTATGATAATACACTTAAGAAGACTGAAGATTTACAATTTTACGTAGGCAAAAACGGAAGTTAAAACGTAGTCATTATATACTCTTTGACGGAGATTTTCGAAACGGTTGGTTGCTTAGCAACTGTCCACTGTCTGTCATGTTTAGTTGTAATTTCTGATTTCTGAGACATGCAGGTTTCCTCGCGATGTTTTTTCACACGTCAAGTATGTGTTAAATCAGCATTTAATCTTGCAATTAAAAGTTAAAAAAATGATGTAATTTAATGCCGGTGTTGATCGAACCCGGGGTGCTCACATACTCTGACTTAGCCCCCGAACTACCACGGTCCTCAATAGCGTCGTCAAGCTATTGAATCCCAACCTATTCGATTAGTAGTTATTCATTCAGATAAATAGAATTATAATGAAATTAACTTCTTATTCATCTCGAAATGTACTATAAAATAATGTCATCATTACCATTAACCCGTTAACAGTCCACAGACTGACTTGATGCGCTTCACGTAGTGACAGAGCATGTATGAGACGAACAATACTCCGCGACTCCGCGACTACCATCAGCGACGACAATTGTTGACGCATCGAAGATCGACGCGCCACAATTGTCGTCAGCTACAAACTTGTAAAATACTAAGAAGCAGACGCTATATAGATTCTATTTTATAACGCCTGCATATTTCGATAAGCAATGTTTTTTCTAACAATAATTTTGTGTAAAATTGTTACAGGCGTCTAGATTAGATAGTTAATGATTTACTTAACACATTTGGAAATCATGCTTAGACATGATCAGCCTTTCTACTGTTGTTCAATTTACTGTATGCTGAAAAATCATGATGAAAAATTTATATGATCGTGATTTTACGATCATATCAATTTTTCTGCAATACTCCATAATTTTTACATACAATGCATGTGCCAAATATTAAATATTGCAGTAAATGGCTATTTTACCACGTTTTTAATCTTTCAGAAGACATTTTCAAACTACTGGACTGGAAGGAATACGGTGTCAACATCAATGGAGAGTACATTACTCACCTTTGATTTGCCGGAGATATAGTCATTATAGCAGAATCGTTGGAAGACTTCACCACTAAGCTCAATGACCTCAGAAGTTCTCACAATGGATATGTCTTGAAGTTAACATGTAGAAGACGCAAAGGTCATGTGTAACGTCCACCGAGACCAACTTCCAATCCAACTACGACCGAGAGATCAATCGACGGTTCCAACACGGGGGTGGCAGCGTTCGGGCGATTATGACACATTATTTCGTCACATACACCTCATAATTTGAAAAGAGTGTACAACCAATGCGTGTTGTTAGTGATGCTGTATTGATCTGAGACGTTGTCTTTTACTGCTGGCCATATGAAGAAGTTCAAGGTCGCTCAGCGAGAGCTATGGAGAGCTATGCTTGAAATTTCTCTACGTTATAGAACCCAACGGATCAGTAAGTTGTGGGAATAAGCTGTCGTCAAAATTTTTCATTGTGACGCAAAAACATAAATTGTAAAGATTTTGCGAACAAAATTCACGCCAAACTTGGCTATATACAGGGTATTTTTGAAACGCTCCCGAAAACGAAGACAGATGATAGTACTAAGGATACCTATGATGATGGGTCACAAGAAATTCGATCGAGGAAAAAAATCATCTTTTCACAACGTTTTATTAACTTTATTCACGCTCCATCATGTTATTACAGTTATTTGAAACGATATTTCACACAAAAATCATGAAAATACTGAAAAATAAAACCAGCAGTGAAACTTTAAAAAGAAAATCAGCTGACAATAGGGTCAATATCCTCGGGCCAGAACTCTTTCCTAGATCGGTACGAAACAATGCATTAGGTTATACTGCCTCACTCTACCTTCCCTTTCACACACACGCTTTGTGTCGCCTCGCGCTGTGGAATTTACATGCTTCAAGGACATTACAATAATTTTAGTTTTGAGACAGTGCCATGTTGACTATCACGAGCGATAGTTGAATTGTTTTGTTTATTAAATTATTATCGTTATTACTTGTTATTTATTAATTAATGATGTTGTTCTTGTTGTTACGTTTTGTGTTTTTGTTTGGTTTTAATAATGTCTAACGCGTAGGTACGTTTATAGTGCTCGTGAATACGGCAACATGTTAATGTGCCTTGAAGAATCTCATAAGGTCACGGAGGATCGTAAGCTGTTTCATACCTAATTTTTTTAAATAACAGTACTGAACTGATCTGAATAGGTACATAACTGAATACTAACTTATTCTGGACTATAATTTTTTTAGTATAGGGTGACAAACGAGCACACAGTCCACCTGATGGTAAGTGGTTGCTGTGACCCATAGACATCTACATCTATCCTCAATAAAGACTCAAAATGCAGATGCGTTGTCATGAGGACTAAGATGGAATGCCTCTTTTCCAGTAAAAGGTATCCGGTTCTACACTCACCATACGAAACACAGCAGTGTTAAGCTGCTATTTTACGGTGGTATTCTGTGAGAGAGCGTGGTCCTTCCCGGTCAGAGCCGACCCATTCGTGCTACAACTATACTACTAATATAGCTGCAGCATGGCACCACGTAATCAGAATAATAAAAATACCTACACAATGGATAACAAAGCATGACTCTAACCTTGTAAACATTTTATTTAAGTATTTTTTCATTAGCGGGGAATCGAACCAGTTATTTGGTTTATTTAACCTGTAATTCAATTAAAGTGGCTACGTGGAGACAAGCACAGTGGCAAATTAGTAGGTTAAGTAGATAAGTTAGGTATTTAGACAAGTGTTGTAAATTATTAGGTATTGTGGTACCATCGCTAGGTTGCGGCCGCGCGAATTCAGCGTTCGCGTTACATTCACTAGTCAGCTGATTGTAATTCAGTAATTCCACTGCTGGTTTTATTTTCCGTATTTTCATGATTTTTTGTGAAAGATCGTTTCAAATAACTGTAATAACATGATGGAGCGTGAAAAAGTTAATAAAACGTTGTGAAAAGATGATTTTTTCCTCGGGATCAATTTTTGTGATCATCATAGGTATCCTTAGTACTATCATCTGTCTTCGTTTCGGGAGCGTTTCAAAAATACCCTGTATAGACGCCCTTTTCTTATATATAATTACAATAAAATATCTCAAAACAAATAGTTGCAGTTTTTATTTATACGTACGTATAAAAACGTACCCAAAAAGTATATTAAACAAAGTACCTGGAGTTTTGACGGGAACTTGACCACAGGCGGATTTGCTCCTTTTTTATTGTTTAAATAATGATTTGAAGTGGATTTTGATACGCAAACGTGATGCAAATTTATGTATTAAGTGTCTGAGCATATGTGAACTATTCGTGGAAACGACGAAACAAGTGGTCTGATTTACATAATGATTTCTTATATTTACGCGAACACTACACATTGAATAAAACTACTATTACGGATTATATCGCGTTTCATTAACTTTTTTATTAATTCCCGACGTTTCGGGTGCTTTACAGCACCCATGTTCACGGGGGACTGAGGTGATTGACGTCCCGATGTCAGAGTTAATCCGGAGTACCTTCAGCTTTTTAATTATTAATTTTGGTCCGATCTACGCAGAATGAACTAACTGTGTCTTGAAGTCTTGCAGTGGTATGCTTGTGTTTAGTTTTAATTTTATTAATTACAGGATCCCAAGCAGGTGGTAGTACCCAGCCTCCCTTTCTATTGAAATTAGGATGTTTTTTAATTTCAATAGCCTCACGTATCATCCTTGGCAGGAATCGATGTTCTTTCGCGAGAATCTGATTATCAAATCTAATGTAATGGCGGGGGCCGTCTAGGATATGATCACAAACTGCAGACTTCCCGGAACGTTGGTGCTTCACGTCAGCTATGTGTTCTTTTACGCGGGTTTTAATAGATCGTTTGTTTGCCCTATATATGAGAGACCAATCAATCAAGCTTGCACTCCTGCATCTTGTAGAATATTGCACTGACGGATGGTAGAACTGACTAATCTTCTTCGGCGGCTTGAAGAATGTTCTAATAAAGCTCGCTTCAAGATGTAATAATCTTGTCTGTGACACCTTTGACATATGGTAGTACAGCAGGCACACGCTCGACTGTGGCCGGCTTCACTCGGTCACTGTGACATAGGCGCGGGACCCGAAGCTTGTTGTCGTGCAGAAGCTGCTTGACGTGCTGAAGCTCGGCGGCCAGGTGTTTGCTGTCACAGATCCCTCGTGCTCTCTGTAACAAAGATTTGCCCACGGTAGCTAACTGTGAAGGATGATGGTGGGATTCACCATTTAAATCTGCAGTTTGTGATCATATCCGAGAATGCCCCCGCCATTACATTAGATTTGATAAACCACAGATTCTCGCGAAAGAACATCGATTCCTGCCAAGGATGATACGTGAGGCTATTGAAATTAAAAAACATCCTAATTTCAATAGAAAGGGAGGCTGGGTACTACCACCTGCTTGGGATCCTGTAATTAATAAAATTAAAACTAAACACAAGCATACCACTGCAAGACTTCAAGACACAGTTAGTTCATTCTGCGTAGATCGGACCAAAATTAATAATTAAAAAGCTGAAGGTACTCCGGATTAACTCTGACATCGGGACGTCAATCACCTCAGTCCCCCGTGAACATGGGTGCTGTAAAGCACCCGAAACGTCGGGAATTAATAAAAAAGTTAATTAAACGCGATATAATCCGTAAAAGTAGTTTTATTCAAAGTGGTCTGATGTTAAATCCCACGTGATGATAAACCCTTCTCGTGGTAGAGCCACGCTGCAACTATATTATGGTTGTAGCACGAATGGGTCGACCGGGTAAGGAACACGCTCTCACAGAATACCAGCGTAAGATAGCAGCCTAATACTGATCTGTTCCGTATGGTGAGTGTAGAGAACAGGAGACACTTTTTAATGAATACGAGGCATTCCACCTTAGTCCTTAGGAGTGACAACGCATTTGCATTTTGATTCTCAATCGTGTCTATGGGCCACAGTATTCACTTAGGTACCATCAGGTAGACTGTGTGCTAAAAAAATATCTAGTTATTTTGTTCGCTTAAGCGCCTTAAGAACTTGAGATAACCACTATCGTCATCGACTCTCCGTTTGTTTAATATGTAAACATAACATCCCAAGAACTTGTGACGCATCAGCATATTGTGAAGAAGTTTTTTAAACAAAACATTTTAATCGATAATTTCTTGACATTGGCAAAAGTAGGTATAACCGTACGAGTCCATACCCAAAGAAATAAAGCAAAGTACCTAGGTCATAGTATTAGAGAAATTTGGAATAGGGTAACGGAACCCAAGGGCCAGCAGCTAGCCGACTTTATGAAGAAAGAGGGACTCTTTATGATGAACTCTTTTTTCCAGAAGCGGCCCCACAGGGAGTGGACATGTAGTATTTGTGCTTCATAATATTTACATTTGAGAGTCTGTTAAATAATATTAAATACTTACATGTGGTAATTTTTAATTTTTATCTGTACATAATATACATTTCATAAGAAGTTTGCACCTGCCAACATTTTTGACTTTATCCCAGAGTTGATTGGTAGAGAATGCCTCATAGCCAAATGACATTAGGTCTCCTCGAAGTACGCTTTATATTAACCATACCTATTACCAGTTAAGGTGGTATACTTTAAATATAAATAAATAATGTGAGTGGATCTAGAGGATCAATGGTTTTAATTTGGTAAATATATATTTTATAATTCATGGAATCTGTATTTTCCTAATTTTAGCAATATGAATATGAATTTGCCAGTATTAGCCTCAGAAGAATCATGGCATTGCACTAAAGCTTTTTCTTCTTTATTAAAATTGATAATCATGACATTCTTTATGAGATTGAAAATAGTCTAATTTATATTTTATAGAAAACAAATAAAATATCATGCACTAAATCTTTGCTTTGGCTATAAACCTAAAAACCTCATCATATTCATACCTATCCATTCAATCATTCATTAGATGATATCCAAAATCCTCTTCTGAACATAGGCTTCCCCATAGATTACCTCTTAGGAAGATTTGCCAAAGCTGTTGCCAAAACTGCTGTTGTCAACGCTGCCAAGTGAGGCGGCAGGGTTGACAACAGCAGTTTTGTATTATTATTGTGTTCTTATCAGGAAGATACTGCTGCCCATCTCCTGTTTAATTTTCCCTTAGTCGCCTCTTAGGACACCGTAGGGATAATAAAGAGTAGTAGGTTCTATTATGCTGTCACACTACACTGCACATCTCTTAGATCTTGGAGAAATGCATTTCTTATAAAGCAACTGCTTAGACTTTAAAATAATAATTGTTTGTGATAGGAGAATTTTGTGTTTGCGTTGTTCTCAGTGTGTTGGGTGTGGCAAGTCATTCATTTCACAAACAATACTAAAAGAACTCTTTGTTATGGGCATGCATAGCATTGAATAGGGTGCTGTAGTGGGTTACCGTTCTGATGGGACTTCACTCGAGTTGACTGATAGATAAACAAATGTCAAATGGTTGTCATTAAATGAATTCTCTCTTCATAACATAGTGATATATAATAATAATAATATAATATATATAGCAATTTTCAAATTCATCGGGAGCTGTAATATTCGAAAGAATTTGAAAGTCACTATCACTTTTCTTGTGTTGATGATTCTTTGTAGGTTTATTCTCTTAAAGATATAATTACAATATTTTTCTTTGCTACTGTAATCTATCGTAAATTTTCAAACGAAACAAACCAAAGAAAAAAATCACTGAGGCAACCAACAAAACTAACTACTAGTTTGACATTTGTGTTGATTTGTTGCACTATGCGTATCGTAAAGTAGTGTTGTTCATCCCTCAAATTGTTGTTTAAGATTAAAATTTCTGTACCCTGTGCATTGGAACTCGGTGTGAGACTCATAGTAATGTTTGTAAATACTGGTGTTAGACTTTTTATAATATAATAAAATCTCTTATGGCATCAATATTCAACAATTCTATAAACAAATATTGTTATTTTCAAATATAATTTGTAAATAATTTCTTTGAGTATACCTTTTTAATTTTTAAATGTGATCCTACGTCATCAGACCATGTCTCGTCCAAGACCTCAATGGCAACTACAAGCATTGGCAGCTCAAAAAAGGGATAATGAGCTGAGACGAGCTGAAGAGCTAAAAAGGGTAGCAAAATATTTTGAAACTCACACTAATAAATCAAGACATCATGAGCAGTGGACCACTGAGGATTACTATGAAAGAGCAAGTAGAGAAGCAGAGATACTTAGTGAAAAGAAAAAAAGAGCTGCGTAAGTAGATTAATTCTCTGTGGTATCTTTATTTGGGCTGATGATGAAAAAGAAGCTGTAACTTCCTTAGTCTAGATTATGGCTATGGTTAAATATTAAAGATATTGTGATCAAAATTGGATTTGGTAGTTTTTCATTAAGTTGCAGCTCTTAAGACTGCGGGTTCGATTTCCGCACGGAATAAGTATTTGTATGGCCTACAAATAATTGGTACCGGTCTGGATGTGTCCTTGTAAAATTTATGTATGGTAACTGCGTCCACATTAATTATTTCAACTGTTATTTCTATGACACTCTTTTGTTAGTTCGGCGCCACCACCGCTAAAACTTCTTGTTAAAGTTTTAAGTATGGATTAACCAAAAAATTGATGGTGGGGAAACCTGCATGTATGTATGAAAAATCAAAACTATTTGCACAGTGTCAGTCGTAGATGATAGGACTTCTTTCTGCCTAGGACTCTGTTCTGGTAGTTACCATCCTCTTAAATATTTCTGCCGCCAATTGGCAGTCGTTTGGAAGTTATAAAGAGTCAGTATATTTACAGTCTGCGACGTATTCCATCTTAGACTTCAGAGGTCATAACGAATCTGTAGTTTGTTTATTTAAAATTGTTGCAGGTGGCAATGGAATGCAGTAGCCACTTACTACCACGTGAACTATAAGTTCGTTTGTCACTTCACTTTTATAAAATGAAACAAAAATTAGAGCAGGTCTCTGCCCAGCCTAACCATTACATTACTTTTTAATTTCCTGTATCTTTTTTACAGACAGTTAGAAGAGCGACGTAAGAAATTGGAACTGATGCTATTCCAGGAAAATATGCAGTACCAACAAGAATTGAAAAATTTAGCTGCACAGCCCAAATATTTCAAGAATGGGTAATTACATTTTTAATTTTTGACTTTATGTCTTAAATTACTGTCTATCATCTTTGTTAGCTAAAAAATAATTAAGTCAGTGTGTCTTATTTCATGTGGAAATTGATACAATATTTGTAATAACAAACCAAATTAGTAAACATTCAACAATGGAGGACTATGTTAACATATATATTTTTTATATTATTTTCCGTGGCCTTGTAATAGTGACTTATGAGAATCCACTACCCTTAAGCCATCTTGTGGGTGTCGTAATGGACGACAGAAGGAAACTGAAACAAGAGATGGGCAGCAGTATCTTTCTGAAAGGAACGCAAGATTAATATAAAAATTGCGGTTGCCAAACCACCTGCAATTTGTGGTAGCTATGGATAATCCCCCTAAGAGAGATGTAATTTATATGTGGTTGAGTCATGCTATAGCTATATTATAGTTGTAGTAAAAATCGGTCGGCTCAACCGGAGACGGATCACGCCCACACAGAATACCAGCGTAAATTAGCAGTATGTATATATTATGAGGTAATCTACGATAGAGGCCTACGTTCAGCAATGGACTTTTGATAGGTTGTGCTAAGTTTTTATGGACATCAGAATGTATTCTGAATTTAAACTGCAGCTGAAATTATGTTTTTACATAAAAACTTACAAACCTATTTTTATATTGACATTCATAGCTGACCTTCTGGTCTGTAAACATAGAAAAACCGGCATAAGTAGACCCAGCCTGTATACTCCCCAATGCTGTTTATAGGCTTCTCCTCATTCCTGAGATGATTGGACTCACGCTGCAAAATGTTTCCTAGTAGCTTCAGACTTAATGGAAAGGCGTGCTAAGACTATCATCGGTGACCCCACTTTGATGGGAGAGGTTCATGTCTAAAAATGGACTGTTACTTGATGATAATAAATTACTTTATTTTAACTAGCACAATGCATATAGCAATTACTGTTTTCATATTTAGGTCCTTTCTCAACAAAGTGCCAACATCAACTCTTCAAGATATTAACCAGGGCATCATGCAGAAGGAGGAGCAACTCCAAAGACAAGAAGCGGAACTACGGCTTCACCATGCTTGGAGATTGAAACAACCGGAGTTGCGAGCAGCAAAAACTTATGTTGCGAATGGAAAACTTAAGTCGGCTTGGTATAACTATTTATATGTAACTATGTTATATTTGTCGATATTATTTTTTTGCAGCTGCGTCAAAGATGCAACATGTCTGGTCATATATTATCCACCTGCCACGAGTGACGATTGAGGAAACTCGTTAAATTCTATAAATCGTTTAAATTTTGTATTGATGTAATCCTTGTCGGTGAACCTAAAAAAAATGAATCATGTATTAGTTTATTATAGCGAAAAGTATTCATCAAATATCTGTAATGGTTTGCTATCCGTTTTAGACCGAGGTGATAACTTCCTGAGAAGTTGTTAACTGCGCAGTGCCTATATGTTTTAGTGCCACAAGTGAGCACTCGTTATCACTTAAATGCCTTTACGATAAGTTTGGATGTGAGCTTGAATGAAATCTCAAAACATCGATTTTTCTGTTCTTTTTTTATTTTCGTAATTTTTTTAAAACATTTAGATCTTTCTTTTTATTGTTTAAGGATGAAACAAATAGTTGAGAAGGAGTTACAAAAGAAAAAGGAAGAAGAGGAGACACGAAAATGTTTGCAAGAAAGAGATGAAGCCCTACGCAGACAAATTCAGATTGAAGAAGAGAGATTAAGGGAGAAGGAGCAACAAATGAAGGTGATTAATACTGTTTAAGAAAATATAAAGCTTATTAACAAGTCTAGTATTTATAAGTGCTACACAACGCTTTCACATACATTCGCAGCCTCACTGGCGCCGGTCATCCCTAGGAGGGCTCTACGTTGAGAGAGGACAACTTCTCTCCTATTCCTCCTAGCAAACAGCGTCGCGGGAACACTTTCTGACCATCCCTTTTTCTGAAGGTCGATTCAGACAATAATCGGATACTATTGTCCTGATAATAATATGCGATATCTCATCAACTACTAATAATTATTATTTTATTGTTAAAATAAAAATATAAAATACTAAAGAATAACGTTAGCGACCTTTACCTCTCTCGAAGACTGATCAAATTCAGAAAAAAATTTTTAGCTGATGTTTAGACGATTAAATTTAGTTTCTATGACGAACAACAGTTGGCGCCACAAGTGGAAAGAGTTTTAATTTAGAATTTTTATGACAAATATGTAGAAAAAACAATGTGACGTTTTAACAAAATAAAATATGACGAAAATATTATGTGCAGTGTTTAATTTTAAATAAGTAGTGGTGTAAACATTGGTCCTTCGAGCCGGATAAAGGTAATTACAGTGACTATAGAAATTATGCGCTAAGTCTGAAAATATTATGTTATAAATTTCCACAATAACTTACGAAAAGTACTGCAATATAAATCAGTAAAATAATACTTAGAAATTGATTTGATGATATAATTTACACACAATAGCAATGATTGATGTATGCAACGAATTATTAGAACAAATAACTAAGTTATATACAAACTATAAAAAGACGCCTACAATTCGTCATACAATTAGTTATGTTGAAAGAATTGTACTCTCAAACCGAAGAATTATACTTAGAATTTAAAACAATTTTAAAAGTGATCCTCGTCATCAGACCATGTCTCGTCCAAGACCTCAATGGCAACTACAAGCATTGGCAGCTCAAAGGGATAATGAGCTGAGACGAGGCTGAAGAGCTAAAAGGGTAGCAAAATATTTTGAAACTCACACTAATAAATCAAGACATCATGAGCAGTGGACCACTGAGGATTACTATGAAAGAGCAAGTAGAAAGCAGAGATACTTAGTGAAAAGAAA
The DNA here is from genome assembly GCA_029286625.1 of Parnassius orleans. Taxonomy (NCBI): domain Eukaryota; kingdom Metazoa; phylum Arthropoda; class Insecta; order Lepidoptera; family Papilionidae; genus Parnassius; species Parnassius orleans. Next base: position 2,732,720 of record JAGSMP010000008.1, read on the forward strand.
AAAGAGCTGCGTAAGTAGATTAATTCTCTGTGGTATCTTTATTTGGGCTGATGAAAAAGAAGCTGTAACTTCCTTAGTCTAGATTATGCTATGGTTAAATATTAAAGATATTGTGATCAAAATTGGATTTGGTAGTTTTCATTAAGATGCGGCTCTTAAGACTCGTGGTTCGATTTCCACGGAATAAGTATTTGTATGGCCTACAAATAATTGGTACCGGTCTGGATGTGTCCTTGTACAATTTATGTATGGTAACTGCGTCCACATTAATTATTTCAACTGTTATTTCTATGACGCTCTTTTGTTAGTTCGGCGCCACCACCGCTAAAACTTCTTGTTTAAGTTTTAAGTATTGATTAACCAAAAAATTGGTGGTGGGGAAACCTGCATGTGTGTATGAAAAATCAAAACTATGTGCACAGTGTCAGTCGTAGATGATAGGACTTCTTTCTGCCTAGGACTCTGTTCTGGTAGTTACCATCCTCTTAAATATTTCTGCCGCCAATTAGTAGTCGTTTGGAAGGGATAAAGAGTCAGTATATTTACAGTTTGCGACGCATTCCCTCTTAGACTTCAGAGGTGATAACGAATCTGTAGTTTGTTTATTTAAAGTTGTTGCAGGTGGCAATGGAATGCAGTAGCCACTTACTACTACTTGAACTATAAGTTCGTTTGTCACTTCAGTTTTATAAAATGAAACAAAAATTAGAGCCCAGCCTAACCATTACATTACTTTTTAATTTCCTGTATCTTTTTTACAGACAGTTAGAAGAGCGACGTAAGAAATTGGAACTGATGCTATTCCAGGAAAATATGCAGTACCAACAGGAATTGAAAAATTTAGCTACAGCCAAATATTTCAAGAATGGGTAATTCTATTTTAATTTTTGACTTTATGTCTTAAATTACTGTCTATCATCTTTGTTAGCTAAAAAATAATTAAGTCAGTGTGTCTTATTTCATGTGGAAATTGATACAATATTTGTAATAACAAACCAAATTGGTAAACATTCAACAATGGAGGACTATGTTGGGGCAGAAAATTAGAACATTTATATTTTTATATTATTATTTTCCGTGGCCTTGTAATAGTGACTTATGAGAATCCACTACCCTTAAGCCATCTTGTGGGTGTCGTGAGGACGACAGAGGAAACTGAAACAAGAGATGGGCAGCAGTATCTTTCTGAAAGGCATAAGATTAATATAAAAACTGCGGTTGCCAAACCACCTGCAATTTGTGGTAGCTATGGATAATCCCCTAAGAGATGTAATTTATATGTGGTTCAGTCATGCTATAGCTATATTACAGTTGTAGTAAAAATGGGTCGGCTCAACCGGAGACGGATCACGCCCACACAGAATACCAGCGTAAATTAGCAGTATGTATATATTATGAGGTAATCTACGATGAGAGCCTACATTCAGCAATGGACTTTTGATAGGTTGTGCTAAGTTTTTATGGACAGCAGAATGTATTCTGAATTTAAACTGCAGCTGAAATTATGTTTTTACATAAAAACTTACAAATCTATTTTTATATTTACATTCATAGCTGACCTTCTGGTCAGTAAACATAGAAAAACCGGCATAAGTAGACCCAGCCTGTATACTTCCCAATGCTGTTTATAGGCTTCTCATGATTCTTGATGATTGGACTCATGCTGAAAAATGTTTCCTAGTAGCTTCAGACTTAATGGAAAGGCGTGCTAAGACTATCATCGGTGACCCACTTTGATGGGAGAGGTTCATGTCTAAAAATGGACTGTTACTTGATGATAATAAATTACTTTATTTTAACTAGCACAATGCATATAGCAATTACTGTTTTCATATTTAGGTCCTTTCTCAACAAAGTGCCAACATCAACTCTTCAAGATATTAACCAGGGTATCATGCAGAAGGAGGAGCAACTCCAAAGACAAGAAGCGGAACTACGGCTTCACCATGCTTGGAGATTGAAACAACCGGAGTTGCGAGCAGCAAAAACTTATGTTGCGAATGGAAAACTTAAGTCGGCTTGGTATAACTATTTATATGTAACTATGTTATATTTGTCGATATTATTTTTGCAGCTGCGTCAAAGATGCAACATGTCTGGTCATATATTATCCACCTGCCACGAGTGACGATTGAGGAAACTCGTTAAATTCTATAAATCGTTTAAACTTTGTATTGATGTAATCCTTGTCGGTGAACCTAAAAATGAATCATGTATTAGTTTATTATAGCGAAAAGTATTCATCAAATATCTGTAATGGTTTGCTATCCGTTTTAGACCGGTGATAACTTCCTGAGAAGTTGTTAACTGCGCAGTGCCTATATGTTTTAGTGCCACAAGTGAGCACTCGTTATCATAAATGCCTTTACGATAAGTTTGGATGTGAGCTTGAATGAAATCTCAAAACATCGATTTTTCTGTTCTTTTTTATTTTCGTAATTTTTTAAAACATTTAGATCTTTCTTTTATTGTTTAAGGATGAAACAAATACTTGAGAAGGAGTTACAAAGAAAAAGGAAGAAGAGGAGACACGGAAATGTTTGCAAGAAAGAGATGAAGCCCTACGCAGACAAATTAAGATTGAAGAAGAGATTAAGGAGAAGGAGCAACAAATGAAGGTGATTAATACTGTTTAAGAAAATATAAAGCTTATTAACAAGTCTAGTATTTATAAGTGCTACACAACGCTTTCACATACATTCGCAGCCTCACTGGCGCCGGTCATCCCTAGGAGGGCCCTACGTTGAGAGAGGACAACTTCTCTCCTATTCCTCCTAGCAAACAGCGTCGCGGAACTCTTTCTGTCCATCCCTTTTTTTGAAGGTCGATTCAGACAATAATCGGATACTATTGTCCTGATAATAATATGCGATGTCTCATCAACTACTAATAATTATTATTTTATTGTTAAAATAAAAATATAAAATACTAAAGAATAACGTTAGCGACCTTTACCTCTCTCGAAGACTGATCAAATTTAGCTGACTTCAAAAAAGAGGTGGTTCTAAAGTTGTATGTTAAGTGATATCTTCCTCAATTGTGAACCGATTTTAATGACTTTTTTTATTAAATAGATTATATTTTAAGTCCCATAAAATATTAGGGAAAAATTCCAAAAACTGAAACAAGAGGTAAAGTTTTTAAAGTAACTATTGAGAAATATTTGTAAGTTATCAAATTAAAGTTTGTGATATATTTTTTAGTCCACTTAAAAAGGTCCATTACAGCCATCGATCATTAATAAAAAACTAGATACACAATCAGTGACAAAAAAATGTCCTTACCGAATGAGCGCCCACTCGAACATTTGGGTGCGCTTTTAATTTGTACGTAGTTTTGTGAATACAACTTTAGGCAATGCATTTAAGGTTGAATTTACATAAATGTATATTTATTTCAACTAGAATTACGTCTTGAATTAAACTACTTTTACGGATTATATCGCGTTTAATTAACTTATTTTATTAATTCCCGACGTTTCGGGTGCTTTACAGCACCCATGGTCACGGGGGACTGAGGTGATTGACGTCCCAATGTCAAAGTTAATACGGAGTACCTTCAGGTTTTTTAATTATTAATTTTGGTCCGATCTACGCAGAATGAACTAACTGTGTCTTGAAGTCTTGCAGTGGTATGCTTGGGTTTAGTTTTAATTTTATTAATTATAGGATCCCAAGCAGGTGGTAATACCAGCCTCCTCTCTATTGAAATTAGGATGTTTTTAATTTCAATAGCTTCACATATCATCCTTGGCAGGAATCGATGTTCTTTCGCGAGAATCTGTGGTTTATCAAATCTAATGTAATGGCGGGGGCCGTCTAGGATATGATCACAAACTGCAGACTTCCCGGAACGTTGGTGCTTCACGTCAGCTATGTGTTCTTTACGCGGTTTTAATAGATCGTTTTGTTTGCCCTATATATGAGAGACCATTCACAATCAAGCTTGTACACTCCTGCATCTTGTAGAGGAATATTGCACTTGACGGATGGTAAGAACTGCTAATCTTCTTCGGCGGCTTGAAGAATGTTCTAATAGAAGCTCGCTTCAAGATGTAGCCAATCTTGTCTGTGACACCTTTGACATATGGTAGTACAGCAGGCACACGCTCGACTGTGGCCGGCTTCACACGGTCACTGTGACGTAGGCGCGGGACCCGAAGCTTGTTGTCGTGCAGAAGCTGCTTGACGTGCTGAAGCTCGGCGGCCAGGTGTTTGCTGTCACAGATCCCTCGTGCTCTCTGTAACAAGATTTGCCCACGGTAGCCAACTGTGAAGGATGATGGTGGGATTCACCATTTAAATATCTGTTTGTATGGGTCTTTTTCTATACACGGTGTGACCTATGGTGTTGTTAGGATTTCGAATGACTAATACATCTAGGAAAGCTAAAATTATTTGCCTCTAACTCCATAGTAAATTGAATTTTAGAGTTTATGGAATTAAGATGTTCTAAAAATGCAGTTACTTTGTCTGATGGTAAAATTGTGAAAGTATCGTCTACGTACCGCTTGTAGAACCTTGGGTTACTCTTTGGAGAACATCGATTCCTGCCAAGGATGATACGTGAAGCTATTGAAATTAAAAACATCCTAATTTCAATAGAGAGGAGGCTGGTACTACCACCTGCTTGGGATCCTATAATTAATAAAATTAAAACTAAACCCAAGCATACCACTGCAAGACTTCAAGACACAGTTAGTTCATTCTGCGTAGATCGGACCAAAATTAATAATTAAAAAACCTGAAGGTACTCCGTATTAACTTTGACATTGGGACGTCAATCACCTCAGTCCCCCGTGACCATGGGTGCTGTAAAGCACCCGAAACGTCGGGAATTAATAAAATAAGTTAATGAAACGCGATATAATCCGTAAAAGTAGTTTAATTCAATGTGTAGTGTTCGTGTAAATATAAGAAATCATTATAGAATTACGTCAAAACAATTAGCGACAGTTTTTAGAGAACTTTTGCATGGGATTGTGTAGTAACATAGGCCTCCCATAGGAGACTATTCCATGGTAGGTAGGCGTTGTAGTTGAGCAGTTGAGGCAGTTTTTTATTATGTTGAGTTGTTGTCAGGATGATACTGCAGCCCATCTCCTGTTTCAGTTTCCCTGTGTCTCCTCTTACGACACCCACGAGACAATATGCGGTAGTGGATATTCTTACACCGCCACTACACAATCCAAAGGGTCAAAAATATTATTAACTTTTTGAAAATCAATGATTTTCAAAAAATCAGGAAGTTATTGGTTTCACCCGTCTTCGAAAATCGAGGTTTCATCAGATCTCGACGTTTTGAGGTCCTAGGAAGCTATTCTGACTATTCCTACGAGGATGTCAGTGTGTGTGTGCGTGCGTGCGTGTGTGTGTGTATGTAAACCTCTCATAGCTTTTGAACGGCTTGACCGATGTGAACGAACTTGGTGGCGTTCGAAAGGGTTTCACCAAACTTAAATTTTCAATACTGTTTCAACCGATTTGGACCGGTAGATTTGGAGAAATCTCAAAAACAAAATTTTCAAAAAAATGTTTTTTTGGAATAACTTTTAAACAGATGTAATGATCAATTCCAAAATTTAATCAGCTCGTAGCTTTAAACGACGTCGATTGCTGCGAACCGCTTCAAAATCGGTTAATGCGTTGAAGAGACATCAATGACGAAAAATTTCGAAAAGTGTTTTTTTATCACATAACTTGAATTTATAGTCTAATCGTTTTTATAATAGATTTTATTATTGTTCTTAAAATACCTCGTCGATTGCCACCAATTACATCAAAATCGATTCATCCGTTCGAAAGTTATCGTTGTCAAAACATTTCAAAAAAAGTGTTTTTTTTTTTTATAACTTTGACATTTCTGCTCGGATCGTTTTAGATGTAATGAGTTAACTATTAGTTCGTAAAAATATTTGACGAGCGTTTTGAAATCGAACATAGCGGGAAGTTCAAGGGATGGCCTGCAGGGTCAACAGATATTTTTTTAATACAAATTAAAAGGTAAGACAGTGTATAGAAGAATCATGTCCCGAAAGTAGAAGCTATAATGTTGAAACTATTTTACATTTTATTACGTAGTAGAGCCATGCTGCGGCTATATTATGGTTGTAGCACGAATGGGTCGGCTCGACCGCGGAAGTACCGACCTTTGAACAGCGTAAAATAGCAGGTTAATGCTGCTGTGTTTCTTATGGTAAGTGTAGGGATCCGGAAACTCTTTTGAGGCATTACATCTTAGTCCTCAGGGTGTCAACCCTGTCACGCATTTACATTTTGATTCTTAATCGAGGATAGATGTAGATGTCTATGGGCCAACACTGTCCACATATTGGTATGTGGACAGTGTTGGCTGTTGCTTGTTGGTCACCCTTATTCTATAAAAACAAAATTTTTTTTTGTTTATATGACCGGCACAGTTCATCACTACTCATATCAGTGTATGGAGCATTGTCATAATTGTCACGGATCAGATAGGTGATCACAGTACCAAATATCTTGTACCTGTTTTTTAACCCCCGACGAATACAGAGGGGTGTTATATGTTTGTAGTGTGTATTTGTGTGTGGCATCATAGCTCCTGAACTGATGAACCGATTTTGATTAATTTTTTTTTTTTCATTTAAAAGGTATCTTAATCGAGAGTGTTCTTATCTATGTTTCAAGAAAATCTGTTTAGCCGTTTGAAAATCATCAGCTGTTTTTGTTTCGGATATTTAAAAAAAATTTAATTTTAGTTATCGTCACTATCTATCGTATGCCATATTATATCTAGCCTTTCCCACAGCCGCCTCTTACGACATCTACGACACGAAATGAGGTGTTGCATTTTCTTACGCTGACCGACAATCCTTATGAACCCTTATTTGTTTCAGGAGCTCCGGGAGAGTCTCGAAGGGCAGATAGCAGAGCTAAGCGAGAAGGAGACAGTCGTCAAAAAACTCCGAAAACAAGAGGAAAGGGAAAAGTTAATATTGGATGAACTACGTTTCATTTCGGATGAAAGAGAAAGAGAACACGCTCGACTAATATCAGAGCGAGACACAAATATTGTTAATTTGGGCTTACATAAATATAAATTAAAAAGAAAAGTAGCAGGAGTGATGAAAGAAATAGAGTTAGATTTAAATATGTTAGAGAAGATGCAAAAAGCTGTAATTAGGGTAAGTAAACATTGACATCTTCTTGTAAACACGATGTTAATATCTACGTGATACGTTTATGTGTGTACCGGTTTTGAGGAAATGCATAGCTCAAAAGAAAGCCTCGGAAATTGTCTGCACTTTCTCACCGGGATGTAAAAAGGTTGGTGCGTAATCTTGTATGACCTTCAACCAGTACCATTTGGTCAATCTGAGTGTAAGGTACGCATCCCTTGTCGACAATATCCTGATCTTGACTAAGTTGTTAATGAGATCCTTATGGACGACGACGAATAGGACACCTCTTTGGGACAGAATGGTCGCCCTCCCGGTGGTAGGAACGAGTTGCCGGCTTCGAGAACTACCTTTTTCCAGGCTATGCATATAAAATAGTCTGTTATACAATAATCTAATTCATTATAAGAATCAATTCCAGGACTTTGAATTGGAGCAAGACAAATGCGCAAGTTACAAACGAATTCTTGACGCGGCACTCCAAGAGTTAATGGAGCACAGGGAGAGGGAGCGACAGAGACAGAAGAATATCGAGGCAATGTACGACGGTGAAGCGAGACAGATTAACGAGAAACAGGACAAGGTACCATGAGACAGTGATTATGGAAAGTCTATATTGTTATTGTTAAATCGTTTTGAAGTTTGTCGTTTGGTTTCGAACGTTGTGAAGAGTATGCCACGTTCTTGTCTCAAGTAGAATCTTGTGTCAATTCACGACCATTAACTCCTGTAAGTAGTTCAGTTGATGACGCTTCTCCTATTACACCCGGATTTCAGAATACCTAGCACTCTTCAGCATCGTTACAAATGGTCAAATCAAAGTGATGAACCAGAAATTGGTACTGTCGTTTTAGTTAAGGATGAAAGGCTTCTCCGGGAAAGTGGCTGTTAGGTCGTATTTTAGATAAGCATCCAGGAAAGGATGGTTTTACTAGAATTGTTACATTGCAATTTAAAATAATATTTTTAAAAGACCTATCACAAAATCTGTCCTCTTCCATGGATTTAATTTAGTGCGCATGCTAAAACTGTATACTATGATTGAAATAGTATATTCTTTCTTTAATGTTATTTTACCTTGTCATTTTTTAAGGACTATTAGTCCTTGGGCGCCGGAATGTTTAGACGATTAAATTTAGTTTCTATGACGAACAACAGTTGGCGCCACAAGTGGAAAGAGTTTTAATTTAGAATTTTTATGACAAATATGTAGAAAAAACAATGTGACGTTTTAACAAAATAAAATATGACGAAAATATTATGTGCAGTGTTTAATTTTAAATAAGTAGTGGTGTAAACAGCTGACTTCAAAAAAGAGGAGGTTCTAAATTTGTATGTTAAGTGATATCTTCCTCAATTGTGAACCGATTTTAATGACTTTTTTTATTAAATAGATTATATTTTAAGTCCCATAAAATATTAGGAAAAATTCCAAAAACTGAAACAAGAGGTAAAGTTTTTAAAGTAACTATTGAGAAATATTTGTAAGTTATCAAAAGTTTGTGATATATTTTTTAGTCCACTTAAAAAGGTCCATTACAGCCTATAATACCTGGAAAGGGTTTCACCAAACTTAGATTTTCAATACTGTTTCAACCGATTTTGACCGGTAGATTTTGAGAAATCTCAAAAACAAAATTTTCAAAAAAATGATTTTTTGGAATAACTTTTAAACAGATGTAATGATCAATTCCAAAATGTAATCAGCTCTTAAACATAGAAAACGACGTCGATTGCTGCAAACCGCTTCAAAATCGATTAAAGCGTTGAAGAGAAATCGATGACGAAAAATTTCGAAAAAAGTGTTCTTTTATTACATAACTTGAATTTATAGTCTAATCGTTTTTATAATAGATTTTATTATTGTTCTTAAAATACCTCGTCGATTGCCACCAACTACATCAAAATCGACATCCGTTCGGAAGTTATAGTTGTCAAAACATTTTTAAAAAAAATGTTTTTTTTTGTCCACATATTGGTATGTGGACCGTGTTGGCTGTTGCTTGTTTGTCACCCGTATTCTATAAAAAAAAAACTTTTTTTTTGTTTATATGACCGGCACAGTTCATCACTACTCATACAGTGTATGGAGCATTGTCATAATTGTCACGGATCAGATAGGTGATCACGGTACCAAATATCTTGTATCTGTTTATTTTTTTTATTTTTTTTATAGGATAGGGTGACAAACGAGCACACAGTCCACCTGATGGTAAGTGGTTGCTGTGACCCATAGACATCTACATCTATCTTCAATAAAGAATCAAAATGCAGATGCGTTGTCACCCGTGAGGACTAAGATGGAATGCCTCATTTCCAGTAAAAAGGGTCTCCGGTTCTCTACACTCACCATACGAAACACAGCAGTGTTAAGCTGCTATTTTACGCTGGTATTCTGTGAGAGCGTGGTCCTTCCCCGGTCGAGCCGACCCATTCGTACTACAACTATACTACTAATATAGCTGCAGCATGGCTCTACCACGTAGAAGTTTTTTAACCCTCGACGAATACAGAGGGGTGTTATATGTTTGTAGTGTGTATCTGTGTGTGGCATCATAGCTCCTGAACGGATGAACCGATTTTGATTAAGTTTTTTTTTTCATTTAAATCTTAATCGAGACTGTTCTTATCTATGTTTCAAGAAAATCTGTTTAGCCGTTTGAAAATCATCAGCTGTTTTTGTTTCGGATATTTTTAAAAATTTTAATTTTAGTTATCGTCACTATCTATCGTATGCCATATTATATCTAGCCTTTCTTACAGCCGCCTCTTACGACATCTACGACACGAAATGAGGTGTTGCATTTTCTTACGCTGACCGACAATCCTTATGAACCCATATTTGTTTCAGGAGCTCCGGGAGAGTCTCGAAGGGCAGATAGCAGAGCTAAGCGAGAAGGAGACAGTCGTCAAAAAACTCCGAAAACAAGAGGAAAGGGAGAAGTTAATATTGGATGAACTACGTTTCATTTCGGATGAAAGAGAAAGAGAACACGCTCGACTAATATCAGAGCGAGACACAAATATTGTTAATTTGGGCTTATAAATATAAATTAAAAAGAAAAGTAGCAGGAGTAATGAAAGAAATAGAGTTAGATTTAAATATGTTAGAGAAGATGCAAAAAGCTGTAATTAGGGTAAGTAAACATTGACATCTTCTTGTAAACACGATGTTAATATCTACGTGATACGTTTATGTGTGTACCGGTTTTGAGGAAATGCATAGCTCAAAAGAAAGCCTCGGAAATTGTCTGCACTTTCTCACCGGGATGTGGAAAGGTTGGTGCGTAATCTTGTATGACCTTCAACCAGTACCAGTTGGTCAATCTGAGTGTAAGGTACGCAACCCTTGTCGACAATATCCTGATCTTGACTACGTTGTTAATGAGATCCTTATGGACGACGACGAATAGGACACCTCTTTGGGACAGAATGGTCGCCCTCCCGGTGGTAGGAACGAGTTGCCGGCTTCGAGGACTACCTTTTTCCAGGCTATGCATATAAAATAGTCTGTTATACAATAATCTAATTCATTATAAGAATCAATTCCAGGACTTTGAATTGGAGCAAGACAAATGCGCAAGTTACAAACGAATTCTTGACGCGGCACTCCAAGAGTTAATGGAGCACAGGGAGAGGGAGCGACAGAGACAGAAGAATATCGAGGCAATGTACGACGGTGAAGCGAGACAGATTAACGAGAAACAGGACAAGGTACCATGAGACAGTGATTATGGAAAGTCTATATTGTTATTGTTAAATCGTTTTGAAGTTTGTCGTTTGGTTTCGAACGTTGTGAAGACCCATATAGTCCAAGTTGTGACCGTCAAAAAGGTTGGTCGTCTGGAATAAGTAGAAAAGTATACTTTCTTATTTGCTGGGTGTTAGTTAAGCAATAAACCAGCGGTCTGGTGGTTTGTAACTTGTCCAATTTTTTTTTTAAATTAATTTACTTTTTTTTGCAAAATTGATATATAAAACGTAAGTGATTTTTTTTGATTTGATAGTGTTTGATCAGTAAAAAATGAAAATTTGAGTCTTACACCTTTCTTGACACAACTGTTTGCCAACGATACATTTTCTATATCTGTTACCGTTACAGCCTATTAAAGTCCACTGCTGAACATAAGTCTCCCCTTAGATTGCCTCATAGGGGGATATTTGCATAGTTGCCACGCTTGGCAAGCGGGTTGGCAATGACAGTTTGTTATTTTTAGTCGTTACTAGGAAGATGATCATTACGACTAGTCTTTCATATGGAATTTAGAAGTTATAGTTGTAATTTTTAATACAATTAGACAATCAATTGTACCTGACGAAACAAGCAGTTCGTTACTACAAAAATGATATTGAAATTAATAAACGTACTTACTTGGGTTTGGTTATCTTTGATTTTGTACAAGAAAATAGAAATAAAATGGTATTGAATAATTTAATAGTTAAAATCAATTGCAATTATGATCGACAGTTAATTAATCTAAAAAATAATTATTTTACTTTACTTTTATTGACTTTCCGTTTTAATCCTTCCAATACTTTGATTTGAAAACAGGTACGTCAAAACTATTACAAATTACTTGCAAGTTTGTTGTAATTGCCGCCTCTAATTCTTATGTCGCACAAACAAATCTTAGTAGGTAAATTTGGGAATTCCCATATGTTGGCGCTGACGCGAGGTGACACAGTCGGCCGGGTGGCGGCAGCGCGTGGTACGAAGGGGCGCGACGGGGAATGCTCGCCAGTATTGTTGTGCGCGCACGCTAGTTCCTCATTCTTGCCGCGCTTTGAAAAGCGATGTTTCCCAATATACAGTCGCACACAGCTTTCTATGCGACGCGCGACGATGTTTTTAAAAAGGAAAGAAAGAAAAATTATTTATATCTATTGTTTTATGACTGAACTAGTGAACGAAAAGGTAAATAGAAGGTGAATGGGAAAATTGTGCAGTAAAGTTAAATGTATTGAGGAAGAATACCGAAAAATTACCATGTGGTCAACCTGATGACGGAAACATTTATCATTCGCATTGATGATGATGATTCTGATGAAGTAGCATCAAGTAACACACCATCGACATCCGGCTTCCATGTTCCATGTTCTAACGGTATAATGGACGGCGTGTCACCTTAACAAGTTTTCTTGTTACAAACTACTTTATTTACGATTGAAATAAAAATAATGCTCAAGCATACATTATCCATTTTAATTTCAACCTCTTCCAAAGTTCTAAGAAGCTAGTAAAGTAACTATTATGATTCTACAATAAAACCATTAATTACTATTATAATATTATAAAACAACAGCCTAGTACCATGTAGTACTTTAGAACGCGACTGTACCCATGCGCAGACACACCCTCCACTGTCGCTCAGCGTCGTGACGGGACCTGTGGAGCTAGATAAAAGAGTTTGCTTCGACGCGGATATTGACCCTAGTCAGCTGATTTTATGATTTATTTATTTTAAATTCCACTGCTGGTTTAATATTTAAGTTTTTTCATGATTCTTTTAATGAAATTAATGTTTTATTTAACTATATCAACACGATGGAGCGTGAATGAAGCTAATAAAACGTTGTGAAAAGATGATTATTTTTCATCAGGATCGATTTTATATTTCACCCATCATCTAAGATATAGTTAGTACTGTCGTCTGTCTTCGTTTTCAGGAGCGTTTCAAAATACCTGTATATATTTTCAGCTCTGGGCAAAAGAGCGCGAAGCACGCTCTATTCTAATGAAGGAAGTCTTATCAACGTTAAGTAGACAAGTACAGGAGAAGATCGAAGCCAGCAGACAGCTACAGCGCGCCAATGTGCTAGAGAGGGAAAAGATTCTCCAGCAAATGGAGAACTTCCACCACGAAGTTCGTGCAAGAGAGCGCGAGACTCAGGTTAGATGACACACACACACACACACACACACACACACACACACACATACACACACACACACACACGCGCGCGCGCGCGCGCGCACACATTACATTTGAAACTGCTGAAGTGGAAGATGAAGTTAAGGCTACTATACAACCTCTATTTCTTTTTCAGCTAAAGAACACAGAATACTCGACAATAACAGCCCTACAATCGCAATTGAATAGTCTAAGGCTGCAGAAGGAACGTCTCGACGCAGCTGTGGAGAAGGAAGCTGAAATGCGCGCCGCCATCGACCACGAAAAGAAACTGCGAGTGGAGATTGCTCGTTTGCAAAGGGATGGCAATATTCAAGCTTGGTCTTAGTAATTTAGGTAATGTTTGGTCTGGTCTCCCAAGGGGCCTAAGACCACAGTCTCAGCAACTAATATATTATAAGATTACTACTATAACTTATACACCACAATTTTTTTCAACTGATGATGGTCTGAATCGAGTAATAGCAAGCGCAGGTGGATGAATTTCACTGACAATACATGGAATTTGTAATAGCTTGTGTACCCCTAGACCCTTAAACCCTAGTGTAATGACAATCTAGTAAAAATAATAGTTCTCTTCTATTGTATCCATTTTAGTCGAGTTTTTTGAAAAATATAAAACAAAAGCTAAAAACTACGTTTAATTCAATTAAATTAAACTTCTGATTTAACACATTAAGTGATATAGAAACGGTACTGTAAAAACCCTTAAATTTATTTTGGTAATTACAATTTAGTGCTGTGTAGAAATAAATGATATCAGATAGATTTTATTACAAGACGCTAAAACATATACAGACGATTTCACGATAGTATAAAAAAGGTCAATGGATAATCAAGACTATCTTAGTTTCTTTGGCCCCCTATTTTTTGTTGACTGATCAGTAATATTTTCAAATTTATGGATTGTAATAAAATATGAGTAATTGTCGTCTAAGATGAAAAGCGTTTCGTATTACGGTTACCAGAGAAGCCGATCAAGGTTTGTAAAAAAATTTCCCAACTTAAAAATAGGCATGTTATGTATGTCTAATCGATACTTTGAAAATGTACAAATGTTTCGTTTTGTAGTTGTCAAACATAAATATTCTCTGTATCAAATTACTGAGCACATAGTAGTTGTTATTAAAAATAAAAAATCTTGACTTGAGGACATTAATTTATATAATGTCCCAAAGCATTAAACAAACTGTGACATTATATAAAAAAGTTATTGAGATTTTTATATCAAACTATATTCAGAAACAAAATATATATTGTGCCTTAATAAAATTCCACGAAAAATAATACAGCAATTGTTTAAAATATTGCATTTATTAATAGCAATAAAAATATAAAGAGAGAATTCTCTATTTATACAGTTACGAAACTACTAACTCATACTTACACTTAAGAAAATAACTATTTTTGCCTAGTAACACTTTAATGGAATAAAATATTTGCATAAGTGTTTTAATGATTTTTTGCAAAGGGTGAAAGAATTAGATTTATTGTATTTAGATATATATTTATAATATCTATGCCCTGAAAGTAATGTGTCAATACATATAGTTTTTCTTATAATAAATTGCCGATCGAACGGGCGTTGTCGAAGTATAAGTGTGGTGAGGGTGTGCTAATATCGGCTTCATATTTTATATATTATATAAAAATCAATTGCTGTCCGATAATCTCGCTAAAACTCGAAACTGGCTCGACCGATTCTGATGAATTTTTTTGTGTGTTTGAGGGTCCTTGGATAGTTTAGATTCACAATTGGACCCGATAGGTGGAGCTGTTGTCGAGATCCAGAAACCACCCGTGCGAAGCCGGGGCGGATCGCTAGTATTTTATAAAAAAAAGATCGTTTTTGATCCCTTTTAAAGCGATCTTAGTTCTATCTAGTCTTAAAGGCAAAGCATGAGTTACACTTGACAAATGACGAGCAAGTCGGGGCTTATAAGTTTTGTGTGTTTCTGTGGACATTCCAAAAATATGATTTTCCAAGATTGAGTGTGATGAAATTATGATGTATTAAAACACTATTTTTGTATTTGTGGTTTTGGATGTTTATCCTTGATGTGAGCCGAATAAAAGTTAAATTTTATAACATAATTTTGTTTTATTATCCTGTTTCTTTTATCGTTTTTTTAAATGTTTTTCAACAGAAATAGAAGATTATAATATTTTGTTGATATATAGAAATACAATCATATTTATTTTATAGTTCCAAATTTTGTTACAGTTCTTCATGTAGGTTCTAATAAAAGTTCAATTTTTCGCTATGGTTCTGGTCCTGATTCTTATTGAAATATCGGTTATAGGATACCGATTTCAAAATACCAATTCTTTAACGAGCATTTGCCTGGCTCGGCCACCCTGAATCAGCATTTGAAGTAGGTAACAGGTTAAGGCCCTGTCCGCACTGCGATGTTTCACCGCGCGACTTTTATTCTGGCGTATTAAATTCCGTGATAGGAATTACACCTAGTACGCACTGCGAATAAAATTTCGTACGATTTTTGTCAGTTCGATGCAGTTCCCCACTGAAACGCACGTCTAAAAAAGAACAACAGAATTTTTGAATTTACCTGATACTACGGCGGCGGCGTGATAGACGTATCAAAAGATGTCATGAACATTGGATTCACTAATTTACGGCCTTGAGACCTATGAAAGTATCTTTTGTACATAAAACATCAAAGGCTGCAAAAATACAGTAAAAAGTTTTTCGGATATTACTGAATGACTATAAAATCATTCGATATTTTACTACGACTTGTTGGTTGGGCCAAGATTTTTTTTTGTTGAGAAAAATAATTTTAGCTGGAGAAAGACGCGAAACGCGGGAATTTAATTCCGCAGTGCGGACATAGCCATACCTACTTTATACTGCACAAAATATTCGTGCGGAAATAAATCGCACCCGCTTCGCGTTAGAACAAAAAGTAATAACACTAAGGAGTCTTTTTGCAAAAATTAAAATTTTTGGTTATGTTAACCTAAATAAAATAAATGTGCCTAACTGTTCTCATTTACCTTTAGATTTGAGTTCTGGTCCTAGTATCAGAACCGCTAAACACCGGTTCCTTACTAGTGTTTTTGGAACCTTTTTTAACCCTATTTTCATTATTTAAAATTTTAATTTAACATTGCCATCTATCGACAATTCGCAATATTACGTTGTTACTTTAATTCGGAGAGCTTACTACGCTTACTATATTTATTAAAATTTACAATAGATGACGCTCACCTGTATTAATTTCTATCACATTATCAATTTTTGAAGAAGCGGGTAAATCAAATAGAAAATAGACATGCATCATTTTGATGAACAAAACTGCTTTTAAAGTAACAATTGGAACTCATATTAAGATTAATAACAGTGGGCCATATTACGAGGCCATATAAAGGATATGGCCTCAGTAGGCAGAAGCATAAAATAAATAATAGTACTACGTAACAGAAGTTAGTATTAAAATAAAAATCTAACATATTAATTGACGATTTGGAGAGAAACGCAATGCAATGGCTGCGTATGAAAATCCACCACCCCATAATATGATCGCGTTGATGTCGTAAATTTCACAGCGCCATCTATCTGATCCAGATTTTGTTTTTCGGTACTAAATCTACATAATATAATATTTTGTGAATTTTGGTCCGTACGAATCGTTTGATATAATTCAAA
The DNA here is from genome assembly GCA_029286625.1 of Parnassius orleans. NCBI lineage: Eukaryota > Metazoa > Arthropoda > Insecta > Lepidoptera > Papilionidae > Parnassius > Parnassius orleans. The sequence goes on from JAGSMP010000008.1 coordinate 2,749,458, forward strand.
TGGCATTTGTCGATAGAGGCCTTTCTAAGGCAACTATGTATCTACTGCTGGTATACCTAACAGAAGTGGACGCTCTTTGAGAACTGCTAGGACAAGTAAAAGTTCTAGCTGTGAAAAATTTAATTGACGAGAATAGGCGAATTCAAGATTCAGCACATATTGCAGAGTAACAAACAGGGCATAAAAGAGGTGTCTGAGACTGTCTGAAAAATGTGTTTCAAAATTATTTAGACGCATAAAACTTACAGAATTTTCTTTTGCCTTTAGATACGAGGTGGATTGAAAAGTACTCGGCCTAACCAAGAAAATAAACACATACTAAATCAGTAATATTTTATTTTTCTACATAATCACCATCAAGTTCAATGCACTTTTGCCTCCCTCCCAAGCATTTAGACCGTTGAAAAAATGTTCTTCCTTAGAGTCAAAATATGCGTCTACAGCTGCTTTGACCTCGTCGTTTGTCGAAAATCTTTGACCTCCAAGTGCTTTTTAGGTTAGGGAACAGAAAGAAGTCTGATGGTGCCAGATCAGGTGAATACGGCGGATGCGGTAACAGTTCAAAGCCACAGTTGTGAATTTCAGCCATTGACTGTACTGACGTGTGAACACGGGCGTTATCTTGATGAAACAGGACTTTTCTTCTGAGCATTCCTCGATTTTTCTTTTATTTCCTCGTAAATGACGTAGTAGGTGCAGTAGTAATCAGAGTTTATAGTCTGACCCTTTCAAGATAATCAATCATAATCACACCTAGGTCCCAGAATACTGAAGCCATCACCTTATTTGCCGACAAAATCGACTTTACCTTTTTAGGGGTGGTGAACCAGGTCTTCTCCACTGTTTTGATTGTTGTTTTGTTTCCGGTGTACAGTAATGAACCCATGTTTCGTCCATAGTAACAAAACGATTCAAAAATCATCTGCATCGGCTTCAAATAACTCCAAACAGTCGCGTGAAATAGTCAATCGCGTCCTTTTTGTTCAACTGAAAGCAGTCGCGGAACCCACCTCGCAGACACCTTGTGGAAAACTAACTCGTTGACAATGATGTTTTGAGTTCGTTCATAAGAGATGCCTATAATCTCGGCTATCTCTCTAATTTTAATCTGCGGTCTCCCATTATTAAATCAAGTACTTTTAACATTTTCGTCAGTAGTTGACGTCGAAGGCCTTCAGAGCAGGGTTCATCTTTCACACTCTCTCTACCACTTAAATTCTGCTATCCATTTTTGACGGATGAATATGACAGAGCACAATCGCCAAATGTACTGACCATGTCATCATGGATGGCTTTTGATGATAGCCCTTCTTATGGAGGTACTTAATGACGGCACGCTGCTCGATTTGCTCCATTCGCGGAAATTATGTCCGATTACTTTGTTAATAAATTTATAAAATCACAACTAATTATCGCACACGTTTCGAACTTCACACAATGAACTAGTCTGAACTGAACTAAATAATGTGGGTAGATTTGATTTTAGAATTGAATGGATCTGTGTTAGGCCAAGTACTTTTCAATCCACCCTCGTATACACTAATTATATAAGAGCTACATTAAACAAGCGGATGGTTAAACCAAATCAAGTATCGAAACCATCTACATTACGGGATAGAATACTGATAAATTCATAGCCGACTTTAAAAAAGGAGGAGGTTCTCAATTCAACTGCGTTCTTTTTTTTGTACTTATGTATATTACGCAATAGCTTTGTCAATTGTGTCAGACGTGGCCTCTTATAAATTTGGATAAGTACAAATCTCTCTAACCTAAGGGTGGAAAATAGGGGATGAAATCTTTAATGTAACGAGACGAAATTCGTGCTTTACCATAATACACTGTGAACTTTTAATAAAAGTAGGTATTTTTATTAAATTTAACTTTTTAGTTTTATGGAAATTATTTTACTTTTTAGTCTTGGAAATCTTTACTTTGTGTTCAAATTCTATGTAAACAGCCTATAATTTTAAGTACTGAATTGGCCTTTATTTTCAAGTGAGTATTGTAGCTCGAACAAGTAAATTTGCGTACATATCTATATATGTATAGATATTTTCTGTGTTCCTTTACATCCAAGAACGCGGTAAACTAAAAGCAGACAATCGTTTTTGGGCCCACTAGAAACTTTAACATAACTTAATTTTATTACACATAAAAAAGATACCAATTTATTATAGTAAACGGCCTAAAGATTTTATGAAAATGTAAACGGAATCATAAAATCTGAAAAAAAAGTTCTTTTGATATTCGTGAATTGGCTAATGTACTATGAAAAAAAAATGCGTATAAAGAAGAACGAACTACTAAAAAAATTTTCTAGTAAATACACTATCTCTACCTATAGCATTAACAAAAATGCAAAGAAGTTGGCCAGTTATTTTATTTTATTTTATAGAGATCTCTTCCGAGATTAGATATTTGAGATCGATTCCATTATCGGACAATTGTCGTGAACTTACACCAAGCGCAAGCATTTAAAGCCAAATTGGAGTAAGTATACTATTATGCTTTAAAATAACCTTAGTGAATGAAAATAACTCACAAAATAAATGAAAACAGATGAACATGAACATTCATTATTACTGTTTATTTATCTCAACCGACTTCAAAAAAGGAGGAGGTTCTCAATTCGACTGTATTTTTTTTAATGTGTGTTACCTCAGAACTTTTTTCTAGGTAAGCTGGTGCTTCTCATGTGGTTTCATATAAAATTGATCAAGATCTGAGCAGTATTTTTTGAGTTATCCTTAATAATGCGTATTTAATTGACTTTGACTACATTGATGATGTTCTCATTTTATTTCTATTGAAGTCGGTTGCAAAATTTTATTTTACCACTTGTTTTAATATAAAACCTGAGCATTTTTTTATTTTTGAACATTAGTTAGTTTCGTGTGTACTTACACAAGTATATTTGATTTTGTTAGTTGTAATTGTTAGATTATTCATGAAATTTTATTATTTTATTTCGATTCGAGCATTAACTTTGTGAATAATTTGTCCACAGTGCCATCTATCGGATCCTAGCAGAGCTATGAACCATGGTCTCTACAAAAAAAATGACATGCCGCACCTATGTTCCATTCAGAAATGAATCTGCGTCAGGAACATTTTGGCACGATGATTTTTTACTATTTCAAATAATATGTCGTCTAAAACCGTACGAATCGTTTGATATAATTAAAATGGCATTTGTCGATAGCGGCCTTTCTAAGACAACTATGTACTGCTGGTATACCTAACAGAAGTGGCCGCTCTTTTGAGGACTGCTAGGACAGAAGTAAAAGTTCTAGCTGTGAAAAATTTAATTGAAGAGAATAGGCGAATTCCGAGATTCAACACATATTGCAGAGTAATTTCTTTTATTTCGGAATATAAAAAATCATCTGAAAGGGATACAGCTTTCATCGTCGGAAGATGCGTTAGCATTCGAACAGGGCATGAAAGAGGTGTCTGAGACTGTCTGAAAAATGTGTTTCCAAAATTAGTTTAGACGCATAAAACTTACAGAATTTTCTTTTGCCTTTAGATACGAGGTGGATTGAAAAGTACTCGCCTAACCAAGAAAATAAACACATACTAAATCAGTAATATTTTATTTTTCTACATAATCACCATCAAGTTCAATGCACTTTTGCCACCTCCCTCCCAAGCATTTAGACCGTTGAAAAAATGATTCTTCCTTAGAGTCAAAATATGCGTCTACAGCTGCTTTGACCTCGTCGTTTGTCGAAAATCTTTGACCTCCAAGTGCTTTTTAGGTTAGGGAACAGAAAGAAGTCTGATGGTGCCAGATCAGGTGAATACGGCGGATGCGGTAACAGTTCAAAGCCACAGTTGTGAATTTCAGCCATTGACTGTACTGACGTGTGAACACGGGCGTTATCTTGATGAAACAGGACTTTTCTTCTGAGCATTCCTCGACGTTTTCTTTTATTTCCTCTCGTAAATGACGTAGTAAGGTGCAGTAGTAATCAGAGTTTATAGTCTGACCCTTTCAAGATAATCAATCATAATCACACCTTTCGAGTCCCAGAATACTGAAGCCATCACCTTATTTGCCGACAAAATCGACTTTACCTTTTTAGGGTGGTGAACCAGGTCTTCTCCACTGTTTTGATTGTTGTTTTGTTTCCGGTGTACAGTAATGAACCCATGTTTCGTCCATAGTAACAAAACGATTCAAAAATCATCTGCATCGGCTTCAAATAACTCCAAACAGTCGCGTGAAATAGTCAATCGCGTCCTTTTTGTTCAACTGAAAGCAGTCATGGAACCCACCTCGCAGACACCTTGTGGAAAACTAACTCGTTGACAATGATGTTTTGAGTTCGTTCATAAGAGATGCCTATAATCTCGGCTATCTCTAATTTTAATCTGCGGTCTCCCATTATTAAATCAAGTACTTTTTAACATTTTCGTCAGTAGTTGACGTCGAAGGCCTTCAGAGCGGGGTTCATCTTTCACACTCTCTCTACCACGCTTAAATTCTGCTATCCATTTTTGACGGATGAATATGACAGAGCACAATCGCCAAATGTACTGACCATGTCATCATGGATGGCTTTTGATGATAGCCCTTCTTATGGAGGTACTTAATGACGGCACGCTGCTCGATTTGCTCCATTCGCGGAAATTATGTCCGATTACTTTGTTAATAAATTTATAAAATCACAACTAATTATCGCACACGTTTCGAACTTCACACAATGAACTAGTCTGAACTGAACTAAATAATGTGGGTAGATTTGATTTTAGAATTGAATGGATCTGTGTTAGGCCGAGTACTTTTCAATCCACCCTCGTATACACTAATTATATAAGAGCCACATTAAACAAGCGGATGGTTAAACCAAATCAAGTATCGAAACCATCTACATTACGGGATAGAATACTGATAAATTCACAGCCGACTTTAAAAAAGGAGGAGGTTCCCAATTCAACTGCGTTCTTTTTTTGTACTTATGTATATTACGCAATAGCTTCGTCAATTGTGTCAGGCGTGGCCTCTTATAAATTTGGATAAGTACAAAACTCTAACCTAAGGGTGGAAAATAGGGGATGAAATCTTTAATGTAACGAGACGAAATTCGTGCTTTACCATAATACACTTTGAACTTTTAATAAAAAGTAGGTATTTTTATTAAATTTTACTTTTTTAGTTTTGTGGAAATTATTTTACTTTTTTAGTCTTGGAAGTCTTTACTTTGTGTTCAAATTCTATGTAAACAGCCTATAATTTTTAAGTACTGGGAATTGGCCTTTATTTTCAAGTGAGTATTGTAGCTCGAACAAGTAAGTAAATTTGCGTACATATCTATATATGTATAGATATTTTCTTGGTGTGTACCTTCACATCCAAGCACGCGGTAAACCAAAAGCAGACAATCGTTTTTGGGCCCACTAGAAACTTTAACATAACTTAATTATATTACACATAAAAAAGACACCAATTTATTATAGTAAGCGGCCTAAAGATTTTATGAAAATGTAACCGGAATCATAAAATCTGAAAAAAAAGTTCTTTTGATATTCGTGAATTGGCTAATATACTATGAAAAAAAATGCGTATAAAGAAGAACGAACTACTAAAAAAAATTTCTAGTAAATGCACTGTATCTCTACCTATAGCATTAACAAAAATGCAAAGAAGTTGGCCAGTTATTTTTTTTTATTTTATAGAGATCTATTCGAGATTAGATATTTGAGATCGATTCCATTATCGGACAATTGTCGTGAATTTACACTAAGCGCAAGCATTTAAAGTCTAATTGGAGTAAGTATACTATTATGCTTTAAAATAACCTAAGTGAATGAAAATAACTCACAAAATAAATGAAAACAGATGAACATAAACATTCATTATTACTGTTTATTTATCTCAACCGACTTCAAAAAAGGAGGAGGTTATCAATTCGACTGTATTTTTTTTAATGTGTGTTACCTCAGAACTTTTTTCTAGGTAAGCTGGTGCTTCTCATGTGGTTTCATATAAAATTGATCAAGATCTGACCGGTATTTTTTGAGTTATCCTTAATAATGCGTATTTAATTGACTTTGACTACATTGATGATGTTCTCATTTTATTTCTATTGAAGTCGGTTGTACAAAATTTTTAATTTTACCACTTGTTTTAATATAAAATCTGATCATTATTTTTATTTTTGAACATTAGTTAGTTTCGTGTGTAATGGTATATTTGATTTTGTTAGTTGTAATTGTTAGATTATTCATGAAATTTTATTATTTTATTTCGATTCGAGCATTAAACTTTGTGAATAATTTGACATCGCAGTCCAATTATTTAAATGTGGTAGTAGTGACTTTAAACGGTAAGTTTAGGATAAACGAATGACCTAAACAATATTTATAAACCATGCGATTACTTGGCAATGAAACTGTTAATTGCAATTTTATGGTTGCTGCTGATTTACCACGTGCTCGGTGAAGTAAGACATCGTAAGGAAACCTGTATATCTGCGAAATCAAATATTTCAAGGACATATAAACCGCCAACACGCACTGGAGCAGCGCGACGGACTAACAGTTTCATAACATTTTCAGAATATGACAAGACCTGTGCCCATCAGGGGATGCATATATGCTTTTAAATTTTCTTCTTGCTTCATACGTCACGTAAATACGTGGTAAATAAGCACTTAATTTCAGCAATGCAGCACCTGGAATCAAATTCAAATTGGCAGTGTTCAGAACAATGACTATTACGAGTCTAAATTATGCTATAATTCTTAATATCATTATCATCATTACAGCCATTCACAAGTCCACTGCTGAACATAGGCCTCCCCCAAGGAATGTCACAAAGCAAGGTCCTGAGCCACCTGCATCCATCGACTTCCTGCATGTCTTACCAGGTCGTCACTCCATCTAGTGGGGGGTCGCCCTACACTTCGCCTACCGGTACGAGGCTGCCACTCGAGAACCTTTTTTCCCCATCGGTTGTCGGTTCTTCGAGCTATATGGCCGGCCCATTGCCACTTCAGCTTACTAATCCGTTGGGCTATGTCGGTCACTCTGGTTCTACTGCGGATATCCTCATTTCTAAGTTTATCACGCAGAGAAACCCCGATCATAGCCCTCTCCATAGCTCGCTGAGCGACCTTGAGCTTCCTCATATGGCCAGCATTGAAGGACCACGTCTCAGCTCCATAATTCATCATTGGCAACACGTACTGGTTGTACAGTTTCGTTTTCAAGTTTTGAGGTATACCTGATGAGAAGATGTATCGTAATTTCCCGAACGCTGCCCAGCCAAGTTGAATCCGTCGATTGACCTCTCGGTCGAAGTTGGACTTACCTAGTCGGACTATTTGTCCCAGCTAAACATACTCGTCAACAACTTCGAGCTTAGTGCTCACAACAACTACCGGCATAGATGTGACATGGACCTTATACATGATCTTTGTTTTGTCCATGTTCATCTTAAGACCTATCCGTTGTGAGACACTATTGAGGTCATTGAGCATAGTGCCTTGGTCCTTCAGCGATTCTGCCATAAGGACTATATCGTCGGCAAATCGAAGGTGAGTGATGTACTACTCGCCATTGATGTTAATACCACAGACTAACTAGTAGATTCTTAATACCGTATCCTTTTCAGTCCAGTAGCTTGAAAACGTCTTCCAATGCAGCGCTGAAGAGTTTCGAGGATATAACGTCACCCTGTCTTACACCTCTCTGCAGTTGGATAGGTTTCGTACTCTGGTTCTGTACTCGGATCCCTCCTGTGTAAACACTTCGGCACTTCGATATACCGACAGTCCACTTGGCACCGCTGAAGGGACTGCAGCACCGCCCAAATTTCGACGGAATCAAAGGCTTTCTCATAGTCCACATACGCAAGACATAGTGGCAAATTGTATTCCTCGGTCTTCTGAACAATTTGCCGAAGGGTATGTTTGTAGTCTATGGTGCTAAAGGCTTTTCGGAAACCGGCTTGTTCGGAAGGCTGGAAGTCGTCGAGTCTGCGTGCGAGACGATTTGTAATGAATCTCGAAAACAGAACGTAGACGCGGCTCAGTAGGGAAATCGGTCTGTAGTTCTTCAAGAGAGCATTGTCGCCTTTCTTGAAGAATAAGACCACCGCACTTCTGCTCCACGTCTCCGGAGTAGTGCCACGATGGAGGAAGGAATTAAAGAGCTTCTGAAGGACTTCAAATACCGGTTTTCCAACCGCTTTCAGAAGCTCCGCTGTAATTCCAAGCTCGCCCGGGGACTTGCCGTTTTTATGGTGCTGGAGAGCCATTCTAATCTCGCTCAGACTGACGTCCGGGATATCATCGAAATAGTTTCAGATAAGACTTACTCTTGGATCGTTACTCACACTTGCGTGTGGCTCCAACGATGATGTGTACAGCTGCCCATAGAACCTTTCAATCTCACTCAAAATCTCAGGTGTCCCGGAGACGATGCTGCCACATTCGGTCTTCAGCTTCGACAGTTGACTCTTTCTGGCAGACAGATCTCTGCCAAAGACTTTGGAGCCCTGGTTCCGCTTGATCGCTTCATCAATACGAGCAGTATTAAAGTTGCGTAAGTCCCGCCGTATGCATTTGGTGATCTGTCCGTTCAGTTGCTTGTATGCTGTCAAATCAACTGAAGACTGCAGCTTAATTTCCCGTCTGAGATTTCTGAGATTAAGCGTGTGATCGGAGAGTTTTTGTGTTCTTCTACGGCGAGTCTTGCAAAACTTAGCTCCGACCGCATGGACAGTTTCCACGAGCTTGTCATTCATATCATCCACTACATTGCAGTCTTCTAGGCACTGAAAACGGTGTTGTAACTCGAGCTGAATGGTTTCGGGACTTTGGTTAGAGCGCGAGGGGAACTTGTCTATCTCTTCTTCCAGCTCCAGGATCTTCTCCTCAGTCCTCAGGGTGCGTGCGTTGTATGTTGCCAGGTCTTGCCGTCTTAGGTGGCAACCGAACCTCCACCGGAGATTCTTAGCATCCCTTGCCCCGGCGTTACCATGGTCGCCACCGTAGCCAGGAATAGCGGGGCCGCCGGGGACTGGGGGCCCTCTTTTTATAACTTTCGTCATGTATATACCCCATATTGCCATAGTTGTCACGCTTGGCGAGCGGGTTGGCAACCGCAATTTTTTTTTATTGAAATTTGCTGTTATCAGAAATATACTACTGCCCATCTTCTGTCTCAGTTTCCCTCTGTCGCCTCTTACGACACCCACGGGAAGATATGGGGTAGTGGGTATTCTTACCCGCCACTACACGGGGTAATTCTTAATAAGATGTACGCAGTCCTACGTACATTTCAAATGACCCAAAAACCAACCCAAACTCATGCTCAAAAAAACATGCATTCACGTACACATGTGCGTTTAAAATTATTTGCGACCAACAACTTCGTGCATTTGTATGCATTTAGCGACCAACAACTTCGTGCATTTGTATGCATTTAGCAGTGGACTTTTACGGGCTTTCAAAAAAATTAAGAAGAAAGATGTGGAAGTTTCAAGAAGTTGAGCATGGTTTCTCTGTCACTTGAAATGTACACAGCGCTCCGTCTTTCTTTCTTTTGTAGTCCGAGATTACAATAAAGAATATCTAATGTAATATATAAAAATTAATATTTGTTTGTTCGTATTTTAAGCTCTGCCATACCGCTCATCATATTGCGGTAAAACTTGTCAAATTATTTCTTGCACTTGCGCGAAGGTTATAGTCATAGTACAATTAACTTACAGTAGGTGGAGCGTGTATCGTACCGACAAATTTATTTGAAAGTCATATATCATTCAATTTCAATGAATGTATTATCATTCCTAATTAAGGATATGTTCTGATATATACTGTGACTGCAAGGTGTGACGTCAATTCAGTATACTGTGAAGCTGTTCCTTTTTAGTTTTCTATACTGGTTATTGTTTAAACGGAGTCCAGTATACTGTCATCCCAATTTTTCGACATTGTTTCCAAACGAACATATTTATCATGTAGATACACGTTTTCTGTTCAACAAGAAAATTTATTATTTGAATGTTGTTGCTTTTAAAACTTAATGTTCGAGTTTATTTTTAATAACAATATTAATTAATAATAATAGCAATCATTCGTGGAAGCTGTTAAATCTCTAGGCGCTGTCATGTTTTTTGATCGCGTGATCAAAGTACTGAGAGCACCTTACCTCGAAAGCGCCAGTGCTCACAGTACAAAAATGGCGGCGATTTATGACGTCATATATTTCCCTAGGGTACTGCGGCAGTATACTGGCAGTCCATAACGGAACGAATTTTTTACCAGTGAGAGCACTGAGCAGTGCTCGCAGCGGAACACGACCTAAACAATATAACTCTTCCAAATTTAAAATGACATTTACACAATTATTTCTTCTGCGGCAGCAACGCGGCGTGCACCAGCTAGTATTTTTATAAAAAGGATGAATTAAATCAATGGAATAATAAACTACTGTCGTTGTGCCACAAAAGTACGTTCTAATTAAAGAGGTACACAAATAGGAAGGACCCTTTGTTAGTGACATTCCACGCATTCGAACTAAACGGTTTGCTTCGTGTCTTATGAGTATACACTAGAACAATTGGCCAGCGTTGTGCGTTGTGTTTTTCTTCCGATTACGATGTTGTGAGTAATGTTCAAGGCAAGAGTAAATAGGCTTTGGTTACATACACTAAGACAGTACTAATTATCAACTAAGGCTTCTTTTAACACTTACCACGAGATGGGATTGAGTCAAGCACTGGCTAATAAATAAGTAAACAATCGATCGGAGCAAAAATTAATAGTTCAAAACTGAAGGTAGTCAAACAACTCAGTCTCACCGTGAACATGGGTGATATAAAGCACCCAAAATAAATTGTCATGAAGTATGTGAAAGGCAGCAGGGTCGTCCCGACAACAACTTAATAACAATAATATTTTTTACGTGGTAGAGTCAGTGGCTGTAATACGAATGGGTCGGTTCGATTAGTCCTACCCTAGTCGAGCCGACCCATTCGCTCCCTACGCTCTCACAGAAAACCAGTGTGAAACAGTAGAATAATGCTACAGTGTTTCGTATGGTGTGTGTATGGATAACTGGAGGTGACCCTTTTTACTGGTAACGATGTATTCCATGTTAGTCCTAAGGGATCACAACGCATCCGAATTTTGATTCTTAATCGATGATAGATGTCGCTATAGTATCCACTTACCATCAGGTGGATAGTGTGGTCGTTTATTACGCTTATTTTTGTAATGTATGTGTATTTCTATAATGTATACTCAGTTCTATGACATTTGATGGGCAGTAATTAAATAAAAATGAATGAATGAAAAGTGGGTTATCATTGCAGGCGATAAAATCAGTAGAATTAGTTTTATTCAATGTAGTATTAATATGTAGTGTTCAAGACATTATTATAGATATTTACTTAACACTTAGAGCCGTGGTAGCGTTGGTCAGGGACTAAGCGCTCGCTGTAAATTTCACAGTACGCGAGTAACCAGGGTTCGATCCCCGCCGGCAACAATAAAATTGTTAATTGCAATTTTACGTGCTGATTTACAACGTGATCGGCGGTGAAGGAAACACCTCGCCCTAAAACCCACTCAGAAATGAGATGAGGCCTGTGCCCAGCAGTGGGACGTATATAGGCTGTAAATTTACTTTGTTACTTTACATAAAACTTTAAAAATTTTGACTAGGCTAGGCTAGCTCAACCGGAGGAGGACTATGCTCGCAGAGAGTAACAGCATGAATAACAGCATAATGTTGCTGTGTTTTGTATGGTGAGCGATGAGAATCGGTGGCCTCTTTTATGAGTAAAGAGGCATTCCACCTCGTCCTTAGGGGTGACAACGTATTTTGATTTTTAATTTAAGATAGATGTAGTTGTATGTGGGCTACATCACCCACTTACCTTCAGGTTGAGTGTGTGCTCGCTTGTCACCTTTACTTGTATAAAAAAGATTAAAATATCTGTGACTGGTGATGCCAAATCAGGACTTCGACTAAATATTTTTTTTATAGAATAAAGGTCTCTGGTTCTCTACACTCCCCATACGAAATATTGCAAAATTAAGCTGCTATTTTACGCTGGTATTCTGTGAGAGCGTGGACCTTCCCCGGTCGAGCTGACCTATTCGTGCTGCAAGCTGCAGCGTGGCTCTATCATGTCATAAATCTGGTTGGTTACGGCTAGGATACAAAACCTGTTACTCGCGAGATAGTAGCCAAGTTTTCTGACCACTTAGTTACCTGTAAATATTCAATCACTATCCCTTCAAATAGTGACAAGTTTTAACGATTGCTGTTTTATCATTTGTTGAATTCCTCTACTCGTATTACGAGTATGTATTCACTTTTTGATCTATGATATACAGGATTATTTTTCAAAGAGTAGCCAAATTTAAAACTTAAGTTCAAATTTATAAATAATGATATACCGTTATTGCAGTTTTTGAAAATACGAGTAAATAAGGCTTCCACTTTTATTTGAAATTATTCCAAATTGAATGTGATTTATGGGCAACAACGTTTTTGCCTACCGATCGAACCTTAGATACGAATGTGTGCGTGCGCAGTAAAATCAGTTAAAATAATGCATTAGCATTACCACGTATTTTGAATTTAAAATATAAAAAGGACAGAATTATTGAGATTTTTTTAAATAAATTTTTCTTCACGATTTGCCTATATTACTTATTCTAAACTTGCTCTGCAAATTTGGCCGGTTATTGCAAAATAACCCTCTATAGGATATAGTGCGATATAGGTTGTTCTATGTTATATTACATTCTTTCATGTAAATAACCCTGGTTTTTTTTCTTGAAATGACGCTATTATTTTTCCTATATGGGTCATTTAAAAAATTCATCATCATCATCATTACGGTCTATCAAAGCTTACTGCTGAACATATGCCTCCTCTATGGATTGCCTCATAGAGGGGAAATTTTCCATAGTTACCACGCTTGACAGGCGAGTTGGCAACCACAGTTTTTTGAGTAATTATCAGGTAATTAATTCTGCTACCCTCTCTCACAGAACACATACAAGATGATAATGGGATAGTAAATTATCTTTCGCTGTCAACACGGAGAAATGAAATTAAAAATAAAATTAATTCTATATGATCTGTACGATATGGTACATAGTAATGTTAGAATTTAGCTTTAGTATGAGAATTTCAAGAAACATGATTCAACTAAGCTTGTTACAAATTGTATCTAATAAATAACATATGAGGACCTAACAGTTTGAGGGTCAAAAAGGTAAAAATAAATGTCACGATCTGTGTTTGCTATAGGTAGGTACAATAACATATGAAAAAGTATTGGTTTACTATTGGTAGAATATTGATTTTTTTTTATTCCATACAATATTTTGAATAAGGGATCTAAAATTTTGAATAATATATTTAGGGTCAAAGATTTCCAGATAGCGCAGATATGGAAAAAGCGCGCACCGCACTCGTTTCACCCAAATAAAAGAGTGCGAGCTACGCACGGGAAGGCGGTCGGTCGGCACCAACACGACCAACACGCCCCCAGTCAAAACATCGCGCCGGAACGGAACAAGCCGAGACTAGAGACGCAACCGAAAAATCCAGGCTCTATAATTACGTTCGGCTACCCGATCTACCGGCGAGGCAATTTAAATTTACTGCGAACGCCGCACGTGTCCCACAAAATGAAATCCCACTACTGCGCGCTACGCACAAAAAAAGCTAGGAGAGTATACATCGCTGGCGCCACCCCTTGATCGCTAGTGGCCACTCGCGGCAACCACGCCTGCCTCTGATCGCTACTATCTCCCTCTCACTCTGTAATGTGAACTGCCCGTAAGCTCGTCCCTGTTCAGTGTGTGCTACACGAAAAAAGCTATAGCTTTTTGTTCAGTACGCGTTTAGACAGCGCGCGTTACGGAGTGTCAGACGGTGACTCCGCGCGTAAGTCGCGGTGTGTCAAGTGTAGTGCCGTGTAGAGGTGCCGAAGTGGCGGGTTTCCTTGCCTCAGGACGGGGGGCCCATGCCCCCTTCCACCAACACCACATTGGTAAAAGTCAGTGTCGGTTTGTTGGAAACTAATTTTTTTCCTCCGACGTTCTGGACGGAACTGTGAATGTGAATTGCGATGCCGACGTATGGAGGTTGTTTTGTTTGCTTTTTTTATTTACTTTTTAATTATTTGCTTGATATACATATTATTATGTTAGTATACCATTTAATTTAGTTACTGGTTAAGGGTTTAAACTGTGTTGTGAAAGAACCTATTCCTTATATACCTACTAAGACAGTGGTCACCGAGACCTATGGTGCTTAGTCAGTTTATCGTCTGTATTCCTTTTTTTGCGATACATATCTATTAACAATGTAGGTACCTATTCACCTGTGAATGGAACCTGCTATATTATCATTATATTTAAGCGACTAGTATGTAATCCTCATAATAAGATTAGGTGGATTTTTTTTTCTATAATTTACAGTCATTAAAGTAACATAAGTTATGAAAATACAGCTAGTAACAATTATGTTGATTAGGCCTAACAGAAACACGTTAGGCCTAATCTCGCAGATTATCCCAATACCTATATAAAAATAAATCTACAGGGACTAGAAATAGAAATAGCTATAGGTATACGTACCTACTATATGAAGGCAGAACCTGTTTCATTAACCTCGCAATTACAGATAAAAAATATTTTTATTTACAATTAAATAAGGGATGATAATACATTTATCTGTGTAATAATCATCAAATTAATTTATTTGCAACTAGCTTTTACCATCGACTTTGGCCGCACTTAACTTTATTTAACCAAGAAAACTAAAACAACATTAACTTTTAACTTAAACAAAAAAATGCAGTTCTTTAATAGTGGTGGTACTTAGTTTGAGTGTTTAATAACTTATTTAAACTCAGTTTTTAACTATCTCGAAAACTTCATGCGATAGGCAGATATGGTAAAATTCTTAAAATGAAAATAAAGATGTATTAATTTCACGTAAAAATGGTCTTATCACCTTAATATATTGTTTTGTCGTAAATGCTGTTGGAGGAAAAACAGTTACAAAAGGAAAAATATTTTTACATAGTATTACAAAAAATGAAAAGAAAACTATTTTAAAAATCAATTTTGCATGAAAACTTTAAAGATAAAAGATAATAAGTAAGGACCACTTCAGGTAAAATTGCAAACTAAAAAAAAATTGTTTGAAACATTTTTATATAGGTATCTCTTAAGGCTTATGAGATAATCGTTAAAATCATTTATTTTATCATTTTTCGATTTACCACAAATAAATTCTGCATGTTTTTCGGATAAAATATAGTCTAACTATTGTTCTCTATGTGTTTAACCCGGTATTGCTCTCTATGTGTTTAACCCAATTGGTTGTTTCATCACAATCGGTTCAGCTATCCCGAAGATTAGCCTAGACAAACGGTCGCGTCCAAGCTAATAACAATGGGTTTATTAAAGATTTACTTCTTTCACATTGTAGGTACATACATAAATCCGCATATATCGATTATAGGTATAACTAAATTCTAAACATCTATTTCAGATTAAACTTTTTCGATCAAGTTAACCCGAATATTTTTCTTAAAATAAACTTTTACCACATATATTATCCCAAAAATTTTAAATATTATATCTAAACTATTATATTTATTACTAGAGGATATTCATTATGATTTTTTATTAAAGAAAGTGTATGATAAAATATAGGTAATAGGTATGTGGGTAAGTATCTAACTTAAAAAAGTAGTATTCATTATTTTGGCTTACTATATAAAAGGCTTTCTGGCAATTCATAGATTGTTCTAATTCAATAACTTAAAAATCGTAGATACTTTGTCTTTTCCCCTCATGTCATGTATAAAAAACTTTTCTTTACTAAGTCAAAAAAAAAAAAAACTAAGAAATATAAATTAATAAAAGATATAATATAACACTTATTTTTTTCCATGTATTTTTGTTCTGTTAAAAAAAAACTGCCAAAACCGTTGAGTAGAAAACTCAAAACAGTGAGTGATATTTCGTAATCCAAGACGCCCAGGAACCTTACATTAATATAAGAGCCAAAAGCTGTATTAACTTCTTTAAAAGACAGGTACTAGGTAAACCCAAACGGATTAAACATGATGCTACAAATAAATCTCTTAAAGAAAAACTTTAATCTCTTTTTTTAAACTTACAAAACGCTAGAGAATCTGTTATTTTTGTAAAGCATTAGACCTGATTGTAAGAAACAAAGCGTCTACTATACGAGTACCTTTACACTTATCTCTTTTGTTTGTGAACTCGTGCCAAAAGTTTTTTTTACTTAACTATAGCTTTTTAAGTTAACATAAAAAACTTATCTAACACTTAGCCACTTCGTTGAATACACCCGTTGACAAATAAAAAAGTACTGTAAAACTAAATCTGTGTTGTTCTTTTTGATATTATTATATCCGTTGTTGTAATTTATTATCAAAGTAAAAAATATTGCCTTGTGTTTTTTTTTTAATAACACCACGCTGCAGCAACTCTACTTGGCTCTTTCAAGAAAGAACCTAGGTCTCACATAATAGCATCGTTAAATAGCAAAATAATGCCGCTGAGTTTCTTGTGGTTAATAAAAAGATACTGGGCTAGAGACCTTACTAGAAAGAGTCATTTCATCTTAGTCTTGAGATTGACAAAGCATGAAAACAAATCAAATCAATTTATTCAGAACAATATACATCTACAAATGTGTAAAATACATTATTTAGAGAATACATACATCTGCATTTTGTTTTTTAAGTGAAGATAGATGTAGGTGTCTATGGGCCAATCTAATCATTAGGTGGTCTGTGTGCTCGTTTGTCACTCGTATGAGTATAAAAAAAGATTTAGTTGATTTTTAATTTTAATTATTGTTGTGTAAACAAAAGTGTATATTTTTCACAACAGTCATTAATAATTTGTCACGATTATTTTATAGCTTACACTCTATAAAACATAAAGCGAATATACAAATAATGAGTTTTCAAATAAGTTTTTAAGGATTCAGTTCGCAGTGGTACAGCGCCACCTATAAAAGTTTTGGTTTCGTTCAGCTCAGAGTCCTAGCTCATGGTCCAGTCTTGTGATGTTGAATATCACATCGTAGAATAATTATTATTGTATCATAATATCATTGCTTACTAAAAATTCTGCAAAATAAACCCTGTTTAGCAGTCATGTGTGCTCTACATTTGCTGGTCATATAAACGTTTGCAATTAATAATCAATTGTAGAGTTAAGTGAAGAGACACTTTATACCGTAGAAGAAGTATTTGTTGAAGCGTAATTAAACAATTTTATCATTATTTTTTAATTATTACAATTAATTGGCACAGTGATGTATATTTACTTAAAAAATTTAATTTTTTAAGAAAATGCATAATTTTATCATTTTATCGTTAAGCTTTTTAGGGTTAGGTTAGGTTTTTTATGGTTTTTTAGGGTTTCGTTCCTGAAGGGTAACCAACGGGACCATATTACTAAGCCTCCGCTGTCCGTCCGACTGTCCGTCCGTCCGTCTGTCTGTCAGCGGGTTATATCTCATGATCCGTAATAGGTAGTTGAAATTTTCACAGAATTACAAATTAAAGGCTTTCCTACTAGAAACGTGTATTACGATGGTACGGAACCCTTCAAGCGCGAGTCCGACTATTAAATGTTTCTTTGCATGTTTATATTACGGGTAATGCTCGATGAAGTAGTAAACCTATGTTTACCCAGCTTCTTGGATCAAGACTGAATAATAATTAAATAAGGTTATGGTGGCCGTTACCTCAAAGCGGCGGACATGGGTAAACTTTAATTTACTAATTCAAATAATCCTCAGAGCTTAATCTTAAGTCAATTATTTCGGTAGTACAGACATATACTACTTTTTTATTTTAATTATATATGTTATTATATTGTTGTTTCCAGCATTACCCTTAACATATACTGCTATATAAATTTACTAAGACGCATATATTTCACACCTGGGGGGAGGCCTTAGTTCAGCAGTGGATTGTATTGGGCTGTATTGACTGACAATGATGATAATAATATAAGTTTTGCTTATTTACAATATTTAAAGTATACTTTACTAAACTAGTCCGTTACTAATCTTAAAACAAGCTATTGTTTCATATTATGATAATCTACATAAAACATCAATCATCAATCATTACAGTCCTTCACAAGTCCACTTCTGAACATAGGCCTCCCCCAAGGAATGCCACAAAGCACGGTCCTGAGCCACCTGCATCCATCGACTTCCTGCATGTCTTACCAGGTCGTCACTCCATCTAGTGGGGGGACGCCCTACACTTCGTCCGCCGGTACGAGGCCGCCACTGAGAACCTTTTTCCCCATCGCTTGTCGGTTCTTCGAGCTATGGCCGGCCCATTGCCACTTCAGCTTACTACCCGTTGGGCTATATCGGTCACTCTGGTTCTACTGCGGATATCCTCATTATCACGCAGATAAACTCTGAGCATAGCCTCTCCATAGCTCGCTGAGTGACCTTGAGCTGCCATCCGGCCAGCAGTGAAGGACCACGTCTCAGTTCCATAGGTCATCACTGGCAACACGCACTTGTTGTACAGTCTCGTTTTCAAGTTTTGAGGTATACCTGACGAGAAGATGTGCCGTTTATTTCCCGAACGCTGCCCAATCGAGTTGAATCCGTCGATTAACCTCTCGGTCGAAGTTGGACTTACCTAGTCGGACTATTTGTCCCAGGTAAACATACTCATCAACAACTTCCAGCTTAGTGCTCCCCACAACTGCCGGCATAGGTGTGACATGGACATTAAACATAATCTTTGTTTTGTCCATGTTCATCTTAAGACCTATCCGTTGGGAGACACTATTGAGGTCATTGAGCATAGTGCTTAGGTCTTCCAGCGATTCTGCCATAAAACATAGAGCATGCTTAAATAATCCATTTCCTTAATAACATTCAATTTATCGTTATTTTTGCAGTATTATCTATCCTCAATTCCAAAATGCGATTATAATTGTTTTGATGTAGAACCAAGTGGCTTTTCAAAGATTTAGATCTAGATTAACGATAGAGCTTAATTAGTAAATTTTGCGATACGTTGTAAGTCATTACGCGTTAAACTCGTGGTAAAAACCACCAGCTTTATTAAAGAGTGCGAAATAGTGTAAAACCGAGACATTGTTGGACGGCATCTGTTTTCTGTGGTAAGATAACACCTAGCCCGATATATTGCCTATTAGCAGGCCCGGATCCTCTACGTGCGTGGAAATTCGTTCAGCGGTTTCCAGTTGATTGAAAGACAAACATCCCTCAACGCGTTAAAATGTAATATCCACATGTCATTTATAAATATCAATATACGTATGGAAAAATTATGAACGTGGTTTTTTACTGATGCCGGTGCTATTTAGTTATTATAACTTAGACAGTTTTAGAGTTCCGTACGTCAAAAGCAAAATCGTGCGTGTAATTATTGTGTACACAGATACGAGTTGAAATTTCAACTCAGCAAAATATCAACTTGCCGCACTAGACTCAGTTGAACGCAGAGCCAAGAGGCTTATCGGCGACAAAAAGCTGGTAGAAACTAAGCTTCACAGTTTAGCTCACCGCCGCCAAGTCGCTTGTTAGTCGGTCTTCTACAGAATGTACTTCGGAGAGTGTGCCCATGAGCATCATAAGCTCATACTGCCATCTCCATTCGCCTATCGCAGTATCAGACGTAACTGCAGGTTACCATCCACACGTGGTTGACATTCCGAATATTCGCACTAAGCGCTATAAATCATCTTTTATATTGCGCACAGCCAAGGAGTGGAATGTCCTGCCGGCGTCTGTTTTTCCGAGTGCCTATAACCTGGACCTCTTCAAGGTGCGTGTTAACAGACTTCTCCTGGGCCAACTCGCTCCATCGTAGACCTCATCTTTGCCCTCGGGCCAGATGGAGGTCAAGAGGGCCTATTTTTATAAAGAAGTATCACTTTTTAAAAATCTGAATACTTAAAGGATCACTTTGCTGTCTGCTTGTCCGTCCGCTCGTTTGCCACCCTTTTTCTCAGGAACTGGTGAAGGTATCAAGTTCAAATTGATGTTAAATATTAAGGTCTACAGTCCCATGGAGGTGTACGAAATTCAAGCTTCATATAACATATTTTGATAGTCCCAAACTCACTCATGCTTTAGGGTAATATCGTTGAGAATCTAAATCAGTTTGACAGCACAAGTAAAGGAAAACACTGAAAACCGTTATTAACTGACTTCAAAAAGGAGGAGGTACTCAATTCGACTGTATGTTTTTTTTATGTGTGTTACCTCATAGCTTTTCTCTAGTTTAACTGATTTCGATGATTCTTTTTTTATTTGAAAACTGGTGCTTTTTTTGATCAAGGTCTGACCAGTAGTTTTTGAGTTATCCTTAATAATTTATATTGAAGTCGGTTGTATTTTTTTTTAATTTTACCACTTCACTTGTAGTTTTAACACGTATCTTTTGCGTAAATATTTATACCTTACCTAAATAACCGGGTTGGATGAATTATCAACATGCATAAATAACTTTATATGGAACCTTCTTGACGCGAGTCCAACTCGAATTTGTCAGTTTTTTTGTAAAAGTTATTCTCTTAAAGGGTTGTACAGAAAAATATAGTAGGATATTATTTAGTTATAAAACAGTTAAATCCAAGGGTTGAGGCATTTTCTAAATTGGAAAGAATTGACGTAATCACGAAATATTGCAAGGGAAAACAGTCGCAATATCAGAAAAGTCTTGCACTTGCAATGGCTGCAGCATCCAATGTTTTTTTCAAATTAGATATGTTTGGTATAGCATCTGAATTCAAGGATTTTTCAAGTTTCAAACGTTTAGTCGATCTCTACAACAATGATAAAAACATTAAATATATAATAATAAATGTATATGCCTAACACTATATATAATAATGTTATATATAATTGATAAACTTTTAAGCCCATTTATAACATTAAACTTAAAAAGCTTCTTACTTTAATTTCATTTATTTATTTCTGTAGGTACTTAACAAGCATTACCTACAGATTTTTTTAATGTAAAATTACTTAGATTATCTATTATTTATTTCAAACTATCTACAAATTCACATACAATTTTTTTAAATAAAATTATGTAGGTACTTAATCATTTTCATAAGCACATTTTGTGGGATGTAGATAATTTATTATTCTCTAGAAATTAATATAAGATACTTACTGCTTCAAGGGACACATATTATATATCAATTTAAGGTGAAAACGTTATATTTTTGGTTCTTTTTTTTGAATTCATATGCTCTGGACCTTATTACATTATTTTTATCATTATCTAACTAATATAAACGTTATTGCACACAATACATTTTCTTAACCTTTGTACTCAAAGAAGCGCAATTTTAGTATACTTGTTACTTTGCAGTTCCATGTTAGACTGGGACTTATAGGTTATGGTTATGTGGGCCTTATAACAAAAAAAATGCGCCAACTATGTTATTTGCCTAGCATGTCGTAAAGGTGACTAATGGGATATTAGTTTAGTGATTGTGTAGGCGATGTGTGCGCTATCTATAACTTCTTTTACTCATTGTCGTAATATAAACCCATAATTTTGGCTAAACATGGTCTGACTAGCTCGCTGCTCTTTGGAGTCTGCCTATCCCCTTCTTTCTTGATGTAGGTAAAGGCAAATTAATTCGATAATATGAAAGACTAATCATCAGGAAATAAAGGATCTAATTTTTTTGTAATTTAGATCTTTTATTTCCTGATAATTAGCAAAAATGTTTTAAATAAAGTAACTTTATAACCACCGAGTGTCGTACGCCTACTTCGTGCTGGAGAAATATGCATGCAGCGGAGAAAGGAGCGCTAAAAGCATTTTAACGTTGGAAATCCTATACGTTTAGAGTGTTTTTGAAGTCCCGATTGCATTGTTAACCCTGGTTACCCTCATCTTTTTATTATTAACTTTAGTCCGATTTACGATGAAATTAGCTCACTGTATCATATACCTTATGATATACCTTTTCAACAGAAGCTATTAAATTTTGAATAGTTTCATACCATTATAGTAATAGGTTTGGGTTGTATAGCCCCAAGTAAAATTATACGCTTTAAAGCTAAACTAGCTACTTTAGTGCTTATATAATGCTTAAATTAATTTAATACAGCTTAAAGCTAGTAATTCAGAGACTAAGCGCTCACTGTAAATTTTACTGTAGATATGCCGGGTTCGATCCCCGCCGGCATCAATAAAATTATTAAATGCAATTTTAACTGCTAATTTACCATTTGCTCGGTGGTGGACAAAAACGTCCTGAGGAATCGCGCACATTTTAGAAATCAACAATTTGAACACATGTGAAATCCATCAACACGCATTGGGGTAGTGGGGCAGACTAATTGATTCATAACCCTCTCAGTGTCTCAGTCCTCCGTAAATGAAAGGAGGTCTGTGCCCAGGAGCCTATATATGACCCATATACAATATATATACTTAACTTGGCTGTAACTTTACATATGGGTACTGGGCTTGGTTGCATTTTTAAAATTTTAAATTGACAAACGAGATAAAAATACATGTAAGGGGCTGCCCAAGCATACCTGTAATTCAAACACAAGAACTACGGGTGTGTTGTAAGTAGAAATATAACACTATCACCAAAGCATTTTATCACAACGTGCGTTGTATAATATGTAAAGAAGATTCTGAGATTTAAGTATAAATTTAACATACAACACACAAGAATTATATCAATAATTCTCACAGATAAAAAATGCCATCGATATAATATCTATCCATACTTAGTGATGCAGTCCCATGTTTCCGAACGCACCGATTGAAATGGCGCGCGACCAATCGACGCTCCTCGTTTGAATGAAGAATATTAAACAACCGTTGCGACCTTCATAAATTTGACCAATAAATGTCAAAGTTACGTTCGAAAAAATCTCTTTCGAGAAAGAATTCTGTTGTCATCACACGGTTTAAATACTTCGCTAACGAAGTGTTAGAATAACCAATGAACAGCCATAAATGAATATAAGAAAGAGAAGATTGGTTGAACGATTATTCAAAGTTAAGTATAACGTTTAGAACATTAAACCACTAAGAGCAGTGCAGTTTTAAGCTGGACTGTAAATTATGTTTTATGTTTGTTATTTATAAAATTGTGCCATGCAGAGGCGGCATAAGAGAATCCACCATCCCACACCATCCCGTGTGTAACGGCAGCAGCATTGCGAACCCGCCTGAAAATATCCCAAATATGAGGCAAAATATGGTGACCGGTCTATGTTCAGCAGTGGACTTTTGATAGTCTGTAATGGATGGATGGATGAACGGTGTAAAAGAAAAAAAAATAATAAAAATATATACAATATATTTATAGATGGATTTTGATTTGCTGAATCTCGTTAACTTAAAAAAAAACGAATGTTCTATCCTTTTCATCTTATGTAAATTAATTTATATTTTATTTGGAATTGCATAAAATGTACCTAATGTTAAGCAATTCATAATTAAAATATTTTTTGATATATACGCCTATATTACGAGACATATATAAAAATGGAGATAAGTAAAATTAAATATTTATAATATTTATTTATTATGTTTTTGAACGCATCAACAATATTTGACATTAAAAATGGCACCAAAGCGATAAAACAATAAACATTTTAAAACAAAACATTCAAGAATAACATTCGCATAGTAAATCTTTCGTTTTAAACAACTAACGTACACTATTTCCTAGTGCACTATGTACGGTACTGAGTAATAACATATGCTAGTAAAATTTTATTCAACATAACCTTTATCGATCGTAAAAACTCAATCCCATTATGTTTCTAGCTGCAGGCTGCTGACTTTATGATGAAATGGAAGTTTTATTTAGTACTTATATATTCGTATACAAACTTTAGCAGCACCTATTCAGCCTAGATTTATACAAAGGCACTGTACCTACTATTATTAGTACAAATTGCGTCTCTACCATTCGAAGAGAAGTGAAAGGGACGTATAGTAGAGAACGTAAGACTGGAATTAGACTTTACGATAGTTTAAGACGTTGGCACATTGCTACGAATGTGATTTACGTAGTTTCTCGGACTTCACCATAAAGGTTAAATTGTTTAAAATAACAGGGTATAATGGTTTAAGTTACTCGTAACTCGGTTTAACTTCTTCACATGAATTAGTTAATGACAGCGTTTTTATAGTGGGAATTACAAAAGTCCCAGCATATTCGCCCACCAGCCAAGCGTGGCAACTATGGCATATCTCCGCCTTATGAATTATTCTAAGGAGGAGGCCGCCTATGTTCAGCAGTGGATATTTGGTAGGTTTTAATAAATAAAAAAATATTCATTTATTATATTCGATGATACTTATTTTCTTTTGTCATGAATACACGAAGATAATGAAGTAGTAATATATTAGTTTTAAGTGTGTAGCTCTCGGTCTTGGATTGAAATTAATTATATTTTAATTTTTTATTATTTTATTTAAAATATGGCAATGACAAATAAATAAAATAATAAAATATAGATTGTCAAAAATAAATAACCTTTTGTTTTAGAATCTGCATCGATCGTCTCTCTTCTTCTACTATACAGCGTTAGTAAAGTTACAGCCTATATACGTCCCACTCCTGGGCACGGGCCTCATCTCGCTTTTAGTCTAAGGGCAAGGAAATGCCCGCAGTGCTGTCCAAAGGCGTATTGGCGAACATATCATGTCTTCGTATTTTTTTTTAATATCACGGATATTAAAAAAATAAACTTTAATAAAATTATACACAATATTTTAAATTTGATTTTACGTGTTATTAAAGATATTTAATTTTGACTTATAACTTCAAGGTATTTAGTATGACAACAATTAGCACTATAGACTTTACTCAACTATTGACAATATTTTTCTTTTGATTTAAACGCACCATTATTTAATTAGTAATGCGTAGCCTAATATTGTAGTGTATTTGCACACCTCATAAGGTAATAATACAGTGTACATATTCTATTCTAATTCCCTGTAACAACTTTTACACCTGTATTATGCAAATTAATTAATTTGATTTGATTTGAAAATAATTAAAAACCGACTCAAACTAAAAAGAATTAAAATAACCGGCGAAGTCCGAGTCGGACTCACGCATGAAGGGTTCCTTTTACTTACCTTTTGGAGTGGTCTAAAAAATATCACATGTTCAAGGTAACAACTAGAATGTCGTTTAAATATGATCATTAAAATTTGAATATAGAACCTACTTGTTTTTTTAAACTCGTTTAATTAGGCTTTCTTCATTGTATAATCAGTCGAAATACACAATAGAAAATGGCTAATATAATATATTTTAGACATTTTCTAGCAAAATTGCTACTTTGAATTATGAATTGATGAATGATATATTTTTTAAATAGGTACTGTAAATTTTATATTCTAAGCATCTTATAATAAACATTTCAATATATAAGTAACCTTATAATAATATAGTGTCTGAAATATAAACTTTAATACCACCCATTCGTATCCCATTTATTTAAAAATTACGATGGAAAAAATATGTACCGTGTATGGTTATTGAATTCGAAATATCTGCAATGGAATTTTTTAATTGAATCCCTAAGAGATTATTTAATAAAATATTCTAAAAATGTATATATTTAAATATAATTCAAAACCGTACTATTAACTGCAACATTAATTTAATAGAAAATAAATATATGTATACATTAATATGTATAATTTAGTATTACAATAGGTGTATTTGTATTAAAAAAAAAACAAGATTGTAATTATATTTAGTTTTTATCCTCGAGGGGGCAATAAGTAGGCCGAGTCTAAAGAGCAGCGAGCTTACTTGGACCACATTTAGCCTAAAAATATAAAAGGCACCAGCATCGGGAGTAGCATCGCTTACACATTCACAAACCCAATATCTGAGTTACCTTTTACGACACGTTAAGCAAGTAACACAGTAAGCACATTCTTTTTTGTTATACGGCTCACATAAATATAGCACTAGACCAACATGAGACCTATTGTTCTGCAGTTCAATAATATCATTATGTCAGAAGCTACTTGACAACATTTTTCTTAAAGTTAAAAAGTTAAAGTTACAGCCTATATACGTCCCACTGCTGGGCGCACGCTTCCTCTCATTTCTGAGAGGGTTTTAGGGCAAGGAAATGTCCGCCGCGCTGCCCCAATGCGTGTTGGCGAACTTCACATGTCTTCGAAATATTTTTTTTCTTATTTTTCAGACATGCAGGTTTCCTCACGATGTTTTCCTTCACCGCCTAGCATGTGGTAAATCAGCACTTAAAATTATAATTAACAATTTCATTGGTGCCGGTGGGGATCGAACCCGGGTTGCTCGCGTGCTGTGAAACTTACAGCGAGCGCTGACCATCTGAGCTACTACGGCTCTTTTTTCTTAAAACAAATTAAAAAAAATTAGCCGTTCTTACCTACTCGTATCCGATGGACGTCAACGACGATTGATAACAATTGGTACTTCTGCAGGACGAGGAGAAGCAGGCGGCGCGATGGCGTGCGCCGGCTGCGAGAAGCCAATCCTGGACAAGTTCCTCTTGCACGTGCTGGAGCGCGCGTGGCACGCCGCGTGCGTCCGCTGTGCAGACTGCCGCGCGCCGCTCGCAGACAAGTGCTACTCGAGAGACAACAAGTTGTTCTGTAGGAATGACTTCTTCAGGTAAGTTGGTACACTACAGGCCTTTTTTATGGAAGAACTTGTAATCCTTACTGCTGTGTGACAAACTCTAGACAGTATAGCACAGAGTTCGTCTGATGGTAAGTGAATGCTGGGTCTCAGACACCTACATTTATCCTCGATTCAGAATCAAAAACGTCGTCAGCCCTGCAGTAGTGGCTATGTATGACGGCTCCGTGGTGCAGTGGCTTAGTAATGCGTTGCAACGCTGGGGGCCGCGGGTTCGAATCCCGCACGGAACAAGTATTTGTATGGCCTACAAATAATTGTTCCGGGTCAGGATGTTTGTCATTGTGCAATTTATGTTTGTAAACTGTTTTTTTAAAAACGTTTTTTTAAAAACAAAAAAAAAGTAGTGCCTTAAGAGAATCTACTACCTAATATCATCCCGTGGGATCTTGTAAAAGGTGAAAGAGGAAAATAAAAACAGGAGATGGGGCTGCAGTATTTTCCTGATAACAAATTATAATAATATCTATATAAATAAAAATCTGCGAGTACCAGCGCGCGCGGCAACTATGGCCATTCCTCTGTATGAGGCAATCTATGGGGAGACGTATATCCAGCAGAGGACTTTTGCTATACTGTAATGAATTAGTGAATTATATACATGTTACAAATTGTTGTTTATATTGATCAATTATTGAGTACTTGGAATTATCTTTATAAATATAATTATTCTGTATGTGTATTTGTCACTGAACTCCGCCTATACGGCTGGACCGATTCTGATCAATTTTTTTGTGTGTGATTGAGTGGGTTCCTGGATGGTTTAGATTCACAATGGACCCAGTATGTGACGCTATTGTCGAGATGTCACCCCTAAGGACTAAGATTGAAAGCCTGTTCACCAGTAAAAAGGTCTTCGGTTCTCGTCTCTCGTCATACGAAACACAGCAGCAATATGCTGGTATTCTGTGCGAGCGTGGTCCTCCCCGATGTCGAGTCGACCCATTCCTGAATTATAAACTGCAGCGTGACTCTACCACGTTTCCTTTCGCAAGTAAATGGAAATGGATCTTACACAAGGTCTGCATTGATGTTGAAAAATGTGACTAGGTTTTTTCTCACAACAGTTTTTGGTTTAAGTAAGAAGAAATAAGACCTATTATTTAGTATTAGGTAATATCCAGATGCGACAGGAGCAGATCTTTTTTCAGTACGTCAGTGTTTTATATTTTGTTTTTGAGCTCCGTGTCAATATTATCAAAATGCAATACACAAGGAATAACTTTTGCATCTGTCTGACCCAGACGTATCACAGAAGCACAGAGACTATTTCACGTAGATGATTGAATTTCGATATAACATGGCGTTCTAAATTCGACTTAGGGGTTAGTTTTAATGGAAAAAATAACTCCGTTTATTTAAAATAAGTAAGAAAACATTATGCTTGAAAGTAATTAAGTAATCGTAAGCCCACTATAAGTAGATAATTAAAATTTTAATGATTAAGAACTTTTTTCTGTTGAAAGATACACGACATAATCTAAAATCCTATTTTGTTCCATAAGAGGTGACTAAGAAATGCCACAAACATCTTGTGGCTTCCGATAGATTGCAGTATTACCATATTGTGTGTCTGGCGTTAAATATCCATACGGTTGACGGGGATTTGTATGGTAAAGTGTTTGTCATTACATCTGCCAAGCGTGACGATAAAAGAAATTCTCTACATGTCTCGTTGCATGCCCAGCGGTGAAATTTTACTGGCTGATAAAAAAGATGGTTCATAATCTTTTATCAGCCAGTAAAATTACCAAACCAAACCATATATAAACCAAACCATATACCAAACCATATAAAAGTTGGTTTTAAAATATTTACTTGAAAGTAAAATAACAACTTAAATATGTTCCACTGTTAGGTACGGCCTCCTCTTATTCTGAGAGAGTTACGAGGCAGAAAAGACTCTCCCCCACCCTTTTTAAATGTCCTTGAAAAAATTTTACAACGCAATTAGCCCATAATTGTCAACAAATTTTTATAGTCAGTCTGTTTGGTGATTTATAAAGTCGATCGCTTCAATCCTTGCTTCATGCGCACACCTGTCACTAATGGGAAAATAATTTATTCCTTAACCACTGTTTTTATATAAATGTTACAAATTGTTGTTTATATTGATCAATTATTGAGTACTTGGAATAATCTTTATAAATATAATTCTTCTGTACGTGTATTTGTCACTGAACTCCGCCTATACGGCTGGACCGATTCTGATCAATTTTTTTGTGTGTGATTGAGTGGGTTCCTGGATGGTTTAGATTCACAATGGACCCAGTATGTGACGCTATTGTCGAGATGTCACCCCTAAGGACTAAGATTGAAAGCCTGTTCACCAGTAAAAAGGTCTTCGGTTCTCGTCTCTCGTCATACGAAACACAGCAGCAATATGCTGGTATTCTGTGCGAGCGTGGTCCTCCCCGATGTCGAGTCGACCCATTCCTGAATTATAAACTGCAGCGTGACTCTACCACGTTTCCTTTCGCAAGTAAATGGAAATGGATCTTACACAAAGGTCTGCATTGATGTTGAAAAATGTGACTAGGTTTTTTTTCTCACAACAGTTTTTGGTTTAAGTAAGAAGAAATAAGACCTATTATTTAGTATTAGGTAATATCCAGATGCGACAGGAGCAGATCTTTTTTCAGTACGTCAGTGTTTTATATTTTGTTTTTGAGCTCCGTGTCAATATTATCAAAATGCAATACACAAGGAATAACTTTTGCATCTGTCTGACCCAGACGTATCACAGAAGCACAGAGACTATTTCACGTAGATGATTGAATTTCGATATAACATGGCGTTCTAAATTCGACTTAGGGGTTAGTTTTAATGGAAAAAATAACTCCGTTTATTTAAAATAAGTAAGAAAACATTATGCTTGAAAGTAATTAAGTAATCGTAAGCCCACTATAAGTAGATAATTAAAATTTTAATGATTAAGAACTTTTTTCTGTTGAAAGATACACGACATAATCTAAAATCCTATTTTGTTCCATAAGAGGTGACTAAGAAATGCCACAAACATCTTGTGGCTTCCGATAGATTGCAGTATTACCATATTGTGTGTCTGGCGTTAAATATCCATACGGTTGACGGGGATTTGTATGGTAAAGTGTTTGTCATTACATCTGCCAAGCGTGACGATAAAAGAAATTCTCTCTACATGTCTCGTTGCATGCCCAGCGGTGAAATTTTACTGGCTGATAAAAAAAAAGATTATGAACCAGACCAAACCATATATAAAAGTTGGTTTTAAAATATTTACTTGAAAGTAAAACAACAACTTAAATATGTTACACTGTTAGGTACGGCGTCCTCTTATTCTGAGAGAGTTACGAGGCAGAAAAGACTCTCCCCCACCCTTTTCAAATGTTCTTGAAAAAAATTTACAACGCAATTAGGCCATAATTGTCAACAAATTTTTATAGTCAGTCTGTCCAGTTGTCTGTTTGGTGATTTATAAAGTTGATCGCTTCAATGCTTGCTTCATGCGCACACCTGTCACTAATGGGAGAATAATTTATTCCTTACCCACTGTTTTTATATACATGTTACAAATTGTTGTTTATATTGATCAATTATTGAGTACTTGGAATAATCTTTATAAATATTATTCTTCTGTACGTGTATTTGTCACTGAACTCCGCCTATACGGTTGGACCGATTCTGATCAATTTTTTTGTGTGTGATTGAGTGGGTTCCTGGATGGTTTAGATTCACAATGGACCCAGTATGTGGCGCTATTGTCGAGATCCAAAAAACACCCGTGCGAAGCTGGAGGAACGCTAGTTATATATAAAGTTCCGGTGTGCGGGTATTCGTTATTTTCCTCCTAAACGGCTGGATCGATTTTGATGAAATTTTATGGGGTACTTATGTGGTATATCTTAGGTCTTAGCCATAGTTGGACCCAGTAGATGGCGCTAATGTAAAGATCCAGAAATCACTCGTGCGAAGCCGGGATGGATCGCTAATCAACTAGCTGAATGTTGTTATCAATTACCTTCTACGCGCGCCTCCGTCCGAGTCAAAACAAAAACTGTTTTATGTTAAATTTTCCTAGTTAATTAAAAAGTATCTCGTTTGTGTTAATCTAGGACATAGTTCATTTATGTGTCAAACACTTTGTTCCTGAATTATGCGTGCACATATATAAGGTGAATATAAATGGTAGCAGCGAAGAATAACATATATTGTCGAATATGTGGTTTCATTCACGTAAAACAGCCTTTCGGTGTTCTAAAGGATACATTTCAGAGAGCGAGTGCGAGAATTGCATGACTGAATTCCTCCCTCTCCCTTCCACATCGGCTAATCAGACGCTCGGCTAGGCTTAAGCTCTTTGTTGTTGACATATCACGCATTAGAATCAAAAGTTAAAAAAAGTTTACCTGCCTGCTGCGTCTGCACTCCTGGTTTCGAATCCGCAGCTAACATTGTGTAAAAACATAAATAGATTTTTGTTTTGGATTTGGCAGTGTTGTGAATATCTACAGCACAAGCGTAAGGTGTATATGTAATGTATACAGCTTCTACCCTTTTGTTACTATATTTATCTCTCTATATATATAAAAACTAACTGCTGTCCGTTAGTCTGGCTAAAACTCGAAACTGGCTCAACCGATTCTGATAAAAAAATTGTATGTGTTTGAGTGGCTCTCTGGATGGTTTATATTCACAATTGGACACGGTAGGTGGCGCTGTTGTAGCGAGCTAGAAATAACTCGTGTGAAGCCGGGGCGCATCGCCAGTATCCAGATAAAATTATAAGTCGTCCCTACCTACATTTAAATCGGCAGAAAGACATTAAATTGGAGCAAATGTAATAATATTCAGTTTCTTGCTTATTAGCTTACTTATTAGCTTTTTATACATGTGTTTTATGTCAAATTAGGTTGAATGATTAATACGAACACTATACGGTAAGCTAAAGACATTAAATTATTTATAGAATAGAGAATAGAGATTATTTATAGATGAAAGTTAGAGATTTTTTATGTAATAAGGTGACAAACGAGCAATAGTCACAGAGTCACATTCCACTTGATGGCAAGTGGATGCTTTGGCCCACAGACATTTACATCTATCCTCGATTAAGAATGAAAATGCAGATGCGTTGTCACCCCTGAGGACTCACCATACGAAAAACAGCAGCGTTAAGCTGCTATTTCACGCTGGTATTCTGTGAGACCGTGGTCCTTCCCTGGTCGAGCCAACCCATTCGTGCTACAACCTTAATATAACTGCAGCGTGGTTCTACCACGTATTAGTCCTGCTATTTGACGGTAAATGGAAATTAAATGTACCAAAGTTAAGATGTTGATCAACGTCCGGTCTATTTTCTATAAACACGCTAATCTATTTTTGCACGTGGTAGAGACATGCTACAGCTATATTGTGGTTGTAGCAAAAATGGTTCGACCTGACCGGGGAAAGACCACGCTCTCACAGAATACCAACGTAAAATAGCAGCTTTATGCTGCTGTGTTTCGTATGGTGGGTGTAGAGAACCGGAGATACTTTTTAATGGAAATGAGGCATTCCATCTTAGTCCTCAGGGATGACAACGCATCTGTACCTCGAATCTTAACCGAGGATAGGTGTAGATGTCTATGGGCCATTGTTTCCATTTGCTATCAGGAAGACTGTGTTTGTTTGTCATCCTTATTATAAAAAACACATATTTTTTTTAGTGGCGAGCCGATGCTTTTTTTATAGAATGCGATTGGTATTCTATAAAAATGATTTAATGTCCTTACGGTGGACTTTCAGTGATCGCTTAGACGAGAAAATTAACCTGACTTTCTTTTTGACGACGTAAGAGGCGATGGCGTTGTCATTGTCATGATGACACACAAAGTTTCTGGAAGCGAGCCAAAGTTTTAACCAGCCAAACGGTTAATGCTGGCTTCGGTCCAAAAGTTTCTGTTGACCACTTAACTACGTGAAATGTCGACCGATTAAATACTTAATAAAATGCAGTAGTAAGGCTAACTTTCAGGGTCATAAAGTTCAAAATAACTTTTGAAAGTGCAAACACCATCTATTTTACTTACAGTCTACCTGATGGAAATTTAACTGACTAAAATCTAATATTTGATTACTAGATAATATTTTAAAATATAAACAACTTTTTAAATTCCTCACTTTCGACCACCCATTGAAGATACTGGCCAAAGTTTATTATCGTCTAAGTTAACTTCAATTTTATAAAAAAAGCTCATAATGTTAGATTGTTAAATCATATGGCGCCTTAAAACAACACAAAAAGAGTAATTTTGTCGCAGGTCAGGTAACAGCGGAAAACGCTTCACTTATGACTTCCGTTGTCTTGATGGTTTAATTTCGGTGTTTTAGAGTTCCGCATCGCAATAATTAAAAAAGCTGCATGTTGAAAACAGTGCAGCTTTTTTATTTATTTAATAGGCAAAAATAATTACGTACGTCCATACAGTTTTAAAGGTGTTTGGATAATTATTATTAAATCACACAAAAACAGAATAACAGATTTAGATGGAAATTTAGCAAATAGATAAGACTATATGGGTGTAACCAGTATCTTTAATCCCTTGAAAATGAAAGTATCTGCGAAAAAATAAACACGATTGATGACACATTTGAACATCCTCCAACACTTATAGATTGGATTTTCTCCGTACCTACTGTTAAAAAAAAACAGCGTCACATTATATCAAATCAGCCATCATTTTCGTGGGTTATGCTGTCGTTAAAATTAATTTCCTAAGCCCAATCAACACAATGGACAGAAGATAGATAGAAAGATTTATAGATTGATATATAGATTAGATGGAAATTCCAGAGAAGTAACATGGTTTCCGTTAATTGACAGAATAACCATCTCGTTCACGTCAGACGTAAAATACCTCTGGGTATTTTATCGATGACGGGCACTAAAACCAAAGGTGCGAGACGTCAGTACTGCGACCTCCAATACGCTAAGCGTCATGATTATGGAAAATCATAAACTAAAATGAGAAGTACTAGCGTATGCAAATTTTCCTTATAACGGGAGATGCTCATGTCTAGCTGGACTGGACTTTTGCGGGATAATAAGGAAGATACGACGATCACGAAAACATATACATGCAGTAAAGAAGAAATAAATAACTATTATTATTTATTTCTTCTTTACTACTAATAGCAGTGATACAATGGGGGTGTTATCGATAAAACGATATATCACACCATAATATGTCAAACTTGCAACATAGACATGGAAAGAAACTTAGATATTTATGTAGAAGCTACTCATCATCATCATAATTACAGCCTTTCACAAGTCCACTGCTGAACATAGGCCTCCCCCAAGGGATGCCACAAAGCACGGGCCTGAGCCACCTGCATCCATCGACTGCCTGCATGTCTTACCAGGTCGTCACTCCATCTAGTAGGGAGTCGCCCTACACTTCGCCTACCGGTACGAGGCTGCCACTAGAGAACCTTTTTTCCCCATCGGTTGTCGGTTCTTCGAGCTATATGGCCGGCTCATTGCCACTTCAGCTTACTAATCCGTTGGGCTGTGTCGGTCACTCTGGTTCTACTGCGGATATCCTCATTCCTAAGTTTATCACGCAAAGAAGCTACTGTAAGAGTTTAATTTAAGATTTAATAGCTATTTTAATTTGAAGTAAATGTAATAATCAATTTATGTAATATGATAATAAATTTAAATTTGTTTAAAGACAGAACATCAAGAATATCGGAAATATTTTGGCCAATTAGGTGTTGTGCGGTAATTTGATGAGTGGAATCGTTGACATTTCGGCCGTCTGAAGTGTTGGGTTACAAGCGAGCACACAGTCCACCTGATGGTAAGTGGTTGCTGTGGCCCATATACATCTACATCTATCCTCGATTACGAATCAAGCAGATGCGTTGTCACCTGTGAGGACTAAGATGGAATGCTTCGTTTCAGTAAAAAGGGTCCCCGGTTCTCTACACCCAACATATGAAACACAGCAGCGTTAAGCTGCTATTTTACGCTGGTATTATGTGAGAGCGTGATCCTTCCCTGGTTGAGCCGAGCCAATCGTGCTACAACTATACCACTAATATAGTTGCATCATGGCTCTGCCACGTCTGATGGAATGCTACAAAAAGGACGCTTAGTATGCATTGTTTGCGATGAAAAAACATACTTTCAAACACAAATGATACGCTACCTAGAACTTTTTACACGCTGTAATATGTTTAATGTATTTTACAATATATATCTAACAAAAAACAATCGGTCAAAAGATGAATTGAAGTATCGTTAGATTAAATCAACAAATTCTTAAAAAGTTTGAATCCGGCGCTTAGCTTTTTAGAACTGGCTGATGAAAAAAGCTGGAAAAACGCTTGTATTACGAGGGAAAAACGAAAACATTTTCCATTCTTCCAAATTTTCGTTACGTCTATTCTAAATTTGTAATAGATATACGGGCATATAATAACTTTGGCAAAAGATTTAATGTCGCAGTAGCAGTTTTTGTAAACAAAATTTTTGTGGTATATTTTTTTTTTATAATTATCATTACACAGTCACGTTTACATTTGGCGGGTGAAACAGTCTCTTTTAATGGCCGAAGTTGTTACAAAAAATAAGTTTTTAATCGGTGACAAAGTACTAAATACGTCGCGACTCATTGCCATCATATACGGCAAAATCGAGCTCATGTTTAATTCATACGGCCTCCGTCGTTTATGTAAATCGGCTCGATAATAATTCAATGTGATGGTAAAATAATAAAAAAAAAAAGCTTACTCGTGTTTGCGGCGTGTGATAATATTGGTAAACCGTAAAAACTATTACTCTTACCAATGTTGTTTTTCAACCGACTTCAAAAAGGAAGAGGTACTCAATTCGACTGCATGTTTTTTTATATGTGTTACCTCATAACTTTTTTCTCGGTGAACCAAATTTGATGATTCTTTTTTTATTTGAAAGGTGGTGCTTCTCATGTAGTCCTGTATAAATTTGATCAAGGTCTGACCAGTAGTTTGAGTTATACTTAACAATTTATATTGAAGTCGGTTGTACAAAATGTTTAATTTTACCATTTGTTTCTTGAAGTATCTTTATATCTACTACTTAGCTACACTTATGTTAATACTAGATGATAGTATTCCTTTTCTAGGAGTCAGTCTGGGAAGTTACCACCCTTTTACCTATTTCTGTCGCCAAATATCAGTAGCTGCACTGCTGTGTTCCGTTTTGAATGGTACAGAGAGCCAGTATAATCACAGGCTGTGAGGTATTCCATCTTAGTCCTCAGAGGCGAAAACAGATGCGTTGTCAGACCGCGTTGTGAGGCGACAACGCATGTGTATCCTTCTTTGTTTAAAGTTGGTTGTAGGTGTCCATAGGCTGCAGTAGCCACTTACCATCAGGTGGACTGTAAGTTCGTTTGTCACTTTAGTTTTATAAAAAATCCTATTAGTTTCAAAAATCGGTTCGATCAAAACCAAAAAAAAACCTATATTTTTTGTTTATACCATAATATCAATTTTGGAGTTAAATTAGCTCAAAAGTAACTTGATAAATTGACGTAAATCCTCGGTGATTCACAACCAACTGTATTTGGTATAAAATATAGTATTGCTCTAGGAGAAATAAAGAAAAAAAATCACAAATCCCTTTTCGAAAATTTCTTTTCAATTTTTTTGTTTGAATAAAACTATTTTTATGGATTTTATCTAGTTTAATTTTACTTATTTTTAATTCCCGACGTTTCAGGTGCTTTGTAGCACTCATATCACAAGAAGACTGAGGGATAGACGTCTCGATGTCAAAGTTAACCCGTAGAACCCTCAGCTTTTTAATTATTACTTTTGGTCTGATCTACGCAGAATGAGCTTGTCTAGCAGTGGTATGCTTGGGTTTAGTTTTGATTTTATTGATTACAGGATCCCAAGCAAGTGGTAGTACCCAATCTCCTTTTCTTTTCAAATTAGGATGTTTTTTAATTTCAATAGCCTCACGTATCACCCTGGTTCGATCGATTCGATGTTCTTTCGCGAAGATTTGTGGTCTATCAAATCTGATGTAATGGTGAGGGCCGTCTAGGATATGGTCACAAGCTGCAGACTTCCCGGAGCGTTGGTGTTTTACGTCAGCTATATGTTCTTTTACGCGGGTTTTATTGATCTCTTTGTTTGCCCTATATAAGAGAGACTATATTTACAATCAAGCTTGTACACTCCTGCATCTTCTAGAGGGATATCACATTTGAAAAAAATCCGTAAAAATAGTTTTATTCAATGTGTAGTGTTCACGTAAATATAAGAAATCCTTATGTTTTTGTTTACTCAAGCAAATATTTTTTTAATCTTAGACTATCAGTAAACCATGTTTTGTAATAAGACCGATAATATATCATATTTAGAATTTTAAAAAAACCTTGATAAAACTTAAATATGTACAGTTTATCACGTGAATCTTACTGATTTATTTAAATTTATTCAAAGTACACAAGTCCAGTATGAATTATGAAGTCTGTCAAAATGCACTGGGAAAGTATAACAAACTTTCCCTTTCAACAACTTCTGATTAATGGTACCTACATATTTAGATTGTTACTTTACCTTTTATTAAAAATTTCATCTTTGAATTTTTCTTTTTCTAAAGTTGTTTTAAAGGAAGATTTTCATTGTCATTACGATTGCGACGTTACTCTTTGTAGTGTAGGTAGGTACTCGACTTTAGACACTCCTCACCACCGATGTGAATATATTTAAAAAAAACGATTTTTTAAAATTAGGTATTATATTATTCTATTTATTATATTTTACAATTTAAAATCAATTGATCAAATTAAAAAAAATATTAGCAATAAAACCATAACCTTTATTATCTAAACTAAACTGTAGTACAATTTGAAAACCGCGAATTATCAGTGAACATAAAAATCAATCGATTGCTGAATGTCTAAAATATGTTTTAATCGCATGTCAACAGAAACATATCGCATGATCGGTTGATATAACCGGCCCGTGTTCTAATCGGTAATAACGAGCGGAATATCGCTGGTATTGACCTAAAAATAAAGGATTAAGTACATCACTCACGAAAATACCGTTGTCGGCGTTCACGTCATTCTACATTCAATAACCGACCAAAACAGTTATTATAGTAGCGTTCGTTAAGTCTGCTACTATACTACCAAATAGATAATTACTAGGGTCGTAGAAAGCTTATAATTATTTTAATTTACTTGTTTATGTATTCATTTAGCTTTTTGTTTTTTTAAATTAAACATTAAACTATAGATAAATGAAACAAGAAATAAATAAAAACGTGTACGGCTTGTGATACGATAAATAATATGCTAAGAACACATTGTTTCTTAAGCTTTATTTTGCCAAAAGTAAACTTTTTGATAGGTTAAAAACTGTTACTAGAATGATACCTGTATAATTAATTGAATTTTTACTAGGGATGGACGATATACATCGATGTTTTGTAAACACTCGATGTATAGTAACGATGCATGTTTTTTATTCGATGCATCGAATACGCAAACTATGATAGATGAATGTCTATAAGTATGACCTGACCAACGCTGACTGATGACTGCAGTGACTGTCACGACGTTTCTTGAATCGGAACGTAATAATCAGTTCAGCCAACATAACACGCCTACCATTTATCGGGCTAATGTTTCGTCTCTAATGATAGTTCTCTTTCTCTCTAACCTCCATGCTACAGCCCGCTTTTATTGAGGCAACATAGTAATCGCAGCACCTCACTTATGTTCTCCATATTTCTTGGAAACTTTTCAAGATGTTTCTACAGCGATTCAAATGAAGAGACCTTTTCATTATGGAGTTATCACTATAACTTAATGCATCATAACTGGAAAAGTAACAAATCAGAAGATGTTTTGTCTGATGAACTTTCAGTTTATCTCAGAACTCCTGTTGGAAAACTAAACGAAAATCCGTTAGAAATCTGGAGGGATTATGTTTGTTAAAAGTAATAGTTAAATGAAATTATTAAAAGTAATAGTTAAATGAAAAATAAAGCAGCCGTTGTGTACTCCGTGTCCCCGTTTTTTTATTTCAACAGCAAAACATTTTATATAAAATATATAAAGTATAAATAGGTATATACTTAATTATGTATCTACCTATTTATAGTTGATTAACGTTATATTAAAAAAGAAATTCAAGGGAAACTATCCATGGTAATAAAGTTTTCTCCAAAGGTCGAAATATACAACTTTCCCATCTGATTCTTGGGGAAAATTGTTTAGGTTTATCGGTACCATTTTTTTTATCTTATTACCGCTTCCTTAACAATAATTGTTCGATAGTCCTTGTAAGTAAAATGTACATCACTGGCTAACGGACACAATGACAAATCAAAATTGGTTACACATTTTCGGGCTGTCAGGTCGTCTATACGCCAGTATATTCTAAGTCTATGTACCTAACCTACCTAATGTTAGTCGATAATTTTTGTCATAATGTTTTAATTTAAAAAAACACGTGTAACTGTTTTAATTTTTTATTTAAAAAATTTTGTAATTTATGAATATAGCATTATTGTAATCGTTTCAACGTTTCTGGTATCTGGATTCAATAGCTGCTCAATTTTTTTGGAGGTTTTAATTTCCGAACGTTTGCATATATTTAACGCCATAATGCCATAACTCAACATTTCATTGTTCGGCCTTTATTGACCCTAATGACTCCAACGATGCGTATTTCAAATCCATCGATATTCTGATGGGTTGTCAATAACGCGTTTTGAAAGTGATATCTAAATTATATTTATGATTAATATTTTAACGTGGATCGACATAAAATTTGTCAGCAGCGACTCGTTTATTTATAAAGCTAGCTGTAAAGTCGGACTCAATCTACTAAATGAAAGAGAACATCGGTTCTAACGATTTTGATTATTTTTTTAGAACTCGCGCATCCGTGTTACGTTATGTTAAAAGTGTTTACGATGTTCACTTCTAGAGTCATCAGCATAATAATAGAAATAAATTATGAGGATTATTCGCTATTTAAAACAATTTATGTTCAACTTCCGTGATTTCGATGTCAAGTCGCAGGTGAACGAGTGTACCCGTGAGAGTTGAGATGGCAAACTTTTTCGATAGGGCGACCACGCGCTCAATGATCGGCGAACTGAATTTTTGAATTTCGGCGTACTGTCTTGTTGAATTTTAGAAAATTCGTGTTTGAATTAAAAATTAAACCAAAATGTGAAATACCCAATAGAATTAATCACAAATACAAAAGAAGGAAACACTTTATTTTGCTACAACCTATTGACGTACTCAACAATATACAAATTTATAACTTAGTAGTAAGTGAATTTATTAATAAAAAATGGTAATCACCCAGCATGATATGGCTGTGAAACCACAAAGTTGATTTTCAATGATGACCAAAACGTTGGGGAATACAGTGCCAAGAATATTAAATAATGGGGCTCTTTAGGTAAAAATTGTACCAATAAAATGTGAATAAATCATATGTATTCATTATACAGGATTATTTTGCAATAACCGGCCAAATTTGCAGAGCAGGTTCAGAATAAGTATTATAGGCAAATGGTGAAGAAAAATTTATTTAAAAAAATCTCAAACATTCTGTCCTTTTTATCTTTTAAATTCAAAATGCGTGGTAATGAATTATTTTAACTGATTTTACTGTGCACGCACACATTCGTAAGGGTCGATCGATAGGAAAAAACGTGTTGCCCGTAAATCACATTCAATTTGGGATAATTTCATATAAAAGTAGAAGCCTTATTTACTCGCATTTTCAAAACCTGCAATAGCAGTCGGTAACGGATTTATCATTATTTATATATTTGAACTTAAGTTTAAAATTTGGCTACTCTTTGAAAAATAACCCTGTATAATATGATAGTTGCCGTAAAAATATTCATCACTTTTTTTTCATTTTAAGGCAAACTTTGATAGTCTGGCAATACCATGTTTATCAGAAAGCTTATTTTCATTAAAGAAGTTTAAACTTTAAATGTAAGGGTCATAAAGTCGAAAACAATTTAGCGGTACTATCTTGAGAATTTACGCCCTATGTTACATGTATGGTGAAAGTGAAAAATAACATTGAAAAGTGGAACCTGCGTCGATAATTACATGGGATTAACGTTTATGATAGGAATACGCCGGGCTCCAAATAAGTTTTCTCTCACAATATTATAACTGTCGATCAACGGTTATGTGAGCCAGGTGTTTAACGATGCCACTTTCGAATGTAAAGTAGCAGCTTCCATATTTTGAAATAAGATAAAAGCCTATTACATAAGTTTGGCACAGCATGGCTTCTCTGACATCTGGTAGAGTTTTTGGGATCAGGAAAGGGTCTTTCGCCGCAGTCACATGGGTTCCATTACGAAGCCACCACACTGCTAAACGACATACACATAGCTTTTAATAATTAATCTAGTATGAAGAAAAACCATAAAAGTTATTTTAAATAAATAACTGTGTAGGTACATATTTTCTATATAAAATTTGGACTTATGGTATTTCACATTCTTGTCTAGTGAAATTATTTTTACTAGTTGTCAAAACAAATATTTCTATAAAAAATTGTATGGGAGTATAATGTAATGACGTCATAGTTTTACCAATCAAGTTTAACAATGTTATATTTTAAAATGTTAATAATTTAATTAAACTTAAAACAAATATCACTTATCATTAATTACAGCCTATTAAAAGTCAACTAATTAGCATACGCCCCATAGATCGGCTCAAAGATTTTCACTTGTTATGATAAAGATGCTGCTGGCCATACTCTGTTTAATTTTCCTCTGTCACCTTTTGCGATACCTACGGGACGGTATAAGGCTACAGTCAAAACTGGCACCTTTATTTATTTATAAAAAAAAGATTTATTTTTTTACCACACGTTCTGTGAAAACTCAAAACTGACGGACTTTTATGTCCGTAATACATTTGGCTAATGTTTTTTCTAAACTTTTATCTTTAAACATTTAGAGGGAATTAAAAAACACGGGTAAAATTGACACGTTTATGGCAAGTTTACCTATGTACCATATTTATTAGGTTATTGTACTTATATTGTGATTCGTCGCAGAAGAACCCAAAAGCTATTTGATCACACTCTTAATGTCATTGCTGCTAGACGGAAAACAAAGTTGCAATCTTGTAGATATGACAGCATACAGGAAACTGAACAGACAGATCTCTAAATTTATGCGGCGAGACTTACGCAACTTCAATACAGCTAGCTCGTTTTGAAGTAGCGATGGAGCGGAACCAAGTCTCCAAAGTCTTTGCCAGAGATCTGATTGTCCGAAAGAGCGAACTGTTAAAGTTGATGACCAATTGTGGTCGCATCATTTCTAGGACATTTGAGATTTTGGGTTAGATTGAGAGGTTCTGCGGAAAGCTGTACAGATCATCGTCGAATCTCTCGCCGCCACTATACAGTCAGACCAAGTTTTAGACACTACAAAATGTAGCAAGTTCTATTATTTGAGCCTATTGTTTGAAATTGTTTAAAGTGTCCAATTGTTTACAGTTATTAAAAAAACTAATTTATTTCTTAATTTACAGGCGTTACGGCACGAAATGCAGTGGCTGCGGGCACGGTATTTCACCATCGGACCTTGTCCGGAAGGCCAGAGAAAAGGTGTTCCACCTAAACTGCTTCACCTGCCTCGTTTGTCGGAAGCAGCTCTCAACCGGAGAGGAATTGTATGTGCTCGACGATAACAAGTTCATCTGCAAAGAGGACTATCTGGCTGGAAAGGCACCGACACATTGTAAGTTATATTTTTAATGTTTTATAGCTTACTCTATAATGGTAGTACCTAATCTTTTTGACTGTCGACTCTAGCTATCGTAACGGTGTAGTAATTCGAATAAAGAAATACTACCGTGATGTACTATGAATACCAGTATCGAGAAAGTATTAGTGTACAAGTGATCATAATTGTCGAAATTTATTATTAGATTTGATCTTATAAACGTATTGGAAAAAATAAATTAATTTTTGATTCTTTCGCGATCCAATTGAATATCTATCACGTTCAAGATTCGTATTGCAATACGAACTTAGGACTTTGGAACTGCTGCCAAGGTCATAGATTGTTTTAGTTGCATGGTATTATTTGTATTTAACTACTCATATAACTACATATAAAAGAAAAGTTACAGATATGCTTTTTAAACACGGCTAAACTCAATCTATCTTTAATTTGAATGGAAAATTCGATGGGACAGTTCACGCCCGTTTCTTATACCTAAAGTATTAAAATTAAAAAAATTAAAAGGTGTTGGATTTAATTAGCGTTATAAGGATCTATTCGTAAAGTCAATTGAAATATGTTTTTACATCTTCAATAATATTTTGTAAATTTAAAATCTATTACATTTTTGAGAAGTTCGTGGATCTGGCATGTCCTCTAAATTTGTTGCCTCGTAATAATTCCCGCTGTGAACAGCGGAACCCGCGGCGGTTATTTATCAGCATAATAAAAGTAATTTGAAATTAAAATAGAAGCAACGTATAGATTTCGTAGTTAAGTCATGTGACGACATAGTAGGCTAGTGTCGTAAAATAGGATCTGTCAACAACTAGATTGCTTTAAAATTGCAATGCTCTTGTCCGTGCGATTATTTACGTAAGTCCAATCAAACAACATACGCCATCACGTTCGCAATAGAAGGTGAAGTTGCTATATGAAAAAATAAATGAGGTCTTTTATTGTCCTCGAATCGGACCCAATCGTTTTGGTATAATTAGTTTTCTAAAACACGACCACGTCCCCTTCGATATTCGAACGTGACATGTGAAAATTGCATTCACAGATTAAAAAAGTGTTTTTTTATTGTTTAAGAACGTATTGCCGTAACAATAAAATTCTCGGAGCGCCCATTTTCAAATCGTATTTTTCGATCAATACGAACCGTAACCGAATCGAAGAGTGGAAAAAAGATACAAAATGACTGGAGAAAAAAGGCAACTGAATTACACATTAGCCACGTCTCCACGCGGTAGTGTCGTAGACGCCTTTTTTCTTTTTTGTGTATAGCATTGTTGAAGGCGATGCCTTGACGTGAGTCACAAAAAACTGTCGGTTTATACTTTATAGCAAGAGTCGTGAACTTGAGGCAATTTAAATACATTTCTGTAATATAAATGTTTTGACGAAGAATTCAAATTTCACTACCCGTGTTTTTTAATAGTATTTTTAGGTAAAAGCGCAAAATTCTTAACTGACAAAACTTATTATAACCTTTAGAAAATGTGACCCAACATGTTTGATATGTGTAGGCACATAACAAACATGTTGCATTTCTGTAAATCAGTCTCAATGGCGTACGGTATTCATCAAACAATAAAAAAATCTACTCTGATGCAGAGAAGATTTTTAGGGAAGGGTTTAACCATATAACTGTGGCATTGGCAGGTAATCTGCAGATGTAAGTGGTATTAGATACCATTTACTCAGGTATTGTTCATAACTTGTTTATGGGTAGGAAAGTGCAAAGGACAGAATGTGGTAAAAGAAGTGCTGCGACTACTTTGTACAACATGCTGTGAGTAGCGATTTTTCCGGACCCTTATCGTTTAGGGACCTTTATGAAAAGAGTGTTGTTCTTCCTGTAAGACCGGCAACCTGAAATTACTCCGGTTATTGCAGATATATACGAGCGAGAGATACCTTACTATCAGCTGAGCCGTACACTCGTTTGATCCGTCTTTTTAAAAACATA
Organism: Parnassius orleans; assembly: GCA_029286625.1. Lineage (NCBI taxonomy): Eukaryota > Metazoa > Arthropoda > Insecta > Lepidoptera > Papilionidae > Parnassius > Parnassius orleans. The sequence goes on from JAGSMP010000008.1 coordinate 2,793,949, forward strand.
TTTTGGCTAGTTTGAGAAAGAGAAGGTGTTTTGGAAACGTTGGCAATCAAACTTGTATTTTGTGCGTCATTACTTCTTCAGCGTGGTGTTTTGCAAGCTATATTTGCCTCATTATTCCGCTTTAACAATGTCTAAACACAATTACGCTGAACAAACACGAGAGGCGCCGCGAGCGCTCACATGTTGTGGGCACACTGAAGTAAACAACGCAACCCCATGACGCTACTGGTATTTATTTTCAGAGTGTATGTACCTTTAGCAATCAAGTATCTAATATTCTTAACTTGTAAAAGTTTATATGCATTTTACATGTGTAAGTATGACCTCACTACAACTACAGCCCATTATAAGACCACTGCTGAACATAAGTTCTCTCCACTCTTCCATACATTGCCACAAAATACGATCATGAGCCACCTGCATCCATCGACATAGCTTGCCAGTATGAGGCTGCCACTCGAAAACCTTTTCTCCAACGGTTGCCGGTTCTTCGAGCTATATAGCCAGCCCAGTGCATCTTCAGCCCTGATCAGTTCTCTTGTTCTTGTGTGAATATCGTCGTCACGATTTTTAATCACGTAGAGAAATTACTAACATATTATCCCTCTTCATCGCTCGCTGCGTGACTTTTAATATCGAATTCCAAATTCGAATTTTCTTCGTTTTAAAATAACAACGTGCTAAATACATTATGTAGATTTTATGTAGTTTTTAAAAGATTATTGATGTGTACCTACCTACCAACTTAACAGTAGTTCTTCATTTGCATAAAAATATTCGAGGTTACTTCATAATTAATATTCCCCACTAAACCGTTAGGAATTTATACTTCATTTTGATCATATTAAATTTAGTTCAATAATATAATTAGAACAGTCATTCATCTTAATAGTGGCAATAAATTACCTTTGAAATATTTTTGTACCGACATCATTTTCCGTATTCCATATTTTAATGCTTGCATTTTTGATATTATTAAAGCAATAGTAAAAATTCTTGATATTTCTGTAAATAATGTATTCTGACAATTAAAGTTAGTTCAGAAACTCGGGACTTTCAAATATCACAGCAATATCAAAGTTCTAATAACATTACAATATAATTACCGTACTAACAAGTATATTCTACGGCGAAATAGATTTTATTTTCAGACTAGTGACCCCAGCTTCGCCTGGAGAGGTTATATTAATGATAATCAAAAAAAAAATCTTCAAGTTTTTGAAAAAAATATTGCCTAGATCCCTATTGGTATTATTCTCTATCTGTGAGTAAAGTTTCATCACAATCGGTTCATTTATTCCGAAGATTAGCCCGGACATACAGACAGACAGAAAACTTTTTTTAAATAGTTATTTGTGTCTCAATGGCATTCAAATAACCCCTGAGCTTAATAGAAGTCAGTTATTTAAATATTACAGACAGACATGCGATGAGCATTGTTTTGCTAGTATTTAAGTATTAATGAATATAATATCAAATGTAATTTTAATGTGTTATATGAATAAAATAAAAGAGTACCTACTACCTACCTACTTAGCTTTTGTTTTAAATACAGAAAGATACAAAAATACGTCATTGTAGTACTTCCCACGAACATTTGCAAATATCATACTATAGCAATTTAAAAGGAGGGGAGGTTTGATAGCATCAGCGTCCGATACACCCCCTTTTGAATGATAGAGATATATGATATTATAGCAACAAGAAATCACTTCCACTGGCTGCTTTAAACCCCATGGACGAGGAGATTAGGCCGGGAACTGCAACCCCGCTCAGGGGATAAGAAGCTTACGCGGTTATTGATATTGCTAATACAGTTACGCTAAGTTTTTTTTTCATGTTATATAATTTTCTTACTCATGTATCATAGGCTTTATTTTTTATCTGTGCTTTAGTATATTTAAAATTATTTAGAAATTTTTGTTTTTCTTTTAATTATATATTTTCATGTTTCTCTAAACGTTCAAAAAATGGCAAATTAATGCCATTAGAATATGAAAATTTCGATATGAATAAGAATAATAATTGTATTAAAGTAAAAACGTTGCATTGCTCATAATTTCGTACATATTCTTATCTTCCTAATACCTATATTTGGAGGCAGGCTTATCGAAGCGAAGCAGGCGGGAGCGGGCCGCTGGAGTGCGACGCCTGATAACGCTTATCAATCACAGGCACGCGTTGCGTAGGGTTGAAATAACGTCCCTATTTACTCATTTTTGGACTACACACTTTTCTATATGCTTGTTTCGCGTTAATGCATATATTATTTTGTTTTTAAAGTGACACACACAATAAGTTTGTGTTCGTAGATTTTAAAACTTGTAACTTATTACATTTTTACTGATTTAAATTGCGATTTCATTAAAATTAATTTACTGGGTTATCATTAGTAATAGATTTATATAAACGCATAGTTAATACTAAACTGCTAAGTTTTTTGTGCCCCTATAGGCAAAGACCCTCTGAACATACAACCGCAGTACTTGCTTCTGGCTGTTTATCCAACAACCAATACAGGGAGCCATGATATGTTTTTGTTTGAAATGGGCACGCTTTGGCGCGCACATTGCTATAGGGAATAATAGAGAGTAGTACAGAAAAATCGTAGTTTATATTTTATACCTAGTGTTTATTGTGCTTAGTTTTGAAATTAAGGCATGTTTCAATTTCGCCATATTATCGACATTTTTTGGTTCCGTTTTCAAGTGAGATTTTATGACATAGGTATTTTTATTTTTAAATTATGAGATTCTATATATCAATTTGAAAAAATAAGCTTACTATTTAAATTATCACACTTTTATTTAGCTTTTTAAATAAAGCAGCTAAAAATCACGATAATTTTGAATTACGAAAATTGTAGGTAAAGCTTTAGAAAATATTGGAAATAATCTGCGCAGCGTCATCATGATTTACGCTCATTCCACCTAACACGTTCTTGTTAATTTTGTCTTCGTGTCTCCAAGAAAATGTAAGTTTAACATTCTAAACGTTCTTTCTACATAAAATCAAATTGAAGTGACAAACGAAATAAAGTCGACCTGATAATGACTGATAATGATCACCTGTAACCAATATCATTTTTTTTTGTTTTTGCCTACAGATGTGTGTCCCATTGAGGGTTAAGATGGAACGCCGCACAACCTGTTACCTACAGGTTGTGCGGCGTTATACTGGCACTTTGTAGCATTCAGACCGGAAGACAGTAGTGCACGCACTGCTGCTTGGCAACACAGTCCAACCACCTAATATAATTGATAATATTTATATTTGGACTTCTTTAATATAAACCTTATCATAATATTTCATTGTAAAAATAAAATTATTGATGAGTTTAAACTTTAAATTCTTAAAACGTCAGAACTAACTAAAAATTTAGTTCCACGACCACGGCTAAGACGCTCCACGACCTGCGACAAACATGAATGTCAAGCGAACATAAAAAAACATAAAATACTGAATTACAGACGTAAACAAAACTTTACGACTGCAGCATGGATAGGTGTAGTGAAATTTGAACTCTATTTCATGGTAACAAGAGTGATGTAGAGAGTAATAGAGCTATGTTTAGGTACGTAGAGAAAGTACGGACGGCGTGGAATGGAAGAGACCGATAGAATCCCATTTCGTTGCGAACACCCCTCGGTAGCTGGGGGGTGTTGGGGGCCCATTATTCGCGATCCTGCATCCGACGGACCGATCGAGTTAATAAGACTGGCAGGGACGCTCTGTTTTGAATTCTTTGAATATTAATTCTTGCCTTTTTCTGAAATATTGTCTCTATACTTGTAATGGCATCTCTAAAAAATATGTTTGTAAATGTGAGCATTTTGTTTGATTCTTTGAGTCCTAGAAACTTAGCCTATATAATTACATACTAATGTAATTACTTTAAGCCTAGAAACGATTTGAAGCTTAAAAAAATATTGTCTAATTAATTTCGAACGAAAATGTTATTTTAAATAACTATGTAATATTTTCTATTAATTTTCCCTTGCCTGTGTACCCTTCTTTTTCTTTACAACTATGAATGAATATTTATTTATTTATTTAAATCAACCTATGTGGCTAACAGAACGCATTCGAAAACGCCAACACGATCTTAAATTACTTTTTACATTCCATAAGTCAGGCAAAATAAAAAGTAATAAATTATGTACCTAATTGATTGAAAATGGTAAAATTTCAAACAACTTTAAAATGAATAACTGACAATGAAATAAAAAAAAATCAACATTAAAAATTTAAATATCTAAAGGCATATTGAAAAAGAAATCAATAACTATTACGATGAAATTATGCTTACCATAAAAATACACCATTCTATATAATATTATATAATATATAATATTCGCCTATTTTAAGGGTGTGATGTAGCCATAATACTGAAAATGCTTTACCACATAAAATTTAATTTTAGTCAAAGTAAGCTTTAAGTTTACTGATATTGAATAAATAAGTCCTGATCCAATAAGTTCAACTGTAAGTTCCACTAGATGAAAAATAACTACCACCATAGAATCATCAGGTCAGGCAGTTGCTAGGTGTAGATATTTCATATGTAGGGACGATACTTTTTCAGAAATATTTTACTATCAAAGCATACAGTCTAGTGTGGGTGAGAGAAAATTGTAATCCAATATCAACGACCAACGAATGTAGTGATTGTTATAGTTCTTACACATTGATTCTAATTTTAATCAGCGCCCATATTTATAAGAAAGAAATTCAGTACCTCGCTTTTTTAATTTAATACTCAATAGGTGGTGGCTTAGTATTCCGCCTAAGTATATTATATTATATGATATCCGACATACAATAAAGGGGTTACAATGAACACGTTTTCTTCTATGTTTCTGTTTATAACACGGTCTTATTAGCTTAACCTGTACGTACGTGTATGTAATACAATTATTTCCTGATTATTACCTAGGCTTCGATTAAGAACGAACGAACGAAGAAGCGTGGTAGAGCCACGTTGCAGCTATGTTATGGTTGCAGCGCGTATGGGTCGGCCCGACCGGGGTAGGACCACGCTCTCACAGAATACCAGCGTAAAATAGCAGCTTAATGCTGCTGTGTTTCGTGTGGTGATTGTAGAGAACCGGAGACCCTTTTTACTGGAAACGAGCCATTCCGTCTTAGTTCTCAAGGGTGAAAACGCATCTGCATTTTGATTTTTAATCAAGGATAAATGTAGATATCTATGGGCCATAGCATCCACTTACCATCTGGTGGACTGAGTGCTCGTTTGTCACCCTTTTTCCATAAAAAAATACAAAATGCGGATGCGAGGAGAGTTCAAATGTAAAGAGGACTGAGGACTACGATAAAATACCTTGTTACTAATAAAATGGGTATTCAGTTCTTGACACTTACCATACGAAACATGTCTGTGGCAGCGTGTACCACTTATATTCCATATTATTTCTTTTATTGATAGGTTAACTAGATTTTAGTTAAATGCGTGTAATTTAACAAATTGGTTTATTGTCACTGAGATCGATGACTGCTTTCTACTGTTTCTTCGCTGGTATTCTCTCAGCCGTGTTCTCCAAGCAGCCACTGCGATTCCGTCCTACGTCTGACCATTAATTTTTATTTATCGTTAAAACGATCGATAGGTAGCGTGCTCGTAAAGTGGCCGCAGTAAACGTTTATGTTTGAAGTTTTATGATGTTTTAATGTAGCGTTTTTGAAAGCTCTCCAGTCCAGAGTTTCTATTTTATACGGACCCGTGGAATAGAATTATAGGCAGTAAAATATGTCGAGATGAGCCGTTTCGGTGTTCCGTTCGTACCTTCATTGGCGTTCCCGGTGATAATTTCACGGTGAGCGGTTATTTTAGAAAAAAAAAATTTCACAACGTCGTCGATTTCATGCAGTATTCAAAATTTATCATTACTGTAGCTTTAGTGAAAAAAAATCTCTTTGACATATAATTGTTCTAAACGCTTTATGAAAAAAAAAATCTCTATTACTTATATGCAATATTGTAGCCATGTATATTACTTTTATTTAATTTAATATTATTAAAAAAAAAATAGTTCTTTGAAGTTGGCATTAACTTTTTCTTAAAAGTGTATTTTTTACCCTCTTGAGTGTACTTTGTGTGAGTGTGTAAATTCTAACATTTACAAAAAATCTCATGCGTTTCGATAGATCGTGCTGTACAGTGTAAGCCATTGAGTTCTATGTACTATGTACTAGAGAAGCTATTCCAAACAAAAAATGTGCACTACTCTGTTTTCGCGCATGCGCGGGAGATAGTAGATTTTAGTCTATGATTGTAGATAGCGTGGCATATTTAAATGAAGATTTTTTTTCTATTGTAATATTATTACCTATTTATTCACTTGAACAACAAATAATTTTACTTATTTGACTACTGAATTATTAATTCCGTTCAGGTTTAAACTTTAATTTGAAATCTCGTATTATTAGCGCAGCTCCACACTCTATGAACATTGAAGCCACACTAAATGACACTAAAGGTGTACGGATTGCAGTACAGCTCATTTGTTCGGAATGCCAAATCTAGTACGTAGTACATATATATCGATGGTGTAAGCCAAATATAAATGACCAGACCGGCCAAGCTGAAGCGTCAAAGGTGCGAGACATTATTGCCATTGACAATCCGATTGGCAAACGTTTCGACTATAGCACATTCCTACAATGGAAGAAGTCTATGATGTAGACTGTTACGAGCTAATGAAGGAGAAAAAGGTATTGTTTTTATTACTATTTTTAAAGGACCTATCAACTGGCTTACATCATCCGAGCCGATATACTCTTGCCATAGTAATACCCCCCAGATCCTTAATCGGTGTCTGTAGAATTTTTTATCGACATTTTTAAATGGGATAGGCCGTTTTCGATTGCGATAGCTTTTTTCGTTAGGTAACAGAGTGCACCATGTACAAGTGAAGCATTCGGGATAGACTTTTTTTAGTCTCTTGTATTACCTTAGTCATTATACCTTTTCCATTACTAAATATTGCTAATAATGACACCCTGACTGATATTTAGATATTTTATTACCGTGATAGATATTTGAATCCTAACAGATTTTATTAACCGTCCTGGAGATATTGTGAAAAAAGTTAATTTTTATTACCTTACGAACGTACACAATAACACACACACACGCGTGCGCGCGCACACACACACACACTTTTTAAAACAGAATAATCGAACTCTGTGTCACAACGTGGAAATATGTTGAAATTTGGATTTAAAAAATATTGGATCTATTACAATAACATCAAAATAGGGAGTTAATATAAATAAGAATAGAGAATGCCAGAAGACAATAAGTCCGCCCTTCATTTTATATCCCTTATTATAAGGTGTGTAATAAAACAATTAAAACGGAATATTTGATAAAAAGCTCTTATTCGTATTTTATTTATTTATTTAATCTTTACTATACACACTTTATAATAAGGGTATTATGTCTTATTCTACCAGTCAACTGTGGATGATGTACGGTGGCAGAATAAACAACAAATCTTCGAATATTAGTAACAACTTTACTAAATAAAACAAGTAACTAAAATATAATATATTTAGATTATAGTAAAATATACATACATAATACAATATAATACCTAAGATGTAGTGTAGAGAACCGGTGACTCTGTTTACTATTTAGTAACGGGGTATTCTATCTTAGTCTTCAGGGGCAAGAACGCATCTACGTTTTGTCTCTTAATCGAAGATAGATGAAGGTTTCTATACACTTACCATTAGGTGGACTGTGTGCTTGTTTGTCACCTTTGTTACTTTCTCTATCTCTACATAGTATAAAACAGAGTTGCTTCTGTACGCTTAGATGTATATATATAAATATTTAGATCATTTCTATAAATATTAAAACCGTAGTAGTTAGACTGGTTATAAAACGTTGAGATAATTTTCTATTACTGTAATAGAAATGATGCAGATTAAAAATGAAAAATGTACCTGTTCATTACGGAAGTATCAGGTGCAAACCGAGTTCACCGATCACGTATAAAAAAAAAACTAATCGGTCAGAAGCGTACCCCGAAGGTAAATTATCGATAATCGACCGACTAACCAAATAGCCGGTGTCGATACAAGTTATCGACTATAATCGTTATAATCGCTAGTGCGGTGATTGTTACCGCTCGCCATTACGGGACGTGCGCGGCATTATAAATAAAACCAATCTTTTTGACCTCCCTTATGACTTCAAAGCTAGTTTTTATCCTTGGATTGCTCATCAGAAAACAGTTCTATTTTAAATGGTGATGATTATTTTTTTTTGTTTTCGCTTATTATTAAAATTATTATTTATTAGCTGTAATTGTCGGCGACGCATCGAGGCTTAAATTCGGCGTTTAGCGTAATTTGGTCGGTTAGACCTTTGGAGAGGTTTCTTAAAACGCTAGGGTTACTTTTGGGAGATAATGACTGCGGTTATTCGTTACTGTTATTATTAAATGTCAGCATGTTTTTCTTTAATGCTTAATAATTAATGATTTTTGCAAATTATGTAAGGATGTATAGCTGCAAAAGTGTAGGATAATAGTTTCAGAATGACGAATTTAGGTTTAAAAGGTATTACATTTTTAATAATAATTTTTCACTATTGTTATTTCTAATTAATAGAATCAGGTGTTACTTTCGGAAATCCATTATATTAAAATTAGTAAAGATTACTTCGCCTATATCCGCTCAATAAAATCTCTTCAAACTAAGTAAAAAACATAATTTAGTTTTATTATATTGTATTGTGCGGATATAGGCGGGATAAATGAGGATATCCGCAGTAGAATCAGAGTGACCGCTATAGCCTAACGGATTAGTAAGCTGATGTGGCAATGGGCCGGCCATATAGCTCGAAAAACTGACAACCGATGGGGAAAAGAGGTTCTAGAGTGGCAGCCCCGTACCGGTAGGCGAAGTGTAGAGCGACCACCTATTATATGGAGTGACGACATGGTAAGACCTACAGGAAGTCGATGGATGCAGGTGGCTCAGGACCGTGCTTTGCGGTATTCCTTGGGGGAGGCCTATGTTCAGCAGTGGACTTGTGAAGGGCTGTAATGATGATGATGACGATGATATAGGCGAAGTAATCTTTACTAACTTTATTATTGTTATTTCTGTTTGTTTTACCATCATCGATCAAGGCCGGGATGTTTTCGTTAATTTAAATAAAGTCGTTTGCTTTTCATTGCTATTTCACATTAATTTACCACGTGCTTAAAATCAATGTCTGAAAAATTAGAATAACTTAAAAATATTATTTGAAGTCCATCAAGCTGCACAGAACCTTCAAATTTGCCTTTAAACGTTGGACTAATGCTTTGACCTATTATCGATAAACGATAACCAAAACTTCTGTTAATGATGTTTTCCGAAATAATTAGATGCCATCAACTGCGAAGGAGATATAATAATAATGATGATAATGAGTTGTTCTTAACCTTCCCGTGCCCAAAGCGATAAGATTGGAGATGGATGGTAGAAAACACGACAACTAGTTGCGTTGTAAGAGATTCTTACAACGCAACTAGATCCGAAATTAAGAATTTGTATTGTTGGCCAAACGATGGCTCCAGCTTGTATTCGAACCAGAGACCGTGATGGTGTATCTCTAGGCTAGTCTTTTGACCGATAAGATACGAAGACATCGTTTCCGAAGCCTAAATCGCGCTATCAAAGTTCCAAATGCACTGCGGTATATATAGACGAGCTCCGAACTACCACACGAAGCGATGGTCGCTCCTTGGACTAAATACCTTGCTCGGTAGGAGATCTCCCCTTTTCCTTTCACGGCTAACCCTCCTTTGTTAAAAACTTCTACTATACATTTTTGCATTAGAAATACAAGTAAACAATGTTTGGTATGTATGTACCTACCTACTTTCTATCGTTTAGGTTTTTAACAAATGATCAACTTTGAGATTCAATTAAATAAAAATTGCCCCAATTACGATACTTCTTTTTTATACACTAGACTAGGCTGGTGTGTTTTTTCTTGTAAAATATGCACACGTACTCTTGAATGGCCACACAAATAATTGTTCCTCGCGGGACTCGAATCCGCGGGTCGAAAAACCGCAGTCATTACCGCTTAACTACTGCGTTACCGAACTGTCGTGGTCGTGTATGTTCGCCTATTGCTTTGTGGCCTCCTGTAGAGTACACGGCTTAACTGCTTCTGAAATGTAAGGTATTGTTAGAGTCATCTTCATCCCCGGTGTCATGATGATGTCATAAAGTAACATATAAAATACCAAAACGAATGAAGTTGCCATGGGATTTTATCATTCATTTTGATTTAAAAAAGAAACTTTTTTTCAGAAACAGTTATATTTTCTTCTATATCATGGAGGCGGTTTACAAACAAAATTTACATAAGGACACACCACGTCCTACCCCGGTCGAGCCAATCTATTCCTGCTGCAACTATATTATAGCTGCAGCATGCCTCTACCACGTAAAACCAAAACCTAATTATTAAACTATTTAACCTATATTATACCAAAAATAGATTCAGTCAGGCCAATCTTCTCTCGTGAAATCTACTTTTATTATTTTAAATAATTGGTCTGTTATATATTATTCATTTTTATCTTTAATACGCTTAAATGGCGCAAAACATATTTTGAAAATATTGTACTAGAAAAAAAAGTAACAACTCAATTTTTCTTATAATAATTTTAAAAAATGCATTTACTAACCTGCATGACAAGCGTTATGGAAATCTAAATTGCCTCACAATCCCTATGAGACAAAATAATGTTTATCTCTTCTCTAAATAGTGTAGTATATTCTAAGTCTATGGTATAAAACAAAGTCGCTTCTCGCCGTCTGTACGCTTAGATCTTTTAAACTACGTAACGGATTTTAATGCAATTATCATCAACAGACAGAAAAACTTAAGAGAAAAGTTTATATGTATAATACATGTATATTATATATTATATAATTTTTCTGTCCGTGCGTATGTGACTGAACTCCTCCTAAATGGCTGAACCGATTTTGATGAAATTTTGTGTGTGTAATTAAGTTGATTAGAGAATGGTTTAGATTCACAATTGGACCCGGTAGGTAGCATTGTCATCGAGATCCAGAAATCAACCGTGCGAAGCCGGGCGGATCGCTAGTTATCTACATAGTACAAACAAATTTATAAATACACATCAATTTTATAAAATTTAATCAATTGTATTTTCAACATTACTTTCATCAATTTGCCACGCGAGTTCAGTACCTTTTCCCAAGTTTCAACTTCATTTATATGTTGGGTACTTTATACTATTTTTTTTTGTATTTTTGAGGTGGTCATTAAATCCCTTATGAGGCATTTTAAGATTATCCATTATTTACCGGACACCCACCGAACGCACATCGTGACTAAACTCACGCTACCATCCACACCATCTAGTTGTTTGGCGGTCCACTACTGTACGTTTTACTAGGAGTTTTCTTTCTCGTACGAACTCTTTGTGGAATCATTAACTATCGACGATTTTTCCGGACCGATATGACTTAGGTCCCTTCAAGAAAAAGCTTATTTTTTCTAAAACGCCGGCAATGCAACTGCAATTCCCTTGGCGTTTCAGTTGTTCTTGGGCGGTGGTAGTCACTTACCATCAGGTGAGCCGCATGTTCGTTTGCCCCCTCTTCTATAAAAAAAACACCTGATATGTAAATCATAGAAGTATAATGTACTTGACCACAGAATAAATAAACGTAACGTATAATGTAAGTATCGCTAGGCAAAAAAAACTGTTTGTTTATGAACAATTTCGTATATACAGTATGCAAAAATTTTTATTCCGAATCGTTGATTCTTTCAATGCAAATTTTTCTTTTTCGAGCGGGCATTGTGCACAGGTAAATGGCGTGAAATTGACGGGTGGCCAGTGTTTGCTGACCACTGGCAGTACGATATCACAGGTTCAATATGAACTTCAAAAGTTCATTAAACCGAGGTAATAATAATACTTAATTGTTTTTATTTAGGCCGGTTTACTTACGGCATCTTTAGATTATATCAGGTACAAGAAAAGTGCTTATCTTTAGTATATCTAGAACTTACAGTGGCAACTTTCCAAACTATTCGAAACTTTCCGACTTTTTAGTTTGCCGTTGCACTCTTGCATGTAAAATTTGTAAGCAATATTATCATGGTCACATTGCGGAACTACATAATTTTGTACGTAAGAATAATTTAGTGTCTATACGTCTATAATATACATGTTTTTAAAGTTGTTTTGTATTTAGTTATAATATGTTACCTATTTTATATAACATGTAATGTATATACGAATTATAAGAACTATTCTTGGATGCATTATGAAATTTCAACAAGTGATAACAATTGCAATGTTGTATACTATTCAAAGGTTAGATACGGACGGAATTACTGTGACCCAATCACAATATCAAAGACCACCAAAAAGAGCCCTTACTGCCTTTGGCATAGACTTCTTCTCATTCTTTCCCATTCATAAGGCGTGTTGGCATACTTCACATGACTTCGAACTGTATTTAGGTTTCCTAGACATAAGACGTTTTCCATAACCGCAGACTACGTCAATCAGCACTTAAAGTTGCAACTTACAACAATTTCAGATATGCCTGAGGGGTAAAGTTCTATGACTTTGAAATATTAATATAAGTATAAATTTGATATAAAATGTAACAAAAAGTAAGTAAGTAAATTAAATCGAGATAAATTTCGTTATGGTAGCTTTATTCAATATTAGCGCTCCGGCTTCGCCTGGGTATTTAAGATAATCAACAAAGACCCTTTATTTTATCTATTTTACAATTTCTCAAAAAAAATCCTCAAGGTTTTCAGAAAAAACACAGCCTAGATCACCCCTGACATTGCTCTCTATCCGTTTTTGAAGTTTCATTACAATTGGTTCAGCCATTCCGAAGGTTAGCCCGGACAGACAGACAGACAATTTTTTTTAAAATAGTTGTTGATGTGTTAATGGCATGTAAATAAAAGGCAGTTATTTGGATATTACAGACAGAAACTTAAATTTTATTTTCATGCACGGATTAATTGAAATCTCGTCTACTTATAAATTTTACGGAAACACGCATAAAATTTTCTGTGGTCGCCATTATAACTTTTCTGTGGCCTTCTATTGTAACTTTTCTGTGGCCGCCAAACTGCAATACAAGAGTTTCAGTTTGTGATGCACACTGAACTCACACTCCGTTGCGCCCTCATCACTGAAATTTTATACTAAATACATACATATTTTTAATTAAATTGAAATCATTGCTATAGGTAGGGTAAAGCTTACAAAAATATTTTCATGTGTCTATAAACATAGATTAAGATAAAGAACGAGCGCTGAGTTGTCATGAAAAGGAAATATTATTGCCTTATCTACCCCAGCAGTCGCTGCTCCCCCTGAGGACGCGTAGGGTTCCGAGGTAGTTTCCGAAGGCTCAAAGATAACACTTTTAGAACTTGTGACTCTTATTTAAAAAGGGAATTGAAACTCGGGAGGTTGGTCTTTACGTATGTTTTTTTTATTATACTGCCTAAAATATATTTCATATTATTTTTTTGCAACTGATAGACTAAAAGAAACGCTTACTGTTAAGTTTTATTTTAACTATAAAGTTCTAAAATTAAGTTTTAAAACGACAGGTCTATTTCTTAGAAATAGTACAATAAAAAATCTCATTAATAATCCTTCGAAAAACCGCATTGGGAGACCGGCGCGCGCAAAAGAACAAAACTACGGGAGAGTTCCCTTTTAATTGGACCCCCTATGTCCAGCGGCGGGAACCAACGCACGGTTATTTATTGGTCCCACATTCATTATTACATAGCATTATTATTCGTGTAATGAGCGAGCGCTATTTGAATTCAAATCGCTGCTAAAGACTGGCTTGTAATTACTGATTGGTCGCTAATAGGAAAATGATTCAATAATAATGCTGAAATTACTGGCTTTTATATTTAACAAAAAAAAAAAACAGAAAAATATTTTTGCTGCCGGTAGGTGACAGAGTAAATGTACCTACCTATTTAAATTTACCGTCACCGTCACATCCTATTAAAGTCCACTGCTGAACATAGGCCTCCCCCATAGATTGCATCACAGGGGGGATATTTGGCATAGTTGCCACGCTTGGCAAGCGGGTTGCCAACTTCAGTTTTTTTTATTTTTAGTCCTTATTAGGAAGACGCTGCTGCCCATCTCCCGATTTCTTTCCCTCTGTCGCCTTTTACGACACCTATGGGATAGTTAATATTCTTACACCGCCACGTCATTTAAATTTGTAGGAACTTAAATATAGATCTAGAATAAGTGATATCAGCGTGAGATTTCTTATAACTTTTCTACTATTGGTGTTAATTGACAAAAATTTAAATGCGTTTAGAGCTTCTTAGCATGTTCTTTTCGTCAATGCTAAAAGCATGCTATTTTTCGTTACCAGTCCGTAACAGTATAGGACGCGTCTCGCGCTGTTAACGCTGCTCCCCGTCGTATAGTATACCTATTTTATTTGTGGCATAATATACGAGACAGTAGCGTGGTAGCTCAGGGGCTAAGCGTTCGCTGTAAATTTCACAGTACGTCAGCAACCCGGGTTCGATCCCCGTCGGCACCAATGAAATTATTAATTGCAACTTTAAGTGCTGATTAAGCGGTGAAGGAAAACATCGTGGAAAACCTGCAAGTCTGAGAAATAAGAAAAAAAATATTTCGAAGACATGAAGTTCGCCAACACGCGTTGGGGCAGCGCGGCGGATATTTCCTTGCCCTAAAGCCCTCTCAGGAATGAGAGGAGGCCTGTGCCTAGCTGTGGGACGTATACAGGCTGTAACTTTAACTTTATACGTGACAGTTATACCGTAATCTAAGAAAGGTCATATTATCTTTCTAGCCCTTCCTCTAGAATGTCTAGTCGCATCTTACGACATTCACGGAATGAAATAGGTTGATGGACTCTATTTTGTGCTGCCACCAGACGGCTTAACAAATACTTATTATAAATTTAAACGTAGAAAATGGCCGCTACTTGTGTACTTACCAATCTCCTCGGTCTTCGTAAGCCAGCATTAAATCAATCAGAACTTAAATGTCACAGCAATCGCAAACGTCTTCCGCAAGGTCATTGACCTCACATCAAACAGCGTAAATATCAAAACTTCTCAGAAATGCCATAACTTAACCGCACAAGCATAAATGACACCCGATACTCAATCCAACGCTTGTTCACTCAAAATGCGCCATTCATACAAAACATATGCTAACAAACCGACCATGGCATTATGCAAGTTAACCTTAACACTTTAATAGCCTGAATCGGGAATCGAAGCCGCGACGCCTCATTACATTCAGCTTCCTCAGAAGAAAGCCCGCAATGGAAATACAACCATATAGTTTTGTTTTAAGATTTAACATTCCACGAATAATTCCTTCGGACTTAATTGGCTCACCCGTTACGTAAACATCTCATGTAATATGACTAAACAATTGAAAATAGACTGAATTGCATCATTTTAGGGATAGAAATGCATTGTTGACTGCTGACATATCCCAGCATAGGGATATTACAGAAGGGAAAGAGGTAATTTCTATGAACCGACCGATACAACTCGCATCAAGTTACTTAGGTGTTTTATGATCACAAAGCTAATGCTTGAAGAAAATCCTTTATACATGAAGAGATGGAGGTCGTGTAGGAGGGCGGTATGAGTCGGCTAGCGCTGGTGGGACCACGGATATGTGATTGAGGAACACCAAAGGACTTATTCGGTGGCTGATATAACCCGTCAATATCATACGAAGCGGGTACGGGTAGGCATCATTACATGTTTTATTAATTAAGATTTTTGGCTTGGATGCTTGTCCTTTAAGCCATATCTTCATTTATCTCTGTATCAAGTGATAATAATGCTTTATAGTACACTGATTCACAATATGTTGATGCGTCACATTGCGTAGTTAGGAGGTTATGACGGCAACTTGAGCCAGCAGACAGTAGGCGATAGTAGATATCTCAAGGCGCCTAAACACACAGACGCCTTATCTTGAGATTCACATCACCATCGGAGCACTTCTTTCAGCGTTTCCACTAATAGTTCACATGCGCAGACATTTAATACACAAAATCACACTACTTTACATATCAAAATCACACGCAGCATGGCTCTACCACTTTTTACGTGGTAGAGCTATGCTGCAGCTATATTAATAGTATAGTTGTAGCACGAATGGGTCGGCTCGACCGGGGAAGGACGACGCTCTCACAGAATACCAGCGTAAAATAGCAGCTTAATGCTGCTGTGTTTCGTATGGTGAGTGTAGAGAACCGGAGACCCTTTTTACTGGAAAAGAGGCATTCTATCTTAGTCCTCACGGCTGATAACGAATCTGCATTTAAATTCGCAAACGAAGATAAATGTAGATGTCTATGTGCCACATCAACCACTTAACATCAGGTGGACTGTGTGCTCTTTTGTCACCCTTATTCTATAAAAAAAAACTTCAAACCATTATTTAAACAATAATACAGGAGCAGTAATCCGCCGCCGGTCAAGTTCCCGCCAAAACTGCATTATCCCATGAAAAAAAGATAACTGGACAGAGTAACAATAAAGTAGTAATGATATTTACATTGCCCTTGATATAATCATAATCATCATTAAGCGCGACAAATCAGTGATTAGTGTGTTATATGTACCGTGAATATGGTTTATGGTTTGGGTACACCGAGCATAGATTATAATGGTCGCACTGTCATATTATACTTACTTACTTACATCGGCTTTTATCAATTAAATCTAAACAACACTATGACTACATACTGATACTGCTGCTTTGCGACAGAAATATTAATGAGGGTACTTACCCTATAGAGATGGGAGGTACTCATCTTAGGTAAGAAAGATCCCAATCATCAAATTCAATCGAAGAAACACTGTAGATATTTAAAATTATTTTAGTACAGAAGAAATTATTCTTCTTCTTCTTAATCTACCCGCAAAAGTCCGCTCCTGGACAGGTCCCTCTCGTGTGGGAAGAATTTATCTTAAACCTCATTATTGGCAGGCGGATTGACGATCAACTGCTGAGATCTCGCACCTTGACGCTGCTGCCCGACTCCGGTCTGGGTATACCAGAAGCCATAAGTTCTTTCTGGCATTTCGCATAGTCGCCTCTTACGCCACCCACGGGACGAAATAGCTTGATGAATTCTCATACGCCGCTTAGAATATTATGAAAAGATTACAAATATATTATTTATGCTTCTGTTATTTTTAAAACAATTGGATTTTTTTGTAGAAGATTAATGAAATTAGAAATTAACATTTTTTTACGTTACAAAATTCACTAAAAATTATGAACATACACAAATCTTTCTCGATCTGAAACACGCAAATTTAACTAGCATTGCTTTAAATTAAATGGTTTTACTTTCCGAGTTATGGTTGAAATATTTTCCAATTGTGATCGAAATAAGCTTTGAAATGCGTCAATTGTTTACCGGCTTCCGATTCGGACCTCCTCCGGCATATTGTTTTCAAAATTTTATGGCCACTAAATCATTGTTTTCTGCGAACGACTAAATATGGCCGTTGGACAGCATGATGTGATCGTTTGATGGGCTTTATTTATGTTTAAATCGTTCCAAGAAGAAAAATTAACTAACTCTTCAAATAGCTCATCATATTCTAATAGATCTAAACAGGACAACGTTTGTAAATAAAAGATAACACTAACACCGCGTCTGTATGAATGCGAAATAAAAAAGAAAACTTATTCAAAAATCGAATGACGGGAACGAAACATCTATAGACAATAATGGAGAGGAACAAAGAGGTAAAAAAGCGGGAAGAAACCTGTCGACGCCATGTTGTGTGGCACTCGGCCTTCACGCCTCGGCCGCTGAAGATTATCTTTCGAAAAAAGAACCGAACGGGAGGCACTTCCATTTAACAACAAAGGCTTACATGCGTATATTCTTCACGGTTTAAGCGCCTCTAATAGCTACCGTATAAGGATTAGATCCGCGTGTTGCACTGTGCACTAAAGTTCTTTTGTTCCGATCGTTTCGGGTGAAAAGAAAGAGCGTCGTCACTGCGCCTGCGCCGTCGCTGATGACCTGTCAATTCAGTCGTGTACGTCGGCTGTTCAGAAAAAAAGTGACATTAGAGTTGGCCATCTATTATTTTGACTTTAAGTGGGGAGATGGAGTTGAGATTGATCGTGTTTGGCTCAGCCCTTTTAATTATAGCGCATTCTGGTTTTGTGTATTCAGTATTCACTCTACTGTTTGTGGTTAGTAGGGTCTACCATTTATATATTTTACATCATGTAAGGTCACGCTTTTAAATGCCTTTTTACATTTTCGTTATATAAAAATGCTATATTATTTCTCAATTAAATAAAGAATATTGTGGAAACGAATCAGAAAAGGAAACTGATCCATTCGCAAAAAGTTTTAATATCCTCGAAACTGTGGAAAGTTGTTTTGATAGAGTTTATGTGCAGAGCGGCACCCATTAGATGGCCTCGTAAGACGTGCCTTGTGACATATATTCTTGTGTAGTGAATATGCTAACTTATGTTAAAGATAATTTATAGGACATTTATTAGGTAATAAAGAAATAAGTATATTGAATGATTGCATCTTTTTACTCCCTACGCAACACACTTAATGGCGGCCCTGCTGCATGCTGAACCTGGAATATTCTGATTCGCAGACAAACGCGTTATTCGTATTTGGAGGCGACTTCCATACATCCCTTAACATTTTCTAAAATAAACAATTTTTTATATCAAGTATTTAGACATGTTATAAAACAGGACCCTAGAAGTTTTTGTATTTTTTAATTATATGGTATCTATAATAATTAAAATTTAAATGACCTTAACTTTTTTTTTATATCCTCGAAAGCTTCAATCTTCAGTCGCCCACAATGTGCCTAGATATCTTATATTGAGAGTGTTCGGGTATTTTTATTGCATGCGTTTAAAATCGAAATTATCCAACGAGTTATTCTGCTGTTGAATAAAAAAAGGCATTGAAGCCGTTCAATCAGGCACGGTGCGTGCTGTTGCGCGTGCGTCGGTTTCTTGTCTTATTGTGCGATGTCGCATGCTCACATCACGGGGTTGCCATGTCACAAAGAGCCATCTTTATTTATTATCTTATTTGATTTATAGGAAAGTTTACACTAATCAGTATTTGTAAATTTGATATAATAATAATAAGATAAAACAAAATATACTGTATATAATATACCGTGTAGAGGCAGCGTAAGAACATGTATTACCCTATCCCGTCCCGTCAGTTAGTGAGTGAGTGTCGTAAGAGACGACAGAAGGTAACAAAGTAGGAGATTTGCAGCAACATCTTCCAAACAACAACTAAAAAAAACTGCGGTTGTCGACCCGCATGCCAATCGTGGCAACTATAGTAAATATTCCCTTAAGGTAATCTTTGGGGAAGGCCTATCTCTTGCAGTGGACTTTGATAGCCTATAACGGTAACAATGTACAGATACAGATAGAACCTACTGAAGGTTACAAAATTATTTATATCCGGTTCCTATACCAAATCGTCGTTTTTTTTTTCTCATCACGATCCGCTTTATTAGGTAGGTATATTCAAAGTGCCATTTCTATTACAAAGTATATTCTCAACAACTCACGACGATTTAAAATTAAAATATTTTATGTTGTCGTACTTGGGCTATTATTTTGTTTCATAAATAGTTTAACCATGCACTTTGTGCATGTTTAAACTACAAGTGCAACTGTCCGTTGCCGACGGGTCGTAAAAGAAAACCCTTTTTTGGAAAATTATTCTAATGACGTTACACGTTTTAAATACAAACATCAAACATTATTTAACTTTTTGAGTTTGTTTGATATCTGAACATAAAAGTGATCACTATGCCTGGCAACCCTACCCACCTATCATTAGTGTCAAGTATGTCATTATGTGACAACTTGTTCGGCCATGTTTTATTTATTTTGCGATTACGCTCATTTGCGAGCGCGTGATTTTTTGTTTTCATTTAATGTGAATTGTTGTGTATGATGTCGATGCCTACGCTCGCTTGTTCTCGTAGGCATATTTAAATTTTTTATTGATCGCTCTTACGTTAATGTTTTATTCATCTGATTGTAAATCTATCAAGCCAACACTTGTTCTTCCTACGTACTTATTGCGGCGACTTTGAAGGTAGATGCCACAATTTATGTAAGTTAAAGGGATAAGGAGCCTTTCTTAATATATAATAAAACTAATTTTTAGCAAAAGAAAATAACTTCGAAAACCTATGCTTTCACGATTTAAAAAAGACTTAAGGTACATAATTAAAAATATGATTGTCATATTTCGTATTTCTGCCGGAAAACAGTAGCTTAATCTCTATTGTGCTTAAATATATATAAATAAGATATATATAAGAGCCAGTATAATAAGAATATGTAAGGCGTTCCATTTCAATTCTTACTTCTCAGTGGTTTTTCTTATATAAAACTGGGATGACAAATTAATTACAGTTCATCTGATGGTAACTGGCTATTGCAGCCCATGGAAACCTGCAACCAACTTCAAGCAAAGACAGACACAAATGCGGTTGCCACATCTGGGGACTACGACGGAATGCCTCACAGTCTGTAATTAATTTTACTGACTCTATAAACTCTATATGCTTCAGATCGAAACACAACAATGCAGGCACTGCTATTTGGCGGCAGAAATAGGTAAGACGGACGAACGACAAGAAATGAGTCCTAGTAAAGTGAAAAGTCGCGTACTATATTTTTTGTTAAAGATTAATTACCCGTACATGGGCAGCAGTACAATTTTAGGTGGTTAGGTCGTTACTAATTTAATGCCATGAAAAGAAAGTGTGTGGAAATGTGCATATAAATTTATGTGAAACATTCCACAGATATAAAAGTAAATAAATAATGCCACTGCACGCAATGCGCAGGCGCAATCAGTGGGGGTCACGATCTGCGGTCACGTAGCTCCCTCTCAGTACGTTGTACCTATTACCTCTTGTACTTTCAGCCTTATGTCTGATTAGAACATCCAATCAAGTATCAAATCAAACAATCAAGCTACGTATTCGAACATAACTTCGTTCACACATAAATAGGCATCGAAAATAGATGGATGTTGTCTTGTCTGTCTTTTAATCAGTTAAACATGTTAAAATTAATGCTATTCAAACTAGTCTTAGTCCACCTGATGGTAAGTAATCCTCGATTAAGAATCAAAATGGAGATGCGTTGTCACCCCTGAGGACTAAGATGGAATGCCTCGTTTCCAGTAAAAAGGATCTCCGGTTCTCTCCACTCACCATACGAAACACAGCAGCATAAAGCTGCTATTTCACGCTGGTATTCTGTGAGAGCGTGGTCCTTCCCCGGTCGAGCCGACCCATTCATGCTACAACCATAATATAGCTGCAGCGTGGCTTTACCATATATGCATATGTATTTATGGAATTAAAAAAGTCATCACTACTTCAGCATCCTGAGTGTAGTACGAGGCGACATAGGGAAATGTCCGAAAGATCCTGTGGCGTCTAATTCTGGCTGCCGACTTTTTTTTGTATAAAATATAGTATTTTCGAGGCTATTACCTGTAAAAATTTCGATGGTGGAGAAATTAAAAACATTATAGTAGGTGTATATTATAGTAGGTCATAGCATGTCAGTTTTTTACTTTAATTATTTGTATTTAAAGTAATATTTTTTGCTGCTTTGACCTCTTTTAACGGCCTCACACCATAGTCTGCCTTTATTAAAATATAGTAGGTAATTTTAAGTGTTTTACTTAGTTGATAGAGTGAAGACCGAGCCTTCGTATGTAAACAACTGCATTTTATAAACTGATATACTATCGTTATTTAAAAAAATCTGACAGTATTGTATATTACCCCAGGAGGCGCGCATGACCAAAGGACCATGCGTTTCAAAGTGAAATAAGAGCCGAGACCGAAATCTATCGACGTCATCGATAATGCATAATTTTAAAATTAAAATCTTGCCTAAATAATCGATCATAAGATCTATCGACATATTGTCAAGAAACAGAAATACTTTACACGATACCACCGTTTAGGCTATATTAATTTTCGCTTGAAGCAGATAACTTTCCAAAGTTACAAATCCGGTTTAAACCAGTATGTGCCTGTCTAGTATAGTGTACCTAATGGGACCTAAAGTATCGTCGAGCTGCACGTACTGTTGTTAGGATGACAAGATCGGATTTTATATATCGGGGCAAACAAGTCTATGATTAACGTAAATATTAAACATAGTTTAGAATGTTTTAATAATCACTCTTCTCTAAAACCACAAAACATAAGAACTCAAAAATTCTTCACATAAGCCTGTTTGAATTTATTAAGTCCTTTTATCTACTTTAATATATTATCTAGATAATAATATAGAGATTTTAAAATTGGTAACATGAACGATAATTTGTCTATGTAAATACAGATGGTTAAATAGCGTAAAAATCCCAATAATAGAAATTTTTAACGATATAGGACATATGTTGCTCTATATGTCCTATATAGTGCATTTTTTTATTTATTACGTGACTTCATCTCCTCACTCATGGATACAGAGTCCTTCAGTCGAAATATAAAATTTTAGAACCTTGTCTGACGTGTATTTTATTCTCAAAATTCTTTACAATAAACTAATGTGTCTCATTGCAAAGTTTTTGGGAAATTTTGACAACAGCTTAACCCAGCGGACAGTTGAACAGATAGTTGAGTATGTCAAGCCACCCAAGCTAATAAAAAATCTTGAGATTTTTACCATCATAGCATCACTTGTTATATCATTTCCACTAATAGTTCACTTGCGCAGACATTTAATACACAAAATCACATCACTTTTACTTATCAAAATCCACTTCAAACCATTACTTAAACGATAACAAAGTAGCAACAATCAGTTGGTGGTTAATTTCCCGCCAAAATTCCAGATCGTAATAATAAAAAAAATGTGTTTTCATCACCATTCTGTAAACAGACCTTTGCACTTATACTCACTACCCACTACGCTTATTAGGTGAATAATTGATCGTAGGCCTCAAACGAATTTCTGACTTTTTCGCAATCAACTAGAAACCCTAAAATCTTCTTAGGTTTTCCACTGTTTTTTCTTACGATTCGCAGGGAACGATATATATAGGTAGACTTTTCATGTAAATACTTAGAACTATGTAGCTATAGTATATACTAGAACTATATACCTATCCTAATAGGTATAATCAGGTTTTGAAAATACTCCCTAGGACAATCCGACTAAATAACAACTGCGTAGGGTCTCTAACACAAAGATTGATAGTGACGGTGACTTGCTTAATGGCACTCAAGCAACAGATACTCAGATATTATGGGAAATATTTTGCAAAGTGGAACAATTGTCGGAAAACGCACGCTTACCGATGTAGTAATGAAAAATCTACATTTAATTTTAAAACAATTTTACTTACGTCGGTTACAGCAGTTATGACACGTACAATAGGAACTATTTTTTTCAATATGTCTAATAAAATATAATATTTTAAAGGTATATTTATAATAATAATAAATATTTATTGCCACACAATAATAAGTTTACAAATGAAAACAAAGTAAGTATACACATAAAAAATAATTAGACTTAAAAATTCTATAAAAAAAATGAACATTCACAATTAACAAATTAACTACTATTACTAAGTATACGATTATAATGTGAGGCAACGGGAACAGGCTCAGTGTTTGCTGGGCATTATGCTCGGCACTGGTTTTCAGCCAGTCCCTGCTGTTTTGGGTATATTTTGGTCGCACGCACATCGTACTTAATTATGTATTAGTTTTCTTTTCTTTCCCTCTTTACAGTCTATATGTGTTAAATAAAAAGACTTTATTACACAATAAACATACAACCATGCGGCCTAAAAAGACTTCTGTTTATGAAATAACTCTTTTTTAACCTTTTTTTTTTAAATGTTGCAAATGTAGTATTAAAATTTTCTTTTAAGGTTGGTAGCAAATCATTCCATATTTTTGCGGCCGAATATTTAAAACATCCTAAATCCATCCAATTTATTGTCTTATGGCATGGAATATTCAGTATGTTTGAGGCTCTTTTACGTATATTTACTTCATAGGCATTCTTACTCCAATCTAATTTATTGTATAAATACAGTGGACTTTTGTTACTAATAATTTTGTGAACTAAGCAAACCAAGTGGAGTTTCCAACGTGCGTTCATTTTTAAAATATTGTTTTTATTTATATATGGAGTAATATGAGCTCTCTTTGGAACGTTAAAGCAAAAACGAGTACATGCGTTTTGCACGCGTTGAATAGCCTTTTTTGTTTTTTCATACAGTCGTGGGCCATAGACGGTATCGCAATAATTAAAATGTGATGACACTAATGACTCAACTAAGGTCTTCCTGGTCGTTACTGTTAAGTATTTTCTTATGCTATATAATACCTTTAAAAGATAAAAAGCATTACGTATTTTAATATTTACATGCTCATTAAAGCGTAGTTGGCTATCGAGGGTAAGGCCAAGGTTATTAGTATGATCGACTCTGAGTACCTTTTTATTGTTGATGAGTATTTCCGGTTTCTTACTTAATATTGTTTTACATTGTGTTTTTCTACCTAGCACCATAAATTTTGATATTAAAGGATTAAGTGTTAGACCATTTTTTTTGCTCATTGGAAGATTGCCGACAAATCTTCATTTAACTGCATGACTGCATTTTCTGTGTGTTCTGGCTTGAACGAATGATAAATTTGAGTATCGTCGGCATATAGATGTATTTTGCTATGTTTTAAGACTTTGCTAATATCCGCTGTAAACAGTATAAACAGAATAGGGCTTAAGATGGATCCTAGCGGAGTGCCTCTGGACGTTCTTCTTATACTTGATTGCATTACTTCCCCTTGGTCAGTGTTAATTTCAACATATTGACTTCTATTTGATAAGAATGAGTAAAACCATTTACATGTTGCTTCCGATACTCCGTAGTATGACAATTTCGCCAGAAATATATCATGGTTTATGCAGTCGAACGCTCTAGTAAAACCCAATAGCACCAGTATTGCTTACCTTTATCAGAAGCTGCAGTTATATCATCCGTGACGTGTAGCAGAGCTGTTTCCGTACCATACCCTCGACGAAACCCGGATTGTGTTTCTGTTAAAATATGATTATCTTCTAGATATCTCGTTAACTGTGAACATACTACCCTCTCCAATATCTTGGAAAGTGTAGGTAAAATGCTGATTGGTCTAAACTTATTAATTTCCTATACATTTGGACTCTTAGGAATAGGTTTAATTTTGGCCAGTTTCCAAGGATCTGGAAAAATCTTAGTATGAATGGATTCGTTTATTATTCCTGTTATTATAGGTAATGTTACCGGTAAAGATATACGAACCATATCTATATTAATTAAATCATGTCCACTGGCTTTAGTTCCAATTGTTGTAATTATTTTATTAACTTCAGATTCTGTTGTGGTTGTAATGTTAAATTCAATGTTATTTAATCGGATGCTATTGAAGTAATTAAAAGTACTTTTATCTATTTCATTATCTCCTGGCACTTCTATAAAAAAATTATTAATAGTATCGTTACAGAGGTGTGATGGTACGCATATTTGACATGATTGGTTCCCCACGGACGATATTCGATTATTTTTATAGGTATATGGTCTTAAAGTTGCTACATCACTTTATTTTTTAGTGTCTCTGCCGTCGGCAGAAAATGAGAGATCCCCCATTGGGCAAAATGTTCAGTCCGGGCAATCCAATGCTCCGTACAGACCTTATTTGTTTATATCCTATATATTATATCAGCGTTTTTCCGAAAACTTCGATAGCGTGATTTATGCTTCGTTTTATTGATTGGCAGCTACCTTTTTTGATAGCAGTACTTACTTTCTATATAATTTAAACCCCTGCAGCTTTTCCAACTTCTTGGATCCCAGTTCCCGACATATCTAACCTTTGTTATGTTAAACCACACGTAATATACATAAATTCTCACGCTTCTTCACCTAAAGGAATAGGCAGAGACTACAGAATTCTGTTTGGTGCTATCCCTACTTACATCTCTCGCCTCCTTCACATTCATATATCTATGTATAAATGCTCGTCCGTTAAGGAAACTTTTAAATTTGGTTCATCTTTAGTATATCGCCAATTTGATCGATAAACTTCATAGGTTATTGCTACATAATATCACGCATTTTTGCCGGAAACGAGGTATTCCATCATAGTCCTCGGGGGTGAGGGGCGGGTTGACAACCGCAGTTTTTTATTTTATAGTTGTTATTGGGAAGACGCTTCTGCCCATCTCCTGGTTTGTTTACCTTTGTCGTCACGGGACGATAGGGCGTAGTGGATTTTCTTACACCGCAAATACACGGTCATGGTAGAGCACACTAATTAATTATTTCATTATAATATTCACCTTTCAGGTTATGTATCTCTACATAGTATAAAACAAAGTCGCTTCCCGCCATCTGTACGCTTAGATCTTTTAAACTACGCAAGGGATTTTGATCATCAAGAAACAAATGATTCAAGAGGAAGGTTTATATGCATAATACATGCATATCCTCTATAAGCGAGGTGTCATGTCTCGCGGCTCAGATGCGTGATATACGCGGGTGAAACCGCGGGGCACAGCTAGTTTAAAATATATTTATTTAAGTTTATTATATTAAGCATACGAACTAACAGTGCACTTGGTATTACTGCAGTTTATGGACATCTGCAGCTAACTTCAAACAAAGAAAGCTGTAGATGCTTTTTATTACTTTTTTCCCTTTCTTTTCGTCAAAGTCTGCATCTGCCTAAACTTTTCTTATTCTCCCTGGATTGTTAGGCAGAGAATGCCAAAAAGCATTAAGTCCACCCATTGGAAGACCCAAGGAGATTCTAATAAAGAAATAAAGAATAAATCAATTATTATAATTTTTGGATACTACGCCAATTATTTATTATAAGTTTTTTTAATTGTAGACACAATGTTAAAATCATCTCGAATAACGAATAGGACAATAACATATCTACGGCTAAGAAGGCTAAATATATCTTACATAGCCGTGCCAGCTCTGGGGCTAAGTGTTCGCCATATATTTAACAATACGAAAGCGCGTACGCCAGTGAGAGGATTCGATCCCTGCTTGCATTAATGTAATTTTTATTAAAATTTTAACGACTGATGATTGAATGATTGGTGATGAAAGAACTACTACTATTACTTTCTTATATCTATTAAAACTTTAACCCTCATACTAGAGATTTCTCCTGTATAACGTGGAAGCGTTTTACATACATTTTTATACGTGGTAGTGCCAAGCTGCAGCTATATTTATAGTATAGTTGTAGCACGAATGGGTCGGCTCGACCGGGGAAGGATCACGCTCTCACAGAATACCAGCGTAAAATAGCAGCTTAATGCTGCTGTGCTTCGTATGGTAAGTGTAGAGAACCGGAGATCTTTTTTACTGGAAAAGAGGCATTCCATCCTAGTCCTCAAGGCCGACAACGCATCTGCATTTTAATTCGCAAACGAGGAGAGATGTCGATGTCTATAGGCCTCAGCAACTACTTACCATCAGGTGGACTGTGTGCTCGTTTGTCACCCTATTTCTATAAATAAAAAAAAAACATATATTGCACATTGGCAAACACTCAGAACTCGGAAACACTTATTTTTATGTAATATTACTTGGCTCGCAGCCGCATGAATCGAATCCGGGGCTCGCAACATCGTCGCTAAAAGTTTAGCCACATAACAACCGCACGCGCATTTCAGAAGCCTTTATCGTAAAACTTATGACGAATCGCAAAATGTGACGCTCATAAGCTACCATTTCTGAAAATAATGTTCTCCAATAGAACTACTAACCAATCGGTCACAGTAACTATATTCGTAGAATACACAAAACAGCCTCGTTACGAGGTCACGGAATTCGCTGCGCCGTATAAAAAAATAATTTAACGCCGATTCTTCACAGCGATCTGATGGATTGACCACTAATTTGTCCAAATGCTGTGAGTCGACCTGCGTACGCGCATACCATTGTGTTAGATCAAATATGGCGCTGCTAATGGCGTCGGGGGACGCTGACATATTGCTGTTTCGAGAGTAGTAACCGTTATTTATTGCCTTTTCTTTCTTTATTAGATGCTCTACGGAATTAAGGAGCACTGCGTACCAGGTCACCGTCGTGACCCGTACTATATCACTTCTATGGTTATTGAATAAGTCATTTGACGAGCTGTTTAAAAAAAAATATTACTTTGATTACGTTGATTGCTACTGATGATAGTCATTTTTAATCTGGGAATATGATATCTACTACTGAATTTATTTAATTTGTATGTTTAGATTAGTCTTCTTAAAATATTTTTCAAAACGAATTGAAAAAAAATTTTTGAGACGCGCGATAAAAGATTATTTCATTGGCTAGAAAGCGCTACCGTAACACGTTGCACGTGATACGATGTAATTTTTTTAAACTTAAAATATATATAAATACAATTATATTACCTGTGCACTTACACTGATAGTTTAAAACAAATGTTTAGTTCTGTCAATTTGCAGTCTGGCATATCCCTTTACAATATTGCACTGTTTGGGGATGCGAGTAAAATTTGTAGGGAATTGTACTTAATTAAATTTATATAAAATATATCTAAATAGAAATTAACTCCTGTGGCTTATTTTTAGCTCGTGAGAAAATCGACATCTAATCAAAAACATATAGTTTTTTTGCAGTAGGTATATGTACATATTTATTGCAAAAGAAATAATTAAAAACTATGTATAACCTTTTGATCTAACATAATATAATCTTATAATTAAAAAAAATCAGGTATATTATATAAAAAAATATAAAAGTCATCCGTTGTCTGTGCGCAACAAAACTACGAATCGAAACGCGTAGAAAACTCAACTCATGGCGTCTGTCACCGTTTTATTGTGCTTCCCTCCTACTGCTGCTTGGGGAAGTCACGCTTTTGACTACCTTTGTGTCTTTGTAGCGCTACCGACAATATGTCAGTAACTCGGGATAATTATAAGGGAAGAGGTAATATAGGGCCACACCCGAAAATCAATAGATACCTCGAGAACGTATCTTAACTTGAATTGAATTTTAATAAGTTTTGCAACACGGTTTAAAGCTTAAATTACTGTAAATTTAAGTAATTTGCAGTTGCAAAACAAATTTCGTTTATTTTCGTTGAGTTAATTGTAAAGTTATTAAAATGTTTGCATGTCAATAAAAGTCAATTTCTTTTCAATACACTTTACATTTAATACATATTTAAATCGATCACATATTAGTTTTCGCGGTAGGGACATCAATGAAGATAAAAATAATTAAGACTTTATTTTATGCTATAAATAATTACTTTATGGTACTTATGCTTACATTACTAGCCATTTGACGGCCCCATTTCGTCGTAAGAGGTAGTAATGGGAAATGCCAGAAAAAACTTATGACTTCCGATAGATGGCGGTATATCCATCATGTTTACGTTAGAAGTGAAATACCCAGAGCGGTGACGGGCAGCTGCGTCTAAGGTACGGTAGACATAGAGTAAGAGACGGGCAAGCTAGCTCTCAACAAGGAGAGAGGCCCATGTCCAGCTGTGGACTTCTAGAGGCTAATAAAGAAGAAAAGGAGAAAAAACGAATACCTGGATTATGTGACGAATCAAAACAATGCCTTTTAATTAAATTATCACTATCTTGCATCATAAATTAATAATTATATGTACAAAATTAAAGCTATGTTCATTTTGCAAAAAGTTCCCTCATAATTTTACATACGATTTGTATACTACTAAATTAATAAAAATTGTACAAAATTTTAGATTAAGTATTTATTATATTTGAGTTTAAAACGCGGCTTGCGACAAATTCCATGCAAATTGATATTTCGGACCCGCTCCGCTCCGCATCGACACAAAAAAGTACCCTTGAAAAACGACTACAGAGGCCCAGATTTCCCACAGATAGACCGATGGAAATGACATTTTAAAAACGGTCTCAGCCTTATACCTACCTATATCTATAAGTGAACCTATATACGAGCGTTTCGCACGCACGCTCCCGGCGCAACGTCGATAAAAGAGGGCGTGGACGTTGCCGCACTAACCACCAATCACAACCCATCGTTCCACGTGTGCATACCTCACCCTTTCATGTGTGCTGCATCACCGAGCAAGTGTATGTTCAAGACGCTCGTGTGCGCCATGGGCGTGTGTACGCTCTTGTCGGCTACCGACTCCACAAAGAGTTCCCATATCTTTTATGTTCTTAGATCCTTATCTCGCGGTTTCTTATTTTACATTTAAGATGGTGGTCGAATTAACGGTCGGCCCCATAAACACGCTATAACAAACTTTAATGTGCCTGTAATACAAAATAATCTGTGATTTTTATTGCTCTCGCAGCACTAATAGGCTGTTATAGATCCAGCGATAGCGATCTGTAATTTTTTTGTCAAGAATTATTCATGAATCAAGTTGATTGAATTGTTAATCGATGTATATCGTTGATAAACATTTCAGATAGATATTTTTTAAATATATCTATTCGAGATGTTTTCAGTATGCTTATATATTACATTAATACATATTATGCACAAAAATAATGGTTGTAGTTTGTGTTTGAAATAAATAGAAAACAATTAACTTTCAGGAAATATGAAATTACAAATTCAAGATATTTTTATATATAAACAATACTGATGATGTTCAGTGCTACTAACAAAATTGAACGAAAATATATCGGGAATATTATTAGGTAAATTTCGATTCACTAATAGTCGAAACTGGATTAATAATTTCATGCCTTCTGAAAGTATTAAACAAACTAGATCCAAATTTACCTTTATAAACTTTTAACATATTTTCCAATGTTATTTTTTTGCAAATATCTATGTTGCGAACATGTACCTGTATTCCATGAGAAACGTAAAGTTGTAATTACGCAATTCGAACGAAGGGAAGCCGAGAAAATAATTTACAAATATCAAAGAAAATACGTTTTCCACGTTTAAAATTCAACAACAATAAAAGGCCGTTTTGCCGCCAAAATTCGATTAGACTCCGAGGAGTGGGACAAAAGGAAGTCGTTTATTTGGGGGGCGGTTTTAAATTGATTTCAGGAGGGGGCGTGAGTCTAGTTGACGGTTCAAGGGGACATTGTTTATGCGGACGCTTTCGATTTTCTGAAAACGTGATGTCGGTTCCAGCTCAAAGCTTTTTATGACTATTTTATCGGCTTCTAGTAAAAGTAGTGTTATGTTCGACCTAATTTATGATCCACTAGATTTTTTTTATTAACGTTCGATAAGAATGAAATCAAAATTCGTAACTTTTGAACATATGAAATTTCCATCAATTTTTAGAGAAAAATTGAGTTTTTTTCATCAAAATAATTTATAAACTGGGTATCTTTGTATTGTTTCGTAATATTGTCTAATAATCGGACGTTTGTTTTATTTATTACGGTCATGAGTCACCATCGAACCTCCTGCCAGGTTGTCGCGTCATCTACTAACTTCAGTTTACTGATCCACAGAGCTATTTCGGTTACTGATCCACAGAGCCACTGTAAGGTTTCTATCGAAACTCTCCGAAGATAGCTCGCTGAACAATCGTAAGTTTCCTCATACGGCAGACAGCAGTGAAGAACAATTTCTCAATGTCTTAGATAATCCCTAGCAACACGCACAGATCGTGGACTTTTCCTTGGAGAATTTGAGGGATACTGGACTAGAATATATGTCCTAATTTCTCTAACGCCATAAGCACAGCATTGGTAGAGCCATGCTGCAGCTATATTAATTGTATAACTGTAGCACGAATGGGTCGGCTCGAACGGGGAAGGACCACGCTCTCACAGAATACCAGCTTGAAATAGCAGATTAATGCTGCTGTGTTTCGTATGGTGAGTGTAGAGAACCGGAAACGCTTTTTACTGGAAAAGAGGCATTCCATCTTAGTCCTGCTGAAAACGCATGTATATGGGCCACAGCAACCACTTAACATCAGGTAGACTGCGTACTCCCTTGTCATTCTTATCCTATAAAAAAAACCATGTCAGAAAATTTGTCCTAGGAGTCCTAGGAAAACATATTCGTCAACAACTTCGAGCGTAGTGTTTCTATCGACTATATCTGTATCTAATGATAACATTGAGCATACTACTATGGTCCTACATCGATTCAGCTCTAATCGCTCTATCGTCGGAAATTCATCATAAACTCGAAAACAAAAGAGAAGTTCCAAAATTCATAAACAACAATCGACACGTTGGTATCACTTTCGTTCAGCACTCGATCGTTTTCCCAAGCCCTAAAATAAACAGCTTAAGTACAAGCACAAGAAGTGGTATGTTTACATAAGTTGTAAAACAGAGGGCTCTGGGAGTGCTCTCGATGCCCGGACGTTTTACTCTCGAGTGTTTGCTGAGGCTTTAGATCGGAATAGTGTAGTGTCCCGCTTGATAAGCCCCCGGGTCGGTAAAACAATTGCGCCCTAGCAAAATTCACATGGTTACATTACACCTCTAAATTTTATTGATAATTTAAAAATAATGATGAAACTTAAAATACTTATGTATACAGGGTTATTATTCAAAGAGTAGCCAAATTTTAAACTTGAGTTCAAATATATAAATAATAATATATTGCAGTTTTTGAAAATACGAGTAAATAAGGCTTCTACTTTTATTTGAAATTATCTCAAATTGAATGTGATTTATGGGCAAAAACGTATTTGCTAACCCGAATCGACCCTTACGAATGTATGCGTGCGCAGTAAAATCAGTTAAAATAATGCATTACCACGCATTTTAAATTTAAAAGATAAAAAAAACGGAATGTTTCAGATTTTTTTTAATTAATTTTTCTTCACCAATTGCCTCTATTACTTATTCTGAACCTTAATCGTGTTTCAACCTACTAGAAATTTTAACGTAACTTAATTTTATTACACATAAAAAATTATACTAATTTATTATAATCTGAAAAAAAAAAAGACTTGTTTTAATATTCGTGTTCTGGCTAATGTAATATGAAAAATAATGCAAGTAACGAAGAACGAACTACCAAAAGGTTTTCCATCAATCTTAAAGTACCTATAAATGCTGAATGTACCTACAACTTTGTTTTATACTAGGAATTGTTGACCAGTACACTATTTTAACTTATAATACCGGTGAAAACTACTAGACAATCGCTTTTAGTTTGTTTTTAGGTTATTGTGATATTCATATTTTAATTGTTAATTTCTCAGTATTCCCGTTAGATACGGTTAAACTAATATTACTATTGTATATATTGGTTATAAGGAATAAATCGACATGTGTTTCATTAAGTTACGCCTGGTTACGGTGGTGGACCCATTCTCCATACAAAAAGAAATTGTCTCCTTTGGCCGGTGAAATAACTCTGTATAGATAGACTCCTTTTTTAAATTACAGGCATCTTTTATTATTTTAATTTTATGCTGTGCATGTAAAGCTACGAATTTAATTAAAAAAGTGATTCTACACTCTTTAAATTATGTATTATAATAATTTAAAAGAAGATATTATTCTCTTGCTAGGAGGATAATTAAAATTTTACTTGAAATATTTAATATTTAAATAAATAGGAAATATATACAGGTGATTTGGTTGATTTCTTTATAATTGAGTTATTTAAATTAACAAATATTCTTCCTATGTAACTACCTACGTCCCACGGCTGGACACAGGCCTCCTCTCATTTTTATGAACCAATTAGCCCGCCACGCTGCTCTAGTGCGTGTTGACGGACTTATAGTTTATTTATTATTTTCTTTAATACAAATTAGGGTGACTACAAGTGAACAGTTCATCTCATGGTAAACAGAATAAAAGATACTGAGGCCCATAAACACCTACATCTATCCCCAATTAAGAATCAAAATACATATGCGTTACCATTTCAAAGTTAAACTCAAAAATATTTTATTCAATCTAGGCTTGTTTTAAGCTCTTATAATCGTCAAAACCTTTTCAAAGAAAAAACTGGCAAGAATGTCTGGGGTGCTTTTTGATAAACAGACTTAGTAACTTAGTTTTCAACAAAGTTCAGTCAATTTCATATCAGCAGTTAGTTTGTTGATGTAAAACTTAGAAGAACCATTCGAAATCGAAATGAATCGAAAAAATATTGCAATGTACAGTTAATTTTTATTTGTTTATATTGTATCTATTATTACGGAAAGTGTTTTGTTTTATAACATTCCATTTCTGCGTTCAAAAGTCAACATTCCATAATTTGAAGGTTCTTTTGGCAGCTGCTACGAACTTTAATGAACTTCCCCACTTCCCTCGCAGTGACTTGCAATCTTTTAAAGGAAACGCAAGTCAGGATTGGTTGGGAAAAGTTATAAGATTAATATAAGTCAAGTTCTCTCTATATAAGTTAAGGAAATTTTTATTGTTCGTTGTAATGATGTTTTTGTTTGTTTTTGCGGTTGGATAGCGCATTAGTTAATAATTTATTTGCGGCGCTCAGGATTTCAGATTCGATTCCCGCAACATTTGTGAGAGCAACTATATTGGTAGGGCTATAATTGCGCCGGCTCTGGATGTTGATATGCACAATGAATGTATGTAATATCTTAGGTTGGGGGAAAAGTTTCTTCGTATTTTGTTTGTATAAAATTGAAGAAAAATCCCTTTAGTTGTACTGTTTGTATCTGGCTGGTTTTAATACCAATATATATAGGACATTAAGAAAAAGAAAAATAAAAGGTAAAAAACACTTTCCCGCCATTTTTCAATTGTTTTTCTGTCCGCCAAAATGAGTGAATCTAACGAAGAAATTCGATACATTCTGAAGTTTTATTACAAAAAAGGGAAAAATGCGACCCAAGCCGCGAAAAAAATTTGCGACGTTTATGGACCTAATGCAGTATCAGTAAGAGTAGCACAAAGTTGGTTCAAGCGTTTTCAATCCGGGAATTTTGATGTCAAAGATGCAGCTCGCTCTGGTCGCCCTCATACGGATAAAGTCGATGCCATTTTTGAAAAAGTGGAGCAAGATCAGCATATTAGTAGTTACAACATAGCCGAGGAATTGAGGATTGATCACAAAACCGCTTTTACGCATTTGAAAAAGTTTGGCTATACAAAAAAGCTCGATGTTTGGGGTACCACACGAGCTCACTGAAAGAAACCCAATGAATCGTGTAGGTACTCTTTTGCGATTCTCTATTGAAACGTAATGAAACTGAACGTTTTTGAAAATATTGACAGCTTATCAAAATTCCTCTGTTGAACATAGGCCTACTCCATAGATTTCTCCAAAGGAGGGAATTTTGCCATAGTTACCACGCCTAGCAAGCGAGTTGGCAACCGCAGTTTATTTTACCATATTCTGGTTTGTTTCCATCTTTCACCTCTTACGATACACACGGGATGAAATAGTGTAGTGGATATTGTTATACCGCGGTAGAAGTAACAGTAAAAATAAAAATTGAAAATTCTGTGCTTTCTTCTCTACTTAAATGATCGAGACAATTAAAAAAAAAGATCAATAAATAAACCTTTGCGTAATTTGTTTCAAGATATCTAAAATCACAAAAACCCTTTTGCAGTTATACTCTTTGAAATGAATTTTTATTAAATGTATTCATTAAAATTTAATGTAATGCGCAGAACGATCGCGCTGCATAAACAGATAGCTTGATCGCACCCCTTGACAGATGTTATGCTCTCGCGAACACGCCCTGATATTGCCTCAGGCGAACACCCGGTCACCTCATCTCGCCCATGCTTGAAACATTCACTAGGCAATAACATTTATTTGCATGTTCTTCGGTTGCTATAGCTGTGTCTATTTTTCGTTTAATTCGCCGCTATGAACGCTAGTGAAATGAATTAGATT